>JAIOJX010000029.1:6130000-7330000 GCA_022376925.1 Tragulus kanchil
ATGAAGAGCTGAGGCTCATTTTTACTGCAGACCCTCTCTGTATGTCAGAGGTCCATCAACAAGCAAGCCCCTTCACTCATAAAGGGAACATATTTAAATAGAGAAGACTCTGGGGTTTTGAAGAGACCATGGAAAGTTCTGGAAGGATGAGACGTTTCCATAGATTCAAAAAAAAAAAAAACGCACTGAGCTTGAGACTCATCCATAAATCAAGCACGGGGCTAGGCGGGCAGCTCTCTGTCGTCTAATCTAATCATTAAACCTATGGCAATTGATTAGTATCTATAATCCATCTATAAGATAATCATCAGTCACCCATAATCTAGCGGAATTCGCTTCAGAACTCTGAGACCAGAGGCTGGGTTCACGAGACCTCAGAGAGCAAAGGCTGAGTTTCTAGACCATCTCCACGTTGAGGGGGCAGGGGGCAGCTCCCCGTCCTGGTCGAGAGCGAGCTGAGGCTCGGGCTCTCTTCCTCCCTCCAGGGAAGGGGCTCAGCGGGCGCCCCCGCGTCCGTCTGTGCCCTGGAGCCCCCGACCCCGCCGACGACAGGCCCTACCTGGGGATGAAGACCACGTTGTGCAGGTAGTCCTCGAACGTCTTCCTGAAGGAGGACTCCTCCAGCTCCTTGAGGATCTGAGAGTCGGTCTTCGGGCAGGAGCAGCACTCGCCGGCCGACTCCTCGTACGCACTCTCATTGTGCTTCTGGGCCCCCTCCGACTCGAACGGCGGAGACCAGGTCCGGGAGGGCAGCTTCAGCCCTGGGGAGAGGCAGAGGCGGGCTCAAGTTCCCATTCCACCCCGCACTGCACCTACACACACACCCCCATACATACACGCAGAGCTAGAAGGGGGACCGTCTCGGCGCGGCTGGCCACTTGCACAGAGCGCAGGGCCGGCCTCTGGGTTCAAGGTCTACTGAGAAGAGCAAGATCCTTCACTGGAGGGTCCTGACGACGAAGCAGGTGCCTGTGGACAGGCAGCGGGGACCCTCAGGACCCCACCACCACACGAGGCTGGAGGCGAACGGTAGCCACGCAAGTGCCTGGCCTCGGGGAACCTGCATTCCAGTGGACAAGGTGCAAGGGAGTGGCAGGAATATGCAGTAAAGGAAGACATACACAGGCTGTGTGTCAGAGGGCGGGGTGAAAACACAGAGAGTGTCTGGGGGGCATGTCTCAGAGAAACTGACGATAAGCGGATCCCAGTTAAGGGAAAGAATGAGCCATGCACATCTTGTGTATGTGCTTAGTCATTCAGTCCTCCGCAACTGCTTGCGACCCCATGGACTGTAGCCCCCCAGGCTCCTCTGCCCACGGGCTTCTCCAGGCAAGAAGACTGGAGTGGCTTGCCATGGACTGTAGCCGCTCCAGGCGGTCTCTCTGCACTGGACTCAGGCAAATACCGTCTGTGCCATTAAACCTTGGAATTGATTAGTATCTATAATCCATCTATAAGATAATCATCAGTCACCCATAATCTAGCGGAATTCGCTTCAGAACTCTGAGACCAGAGGCTGGGTTCACGAGACCTCAGAGAGCAAAGGCTGAGTTTCTAGACCATCTCCACGTTGAGGGGGCAGGGGGCAGCTCCCCGTCCTGGTCGAGAGCGAGCTGAGGCTCGGGCTCTCTTCCTCCCTCCAGGGAAGGGGCTCAGCGGGCGCCCCCGCGTCCGTCTGTGCCCTGGAGCCCCCGACCCCGCCGACGACAGGCCCTACCTGGGGATGAAGACCACGTTGTGCAGGTAGTCCTCGAACGTCTTCCTGAAGGAGGACTCCTCCAGCTCCTTGAGGATCTGAGAGTCGGTCTTCGGGCAGGAGCAGCACTCGCCGGCCGACTCCTCGTACGCACTCTCATTGTGCTTCTGGGCCCCCTCCGACTCGAACGGCGGAGACCAGGTCCGGGAGGGCAGCTTCAGCCCTGGGGAGAGGCAGAGGCGGGCTCAAGTCCCCATTCCACCCCGCACTGCACCTACACACACACCCCCATACATACACGCAGAGCTAGAAGGGGGACCGTCTCGGCGCGGCTGGCCACTTGCACAGAGCGCAGGGCCGGCCTCTGGGTTCAAGGTCTACTGAGAAGAGCAAGATCCTTCACTGGAGGGTCCTGACGACGAAGCAGGTGCCTGTGGACAGGCAGCGGGGACCCTCAGGACCCCACCACCACACGAGGCTGGAGGCGAACGGTAGCCACGCAAGTGCCTGGCCTCGGGGAACCTGCATTCCAGTGGACAAGGTGCAAGGGAGTGGCAGGAATATGCAGTAAAGGAAGACATACACAGGCTGTGTGTCAGAGGGCGGGGTGAAAACACAGAGAGTGTCTGGGGGGCATGTCTCAGAGAAACTGACGATAAGCGGATCCCAGTTAAGGGAAAGAATGAGCCATGCACATCTTGTGTATGTGCTTAGTCATTCAGTCCTCCGCAACTGCTTGCGACCCCATGGACTGTAGCCCCCCAGGCTCCTCTGCCCACGGGCTTCTCCAGGCAAGAAGACTGGAGTGGCTTGCCATTTCCCGCTCCGGGGGGTTTTCTGGACTCAGGGATCAAGCCCACGTCTCCAGCATCAGCAGGTGGATTCTCTACCACCCAGCCACCAGGGAAGCCCAGAGAAGATGCAGGTTACTCTTTAAAGACTAGAAGCACGCCCTCGATGCCTGGTGCCTACTCGTGTCTATTGAGCAAGGGAAACTCCATCTCTTCCTCGCCGTTTTAATGGCTCTTGAAGACAAGCTCTAAGCATTTCCTGTCAATGGTGAGTATCCACTCGGAAGCTTTGCAAATCCTTAAAAATACGTCTTACCGTTTATTAGCAGACAGGGACTAGCCTGTGTGGGTTAGACGTTAGAGGGTTTATTGATGGCGTTATAGATGGAAAATAAACTTGGGATTTCCTTAGTCAAGGGCGGCCAGGGGCAGAGGTTCCTGATTTTTTTCCTGAGGAGGAAGGGACAGATAGACCTCCTAACACCTGTCACCCTTTCTGCACGTCACTGGGTGCCCCGTGAGCTTTCTAGACTGGAAGGTACAGTGCCGTAGGCAGACCAGTCCACAGAGCCAAAGTGGAAAGGCGGGGCCGCGGACTGGGGCAGGGGGAGCCAGTGTTTCCTGGGGACAGCAGTTTCCGTCTGGGGAGATGAGAAAGTTCTGGAGAAGGACAGTGGGTGGTTGCACAAGTGTGAATGTGCTCGGTGTCCCTGAGCTCTGTGCTTAAAAGTGATCCCAATGGTCGAACGTATGCTATGAAGACTTTACCATTAAAAACCACATAGCCAATAAGACTGCCCTGAATAATGGAAACACACAAGTCAGTGTCAGAGTAGAAGCTAAAAGTTCTCATTAAAAAAAAAAAAAAAACGGAACAGATTTCCTTGGTGGCTCAGTGGCTGGCCATTCCAGGAGACTCAGGCTCGATCCCTGGTCCAGGAAGAGGCCGCCTGCCATGGGGCACCTCCGCCCCTGCGCCCCGACTCCAGAGCCCACGCCCTGGAGCCCATGCTCTGCGACAAGAGAAGCCACCACCGCGAGATGCCACACTCTGCCGTGAAGCATAGGCCCTGCTCACCACCCCCGGAGCAAACCCGGAGCGGCAACGAAGACCCCGTGTAGCCGACCCTAAGCAAGCGCACATTTTTTACAAAAAGTTACCTACGCGAAGTGACTGATGCATTAATTCACAGGTGGGAGAAAGGAACGAGGTGTAGGTACAGAAGGCCATCATGGTTTACACTCTAAATAGCTTACAATTTTACTTGTCAATTATACCTCAATAAAACTGAGAAGAAAAAAAAAAACCCACTTGTGATACTCAAGGAACCGACTACCAATCACAGTCCATGATGAATCTTGTGTGTGTTAGAAAGTTCACTGATTTGTGTGTGCACTGGGTTTCTTTGTAGCAAAATATGCATAACAAAAACCTGACCATAAGATCCAGGATCCTCAAGTCCATCCCCATTCTTGTGCAACCATTACCATTATCCACCTCAAGAACTTTCTCATCTCCCCAGACGGAACCTCTGTCCCCATTCAGCTCAGACACCCCAACCGCTCCCGGCCCCCGGGCCCACCGTCTCTCTCCCGTCTCTCTGGATCGGACACCTCTAAGAACCTCCTCTGAGTGGAATCAGAGAGTATCTGTCCTTAGTAAGTTTCGGTCTAAATTCCATACACTTTGGCATCATGACAAATAAAGCCACGTCCAATCATCACGGTCTAAGGACAGATTCAGACTTGCAGAATAAAAGCTGTTGCTCTTAAAAAAAAAAAAAAAAGAAAAACACAGGTTGGGGGTGGAGAGAGAGAGAAAACACTGCCTCTCTGGTAGGGGTGTCAATCTAGCCAGCAGTTTCGGTTACTCGAAGGCGGGGCCAAGAGTGCGTGGCTGAGCTGATGCCTTCGCTTGCTCTCGAGTTATATAAAGCATTCGAGGAGATAAATCACGTTTGCAGCCCTCTGCTCAGGCGGGGGATGAGGTCACAGGCATACCTAGAGCACATGATCTTAGAGCTGGGACGGCTCCCGGAGACCAACTGGCCTCCTGCCCTTTCTCCCCAACAGGAGGCCGCCGGGGACAAGCTGGGTAACTTGCCCAAAGCCCCACAGAAGGTCACAGGAGACCTCAGGCTCCCAACCTCAGCCACAGCTCATCAGCTGCCCCGAGGTCCGAGGAGACCAGCAACTCAGAACGTCTAAAGGAAAAAAAAAATTCAAACCAAAAAGCAGAGCTATCACTTCGTGGACAAAGGTCCACACAATCAAAGCTATGGTTGTTCCAGAAGTCATGTATGGATGCAGTTAGCGACCTCCCCTTTTAAAAAGTAGCATACTGATGCATTAATTCACAGGTGGGGGTAGGTACAGAAGGCCATCATGGTTTACACTCTAAATAGCTTACAATTTTACTTGTCAATTATACCTCAATAAAACTGAGAAGAAAAAAACCCACTTGTGATACTCAAGGAACCGACTACCAATCACAGTCCATGATGAATCTTGTGTGTGTTAGAAAGTTCACTGATTTGTGTGTGCACTGGGTTTCTTTGTAGCAAAATATGCATAACAAAAACCTGACCATAAGATCCAGGATCCTCAAGTCCATCCCCATTCTTGTGCAACCATTACCATTATCCACCTCAAGAACTTTCTCATCTCCCCAGACGGAACCTCTGTCCCCATTCAGCTCAGACACCCCAACCGCTCCCCCGGGCCCCGGGCCCACCGTCTCTCTCCCGTCTCTCTGGATCGGACACCTCTAAGAACCTCCTCTGAGTGGAATCAGAGAGTATCTGTCCTTAGTAAGTTTCGGTCTAAATTCCATACACTTTGGCATCATGACAAATAAAGCCACGTCCAATCATCACGGTCTAAGGACAGATTCAGACTTGCAGAATAAAAGCTGTTGCTCTTAAAAAAAAAAAAAAAAGAAAAACACAGGTTGGGGGTGGAGAGAGAGAGAAAACACTGCCTCTCTGGTAGGGGTGTCAATCTAGCCAGCGGTTTCGGTTACTCGAAGGCGGGGCCAAGAGTGCGTGGCTGAGCTGATGCCTTCGCTTGCTCTCGAGTTATATAAAGCATTCGAGGAGATAAATCACGTTTGCAGCCCTCTGCTCAGGCGGGGGATGAGGTCACAGGCATACCTAGAGCACATGATCTTAGAGCTGGGACGGCTCCCGGAGACCAGCTGGCCTCCTGCCCTTTCTCCCCAAAAGGAGGCCGCCGGGGACAAGCTGGGTAACTTGCCCAAAGCCCCACAGAAGGTCACAGGAGACCTCAGGCTCCCAACCTCAGCCACAGCTCATCAGCTGCCCCGAGGTCCGAGGAGACCAGCAACTCAGAACGTCTAAAGGAAAAAAAAAAATTCAAACCAAAAAGCAGAGCTATCACTTCGTGGACAAAGGTCCACACAATCAAAGCTATGGTTGTTCCAGAAGTCATGTATGGATGTGAGAGCTGGACCATAAGCAAGGCTGAGCGTTGAAGAACGGATGCCATTAAACCATGGTGCTGGAGAAAACTCTTGCGAATCCCTTGGACTGCACGGAGATCCCATCAGTCAATCCGGATGGACATCAACCCTGAATAGTCCTGAATATTGGAAGGACTGATGCTGAAGCGAAGAGCCTGCTCTTCGGGAAAGACTCTGGGGCTGAGAAAGACTGAAGGCAAGAGGAGAAGGGGGCGGCAGACGGTGAGATGGTCAGAGAGTATCACCGACTCGTGGACCTGAGTCTGAGCAGACTCTGGGGGACAGCCGAGGACAGGGAGACCTGGCACGCGCCATCCACGGGGATGTAGAGTCGGACACGACTGAGCAACTGAACAGCAACAAACCAGCAAACAACAATAAAGCAAAAGTCCATCAGGGGCGTGGGATAAACATATACACATGACTCATACATACGCTAGATAACCAATTACTGTGTAGCCGGACCCACTGTATAGCCAGGGAACTCTAATTAATACTCGGTGGTTACCCTAAATGAGACAAGGATCTGAAAAAGAGTAAATCCAGGAACTTCCCTGGTGGTTCAGCAACTAAGACTCCAAGCTCCCAAGGCAGGGGGCCTGGGCTGGATCCCTGGTCAGGGAACTAGAGCCCACACAATGCAATTAAGACCCTGTGCAGCCAAAGAAATAACTACATATTTTAAGAATGAGTCTCTGAACGTATATAATAGAATCACTTTGTGGTACACCCGAAATGAACACAACATAAAGCATTCGAGGAGATAAATCAGTTGAGCCCTGAGGGGGTAACTCCTGCCCTTAGAGCTGGGACGGCTCCCGGAGACCACTGGCCTCCTGCCCTTTCTCCCAAAGGAGGCCGCCGGGGACAAGCTGGGTAACTTGCCCAAAGCCCCACAGAAGGTCACAGGAGACCTCAGGCTCCCAACCTCAGCCACAGCTCATCAGCTGCCCCGAGGTCCGAGGAGACCAGCAACTCAGAACGTCTAAAGGAAAAAAAAAAATTCAAACCAAAAAGCAGAGCTATCACTTCGTGGACAAAGGTCCACACAATCAAAGCTATGGTTGTTCCAGAAGTCATGTATGGATGTGAGAGCTGGACCATAAGCAAGGCTGAGCGTTGAAGAACGGATGCCATTAAACCATGGTGCTGGAGAAAACTCTTGCGAATCCCTTGGACTGCACGGAGATCCCATCAGTCAATCCGGATGGACATCAACCCTGAATAGTCCTGAATATTGGAAGGACTGATGCTGAAGCGAAGAGCCTGCTCTTCGGGAAAGACTCTGGGGCTGAGAAAGACTGAAGGCAAGAGGAGAAGGGGGCGGCAGACGGTGAGATGGTCAGAGAGTATCACCGACTCGTGGACCTGAGTCTGAGCAGACTCTGGGGGACAGCCGAGGACAGGGAGACCTGGCACGCGCCATCCACGGGGATGTAGAGTCGGACACGACTGAGCAACTGAACAGCAACAAACCAGCAAACAACAATAAAGCAAAAGTCCATCAGGGGCGTGGGATAAACATATACACATGACTCATACATACGCTAGATAACCAATTACTGTGTAGCCGGACCCACTGTATAGCCAGGGAACTCTAATTAATACTCGGTGGTTACCCTAAATGAGACAAGGATCTGAAAAAGAGTAAATCCAGGAACTTCCCTGGTGGTTCAGCAACTAAGACTCCAAGCTCCCAAGGCAGGGGGCCTGGGCTGGATCCCTGGTCAGGGAACTAGAGCCCACACAATGCAATTAAGACCCTGTGCAGCCAAAGAAATAACTACATATTTTAAGAATGAGTCTCTGAACGTATATAATAGAATCACTTTGTGGTACACCCGAAATGAACACAACATTGCATATCAACTATGTTTTGTGTGTGTGTGCTTAGTCCTGTCTGACTCCTTGCGACCCATGGACAGCAGCCCGCCAGGCTCTTCTATCCAGGGGATTTTCCAGGCAAGAATACTGGCATGGGGTGCCATTTCCTTCTCTGGAGAATCTTCCCCACCCAGGGATCGAACCTGTGTCTCCTGAGCATTGGCAGGCGGATCCTTTACCAGGAGCGCTACCATACTTCAATAAAAAATTTTTTAAATAAAATAACACATAAAAGAACCTAGGGATTGGTGGGGGGGACCCTTTATAGAGAATCAAACAAAACAACTAAAGGTGGGGGAAAGACTTCTGTTTCTCCAGTTGATGGACTTTTTTACAACCCAGTTTTACAACAATGTTAAGAGTAATGTATACACACTAGTTTGAAGCTTCAAATATTTTTTTCCTTTTTCTATAGATGGAGGAGAGCCCATTAAGTAAATGAGATTAAAGAATGGAAAAAATACATCATTCATATAATGTTTAATGGAAAGCCCAGGAAGGGCTGATCAGTCATTGTTGTCTCCAATCCTTAACCCTTAGGGGTCTAATATTAGGGACCAGGACTTCCCTGGCAGTCCAGTGGTTAGGACTTCACCTTTCCAATGCAGCAGGGGTGTGGGGTGGGGGGATGGACTCAATCCCTGGTCAGGGAGCTAAGATCCCAATACCATGTGGTTAAAAAAATGAAAAGTTAAGAATAAAATTATGGGCCAAAACATGTGACTATATGTATAGCTGATTCACTCTGCTGTATCCCTGAAACTAAAATGACCTTGTGAAGCAACTATACGCCAATAAAATATCTTAAAACTAAGGGACCAAAATGCTTCCCTGACTTTGTCAATCACCACTCCATACACGGGCTGTGTTTCTAGCTCAGCAGGGAAATCTTGCCTGGTTTAACACAGCTACACCCCACCCCCCGGGGGAGGCGGACGAGGAAGGAGCAGAGGAGAAAATTCCAGAGTGTAGCAATGCCAATTGTGGCCGGTTTCAGCCTTCAGAGTGTGCCCTCACGCTGTGATGTTTAGAAATGGGAACAGGCAGACAAACCTGCTTTTACTGTGCATGTGGTTGTTTCACAAAGGCTTGTGGGAACCCTGCATCCAGCAAATCTATTGGTGCCACTTTCCTGCGTCATGCTTCAGTCATTCTCATAATACATCCAACTTCTTTGGGTGTTTTCTACTTGTTATGATGATCTGTGATCAGTGATCTTAGATGCTACTGTTATAATTGGGAATTTCCTTTTAGCAATAATGTATTCTTTAATGAAGGTATGTATTTTCGTTTTTTTTGGTTTTTTGGTCTTCATTTTCTCTACTGGGTTTTAAGCTGGGAGGGGGATTTGAGAATCAAACAAAACAACTAAAGGTGGGGGAAAGACTTCTGTTTCTCCAGTTGATGGACTTTTTTACAACCCAGTTTTACAACAATGTTAAGAGTAATGTATACACACTAGTTTGAAGCTTCAAATATTTTTTTCCTTTTTCTATAGATGGAGGAGAGCCCATTAAGTAAATGAGATTAAAGAATGGAAAAAATACATCATTCATATAATGTTTAATGGAAAGCCCAGGAAGGGCTGATCAGTCATTGTTGTCTCCAATCCTTAACCCTTAGGGGTCTAATATTAGGGACCAGGACTTCCCTGGCAGTCCAGTGGTTAGGACTTCACCTTTCCAATGCAGCAGGGGTGTGGGGTGGGGGGATGGACTCAATCCCTGGTCAGGGAGCTAAGATCCCAATACCATGTGGTTAAAAAAATGAAAAGTTAAGAATAAAATTATGGGCCAAAACATGTGACTATATGTATAGCTGATTCACTCTGCTGTATCCCTGAAACTAAAATGACCTTGTGAAGCAACTATACGCCAATAAAATATCTTAAAACTAAGGGACCAAAATGCTTCCCTGACTTTGTCAATCACCACTCCATACACGGGCTGTGTTTCTAGCTCAGCAGGGAAATCTTGCCTGGTTTAACACAGCTACACCCCACCCCCCGGGGGAGGCGGACGAGGAAGGAGCAGAGGAGAAAATTCCAGAGTGTAGCAATGCCAATTGTGGCCGGTTTCAGCCTTCAGAGTGTGCCCTCACGCTGTGATGTTTAGAAATGGGAACAGGCAGACAAACCTGCTTTTACTGTGCATGTGGTTGTTTCACAAAGGCTTGTGGGAACCCTGCATCCAGCAAATCTATTGGTGCCACTTTCCCTGCGTCATGCTTCAGTCATTCTCATAATACATCCAACTTCTTTGGGTGTTTTCTACTTGTTATGATGATCTGTGATCAGTGATCTTAGATGCTACTGTTATAATTGGGAATTTCCTTTTAGCAATAATGTATTCTTTAATGAAGGTATGTATATCGTTTATGGTTTTTTTGGTCTCGATTTCTTCTTTTAAAATGTGTATTGATTCCGCACTCTTTCCGTGCCACCACAATGGTGCACATGAATGTCCAGGCTGATGCTCTCAGAGTATCAACAATGCCAAGAAGAGAGGCAAACGCCAGGTGCTTGTCAGGCTGTGCTCCAAAGTCATCGTCAGGTTTCTAACTGTGATGATGAAGCATCGTTACATTGGCGGATTTGAAATCATCAGTGATCACAGGGCTGGGAAAATTGTCATGAACCTAACAGGCAGGCTAAACAAGCATTTTTTTGTTGTTTTTTGTAGTGTGGAGTGGTCAGCCCCAGGTTTGATGTGCCACTCAAAGATCTAGAAAAGTGGCAGAATAACCTGCTCCCATCCCATCGGTTTGGTTTCATTGTACTGACAACCTCAGCCGGCATCATGGACCATGAAGAAGCAAGACAAAAACACACAGGAGGGAAAATCCTTGGATTCTTTTTCTAGGGATGTAACACATACAAATAAAATGCCTCAGAGGAAAAAAAATAAAAATAAAAATAAATGTGTGTTGTAATAGAATTGACTCACAATATTGCGTTAATTTCAGGTGTATAGCAAAGTAATTGTCATATATATATATATGTGTGTCACACATGTATATACGTGTACATATGTTTATGTCATATATACATGTATATGTGTGTGTGTGTGTATGTATATATATATATATATATACATTCCCTTTTTCCATTATAGATTATTAGAAGATATTGAGTAGAGTTCCCTGTGCTATAGAGTAGGTCTTTCTTGGTTATCCATTTTATATACAGTAGTATGTATATTTTAAGTATGTTTTTATTAAATCTAATGTGCATGTGGTTGTTTCACAAAGGCTTGTGGGAACCCTGCATCCAGCAAATCTATTGGTGCCACTTTCCTGCGTCATGCTTCAGTCATTCTCATAATACATCCAACTTCTTTGGGTGTTTTCTACTTGTTATGATGATCTGTGATCAGTGATCTTAGATGCTACTGTTATAATTGGGAATTTCCTTTTAGCAATAATGTATTCTTTAATGAAGGTATGTATATCGTTTATGGTTTTTTTGGTCTCGATTTCTTCTTTTAAAATGTGTATTGATTCCGCACTCTTTCCGTGCCACCACAATGGTGCACATGAATGTCCAGGCTGATGCTCTCAGAGTATCAACAATGCCAAGAAGAGAGGCAAACGCCAGGTGCTTGTCAGGCTGTGCTCCAAAGTCATCGTCAGGTTTCTAACTGTGATGATGAAGCATCGTTACATTGGCGGATTTGAAATCATCAGTGATCACAGGGCTGGGAAAATTGTCATGAACCTAACAGGCAGGCTAAACAAGCATTTTTTTGTTGTTTTTTGTAGTGTGGAGTGGTCAGCCCCAGGTTTGATGTGCCACTCAAAGATCTAGAAAAGTGGCAGAATAACCTGCTCCCATCCCATCGGTTTGGTTTCATTGTACTGACAACCTCAGCCGGCATCATGGACCATGAAGAAGCAAGACAAAAACACACAGGAGGGAAAATCCTTGGATTCTTTTTCTAGGGATGTAACACATACAAATAAAATGCCTCAGAGGAAAAAAAATAAAAATAAAAATAAATGTGTGTTGTAATAGAATTGACTCACAATATTGCGTTAATTTCAGGTGTATAGCAAAGTAATTGTCATATATATATATATGTGTGTCACACATGTATATACGTGTACATATGTTTATGTCATATATACATGTATATGTGTGTGTGTGTGTGTATGTATATATATATATATATACATTCCCTTTTTCCATTATAGATTATTAGAAGATATTGAGTAGAGTTCCCTGTGCTATAGAGTAGGTCTTTCTTGGTTATCCATTTTATATACAGTAGTATGTATATTTTAAGTATGTTTTTATTAAATCTAATGCTATTGCACACTTAACAGACTATAGCAGAGTGGGAACATAACTTTTACAGGCACTGGAAATCAAAACATTCACATGACTCGATTTACTGCAACAGCTGCCTCTTTGCGGAAGTGTAGGGTGTGGACCGTCAGCCCCTGCCCAGCCCCTGCCGGCACTCACCTTTGAGGCAATAATCCAGTTCATACAGCTCATTGTCTTCCGCCTGCCTTTCCCAGAACACCAAGTAGTGTGTGATGTTGCCATTGGGGTCCGAGGGAGGCTTCCACTTCAGAATGATTTGGGACGAGGAATTAGAAACCGAGATCGGATCCAGGGGGACGGAAGGATCTGGCAGGGAGAAAGCAGACAGACAGGTCCACCGTGAGGGGTAAGGGGCAAGCCTCAGGTGGGCGAGAGAGGGAACGGCCAACTTAGAGAAACCCTGAGGATGTTCTCTGCAGTGTTACAGTGGAACACTTACCTAGTAAAGGGCATGGGTTACAAAATTACAATCCCTGTGTACCACCGATCCTTGTGTCCACCATTCGTGCAACAAACATTTACAGAGCTCCAGGGGCGATGCAAGCTTTCTCTGATCTGGGTACTGGGAAGATGGTGGGGAAAGGCGGGTGGTGGGCAGAGGGAAAGCCCCATTTCCCAGTCAACATCAGCTCCCAGCTGAACCCAGTCGTGGGGCGGATTTTGGCCATGGGATGCCAATCCATCCTATCACTGAGCCGACAGTCCATCTCACGTTGCCCACAAAAGCATCACATTGGGGATCCACAAAACCTGCCCCTGGAGACTGGAGGGGGCTGAGAGCTGGCGAGGGGGAAGGGTGAGGGTCTCCAGAGAGAGGACACAGCGTGTACAAAAGCCCGGCAGCTGGAATTTCCGGAACTCTAAATCCGCTGGCATTTCTGGAGGACACAGGACAAGAGGGCAGGAGTCGAAAAAGCTGAGGCTGGTTCATAAAGTCTGGGCTCTGTCCTATGGGATAACATGCCTCTTGACTGACTTGTGAGGCTCGAAAATTCTTTACGGTGGGGGGTGTCCTGGGCACTGCCGTCTGTTGAGCAGCATCCCCAGTCCCCACCCACGAGAGAAAATTTCAGCACCCCCTTCAAACAAATGAAGACGTGGGAGGGACTTCCCTGGTGGTCCAGTGGTTATGGCTTTGCCTTGCCATGCAGGGGGTCCAGGTTCAATCCCTGGTCAGGGAGCTAAGCTCCCACATGCCTCATGCCCAAAAAGGCAAAACATAACACCAAAGCAATATTGTTACAAATACAATAAAGACTTTAAACATGGTCCACAGCAAAAACAAAAATTCTAGAGACTATTATACAGAATAAAGTAAGCCAGAAAGAGAAAAGCAAATATCATATATTAGTGCATATACATGGAATCTAGAAAGACAGTACTGATGAGCCTATTTGCAGGGCGGCCACAGAGATGTGGATGGAGAGAACAGACGTGTGGACCCAGTGGGGAAGGAGAGGGTGGGATGATCCGAGAGGATCGCATGGAAACATATACACTACCACATGGGAAAAAAATAGCCAGTGGAGATCTCTGCAGTGTTACAGTGGAACACTTACCTAGTAAAGGGCATGGGTTACAAAATTACAATCCCTGTGTACCACCGATCCTTGTGTCCACCATTCGTGCAACAAACATTTACAGAGCTCCAGGGGCGATGCAAGCTTTCTCTGATCTGGGTACTGGGAAGATGGTGGGGAAAGGCGGGTGGTGGGCAGAGGGAAAGCCCCATTTCCCAGTCAACATCAGCTCCCAGCTGAACCCAGTCGTGGGGCGGATTTTGGCCATGGGATGCCAATCCATCCTATCACTGAGCCGACAGTCCATCTCACGTTGCCCACAAAAGCATCACATTGGGGATCCACAAAACCTGCCCCTGGAGACTGGAGGGGGCTGAGAGCTGGCGAGGGGGAAGGGTGAGGGTCTCCAGAGAGAGGACACAGCGTGTACAAAAGCCCGGCAGCTGGAATTTCCGGAACTCTAAATCCGCTGGCATTTCTGGAGGACACAGGACAAGAGGGCAGGAGTCGAAAAAGCTGAGGCTGGTTCATAAAGTCTGGGCTCTGTCCTATGGGATAACATGCCTCTTGACTGACTTGTGAGGCTCGAAAATTCTTTACGGTGGGGGGTGTCCTGGGCACTGCCGTCTGTTGAGCAGCATCCCCAGTCCCCACCCACGAGAGAAAATTTCAGCACCCCCTTCAAACAAATGAAGACGTGGGAGGGACTTCCCTGGTGGTCCAGTGGTTATGGCTTTGCCTTGCCATGCAGGGGGTCCAGGTTCAATCCCTGGTCAGGGAGCTAAGCTCCCACATGCCTCATGCCCAAAAAGGCAAAACATAACACCAAAGCAATATTGTTACAAATACAATAAAGACTTTAAACATGGTCCACAGCAAAAACAAAAATTCTAGAGACTATTATACAGAATAAAGTAAGCCAGAAAGAGAAAAGCAAATATCATATATTAGTGCATATACATGGAATCTAGAAAGACAGTACTGATGAGCCTATTTGCAGGGCGGCCACAGAGATGTGGATGGAGAGAACAGACGTGTGGACCCAGTGGGGAAGGAGAGGGTGGGATGATCCGAGAGGATCGCATGGAAACATATACACTACCACATGGGAAAAAAATAGCCAGTGGAGATCTCTGTGTAACTCGGGGAGCTTGAACCAGGGCCCTGTGACAGCCCAGGGGCTGTGGCGGCTCGAGGTGGGAGGCGGGGCCGAGAGGGAGGGGACAGATGTCAACCTATGGCGGATGCATGCCGATGTCGGCAGAAACCAACACTGCAAAGCAACTATCATCCAATTAAAAATAAATTAATTTTTTAAAAACTTGAAAACTTTAAAAAATGTAGAAGGGGGAAGAAACAGAGACAAAACAAAAGAAAAAAAGGCAAAATACTGATCATTGTTGAAGCTAAGAGATGATTACCTGGGGAGGAGTCTTTTTTTTTTCCTCTACTTTGGTAAATATTTGACAATTTTCCACAATAGTAAGAAGCAATATTCCTCCCTGATGTCTTGTGGCTACTGCCTCATCTTCGAACACTGTAAATCTCAGTGCCCAGCTCTTTTAAAAGTCAATGACCATGCAGAAACACACACATACACACAAGCATTTTACATGACATCACCACGGTCAGCCTGTTTTTTCATATACACACACACACACACACACACATATATAGGCCACTTCCGTTGGTCCCTCATTATTGTTTTCATCCATCTTTGTTCCTTGGCCTGTGTGGGCCTCCCATCTCAGTGGCCTCTCTTGGTGCAGAGCACCGGCTCCGGGCGCATGCACCCCAGAGCTCCAGCTCCGTAGTTGGACACATCGGTCCAGCCGCTCCGCGACACGTGGGATCCTTCCAGGCCAGGGATTGCACCGGCGTCCCCTGCACGGCAAGGTGGCGTCCCCACCCACTGGACGACCCGGAAAGCCCCCAGTCAGCCTGTTAAAGATAAGATATCTGGTTCGCGCATGCGTTCATATCCCCAGGAAACACTTACTGGTGGCGTCGGTCTGGACGTAGATGATGTCACTCTTGGCTCCGTAGGTGCGGCGTTCATCCGAAAAGGTGACCAGGGTCTTGACGAAGATGGCATACTGGGTCCAGGGCTTGAGGCCGCGCATCAGCCACCCGGGGTGGTTCTGCGACTTGGGGTCGTTGGACCTCGTGGGCGGGTCGATGTCCACCACCGTCCAGCTGTTGGAGCCGCATGCGTCCTGCCCGTCGAACTCCGTCACATTCTGGTAAGGGCTTTCAAGACACAACAGGGAAAGACGGTTACAATTCCTTGACTACAGCTCTAGACACCGGGCGACGTTGCCTCCGACAGGCTTGCAGCCTGCTCACCAACCATATGGGAAAAGGACACAGCAGGCACCGAGAAAGGGGCTGCCTCCCCTAGGACGCAACTTCCCAGTCACAGTAACAGTGACCGAGATGATGCCAGTATCCGAGTTACTGACACGGTTACAGGAGAGGCTAGGTCCTGACTCCCCCCACACAGCCTGACCCACGGGACATCGCCAAGGATAGAACAATTATTCAGTCACAGGATCACCACATCCTTTGTCTTCCTTTAAAACTTCAGCACAGGGGGCTTCCCTGGTGATCCAGTGGGTAAGGTCACCACCTTGCAAGGCAAGGGGCACCAGTTCCATCCCTGGCCCAGGAAGATCCCACGTGCCGGAGTGGCTGGACCAGTGTGTCCAATGATGAGCCAGTGCTCTGGGGAGCATGCGCCTAGAGCCTGTGCTCTGCGAGGAGAGAGGCCACAGTCAATAGGAGGCCCACACAGGCCAAAGAACAAAGATGGATGAAAAGAAATAAATAAAACACCAATAAAAGAGGTCAAAATTAGGGGGAAAAAACAAAACAAAACAAAACTTCAGCACAGTCATATACTCAAAATGACTAGTGTCACTGCATGCCGATGGTGTGTCAGCGTAGGGCGATGAATTAACAGGGGAGCGAGATGGTGATGATGCTCATGCAGCTTCCTGAAGGTTCTTAATGCCACTGAGCTGAACACGTAAATGTCCTCAAGACGGTCAATTTCATGTATGTTTTACTATAATTCTTTGTGTTGGAAAAAATCCAAAATTGATAAAAAGTAAACCTTTTTAAAAGATACTAAGTAGATACTTATTAAGTAGAAACACCTCCTAAGACACATACTAAGTAGACTTTTTTTAAGACACCTCCTAGGTGGACTGAGAGACTTTTCGTTAAGGACGTGGGGGAGCTGTACATATGAGAAGCAAAATGAAATGTTGTTACAGGAGAATGCCCCATCTAGACCCCTCAGGAAAGCTGCCCACGTCAACTGCCGGCTTTCAACAACAGGAGATGGTTTGGAAAACGTCCTACACCATCCACAGGTGAGATCCCACTGAGGAACCTATGATATTTGCTCCACGAATAAGAAAGAGACAGAAAGGAACTTCAGCAGGGGAGCTTCTGGGCACAGAAGGCATACCTCTTTACCCTTTTACTTACGCCTCTTTGTAGAAGAGCATGAACCCCAGGAGGTCTCGGAAGTCGGGGGGCCAATAGGGCTCCCACTTCAGTAAGATCTTGTCATAAGATGTCCGAATGTAAGAAAATTTAAGTAATTCATTTTCACCTAGAGATGTTAAGGAAAAAAAAAAATCAGTATCAGAATGAGATCATTTCTTTCAGCCCAAAGCAGATAATTCCATACGCCCAAGAGAATCCATAAGAGGGAAACGGGCCATTCGCTGTTTCCTGGGGAAGTCTCAATTCCACATGCCTCTCCCTGGCCCAGAGGCAAGGACGAGTCACGCAGGTTGGCCCCAACAGCAACTCCGTTACTTGGCCAGATGCTCAACTAAAGAGCTGGGGTCAGCACCAACAAGGGAAGGACAAGTGGCCAGTCATCACTGGGAAAAGAATCTTTCAAGCATAACATTTGTCCTGACACAATTCTGTCCTGCACGTGGATGCTCATGCCTGACATGTTAGAAGATGTAACTCCAGTGCAAATGGACATACGCCGATTGTGGTTAGTGAGCGTGCAGATCATTATACCTTGGAGTGACTATCCCTTGGAAAGTCAATGCCTTGTAAACAGGCATTCCCTCTGCCTGGAGTATAAGCCTTTCCTTAGCTCCACCCCACTCTTGCTCTGTCTCTCCCCCGAATTCCCAGTTTGGACCACATTGTCCTGCCAGGAACCAGCTTCACAAAAGAGGGAATATCACGTGGAAAGTAAACCTTTTAAAAGATACTAAGTAGATACTTATTAAGTAGAAACACCTCCTAAGACACATACTAAGTAGACTTTTTAAGACACCTCCTAGGTGGACTGAGAGACTTTCGTTAAGGCGTGGGGAGCTGTACATATGAGAAGCAAAATGAAATGTTGTTACAGGAGAATGCCCCATCTAGACCCCTCAGGAAAGCTGCCCACGTCAACTGCCGGCTTTCAACAACAGGAGATGGTTTGGAAAACGTCCTACACCATCCACAGGTGAGATCCCACTGAGGAACCTATGATATTTGCTCCACGAATAAGAAAGAGACAGAAAGGAACTTCAGCAGGGGAGCTTCTGGGCACAGAAGGCATACCTCTTTCCCCTTTTTACTTACGCCTCTTTGTAGAAGAGCATGAACCCCAGGAGGTCTCGGAAGTCGGGGGGCCAATAGGGCTCCCACTTCAGTAAGATCTTGTCATAAGATGTCCGAATGTAAGAAAATTTAAGTAATTCATTTTCACCTAGAGATGTTAAGGAAAAAAAAAATCAGTATCAGAATGAGATCATTTCTTTCAGCCCAAAGCAGATAATTCCATATGCCCAAGAGAATCCATAAGAGGGAAACGGGCCATTCGCTGTTTCCTGGGGAAGTCTCAATTCCACATGCCTCTCCCTGGCCCAGAGGCAAGGACGAGTCACGCAGGTTGGCCCCAACAGCAACTCCGTTACTTGGCCAGATGCTCAACTAAAGAGCTGGGGTCAGCACCAACAAGGGAAGGACAAGTGGCCAGTCATCACTGGGAAAAGAATCTTTCAAGCATAACATTTGTCCTGACACAATTCTGTCCTGCACGTGGATGCTCATGCCTGACATGTTAGAAGATGTAACTCCAGTGCAAATGGACATACGCCGATTGTGGTTAGTGAGCGTGCAGATCATTATACCTTGGAGTGACTATCCCTTGGAAAGTCAATGCCTTGTAAACAGGCATTCCCTCTGCCTGGAGTATAAGCCTTTCCTTAGCTCCACCCCACTCTTGCTCTGTCTCTCCCCCGAATTCCCAGTTTGGACCACATTGTCCTGCCAGGAACCAGCTTCACATGAGAATATCACGGAAGGCGTGGCTCCTCAATGCCCAGCTGTTTCTTCAGAGAACGGCGGTCAGCACTTAGCCTCCAGTGCTCTAACGTTTGAGCCAAAGCCATACATACGGGGGGTGACATTCATTCATTCATTCATTCAGTGCTTATCTGTCATCTTCCAGGACCAGCCAGGCATTGTATTTGGTATTTGGCAGAGATAACATGTACAGCACTTGTCCTCAGTATTTCAGAAAGCGTAACACACACTCACTGTTTTCGCTCATGGTAAATGACACTCCCCCGGGCACCCGGATGCTGAGTGAAGTGGGAGAAACCACATCATCTGGTCCACAAAAGGACAAAAGCATTGCCACTTACAGGACGCCTGGTCCCCGTTGGTTTTCAGAGCAATGTCGTTTCTCTCCTGGCGCCCCTTGGTTCCCGAAACTTCCTCCATCTTGTGAATTTCTGACAAGCAGAGTTTGGGGTTATAGTGGAAGAAGAGTTTCCCCTGAGTGATGGTGAGGTTGTGCTTGCTCCAGTCCCAGAGCTGCCTTAGGTTCTGGTTGTCCAGGGCGTAGAAAGAGTAGTTCCTACGGAAACACACACACCCCTCATTATTCCTCAGCTTGTCACCTCCAACTCCAAGATGGCGGGGCCGTGGCTGGAGTGGGTCTTGTTTGGTGCTCACCCCCAGTTCTAACCACTAACTTGACACGTACTTGTGACCCGCTGCATGGACAGCCAGAGGCAGAGGGGAAGGGGAGGAGGTCTTTGTGATCAGGAAGATACCTGAGATCAGTTGTATGGAGGGGAGGGCAAGACTGAGATGGGTTGAGATACGGGTTTTGCAAAGGGGGAAGACTGAAGACACAGAGGCTCCTAAGCAGGGCCCGAGAAGAGCGCAGTGGCTTGTTCTGGTTAACAGGTGATAAACAAGACAAGCAGATGCCATGGCCCAAACCCTCTAGCATACTGCACGCCTGACCAAGACCAAGAACACACGTCCTTCTTAGGCAGATGCAGGCAGGCCGCTGAAGGTTTTAGAACAACTCAGTAACTCAGTTAGACCTGTGCCTTAGGATTAGGCGTGGGTCACGAGCCTCTGGTGAAGGGGAAGGGGCAGCAGGGCCCTAGCACAGAAACCACCGGCCACCGCTGCCTCTCGAGCACCTGACGTGCCATCTTTCTGAAGTTGTTTTTTTTGTTTTGTTTTGTTTTTTACTGAAGTACATACAAAACATGGAGTTCAAAGCTTTGCATGAAACAAAGGAGGTAAGAGATCTTCTGGATCATATTTTGATAATGAGTTCATGTCAATAACATTCAGATTGAACAAGTTCAGTAAAATGCACTATTGAAATTCATTCCACCCATTTCTAAAGTCTGGAAAATGTGGCTACTAGAACATGTAAAGTCTCATATGGGATTTGCATTATAGTTCCGTTGCAAAAGGGGCCCTGTAGTTCTCACATAAATAATGGCTACCACCCTCTAGGACGCCTGGTCCCGGTTAAAATTTTTTTAAACTTCCTCCATCTTGTGAATTTCTGACAAGCAGAGTTTGGGGTTATAGTGGAAGAAGAGTTTCCCCTGAGTGATGGTGAGGTTGTGCTTGCTCCAGTCCCAGAGCTGCCTTAGGTTCTGGTTGTCCAGGGCGTAGAAAGAGTAGTTCCTACGGAAACACACACACCCCTCATTATTCCTCAGCTTGTCACCTCCAACTCCAAGATGGCGGGGCCGTGGCTGGAGTGGGTCTTGTTTGGTGCTCACCCCCAGTTCTAACCACTAACTTGACACGTACTTGTGACCCGCTGCATGGACAGCCAGAGGCAGAGGGGAAGGGGAGGAGGTCTTTGTGATCAGGAAGATACCTGAGATCAGTTGTATGGAGGGGAGGGCAAGACTGAGATGGGTTGAGATACGGGTTTTGCAAAGGGGGAAGACTGAAGACACAGAGGCTCCTAAGCAGGGCCCGAGAAGAGCGCAGTGGCTTGTTCTGGTTAACAGGTGATAAACAAGACAAGCAGATGCCATGGCCCAAACCCTCTAGCATACTGCACGCCTGACCAAGACCAAGAACACACGTCCTTCTTAGGCAGATGCAGGCAGGCCGCCGAAGGTTTTAGAACAACTCAGTAACTCAGTTAGACCTGTGCCTTAGGATTAGGCGTGGGTCACGAGCCTCTGGTGAAGGGGAAGGGGCAGCAGGGCCCTAGCACAGAAACCACCGGCCACCGCTGCCTCTCGAGCACCTGACGTGCCATCTTTCTGAAGTTGTTTTTTTTGTTTTGTTTTGTTTTTTACTGAAGTACATACAAAACATGGAGTTCAAAGCTTTGCATGAAACAAAGGAGGTAAGAGATCTTCTGGATCATATTTTGATAATGAGTTCATGTCAATAACATTCAGATTGAACAAGTTCAGTAAAATGCACTATTGAAATTCATTCCACCCATTTCTAAAGTCTGGAAAATGTGGCTACTAGAACATGTAAAGTCTCATATGGGATTTGCATTATAGTTCCGTTGCATGACCCTGTAGTTCTAGAATCAGCAAGGAGGCCACTGGAGCAATCCAAATGAAAGGTCTGAGCATCAGCAAAAAATGGAAGTTTGATGAATAAATAACATTCTACTATATGTACATGAATATATATATATATATATATATATATATATATATATATACACACACACATATATAATTACCACCCCCTAGAGAAGGAAATGACCACCCACTCCAGTAGTCCTGCCTAGAGAATTCCATGGGCAGAGGAGCCTGGTGGGCAACAATTCATGGGGTCACCAAGAGTTGGACACGACTGAGCAACTGAACACACACGAATGTATCCTATTTTCTTTATCCACTCATCCAGCAATGGACACTTAGGTTGTTTCCATATCTTGGCCAAAAAAAAAAACCCTCAAATTTTCTAACTCACAAACTTCCCAGGGAGGCCACAGATCCAGTATCAGGCCCACATACCCGATTTCCAAGGTCTCCCCTCGAATTAGACGTAACTTCCGGAAGAAGGAAAGTGATACCAGGGCATAGGATCTGCGGATTTTCAGATACCCTGAAATTTCTTCAATGAGCCCAAGGTTGGCCTCTAGCTCAGCTGCCAGGTTATCTAAGGAAAGGAGAGAATGCATATCCAGTGGGTTTCTACCAAAATACTTGAACCTTTCCAGAATTCCCTAGGGTGAAGCATTAACCTCCAGGCTGAAAATGATCTTCAGGAGCCCTGCTCAAACCACATCCATCAGCCTGCACAGCCGAATATATTTACTATACGGCCGACCCTTGCTCCCTCCATCACCCTCCTTTGCTTCCCTTCATAGCAGGGAAGCATGGGTTTATTTACAGTTTTTATTTGCAGGGTCCACCATGCACGGTGCACCGCGAGTATTCAATTTATAACGGAGGTAAGAGATCTTCTGGATCATATTTTGATAATGAGTTCATGTCAATAACATTCAGATTGAACAAGTTCAGTAAAATGCACTATTGAAATTCATTCCACCCATTTCTAAAGTCTGGAAAATGTGGCTACTAGAACATGTAAAGTCTCATATGGGATTTGCATTATAGTTCCGTTGCATGACCCTGTAGTTCTAGAATCAGCAAGGAGGCCACTGGAGCAATCCAAATGAAAGGTCTGAGCATCAGCAAAAAATGGAAGTTTGATGACTAAATAACATTCTACTATATGTATATGCATATATATATATATATATATATATATATATATATATATATATACACACACATATATAATTACCACCCCCTAGAGAAGGAAATGACCACCCACTCCAGTAGTCCTGCCTAGAGAATTCCATGGGCAGAGGAGCCTGGTGGGCAACAATTCATGGGGTCACCAAGAGTTGGACACGACTGAGCAACTGAACACACACGAATGTATCCTATTTTCTTTATCCACTCATCCAGCAATGGACACTTAGGTTGTTTCCATATCTTGGCCAAAAAAAAAAACCCTCAAATTTTCTAACTCACAAACTTCCCAGGGAGGCCACAGATCCAGTATCAGGCCCACATACCCGATTTCCAAGGTCTCCCCTCGAATTAGACGTAACTTCCGGAAGAAGGAAAGTGATACCAGGGCATAGGATCTGCGGATTTTCAGATACCCTGAAATTTCTTCAATGAGCCCAAGGTTGGCCTCTAGCTCAGCTGCCAGGTTATCTAAGGAAAGGAGAGAATGCATATCCAGTGGGTTTCTACCAAAATACTTGAACCTTTCCAGAATTCCCTAGGGTGAAGCATTAACCTCCAGGCTGAAAATGATCTTCAGGAGCCCTGCTCAAACCACATCCATCAGCCTGCACAGCCGAATATATTTACTATACGGCCGACCCTTGCTCCCTCCATCACCCTCCTTTGCTTCCCTTCATAGCAGGGAAGCATGGGTTTATGTTATACAGTAATTTGTTTATTTGCAGGGTCCACCATGCACGGACGTGGCCTTGTGCACCGCGAGTATTCAATAAACGTTGGCCGAATAAATAAACAAAGGCATCCTTTCCTGCCCACGACAGCATTTCTGGAAACACAGTCCCCAGACTTGCAAAAGAGGGCAAGCCGTCTGCTTGGTAAAAATGCAAATGCTTGGTGTCCCAATTCTAGGAAAATCAGCATCTTGGGGCGGCGGGGTGGAGGGAGCGGCGGGGGGAGCGGGTCCAGGACGGCGCTGTGAGCTCCAGGCTTAGAAGCACGTTCCCCGCCTGACTCCACGGGGTGGGGGTGGGGGTCTCCGGGCAGGCAGTTGTCCTTGGTTGCTCCCAGAGAGAGTGGGTCCCCGCGGGCGGCAACCCTCCCCGCAGAGCACTCACTGCCCCCTCGAATGTTGATGATTAAGCTTCCGTTGATGACGGTGCAGCCTCGGAGCTCCTGGGCCGATGTCACGGAGTCGATGGTCTTCTGCCCTTCCAGCAGGTGGCACACCTTGGGACAGGGTCCGAGGCACGGGGTGCACATCAAGCTGCAGAAAGAGCAGGGAGCGAGAGGTCAGGGCACACCAGACCACACCCACACACACACAGACACAGCCGAGAGGGAGCTGCACAGGCTCCCAAGCGACCAAAAGGCAGCATGCTTCGACCACAGCACGACTGACACTGGAGCCAGAGAATTCTCCGTGGTGGGACCTGTTCTCCACATGGGGGTTTCCCCGTGCAGGAGATTGTCAGGGACGTGGGTTTGATCCCTGGGTCAGGAAGGTCCCCTGGAGGAGGGCATCTGCTGTTCTGGGAAGGGTTTGACACAGCTGCCCAGCCTGTAAGCTCTACAACTGATTTGTTGTTGCCGTTGTTGGTTTGTCTCTAAGTCGTGTCTGACTCTTTACAACCTGACGGACTGTTGCCCGCCAGGCTCCTCCGTCCATGGGATTTCCCAGGCAAGAAGACTGCAGTGGGTTGCCATTCCCTTCTCCAGGGGATCTTCCTGATCCAGGGATCATGTCTCCTTCACTGCAGGCAGATTCTTTACCGCGGAGCCCCCAGAGAGCAAAACCTCACATGGGACAGTGGGTGACTGGAGGCAGACTTTGCCTGTGCCTTCGCCTTCCTGCAGGCAGACGTCTTTGAATTTAGAGCCCCCAAGGAGACCTTTGGGAGCCATCTCTCCCGCACACAGGGTCTTTGAAGTCAGTTCTTGGCTGGCACAGACTCCTAGGTCCAAGCGGAACACCGGCTCCACGCCAGGCTGAGCCCCATCTTCCAACCCCGTGGGAATTCAGAGGTGGGCACACACCCAGGTCAATCCAGTGAGGGGATCGCTAGATCTTCCTGGAAGGAGAAACTGTTTCCTTCCTTCAGGTAGTCTTGGTTTCTGGAGTACCTAAGGGTGCATTTCTATATTGCTAGCACTGGGCAAGGATGATGGAGAGGCTGTCTGAGAACTATACTAACAGAGAAAGATATAACGCCATGCACGGGAAGAAACGGATCCCGTAGCTGAGCTCCTGGATACAGCTGTACCTGAACGCGATACCCTGAACGTCTTGGCTACAGAAACCGATAAACTCCTTTAAGTGGCTTGAGCCACTTTGAACTGGGGCTCTGTCGCATGAAACTTCAAGATTCCCAACTGTTACATTCTCAAGGTTTGTGTCCTCATCGATGAAATGGAGACAATAACAGCACCTGCTTCACAGGCAGGTGGGGAGGAGAAAGGAATGATGCCCGCTGCCTAAAGTACTCGGCATGTTGAAAACAAAAGTCATCATCCTTCGCCGTGTGCAGCAATATGGATGGACCTAGAGAGTGTCAATACTGAGTGAAGTAAGTCAGACACAGAAGGAGAAATATCATATGACATCCCACGTATGTGGATCCTAAAAAGAAATGATACAAGTGAACTTATTTACAAAAAAGAAAGAGACACTAAGTTAGACAGCAAACTCATAGTTGCAAGGGAGAGGGGACTGTTGGGGACTTTGGGAAAATCAAATACACACTGCTCTGTTTGAAATGGATCACCAACAAAAAAAAAACTACTGTATGGAACATGGAACTCTGCTTAATGTTATGTTCCAGCCTGGATGGGAGGGGGGTTTGAGGGAGAATGGATGTGCGTATACATATGGCCAAGCCCCTTCACTGTGCCCCTGAAACTCACAAAATTGGTTAACTGGCTGTATCTCAATAAAAAAGTTTTGGTGTAAAAAAAATCATTAGTCCTTTGCTATGATGATCCCTTTTAACGGGCAGTATCGTTGTTGCTACCGTTATCATTTCTACACCCCTGAATATTCAGCTGGGCTTCCCTGGCGGCTCAGCTGGTAAAGTATCTGCCTGAGATGCGGGAAACCTGGGTTTGATCCCTGAGTGGGGAAGCTCCCCTGGAGGAGGGCATGGCAACCCCACTCCAGTGTTCTTGCCTGGAGAATCCCATGGACAGAGGAGCCTGGAGGGCGACAGGCCGTGCAGTCGCAAAGAGTTGGGCACGACTGAAGCGACTTCACACCAGCCATACACAGAGGCCCCGTGGGGGCAGCGTGAGCACAGCTCAGGACAGGTGACGTGTGCTCAGGTGGGCTCCGGAGACATCCTTAACCCTGTGTGCTCCCGTCCATAGGCTTGGGTCAGCAGAAGAGGAGAGCCTTTTTCTTTTAGCTCTTTGAGTTGTCCCAGCAAGGTACTGAGCCCAGTGGGTTTGTGGGAGCCTCAGCATTTATAGCCAACTGATGAGCAGCGTGGGTGCCCTTGAGTGTCTGCATGCTGAGCCAGTCAGTCGTGCCCGACTCTGCGACCCCATGGACTGTAGCCCCCCAGGCTCCTCTCTCCGTGGGCTTCTCCAGGCAAGAATACTGGAGTGGGTTGTCATGCCCTCCTCCAGGGGAGCTTCCCAACCCGGGGATCGAACACACCTCTCTCATGTCTCCTGCATTGGCAGGCAGATTCTTTACCACTGGGCCCCCTGGGAAGCCCATGTGGGGACCCTGGGGACTTTGAAATTATGGCTGGCCTGTGAAGTAAAGCCAGTCCGGTGGAGGACCAAGCCTTTAACCGGTAGGTTCAGTGCCAACTTCAAATGGTTGATGCAAAAGTCGTTCAATCGTGTCCAACTCTTTGCAACTCATGGACAAGCCTCTTTACCATCTGAGCCA
The DNA here is from genome assembly GCA_022376925.1 of Tragulus kanchil. NCBI lineage: Eukaryota > Metazoa > Chordata > Mammalia > Artiodactyla > Tragulidae > Tragulus > Tragulus kanchil. Next base: position 6,156,627 of record JAIOJX010000029.1, read on the forward strand.
CCAGGGAAGCCCAAGAACCCTGGAGCAGGTAGCTTATCCCTTCTCCAGGGGGGTCTTCCCGACCCAGGAGCCGAGCAGAGGTCTCTCGCGTGGCAGACGGAGTCCTCACCCGCTGAACCACCAGGGGAGCCCCACCAGCTGGTCAAGGGTGACCTCTCCCGTCGGACACCTCACTGGTGGCAGAGCAGCTGGGGTGGAAACAGAATAATGATCCAGTGTTTGGGTTCTTTTGTTGGTTCTACAAATACTCATGAAACACTCACCATGTGACAGATGATCCTCTCGGCCAGGGGAAAGCAAACTACCGCCCACGGGCCAACGCCCACGGGCCAACACCCGCCGGCCACCTGCTGCAGACCAGCGCCGCATCGGTACAGCCCCACCCCACCCCACCGGCCTGAGTACCTTCTGGGACCACTCTCACTCTGCAAGGCCAGAGCCGAGTAGCCGCAACCATATGGCCCTCAGAGCGGAAAATATTGACTCTCTGGCCCTTGGCCAATGCCGGTTGAGAACCGCAGGCACACAAGAGAGAACAAACAATCTGCGTTCCCTGTGGGAGATCCACATGCTCTTCTCTAGCCAAGAAGTGGAGTCTGCCTCCTCCTTCACGGAATCTGGGCTTGGTGTTATGAATGGCCCTGGCCGATGAGACATTCACAAAGGTGACACTGCAGTGGCTTTAGCATTTGCCCAGTCTAAAGCACGCCCTTCCTGGGTGCTGGAGAAGGAAATGGCAACCCACTCCAGGAGTCTTGCCTGGAGAATCCCATGAATGGAAAGGTCTGATAGGCTACAGTCCGTGGGAGTCACAAATACACACACACACACACAGGGGCTTCCCTCGTGGCTCACTGGTAAAGATGCCACCTGCAATTCAGGAGACCCAGTTTCGATCCCTGGGTGGGGGAGATCCCCTCGAGGAGGGCAGGGCAGCCCACTCTAGTATTCTTGCCTGGAAAATCCCATGGACAGAGGGGGCTACAGTCCACGGGGTCGCAAAGAGTCGGACACAACGGAGCGACTAAGCACACATGGAGAGAGACCTCAGCTTCCCATGCAGGGTGTGAGAGACGAGGCTGCACCACCCCCTCAGAGCCAACCCAGCCCCAGCCAGGCACACCTCTGGAAACTCAACCCACCAAGTCATTAGAAATCATAAATGAGTGTTGTTATACGTCGCTAACAGCTTATTACACAGCAAGAGCTAGCTGATACACTTGTGAAGGGGACAGTCTCATTGGTGAAAATGAAGATATAAAGTATCAGCTAGTGGTAAAGATTAGGAAAAGAGTTAAAACGGAGCAATGTGTCAAAAAATAGCTGAACGGTTAATTCGGACCGGGTGGTCACACAGGAAAGAAGGCTCAAGGGATGGGGATTCTAAGCTGTGAGACTCTGGGTGACCAGGAGAGACGGGTCATGCAAAGATCAGGAGGCAGAGAATTCTAGGAGGTGGCGGGGGGAGGGGACAGGGATGTCCCACACCCATCACACCCTTAACGTGCACCCCAAATATCGAGTCCTCCTTGTCTCACTAGAGAGCACCCCACCAGGTATTTCGGGGTGACCATGGATGGCACATAATAAACCCACACAGGTTCCCAGGCCTCCGCAGTCAAAACATCAAGAACGACTTTCCAGATAAAGTTGCGAGAATGGAAGGAAACATCTCTGGCCCTCTTTGATATCAAACCACAAAGAACACCACAGTCCTGAAGTCCTTCACAAAATAAAAGCTTCGGAAGAAAAAAAATTTTTTAACTGACAAAGTAAAATACTTCCACATTGCGTGTTAAGTCACTTCAGTCACGTCCAACTGTGTGCAGCACTATGGACTGTACCCCCTCAGGCTCCTCTGTCCACGGGATTCTCCAGGCAAGAATCCTGGAGTGGGTCGCTCTGCCCTCCTCCAGGGGATCTTCCCCACCCAGGGATCGAACCTCTGTCTCTTAGATCTGCATTGGCAGGCAGGTTCTTTACCACTAGCGCCACCTGGGAAGGCCTAAATTACGGCCCCAGTGGGTCATAATTAACGTCCTTCACTTTCCCCTCTTTGATTCAGTGAAGGTCCCAAGCATCGTGGGACAAGCTGTTAATTCCCAGGGGCTTCAATCCCGGGGCCTCTGCCATCAGGAAAACATCAAAGGAAGCTGCTCTATTTTTCAAATATTTATTGTGACCAGCGATAAAAAAACAGACTTCTATTTAAAGTCAGTGTCTTTTTTTTTTTTTAACAGAAATTTATTTTTAATATTTTCAGTTCGGTTCAGTCTCTCAATCATTTCTGATATTTAAAGCCAGTGTCTTTTAGTGGAAGACGTTACTGTCCTTGCTTTACTTTAAACATGAAAAATAAATAAATCAAGAGGAATACGGTCATTTTCCCAATCTGACTGATAAACTAGTCCCAAAAAAGAAAAAAATTAGCTCTGTCTGGAATGCACAGGTGATTTATAGGAGCCTATTTTTGGTCAACAAAACCACTTAATAGGTTTTATCAAAAATGAATAAAACAAAACATATTGTACTTGCAGGTTTCACAAACACTCAGAGAGCAGCTCCTAGGAACCGGAATAAAGGTTGTTTTCCTTCCCAACCTCCCCACCGTAAATTGTTATTGGCTCAAAGTCTGAAGAGGAAGATTTTTACTAAGCAAAGATCAGGAGGCAGAGAATTCTAGGAGGTGGCGGGGGGAGGGGACAGGGATGTCCCACACCCATCACACCCTTAACGTGCACCCCAAATATCGAGTCCTCCTTGTCTCACTAGAGAGCACCCCACCAGGTATTTCGGGGTGACCATGGATGGCACATAATAAACCCACACAGGTTCCCAGGCCTCCGCAGTCAAAACATCAAGAACGACTTTCCAGATAAAGTTGCGAGAATGGAAGGAAACATCTCTGGCCCTCTTTGATATCAAACCACAAAGAACACCACAGTCCTGAAGTCCTTCACAAAATAAAAGCTTCGGAAGAAAAAAAATTTTTTAACTGACAAAGTAAAATACTTCCACATTGCGTGTTAAGTCACTTCAGTCACGTCCAACTGTGTGCAGCACTATGGACTGTACCCCCTCAGGCTCCTCTGTCCACGGGATTCTCCAGGCAAGAATCCTGGAGTGGGTCGCTCTGCCCTCCTCCAGGGGATCTTCCCCACCCAGGGATCGAACCTCTGTCTCTTAGATCTGCATTGGCAGGCAGGTTCTTTACCACTAGCGCCACCTGGGAAGGCCTAAATTACGGCCCCAGTGGGTCATAATTAACGTCCTTCACTTTCCCCTCTTTGATTCAGTGAAGGTCCCAAGCATCGTGGGACAAGCTGTTAATTCCCAGGGGCTTCAATCCCGGGGCCTCTGCCATCAGGAAAACATCAAAGGAAGCTGCTCTATTTTTCAAATATTTATTGTGACCAGCGATAAAAAAACAGACTTCTATTTAAAGTCAGTGTCTTTTTTTTTTTTTTAACAGAAATTTATTTTTAATATTTTCAGTTCGGTTCAGTCTCTCAATCATTTCTGATATTTAAAGCCAGTGTCTTTTAGTGGAAGACGTTACTGTCCTTGCTTTACTTTAAACATGAAAAATAAATAAATCAAGAGGAATACGGTCATTTTCCCAATCTGACTGATAAACTAGTCCCAAAAAAGAAAAAAATTAGCTCTGTCTGGAATGCACAGGTGATTTATAGGAGCCTATTTTTGGTCAACAAAACCACTTAATAGGTTTTATCAAAAATGAATAAAACAAAACATATTGTACTTGCAGGTTTCACAAACACTCAGAGAGCAGCTCCTAGGAACCGGAATAAAGGTTGTTTTCCTTCCCAACCTCCCCACCCGGGGAAATAAAATTTCCCACCAGAACACTCTCACTTGGCTCATTTTTAAGTCTGAAGAGGAAGATTTTTTTACGTAAGCAGGTCAGCTCAAGGTCCCTAGACCTGCATCTGTTTATGATTTGTTTTTGTGTTGTTTTGTGGGTTTTTTTTTTTTTTCTCAGACCCTCAACACAAAAACCAGGAAACAGATTTTTTAACTCCATTACAGCCCAGAGCCCCCAAAATAGCTCATCCGAGAAGTCAACGGCAGGAACAAAAAGTCTGAGGTGTGGGTAGGAAATCTGACTCACCCCTCGGGAGAGAAAATCCTGCTTTTTCTCACTCAAATTGTAGGAAATGGTTTGATGGTATCGTCCTTCAAAAGACAGCAAAGCCTTGAGAATAATCTAGAATTGAGTCCTTCCTGTGTGCACTCTAAGCTAACCTCAGGACACCATCCAGATCCAGCTTGGAGAAAATATTTTAAATATCTGAGCTCTGATCTTGCTTATAATAGGCGCCTCCATCTGTAGGAGCCATTGGACCATAAAAAGGGCTGTATATGAAACCAAGGGCTTCTATTTCCAATGCTAAGCACAGAAAGCTTTCAATTTTTGGTATGCCAGATGCTGAAAGTATTTACTCTCTGGCCCTTTGCAAGAGAAAGTTTATTGACTCCTTCACCAAAGGCCAGTATCAAGTATTTACTATCTGGCCCTTTGCAAGAGAAAGTTTATTGACTCTGTCACCAAAGGCCAGTATCAAAAACCAGGAGGCTAGAATGGCAGCTGAGGGACCCCACCATGTCCCTCGTCATCAGCCGCTTCCTCACTTATAGCCAGTTAACTCTAGCTTTGCACACAGTTTTAACAGGTGGCACCACCAGCACCAACCCCATGTTCCCTCCCTTCCTGATGACCCAGCCCCACCACCCTCACAGCCCACACCCAGAACTCACTTGCTAGAATTCATCGTGTACCCAGAGGGACACTCAGGGATGCACTTGTTATTGTGGATGACATACTGGTGGCAGCCCTGCCGCCGAGAGTTCTTGCACTTGTTGTGGAGGTCCTGGCAGAAGCTGAAGTCCACGCAGCGCCAGTCTTGGAAGTGGTAGTATGGCGGCGGGCAGGCCTCCACACACCTGCCGTCCAGGTAGTAGTTGCGACAGGCCACGCACTTGGTGGGGTCGTCGGGCTCGGAGCAGTTGCCCAGGCACTCGCTGTGGCAGCAGAGACCCTCTGCGGTGCAGCCGTGCGACTTACAGACGGTCGGACACACTGGAGAGAGACAGAAAGCAGCTGGTCAACGGCTTGCCCCAGTTCTTGTCCACAGGACAGCAACTCCGGACGAGGAAGGGCGAGCCCAACAAAGCCACGCCAGCAACAGCTCGCTTCTACAGCGCTCGCCGCCTGCTTGTTAAAAAATGCAGATGTCTGGGCTTCCCCTGTGGCTCAGTGGTAGAGAATCCACCTGCCAATGCAGAGTGCATGGGTTCCTTGCCTGGTCCCAGAAGATCTCACATGCCAAGAAGCAACAAAGCCCGTACTGAGCCTGTGCTCTAGAGCCCGGGAGCCGCAACTGTGGAACCCACGCGCTGCAGCTGCTGAAGCCTACGCTTTCGAGCGCCGGTGCTCTGCCACGAGAGAAGCCACCGCGACGAGAAGCCCAGGCGCCGCGACTAGAGGCGAGCCTCTAGAGAAAAAGCCCACACAGCAACAAAGACCCAGCACAGGCAAAAATGAACACATAGAAAGTGCAAGTTTCTGATGCCCCCAGTTCCAGGCACAGCTATTGGCTCATTTCAGCCCCGCAACCAGCGATGGGCTCTGAGATGTGTCGGAGCTTCTTCGGTGAGTGGGGCAGAGATGCTCTTGCGTCAGAGCACACGCCCATTTCTACGGTGTAGAGAGTCCCACCAGGGTGCTTTTCAAGCTACCCCAGCTAAAGTTCCTGAATGCGGAGCCAGCAAGAGACCCACAGGAGCGCAGCATTAATCCATCACATAGATACAATAGTAGCAAGCAAATAACCTCAAAAACATCCACTGTAGAAAAAAGGTACTGAGATGATTAGGGAGCGGTAAGTTTGAAGTATTTATTTTCTTCTTTTTTTTTTTAACATAATTTGTTTAAGTATAAGTTGATGTCATTTCAATGTTAATACCGATGTGTTGGGAGATTGGTAGTGACGTGCACACACTATTGATGCGATGTATGAAATAGATAACGAGTGAGAACCTCTTGTACAGCACAGGGAGCCCCACTCAGGGCTTTATGGTGAGCTCATGGGGAAGGAAACCCATACAAGAGGGAACCCCTAGAAGAGGGGATAGATGTATCCCGATAGCTGACTCACCTTGCTGTGCAGCAAAAACAAGTCACACAGTCCATACAGCCCTTTCTACTTGCACAGTAACTCAACACAGTAAAGCAGCTATAGCCCAATAAAAAATTTACAGGCTCGAAACAAACAGAAAACCTAGTTTGTGTAAGAAGCAGTCTGCACACTTCCTGAAAATTACACAGCGGTCTCGAGCAAGCCCGCTCCAGCACCTAGCGGCCGTGCTGGTGTAAACAGATACGACCTGATCTACCTTTGCTCCATTTTACACATGGGGAATCCGAGGCCCGAGGAGGTCAAGCACATGCCCCTCAAAGGTCACTGACTGCTTCAACGCACATCTGCTTACACTGATCTAGCAATCTGCAGCTGCTGTGGGAACCTGGCGGCCACAGAGCCTGCCTTAGGGACCACGTGGTCTAACGGAGGAGGCCTATTCATTATTTAAAAGTAGGACTGCAGAGACGCCCCGGGCATCCAGTGGCTAAGAATCTACCCTCCAGTGCAAGGGACGCCTGTTCGATCCCTGGTTAGTATTGCTTTCTGAGCCCAGTTCCAGGCACAGCTATTGGCTCATTTCAGCCCCGCAACCAGCGATGGGCTCTGAGATGTGTCGGAGCTTCTTCGGTGAGTGGGGCAGAGATGCTCTTGCGTCAGAGCACACGCCCATTTCTACGGTGTAGAGAGTCCCACCAGGGTGCTTTTCAAGCTACCCCAGCTAAAGTTCCTGAATGCGGAGCCAGCAAGAGACCCACAGGAGCGCAGCATTAATCCATCACATAGATACAATAGTAGCAAGCAAATAACCTCAAAAACATCCACTGTAGAAAAAAGGTACTGAGATGATTAGGGAGCGGTAAGTTTGAAGTATTTATTTTCTTCTTTTTTTTTTTAACATAATTTGTTTAAGTATAAGTTGATGTCATTTCAATGTTAATACCGATGTGTTGGGAGATTGGTAGTGACGTGCACACACTATTGATGCGATGTATGAAATAGATAACGAGTGAGAACCTCTTGTACAGCACAGGGAGCCCCACTCAGGGCTTTATGGTGAGCTCATGGGGAAGGAAACCCATACAAGAGGGAACCCCTAGAAGAGGGGATAGATGTATCCCGATAGCTGACTCACCTTGCTGTGCAGCAAAAACAAGTCACACAGTCCATACAGCCCTTTCTACTTGCACAGTAACTCAACACAGTAAAGCAGCTATAGCCCAATAAAAAAAATTTACAGGCTAGAAACAAACAGAACAACTAGTTTGTTTAAGAAGCAGTCTGCACACTTCCTGAAAATTACACAGCGGTCTCGAGCAAGCCCGCTCCAGCACCTAGCGGCCGTGCTGGTGTAAACAGATACGACCTGATCTACCTTTGCTCCATTTTACACATGGGGAATCCGAGGCCCGAGGAGGTCAAGCACATGCCCCTCAAAGGTCACTGACTGCTTCAACGCACATCTGCTTACACTGATCTAGCAATCTGCAGCTGCTGTGGGAACCTGGCGGCCACAGAGCCTGCCTTAGGGACCACGTGGTCTAACGGAGGAGGCCTATTCATTATTTAAAAGTAGGACTGCAGAGACGCCCCGGGCATCCAGTGGCTAAGAATCTACCCTCCAGTGCAAGGGACGCCTGTTCGATCCCTGGTTGGGGAACTTAGATCCCACGGGCTGTAGGGCAACTGAGCCTGGGCAGTGCACCCAGAGAAAGCCCTGCGCCTCCTCAGGGAAGACCTAGCGCAGCCCAATACTGCTAATAATAAACTTTTTTAAAATAAAAATATACCTGCATACAGTCAAGATCTGCCTGCAACGCAGGAGACCCAGGTTCCACCCCGGGGTCAGGAAGACCCCCTGGAGAAGGGCAAGGCAACCCACTCCAGTACTCTTGCCTGGAGAATCCCACGGACAGAGGAGCCTGGCGGGCGACAGTTCCGTGAGGTTTCAAAGAGTCGCCCACGACTTAGCGACTAACTCTCCTTTTCATACACGGCAAGCGCTGCGCTGGAGGTGAGGGGAGGCGGCGTTTCTGCTGGGACCTGGAGGTGATCGCGAATGGGGGCAGAGGCTGCACCTGGATTCCGTGGCTGGAGCGTCTTGTCCAACGCCACTGACCTTGTCCGCTGAAGGCCGGACTCCGCCCTGGCTTCCCCCAGCAGCCTGCAACACACACTCACTCTTTCCTGATGGCTCCCTGCTCACGACTTACTGATGCCTCCTGATGGGGGTTCCTCAGTGTCTGGCCTGGGCCTCAAGGACCAGCTCCCCCTCCCAGACTGCCAGTGAATGTGTCCCTGGACCAATGGCTCCCCTGAGCCTGCAAAGACTTTGGCCACCGCCGAGCCTGCTCCTCAAGGATGCCTTCTTTGCTCACTCACTGTATAGCTCGGAACACAGTTTGGAACCTGGAGCGTGATCTTCACCCCAAATCCCTGGGCCCGTGGAGGGCTGCAGTGAACATCTCGGCCCACGTGGACCCCACCGGCCGAGCCCAGGGAACTAAAGAGGCCTCCGGCGCCTTGATCCCACATGAGCATCACTGTCAGGGAGCACGGAACTTTGTGTGTGGACGGAAGTCATTTCGATCTGCACTGTCCAACACGGGAGCCACTTCCCCATGGCTGTTGAGTGTGGTTACAGCAACGAGGAACCAATTTTTTTTTAATTGTGGCAAAATGTGCCTAACACGGACCGTCTTTACCATTTCTCAGTGCACAGCCCAGCCACCCATAGTACGTTCACACTGCTGCACGAGCATCCCACCCTCCGTCTCCAGAATGTTTTCATCTTCCCAAATGGAATCTCTGTCCCCACGAAGTCCTCACTCCTCATCCCCTCCCCTAACCCCTGCCCCCATCCTCTACTTCCTGTCTCTAGGGGGCTGCCTCCTCTAGGGACCTCCGGCCAGTGGAATTGGACAGCATGTGTCCTTTTGTGTCCCGTTTCTCTCACTGAGCATCCAGTCCTCAGGGCTTCCCTGGTGGCTCAGTGGTAAAGAACCCGCCTGCCAATGCAGAAGATGAGGGTTCAATCCCTGGGTTGGGAAGATCCCCTGGAGAAGGCAATGGCAACCCACTCCAGTATTATGGCTTGGAGAAAGCTATGGACAGAGGAGCCTGGTGGGCTACAGCCCATGGGGTCGCAAGAGAGTCAGACATGACTAAGCAACTAAGCAACAACACATGCTCAACACGTAACAGCTGCCAGAATCTTTTTAACAGAGGCAGAATTCCCATTGGCAGCATCTCCCATGGGTGCTTGACTACACCTTAAAAAAAAAGGGAAATGTCTACACACAATAAGATAAGCTAGCTTGAATAACTGTAGATGCTGACATTCACACAATGAAGAGCAATCCCCTAGGTGAAGAAGGAGAGCATCCAAGCTTTGCAGGAGTCCTTAGGCAAATTTCTCTGGAATTCAAATTCTCCCCAAGCTCCTGGTGATCCAAAGGTGAAAGGCATGGGGGAAAGCCATTGGATAAAAGATGTAAAGGAACTTCCCTGGTGGCTCCGTGGTTACACATCCACCTGCCAATGCCTGGGGTCAATCCGGGAAGATCCCCAAGTCCACGAGGCCTCTAAGCTCATGTGCCACAACTATTGAAGCCTGAGAACGCCAGCTCCCATGCTCGGCAACAAGAGAGGCCACCACCAGGAGAAGCCCACACACCACAACAAGAGAAAAGCTCCTGTAGCTACAAAGACCCAACAGAGCCATCAATGGTGATAACAAGCCCTTAACTCCTTCTCACCCCTAAAAGAGGGGATGTGGGCAAAGCACGGGATCCTTTGATAGACACAAGGTAGGTTTGATAGGAGGTACTACGGGCAACACTGTCATCATTACTAATAATCTGTCCACAGGACCCCAAGGAGCTCAATGGCAGGAAGCAATACAGACGGCAGAAGGCCACATCAGAGGGTTACCAGTTTAGTTCAAAAGAGCCGTCAGCAGAGACCCACCCCAAACTTCCCAAAGACACGAGCCTTCCTTCCTAGACAATGCTAGAGAGTCCCTTGGACAGCAAGGAGATCAAACCAGTTCATCCTAAAGGAAATCAACCCTGCATATTCAGGGGAAGGGCTGATGCTGAAGCTGAGGCTCCCGCCCTCTGGCCACCTGAGGCGGAGAGCCAACTCCTCGGAAAAGACCCCGATGCAGGGGAAGACTGAGGGCAGGAGGAGGAGAGGGTGGCAGAGATGAGGGGCGGAGAGATGGTCGCATGGCATCACTGACGCTGCAACGGACATGAGTCTGAGCGAGCTCCGGGAGATGGTGAAGGCCAGGGAGGCCTGCAGTGCTGCCGTCCAGGGGCTCACAAAGAATGGGGTAAGACAGAGTCCCCGAACAACAACAAAAGACAACGCTAAGAAAGAATGCTTCGACACTCACACACGAGGCCAGAGGCTCCCATTCAGCCTTCGTCCGAAGCCCTGCCTGAGAACAATGTCGTTCTCCAGCAGAAGAGCTGGCAAGAATTTTCTCACCCAGGGTCACAAAGCACATGTCTGCGTCAGGTGTTCCGTGTGACAACGGGTACAGTCCATGTGCAAACTGCCCCAGAGAAGGCCTATGGATACAAACACTCGTGTCCAGTAAAATTTTACTGACAAAAGCAGGCGATGGGCTGGATCATTCACCAAGCCCTCTCCAGGGAAACTGACCCGAGACGGATTTACTGTTTCTCTTCGGGCTTCAACAGGACGTCAGACATCAACTAAGAGGTGGATACATTGCAAATCATCTTTACCCCATGGAAGAAACAGCCTTCAAGGATGACAGGTTTATTGCCCCTGGGACATGAAGTGTCCTCGTCTCTAACTTTGCGATCCTGATTCAGTGATGACAAATACTTTGGCTTTACCATCCACCTGTAGTAAAGGGTTCAATGTGTAGCTAGGCGTTCTTTTTTGGTTGGTTGGTTGGTTTCCAATTTGTTGGGTGCTTTGGTGTTTTGCATAAGAGCTCTGTTTTTTAACTTTTGAAGACTACACGTTGACCATGATCAGCCAGGTCTGGGTGTCTCTGTTCCCAAATACTTTATCTTATTGAACAGAAATGCCCCCCACCCAGGCTGAATTATGAAAACCAGGCATTTGGCAAGATGAGAAGGGAGGCGGGGTCTGGCTCTTCTCCCCAGTGCCCCTCATCCTCCCTCCTCCACCCCCCACGCCCCAACCCCATTCACAGACACCAAGAGTCCCCAGCTCAGTCCCACAGCCCTGACTCCATCCCCAGGCTGTGATGGCCAAAGAGAGGGGTGGCCTTTGCAAGAAAATGCCAAGCAGTCCCGGAGCTCTGGAGCGTCCCAGGACAGGTTCATGATGCATGTGTAACGGAACACCCACCAGACCTCCCCCCTCCAAACACACAAGTTCCTTGTTCATCTATCTCCCGTTCCTCACCCACCCACACTCAAGTTGCCTAGGGCTGCTAATTGTCCCTAACGTTTCCAACAGCCCCTGGCCCTCCAGTTCCAGAAGCAGTCACTGCCTTCCGGGAATTTCCACCTCAAATGGCTTTTCACTCCACCCCACTGAGAAGACTGAAACGTGAGCTCTAAGCAAACTCCAAAAGGGGGAAAGAGACAGTCTCTTCTGGCTGTACCTCCTGAAGCTGGAAGGCTCCTCACCAGGGGACATCCCTGGCAGTCCAGTGGGTAAGTATCTGCCTTCCAATGCAGGAGACGCAAGAGACACAGGTTCAACCCCTGGGTCGGGAAGATCCCCTGGAGGAGGAAACCCACTTCAGTATTCTTGCCTGGAAAACTCCACGGACAGAGGAGCCTATCAGGCTACAGTTCAGGGTCACAAGAGTCCGACATGATTGAGCGGCTAAACAGCAACACCACACACACGCACGCACACGTATACAAATAGCTGATTCACTTTGTTGTACAGAGGGCACTAACACAACATTGTAAAGCAACTATACTCCTCCCTCAATTTTTTTTTTAACTCAAGTGCTAATGCTCACAACACGGAGATGAATTTCAAATACATCATATTGAGTGTGAAAAACCCAGTCTCCAAAGGTACACATTCTGTGACTCCTTTTATAGAACATCCTGGAAAAAGCAAAAACTTACAAACAGCAGACGTGAATGGCAACCAGGGGCTGGAATCGGGGAGGGCTGACTGCCAGCCACACAGAGGCCCCTGGGAGCTGGCCACATTCCACATCTGGACTCAGTGTTGGCTACGGTTATAAAGCAGAAAGTGTCAGTTGTGTCCGACTCTTTGCCACCCCGTGACTGTATCCCTCCAGGCTCCTCTGCTCATGGAATTCTCAGGCAAGAATACTCAAGTGGGTGGCCATTTCCTCCTCCAGGGGACCCCCCAGAGCAAGGATCAAAACCAGGTCTCCCGTGTGGCAGGCAGATTCTTTACCATCTGAGCTACCAGGGAAGCCCAAGAATCAGTCACCATGGGACCTTCCTGGAGGTCTAGCGGTGAAGACGCCAAGCTTCCAATGCAGGGGGCATGGTTCAATCCCTCGTCAGGGAACAAGGATCCCACAGAACATTACACCAAAACAAGTAAATCCTGCTGTATGTAATCTGCATTTTAAATAAGGAGGGAAGGAAAGGAGAACTGGGACATATCCCTCTGGGAGGGACACAAGAAACATGTCCCATGACTGCTGGTGGAAAAGGGCATATGGATGAAACAGCGGCACACTTGTTAATACACATCAGCACAAATGGATTTTTCTTTTTCCTGTGTTTTCCTATGGGCAAACCCTTCTGAAATGGACATCTATTGAAAAATACATTTTTGAATATAACTGTATCGCTTTGCTATACATGTGAAACTAACACAATCCCTTAAAAGTAAAAGTGCATTTTTTAAAACTTCTGCTAGATGATTAAGAAATGTTTTTGATCCATTATATCGTTCTACTCCCAAACAGTCCAGTGACCGTCAGAATGGCCCGCAGACACCGAGGAGAGCTTTACCAAGCTTATGATCTTTTTCGCCTTAGTGCAAAGCCAACAGACAAAGCAACTGAACACCAATGTTTCCCGAGTTGAACACCAAGTGTTTCCTGAGACTGGAATCTGGACCAGAGACAGGAGGAAATATCGCTGACGACAGACAACACTGGGACAAGGGATGAGATATAATTTTTTAACGGACTGTGAATTTGAATATTGCATCAGTGTTCATGTCCTGATTTTAAGCATTGTTCAGCGGTTGTGCAAGAGTGCTTTTTTTGTTCTTATAAGATACCCCCTCCCCCAAAGAATTAAAGGCAAAGAAACAATACACCTGCCTCGGACTCTCTGATGATGAGGCGGGGAATCAATATATGTATATAATGTGTACATATGAAACTATCAGAGAGATCATAATACCAGTGGGGTAAACCTAGTGACTTTAGGTACAATTCTTGAAACTTTTCTGTCAATTTGCAAACGACATCAACATTTAAAGTTACCAATTTATATCCAAACAAGATTAACAGCTGGAATACTGGGGCAAAGACCGAGAGGTGAAGGACGAACTTGTAAAAATGCAGCCACTTTTGACTTCTTTGCGTTTTTAAGTTCAGATCAATTTGGTTTTTCTCAATAAGTTACGTGATAAAACTTTAAAAATACATTATTAAGTGTTTCCACAGCACAACATATGTTAATAGCATTTTGCTACATTCCTTTCCAAAGCTTGTAGCTAAAAAAAAAAAAACCCTCAAGATTTATTATTCCAAAAATTACTGCTTTCCAGAAATTTCCAAACGGAACAGTTGCGTCATGGATCGGCAGACACATTAACCACAGGGCCCTGTGGCTCTCCCTGAAAGTGTAAATTTTACAAACTCCTTAAAGTAGCTTACTTTGTTTCCATCCTAACACTTTCCCTCGCGCGACCGCCCTAGACGGCCGAGGTTCGAGTCCCGAAACCGCCGGGAAATTGTCGGTAAATTTCTCCCCTTGAAATCCAGTTGATTTAATGGTGGGATCTTGTGGTCAACTGTCCAGACGCCCTTTCGGGTCCACGCTCCTTGAGAAGCCGCGACCGCAGGAGCTCGCGTCCTAGAAGAAGGAAGCACCCCTTTTCCTCCTCCTACAATGCCGCCCCGCCAACCCCACACCCCAGAGCCCGGAGAGCTTCCCAGATGCGTTTGGACTTGAGGGGCGGCGCTCTTCGAGGAAATACGGCGAGTGCAGAAAGGAGGCGGAGCCCCAGAGGGCGTGCGGGGCCCCCACTACGGCAGCCTCCGCATTGGCTGATCCGGGCATCTGTGTGTGTCTCTGAGGGGCGGACCCACGGCGGGAGAAGCCCCGCCCCCGCGAGCTGGCTGCGGCGAAGACGCACAAAGCCCCGGGCGCGCTCCGCTCCGCGGAATCCGGGCCGGGCGGTGGCCGCCTCCGCAGCGCCGCCCTCGCGCTCAGCCAATGGGCGGGCGTGCTGCTGGGGCTCCGGCCCCGCCCCCCCGGGCGCGCGGGGCTCTGCTCGCCCGACTGGCGTTCGGGCTGTGACCGCCGCTCGGCGGTCCGCGCCGGGGGCCCCGGGAAGGCCTCTCGAGGGTGCAGACCTTACAGGGAGGGCCTGCAGAGGATGGGACTTTGGAAAAAGTTAAGAAAGAGTAGTAACCGAGTGCGCGGGCCGCCGCCGGGTGGCTTGGGCCGCGCGCGGAGCTGGGCGTGTGCCCAGGAGATCGGGTCACCGCGTGGCAGGCAGCGCCTGGGATGGCCGAGGGGGGCCCTGGCCCCAGGCCTCACTCAGGAGGGGCCCAGCAAGGGCCAGAGTCCAACAGCAAAATCTCCCAAATGGGGGAAAGGGGGTGTGGCAAGGAGAGAGCCTCCCCACTCTTCTCGGACCCCACCCTCAAGGTTTCCACGCTCCCTCGCCTGGAAGATCAAGGACCATACTCAGAAAATTACATTCCTAAGGCAACTTACAAGGCTTGATTTAAAATGCGTGGGATCTTGTTGGTTTTTCAATTTGTCTCCAAAGCGCGACCGCCCTAGACGGCCGAGGTTCGAGTCCCGAAACCGCCGGGAAATTGTCGGTAAATTTCTCCCCTTGAAATCCAGTTGATTTAATGGTGGGATCTTGTGGTCAACTGTCCAGACGCCCTTTCGGGTCCACGCTCCTTGAGAAGCCGCGACCGCAGGAGCTCGCGTCCTAGAAGAAGGAAGCACCCCTTTTCCTCCTCCTACAATGCCGCCCCGCCAACCCCACACCCCAGAGCCCGGAGAGCTTCCCAGATGCGTTTGGACTTGAGGGGCGGCGCTCTTCGAGGAAATACGGCGAGTGCAGAAAGGAGGCGGAGCCCCAGAGGGCGTGCGGGGCCCCCACTACGGCAGCCTCCGCATTGGCTGATCCGGGCATCTGTGTGTGTCTCTGAGGGGCGGACCCACGGCGGGAGAAGCCCCGCCCCCGCGAGCTGGCTGCGGCGAAGACGCACAAAGCCCCGGGCGCGCTCCGCTCCGCGGAATCCGGGCCGGGCGGTGGCCGCCTCCGCAGCGCCGCCCTCGCGCTCAGCCAATGGGCGGGCGTGCTGCTGGGGCTCCGGCCCCGCCCCCCCGGGCGCGCGGGGCTCTGCTCGCCCGACTGGCGTTCGGGCTGTGACCGCCGCTCGGCGGTCCGCGCCGGGGGCCCCGGGAAGGCCTCTCGAGGGTGCAGACCTTACAGGGAGGGCCTGCAGAGGATGGGACTTTGGAAAAAGTTAAGAAAGAGTAGTAACCGAGTGCGCGGGCCGCCGCCGGGTGGCTTGGGCCGCGCGCGGAGCTGGGCGTGTGCCCAGGAGATCGGGTCACCGCGTGGCAGGCAGCGCCTGGGATGGCCGAGGGGGGCCCTGGCCCCAGGCCTCACTCAGGAGGGGCCCAGCAAGGGCCAGAGTCCAACAGCAAAATCTCCCAAATGGGGGAAAGGGGGTGTGGCAAGGAGAGAGCCTCCCCACTCTTCTCGGACCCCACCCTCAAGGTTTCCACGCTCCCCTCGCCTGGAAGATCAAGGACCATACTCAGAAAATTACATTCCTAAGGCAACTTACAAGGCTTCTTTTCGGGGTGCCCTCCAGCCGATATTCGCCATGCCCTGCATCTGCAATTCTAGGAGACCGAAGCAGCGAGTGGGCATTCTCTACCGTTCCCCACCCCAACCCCATTCCACGCGAATTACCTTAAAATGTATATTCCGTTTGCTGAATACAACATTCAACCCATATCGGTTCATAAGCCCTTATGAACCGTATTGTTCGAACCACCATTTCCATTACAGATGGAGGCACCCAGACACAAAGGGCTGCTGTGCTAAATGCCAGCTCAGCGAGCCCGCAGCAGGGCCAACTGGAACCCAGGGAGACTGGGACGGGGTGCGGCACGATGGATACACTGTGGCTGTAATTCATGGTGTTTCTCACTCTGGCCCACCTGGATTCGGCCCCTTCCTGGCACTAAAATGCAGAAAAGGATGGAGACCTTGTCTCTTCTCTCCCGGGATACACTAAAGAGACGGGTAAGCCCGAGAAGGGTAGGGTTATTACCGCATCTTTCCTATTACTGCATCCCACCGCCATGCGCACCCAGCAGGTGCACAGTAAAGCTCATAGGGAGGAAAAAAAAAAACCAGTGGAAGGAATCAGGTGACTGGCTTTATCCCAGCAGGAGAGGGACAGTCTGTGCAAACGTGTGAATCATCGGGGCTGCCTTTAAGTATAAACAGTCCAGAGCTGACAAGGGGCAAAGTACGGAGGAAAAGGTGTGGGACATGGGGCCAGACAGGACGGTTAGGGAGCCGAGGGGCTTGGACTTTGCGTTGCAGGAGAAGCCAAAGAAGGGCTTTAAGAAAAGAAACAGGCACCACCAGACCCACATTCAGGCTTCTCTGTGGCTCAGACGGTAAAGAATCGGGGTGTGATGCAGGAGACCTGGGTTCGATCCCTGGCTCTGGAACACCCTCTGGAGAAGGAAATGGCACCCCACTCCAGCATTCTGTGTTGGAAATCCCGCGGACCGAGGAGCCTAGTGGGCTACAGTCCATGACGTGGCAAAGACTCAGACTTGACGGTGATGCACATTCAGGGAGCTTTCGGATGGCACCCCTCTTCTCGGACCCCACCCTCAAGGTTTCCACGCTCCCCTCGCCTGGAAGATCAAGGACCATACTCAGAAAATTACATTCCTAAGGCAACTTACAAGGCTTCTTTTCGGGGTGCCCTCCAGCCGATATTCGCCATGCCCTGCATCTGCAATTCTAGGAGACCGAAGCAGCGAGTGGGCATTCTCTACCGTTCCCCACCCCAACCCCATTCCACGCGAATTACCTTAAAATGTATATTCCGTTTGCTGAATACAACATTCAACCCATATCGGTTCATAAGCCCTTATGAACCGTATTGTTCGAACCACCATTTCCATTACAGATGGAGGCACCCAGACACAAAGGGCTGCTGTGCTAAATGCCAGCTCAGCGAGCCCGCAGCAGGGCCAACTGGAACCCAGGGAGACTGGGACGGGGTGCGGCACGATGGATACACTGTGGCTGTAATTCATGGTGTTTCTCACTCTGGCCCACCTGGATTCGGCCCCTTCCTGGCACTAAAATGCAGAAAAGGATGGAGACCTTGTCTCTTCTCTCCCGGGATACACTAAAGAGACGGGTAAGCCCGAGAAGGGTAGGGTTATTACCGCATCTTTCCTATTACTGCATCCCACCGCCATGCGCACCCAGCAGGTGCACAGTAAAGCTCATAGGGGAGGGGAAAAAAAAAAAAAAACAGTGGAAGGAATCAGGTGACTGGCTTTATCCCAGCAGGAGAGGGACAGTCTGTGCAAACGTGTGAATCATCGGGGCTGCCTTTAAGTATAAACAGTCCAGAGCTGACAAGGGGCAAAGTACGGAGGAAAAGGTGTGGGACATGGGGCCAGACAGGACGGTTAGGGAGCCGAGGGGCTTGGACTTTGCGTTGCAGGAGAAGCCAAAGAAGGGCTTTAAGAAAAGAAAAAGGCACCACCAGACCCACATTCAGGCTTCTCTGTGGCTCAGACGGTAAAGAATCGGGGTGTGATGCAGGAGACCTGGGTTCGATCCCTGGCTCTGGAACACCCTCTGGAGAAGGAAATGGCACCCCACTCCAGCATTCTGTGTTGGAAATCCCGCGGACCGAGGAGCCTAGTGGGCTACAGTCCATGACGTGGCAAAGAGTCAGACTTGACTGAGTGACTTTCACTTTCAGATGCACATTCAGGGTGAGTTTTCCTTCTCTCGGATGGATGGCTGAAGAAGGCAGGAGGGAACCGGGAGAAAGAGGCTGGCTTCGGACGCCATCAGGGAGGTGCGGTCATGAGGCTTATCATGTAAAGGACTCCCAAGTTGCCACCTTGGGCAGGGGCATGAGACTCACAAGAAGAACTAAGAAGGGAAGCTGGGTGCTCAAGCTGGGACCATCTGGGTTTGAGGTGCGAGTCCCAGAAGGCAGGGTTTCTGCAGGGGATTGTGTTTGCGATTGCTAAGTCACACCTCAGACCACCCAGCCTGCTCCTGAAAAACGACTCTTGCCAAAGTGCCTTGTTTCGGATGGATATTTTGGAAAGTTCCCCTGATTTATGTAGGTAGTCCATACACAGTTTAGGCAATTAACGGTAGCAATGACTTTTTAAGAGTTACTGAGTTTTAGCCTGTGGTTTCTGCTTCTTGAGCCCATGCACTTTCACAGGCTACAAAGAAACAAATGAGAGCAAGAGAGTATGAGATTCAGGCATAGGTGTTCTCAGGGGCAAATTCAGAGCCTTCATTTCTTGCAAAAGGAAATGATTAACCTAAGTACTACTTAGGTTGTACTTGGAGCAGGGCATGGCAACCCACTCCAGTATTCCTGCCTGGAGAATCCCATGGGCAGAGGAGCCTGGAGGGCTACAGTTCATGGGGTCGCAAAGCATCAGACACAACTGAAGCGACTGAGCACAGCACGGCCCACAGCACCATCGCTACCTTACTGCACACCGCAGCTCTGAAAGGTCCCGTCTTGAATTTGTAGCTCAGAGGTAAAGAATTCGCCCGGCATGCAGGAGATGTGGGTTTGATCCCCAGGTCGGGAAGATCCCCTGAAGAAGGAAATGGCAACCCATGCCAGTCTTCTTGCCTGGGACATCCCACGGGGTCAAAAAAGGAGTTGGCCATGACTTAGCAACTAAACTAAAAACCTAAATAAAACAGGCAATTAAACCAGTAAATGAAGTTATTTTCATAATATTTTCCAAGTCACATATGACCCAAACTGGCTTTATCATCTTTCCACAGATTTGGTTACATCTCCATGTTCTGTCTTTATTTGATTCATACACATTTACCCTTCCCACATCCTTGATCCCCTTAGCTACACTGTAGTCTTCCTACTAAAATAGCATGGCCCAGTCAGTCTGCATGGACAGAAAAGATCTGCATCTATACCATGCAATCTGGTCATCAGAGGGGCTTCCCTGGTGGCTCAGATGGTAAAGAATCTACCTGCAGGTGCGGGAGATGCAGGTTCAAGCCTGGGTCACGAAGATCCCCCGGAGGAGGGAATGGCTGCCCACTCCAGTATTCTTCACTGGAGAATCCCATGAACAGAGGAGCCTAGAGGGTTACAGTCCATGGGGTCACAAAGAGTCGGACACGCCTGAGTGACGAACACTATGACGACGAGCCAAGCACAGCCACCAAGCGCTGCACACCAACCAGTGTGACTGAGAAACTGAATGGATTTTGATGCGGCCAGTGGCTGCCCTTGGGCTTCCCAGGTGGCGCTACGGGTAAGGAACCTGCCCGCCAATGCAGGAGCTGTAACAGTCATGGGTTCGATCCCTGGGTCGGGAAGATCCCTTGGAGAAGGACCTGGCAACTCAGTCTGGTATTCTTGCCTGGAGAATCCCATGGGCAGAGGAGCCTGGCAGGCGACAGTCCACAGGGTCGCTGAGAATCAGACAGGACTGAAGCAACGGCGCACAGCCCACACCGCAGCCAGTCACACAGGCTGAATCGCAGATAGCACGGCGCACAGCCCCACCCCTACTCTCCCACACACAGCAGCTCCGCAAGGTCCTGTCTTGAATTTGTCAGGTCTGTGAGTTTTCTCATCAGTGAGTCCCCACTAATTTATTATTTCCTTCTTCCTGTGTAGCTTTGTGTCTTTTTTTGCAGGAGATGTGGGTTTGATCCCCAGGTCGGGAAGATCCCCTGAAGAAGGAAATGGCAACCCATGCCAGTCTTCTTGCCTGGGACATCACACGGGGTCAAAAAAGGAGTTGGCCATGACTTAGCAACTAAACTAAAAACCTAAATAAAACAGGCAATTAAACCAGTAAATGAAGTTATTTTCATAATATTTTCCAAGTCACATATGACCCAAACTGGCTTTATCATCTTTCCACAGATTTGGTTACATCTCCATGTTCTGTCTTTATTTGATTCATACACATTTACCCTTCCCACATCCTTGATCCCCTTAGCTACACTGTAGTCTTCCTACTAAAATAGCATGGCCCAGTCAGTCTGCATGGACAGAAAAGATCTGCATCTATACCATGCAATCTGGTCATCAGAGGGGCTTCCCTGGTGGCTCAGATGGTAAAGAATCTACCTGCAGGTGCGGGAGATGCAGGTTCAAGCCTGGGTCACGAAGATCCCCCGGAGGAGGGAATGGCTGCCCACTCCAGTATTCTTCACTGGAGAATCCCATGAACAGAGGAGCCTAGAGGGTTACAGTCCATGGGGTCACAAAGAGTCGGACACGCCTGAGTGACGAACACTATGACGACGAGCCAAGCACAGCCACCAAGCGCTGCACACCAACCAGTGTGACTGAGAAACTGAATGGATTTTGATGCGGCCAGTGGCTGCCCTTGGGCTTCCCAGGTGGCGCTACGGGTAAGGAACCTGCCCGCCAATGCAGGAGCTGTAACAGTCATGGGTTCGATCCCTGGGTCGGGAAGATCCCTTGGAGAAGGACCTGGCAACTCAGTCTGGTATTCTTGCCTGGAGAATCCCATGGGCAGAGGAGCCTGGCAGGCGACAGTCCACAGGGTCGCTGAGAATCAGACAGGACTGAAGCAACGGCGCACAGCCCCACCCCTACTCTCCCACACACAGCAGCTCCGCAAGGTCCTGTCTTGAATTTGTCAGGTCTGTGAGTTTTCTCATCAGTGAGTCCCCACTAATTTATTATTTCCTTCTTCCTGTGTAGCTTTGTGTCATTATTTGTTGTCCGTTTCTCTGCTCTCTCTACATCGTCATCTCAGGCTGCAGTCACATCTCCCCTGCCGTCTAAAATGTCTGTCCTTGCCGTGTCCAGTCCTGCCTGGGACCAAAGTGAAGAGCTGTGTCTTGTTTTTCATTATCCCATGGTAGGAGTTTGTCTTGCATGCTTGTGTGGTTAAGCTTTTAAAAATTAATTTCCAGTTACGTTTTCTTGCAGTCAGAGATTAGGCAGTTCAATGTCTGCTTTTTTGGAATGTATTGTTTTTTTTTTTTTTCCTTTGAGATTTAACAGATGATGATTTGTTGTTCTCCATATTCCAAGAGCCCTTTAAAGTGCGTATGGTTTGCAGAATACAACGTTCAGCCTGTATCTATTACCACAATCTTATTAACCACATTATTCAACTCCTTGTTGCCTAATTGAGGTTTATCTCCATGATCAAGGCTGTGTTTCTGTCGCCCCTGAGGTTTCTTAATTCTCATTTTTCCAACAATGTGTTCCCTGAAGCTAGTTCTGTGTGTACCTGACCCTCATGAAAGGCTGTCCCTTCACCCAATGTAAAACCTGTCTCCTTTCCTCCTGAATAATGCCTGCTGCCTTGAATTCCTTGCATATTTTTCTTGCTGATCATTGCTCACCTGTTTACATTTTCTGTGTCCTGTTTGGAGTTAGGTATAATTGGGGTGTTTTTTTACACTGAAGTAGAGGTGATTTACTATGTGGTGTTCACAGGTATAACCCTTTTTGAGCAGGGAGAGGTGAGAGAGACCCACAGCATCTGTGCGAACAACGGAGCAGGGGTGAGACACATCAGAGTCTGAAATCTGTCGCTGAAGAAGGTCTGAATTGCAAGAAGGGTTTCCCTGGGGACAGTCTCAACCATGAAAAGGTCCACTCACATGACTGACAGCTTCCCGACAACAAGGACACAGTGGTCTTGAATAACGGACAGGTCGCCAGAAGCCAGTTTCCCGGGACCTGCTGCACCCGCGGGCTGGCGGAGACCAAGCCCCGTGACAGGGGACAGAGGAAGCCTCCTCAGCTCCTAAGGGACAGAAGCTCACGCAGAGCACACCGCCTCTCTGACGAGACACCGTGAAATGGAATCATCCGTCAGAATGAAAAAAACACCACTCATGTTAAATTCCATCGCGACCAGAGCTCGACTCATTTCTGTACGGAGCAGGTTCCTGAAGCCAACTCGGGTGGCTTTAGTGTTCCTTCCAGAAGAAACGAGACGCTCCGCACGTGTGTACCCTTCAGACATGGCTATTCTATTAGGGGGGAAAATGGAGGTTTCGGATGGGGAGGGGGCACCCATGGCCTGTCCACGTTTATTTGGACGTAGGAAAAGAATGTGTTTGTCCCTTTGCCACTGGATCCTCAGACTTGCCTGGCTCTTTGGATCCACTCTGCAGCCCTCCGTCTACCTGAGTCACCGCCCTGCACACCGGAAAGGTCAGGTGTCTGCTTCTGTTTATGGGGCCGAGCCCCAGCACACACACTTGGGAGAAATGCAGGAAGGAACTGAAAGCTGTGTAAATGCTTGCCCATCCGGCTGGAGGCAACGGATCATCTAAAAACATTCTAAGAAAAACAGGTAGCATTTCAACTCTCAAACGAAGTCCCCTGATGGAGAGAAAGCTTATTGGTAAGAACTCTCTTTCGCAGGCATCCAACGATCATGGAGGAAATTTCTTTCCCCACCGGGATCGACAGCATCCACACCCTCACCACCACCACCACCACCACCCCGCCAGCATTTACGCACAGGTAGATTGTCTTCTGCCCCCCGTGGAGATGTCCTGGAAAACCCTTTGACCTTTACAGACAGGCTGACTACAAATTTTTGGTTTCTTCATGAAAAGGTGGACGAGGCAGCAAAACCCACCCTGTGGCCCATCTCATTGCCCTTCTGGGTCCCTCAGTCACCAGCTCTGCGCTCCTACCGCGTGGCAGGCACCATCCGGAGCTCTGAACACAAGAGCCATGAATAGAAAAGACAGTCCCACGGCCTCCTGGGGAGATAGACTGAAACCAAGTGCACCAGCCCAAGAACATTTCGTTACAAAGCAAGAACATTTTGTAACACCTCATGCTGAGACTAAGCGAGTTCACAGTGGGGCTGGAACACCCCTAACCTGTTCATTTCCTCAAAAGTTTTTTTTTTTTCTTTTTTGCAAAAGCTGAAGTGTGTCTGTCTTGCCCTGAACAGCCAGAGAGCCAAATGCCCTCTCCTGGCTGAACCCTCTGCCTTGCCTTCCTCCCAGTTTTCCCCCTTGATCTGTGCCCTGCGGTCAAGCTGATGGACGGATGGACCAGGCACCTCCGTCCCTCAGCCTCCAGGCCTGGGGTGGGGAAGGTGACGTGCTCAGAGTGTCTCGGTCTGGTCTCCCGAGGCTCTCCCATCCGACCCGGGCCCTGCAGCTTCGCATCCCCGGCAGGTGGAGCCCGGTGAATGACGGAGCCAGGCAGACCTGGGTCTGGAGCGGACACAGGCGCTTCCCGGTCACGTGACTCGGCGTCCTGTGCTTTGGCTCCACGGTGTGCCCACAGGCACACCTCAGGACCTCGGGCTGTCTGGAGCCCCAGACAGGACACAGCCTGCGTGTGCTCGGCCCAGCTCCGGACGCCTGGCAGGGTTTTCAGAGGCATCGTCAGCACCAGCGGCCCTGTAGCCACAATGTCAGGCGTTTGATCACTCTGCCTCGTTTATAAAACAGCTCGACCCTTGAGAGGCCCTTGGGCTGCAGGGACAGCAAACCAGTCCATCCGAAAGGCGATCAACCCTGACGCCTGGTGGGACTGGTGCTGACGCTGGAGCTCCAATCCTTCGGCCACCTGACACACCTGAGGCGAAGGGATGCTCGTTAGAAAAGCCCCTGATGCCGGGAAAGGCTGAAGGCAGGAGGAGAGGGCGACAGAGGATGAGAGGCTTGAATGGCATCGCCGACTCAGTGGACAGGAGCTTCGGCAGGAGATGAGGAGGGACAGGAAGCCGGGCGTGCTGCCGTCCGTGAAATGGCAAAGAGCTGAACACGACTTAGTGACGGAACAACCACTAACAGTCCTGACAATGTGGGGAGGGCGCTGGATGGGTTAAATAACCATTTTTTAAAATGATTTACTGTTTAGTTATTTGGCTGCACTGGGTCTTAGTTGTGGCACACAGGGACCTTTAGTTGCAGCTTTCAAACTCTTGGTGACAACATGGGGAATCTAGTTCCCTGATGAGGGATCGAACCCAGGCCCACTGCACTGGGAGCGGGTTGACCAAGTCCCACAAGTTTTCTTTTCTATTTTGCAAAAGCTGAAGTGTGTCTGTCTTGCCCTGAACAGCCAGAGAGCCAAATGCCCTCTCCTGGCTGAACCCTCTGCCTTGCCTTCCTCCCAGTTTTCCCCCTTGATCTGTGCCCTGCGGTCAAGCTGATGGACGGATGGACCAGGCACCTCCGTCCCTCAGCCTCCAGGCCTGGGGTGGGGAAGGTGACGTGCTCAGAGTGTCTCGGTCTGGTCTCCCGAGGCTCTCCCATCCGACCCGGGCCCTGCAGCTTCGCATCCCCGGCAGGTGGAGCCCGGTGAATGACGGAGCCAGGCAGACCTGGGTCTGGAGCGGACACAGGCGCTTCCCGGTCACGTGACTCGGCGTCCTGTGCTTTGGCTCCACGGTGTGCCCACAGGCACACCTCAGGACCTCGGGCTGTCTGGAGCCCCAGACAGGACACAGCCTGCGTGTGCTCGGCCCAGCTCCGGACGCCTGGCAGGGTTTTCAGAGGCATCGTCAGCACCAGCGGCCCTGTAGCCACAATGTCAGGCGTTTGATCACTCTGCCTCGTTTATAAAACAGCTCGACCCTTGAGAGGCCCTTGGGCTGCAGGGACAGCAAACCAGTCCATCCGAAAGGCGATCAACCCTGACGCCTGGTGGGACTGGTGCTGACGCTGGAGCTCCAATCCTTCGGCCACCTGACACACCTGAGGCGAAGGGATGCTCGTTAGAAAAGCCCCTGATGCCGGGAAAGGCTGAAGGCAGGAGGAGAGGGCGACAGAGGATGAGAGGCTTGAATGGCATCGCCGACTCAGTGGACAGGAGCTTCGGCAGGAGATGAGGAGGGACAGGAAGCCGGGCGTGCTGCCGTCCGTGAAATGGCAAAGAGCTGAACACGACTTAGTGACGGAACAACCACTAACAGTCCTGACAATGTGGGGAGGGCGCTGGATGGGTTAAATAACCATTTTTTAAAATGATTTACTGTTTAGTTATTTGGCTGCACTGGGTCTTAGTTGTGGCACACAGGGACCTTTAGTTGCAGCTTTCAAACTCTTGGTGACAACATGGGGAATCTAGTTCCCTGATGAGGGATCGAACCCAGGCCCACTGCACTGGGAGCGTGGCGTCTGAGCCACTGGACCACCAGGGAAGTCCCACAATGAAAGCACGCCCCCAGAGCATTTGTTTCCTCCCCCTTGAGGTATTTTTGTGGAAATGGTGCTCATTCTCTCAGATGCATGTTGCTCCTCAAATTTGCCTGTTACGGTGGGGGTGTGGGGGTGTGGACTGGGACTTAGAACTGAGTGGGTGACGGTATCTAATCATCTCCACGGCCGCCCCCTTCTCCTCCTGCCCTCCATCCTTCCCAGCATCAGGCTCTTTTCCAGTGAGTCGGCTCTTCTCATCAGACGGCCACGGTCCCGGAGCTCCAGGTCCCGTGTATAAAGAACACAACTAACGAGAACCTGCTGTACAGCCCAGGGAGCTCTGCTCAGTGCTCTGTGGTGACCTGAACGGGAAGGAAATCCAGAAAAAAAGAGGGGATATATGTGTATGTACAGCTGATTCACTTTGCTACAGAGTAGAAACTAACACATCGTAAAGCAACTATACTCCAGTAAAAAATAAAAATAAAAACAAACACACTCCCTGGGCTCTCTCTAAAGCATCGTAAAATAACTGCGCTTCCCAGTAATATCTCGGTGGCCTTGGAAACCACTTGGAAGTTTCTAGAAGGGCTGGCCCACAGTAGCAGAACACTGGGGCCTGAAAGGGAAAACACGGCATGCCCAATTTTCCTCTCAGAAATCAAGATTTAATAGCCTCCTAAAGAAACCATAATTGGAGGGCTATGAGATGCACGCCTCCCCCAGGCCTGTGATTAGGGAACGCAGAGAAAGGTTGAGAATCCGGGCCACGAGCAACTTCAGGCTCAAACAAAGATGCATCTGACCCAAAGCAAGAGGTGTTGCTTCGTCCCTTCACGCACACACACAGAGACCCTGAAAGGCACGCTGGAAGGGACACCAGGAGCTTGGAAAGAAAGAAAGTCTCCCACAGAGGAACAAAGCTAGTCTTGACGAAGACCCGGGTCCCCACCTGGTTACGTGTCCCCACCCCAGCAACGGAGAAGAGTGCTCCAGGCGTCTGCCCTTGGACGCAGAAAGGGGTTCATGATGCTGACCTCCCTCTTCCTGCCCTGGTACCCCCAAGAAAACCACCAGCGTGTTCGGCTCACGGACTTCTGCTTCTTGGAACTGATCGAAGGCAAAGACGGCACCCACTCTCTAAGACGTGCCCGATCCAGGGCCACGTGAAGCCGTGTGGCCGGCGGGAAGAACCGCACACGTGACCTTCCCGGGGTTGCTCTTATGCGCCTCACCCCCCGCGCGCACCTCACCTTGACTTTCCCACTTTGAAAGCTGAAGATCAAAGTGTCCCCTCCCGCCCTCCCCCCGTAGCTCAGTTTGAGTCTCTTCTCATCAGCGCCACGGTCCCGAGCTCCAGGTCCCGTGTATAAAGAACACAACTAACGAGAACCTGCTGTACAGCCCAGGGAGCTCTGCTCAGTGCTCTGTGGTGACCTGAACGGGAAGGAAATCCAGAAAAAAAGAGGGGATATATGTGTATGTACAGCTGATTCACTTTGCTACAGAGTAGAAACTAACACATCGTAAAGCAACTATACTCCAGTAAAAAATAAAAATAAAAACAAACACACTCCCTGGGCTCTCTCTAAAGCATCGTAAAATAACTGCGCTTCCCAGTAATATCTCGGTGGCCTTGGAAACCACTTGGAAGTTTCTAGAAGGGCTGGCCCACAGTAGCAGAACACTGGGGCCTGAAAGGGAAAACACGGCATGCCCAATTTTCCTCTCAGAAATCAAGATTTAATAGCCTCCTAAAGAAACCATAATTGGAGGGCTATGAGATGCACGCCTCCCCCAGGCCTGTGATTAGGGAACGCAGAGAAAGGTTGAGAATCCGGGCCACGAGCAACTTCAGGCTCAAACAAAGATGCATCTGACCCAAAGCAAGAGGTGTTGCTTCGTCCCTTCACGCACACACACAGAGACCCTGAAAGGCACGCTGGAAGGGACACCAGGAGCTTGGAAAGAAAGAAAGTCTCCCACAGAGGAACAAAGCTAGTCTTGACGAAGACCCGGGTCCCCACCTGGTTACGTGTCCCCACCCCAGCAACGGAGAAGAGTGCTCCAGGCGTCTGCCCTTGGACGCAGAAAGGGGTTCATGATGCTGACCTCCCTCTTCCTGCCCTGGTACCCCCAAGAAAACCACCAGCGTGTTCGGCTCACGGACTTCTGCTTCTTGGAACTGATCGAAGGCAAAGACGGGACCCACTCTCTAAGACGTGCCCGATCCAGGGCCACGTGAAGCCGTGTGGCCGGCGGGAAGAACCGCACACGTGACCTTCCCGGGGTTGCTCTTATGCGCCTCACCCCCCGCGCGCACCTCACCTTGACTTTCCCACTTTGAAAGCTGAAGATCAAAGGTGCGTCCCCCTCCCCGCCCTCTGAATTTCCTTCCTAGCTGTTTCCTTGGCCGTCCTCGCCCCCAGCTGCCCACTATTCACAAAGAGTTCCACAGGATGCGAAGATAAAATTAATGCATTTTTCCTTTGTGGGGAAAAACCCTGGAAAATTAAACAGCAGATATCCAAATAGAAACTCTGTATTCAAACTGAGGCTCTGACACACACACACGCGCGCGTCATAACCTTGACCAGCGGTGGAGGGCAAGTCTCATATGTATGAGCAACCAGGGGTTGGAGCCGTGGCAACGGGGAGGGGGCTGCAGATAAGTGCTGGCTTTCGGGTCCCAGAGGCAGCCACCCCTCCAAGGAGCGAGGCAGCTGCTAAGCCGAGGGAGGGTGATCTAACAGAGCGATGGGGAGCAAGTGGTCCTTACGCCCCACTTGGGATTCTATCAATATTTACGGTAGGGTATGTCAGCGGTTAGAAACTAAGGCCAGCAAATACGATCCAAGGTGCCGCGCCCTGGCTCTGAGCCCTTTGGGGAACCATCTCAGCCTCTCCAAGCTTTGGTTTCCCCTTTGGAAGAGATCAAACAGAAGCTCCTCTGGGTCCCCACTTTGTAGAGTGGCCTCAGTCATGGCACAGAATAACCAAGCACTAAAAACCTGCTCCAGGGAATTCCTTGGTTGGTCCCATGGTTGAAACTGCAGTCTCTCACTGCCAGGGATCCAGGTTCAACCCCCAGTCAGGGAACTAAGATCCTATAAGCCACCCAGTACAGACAAAAAAAAACTTGATCCTTCAAAATCCTAGAATCCTAGGCACCTAGAATTCACTAGCCCACCTGGACTTCAGATGCGTGGCCTACCTGACGTCCGGGTGGTTCCCGCACCAGCCTGGCATCACCTTCCTAATTAAAGCTTAATTCTCCAAGCACGCCTGGTGGAGAACGTGCCCACCCAGGCAGCCGGCAAAGGCCGGACATTCATTTGGGATCTCTGCTTCTGCTTTTAAATGTACGCAAACCTTGAGACAGACTGCAGAAGTCGTGTATTGCCTCCATGAAAGACCCACGTGGCTTTGAGGATAGACATTAATGCGTGAATAATTCCAGGTGAAAATCCAGAAAGTCCTAACCCACGATTTCACTTGAGTTCCTCTGGCCCCAGAGCCAGGGCTCAGGATGCTGTGAGCATCCCCATCAAAACCCTATGCCTCGCACATGGACCCGGACAAACTGTAATTCAAAAAGACACACACACATCCCCATGTTCACTGCAGCACTATTTACAAGAGTCAAGACACACAAGCAACCTAAGTGTTCATGAACAGAGGACTGGATAAAAAAGACATGACACGTGTGTGTGTGCGTGTGTGCACGTGTGTGGTGGTGGTGGAATATTATGCAGCCAAGAATGAAGCCATGCCATCTACAGCAACAGAGAGGGACCTTGAGATAATCACACAGAGTCAGAAAGATAAGTAATGTATGCTATCCCTTATAAGTGGAATCTGAAATATGAATCTATCTACAAAACAAACAGATTCACAGACACAGAGAACAGATCTGTGGTTTGCCAAGAGGACAGGGGAGAGAAGGACTGGGAGTATGGGATTAGCAGATGTAAACTCTTATACATAGAACGGGTAAACAACAAGGTCCCAGTGCATAGCCCAGGGAACCATAGTCAATATCCTGTGATAAACCGTAATGGAAGAGAATATGGTTTTTAAAAAGTGAATATATTATATCACTGAGTTCTTTTCTGTAGAGCAGAAGGACACAACATTGTAAATCAACTAGACTTCAGTTTAAAACAATGTTAAATCCTGTGTCTTTCACGGATGAGGATATTCAGCAGAACTAAGATCCTATAAGCCACCCAGTACAGACCTTTTTAAAGAATCCTAGGCACCTAGAATTCACTAGCCCACCTGGACTTCAGATGCGTGGCCTACCTGACGTCCGGGTGGTTCCCGCACCAGCCTGGCATCACCTTCCTAATTAAAGCTCAATTCTCCAAGCACGCCTGGTGGAAAACGTGCCCACCAGGCAGCCGGCAAAGGCCGGACATTCATTTGGGATCTCTGCTTCTGCTTTTAAATGTACGCAAACCTTGAGACAGACTGCAGAAGTCGTGTATTGCCTCCATGAAAGACCCACGTGGCTTTGAGGATAGACATTAATGCGTGAATAATTCCAGGTGAAAATCCAGAAAGTCCTAACCCACGATTTCACTTGAGTTCCTCTGGCCCCAGAGCCAGGGCTCAGGATGCTGTGAGCATCCCCATCAAAACCCTATGCCTCGCACATGGACCCGGACAAACTGTAATTCAAAAAGACACACACACATCCCCATGTTCACTGCAGCACTATTTACAAGAGTCAAGACACACAAGCAACCTAAGTGTTCATGAACAGAGGACTGGATAAAAAAGACATGACACGTGTGTGTGTGTGTGCACGTGTGTGGTGGTGGTGGAATATTATGCAGCCAAGAATGAAGCCATGCCATCTACAGCAACAGAGAGGGACCTTGAGATAATCACACAGAGTCAAAAAAAGATAAGTAATGTATGCTATCCCTTATAAGTGGAATCTGAAATATGAATCTATCTACAAAACAAACAGATTCACAGACACAGAGAACAGATCTGTGGTTTGCCAAGAGGACAGGGGAGAGAAGGACTGGGAGTATGGGATTAGCAGATGTAAACTCTTATACATAGAACGGGTAAACAACAAGGTCCCAGTGCATAGCCCAGGGAACCATAGTCAATATCCTGTGATAAACCGTAATGGAAGAGAATATGGTTTTTAAAAAGTGAATATATTATATCACTGAGTTCTTTTCTGTAGAGCAGAAGGACACAACATTGTAAATCAACTAGACTTCAGTTTAAAACAATGTTAAATCCTGTGTCTTTCACGGATGAGGATATTCAGCAGCTTGACTACTGGTAAGAACAAAGAGCTGGAAGCGTCCACTGATTGCAAGCTGGATAAATACATTACCAATGATGGTGGCCACAGAAGAGAAAGATTAAGACGAGTTCCAAGAAATGTTATGAAGGGAGAAAGCTGACGCACAGAGCGACAAGGAGAGTGCCTTGGTGCCCAAGGGGGGCAGGCAGGTGTGTGTTGATGTTCACACATGTACACCTCAAATTCCTCTCCGGGATGAACCAGAAGCTCAGAGGGGTGGTCGCCTCTGAGGTGAGAATGAACATGGAAAGACCTTACTTTTCCTTGTAAATCTCTTTAAAATGGTGTTGACCATTGTATACATCATACTCTTTTTTAAGAAAAGGTTGAATGGAGGAGTTTCTTGATGGTCCAGGGGTTAAGAATACACCTTCCAATGCAGAGAGTGTAGATTCCATCCCTGGTTGGGGAACTAAGATCTCACCTGCCTTGCCTTGGAGCAATTAAGCCCTCCTACCACACACTACAGGCTTCCCAGCTAGCACTGGTGGTTTAAAAGAAAAAACCCACCTGCCAATGCAGGAGATGCAGGTTCCATCCCTGGGCTGGGAAGATCCACTGGAGAAGAAAATGTCAACACACTCCAGTATTTCTTTTTTTTTTTTTTAAGATTTATTTATTTATTTATTTTGGGCGGGGGTCGGGTTGGGGATGGAGGGGAGCGGGCGGGCCACTTCTATTGGTCTTCCATTTCTCTATTTTTCATCCGTCTTTGTTCCTTGGCTCCTACGGGCCTCCCATCGCGGTGGCGTCTGTTGTCGCAGAGAGCGAGCTCTGGGCACATGCGCTCCAGAGCTCTGGCTCGGTAATTGGACACATCGGTTCAGCCGCTCCACGGCACGTGTGATCTTCCCAGGCCAGGGATCGAACAGGTGCCCCTTGCACTGCAAGGCGGTGTCCTTACCCACTGGACCACCAGGGGAAGCCCACTCCAGTATTTCTTGCCTGGAGAATCCCATGGACAGAGGAACCTGGTGGGCTACAGTTCATGCAATCGCCAAGAGTTGGACACGATCGACATATATATCATGGGAAATACAGCTGATATTTTATAATAACTCTAAATGGAGCATAACTTGTAACATTGTGACTTGCGATATTGTACACTGGTAACATATAATATGGTACATCAACTATACATTAATAACAACATTTTAAAAAGAAAGAGAACCTACTGTAGGAAAGGACTGAGGGCTGTTTTTTCTGAGGCGGCCTTAGAATTTGTGCCCCTAGACCCCCCAGGCAGAGACGTCCATCCGACCGCCCTTGACACAACCAGGCAACTCTAGAAAAACTGACCCCTTTGGGATTAAACTGTTGCTTTGCTTAGAAGTACACAAAATTCCATTTGCAGGAGCTGCTCCTGCCGGCCCTTCTGCCCCAGGGAAGAAGTTCGCTCCGTGTTCTGTTTTTCCACAGCCAGCCTTTGAGGAGGACGTGTGTGCACCAGGCTTCCCCGGTGAATGACCCGGGGCTTCAGGGCCAGGTAAGTTCCGGATTTTTATTATTAGCAACAAATTAAATTAACTGAGAACAGAAGCAAAGCACACAAGCCAGTGACCCTGGAACCACAGCATGGACAAGCACACGTACCCAGGGAGCAGCTGTCTCCTCTCCCACGGGGGACAGCTATGGGGAGGGCGGTCACGCCGCCAGACGCTGTCCCCATGGACGCGCGCTTGACCAATCCACAAAGCTCGTCGAGGGAGCTGCAAACAGGGTTGGGGAGGTCATGCTGGGTCACGGAGGCGGGACAGGACCCCTGCGACGCTCCCCTCCCTTTATTCTGGCCATTCTCACTCCCGGTGACTTTCCCAAGTCACTGACGTGGACCAGCATCTCCGACTGATGATGCCATCGCTGTGGTCTTAAAGGGCGGTTTCTCGACTTGGGTTCACATGCATGCGGGGCTGTGAGTAACAACAAAGACCTGCCTACCACCGCCAAATAAATAAACAAAACTAGCTCTTTTAAAAATCTCTTAACAATTCCACTTAGAGTCAACAGGGAAAAGGCCAGGAGCTCTAAAAAGACCAGAGTAGAGAAGTGGCATTCTCTACATGTGAGAAGGCATCCTGAAGGAGGTACATGTGGATGTGAGTTTTTAAAGGCAATAGGCAATCCTAAAGGACATCAGTCCGAAATGCCCATTGGAAGGACTGTTGCTGAAGCTGAAGCTCCAGTATTTTGTCCACCTGATTCGAAGAGCCGACTCACTGGGAAAGACCCTGATGCTGGAAAGACTGAAGGCAAAGGAGAAGGGGGCAACAGAGGATGAGATGGTCAGATAGCGTCACTGACTCAAGGGACATGTGTTTGAGCAAACTTGGGGAGATGGTGATGGACAGAGAGGCCTGGCACGCTGCAGTTCATGGAGTCACAAAGAGTCGGACGCGACCTAGCGATCGAACAACAACAATGGCTAACAGAGGGCTTCTCGGTGGCGCTAGTGGTGAAGCCACATGCCAGTGCAGGAGACGCAAAAGATCCAGGTTCGATCCCTGGGCGGGGAAGATCCCCTGGGGAAGGAAATGGCAACCCGCTCCAGCATTCTTGCCTGGAGAATCCCATGGACTGAGGAGCCGGGCGGGCTACTGTCCAGGTGACTTAGCACACACACGTGGACGGCTAATCACAGGACAGAGGCACCGGAACTTCCTAAGACCCAGGCAAGTCAGCTGTTGAACATCCTCACCAAATATTCTCTGAATCAGTGCCTTTTAGGGATGGCAGCCCGATGACAGTGTGTTTTCTTTGTTAATTAAATTATGTGAACAAGTGAACCTCCCCCAGACGCGCTTGACCAATCCACAAAGCTCGGAGGGACTGCGACTGCTGGGTCACGGAGGCGGACAGGACCCTGCGACGCTCCCTCCCTTTATTCTGGCCATTCTCACTCCCGGTGACTTTCCCAAGTCACTGACGTGGACCAGCATCTCCGACTGATGATGCCATCGCTGTGGTCTTAAAGGGCGGTTTCTCGACTTGGGTTCACATGCATGCGGGGCTGTGAGTAACAACAAAGACCTGCCTACCACCGCCAAATAAATAAACAAAACTAGCTCTTTTAAAAATCTCTTAACAATTCCACTTAGAGTCAACAGGGAAAAGGCCAGGAGCTCTAAAAAGACCAGAGTAGAGAAGTGGCATTCTCTACATGTGAGAAGGCATCCTGAAGGAGGTACATGTGGATGTGAGTTTTTAAAGGCAATAGGCAATCCTAAAGGACATCAGTCCGAAATGCCCATTGGAAGGACTGTTGCTGAAGCTGAAGCTCCAGTATTTTGTCCACCTGATTCGAAGAGCCGACTCACTGGGAAAGACCCTGATGCTGGAAAGACTGAAGGCAAAGGAGAAGGGGGCAACAGAGGATGAGATGGTCAGATAGCGTCACTGACTCAAGGGACATGTGTTTGAGCAAACTTGGGGAGATGGTGATGGACAGAGAGGCCTGGCACGCTGCAGTTCATGGAGTCACAAAGAGTCGGACGCGACCTAGCGATCGAACAACAACAATGGCTAACAGAGGGCTTCTCGGTGGCGCTAGTGGTGAAGCCACATGCCAGTGCAGGAGACGCAAAAGATCCAGGTTCGATCCCTGGGCGGGGAAGATCCCCTGGGGAAGGAAATGGCAACCCGCTCCAGCATTCTTGCCTGGAGAATCCCATGGACTGAGGAGCCGGGCGGGCTACTGTCCAGGTGACTTAGCACACACACGTGGACGGCTAATCACAGGACAGAGGCACCGGAACTTCCTAAGACCCAGGCAGGTCAGCTGTTGAACATCCTCACCAAATATTCTCTGAATCAGTGCCTTTTAGGGATGGCAGCCCGATGACAGTGTGTTTTCTTTGTAATTAAATTATGTGCTCCTCCAAAGAGGGGAATTCAGTCTAAAGTGAACAAGGTATGAGAAACGCATTCCCCACAGCACCTCACCGGAGGGAGATGATGACCCCCTGCTCCCCTCCACCAACTCCCTCCTTCCACCCAGCGCCTGAGAAAGCCAGGCCTGGATCAGACTCCCCCCGTGCCTGTCTTCCATCCACGCGTACTAAACCAACACACCAATGGGTTGGAGGCAACAGAAACCTCCACACTTGGGTCGCCAGCCACCTGACTGGAGGCAGCCAGTTGTAAGCACCGGAGTTAACAACCTCCCCAAGGTCACAGAGTAGGGTCTCTCACCCGGCCTGAGGTCTTGGCTCCTCTCTGCTGGGCTTCCCCAGATTAGACAAAGACCCTCACCCTCCTCTGGGTGGACTCCAGAGGTTTTAAACTGACCCTCGCTAGAGCCCAAGGAACCATAAGGGAGGCCACCTCCAGGCTGAGCACTGCATTCAGGAGTGTTCAAATAGGGTCTGGTGAAATCCTTGGACAACCCTAAGCAGAGGGTGTGATTTTAAAACATCCAGACAAAGATCGTCTCCCAGGGTAGACGCCAGAGGCCAGGGCTGGGGCTGGGGGAGGAGGGGAGGAAGGAAGGAGTGGGGACTCAGTGTTTAATGCGAACAGAGTGTCCGTTTAGGAAAGTGAAAAATTCAGGAGATGGATGATGGAGGGCGTCACACAACAAAGTGAACGTAGTGTCGCTGGGTTATATGGTTGAATATGGTTAAAACAGTATGCTTCGTGTCATGTGACTTCTACCACAAGAAAAACAATTTTAAGGGAAAAAAAAAAAAAAAAGCAAAGAGTCCCTCGGAAAGGATGGCTTTGAAGCAAAGGTTGCCGATCATTTGCCCACGTTTAGAATCGGATCCGCCCTGCATTTTCACTGGAAGGCATCACGCTGACGCTGAAGCTCTGATGTTTTGTCCAGGACTAGGCGGGCTACTGTCCAGGTGACTTAGCACACACACGTGGACGGCTAATCACAGGACAGAGGCACCGGAACTTCCTAAGACCCAGGCAAGTCAGCTGTTGAACATCCTCACCAAATATTCTCTGAATCAGTGCCTTTTAGGGATGGCAGCCCGATGACAGTGTGTTTTCTTTGTAATTAAATTATGTGCTCCTCCAAAGAGGGGAATTCAGTCTAAAGTGAACAAGGTATGAGAAACGCATTCCCCACAGCACCTCACCGGAGGGAGATGATGACCCCCTGCTCCCCTCCACCAACTCCCTCCTTCCACCCAGCGCCTGAGAAAGCCAGGCCTGGATCAGACTCCCCCCGTGCCTGTCTTCCATCCACGCGTACTAAACCAACACACCAATGGGTTGGAGGCAACAGAAACCTCCACACTTGGGTCGCCAGCCACCTGACTGGAGGCAGCCAGTTGTAAGCACCGGAGTTAACAACCTCCCCAAGGTCACAGAGTAGGGTCTCTCACCCGGCCTGAGGTCTTGGCTCCTCTCTGCTGGGCTTCTCCAGATTAGACAAAGACCCTCACCCTCCTCTGGGTGGACTCCAGAGGTTTTAAACTGACCCTCGCTAGAGCCCAAGGAACCATAAGGGAGGCCACCTCCAGGCTGAGCACTGCATTCAGGAGTGTTCAAATAGGGTCTGGTGAAATCCCTTGGACAACCCTAAGCAGAGGGTGTGATTTTAAAACATCCAGACAAAGATCGTCTCCCAGGGTAGACGCCAGAGGCCAGGGCTGGGGCTGGGGGAGGAGGGGAGGGGAGGGAAGGAGTGGGGACTCAGTGTTTAATGCGAACAGAGTGTCCGTTTAGGAAAGTGAAAAATTCAGGAGATGGATGATGGAGGGCGTCACACAACAAAGTGAACGTAGTGTCGCTGGGTTATATGGTTGAATATGGTTAAAACAGTATGCTTCGTGTCATGTGACTTCTACCACAAGAAAAACAATTTTAAGGGAAAAAAAAAAAAAAAAGCAAAGAGTCCCTCGGAAAGGATGGCTTTGAAGCAAAGGTTGCCGATCATTTGCCCACGTTTAGAATCGGATCCGCCCTGCATTTTCACTGGAAGGCATCACGCTGACGCTGAAGCTCTGATGTTTTGTCCAGCTGATGTGAAGAGCCAGCTCATGAATAAAGAGCCTGATGCTGGGAAAGACTGAAGGCAGGAGGAGAAGGGGACGACAGAGGACGAGAGGGTTGGACGGCGTCCCCGACCCAGTGGACGGGAGTCTGAGCAAACCCAGGAGATGGTGCAGGACAGGGGAGCCTAGCATGCTGTGGTCCGTGGAGCTGCAAAGAGTCAGACGTAACTCAGCATCTAAACAACAACAACAATCCTTAGCCGGGTGCAGGGACTGCTAAAAGAGCTCACGCAGAAAAGAATTCGTTCTCCCAATTTGACAGAGGCCAAAAGAGAGACGTTACATGAGTCCCAAGGTCACACAGCAAAGACGTGGTCAAACCTGGATCTGAACTTGGGACCAGGGCTGTGATGGCATCGCCAGTCAGCTCGGGCACCCTCGAGCGTCTCTCCCAGAGTGCCTCAAGTCTCTAACTAGGAGGCGAGGGGACCTGCTCCACCTCATCGCCTCTCCAAACACAGACAGACTCAAAGCGCGGTGCCCTGCGTGAACGGTCGACAAGCCCCGGGAAACACCGAGCCCCCTTCGCTGAGGCCGGCGCCTCCCCCTGCCTCCAACGACAGGTGCACACCACCAGGCACAGCTCCGTTGGGAATTCGGATAAAAACGGGAAATAGCTTTTGGAGCCTCCTTTTGAGGGGCACGTGGTAAAGAAGAAGAACGCCCAGCCCTGTGCCCAGCCCGTAGGAAGTACCCGAGAAATAGGTGTTCTTCTGCACAATGCCGCCCAGGAGAGCCTGCATCACAGTCCGGGCAGACTGAAGGAGGGAGGACGCACAAGCCCACGCCATAAACTGGCCGTGGTCCGCTGACGGGCAGGGCAGCGTGTCGCTGGGTTATATGGTTGAATATGGTTAAAACAGTATGCTTCGTGTCATGTGACTTCTACCACAAGAAAAACAATTTTAAGGAAAAAACAAAGCAAAGAGTCCCTCGGAAAGGATGGCTTTGAAGCAAAGGTTGCCGATCATTTGCCCACGTTTAGAATCGGATCCGCCCTGCATTTTCACTGGAAGGCATCACGCTGACGCTGAAGCTCTGATGTTTTGTCCAGCTGATGTGAAGAGCCAGCTCATGAATAAAGAGCCTGATGCTGGGAAAGACTGAAGGCAGGAGGAGAAGGGGACGACAGAGGACGAGAGGGTTGGACGGCGTCCCCGACCCAGTGGACGGGAGTCTGAGCAAACCCAGGAGATGGTGCAGGACAGGGGAGCCTAGCATGCTGTGGTCCGTGGAGCTGCAAAGAGTCAGACGTAACTCAGCATCTAAACAACAACAACAATCCTTAGCCGGGTGCAGGGACTGCTAAAAGAGCTCACGCAGAAAAGAATTCGTTCTCCCAATTTGACAGAGGCCAAAAGAGAGACGTTACATGAGTCCCAAGGTCACACAGCAAAGACGTGGTCAAACCTGGATCTGAACTTGGGACCAGGGCTGTGATGGCATCGCCAGTCAGCTCGGGCACCCTCGAGCGTCTCTCCCAGAGTGCCTCAAGTCTCTAACTAGGAGGCGAGGGGACCTGCTCCACCTCATCGCCTCTCCAAACACAGACAGACTCAAAGCGCGGTGCCCTGCGTGAACGGTCGACAAGCCCCGGGAAACACCGAGCCCCCTTCGCTGAGGCCGGCGCCTCCCCCTGCCTCCAACGACAGGTGCACACCACCAGGCACAGCTCCGTTGGGAATTCGGATAAAAACGGGAAATAGCTTTTGGAGCCTCCTTTTGAGGGGCACGTGGTAAAGAAGAAGAACGCCCAGCCCTGTGCCCAGCCCGTAGGAAGTACCCGAGAAATAGGTGTTCTTCTGCACAATGCCGCCCAGGAGAGCCTGCATCACAGTCCGGGCAGACTGAAGGAGGGAGGACGCACAAGCCCACGCGGCCATAAACTGGCCGTGGTCCGCTGACGGGCATGCAGCGGAAACGCGGCCCGAGGAAGGAGAGGTGACTCCTCACCAGCGTCTGACTCCACTTGACCCTTTGGGCGGCAGCCCGCACTCAGCTCCCTGGCCTCCGGTGACCTGAAGCTGCCTTGGCCCCGAATCCAAGCCCTGAACCGGTTTCCTATTTACTTTGACACCTGACACAGGCAGCTTCCCTAGCGGACGGTGATTCTGTTCATCCCTCGCTCGCCTGGGGACGCGGCGCTGCCCTTGGGGGGGGCCCGGTGGAAGGGACGAGGCTACAAGGAAGCCTGCTCGCTCCCAAGGGACAGGGGTGCCAGCTCCCACTCGGGGCAGAGGCAGGCCAACGTAGGACCCGGGCTAAAATCCACGGGTGACACGCGCTGGATGCTTGGCTTAGCTTGTCACACACATGAATTACTGCATTTATTTCTCATCCAAGCCAAGAAAAGGAACCATCCTCCTGAGAAAGACGCCCGGCTTGAAGATACGAGGAGGCCCTGGGGGAGAG
Source organism: Tragulus kanchil (assembly GCA_022376925.1). NCBI lineage: Eukaryota > Metazoa > Chordata > Mammalia > Artiodactyla > Tragulidae > Tragulus > Tragulus kanchil. Next base: position 6,196,151 of record JAIOJX010000029.1, read on the forward strand.
GGCCATTGCTGAGGATGAGTCAGAGAGAAGCCAGGTCTCCAGGTTCCGGTGTTGGAATCCGCTGTTGGCTGAAACCTAGGGTGATCTGGGTTGCCTGGGACTGATGGGTTTCCTAAGAAACAGGGCTCTTAGTACTAAAACTAAGAAAGTCCTAGGCAAACGGGACACGTGAGTCATCCTAGTGACCTAATTCTGGTTTCTAGGTATTGGCCTCTGGCCAGCTTTAGGAGAAGCAGAAGGCCAAAGTCAGTACAGGATGTGGTTCTTCTTTACAGAACTCCTATTCACCCTTCAAAACCCAACGCAAAAGGATCCTTCCTGTATAAGGCAGAGCAAAACAGGAAAAGCTAAGGTTCTGAAGCCAGACTCTAGGCTCAAATCCTAGGTCCATGAAAAAGTCATTACAAGGACCACATGCCTGGTCATTAGTGTTGTTGCCGGTTAGTTGCTAAGTCTTTTGTGACCCCATGGACTGACGCCTGTCAGACTCCTCTATTTGTGGGATTCTCTAGGCAAGAACACGGGAACGGGTTTCCATGCCCTCCTCCGGGGGATCTTCCCAACCGAGGGATCGAACCTGTGTCTCCGGAATGGCAGGTGGATTTTGTAACACTGAGCCACCCGGGAAGCCCATGTACCTGGTAGAGGGTGCTTCAGAGTCCTTAATCTAGTGTATCAGCTCCCTGTCCTTATCCTCCGTTAGACCTGGAGTTCCCCACTTCCCCACTCTCAGCCACCGAAACAGACTCGTACACAATAAAAAAAGAGAAAAGATACAACCTCGTAACTTGCACAAACCAGTGAATGCAAATCCAGTCTTTCCGTGCCATCCTCAAGCCCTGACACCGAGCAGGGCTGTTTTCCACTTGGTTTTTCCCCTCCCCACGATTTCACAAGAGCCCACAGAGAGGCATGCAGCGAAGTAAACAAGAGACGCTCTGAAAACCCGTTCATGAGCAGCTCAAAGGTGGGTGCCGTCCAAGAGCGCCACTGAGGCTTCCGCGGGACAAGGAGGCTCCCGAAGCTGAAGGGGCGAGCAAGCCACGCCCGGACTGTAGGAACAAGCAAGCACAGAGAAACACGGTGTCGGAGGATGGCGGTCTTAAGACGTAAGAAGCGTCTTAGACCCCAGGTTCCGGTGTTGGAATCCGCTGTTGGCTGAAACCTAGGGTGATCTGGGTTGCCTGGGACTGATGGGTTTCCTAAGAAACAGGGCTCTTAGTACTAAAACTAAGAAAGTCCTAGGCAAACGGGACACGTGAGTCATCCTAGTGACCTAATTCTGGTTTCTAGGTATTGGCCTCTGGCCAGCTTTAGGAGAAGCAGAAGGCCAAAGTCAGTACAGGATGTGGTTCTTCTTTACAGAACTCCTATTCACCCTTCAAAACCCAACGCAAAAGGATCCTTCCTGTATAAGGCAGAGCAAAACAGGAAAAGCTAAGGTTCTGAAGCCAGACTCTAGGCTCAAATCCTAGGTCCATGAAAAAGTCATTACAAGGACCACATGCCTGGTCATTAGTGTTGTTGCCGGTTAGTTGCTAAGTCTTTTGTGACCCCATGGACTGACGCCTGTCAGACTCCTCTATTTGTGGGATTCTCTAGGCAAGAACACGGGAACGGGTTTCCATGCCCTCCTCCGGGGGATCTTCCCAACCGAGGGATCGAACCTGTGTCTCCGGAATGGCAGGTGGATTTTGTAACACTGAGCCACCCGGGAAGCCCATGTACCTGGTAGAGGGTGCTTCAGAGTCCTTAATCTAGTGTATCAGCTCCCTGTCCTTATCCTCCGTTAGACCTGGAGTTCCCCACTTCCCCACTCTCAGCCACCGAAACAGACTCGTACACAATAAAAAAAGAGAAAAGATACAACCTCGTAACTTGCACAAACCAGTGAATGCAAATCCAGTCTTTCCGTGCCATCCTCAAGCCCTGACACCGAGCAGGGCTGTTTTCCACTTGGTTTTTCCCCTCCCCACGATTTCACAAGAGCCCACAGAGAGGCATGCAGCGAAGTAAACAAGAGACGCTCTGAAAACCCGTTCATGAGCAGCTCAAAGGTGTGGTGCCGTCCAAGAGCGCCACTGAGGCTTCCGCCGCGGGGACAAGGAGGCTCCCCGAAGCTGAAGGGGCGAGCAAGCCACGCCCGGACTGTAGGAACAAGCAAGCACAGAGAAACACGGTGTCGGAGGATGGCGGTCTTAGGCAGCACCCAGCCAGGGGCAAAGACGCAGAAGGACACGCGGTCCCAAAGAAAACGCGCTGTGGTTCAGCCCCGGAGTAGGTGTGTGGGCAAAGCTCATGTTTGAATGTGGAGATGGTCCGGGCTAGCCCACCACGGGTGGGCTTCCTGCACAAATGAACCAGGGTCTTGTACAAAGACTGGGGACTGCAGAAAATTCTCAAGTCCACGCAGTATGCAGGCTACGCGCATCTCTAAGCTGGCTGGCTGGGTGAGGTCTTTGGCCAAATGGCACCAGACGCGGGGGGGCAGAGAAGAAGCAGCAAGAGTAGGAGGCGGGGGTGAGAGGTGGGTAGGTCTCAAAGTACAGAGGAGAGAAAGAGGACCGCGGGAAGGGAGCTGACTCCCCCACGAGGGCATCCTGAGAAAGGAGAGCCTGTCCCTGCATGCCGCCTAAGGCCCGAGGAGCATGTCTGGTGTGCCCAGCACCGTTCCAATGGTTAACCCTCTGTTCCTCCCAGTCACCTTAGGCACTATGGTTGTACCCATTTAACAGATGAGAAGAGAGAGGTACAGAGAGGTTAGGTCACAGCCCAGGGTCACACAGCAGTGCAGCCATAGTCAGACAACCCAGTGTCGCCAAGAGCCAGCCGCCCTCGTGGATATGAGGTGACGTCTTTTTATTCTGCCCCACGGTGTGCCACATGCTCAGAGGAAAAGGCAAGAAGTCTCCCTCTCGGACTGCCTCCCGGTCAGCAGAGGGGTTCCCGAGTTCCCAGCACCCACCGGGAACCAAACCAACTCGCCTCGCATCCCGCTCTTTCCCAGCCTCCGACGTCACCGATCAGGTGCTTAAGGAATGGCTTCCGAGGGCGCGGACCCCGGCCTGGGCGGCGCCCGCTGCTGTGTCCTCACCATCTCCTCCCACGGCCCCCGGGGACCCCATAAACCCACCCGCATCCGATTATCGTCACGTTTCCTTTGATTCCGGGGTCCCCCATGGGGGGTGATGTGGTTTTTGTCCGCGGGCAACGCCGCGCTGCCACCCCACTGGTTCTGGCGGACAGAGGGCCCCTGGCGTCCATGTTGCCGTGAAAAGGGGCAGGCGGCCACTGCAGGCTGCGCTCTGTCTAATGCCATCGTCGTCCTTCAGGGGTCCGCAAACAGGGGCGAGTCAGCCCACCCCAAGGGACACCATGATGTCTGGGACGAGAGGAGTAGCCAGCCTTGGACGCCGTCAGTGCCGAGGAAGAGAAACCCTGTCTCAGAGAGACGATTCCCTCATTCCCTTGCTAGGGTATCAGACGTAAAATCTCAAAGTGTCCCATTCTGGAGTAAGCTTAGGGGGAAAAGCCTTGTCTTTCAAACAGCTGGTTACAACACTTAAAGTCTGAAACCAGTCCAAGTTGACCCCCGCTGCAAACAGGTTTTCAAATTGCAAAAGCATTGATTGAAAAAAGAAAAAATCCCTTCAGCTGACGGGATGCACCCCGTCCTCCCCTTTTTCTCCTCTTAAGCAACATCTCAGCAATTCCACTTGGACACTGGAAATATATGCCAGAGGAGACGATACGCTAATTTCCTTTAGTAAACAGTTCAAATCTTACCTTGGAAATGCACGAAGCAGGGAAAGCCAGCCATGGGGCCAGGCAGGATCCTTTTCTCTCAATGCTAAGCATCAGATTTGCTGTGACTTTTCCCCTCGACGTGGTAGATACGGATGTTTCAAGAATGACAGGAGTTGCCCGGCATAAGCATTTTCTCATTTCTTTTCAAGAGGCTTTGGGACTTTCCTGGTGGTCCAGTGGCTAAGACTCTGCACTCCCAAAGCAGGGGCTGGGAATTCAATCCCTGGTGAGAGAACTAGATCCCACCTGAGGGTTCCCGAGTTCCCAGCACCCACGGGAACCAAACCAACTCGCCTCGCATCCCGCTCTTTCCCAGCCTCCGGCGTCACCGATCAGGTGCTTAAGGAATGGCTTCCGAGGGCGCGGACCCCGGCCTGGGCGGCGCCCGCTGCTGTGTCCTCACCATCTCCTCCCACGGCCCCCGGGGACCCCATAAACCCACCCGCATCCGATTATCGTCACGTTTCCTTTGATTCCGGGGTCCCCCATGGGGGGTGATGTGGTTTTTGTCCGCGGGCAACGCCGCGCTGCCACCCCACTGGTTCTGGCGGACAGAGGGCCCCTGGCGTCCATGTTGCCGTGAAAAGGGGCAGGCGGCCACTGCAGGCTGCGCTCTGTCTAATGCCATCGTCGTCCTTCAGGGGTCCGCAAACAGGGGCGAGTCAGCCCACCCCAAGGGACACCATGATGTCTGGGACGAGAGGAGTAGCCAGCCTTGGACGCCGTCAGTGCCGAGGAAGAGAAACCCTGTCTCAGAGAGACGATTCCCTCATTCCCTTGCTAGGGTATCAGACGTAAAATCTCAAAGTGTCCCATTCTGGAGTAAGCTTAGGGGGAAAAGCCTTGTCTTTCAAACAGCTGGTTACAACACTTAAAGTCTGAAACCAGTCCAAGTTGACCCCCGCTGCAAACAGGTTTTCAAATTGCAAAAGCATTGATTGAAAAAAGAAAAAATCCCTTCAGCTGACGGGATGCACCCCGTCCTCCCTTCTTCTCCTCTTAAGCAACATCTCAGCAATTCCACTTGGACACTGGAAATATATGCCAGAGGAGACGTATTACGCTAATTTCCTTTAGTAAACAGTTCAAATCTTACCTTGGAAATGCACGAAGCAGGGAAAGCCAGCCATGGGGCCAGGCAGGATCCTTTTCTCTCAATGCTAAGCATCAGATTTGCTGTGACTTTTCCCCTCGACGTGGTAGATACGGATGTTTCAAGAATGACAGGAGTTGCCCGGCATAAGCATTTTCTCATTTCTTTTCAAGAGGCTTTGGGACTTTCCTGGTGGTCCAGTGGCTAAGACTCTGCACTCCCAAAGCAGGGGGGCTGGGAATTCAATCCCTGGTGAGAGAACTAGATCCCACCTGCCATAACTAAAGATCCCACAGGCCGTTCAAACCCAGGGCAGTCAAATAAATAATTTTTTTTTAAATGAAGGAGGCTTTGGTGTGAAAGATTAGATGACCAGGAAATAAGCAATGGAGAAGATTAGAAAATTCACACATTCATTGTTGACTGCTAGACCACAAAGCACTGGGGTAAAGCAAGCTGCGTGTTAAATAACCACTTCAAAATCGGAGCGAAAATTTGCATTTCTGCTTAAGAATCGCTTCAATTTCCCCAGACTCTCTAAGTTTCATATCGTTTCTAGCTGGCTGAGAACTGCTCCTGACGTCGGCCTCCCCTTTCACCAAGTGGATTGCTGTCCTTACACACACTCTCACAAGTTACACAACCATCTCTCCATTGAGACACACACCGGGTATGGGATTTGAAAGGCCGCCCACCTCCACAATAACCACAGCAACAACATGATCGTTTCGGTTTTGTTGTTGTTGTTTTCCCTGAAAACTGTCTTGTATCACCAACAACTTAACGTAAGAGTCTGGAAGGTGGTTTTCTATTTCTTAATATACCTGGAACAAGGTCGTCTTTTTTTTTTTTTTTTTTGAGTGTGAAACATTTCAAAGGTCAAACAAGGACACGAAATGAAAAAGTAAACAGCAAACTGAGCAAATCACGAAACCAAAGACGGCTGAGTAGTCCACGACATGATACATGCCAGAAAGGAAGACCCGTCCTCTTCTTCTCCTCTTAAGCAACATCTCAGCAATTCCACTTGGACACTGGAAATATATGCCAGAGGAGACGTACGCTAATTTCCTTTAGTAAACAGTTCAAATCTTACCTTGGAAATGCACGAAGCAGGGAAAGCCAGCCATGGGGCCAGGCAGGATCCTTTTCTCTCAATGCTAAGCATCAGATTTGCTGTGACTTTTCCCCTCGACGTGGTAGATACGGATGTTTCAAGAATGACAGGAGTTGCCCGGCATAAGCATTTTCTCATTTCTTTTCAAGAGGCTTTGGGACTTTCCTGGTGGTCCAGTGGCTAAGACTCTGCACTCCCAAAGCAGGGGGGCTGGGAATTCAATCCCTGGTGAGAGAACTAGATCCCACCTGCCATAACTAAAGATCCCACAGGCCGTTCAAACCCAGGGCAGTCAAATAAATAATTTTTTTTTAAATGAAGGAGGCTTTGGTGTGAAAGATTAGATGACCAGGAAATAAGCAATGGAGAAGATTAGAAAATTCACACATTCATTGTTGACTGCTAGACCACAAAGCACTGGGGTAAAGCAAGCTGCGTGTTAAATAACCACTTCAAAATCGGAGCGAAAATTTGCATTTCTGCTTAAGAATCGCTTCAATTTCCCCAGACTCTCTAAGTTTCATATCGTTTCTAGCTGGCTGAGAACTGCTCCTGACGTCGGCCTCCCCTTTCACCAAGTGGATTGCTGTCCTTACACACACTCTCACAAGTTACACAACCATCTCTCCATTGAGACACACACCGGGTATGGGATTTGAAAGGCCGCCCACCTCCACAATAACCACAGCAACAACATGATCGTTTCGGTTTTGTTGTTGTTGTTTTCCCTGAAAACTGTCTTGTATCACCAACAACTTAACGTAAGAGTCTGGAAGGTGTTTTTCTATTTCTTAATATACCTGGAACAAGGTCGTCTTTTTTTTTTTTTTTTTTTTGAGTGTGAAACATTTCAAAGGTCAAACAAGGACACGAAATGAAAAAGTAAACAGCAAACTGAGCAAATCACGAAACCAAAGACGGCTGAGTAGTCCACGACATGATACATGCAAGTTGCTGTTGCTGTCTAGTTGCTACGTCGGGTCTGACTCTTGGTGACCCCGTGGACCGTGTCCCCCCAGGCCCCTCTGTCCAGCGGATTCTCCAGGCAAGAACAGTGCAAGGGGGTGTCCATTTCCTCCTCCAGGAAGGAACAAGGTAATCTTGACACCTGTACCTTCACACGAAGATCCTGTTTCAACACAGGACTCAGGGTGCCATTGCCTAGAACACCTGCAGGCCAACCTTGACCAGACTGTCCCAAACCCGGGGCCTCTCTCCTGAAGGGAACCCATAGGCCCTGCTCACAGAGGGCATTCTCCTCTGGACACCATTGGGCAGGGTGGCTCGGACACCTACTCGGTGGCAGAGTGGTGGGGGCCTCAAGAGTCTGGAGCCCATCAGACAGCACCCTTCACAGAGGGCTGCCCCAGAAGGGATGTGGCCATGTGGCCGAAGGCGACAAACCAAGTCTCCGCTCTGTTCCAGGAACCGGGGTCAGAGTTTAACGGCTATTTTAACAGCTTGGCACATTGCCTCCACCATCCTCGTAAATGCACAAACACCCCCAAATCTCTCAGATACATAAGACAGTCACAGCGCTCCTGGTGACGCCCCCTTTACAGCGCGAGGCTCAGAACCAGACGGTCGGGCGACTTAACCATCATCGAACTCCCCTCCACGCCAGAGCAACGGAAGCATTCCACCCCCATCAGCCGCGCGCCTGGCCGACCGCACTCCACTCTGTCATTTCGCAGGGCTCCGGGAGTGCCTGCCCTAACGAGGCGAAGAGCCATAACCGACGTAATTACTGGTAAAGGACAGAAAATCACCGTTATCTGCAGGTGCTATGATTACAGCGTTGGGAAATTGAAGAGAACAGATTGCGTGGCTTTTAGAATTAATAAGCACTTAATAAAGTGGCAGGGAAATGAGAAAACACAATCGCTGACCCATATTCGAACAAATTACCACTTGAATGCTCTTTTTTTTCTTTAGATTGCAAACTGATTTTTTTTTTTTTAAGTGGAGCTGATTTGGTACATTTCAGTCTACAGAGCTAAGTGATTCAATTAGGCACTGTTACTTTTCAGATTCTTTTCTACAATAGGTTATTCCAAGATACTGAATCCAGTTTCCTGTGCTATCCAGTGGGAGCTTGTTGTTTATCTCTTTTATACAGAGTAGCGTGTACATGTTGCGTCCAAGCTCATGTATCCCTCCACCCCAAATGAATTTAAAAATAGAAAGAGTAGATATATGTATATGTGGGACTGATTTACTCAGCTCTGCAGCAGAACCTGGCCTCCCCGGGTGGTGCTAGCAGTAAAGAATTTTCGCCTGCCAGTTCAGGAGACAGAGGAGACAAGAGTTCAGTCCCTGGGTCAGGAAGATCCCCTGGAAAAGGCTATGGCTACCCGCTCCACTATTCTTGCCTGGAGAATCCCATGGACAGAGGAGCCTGGCGGGCAACAGTCCACGGGTCACACAGAGTTGGACACGACTGAAGCGATTCAGCATGCATGCAGGCACAGCAAAAACGAATACAGCATTTTAAACCAAACAGACTCCAATAAAATTTAAAACACACACACCACACAAAGAAGAGGCAGGAGGTTGGACACGAGTCCCATTGACCAGCCCACTTCTTTCCAGACCATTCCTTTAGCCGCGCCCCCCGCTCTAGCGCTCCTGGTGACGCCCCCTTTACAGCGCAAGGCTCAGAACCAGACGGTCGGGCGACTTAACCATCATCGAACTCCCCTCCACGCCAGAGCAACGGAAGCATTCCACCCCCATCAGCCGCGCGCCTGGCCGACCGCACTCCACTCTGTCATTTCGCAGGGCTCCGGGAGTGCCTGCCCTAACGAGGCGAAGAGCCATAACCGACGTAATTACTGGTAAAGGACAGAAAATCACCGTTATCTGCAGGTGCTATGATTACAGCGTTGGGAAATTGAAGAGAACAGATTGCGTGGCTTTTAGAATTAATAAGCACTTAATAAAGTGGCAGGGAAATGAGAAAACACAATCGCTGACCCATATTCGAACAAATTACCACTTGAATGCTCTTTTTTTTCTTTAGATTGCAAACTGATTTTTTTTTTTTTAAGTGGAGCTGATTTGGTACATTTCAGTCTACAGAGCTAAGTGATTCAATTAGGCACTGTTACTTTTCAGATTCTTTTCTACAATAGGTTATTCCAAGATACTGAATCCAGTTTCCTGTGCTATCCAGTGGGAGCTTGTTGTTTATCTCTTTTATACAGAGTAGCGTGTACATGTTGCGTCCAAGCTCATGTATCCCTCCACCCCCCCAAATGAATTTAAAAATAGAAAGAGTAGATATATGTATATGTGGGACTGATTTACTCAGCTCTGCAGCAGAACCTGGCCTCCCCGGGTGGTGCTAGCAGTAAAGAATTTTCGCCTGCCAGTTCAGGAGACAGAGGAGACAAGAGTTCAGTCCCTGGGTCAGGAAGATCCCCTGGAAAAGGCTATGGCTACCCGCTCCACTATTCTTGCCTGGAGAATCCCATGGACAGAGGAGCCTGGCGGGCAACAGTCCACGGGGTCACACAGAGTTGGACACGACTGAAGCGATTCAGCATGCATGCATGCACAGCAGAAACGAATACAGCATTTTAAACCAAACAGACTCCAATAAAATTTAAAAAAAAACACACACACCACACAAAGAAGAGGCAGGAGTGTCAACTCCAGACCTCAGGGTCCCATCACACGAGTCCCATTGAGGTTTCCAGCCCACTTCTTTCCAGAGATGGAGCCTGTGTCCGTCTGCTAAGGCCGCTGTAACGAAGTCCCATAGAGGATGTGGGTAAAACATGAGACACTGACCCTCTCACTGACCAGAGACGGGAGCTCTGGAATCAAGGGGTCAGCAGAGTTAGCTCCCATTGAGGGCCCACGAGGGAAAGACCTGCTCTAAGCCTCTATCCCTCATTCACAGGCAACTGAGCTCCCTCTCGTCACATCATCTTCCTCAGCATGTCTGTCTGTGTCCAGACCTTCTTTTCTTGTAAGGACACCGTCCTGTTGGATTGAGACCTATCCTAACATCTTGACTTGATGCCCTCTCTTAAAGAATCCCTTTCCAGATAAGGTCACGTTCTGAGCTCCTGGAGGGGAGGAATCCACCGTATGTTTGGGGGAAGCACACAATCTAACCAAGAACAGAGCCCTTGGGGGCCACAGTGGGGGGCTTCCACGTGTGGCTCTCACCACCTCCAGACCACGGCAAGTCCTTTGGTGACGAATAAGAACCCGCCTCTTTCCTCCACTCACCAGCTCCCCCTGTCCTGACACACAAAAAAGTACCTACCTCTTCCCCCCAACAGACCCAAACTCCTCTCTCCTTCATCCACTGAATGTCACTGCTGGTTGCCATGGTGCGGTCACCAAGAAAGACCAAAGACACAAAAGACGAAAAGGGCACAGGCCCTGGGGTCCAGCGGCTGAGACTCCACGCTCCCAATGCGGGGGGTAGGGTTCAGCGTCAGGGAGCTAGGTCCCCCCGCCACACTGCAGCGAAGATCAGAGACCTTGTGTGCGGCAACAAAGATCAGGCACGGCCAAACAAATAAAAACATGTTCTATGGCTACCCCCGCTGGAGAATCCCATGGACAGAGGAGCCTGGCGGGCAACAGTCCACGGGGTCACACAGAGTTGGACACGACTGAAGCGATTCAGCATGCATGCATGCACAGCAGAAACGAATACAGCATTTTAAACCAAACAGACTCCAATAAAATTTAAAAAAAAACACACACACCACACAAAGAAGAGGCAGGAGTGTCAACTCCAGACCTCAGGGTCCCATCACACGAGTCCCATTGAGGTTTCCAGCCCACTTCTTTCCAGAGATGGAGCCTGTGTCCGTCTGCTAAGGCCGCTGTAACGAAGTCCCATAGAGGATGTGGGTAAAACATGAGACACTGACCCTCTCACTGACCAGAGACGGGAGCTCTGGAATCAAGGGGTCAGCAGAGTTAGCTCCCATTGAGGGCCCACGAGGGAAAGACCTGCTCTAAGCCTCTATCCCTCATTCACAGGCAACTGAGCTCCCTCTCGTCACATCATCTTCCTCAGCATGTCTGTCTGTGTCCAGACCTTCTTTTCTTGTAAGGACACCGTCCTGTTGGATTGAGACCTATCCTAACATCTTGACTTGATGCCCTCTCTTAAAGAATCCCTTTCCAGATAAGGTCACGTTCTGAGCTCCTGGAGGGGAGGAATCCACCGTATGTTTGGGGGAAGCACACAATCTAACCAAGAACAGAGCCCTTGGGGGCCACAGTGGGGGGCTTCCACGTGTGGCTCTCACCACCTCCAGACCACGGCAAGTCCTTTGGTGACGAATAAGAACCCGCCTCTTTCCTCCACTCACCAGCTCCCCCTGTCCTGACACACAAAAAAGTACCTACCTCTTCCCCCCAACAGACCCAAACTCCTCTCTCCTTCATCCACTGAATGTCACTGCTGGTTGCCATGGTGCGGTCACCAAGAAAGACCAAAGACACAAAAGACGAAAAGGGCACAGGCCCTGGGGTCCAGCGGCTGAGACTCCACGCTCCCAATGCGGGGGGTAGGGTTCAGCGTCAGGGAGCTAGGTCCCCCCGCCACACTGCAGCGAAGATCAGAGACCTTGTGTGCGGCAACAAAGATCAGGCACGGCCAAACAAATAAAAACATGTTCAAAAAAAGAGAGAGAAACAGGCTTTGATGACTGGTCGGGTCAAAGGATCGGGGAGGGAAGGGCTTCCTGCTCCAGAGCCAGGTCAGACTGTGAAGGAGGGAGGGGCAGGGGCTGCACCTCAAGGGTGGAGACACCCCTCTCGGTAGCAGCTGGATCTCCAGACGCACGGTCCTGATTTTTCTCTAAGCCTCTGTTTGCTGTTCAGTCGCTGAGTCGTGTCTGACTCTTTGCGACGCCACGGACGGCAGCACGTCAGGCTTCCCTTGTCCTTCACCATCTCCCTGAGTTTGCTGACACTCATGTCCACTGAGTCAGTGATGCCACCCAGTATCTCGTCCTCTGTCCCCTCCTTCTCCTCTTGCCCTCAGTCTTTCCCAGCACCAGGGTCTTTTCCAGTGGGCTTGCTCTTCACGTCAGTCTCTCCCTCTATAGCATGGGAATGATGGTGTCCACTTCGCTGGGTCACCAAAGAGCTAGTGAGACAGTCCAAGCAAAGGGTCCTGCTTCCAGCAAGGCACGCTGCCTTCCAGCCGTGTTAGCTCACAGCCTCTCCTAGGAGAGATGAAATCAGGCTGGTCTGCACCCTGGGAGGCGCTCTAGCGGCGCCCAAGACCCCCAGAGGTCTGTGCAGAAGAGAAACTATCCAGGGAATGTGTTTTCAACAAAGCAAACGCCAAAGGAGCACGTGCCCACCGCCACAGCAACCGCCTTTACAAGCCTCCAGCTTCCAAGCCTGGCGTGGGGCCCTCACGTCCCTGGTGGGTCCAAGACCTTGGGCGGCCTTGGAAGCAAGAGCCAGGAGCCACAAGCCACATGAGCCCGCTGAACTGCAGAAACTCAGAGCTGCCCACTTCATCGGCACAGGTCCGTGCTGAGGAAACTGAAAAACCTCCATGGAACATTCTAGCTGTTCAGCAAAGGGAGGAAAAAAGCTCCTGATCCTGAGCCTGCTTCTGCCAACACGGTTCTGATCCAAATGTTTCCCACCGTCTTGATAAAGTTCAATGTCTGGGGGTACATCTACCACCCAACAAACCTTCCCTCCTCCCTCAAATTCTTGGTCTTTGAATCCTAGTCGCTCATGGCAGTGAATCTCATTGACCACAACCTGCCAACAGCTCTCACACTTGCCCAACAAAACTTTTCTTAGGCTGGATCTCAGGCTTGGCCATGTCCTTTTTTTCTTTTATTTTATTTTTATTTTATTTTACGTTTTTGCTTTTACAGAGTTTCGTTGTTTACATATATGTATAATCCCTGATTAGTCATATATCCCATCCCCCCAGACCATGCACTTTTTGCAGGAAATAAAGGTATGAGACATCTGAATGACAAGGAATTCACTGGGGGCTTCCCTGGTGGTCCAGTGGGCAAAGAGTCCGCCTTGCAGTGCAAGGGGCACCAATTCGATCCCTGGCCCGGGAAGATCCCACGTGCCGCAGAGTGGCTGGGTCAGTGTGTCCAATTACGAGCCAGCACTCTGGAGCGCATGTGCCCAGAGCTGGTGCTCTGCAGCGAGAGAGGCCACTGCAATGGGAGGCCCAAACGGGCCAAAGAATAAAGATGGATGAAAACAAATGATGACTTAGAGGCAAAAAAAAAAAACCTGCTTCCAGCAAGGCACGCTGCCTTCCAGCCGTGTTAGCTCACAGCCTCTCCTAGGAGAGATGAAATCAGGCTGGTCTGCACCCTGGGAGGCGCTCTAGCGGCGCCCAAGACCCCCAGAGGTCTGTGCAGAAGAGAAACTATCCAGGGAATGTGTTTTCAACAAAGCAAACGCCAAAGGAGCACGTGCCCACCGCCACAGCAACCGCCTTTACAAGCCTCCAGCTTCCAAGCCTGGCGTGGGGCCCTCACGTCCCTGGTGGGTCCAAGACCTTGGGCGGCCTTGGAAGCAAGAGCCAGGAGCCACAAGCCACATGAGCCCGCTGAACTGCAGAAACTCAGAGCTGCCCACTTCATCGGCACAGGTCCGTGCTGAGGAAACTGAAAAACCTCCATGGAACATTCTAGCTGTTCAGCAAAGGGAGGAAAAAAGCTCCTGATCCTGAGCCTGCTTCTGCCAACACGGTTCTGATCCAAATGTTTCCCACCGTCTTGATAAAGTTCAATGTCTGGGGGTACATCTACCACCCAACAAACCTTCCCTCCTCCCTCAAATTCTTGGTCTTTGAATCCTAGTCGCTCATGGCAGTGAATCTCATTGACCACAACCTGCCAACAGCTCTCACACTTGCCCAACAAAACTTTTCTTAGGCTGGATCTCAGGCTTGGCCATGTCCTTTTTTTCTTTTATTTTATTTTTATTTTATTTTACGTTTTTGCTTTTACAGAGTTTCGTTGTTTACATATATGTATAATCCCTGATTAGTCATATATCCCATCCCCCCAGACCATGCACTTTTTGCAGGAAATAAAGGTATGAGACATCTGAATGACAAGGAATTCACTGGGGGCTTCCCTGGTGGTCCAGTGGGCAAAGAGTCCGCCTTGCAGTGCAAGGGGCACCAATTCGATCCCTGGCCCGGGAAGATCCCACGTGCCGCAGAGTGGCTGGGTCAGTGTGTCCAATTACGAGCCAGCACTCTGGAGCGCATGTGCCCAGAGCTGGTGCTCTGCAGCGAGAGAGGCCACTGCAATGGGAGGCCCAAACGGGCCAAAGAATAAAGATGGATGAAAACAAATGATGACTTAGAGGCAAAAAAAAAAAAAAAAGGAATTCATTGGAAAGGGTTCGAGAGAACTCCTGGGGTAGGAGGGGTTGGCATCAGGTTTACCATGGTGGTTACACTTGTTAAAATTCTGTATATGTGTATGTCATGTTTTGTTCCTAACAGACTACTGTATTTATTTATTTATTTATTTTGTCCACACAGGATCCTAGTTCCCCAATCCGGGATTGAATCCATGCCCCCAGCAGAAGTGGAGATCTAATCGCTCCAGGGAATTCCCTTTTTTGGGGGGCCACTGCTATTGGTCTTTCATTTATCTATTTTTCATCCATCTTTGTTCTTTTGGCCTGTGTGGGCCTCCCATCGCAGTGGCCTCTCTCGCTGCAGAGCACCGGCTCTGGGCGCATGCACTCCAGAGCTCCGGCTCAGTAGCTGGACACATGGGTCCAGCGGCTCCATGGCACGTGGGATCTTCCCAAGCCAGGGATCAAACTGGCACCCTTTGCACTGCAAGGCAGTGTCCTTACCCAATGGATAGCCAGGGAAGCCCAAATAACTATTTTTTTAAAGTAGAGTTGATACATGGCTGTTTTCTCTTTCACATGCTTTCATCTGAACTTCAATACCATAAATGACTGCTTGGGTGTGTGTGCTCAGTCATGCAGCCGTGTGTCTCTTTGCAACCCTATGGACCACAGCACACCAGGCTTCCCTGTCCTTCACCGTCCCCCGGAGCTGCTCAAATTCGTGTCCATTGAGTGGGGGATGCCATCCAACCGTTTCATCCTCCGTCGCCCCCTTCTCCTCCTTCCCTCAATCTTCCCAGCATTAGGCTCTTTTCTAATGAGCCGTCTCTTCCTATCATGTGGCCAAAGTATGGGAACTTCAGCTTCAGCATCCGTCCTTCCAGTGACTATTCAGGGTTGATTTCCTTTAGGATGGACTGCTCTGATCTCTTTGCAGTCCAGGGGATGCTCAAGAGTCTTCTCCAGCACCACAGTTTGAAAGCATCCATTCTTTGGTGCTCAGCCTTCTCTATGCTGTATATCATAGGGGCTATGAGAAATAAAGGATTTTGCAGACTCCCAGACATAGAGAACAGATTGTGGTTTCCAAGAAGGAGGGGTGGGGGAGGGACGGATTAAGGGTTTGAGGTTAGCAGGTACAGACAATTACCTACAGGATGGATAAACAACAGGTCCTTCTGTATAGCACAGGGAAGCATATTCAACATCCTATGATAAGCCACAGTGGAAAAGAATATGACAAAGAACATACATGCGTGTTTGTGTGTGTGTGTGTATATATATAGATAGATAGATACATAGATATATATATATGAACGTTTTACTATACACCAGAAGCTAATACAACAGTGTGAATCAACTATACCTCAATAAAATTTTTAAAATAGGGCTTCCTTGGTGGTCCAGCGGGTAAGGACACCCCCTTGCCGTGCAAGGGACGCCAGTTCGATCGCTGGCCTGGGAACATCCCACGTGCCACAGAGTGGCTGGACCAATGTGTCCAATTACCCAGCCGGAAGCTCTAGAGCGCGTGCGCCCAGAGCTGGTGCTCTGTGACAGTAGAGGCCACTGTGATGGGAGGCCCACACGGGCCAAAGAACAAAAAAACATGGATGAAAAATAGATAAATGAAAGACCAATAGAAGTGGCCCACCTGCCCCACTCCCTCCCCAACCCGCCCCCTCTCCCCCGCTAAAAAAAAAAAAAAAAAAAAATTTAAATAATAATAATAAGATTTGGGTCTAAAAAGAAAAAAAATACAAAGGAGGATTCCTTTAGGATCAGCAACCTACCCTCAGTCTCTGGCCGCAGCCAAGACAGAGAAAATGAGGTTTTGGATAACAGAACCAATCTTCTGGGCGGATGCTGAGTCTACGGCCAAGCCCACCCTCCCCAACCCCACTCTGAGTCATGAACAATAAACACGTGTAAGGGACACAGATTCCAGATGGCAGATTAAAACCTCTATTAGATTTCAAATGAAAACTCCTACTGTAATACTTCGACCGTGATACAACCCCACAAAAATAAAGATGAATCACAGCCCATTTTAACCGAGAGGCTGCATGTCATGACGTCACCGCCAGTCACACTGCCTCTCAGCATCCTCCCGCTGAGAGCAGGGTCCAGAAATAGAAATGAGGGCCAGGCGGCCGGTCAGCCCACAGGTCAGGTTCAGGGCTGGCCCAGCCCTCTCTCTTTCAGGCCAGCATCCCCAAACCATAAGCACATGACGAGACTGGGAGAGGGAAAAGTGTGTTTGGAAAAACGAGTTCCAGCTGTCTTGAGAGGCAAGTCAGCAGGGAGCTGACAACGGAGGGAGCGTGGAACGAAACTCCCCAGAAATGAGTCCTACCTCTCACTGGACAGACATCTGGCCAGTGAATTCCACACGCCTGTGGGTCCAGAGGAGTGTTTCCCTGCAGACCTGTAGGTTCTAAGCTCTGATCCCAAATTCATGGACGCTTCCAGCTTCTGTATAATATTTACAGAAGCCGATTGAACAGTCACTCAGCTACCAGGAAACAGTGACTGTAAAATGCAGAAACTCGACGGGTCATGACAAGTTAAAAAAGAATTTTTTTTAAACCCCGTGAACTGGAGGTTGAGACAACTCATTAAAGTGAACAGTTAATTTTTTTGAAACCCTAACTGCTAGTGATTAAAACGCACTCAAGTGGAGAGGCAGTGTAGCATAGTCAAAAAGGCACATGATTTAGAAAAAAAAAAGACCATGAACTAAATTCCAGTCCTACCCTACCCCCAACTCCCTTATCTGTGTGAGATTGGGCAAGCCACCTTACCACTTCTGGAGTTCTTAAACCAGGCTGCAAAACAAAGGATAATTCTTAGAGTGACTATGAAGACAGAGTGAGATCACTGACATAAAGTGATTAAGATAGGAAACAGCTTTCAGGATACAGATTATCAAAAATAACAAACCAAAATTATTTTCACAAACTCTTTAGAAAGCAAGAATGTTCTAGAGTCAAACTCTGCGAGGACAGCCAAAGCTGCGCTCAGGGGTACATTCATGGCCTTAAAAGCTTTAATTGTATTAAAAGTGTGGTATTGGGCTTCCCTGGTGGTCCAGTGGGTAAGGACACCGCCTTGCAATGCAAGGGGCACGGGTTTGATCCCTTGCCTGGGAAGATTCCACGTGCCACGGAGCGGCTGGACCACTGTGTCCAACTACCGAGCCAGCGCTCTGGGGTGCATGCGCCTGGAGCCGGTGCTCTACAACGACAGAGGCCACTGCGATGGGAGGCCCACACAGGCCAAAGAACAAAGATAAATAAATGAAAGATCAATAGAAGTGGCCAAAAAAAAGCGGGGGGGGGGGGGGAAAAAAAAAAGTATGGTATTAAAGTCTTCATTCATTCATTCATTCATTCGCCTATTTATTCCCCTCCCGCCCCCCCCCCAAAAATACTTAGGTGCCTGATGAATCATCTGAACATTGCACACCCAAAGGGGAAAAAGAAGCAAAATCCATATCTCAGAATAACCTAAAAATGAAAAAAGATTCAGATTACAGCAGTAACTACTGAACTGTGGGAAAAGCAAATTGATAAATAAATACAACATCTACTTTGCTAAACAAACAAAACAAAAGTCAAACTGGCAAATCTAAATAGAAGGGAAGGAGAATCTGCCAAGACATTTAATGGCATGCTGTGAAATTTAAACATTTTAATAAAGCAATCTCTAATAAAATGCAAATCACAAAAGCTGATTCAAAAAGATCTCATTGGAGGTTAAAAAAATTTTTGAATTCTATAACAAACTAGTCTAAAAATAATAAGTTATTAAAGAATCACTTCTTCAACAGTTTAGGGCACCATGGGGTTTCTCCAACAAACAATGTGAACAGTTAGTCAAAACGGCACATGAAACTTTAAAAAAAAAAGACCATGAACTAAATTCCAGTCCTACCCTACCCCCAACTCCCTTATCTGTGTGAGATTGGGCAAGCCACCTTACCACTTCTGGAGTTCTTAAACCAGGCTGCAAAACAAAGGATAATTCTTAGAGTGACTATGAAGACAGAGTGAGATCACTGACATAAAGTGATTAAGATAGGAAACAGCTTTCAGGATACAGATTATCAAAATAACAAACCAAAATTATTTTCACAAACTCTTTAGAAAGCAAGAATGTTCTAGAGTCAAACTCTGCGAGGACAGCCAAAGCTGCGCTCAGGGGTACATTCATGGCCTTAAAAGCTTTAATTGTATTAAAAGTGTGGTATTGGGCTTCCCTGGTGGTCCAGTGGGTAAGGACACCGCCTTGCAATGCAAGGGGCACGGGTTTGATCCCTTGCCTGGGAAGATTCCACGTGCCACGGAGCGGCTGGACCACTGTGTCCAACTACCGAGCCAGCGCTCTGGGGTGCATGCGCCTGGAGCCGGTGCTCTACAACGACAGAGGCCACTGCGATGGGAGGCCCACACAGGCCAAAGAACAAAGATAAATAAATGAAAGATCAATAGAAGTGGCCAAAAAAAAGCGGGGGTGAAAAAAAGTATGGTATTAAAGTCTTCATTCATTCATTCATTCATTCGCCTATTTTTTCCGCCCCCCCCCCAAAAAATACTTAGGTGCCTGATGAATCATCTGAACATTGCACACCCAAAGGGGAAAAAGAAGCAAAATCCATATCTCAGAATAACCTAAAAATGAAAAAAGATTCAGATTACAGCAGTAACTACTGAACTGTGGGAAAAGCAAATTGATAAATAAATACAACATCTACTTTGCTAAACAAACAAAACAAAAGTCAAACTGGCAAATCTAAATAGAAGGGAAGGAGAATCTGCCAAGACATTTAATGGCATGCTGTGAAATTTAAACATTTTAATAAAGCAATCTCTAATAAAATGCAAATCACAAAAGCTGATTCAAAAAGATCTCATTGGAGGTTAAAAAAATTTTTGAATTCTATAACAAACTAGTCTAAAAATAATAAGTTATTAAAGAATCACTTCTTCAACAGTTTAGGGCACCATGGGGTTTCTCCAACAAACAATCAGTTCTTCAATGAGGTGTTAGTCCTGATGCCATAATTCTGAAACATTTAAAATGAAAACTTTTCTAGTTTGTTTTATGTAGCTCGGATATCAGATAACAAAACCTGATGATGAGATTGCAAAGTCAAACAGACCAAGAGCATAACAGAGTTTCACTCGTGAACACAGGTGGCAAAGAGCCATAAAAACAAAGCCAACCGACCAAATCAACTTCAACACTGTCCTAAACGAACAATTCATCACAACCAGGTAGGGTTCACCACACAGGAAAGCAGGGGTGATTCTGTACTAGGAAATCGATTAAACATGATTGCCAGATAATATCATTGTTAAATATTTAATATTAGTCCTGAAGCCCTGAGTCAATAAGATTTAAAATTAAATGAAAGGTACAACATTTAGATATGATTTTTTTTTTTTTTTGGCCACTTCTATTGGTCTTTCATCTATGCTCCAGAGCTCCAGCTCGGTTGTTGGACACATCGGTCCAGCCGCTCCACGGCATGTGGGATCCTCCCAGGCCAGGGGTCAAACTGGCGCCCCCTGCACTGCAAGGTGTTGTCCTTACCCACTGGACCACCAGGGAATCCCATGGATATGATTTTTATAGACAATAAAATTGTACACAATGAATAAAATATTTAAAACCTACTAACTTCACTAAAGGAGCTGGATTCAGGATACACATGCCTATCCACAGTACCAACAACAAACAACAAAAATGCTTGTGTTACAGGAATCAGAGATTATCACAGCAAAAATACATGGGCATAAAAAGCACAAGATAAAAAGATTTGAAAAAATGGAGAAACTGATCATGTATCTGCATGGAAAGGAAAAATATGAAGGTATCAATTTCTCAAGTCAATTTGGGCCTCCCTGGTAGCTCAGCTGGTAAAGAATGTGCCTGCAATAAAGGAAACCCAGTTTGATTCTTGGGTCAGGAAGATGCCCTGGAGAAGGGATAGGCTACCGACTCCAGTATTCTTGGGCTTCCCTGGTGGCTCCAATGGTAAAGCATCTTCCTGCAGTGCAGGAGACCTGGATTGAGTCCCTGGATCAGGAAGATCCCTTGGAGAAGAGAATGGCAACCCACTTCATGATTCTTGCCTGGGAAATCCCATCGATAGAGGAGCCTGGTGGGCTACAGTCCACGGGGTCGCAAAGAGTCAGATGCAACTGAGCGACGAACACTTTCAAACTTTACTCTCTTTCACATACCATACAGTCGTGGGTGTTGGATCAAGCTCTAAATCCTGGTTAACATGCTTCAAGAGTCCCGCTGTTGTTTCCCACCCTGGGACCCTGGGTGTGATCTTTTGCAACCCCATGGACTGTTGCCCCCTAGGCTTCTCTGTTGATGGAATTTTCCAGGCAAGAATACTGGAGCGGGTTGCCATTTCCTCCTCCAGGGGATCTACCTGATACAGGGATCGAACTCGCATCTTTTGTATCTCCTGCACTGCAGGAGGATTCTTTAGCACTTGTGCCACCTGGGAAGCCTGGCATTTCGTGGCAGATGGTAAAAAAAAATGGCCACAAAGGCTTCCCCTCCAATCAACACGTGGCATCTCCATCCATCCTCTTCCTTCAAGCTTGTCTCAACCATGGGACTTGCTTTGACCAATGGGGACTTGGCGCACGTGATGCAAAAAGAGACCTGAAAAGCACCTGAGTGCTGGAGGACAAAGTCTTGCTGTTCTTGAGACTGTCACGTGATCCAAATCCAAGTCAGGCTCATGCGAGATGAGTGGCCACAGGGAGAAAAACCAAAGCACCTCAGCTGACAGCCCACACCAGATACCAGCCGGCGGGGAGGCCAGGCTAGACGATCCAGCTACCAGCCATTCCACCCGCTGGTCTCGGAGGCTCAAGAGAACCAAGCCCATGTCTGTGGTCAACTGGGACGGGGTGTGTCCAGCCCGGAAAACCCGCTCAGAACACTTAACTCACAGGATTATGAACAAAGTAAGCGACAGGTATACAGTGGAAGTCTGCTCAATGGTACGTGGCAGCCTGAACGGGAGGGGAGTCTGGGGGAAAATGAATACATGTGCATGCCTGGCTGGGTCCCTTCACTCTTCACGGGACACCACCACACCATTGCTCGTTAACTGGCTATACTCCAACACAAAATTAGAAGTTCTAAAAAAAAGACAGATGCGTATGATGAATCTGGGATTACACAAATATGTAAACAACAAAACTCTGTAAAAGCAACAAAGCAAAACAAAAAGAAAAGAGAAAAAAAAAAACAGACAGATGTGCCAAGTCAATAAGTCTCAGGGAACGTCTGTTACACAGCAAAAGCTAGCTGATGTAAGTTCCAAAAGAAGATCGCACGTCATCCTCATAAACTGTCCCCTGGTAGTTAAAATGAGTTAGAGAAGATTTCTATCACCAGCAATCATGAGTTGATTTGACACCAAGGAAGTGCTGAGCCAGGAAGACAAACTTATGCTGAGGTCCCCCACCTCGCTCCTTACTCTTCTGAGTCCATTTCCTCTCTAGCCCACTTGCACTGAAAGCACTGTGTTCCCGTTCCCCAGAGAAAGAGGAGAATCCAGGAAGGTGCTGACACATTCCTTGCTCTCGGTCACCCACTGACAGGATGACACTCTCAGCCCCGGTCGACACACCTACCTCTTCCTTGTTCCTCTTCTCAATCAGATGTCCCTATACTGGCCTCTTTGTTATGTTCAACTTTCCCAGGCTACTCTTTCCTCTATTCCAGGGACTCTCAAGGGTTTACAAAAGTTGAGGAAAAAAAAAAAAATTTCATTGTTATACCTTATCTTTAAGGGGAAAAAAATCAAACTCAAAGTAGACAAGAGAGATGGGGTTTTTTTTATTATTTGATTTTTGTCAAAAGAAGAGGTATCAGTTAAAAGTGAAAGAAGCAGAAAAAACCTTTAAGTCTGGTTCCCTTATCGTTTCCTTGCGCTACATGAGGAGACAGAGGTTAAGAAGGCATCGTCCAAGGTCACACAGGAGCCCCGAGATTCAAAACCAAGTTTGCCTGATTCTAGAGCTAACGTCGGACTTTTAACAGTGATGGAAAAGTCCTACATCTGTGTTGTCCAAATATAATGAGTGCATTCAAGGGAGAAATGCTTCATTTTTACTTGAATTTAATTCATTTTCACATAGCCGCATAGGGTTGTCGGGCAGCACATGGCTAGGATGCAACCGAGCTGACTCCCACACCACCATCAAAGAGGACGCCCTCAATATCCCTGCCCTCCCTGAGTTCCCCCGCCCACCCAAGAGAAGGGCCATTTGAAAGATTAGAAGACCTTACGGGGAAAAGAGCATGAGGAAATCAGGTTACAACCAAGCCTAGTGAAGTCCTCTATAAATATTTTAATGTCCTCCAAAATAAAACAAATAGAACAGCCTGTTACTGTTAGTGGGTTTACCTCTTGGTAGGTGTTGAGCCAATGGACACATCTAAAGCCAAAGTTCAGGAGAAGAAAAGATCCACTATTACTTGCCCCAAGTAAGGAGAACACAGTCCCAAAGCAATGTCTCCCAAAACAGCGAAACGAGAGATTTTTTTTTTTTTGAGGGTGGGTCTCTTTTATTGGTCTTTCACTCATTTATTTTCATCCATCTTTTTGTTCTTTGGCCTGAGTGGGCCTCACATCGCAGTGGCCTCTCTCCTTGCAGAGCATCAGCTCTGGGCACATGTGCTCCAGCACGCTGGCTCCTAATTGGACACATCGGTCCGGCCGCTCTGTGGCATGTGGGATCTTCCCAGGCCAGGGATTGAACCGGTGCCCCTTGCACTGCAAGGCGGACTCTTTACCCACTGGGCCATCAGGGAAGCTCAAAACTGGAGAAGTTTTAAGCTAAGGGTACATACATATTCAGGCTTTCCTGGCGGCTCAGTGGTAAAGAATCTGCCTGCCAATGCAAAAGACTCACGTTTGATTCCTGGGTTGAGAAGATTCCCTGGAGAAGGAAATGGCCACCCACTCCAGGATTCTTGCCTGGGAAATCCCACGGACAGAGAAACCTGGACAGCTACAGTCCATGGGGTCACAAAGAGTCAGACACTAAAAAACCACTAGAAAACAAAAACGTGCATATTCATGAGGGGACTTGAACAGAGGAGAATTCAGCATAGAATTGGGACAAAGGTAGACAGACTGAAGTGGCTGGGGCTTTGTGGGGGTCAACATTATCCTTCCATCCTCCACCTGGGTGGGGGCTTTAGTTCCTGCAGAACTCAGAAGCATATTATTACGTATATACTATAATGTGTGCATGCATTTTCACATAGCCGCATAGGGTTGTCGGGCAGCACATGGCTAGGATGCAACCGAGCTGACTCCACACCACCATCAAAGAGGACGCCTCAATATCCCTGCCCTCCCTGAGTTCCCCCACCCACCCAAGAGAAGGGCCATTTGAAAGATTAGAAGACCTTACGGGGAAAAGAGCATGAGGAAATCAGGTTACAACCAAGCCTAGTGAAGTCCTCTATAAATATTTTAATGTCCTCCAAAATAAAACAAATAGAACAGCCTGTTACTGTTAGTGGGTTTACCTCTTGGTAGGTGTTGAGCCAATGGACACATCTAAAGCCAAAGTTCAGGAGAAGAAAAGATCCACTATTACTTGCCCCAAGTAAGGAGAACACAGTCCCAAAGCAATGTCTCCCAAAACAGCGAAACGAGAGATTTTTTTTTTTTGAGGGTGGGTCTCTTTTATTGGTCTTTCACTCATTTATTTTCATCCATCTTTTTGTTCTTTGGCCTGAGTGGGCCTCACATCGCAGTGGCCTCTCTCCTTGCAGAGCATCAGCTCTGGGCACATGTGCTCCAGCACGCTGGCTCCTAATTGGACACATCGGTCCGGCCGCTCTGTGGCATGTGGGATCTTCCCAGGCCAGGGATTGAACCGGTGCCCCTTGCACTGCAAGGCGGACTCTTTACCCACTGGGCCATCAGGGAAGCTCAAAACTGGAGAAGTTTTAAGCTAAGGGTACATACATATTCAGGCTTTCCTGGCGGCTCAGTGGTAAAGAATCTGCCTGCCAATGCAAAAGACTCACGTTTGATTCCTGGGTTGAGAAGATTCCCTGGAGAAGGAAATGGCCACCCACTCCAGGATTCTTGCCTGGGAAATCCCACGGACAGAGAAACCTGGACAGCTACAGTCCATGGGGTCACAAAGAGTCAGACACTAAAAAACCACTAGAAAACAAAAACGTGCATATTCATGAGGGGACTTGAACAGAGGAGAATTCAGCATAGAATTGGGACAAAGGTAGACAGACTGAAGTGGCTGGGGCTTTGTGGGGGTCAACATTATCCTTCCATCCTCCACCTGGGTGGGGGCTTTAGTTCCTGCAGAACTCAGAAGCATATTATTACGTATATACTATAATGTGTGCATGCATGCTAAGTCGCTTCAGTCATGTCCGACTCTTTGCGACCCTATGGACTGTGGCCCTCCAGGCTCCTCTGTCCACGGGGTGTCTCCAGGCAAGGATGCTGGCGCGGCTGCCATGCCTCCTCCAGGGATCCTCACCCGAGCCACATGCGCTCTTAAAAGACAATTCTCCAGTGTTTTCTCCATCAAACTCACACCCACGTGGGGCATCTCTCCTTTCTTGGATTCGTCTCCTGTTTTACTTCTGACACATATCTCAAGGTCTTCGAACTACTCTGTCTTCTCTGCAACCACGCACGCAAAGATCAACTTCTTCCTTTTTGTTCCCCCTTGCCCTTGTAAAATTCCTTTGCAAATAACCTTCATACCTCCCTCACTTATGAAAATAATTTTCGTAGCAAAACTTGCCTTGGTAAAGAACATCGCGTTTTGTTACAAAGTTCAGCCTATGCCTCATTTCTCATAAACTAAAAACGGGCAGCCACTGAGTGCTATTTGACAGCATAACAAAATTTCCAGGTCTTTGGAAAAGAAACATAGAATTCTCGAAGAGAGCACCACCACCCGTGCCCAGGGCCCAGAGAAGGTGTGGCCAGAAGGAACGCCTCAAAACGATCGGTTGCACATAGTGCTGGGGACGGGGCACATAAAGTCCACCGGGTCCAGAGGCAGAGGGCCATGCTGAACTGCACCAGCAAGCCTCAGCCTGGGTAGGGTAAGATGCCCCAGGTGGAGCAGCCCGGTCTCCAACAGGGAGCGGGAAGGGAAAGAAAGGAATGGAAGGGGGCTGTAGATGAGGGTTTTATTGACCTGTGGTGCTGGATTTGGGGAAGGGTCTGCTGGGTCGATGGCAATGGGGGGACTTGAACAGAGGACGAATTCGGGGCATAGAATTGGGACAGTCCATGGGGTCACAAAGAGTCAGACACTAAAAACCACTAGAAAACAAAACGTGCATATTCATGAGGGACTTGAACAGAGGAGAATTCAGCATAGAATTGGGACAAAGGTAGACAGACTGAAGTGGCTGGGGCTTTGTGGGGGTCAACATTATCCTTCCATCCTCCACCTGGGTGGGGGCTTTAGTTCCTGCAGAACTCAGAAGCATATTATTACGTATATACTATAATGTGTGCATGCATGCTAAGTCGCTTCAGTCATGTCCGACTCTTTGCGACCCTATGGACTGTGGCCCTCCAGGCTCCTCTGTCCACGGGGTGTCTCCAGGCAAGGATGCTGGCGCGGCTGCCATGCCTCCTCCAGGGATCCTCACCCGAGCCACATGCGCTCTTAAAAGACAATTCTCCAGTGTTTTCTCCATCAAACTCACACCCACGTGGGGCATCTCTCCTTTCTTGGATTCGTCTCCTGTTTTACTTCTGACACATATCTCAAGGTCTTCGAACTACTCTGTCTTCTCTGCAACCACGCACGCAAAGATCAACTTCTTCCTTTTTGTTCCCCCTTGCCCTTGTAAAATTCCTTTGCAAATAACCTTCATACCTCCCTCACTTATGAAAATAATTTTCGTAGCAAAACTTGCCTTGGTAAAGAACATCGCGTTTTGTTACAAAGTTCAGCCTATGCCTCATTTCTCATAAACTAAAAACGGGCAGCCACTGAGTGCTATTTGACAGCATAACAAAATTTCCAGGTCTTTGGAAAAGAAACATAGAATTCTCGAAGAGAGCACCACCACCCGTGCCCAGGGCCCAGAGAAGGAGTGGCCAGAAGGAACGCCTCTCAAAACGATCGGTTGCACATAGTGCTGGGGACGGGGCACATAAAGTCCACCGGGTCCAGAGGCAGAGGGCCATGCTGAACTGCACCAGCAAGCCTCAGCCTGGGTAGGGTAAGATGCCCCAGGTGGAGCAGCCCGGTCTCCAACAGGGAGCGGGAAGGGAAAGAAAGGAATGGAAGGGGGCTGTAGATGAGGGTTTTATTGACCTGTGGTGCTGGATGGTTCTAGGGGGTAAGGGCTTTCTCTGCATTGCAGGGTACTGAGTGGCAATCACTGAGGACGGTGACTGCAGCTACAAAGTTAAAAGGCACTTGGTCCTTGGAGGAAAAGCTGTGACACACCTGGAGAGCGTACTAAACGCAGAGGCATCCCTTTGCCCACAAAGGTCCGTGTAGTCAAAGCTATGGCTTGTCCAGTCGTCATGTGTGGATATAAGAGTTGGACCATAAAGAAGGCTGAACGCTGAAGGACTGATGCTTTCGAACTGTGGTGCTGGAGAAGACTCCGGAGAGTCCCTTGGACTGCAGGGAGATCAAGCTAGTCCATCCTAAAGGAAATCAACCCTGAATAGTCATTGAAAGGATGGATGCTGAAGCTGAAGCTCCCATACTTTGGCCACCTGATACACAGAGCCGATTCATTGCGGAAAACCCTGATGCTGGGAGAGACTGAGGGCAGAAGGAGAAGGGGGAGGAAGAGATGAGGGGTGAAGAGATGGCTGGATGGCGCCACCGACTCAATAGACAGGAGTTTCAGCAAGTTCCGGGAGATGGTGAAGGACAGGGAAGCCTGGCGTGCTACCGTCCATGGGGTTGCAAAAAGTCGGACACAATTTAGCAACCGAAACATAGTAACAACTGCACTGTAGGCTTCTGAGTGGCTTTCATAACCCCCGTTTCATGATGTCAGTAGTATCACGCCCCACAATTTGTCACACCCAAAATGACTCCAGGCATTGCCAAGTGTCCTCTAGGGGTCCAAATCAACCCCAATTGAGAATCAGTGCTATAGATCCAAAGAAACAGATTCATTTTTAAAATGGTTAAGACTAAACTATGTGGTCTAGAGATTCACAATTGAGGGATAAAACAGAAAGGAAGGAGTGACGAGTAGGAAAGAAAGCCTTCTGCAGGGGAGAGAACAGGGCCTGGGTCTGGGGTGGGGACCAGAAACGGCCTCCAGGGGCAGGGTTGCTGATAAAATACAATTACTCAACCAGGGTTGGGGAGATTCTAAGGTGTGTGTGCTCAGTCACTCAGTCACGTCTGACTCTTTGAGGCCCCACGGACTGCAGTCCACCAGGCTCCTCTGTCCCTGGAATTTTCCAGACAGAAGCGCTAGAACAAGGTGCCATCTCCTCCTCCAGGGGACCTTCCTGACCCAGGGATCGAATCCATGTCTCTTGTATCTCCTGCACTGGCAGGTGGATTCTTTACCAGCGATCCACCTGCATACCACAACTAAAAGATCCCACATGCTGCCGCTGAAGATGCCACAGGCCACCGTGAAGGTCGAAGATCCCGAGTGCCGGGGCTAAGACCAAGGGCAGCTACAATAAATAAATACACTTTTTGTAAAAACCAACTCTGCAATAAAAAGATCCAATGGGGCTTCCCCTGGTGGTTCAGTGG
Organism: Tragulus kanchil; assembly: GCA_022376925.1. Lineage (NCBI taxonomy): Eukaryota > Metazoa > Chordata > Mammalia > Artiodactyla > Tragulidae > Tragulus > Tragulus kanchil. The sequence continues at coordinate 6,224,322 of JAIOJX010000029.1, forward strand.
ATGGGGACACCGCCTTGCAGTGAAGGGGGCGCCGGTTTGATCCCTGGCCTGGGAAGATCCCACGTGCCGCGGAGCGGCTGGACTGATGTGTCCAATCGTCGAGCCGGAGCTCTGGAGCGCATGCGCCCAGAGCTTGTGCTCTGCGACGACGGATGCCACCGCGATGGGAGGCCTGCTGGAGCTGGAGAGCAGGGACGGATGAGAATGGAGAAATGGAAAACCGGTGGAGGTGGCCCGCCCGCTCTCCTCCCTCCCCAACCCGACCCCCGCCCAAAAAATAAATAAATAAATAAATCTTTAAAAAAAAAAAAAAGATCCAATGATCCTCTACCCTAAATCTTCCAGGCACTTGACAATGGCGAGCTGTATCTACCCGGTGCCCACAGTGCCTGTCTGAAGGACACACTTCATCCTGTCCGGCGTCCTGCGGTCTGAGTCTGGGTTGGGAGATCTCAGTCCATCCAAGGCAAGTAGCCCAATCTTCTGCTATTCATGAGGCCCCACCCATGATGGACAACAGGAACCCAAGAAAAGAGAGTCTTTTTCAGTTGTTTCTTGCTGTTGTTGCTGTTGTCTAGTCACCAAGTCATGCCTCTTTCACAACCCCATGGACGGTGGCCCTCCAGGTTCCTCTGGCCACGGGATTCTTCAGGCAAGAACACGGGAGTGGGACGCCGTTTCCAGCTCCAAGCAAAGACTCTAAGCCCAAAACAGAGAGGAAGAGGGCGAGGGGAGGTGGGGGATTGGGTGGAGGGAGATTAAGAAAGGGGAGAGCTGAGTTGAGGAGGAGACAGAAGAGAGAGAAGAAGAAGGGAGAAGACATAGAGGAAGCAATTTTGAACCCCCACCGCCCACCTCCATTCTCTTTTCCTGAGAAAGGGAACATTCTATCAGGCACAAATGTGTCGAGAGAGAGGTACTGACCACAGCAAGGAGCAGGGCTCCCAGCCTGACTGGAGCTGAGGTGCCCAGGACATCCCTGGGGCATTCAGGTGTTGAGCTACAGAGAACAGATTTTAATTCTGACAAAGGGTACGGTGACAGGGTGGGAAATAACTCATCAGTGGATTTTGTCAAGGAGGCAGGAGAAAAAGAAAAACTCGTCAGACCAGTCCTTACCAAGCTACCAGAGAGTCAGCCACCTTTCCATAATTATGCATTTAACTCTACTCCACCTTTGTTCAAAGGACGGGGACAATTTATTCCTCTAAGTGAAAAGGTAGTTGAATGGGTATCTCTAAGGAAGGAATGATGCTGAGGCTGAACTTCCAATCCTTTAACCACTTGATGTGAAGAGATGATTTGTTGGGAAAGACCCTGATGTTGCGAAAAGTAGAAGGCAAAAGGAGAAGGGGGCGACAGAGGACGAGATGGCTGGATGGCATCGCTGAGTCAATGGACATGAGTTTGAGCAAGCTCCGGGAGATGATAAAGGATGGCGAAGCCTGGTGTGCTGCCGTCCATGGGGTCACAAAGAGTTGGACACTCAGACTGAGAGACTGAACTGAAGTCCCTTCCAGGGAGGCAAGCATTTGTTAGAACTGTAAGTCTGTATCTTTACTAATAAATGATTGGACTGTATTGTCCCCAAGATGCCAGGTGACAATGCAGCCCACTGATCTACCTTTCTTCAGAGCCTCGTTCAGTTGACCAACACACTTCCTGCCTGCCTAGTTCATTTCCTTATGGTTTGGGTCTTTGACTTTCTCCCTGACTCAGCAAGGACTGGGCTTCCCTTGTAGCTTAGCTGGCAGGGAATCCACCTCCAACACAGGAGACCCAGGACCGACTGCTGGGTCAGAAGATCCCCTGGAGAAGGGAAAGGCGACCCACGCGGTGTTCTTGCCTGGAAAATTCCACGACTTGTCCACGGGTCGCAAATAGGCGGACCCAACTGAGTAACTTTCACAGCAAGCACCGTGGGGTCCCAGAAGCAAGCGTGGCTCAGCACTGCTGTCCACTCAGTATCTGTGGAAACCAACCCATCCTGAATGTAGCCCCAAACGTAACCTCTGTGCTCTCTCCACCACACCTGCAGGAAAACTTCTGGGGCTCAAGAGCACCCAACGGCACAACCCTCTCGTTGCAGCATGAGCAGGTCCTTACTCTCCCCCACAAGATCTCTGTGCTTCTGCCGTTGCCTTTCTACCCATCCAAAACACCCTTCCCTCTTAGCCTCTGAGCAGCCCTCTACGCCACATCTTTTCAACCACGCCAACCTGGGACAATCTCTCTCCTTCTAAAGATGCCCACGGAAAATCATCATCAATCCTGGGGAAGGAATTTCCTGTGTGTGAAAGTCTCTCAGTCGTGTCCAACTCTTTGCAATCATATGAACTATAACCCGCCAGGTTCCTCTGTCCATGGGATTCTCCAGGCAAGAAGACTGGAGTGGGTACCTGTTCCCTTCTCTAGGGGATCTTGTGGACCCAAAGACTGAACCCAGGTTTTCCATATGGCAGGTGGATTCTTTACCATCTGAGCCACCAGGGGAAACCCAAGAATACTGGAGGGTAGCTTATCCTCTCCAGGGAAAGGGAGAATCAAAACATATTCTCTAGGACTCATATATATATAACTGTATTGACTTATTTATTTTATTCTCGGCTTTGCTGGGTTTTGTTGCTACGCATGGGCTGTCCCAAAATCTGTCGGGACATAGAGCTCTTGCAGAGCACAGGTTCTAGGGGCTGGGGCGGTTGGTACTGTATCTTTACTAATAAATGATTGGACTGTATTGTCCCCAAGATGCCAGGTGACAATGCAGCCCACTGATCTACCTTTCTTCAGAGCCTCGTTCAGTTGACCAACACACTTCCTGCCTGCCTAGTTCATTTCCTTATGGTTTGGGTCTTTGACTTTCTCCCTGACTCAGCAAGGACTGGGCTTCCCTTGTAGCTTAGCTGGCAGGGAATCCACCTCCAACACAGGAGACCCAGGACCGACTGCTGGGTCAGAAGATCCCCTGGAGAAGGGAAAGGCGACCCACGCGGTGTTCTTGCCTGGAAAATTCCACGACTTGTCCACGGGTCGCAAATAGGCGGACCCAACTGAGTAACTTTCACAGCAAGCACCGTGGGGTCCCAGAAGCAAGCGTGGCTCAGCACTGCTGTCCACTCAGTATCTGTGGAAACCAACCCATCCTGAATGTAGCCCCAAACGTAACCTCTGTGCTCTCTCCACCACACCTGCAGGAAAACTTCTGGGGCTCAAGAGCACCCAACGGCACAACCCTCTCGTTGCAGCATGAGCAGGTCCTTACTCTCCCCCACAAGATCTCTGTGCTTCTGCCGTTGCCTTTCTACCCATCCAAAACACCCTTCCCTCTTAGCCTCTGAGCAGCCCTCTACGCCACATCTTTTCAACCACGCCAACCTGGGACAATCTCTCTCCTTCTAAAGATGCCCACGGAAAATCATCATCAATCCTGGGGAAGGAATTTCCTGTGTGTGAAAGTCTCTCAGTCGTGTCCAACTCTTTGCAATCATATGAACTATAACCCGCCAGGTTCCTCTGTCCATGGGATTCTCCAGGCAAGAAGACTGGAGTGGGTACCTGTTCCCTTCTCTAGGGGATCTTGTGGACCCAAAGACTGAACCCAGGTTTTCCATATGGCAGGTGGATTCTTTACCATCTGAGCCACCAGGGAAGCCCAAGAATACTGGAGGGGGTAGCTTATCCCCTCTCCAGGGGAAAGGGGAGAATCAAAAACATATTCTCTAGGACTCATATATATATAACTGTATTGACTTATTTATTTTATTCTCGGCTTTGCTGGGTTTTGTTGCTACGCATGGGCTTTCTCTAGCTGTGGCAAGCAGGGGCCACTCTGTCGTGGTACATAGAGCTCTCATCACGGTGTCTTCCCTTGCAGAGCACAGGTTCTAGGGGGCTGGGGCTTCAGTAGTTGAGGCACTCAATAGTTGCATGTGGACTCTTCCCGGACCAGGAATCAAACCCAGGTCCCCTGCACCAGCAGGTGAATTCTTAACCCCTGAACTGCCAGGGAAGTCCATACTCTCTAGAATCCTTGTTTTTTCCTTCTACACAAAATCCAATCATCTCCAAAATTACAGGGTTCACTTTAAAAACTCCACGCATCTCAATGATACAGAAATGACCAAGACTACACATTTTTTTTTCAGTAGAGTGTTTTTACTTCTTACCTAGATTTTTAAAGAGATTTCTGACAAAACAAAAAGGAACAAACACAAATGAAAGACTCCGATGGGCCTCAGTTCTACACCATCTGTTGTCTTTTTTCTAATTATTATTATTCTGTGTGCACTTTAGACATGCCTGTTTTCTGCCTGAACTACAATGTCATAGTCGCAAAGGAATTTAGTTTATCAACATTCTGCAGTGTTATCTAGAGAACATCATGATTTCCAGGTGCCCCAGCACCAAACATGTCTAGAACCACTGGTCTGATGACTCACTTGGGGGGAAAGAGGGGGGTCTGTCTCTCTTGCCTTGTGACATCTCCCGCTGGCTGGGCTTGCCTTGAATGGTTAATCCGCTCCTGCCTTTTAACTCTCCAGCCACACTGAGGCTCTTGAGGGGCAAGGATGCTATCTCCTTCTTTCCAGCCCCGTCCCCTCAGGGCCAGCAAGGAACGGAGGGGCTATGTTGGCCTGATGCTAAGATGTTCCCAACCTCCCCTGAAAACAGCCTCTCTCCCGGAAGAGCCTCCTCATCTTTATAAGGTGCACATCCAAAAGCAGACGGTGGCCTATGTACAAAACATAAATAAAGGAGAAAAGGAGGGAGGCATCAATTGGAACGATTGGCATGAATAGGGCTTCCCTGGTGGTTCAGTGGTAAAGGATCCACCTGCCAATGCAGGAGACAGGATTGATCGCCAGTCCAGGAAGATCCCACCTACCATGGAGCAACTAAGCTCCCACGGGTCATGACTATTGAGCCTGTGCTCTAGAGCCCGGGAGCTGCAACTATTGAAGCCCAGTGCTACAGCCTGTGCTCCCCAAGAGAAGCCACCGCGAGGAGAAGCCCAGGCACCACAACAGAGCCCAGAGCTTGGAGTCCCCAAAGCCTTGGTCACAGAGGCACCCAGTAAGCATAGTGATCTTCCTCTGGGGCTTTTGGTCCAAGCACCCAGGTCTCACGGTGGGCTTTCCTCTGCCTTTCCCAATGCCGAAGGCAGAAATGGAGCCAAGCTTTGGCAGACCCAGCGGCTGGTCTGCCCAGAGAGACTGGCAGACGCATGGCACCGAGGAGAAGCTTCCAGAACATTCACCAAGTGCCAGGGGCTGGGAGAAGTAGATCCCATGTATCATTTCCTTTAACCCCCCAAACTGCAACCTTGACAAGCAGGGGCCACCATAACCCTAACTGTTCAGATGGGGAAACACAGGTTCTGTCCAGCTCTTGCACCGTGAATGGCAAAGCATGCATGACCCTGAGCAGCTCTTGCAACCACCTGAAAACGGGTCCAGTAACCCAACCTTTGAGGTCTTAAAAAAAAAAAAAGAAAAACCTTTTATTCATCTTCTAGGAGGTAAACACTCCCCCTTGAAACCATTTTATGTATGCATGCATTTTTGGCCGCCCTGAGTCTTTGTTGCTGTGTACAGGCTTCCTCCGGTTGTGGCCAGCCGGGGCTACTCTCTAGCTGTGGCCATTCTCCAGCCGGGGCTACTCTCTAGCTGTGGCTTGCCGGCTCCTCACTGCGGCGGCCGCACTTGTTGCAGAGCATGGGCTCTAGAGCGTGCGCTCAGGAGCTGCGGTGCACAGGCTCAGCTGCTCCTCGGCAGGTGGGATCTTCTCGGATCAGGGATCAAACTCATGTCTCCTGCTTTGGCCAGTGGACTCTAAACCACTGGACCACAGGCGACGTCTGACCTTCAGGGTCTTCATGGCACAGCCACGTGCAGGAGGGGAGAGATTTTCTGACCCTGAAGACTAACCACGGCTCCGCTTCCACCACTGATCCTCCCTCCTGTCTCTCCTCCCACAAGGGCATTCAGTCACACATGGAATGCCCATATTTGCCACCAAGAGGTCCTCTCCCAGGAGGCAGGGGTGGGTCCCTCCTGTGGCCCCGAGGACCCCGATACCTGGCGCATAGTAGGTTCCCAACAAACACATTCTGTGGCCCAGCTTACAGAGACTCCATCTCCACTCTGCCCATGCAAGGCTCCGTGTATCTGACCTCCCTCGGCATCTCCACCCCAAACAGGCAGAGAGAGCAATAGCGGGGAAGCAGTTCAAGACACACCCCAGTCCCAATGCCGAAGGCAGAAATGGAGCCAAGCTTTGGCAGACCCAGCGGCTGGTCTGCCCAGAGAGACTGGCAGACGATGGCACCGAGGAGAAGCTTCCAGAACATTCACCAAGTGCCAGGGGCTGGGAGAAGTAGATCCCATGTATCATTTCCTTTAACCCCCCAAACTGCAACCTTGACAAGCAGGGGCCACCATAACCCTAACTGTTCAGATGGGGAAACACAGGTTCTGTCCAGCTCTTGCACCGTGAATGGCAAAGCATGCATGACCCTGAGCAGCTCTTGCAACCACCTGAAAACGGGTCCAGTAACCCAACCTTTGAGGTCTTAAAAAAAAAAAAAGAAAAACCCTCTATTCATCTTCTAGGAGGTAAACACTCCCCCTTGAAACCATTTTATGTATGCATGCATTTTTGGCCGCCCTGAGTCTTTGTTGCTGTGTACAGGCTTCCTCCGGTTGTGGCCAGCCGGGGCTACTCTCTAGCTGTGGCCATTCTCCAGCCGGGGCTACTCTCTAGCTGTGGCTTGCCGGCTCCTCACTGCGGCGGCCGCACTTGTTGCAGAGCATGGGCTCTAGAGCGTGCGCTCAGGAGCTGCGGTGCACAGGCTCAGCTGCTCCTCGGCAGGTGGGATCTTCTCGGATCAGGGATCAAACTCATGTCTCCTGCTTTGGCCAGTGGACTCTAAACCACTGGACCACAGGCGACGTCTGACCTTCAGGGTCTTCATGGCACAGCCACGTGCAGGAGGGGAGAGATTTTCTGACCCTGAAGACTAACCACGGCTCCGCTTCCACCACTGATCCTCCCTCCTGTCTCTCCTCCCACAAGGGCATTCAGTCACACATGGAATGCCCATATTTGCCACCAAGAGGTCCTCTCCCAGGAGGCAGGGGTGGGTCCCTCCTGTGGCCCCGAGGACCCCGATACCTGGCGCATAGTAGGTTCCCAACAAACACATTCTGTGGCCCAGCTTACAGAGACTCCATCTCCACTCTGCCCATGCAAGGCTCCGTGTATCTGACCTCCCTCGGCATCTCCACCCCAAACAGGCAGAGAGAGCAATAGCGGGGAAGCAGTTCAAGACACACGCCGCAGTGATCTTCCTTTGAATGACTTCAACCACCGAGAGCCTTCTTTTCCTCTCTCTCTGCCCAAAGCATCACTGGGGATCAGGTAGAAAAAGGGACATGGTACTGGGCCCAGAGGACAACCCAATATCTTTACCCCAAAGGTCGGTCTGTCTAGCCTGGTCTGTCTTTTTTCTTTAAAATTAAAAATGTATTTTACAAATGGCTAGGTTTTTTTTTCTTTTAGTTCTACTTGAAGATATACATAAAATCATTATGAGGTTAGCTATCCATTCCTCACAAAATGCAAAGACGATTTTTTCCAGTGATTTTTTTTATCTATGTGATACCTATGATATTTAAAAAAAAAAAAAATTTCCCTCTTTAGGTTGTATTTTGAGCCAGGTTAATTTGTTATCCTAAAGTATACTTTTCTGTCCTGTCCCTGAAAGTTTCTGGTTCTTTCTAGCTTTCACTGCTGCAATAATCCTAACACACTTAATATCCTGTTTTCTAATAATTATGGATGTGAATTAATGTTAACAAGAAGAGCAAACAATGATTCACTCTGCTTAATTGGCTGTCCAAGCACACGGGTGGGTCATATTGCAACAGAGTATTTATACTCCAGATCCCTTGTAGAAAACAAAACCCTAAACACGTTGTTTTTGAATTATACATCTGATTGGGAGTAACGATTCTGAACACACATAAGCCCTCCTTTTCTCTAGACTTCTGGTCTGCTGACTAGACCGTGGCTGTTTCGAGAACCTGGCAATCATGCAAAAAGGCTCTGCCTCCAAGGGCATTGCAGTTCCCCAACAATTCCACCACTGATCCTCCCTCCTGTCTCTCCTCCCACAAGGGCATTCAGTCACACATGGAATGCCCATATTTGCCACCAAGAGGTCCTCTCCCAGGAGGCAGGGGTGGGTCCCTCCTGTGGCCCCGAGGACCCCGATACCTGGCGCATAGTAGGTTCCCAACAAACACATTCTGTGGCCCAGCTTACAGAGACTCCATCTCCACTCTGCCCATGCAAGGCTCCGTGTATCTGACCTCCCTCGGCATCTCCACCCCAAACAGGCAGAGAGAGCAATAGCGGGGAAGCAGTTCAAGACACACGCCGCAGTGATCTTCCTTTGAATGACTTCAACCACCGAGAGCCTTCTTTTCCTCTCTCTCTGCCCAAAGCATCACTGGGGATCAGGTAGAAAAAGGGACATGGTACTGGGCCCAGAGGACAACCCAACATCTTTACCCCAAAGGTCGGTCTGTCTAGCCTGGTCTGTCTTTTTTCTTTAAAATTAAAAATGTATTTTACAAATGGCTAGGTTTTTTTTTCTTTTAGTTCTACTTGAAGATATACATAAAATCATTATGAGGTTAGCTATCCATTCCTCACAAAATGCAAAGACGATTTTTTCCAGTGATTTTTTTTATCTATGTGATACCTATGATATTTAAAAAAAAAAAAAATTTCCCTCTTTAGGTTGTATTTTGAGCCAGGTTAATTTGTTATCCTAAAGTATACTTTTCTGTCCTGTCCCTGAAAGTTTCTGGTTCTTTCTAGCTTTCACTGCTGCAATAATCCTAACACACTTAATATCCTGTTTTCTAATAATTATGGATGTGAATTAATGTTAACAAGAAGAGCAAACAATGATTCACTCTGCTTAATTGGCTGTCCAAGCACACGGGTGGGTCATATTGCAACAGAGTATTTATACTCCAGATCCCTTGTAGAAAACAAAACCCTAAACACGTTGTTTTTGAATTATACATCTGATTGGGAGTAACGATTCTGAACACACATAAGCCCTCCTTTTCTCTAGACTTCTGGTCTGCTGACTAGACCGTGGCTGTTTCGAGAACCTGGCAATCATGCAAAAAAAGGACTTAAGGACATGTGGGAGGGGACTCGAGGAAAATTGAGAACTTGATGGGACTTTTCCCAGGTTGATATCTGCTGCCTGAGACGGGGGTGGGGAGGGATCATCTAAAGACTCATTTCGCTATACTATCATATGTGAAAAAAATAGCTATTTTCACTGTGCTGTGAGAAAAGGGGATCCTGCAGGGGCGCTGCGCGATGGCCTGGAGGGGTGGGATGGGGGTGATATACCTATGACTAATCTGGGATCATACCTATCTGTAAACAACAAAACTCTGTAAAAGAAAAAAGTAAAATAAAAGGTTTTTTAAAAAAGAACTTTAAGGAAAATATGAAGCAGATGACCTAACTCTCCACTTAAAACAATTGGAGAAAGAGGAAAAAAAACACCCCAAAGCCAGCAGAAGAAGAGAACTTATAAAGACTACAGCAGAAATAAATAAGAAAGAAATGAAAGAAACTATAGTATGGATAAATAAAACAAAAAGCTGGTTCTTTGAAAAGGTAAACAAAATTGACAAGCCACTGGCCAGACTCATCAAGAAAAAGAGAGAGAAGAACCAGATCAACAAAATCAAAAATTAAAAAGGAGAGATTACAACAGATAATGCAGAAATCCAAAGGATTCTAAGAGACTATTATGAACAACTATATGGCAACAAACTGGACAACCTGGAAGAAATGCACAGTTTCCTGGGGAAGATTAATCTCCCAAGACTGAGCCAGGAAGAAACAGAAACTTTGAACAACCCAATCACAAGCTCAGAAATCGAATTTGTGATTAAAAATCTACCCCAAAATAAAAGCCCAGGGCCAGATAGCTTCACAGCCGAATTCTACCAAACATTTAAAGAAGAGCTAATGCCTGTCCTTCTAAAACTCTTCCAAAAAATTGCAACAGAGTATTTATACTCCAGATCCCTTGTAGAAAACAAAACCCTAAACACGTTGTTTTTGAATTATACATCTGATTGGGAGTAACGATTCTGAACACACATAAGCCCTCCTTTTCTCTAGACTTCTGGTCTGCTGACTAGACCGTGGCTGTTTCGAGAACCTGGCAATCATGCAAAAAAAGGACTTAAGGACATGTGGGAGGGGACTCGAGAAAAATTGAGAACTTGATGGGACTTTTCCCAGGTTGATATCTGCTGCCTGAGACGGGGGTGGGGAGGGATCATCTAAAGACTCATTTCGCTATACTATCATATGTGAAAAAAATAGCTATTTTCACTGTGCTGTGAGAAAAGGGGATCCTGCAGGGGCGCTGCGCGATGGCCTGGAGGGGTGGGATGGGGGTGATATACCTATGACTAATCTGGGATCATACCTATCTGTAAACAACAAAACTCTGTAAAAGAAAAAAGTAAAATAAAAGGTTTTTTAAAAAAGAACTTTAAGGAAAATATGAAGCAGATGACCTAACTCTCCACTTAAAACAATTGGAGAAAGAGGAAAAAAAACACCCCAAAGCCAGCAGAAGAAGAGAACTTATAAAGACTACAGCAGAAATAAATAAGAAAGAAATGAAAGAAACTATAGTATGGATAAATAAAACAAAAAGCTGGTTCTTTGAAAAGGTAAACAAAATTGACAAGCCACTGGCCAGACTCATCAAGAAAAAGAGAGAGAAGAACCAGATCAACAAAATCAAAAATTAAAAAGGAGAGATTACAACAGATAATGCAGAAATCCAAAGGATTCTAAGAGACTATTATGAACAACTATATGGCAACAAACTGGACAACCTGGAAGAAATGCACAGTTTCCTGGGGAAGATTAATCTCCCAAGACTGAGCCAGGAAGAAACAGAAACTTTGAACAACCCAATCACAAGCTCAGAAATCGAATTTGTGATTAAAAATCTACCCCAAAATAAAAGCCCAGGGCCAGATAGCTTCACAGCCGAATTCTACCAAACATTTAAAGAAGAGCTAATGCCTGTCCTTCTAAAACTCTTCCAAAAAATTGCACAGGAAGGAAAACTTCCAAACACATTCTACGAGGCCACCATCACCCTGATACCCAAACCAGGCAAAGACAACACAAAAAAGGAAATTTGTAGGCCAATTTCTCTGATGAACTTAGATGCCAAGATCCTCAACAAAATCCTAGCAAATAGAATTTAACAACACATCAAAAAACTCATACATCACAATCAAGTCAGGTTCACCCCAGGCATGCAAGGATTCTTCAATATCCGCAAATCAATCAATGTGATACACCATATCAACAAATTGAGAGACAAAAATCACATGATCACCTCAATAGATGCAGAAAAAGCCTTTGACAAAGTACAACATCCATTTATGATAAAAACTCTTCAAATGGGCATACAAGGAACCTATCTCAACATAATAAAAGCCATATATGAGAAGCCCACAGCAAACATTATCCTCACTGGTGAAAAACTGAAAGCATTCCCTCTAAGATCAGGAACAAGACAGAGGTGTCCACTTTCACCACTACTATTCAACATAGTCCTGGAAGTTCTAGCAACGGCAATAAGAGAAGAGAAAGAAATCAAAGGAATCCAGATTGGAAAGGAAGAAGTCAAGCTCTCTCTTTTTGCAGATGACATGATATTATACATAGAAAATCCCAAAGACACCATTACAAAGCTACTAGAGCTAATCAACGAATTCAGCAAAGTCACAGGATACAAAGTCAACACACAGAAATCACTGGCATTCCTATACACAAACTATGAAAAATCAGAAAACGAAATCAAAGAGGCAATCCCCTTCACCATTGCAACCAAAAGAATCAAATATCTAGGAATAAACCTACCCAAAGAAACAAAAGAATTGTACACAGAAAATTACAAGACATTCATGAAAGAAATTAAAGAAGACTTAAACAGATGGAGAGATATTCATGTTCCTGGGTCAGAAGAATCAATATTGTGAAAATGACCATACTGCCAAATATCATCTACAGATTCAATGCAATACCTATTCAACTACCATTGAATCAAAACTCAGAAAAAAACTTTGAACAACCCAATCACAAGCTCAGAAATCGAATTTGTGATTAAAAATCTACCCAAAATAAAAGCCCAGGGCCAGATAGCTTCACAGCCGAATTCTACCAAACATTTAAAGAAGAGCTAATGCCTGTCCTTCTAAAACTCTTCCAAAAAATTGCACAGGAAGGAAAACTTCCAAACACATTCTACGAGGCCACCATCACCCTGATACCCAAACCAGGCAAAGACAACACAAAAAAGGAAATTTGTAGGCCAATTTCTCTGATGAACTTAGATGCCAAGATCCTCAACAAAATCCTAGCAAATAGAATTTAACAACACATCAAAAAACTCATACATCACAATCAAGTCAGGTTCACCCCAGGCATGCAAGGATTCTTCAATATCCGCAAATCAATCAATGTGATACACCATATCAACAAATTGAGAGACAAAAATCACATGATCACCTCAATAGATGCAGAAAAAGCCTTTGACAAAGTACAACATCCATTTATGATAAAAACTCTTCAAATGGGCATACAAGGAACCTATCTCAACATAATAAAAGCCATATATGAGAAGCCCACAGCAAACATTATCCTCACTGGTGAAAAACTGAAAGCATTCCCTCTAAGATCAGGAACAAGACAGAGGTGTCCACTTTCACCACTACTATTCAACATAGTCCTGGAAGTTCTAGCAACGGCAATAAGAGAAGAGAAAGAAATCAAAGGAATCCAGATTGGAAAGGAAGAAGTCAAGCTCTCTCTTTTTGCAGATGACATGATATTATACATAGAAAATCCCAAAGACACCATTACAAAGCTACTAGAGCTAATCAACGAATTCAGCAAAGTCACAGGATACAAAGTCAACACACAGAAATCACTGGCATTCCTATACACAAACTATGAAAAATCAGAAAACGAAATCAAAGAGGCAATCCCCTTCACCATTGCAACCAAAAGAATCAAATATCTAGGAATAAACCTACCCAAAGAAACAAAAGAATTGTACACAGAAAATTACAAGACATTCATGAAAGAAATTAAAGAAGACTTAAACAGATGGAGAGATATTCATGTTCCTGGGTCAGAAGAATCAATATTGTGAAAATGACCATACTGCCAAATATCATCTACAGATTCAATGCAATACCTATTCAACTACCATTGACATTTTTCACAGAACTAGACCAAAGAATAACACAGTTCATATGGAAACACAAAAGACCTCGAGTAGCTAAAGCAATCCTGAGAAAGAAAAGCGGAGCTGGAGGAATCAGCCTCCCTAACTTCAGACTCTACTACAAAGCAACAGTCCTCAAGACAGTATGGTACTGGCACAAAAACAGAACTGTAGACCAATGGAACAAGATTGAGAACCCAGAGATAAACCCACGCACCTATGGGTACCTTATTTTTGACAAAGGAGGCGAAACTATAAAATGGGACAAAGACAGCCTCTTCAACAAGTGGTGCTGGGAAAATTGGACAGCTCCATGCAAAAAAATGAAGTTGGAACATTCCCTGACACCATACACTAAGATCAACTCAAAATGCATTAAAGTCCTAAATGTAAGACCAGAAACCATCAAACTCTTAGAGGAGAATATAGGCAAAACCCTCAAGGACATAAATCAAAGCAAGATCTTCTCTGACCCACCTACTAAAATAGTGGAACTGAAAAGACAAATGAACATATGGGACCTCATGAAACTTAAAAGCTTTTGTACAGCAAAAGAAATTACAAAAAAGCTGAACAGACACCCCACAGAGTGGGAGAAAATCATAGCAAATGAAACAACAGACAAAGAATTAATCTCCAAAATCTACAAGCAACTCAGACAACTCAGCACAGGAAAAACAAACAACCCAATCAAAAAATGGGAAAAAGATCTAAAGAGACGCCTCTCCAAAGAGGACATACAGATGGCCCAAAAGCACATGAAATGATGCTCAATCTCGCTTATTATTAGAGAAATGCAAATTAAAACTACAATGAGATACCATCTCACACCCGTCAGAATGGCCATCTTCAAAAAATCTGCAGACAATAAATGCTGGAGAGGGTGCGGAGAAAAGGGAACCCTCTTGCATTGCTGGTGGGAATGTAAATTGATACAACCTCTATGGAAGACAGTATGGAGATTCCTTAAAAAACTAAAAATAGAAGCACCCCATGACTCAGCAATCCCACTATTAGGCCTATATCCTGAGGAAATCAAACCTGAAAGAAGCACCTGTACCCCAATGTTCATTGCAGCTCTCTATACAATAGCCAGAACATGGAAGCAACCTAGATGTCCATCGACAAATGAATGGATCCAGAAGCTCTGGTACATATATACAATGGAATACTACTCAGCTGTTCAAAGAAATGCAGAAGACTCAGTCCTAATGAAGTGGCTGGTTCTAGAACGTATCATAAAAAATGAAGTAAGTCAAAAAGAGAAAGACAAATACAGTATACTAACACACATATATGGAATCTAGTAGGACGGTCTTGATAACGCACACAGTGAACTCATGGAAAAACAGACAGAGCATAGACATAGGGACATTGTGGGGAAGAAATAGGGAGGGGGAGGCATGGAGGGAGTAACATGGAAACCTATACTGTCATGTGCGGAAAAGATAGCTATTGTCATTGTGCTAAGGGAATAGGAGTGCCCACAATGGCATGGGGCGATGGTCCGGAGGGGTGGGATGGGGGGAACTGGGTCGGGTAGGGACCAGGGATATGCATATGACTGATCTGGGAACATACATGTCTGTGAACAACAAAACTCTGTAAAACCTTTAAAATAAAGAATAAAAAAAAAAAAAAAAAAAACAACTTTAAACACTAAAACATGAAAAAAAAATTTTAAAAAAGAGACTCATTTCGGTCTGTTTTACATCCCCAAATCCCACACAGTGCTGTGTATGCCTTCGAAAGCCATGACGACAAACTCATATAATCATTTTAAAAGCCTGAGATATAGACCCATGCTCACAGCCACTGCATTATTCCCAGCAGCCAAAAGGTGGAAACGACCAAGGGTCCATTGATGAATGGATAAACAGAATGTGGTTCTTTCATACGACGGCATATTATTCAGCCCTAAAAACAAAGGGAATTCTGTGCTACAATGTGGATGGACCTTGAGAACAATATATTCAGTGAAATAAGCCAGACATAGAAATAAAAGTAAACAGTAAAAATCAAAACACAAACACTGAATGATTCTATTTATATGAGATCCCTAGAGAAGTCAAATCCATAGAGACAGGAAGCAGCGGGTGGCGGCCCGGGGCTGAGGGTGGGGTTGGGGAGTCTGTGCTTTTACGGGACAGAGCTCCAGTCTGGCGAGAAGAACAAGCTCTGGAGATGGACGTGGGGATGTCCGCACATGATGGGCCCTCCTTAGTGTCACTGAGCTGTGCATTTTAACTAGTTAAGGCGGTAAGCTTTATAGTACGTGTATTTTGCCACCATTAAAGAAACTGAAGGGGAAAAAAGGCAGAGCTGAACGGTACCGGATAGACCAGAGGACATCGGTTCAAAAAACTTCTTGACATCTACAACCAGGAGAGGACAATGCCTTCCTTGGAACCCACTGAATTGATGCCTTTGAACTGTGGGGCTGGAGAAGCCCCTTGAGAGTCCCTGGAAAGCAAGGACAGCAAACCCATCCACCGTAAAGGAAACCAGCCCTGAATATCCACCGGAAGCACAGACGCCGAAGCTGAAATTCCAGCCCTCTGGCCACCTGCTGCAAAGAGCCGACTCACTGGAAAAGACCCTGATGCTGGGAAAGACTGAGGGCAGGAGGAGAAGCGGGTGACAGAGGATGAGAGGGTTGGATGGCATCACCGACTCAACAGTCATGAGTTTGAGCAGCTCTAGGGGATGGCGAAGGGCAGGGAGGCCTGGTGTGCTGCCGTCCAGGGGGTCACAAAGATTCAGATACTACTGAGCCACTGAACAACACCACGGGACCCTCGGGTGATGAAACCCCAGTGCTGGAAAAACAAGCCTCACGCTCAAAAGCACAAGATGAAGAAAAGAAGAAGAAAACCTGCTCAAAACATTAGGGACATTTTTGTAGACAATACCATTCAGGATATTTTGACTGAAATGGGTACAGAAGTAAATCCACAGAGGAATGTCTTAAATTATATCTCAAGACATGTGAGCCTAGAGCAAAAACAAGAAGCTGATTTTGAAGAATGGAACATTGAGATAAAAGTGTTCACTGTTTTCCTCAATGCTCCAGCTAGAAGCAGCTCCCTCGTCTCTCCCACCCCACAAAATAGACACACAGAGAGACATTATTTTTGTGTTTCAGATATGCTGCAAACCAAGCCATCTTTCATTCGCTGTGTGACCTTAAACAAGTTAAACAACCTCTCTGGGCTCTAAAACAAGGATAACAGAGTTCTCCTGAGGGTGGGGTTGGGGAGTCTGTGCTTTACGGGACAGAGCTCCAGTCTGGCGAGAAGAACAAGCTCTGGAGATGGACGTGGGATGTCCGCACATGATGGGCCCTCCTTAGTGTCACTGAGCTGTGCATTTTAACTAGTTAAGGCGGTAAGCTTTATAGTACATGTATTTTGCCACCATTAAAGAAACTGAAGGGGAAAAAAGGCAGAGCTGAACGGTACCGGATAGACCAGAGGACATCGGTTCAAAAAACTTCTTGACATCTACAACCAGGAGAGGACAATGCCTTCCTTGGAACCCACTGAATTGATGCCTTTGAACTGTGGGGCTGGAGAAGCCCCTTGAGAGTCCCTGGAAAGCAAGGACAGCAAACCCATCCACCGTAAAGGAAACCAGCCCTGAATATCCACCGGAAGCACAGATGCCGAAGCTGAAATTCCAGCCCTCTGGCCACCTGCTGCAAAGAGCCGACTCACTGGAAAAGACCCTGATGCTGGGAAAGACTGAGGGCAGGAGGAGAAGCGGGTGACAGAGGATGAGAGGGTTGGATGGCATCACCGACTCAACAGTCATGAGTTTGAGCAGCTCTAGGGGATGGCAAAGGGCAGGGAGGCCTGGTGTGCTGCCGTCCAGGGGGTCACAAAGATTCAGATACTACTGAGCCACTGAACAACACCACGGGACCCTCGGGTGATGAAACCCCAGTGCTGGAAAAACAAGCCTCACGCTCAAAAGCACAAGATGAAAAAAAGAAGAAGAAAACCTGCTCAAAACATTAGGGACATTTTTGTAGACAATACCATTCAGGATATTTTGACTGAAATGGGTACAGAAGTAAATCCACAGAGGAATGTCTTAAATTATATCTCAAGACATGTGAGCCTAGAGCAAAAACAAGAAGCTGATTTTGAAGAATGGAACATTGAGATAAAAGTGTTCACTGTTTTCCTCAATGCTCCAGCTAGAAGCAGCTCCCTCGTCTCTCCCACCCCACAAAATAGACACACAGAGAGACATTATTTTTGTGTTTCAGATATGCTGCAAACCGAAGCCATCTTTCATTCGCTGTGTGACCTTAAACAAGTTAAACAACCTCTCTGGGCTCTAAAACAAGGATAACAGAGTTCTCCTTGCAGCTGTGCGTCCTTGTACCATGGTAGGTCCTATATAGCCTCTCCATCCAAATGGATGAGTCATCCCCTCACCTCCAAATTCCTCTGGATATTCTCTGCCACCCAGATTCTTCACCCCCACCTCAGAAACCCCCCACTTCTTCTACCAAATTCCAAACACATGGGTGGTCCTCTCCTTCTGCCAAGACTTTGCCCCAGTTTTGATCTTTCTTCTTGGTCACAGCTTGGCTTTTCTGTGTCCCTGACCTACTGACATTCTCAAGGCTCTTCCACAATATAATAAGCAACGTTCCCTTCCTCCATCCACAGACCACCAGATTCTCACTCCCCTCGCTGGCTGAACTCTCCAAAAAGAGGTCTCACCTCTCTCACCTCCTGTTTTCTCCCCTCTCTCACCTCCTGTTTCCTCCCATCCAACATCTCCATCACGGGAGGAATCTTGCCCGGAGCATGCAGGAGCCCTCCCTGCTCAGCCTATGGGTTCCGCTCAGGACTGACCCTGTGTAGCTTCTCCATAGCGTTCTACTCGGGCGAGAAAACCCTCCTTTCTCCTTCTCTTACCTTTTGTGATACAACCCTGAAGCCACCCACTCCCTTTCTCCGATCTCCACCTCACACTCGCTAATTCTTGCCAGGGAATTTCACAGTGTGTGAAAGAGTCAACCAAACAATAAACAAGCAACAGGTCTGCATGCAGAGCTAGCCTTCTTGGATATCAAAACATTATAAAACTACACCGATGAGAAAGGCAAACGTATTTATGGACACCCGGAAACAGACCCCAAATCAACGATGAAGGGGTACATTTCTTCAATGAATGGCATTGAGACATCAACGAATTACTCGGGGGAAGACGGATACCCTTGACAAAGTTTTTTTTCCTGACAATAAAGTTACGATAGAAAACTTGGATGTTCTATCCAAGTTTTATGGATAGAAAACATTCATTTTATGGATAGAGAGGGACTTCCTAAGCATAAAATAATATGAGAGGCATGCAGACACTCAGCTCTGAACTCCATAAACAGTTTAAGCTTCTCTGGCAACGGACAGCTGGAGTATTTTCATCACTGAACAAAAACATCTGAAAACGTAATTGGCAAAGACTTAACAGTCTTCGCTCTGAAAACCACACACAGATTCATATTTCAGAAACCACGAAGGCACTGAAAGATAAATGGACAAAGGCTATGAAGAGGAAGAGAAACCTAAATGATAAATAAACATGTTTTAAAAGGTTCAGTCCCGATAGCAATCAAAGAAATGCAAACAGAAACAATGGCGACACACTGGCTCCTCCCTCCAGCAAGTTATGAAAGATTTTTTAAACAACACTCCAAGCGAGCCAAGGTGTTCCCTCGCAGCCAATGCTAGGAGGAGTGCCCATTGGTACAACATTTCCGGAAAGCCATTTGGCAATCGATATCAAGAAACTTTGACCCAGAAATTTCACTTCTGGAAAAGCAAAATCTGAAGGAACAAAAAAATGCTCAATAAAGCTTCCACATACCGAAATGTGCATCCCTCTTTGTGAACACCAGAAACCATCTCAATGCCCAACAAGAGGGAAAGTTAACTACATCCAGACACAACCGAGCCACGAGCAGGAGACCCCCACCCGCAATCGTGGGATAAGATGCCTGCTTTGTTTTTAGCCTTTACACACTTCTTTTTCCAAATGCCTGCCACAAACCATCTTAGGTCTAGAACCATGGGAAGAAATACATCTGCTTTTCTCGACAGCAAAATCCGAGGAATTTCACAGTTTTCAACCAAACAATAAACAAGCAACAGGTCTGCATGCAGAGCTAGCCTTCTTGGATATCAAAACATTATAAAACTACACCGATGAGAAAGGCAAACGTATTTATGGACACCCGGAAACAGACCCCAAATCAATGATGAAGGGGTACATTTCTTCAATGAATGGCATTGAGACATCAACGAATTACTCGGGGGAAGACGGATACCCTTGACAAAGTTTTTTTTCCTGACAATAAAGTTACGATAGAAAACTTGGATGTTCTATCCAAGTTTTATGGATAGAAAACATTCATTTTATGGATAGAGAGGGACTTCCTAAGCATAAAATAATATGAGAGGCATGCAGACACTCAGCTCTGAACTCCATAAACAGTTTAAGCTTCTCTGGCAACGGACAGCTGGAGTATTTTCATCACTGAACAAAAACATCTGAAAACGTAATTGGCAAAGACTTAACAGTCTTCGCTCTGAAAACCACACACAGATTCATATTTCAGAAACCACGAAGGCACTGAAAGATAAATGGACAAAGGCTATGAAGAGGAAGAGAAAACCTAAATGATAAATAAACATGTTTTAAAAGGTTCAGTCCCGATAGCAATCAAAGAAATGCAAACAGAAACAATGGCGACACACTGGCTCCTCCCTCCAGCAAGTTATGAAAGATTTTTTAAACAACACTCCAAGCGAGCCAAGGTGTTCCCTCGCAGCCAATGCTAGGAGGAGTGCCCATTGGTACAACATTTCCGGAAAGCCATTTGGCAATCGATATCAAGAAACTTTGACCCAGAAATTTCACTTCTGGAAAAGCAAAATCTGAAGGAACAAAAAAATGCTCAATAAAGCTTCCACATACCGAAATGTGCATCCCTCTTTGTGAACACCAGAAACCATCTCAATGCCCAACAAGAGGGAAAGTTAACTACATCCAGACACAACCGAGCCACGAGCAGGAGACCCCCACCCGCAATCGTGGGATAAGATGCCTGCTTTGTTTTTAGCCTTTACACACTTCTTTTTCCAAATGCCTGCCACAAACCATCTTAGGTCTAGAACCATGGGAAGAAATACATCTGCTTTTCTCGACAGCAAAATCCGTACTCATCCACTCTCTCAAACAAGAGGAACGTTCAACCCGCTCGCTCAGGAGGTGGCAACATCCGGCCCACGGCTTAGTCTTGTACATAAAGTTTTATTGAAACACAGCCACGCCCACTTGTTAATTGCGTCTCGTTGCCGAGCAGCCGCTTCGCCAATCCAATCACAGGGCTGACGAGTTAACAACAGAGACGCTCTAGACTGCAGAATTTAAACTATTTCTTATGGAGTCTTTGCGAAAACCACTTTGCCACCGCCTGAGCGAGCGACGGTCACCAGCTTCTTTTCCATCAAGGAGCCACGAGAAACGGCTTAGGCTCCACAGAACCCCCACATACCTTTCTGGCAGTGGCTGTGCGTCCAGCAGCGCTCCACAAACTGCCCGTTGATGACGGTGGCGGGGCAGCTGGTCTTGCCCTTGGCAGAGCCCGGACAGACGTCCCCACACTCCTCGTTGTCGTCTTTGTTCAGCACGATGTAGTTGTCCTCCACGGAATCCAGGATGCGAGACCAGTCGATCGTGGCCAGGTAGCAGAGCTCATTGTTCTTCTCGATGCGGACGGAGCCCCGGGTGATGTTCATCAGGTTGTAGAGCCCGAGCTCCTTCAGGTGCACCATCTCGAAGATGACCAGCGCGTAGTTAAAGAAGAGGCGTGAGCCCCGGATGACCGTCAGGTTGGGGAACAAGTCCCGGAGGCTCTCCAGCCCGTAGACCCGGAAGAGCAGCAAGTAATCGGTGATCATGATGAGTTTGGGGAAACTGAGGTCTCGGAAGTCCTCTGGTCTAGTCTTGAACATCAAGAGGATCTGCAAATGTCCTTCGATGACGGAGCAGTTGGCCAGCTCATGCAGCCGGGTGAGATTATTCCGAATGTCCATACCGGGGCACACTAGAAGTACAAACAAGCAGAGAGCAAGACAGGTGAGCAAACACCCCACGGACGGTTTCTAAGAGTGTGTGGCCAGGCAGCCCCATGGACACGGGATCTGGGTCCCACGCCTGCTCGGAAGGACCTTGCCCTTAATGTTTTTCCATCCATGTTGAAGTCCTTCATCATTCTGGGGTGAGGGGTCCCAGGGTTTCACTGTGCATGGGACCCCACCACTGTGATCCCCAGCCTGAATCTCTGGTTTTCTCCGTAAAGGGTCAATGCCTGAGTCATTACTCTCAAAAGGCAAAAATCATCATAATTCCTTTGGCGGTACCTGTGGAGAAGCCTTAAAAGTCATTGCACCCACTAGGATGCAAGGGAGACACTGGGGTGACGGGGGGTTGAGTAATGCCGCAGATGTAGAGGGGGAGAGGGCAGCTGTCCTGTGAGTCCGTGCAAAACGTCTTCAGGAAATGGGTTCATGCAAATAAAGGTGCCCACGTCAGAAACGGGGCAAGGAGACCGGGCTTTGTTTTGTCAACGCTCTCATTTTCCCAACCCGCCCTCCTGGCAGGCAGCCACAGTCTAATTACCTTTTACCTGGGTTGGGAAGGGCTCCCCGGAGAGCCTGATCTCCCAGCACAAACCCCTGCACACCCATTTTCCTGCGGCGGTCCCTCCTTGCTCCGACACCCTCTATGGCGGAGAGCCTGATCTCCCGCACGATGTAGTTGTCCTCCACGGAATCCAGGATGCGAGACCAGTCGATCGTGGCCAGGTAGCAGAGCTCATTGTTCTTCTCGATGCGGACGGAGCCCCGGGTGATGTTCATCAGGTTGTAGAGCCCAAGCTCCTTCAGGTGCACCATCTCGAAGATGACCAGCGCGTAGTTAAAGAAGAGGCGTGAGCCCCGGATGACCGTCAGGTTGGGGAACAAGTCCCGGAGGCTCTCCAGCCCGTAGACCCGGAAGAGCAGCAAGTAATCGGTGATCATGATGAGTTTGGGGAAACTGAGGTCTCGGAAGTCCTCTGGTCTAGTCTTGAACATCAAGAGGATCTGCAAATGTCCTTCGATGACGGAGCAGTTGGCCAGCTCATGCAGCCGGGTGAGATTATTCCGAATGTCCATACCGGGGCACACTAGAAGTACAAACAAGCAGAGAGCAAGACAGGTGAGCAAACACCCCACGGACGGTTTCTAAGAGTGTGTGGCCAGGCAGCCCCATGGACACGGGACCTGGGTCCCACGCCTGCTCGGAAGGACCTTGCCCTTAATGTTTTTCCATCCATGTTGAAGTCCTTCATCATTCTGGGGTGGGGGGTCCCAGGGTTTCACTCTGCATGGGATCCCACCACTGTGATCCCCAGCCCCAATCTCTGGTTTTCTCCGTAAAGGGTCAATGCCTGAGTCATTACTCTCAAAAGGCAAAAATCATCATAATTCCTTTGGCGGTACCTGTGGAGAAGCCTTAAAAGTCATTGCACCCACTAGGATGCAAGGGAGACACTGGGGTGACGGGGGGTTGAGTAATGCCGCAGATGTAGAGGGGGAGAGGGCAGCCGTCCTGTGAGTCCGTGCAAAACGTCTTCAGGAAATGGGTTTATGCAAATAAAGGTGCCCACGTCAGAAACGGGGCAAGGAGACCGGGCTTTGTTTTGTCAACGCTCTCATTTTCCCAACCCGCCCTCCTGGCAGGCAGCCACAGTCTAATTACCTTTTACCTGGGTGTGGGAAGGGCTCCCCGGAGAGCCTGATCTCCCCAGCACAAACCCCCTGCACACCCATTTTCCTGCGGGCGGTCCCTCCTTGCTCCGACACCCTCTATGGCGCCTCAGCACCCGGCACGTTCCTCTCTCAGCCCCCGAGGTTCGGTCCCTTCCTCCCCTGCACCATGGACAACAGGCTTGTCCACGACTCTCCATTTCCAAGGGGAGCTAGCCAAGCCCTCCCCCTAAGCCGACCTGTGAAGAGGAGTGCGTGAAATCATGCGGGCCCCCAAGCAGTGGCTGGCACACAGCAGGTGCTCAATTAATGTCAGCTATGTTGTGGTTGTTTATTTCTCCCAAACGAATCACGGTGTCACCGCGAGGCTTTGGGCTTTCATCCTCCCAGACCAGGGTGGGCAACTATTTTCCATAAAGACTCAGATAGTAAATACGATCAGCTTTGCAGGCGGCCTCTGTTTACCCGGCTGCATTCTGCTGTTACAGCTCAAGAACAGCCAGAGACAAGTGGCTAAAAGAAAACTTTATTAGGCGAGTAGGCTGCGGGCTGGCATCTCCCCCAGAGGGGTAGTTTGCTGACCCCTGCCTTAGTCCAGCAAAGTCCAACAGCACTTCTATGACAATAGAGATGTTCTCCACAGGCACTGGCCCTACGGAAGCCATCAGCCATGTGTGGCTGTCAGGCACCGGAAATGTGGCTTCTGCAAGAGCGAGGAACTGGGGCTTCCCTGGTGGCTCGGTGGTAGAGCTTGCCTGCCCAGGCAGGAGACAGGCATTCGATCCCTGATCCGGCAAGACCCCACATGCTGTGCAGCAGCTGGGACCGTGAGCCACAACCATGGCGCCTGTGCTCCGGAGCCTCAGAGCCGCACCCACTAGGATGCAAGGGAGACACTGGGGTGACGGGGGGTTGAGTAATGCCGCAGATGTAGAGGGGGAGAGGGCAGCCGTCCTGTGAGTCCGTGCAAAACGTCTTCAGGAAATGGGTTTATGCAAATAAAGGTGCCCACGTCAGAAACGGGGCAAGGAGACCGGGCTTTGTTTTGTCAACGCTCTCATTTTCCCAACCCGCCCTCCTGGCAGGCAGCCACAGTCTAATTACCTTTTACCTGGGTGTGGGAAGGGCTCCCCGGAGAGCCTGATCTCCCCAGCACAAACCCCCTGCACACCCATTTTCCTGCGGGCGGTCCCTCCTTGCTCCGACACCCTCTATGGCGCCTCAGCACCCGGCACGTTCCTCTCTCAGCCCCCGAGGTTCGGTCCCTTCCTCCCCTGCACCAAGCCAACAGGCTTGTCCACGACTCTCCATTTCCAAGGGGAGCTAGCCAAGCCCTCCCCCTAAGCCGACCTGTGAAGAGGAGTGCGTGAAATCATGCGGGCCCCCAAGCAGTGGCTGGCACACAGCAGGTGCTCAATTAATGTCAGCTATGTTGTGGTTGTTTATTTCTCCCAAACGAATCACGGTGTCACCGCGAGGCTTTGGGCTTTCATCCTCCCAGACCAGGGTGGGCAACTATTTTCCATAAAGACTCAGATAGTAAATACGATCAGCTTTGCAGGCGGCCTCTGTTTACCCGGCTGCATTCTGCTGTTACAGCTCAAGAACAGCCAGAGACAAGTGGCTAAAAGAAAACTTTATTAGGCGAGTAGGCTGCGGGCTGGCATCTCCCCCAGAGGGGTAGTTTGCTGACCCCTGCCTTAGTCCAGCAAAGTTCCAACAGCACTTCTATGACAATAGAGATGTTCTCCACAGGCACTGGCCCTACGGAAGCCATCGGCCATGTGTGGCTGTCAGGCACCGGAAATGTGGCTTCTGCAAGAGCGAGGAACTGGGGCTTCCCTGGTGGCTCGGTGGTAGAGCTTGCCTGCCCAGGCAGGAGACAGGCATTCGATCCCTGATCCGGCAAGACCCCACATGCTGTGCAGCAGCTGGGACCGTGAGCCACAACCATGGCGCCTGTGCTCCGGAGCCTCAGAGCCGCAACAACGGAGTCCATGGGCTGCAACGACCGAAGCCCGTGTGCCCTGGAGCCCGAGTTCCACAACAAGAGAAGTCACGGCAACAAGAAGCCTGCTCACCTCAACCAGAGAGTAACCCCTACTCCCTGCAACTAGAGAAGAGCCTGTGGCAGCAGTGAAAACCCAGAATAGCCGAAAGTAAATAAATAAAATTTTTTAAAAAGAGGCCAAAATTTTTAAAAAAAGAGTGAGGAACTGAATATTGGATTTCACTTTAGTTAGTACAAGTGGAAACAAATGTGCAGCAAGAGGCTACGGCACTGAATGTGGCAGGTCGAGTCCCTCTGGCTGTCAGAGTTCTTTACACCTTAGCTCCCTATTTTGAAATCCAGCTCATCATCCTTCACGATCTAGTTTTGATGCCACCGCCTCCAGGAAGCCCTCTCTGGTTTCCTCTCTTCCATATCCTTATTTAGATCCTTCCCTCCTCCTGTGTTCCGTGTACTGGAGTTAACATCCACGAGAAGTGAATTCCTTAGGCAGCCTCTCCTCGCCAACACCCACACCCACATACACTCACTCACTCACTCGGAGGTTGGGAGGCACCTTTGAGGGGACCAGGACGTGAGGTCCAGCACCACATACTCCCGCCACCCAAGGCTCGTTGAAGGCTCTCAGTTTGGGTCAGATCAACAGCAGCTACACACAGAGCTCTGTTGGATAGGTCCCCCGCCCTGACACCTCCCAACAGGTTCCATCTGAACCCCACAGATGAGAAAACTCTGAGAGGCAAAGTCAATCAGCCAAGCAGATATGACCTACCGGTGACATGCAGGGTTGCCAGGTTAAGCAAGTGAAAATGCAGGAAGGGGCTTCCCTGGTGGCTCAGTGGTAAAGAGTCCACTGTCCAGGGCTTCCCTGGTGGTCCAGTGGGTAAGGACACCGCCTTGCAATGCAAGGGGCGCCGGTTCGATCCCTGGCCTGGGAAGATCCCACGTGCCGCGGAGCGGCTGGACCGATGTGTCCAGCTACCGAGCCGGAGCTCTGGAGCGCATGCGCCCAGAGCCGGTGCTCTGCGACAACAGAGGCCAATGCGATGGGAGGCCCACACAGGCCAAAGAATAAAGATGGAAATAAATAAAAGACCAATGGAAGTGACCAAAAATAAATAAATAAATAGAAGAATCCACTGTCCAACGCAGGAGACATGGGTTCAATCCCCAGTCTGGGAAGATCCCACATGCTGAAGCAACGAAGGCCCCACGGGCCACAACTACTGAGCCTGTGCACTAGAGTCTGGGAACGACAACTCCTGACTCCTGAGTGTCCCAGAGCCTGTGCTCCACAACAAGAGAAGTCACCACGATGAGAAGCCCTCAAACCGTGTCTGGAGAGTGGCCC
Organism: Tragulus kanchil; assembly: GCA_022376925.1. Taxonomy (NCBI): domain Eukaryota; kingdom Metazoa; phylum Chordata; class Mammalia; order Artiodactyla; family Tragulidae; genus Tragulus; species Tragulus kanchil. The sequence goes on from JAIOJX010000029.1 coordinate 6,250,880, forward strand.
CGCTCGCTGCAAGTAGAGAAAAGCCCACTCAGCAGTGAAGACCCAGCACAGTCATAAACTAACTAATTAACTAAAACTCTAGGAAAAAATGCAAGACGCCCAGTTAAATTTGAATTTCAGCTGGGCAACAAGTACTTTTTAGCGTAAGTCTATCTTATGCAATGTTTGGGACATGCTTATCCTTTAAAATTACCCATGGTTTATATTAAATTCAAATTTAACTCAGTGCTCTGTACTATACTTGACAACATAGAGCTTAGCCCCTGTCACACGTCTGGGCTTCTCAAGCCTGAGCCTGGTACTCTATGTTACCTGCACACATGCACACACACACAATCGTGGAGATGGTGCAAGTACGAAAACACCATCCTCCCCAAGCTGTGGGAGAAATCTGATAGGGACATTCAAAGATTAGCCGTGTGTTGAACATCAGGAAAGGGTAAATTCAAACCACAGTGAGCGACCACTTCACTCCCACCAGGACAGCTAAAACGTCAAAAGACAGACAATTACAAGTGCTGGCGAGGGTGTGGAGAAATCAAAACCCTCATACATTCCTGGTGGGAACGGAACATGGAGCAGCTGCGGCTGTAGAAATGAGTCGAGCAGTGCCCGGAAAGGTGAAGCAGAGAGTCACCTAGAACCCAGCAATGCCATTCTTGGGTAAACACCCAAGAGAAAAGAAAACATAGGTCCACACAGGCATGTGTGTACAAATGTCCACAGCATCAGTATTTCTGATAACCAACAAGGGGTAACAAGCCAAATGTCCCCGAACTGACAAACACGGGAATGAAATGTGGCACGTCTATACAAAAGAAGATTATTCAAGGGTAACAGGGGAGGAGGTCCCGGCACCAGCGACAACAGGGATGAACCTTGAAAACATCAGGCCCAGTGAGAGAAGCCAGCCACGGAAGACCACGTGGGGCAGGATTTCATTTACATGAAACATTCAGAATAGGCAGATCCACAGGAGCTAGATCAAGGGGCTCCAAGAGGGGGAAACGGGGAGGGACGGATAAAGAGCGTGGGTTTCCTTGGAGGATGGATGAAAAGGTTCTAAACTGATCATACGCTGCCCAACTAGGTGAACGTACGGATGTATCAAGAACCACTAAATTACAAACTTTATGTGGGTGAATCATACGGTATTGAATGAGCTCTCAGTAAAGCTGTTATTTGAACATTAAACGACTTTAACTGTAGGGGACAACGAAGAGCTGCTTCATTTGTTAATTTTCGATCACTCTTCACTCGAGTCATTAAAGTCGAGGCGGCAGTGGTGGTGGTTGAGCCGCTCAGCCCTCTCTGACCCGTCGCGACCCCACGGCCTGCAGCCCGCCAGGCTCCTCCGTCTGTGGACTTCCCAGGCACAAATACTGGAGCGGGCTGCCATTTCCTTCTCCTCGTTAAAGCCCGATGTGTCCCTATGCGTCTAAGACAACAGAGCAATTTACTGCTCAGATAGAAAATACCCCGAGGATATTAGACATGCGGCCGGCCAGAGATGGAAGACCTTGCAGCAGCTTTTTGCTCTGGGTAGGAAACTGAAGGATGCTTCAGATCCTTAGTAACCGGTACCTGGTTAATCACCTGTCTACCCAGAGACAGGAAAGGACCACAGGGACCAGGGAAGGAGAGGGCCCCTGGGGACAGCTAATAGACTATGTAAAAAATACTTGGCCATTTTCTGGAAAATCATTTATTTATTTAATGCTTGGCACGGCTGTCTCTAGTCGCGGTGCTTGGGCTTCTCACTGTGGCGGCTTCTCTCATGGCGGAGCACAGGCTCTAGGCACGGAGCCTGGGCTCAGCTGTCGTACCTCCACGGCTCTAAAGCTCGGGCTCAGGAGTTGCGGTGCACAGGCTTGGCTGCCCTGCGGCCCGTGGAATCTTCCAGAGAAGGGAGTGAACCCATGTCTCCTGCATCTCCAGTCCACCACCAGGGAAATCCTCTCGATGAACTCTGAAACAAATCCTCAAGGAGGTGGGTAAATAAGATGTGGTCCACGCCCATGTTGGCGATGAGCCAACCAAGACGCACACAGGCTGAGTATGGAGGGGGACCTGGGATTTCAACCCAGAAGTTAAAGGCAGAGTTTATGCTGTAACTGTGCGACAATGTCCCCATCTCTGTTCTTAAAAAAAAAATCTTAGTGAAGAATCAGGTGACTGTGACTTAAATAAGGAAACAAGGAACGAATGTTCATGCCCTGACAACCCAGAGGAAGCTTGCTAATGGTTTCCTTCATTCATTCTTTGAGCACCTATCTGCTGAAAGCCTGTTTCCACTGTTATGGGGACTGGAAGGGCTTCAGGCTTCCCTGGATCTCAAAGACGACTAGCTGCTGTTAATTGCCCAAATCAGCTGAAAGTGTAACTGAGGAGGATATCTCAGTTAGTTAAGGACAGCAAAAAAGTTATTTGACCAAGTCCAGGACAATCGAGGTGGGCTTCCCAGAAGAGGTGACACCAGGACCAAAACCTATACAAACAGTGCAATAAGCATTATTCAGTTCTGCCTACTTCATTGGAAGGTCAAGAGTGAAAGCAAAAAAAAAAAAAAAAAAAACAGAGTGAAAGCAAGGAGCTTCCCTGATGGTCCAGTGGGTAAGGACAACGCCTTGCAGTGCAAGGGGCGCTGGTTCGATCCCTGGCCTGGGAAGATCCCACATGCCGTGGAGGGGGCGAATGTGTCCAATGACCAAGCCAGAGCTCTGAGCGCATGTGCCCAGAGCTGGTGCTCTGCAACGAGAAAGGCCACTATGTAAAAATACTTGGCCATTTTCTGGAAAATCATTTATTTATTTAATGCTTGGCACAGCTGTCTCTAGTCGCGGTGCTTGGGCTTCTCACTGTGGCGGCTTCTCTCATGGCGGAGCACAGGCTCTAGGCACGGAGCCTGGGCTCAGCTGTCGTACCTCCACGGCTCTAAAGCTCGGGCTCAGGAGTTGCGGTGCACAGGCTTGGCTGCCCTGCGGCCCGTGGAATCTTCCAGAGAAGGGAGTGAACCCATGTCTCCTGCATCTCCAGTCCACCACCAGGGAAATCCTCTCGATGAACTCTGAAACAAATCCTCAAGGAGGTGGGTAAATAAGATGTGGTCCACGCCCATGTTGGCGATGAGCCAACCAAGACGCACACAGGCTGAGTATGGAGGGGGACCTGGGATTTCAACCCAGAAGTTAAAGGCAGAGTTTATGCTGTAACTGTGCGACAATGTCCCCATCTCTGTTCTTAAAAAAAAAATCTTAGTGAAGAATCAGGTGACTGTGACTTAAATAAGGAAACAAGGAACGAATGTTCATGCCCTGACAACCCAGAGGAAGCTTGCTAATGGTTTCCTTCATTCATTCTTTGAGCACCTATCTGCTGAAAGCCTGTTTCCACTGTTATGGGGACTGGAAGGGCTTCAGGCTTCCCTGGATCTCAAAGACGACTAGCTGCTGTTAATTGCCCAAATCAGCTGAAAGTGTAACTGAGGAGGATATCTCAGTTAGTTAAGGACAGCAAAAAAGTTATTTGACCAAGTCCAGGACAATCGAGGTGGGCTTCCCAGAAGAGGTGACACCAGGACCAAAACCTATACAAACAGTGCAATAAGCATTATTCAGTTCTGCCTACTTCATTGGAAGGTCAAGAGTGAAAGCAAAAAAAAAAAAAAAAAAACAGAGTGAAAGCAAGGAGCTTCCCTGATGGTCCAGTGGGTAAGGACAACGCCTTGCAGTGCAAGGGGCGCTGGTTCGATCCCTGGCCTGGGAAGATCCCACATGCCGTGGAGCGGCTGGACGAATGTGTCCAATGACCAAGCCAGAGCTCTGGAGCGCATGTGCCCAGAGCTGGTGCTCTGCAACGAGAAAGGCCACTGTGATGGGACGCCCACAAAGAACAAAGATGGATGAAAACAAATAAATGAAAGACCAATAGAAGTGGCCAAAAAAACAAAAATTAAAAAAAAAAAAAAAAAAAAAAACAAGTGAGAGTAACCTATAGCTCATCACTGTAGGTCACTAGGGCATGTAGGGTCAGAGTAGCCTTATCTGGCAGAAACATGATGCAAGCCCTATAGAATGGTAAATTTTCTCTAAAAAGGTAAGGAAGAAACAATGAAAATAAATCCATCGTATGCAAAAATTTCACTTCAGCAGGTAAGCAATAGTTAAAATAACTACAGGATTTTTTCACACTATGCTTCCCAAATGCCATGTTTTATACCTGTGCACCATGTCTCAATTTGGGTGCTAAATTTTGATCAGAAATACCCAATCAGTATATGCAATAAATCATTGAAAAGATAGGTTCTTTGTATCCCCAAGTGGTTCCAAGCAAACGAGTTGTTCAATAACAGAATCAAGGGGCTTCCCTTGTGGTCCAGTGGGTAAGGACACCGCCTTGCAGTGCAAGGGGCGCCGGTTCGATCCCTGGCCTGGGAAGATCCCACGTGCCGCAGAGCGGCTGGACGAATGTGTCCAATGACCAAGCCAGAGCTCTGGAGCGCATGTGCCCAGAGCTGGTGCTCTGCAACGAGAAAGGCCACTGTGATGGGACGCCCACAAAGAACAAAGATGGATGAAAACAAATAAATGAAAGACCAATAGAAGTGGCCAAAAAAACAAAAATTAAAAAAAAAAAAAAAAAAAAAAAACAAGTGAGAGTAACCTATAGCTCATCACTGTAGGTCACTAGGGCATGTAGGGTCAGAGTAGCCTTATCTGGCAGAAACATGATGCAAGCCCTATAGAATGGTAAATTTTCTCTAAAAAGGTAAGGAAGAAACAATGAAAATAAATCCATCGTATGCAAAAATTTCACTTCAGCAGGTAAGCAATAGTTAAAATAACTACAGGATTTTTTCACACTATGCTTCCCAAATGCCATGTTTTATACCTGTGCACCATGTCTCAATTTGGGTGCTAAATTTTGATCAGAAATACCCAATCAGTATATGCAATAAATCATTGAAAAGATAGGTTCTTTGTATCCCCAAGTGGTTCCAAGCAAACGAGTTGTTCAATAACAGAATCAAGGGGCTTCCCTTGTGGTCCAGTGGGTAAGGACACCGCCTTGCAGTGCAAGGGGCACCGGTTCGATCCCTGGCCTGGGAAGATCCCACGTGCCGCGGAGCGGCTGGACTGATGTGTGCAATTACCAAGCCGGAGTTCTGGAGCGCATGCACCAAGAGCCGGTGCTCTGCGACAACAGACGCCACCGCGATGGGAGACCCACAGGGGCCAAAGAACAAAGATGAATGAAGATGGATAAATGAAAGACCAATAGAAGTGGCCCGCCCATCCCCCCCCCCCCCCCCCCCCCCCCCCCCAAATTAAAAAAAAAAAAAAAAATAACAGAATCAAGCACTGATTTTTTTGACTAAAGTTAAATAAGACTTTACATTTACTTTTTTACATTTGCATTTCGATGAGCTAAAGTTTGCTACTGGTCAGTGGCTGAGTGGTGTCCAGCTCTTTGGGACCCCATGGACGGCAGCACGCCAGGCTTCCCTGTTCTTCACCATCTCCCGGAGTTTGCTCACATTCACGTCCATCGAGTCGGTAATGCTATCTAACCATCTCATCCTCTGCCCTCCTCTTCTTTGCCCTTCAGTCTTTCCCAGCATCCAGGTCTTTTCCGAAGAGTTGGCTGTTCAAATGAAGTGGCTAAAATACCGAAGCTTCCGCTTCAGCTGCAGTCCTTCCTCTGAATATTCAGTGTGGATTTCCTTAAGATAGACTGGTATCTCCTTGCTGTCCAAGGGACTCTCAGGAGTCTCTCCCAGCACCACAGTTGGAAAGCATCAATTCTTCGGGGCTCAGTCTTCTTTAAGGTCCAACTCTCACATCCATACATCACTACTGGAAAAACCACTGCTTTGACTAGATGGACTAATAAAGTTAAAGTAAAAATCTAGTGGCCCTGACCACAGTTTCAGGACCCCGTGTGGACAATGGCCACAACACTGAATAGCACAGCTATAGCTATTTTCATCAAAGCAGATAGTGCTGGCCTAGACGTTTCCCCCTCGGCCAGAAGAATCTAAGAGTTTTGCACAAGGAGAGAAGACTGACGTGAGAACCATCTTGGAAAGTGTCCCCTCCCACCTGATTTTCTCTCCACCATGACAACAGCAGATAAGTACTGGGGACCTCGGAGAGAGATGTCGAGAAGGTTCTGAAACTCCTTTACGACACTAAGAGTTATACTTTGTGCTTTCAAGCCTGAACAGACTCACTCCTCAGTCTCGACATTCTTCAAACGCTCCCCGGTGACCTCTTCCGGGGCCACGTGTTCCTCTCCGCATTCTTTCCAGTCTTCCAGAATTCGAGAGTCCCGGCCAGCAAGCCTGGGGGTCAGGTGTCGGGCCACCACCTGCACCCGTGTGGAGGCACAGGAGCAGCCCGACAGATCCTGGGACTTCTCTGCAAGTCCAGTGGCTAAGACTCTGCATGCCCAGGTTCAATCCCTGGTTCGGAAACTAGATCCCACGTGTTGCCACAAAGAGTTTGCATGCCTCAACCAAAGATTCCTCACAGCACGACACACACAGACGATCCCGTGTGGCACAGCTAAGACCTGGTACAGCCCCAAATAAACAATGTTAAAAGAGAGACAGAGAAGCCCCATAGATGTGGTTTCCCACTTCACGTGGCACCTGGCAGCAGTATACTCCTGGGCCATACAGCCAATCTCTGCACGCCTCAGTCTTCTCACAATCACGTGACGAAGGGCATGAAGCACAGACAAGAACTGGGGTCTGGCCACGTACACGTATTAGTTCTCCACTCTGGGCTCGTGGAACCAATTCCCAGACTCATTCCCTTCAGAAATTAGATCTTGGGCACAGTCTTCTTTAAGGTCCAACTCTCACATCCATACATCACTACTGGAAAAACCACTGCTTTGACTAGATGGACTAATAAAGTTAAAGTAAAAATCTAGTGGCCCTGACCACAGTTTCAGGACCCCGTGTGGACAATGGCCACAACACTGAATAGCACAGCTATAGCTATTTTCATCAAAGCAGATAGTGCTGGCCTAGACGTTTCCCCCTCGGCCAGAAGAATCTAAGAGTTTTGCACAAGGAGAGAAGACTGACGTGAGAACCATCTTGGAAAGTGTCCCCTCCCACCTGATTTTCTCTCCACCATGACAACAGCAGATAAGTACTGGGGACCTCGGAGAGAGATGTCGAGAAGGTTCTGAAACTCCTTTACGACACTAAGAGTTATACTTTGTGCTTTCAAGCCTGAACAGACTCACTCCTCAGTCTCGACATTCTTCAAACGCTCCCCGGTGACCTCTTCCGGGGCCACGTGTTCCTCTCCGCATTCTTTCCAGTCTTCCAGAATTCGAGAGTCCCGGCCAGCAAGCCTGGGGGTCAGGTGTCGGCCACCACCTGCACCCGTGTGGAGGCACAGGAGCAGCCCGACAGATCCTGGGACTTCTCTGCAAGTCCAGTGGCTAAGACTCTGCATGCCCAGGTTCAATCCCTGGTTCGGAAACTAGATCCCACGTGTTGCCACAAAGAGTTTGCATGCCTCAACCAAAGATTCCTCACAGCACGACACACACAGACGATCCCGTGTGGCACAGCTAAGACCTGGTACAGCCCCAAATAAACAATGTTAAAAGAGAGACAGAGAAGCCCCATAGATGTGGTTTCCCACTTCACGTGGCACCTGGCAGCAGTATACTCCTGGGCCATACAGCCAATCTCTGCACGCCTCAGTCTTCTCACAATCACGTGACGAAGGGCATGAAGCACAGACAAGAACTGGGGTCTGGCCACGTACACGTATTAGTTCTCCACTCTGGGCTACGTGGAACCAATTCCCAGACTCATTCCCTTCAGAAATTAGATCTTGGGCACAGCGAGGAGCCAGATACCCTCACGAGTTTCCACCTGCCTTCAAGACTGGCTCTTACAATTGACTTCAGCCAGAACCTGGACAGTGTCTTAAAAAGCAGAGACATCAATTTGCCCGCAGGGGTTCATGGAGCCAAAGCTATGGCTTGTCCAGTCGTCATGTACAGATGTGAGAGTTGGACCATAAAGAAGGCTGAGCGCCAAAGAACTGATGCTTTCAAACTGTGGCGCTGGAAAAGACTCTTGAGAATGCCTTGGACCGCAAGGAGATCCAACCAGCCCACCCTAAAGGAAATCAACCCTGACTAGTCACTGGAAGGACAGATGCTGAAGCTGAAGCTCCAGTACTTTGGCCCCCTGATGGGAAAAGCCGACTCACTGGAAAAGACCCTGATGCTGGGAAAGAGCGAGGGCAGGAGGAGCAGGGGGCAGCAGAGGAAGAGATGGTTGGATGGCATCACCGATTCTACGGGCATGAGTTTGAGCAAACGCGGGGAGATGGTGCAGGACAGGAAGCCTGGCGTGCTGTCGTGCATATGGTCACAAAGAGTCGGACACAACTCCACGGCTGAACAACAAGACAGACACACCCAGTCTGGACTGAAAAGGGAAGGAGGATGGGGTGGGTAAGGAAGTCAGAGAAGGGAGGAAGAGGTCTCTGGCCCAGTTCCGTGAGGAAGACGCAGGAATCCACGGATGGAAAGGGGGAAGAAGGATGCTGGGACACAGCAAGCAAATGCCAGCCCGTGAAGAAGACAGACCCTCCGGGAGCTGCCGTCACGCGGTCAGGGAAGTCAGATGGCACTCCACCCCGCCGCGGCCAGGCTCGGATGCCAGGGGGATGGACGGAGCTGGCAGCTGTGGACAGAGCGAAGCAGGAAGTAGAAACATCTCTCTGGCAGCAGGGAAGAGAAGGGACACTGGACGGGGCACCCTGGAATTGCCTCTACAGCTTGGCCTGGGGGGCCTGTCCCAGGGGTGGGTGCGAGGAAACTGGCAGGACTCCAGAGTCACTAAGAAATCAGCATCCAGGGAACCTGGCCCTCAGGGAGACGGAGGAGACGGGGAGAGGCGAGGGGCCTTTGCCGGCACAGCTGGGCCAGGACCAGGTAGACCCCGTGGCAAGGACAACAGGCTCCATTTGGGGAAAAGTAAGTCTGCGAGGCTCAGGCATGCTCCAAGATGTGGGCCCAATGGGCCGTGGGAAGATGGAGACCTGGAGCCTGGGGAGAGGGGTGGATGCAGGCAGAAGTCATGACCGTAGGTGGTAAAACCCAGGAGGAGGAAAGGATGGAAGAGGCTGGGGTGGAGACAGCCTGGAGCGCACAATATCTAAGGCCAGGGAACCAGACAGAAGACCAAGGAATCAACACCTTCTACAAGCCGCTCTAAAAGCTCCCGAACAGCTAGGCTCGTCCCTCCAGTCCATGGCTCCCATGCCATTTCAAGAGTCCTACCTCCTCGTGCATTCAAATGATGCCACAGAAGACACCGAAAAGAAAACCAAGATGTGGGACTTCCCTGGTGGTTCAATGGATAAGAATCTACCTGCCAATGCGGGGAACACGGGTTCAGTCTTTGGTTCAGGGAGACCCCACATGCCTTGGAGGCACTAAATCCATGAGCCACAACTGCTGAGCCCGCGTGCTGCAGCTTCAGAAGCCTGCACACCCTAGAGCCTGTGCTCCCCAACAAGAGAAGTCGCTGCAATGAGAAGTCAGTGTGCACCGCAACTAGAGAATAGCTCCCATGAGCTGCAACTAGAGAAAAGCCCGCAGGCAGCAACAAAGGCCCAGCACAACCAAAAATAAATACATACATTTTAAAAGAAGAAGCCAAGAGAAGTCTTATATGTAAAAGCAGTGGATATCTTCGATACAATGTAACTGGATATAACCGGGATGAAACATCTCAGCGAGAGCTCATCCCCTTTCTGATCTTCTGCAAAGAAACCGGATGCATCTTTGAAAACACATTAGCAACCAGAAAGCACAGGGAGGTCATCAGAAAACAGAGGCAGCCCTGCTTCCTTTAACCCTTTGTGTCTGTGCATTAGTCGCTCAGTCGTGTCCAACTCTCTGCAACCCTGTGCACCCGCAGGCTCCTCTGTCCGTGGGACTCTCCAGGTAAGAAGACTGGAGTGGGCTGCCATGCCCTCCTCCAGGGAATCCTTTCTGACCCGGGAATCAAACCCAGGTCTCCCTCACTGCAGACCCTTTACCATCGGAGCCACCTGGAAAGCCCTTTGTGTCTAACCACTACCGTTTTCCACATTCTTAATAAACACAGTTTTGGGGAAGTACCCGTGTTCTCCACATTCCATAAAGGCGCAGGAGAGAAGCAAGCACCTCCTGGTAACAAGGCTGCTCTTCCTGAACACAAAACAGAAGCTACCCTATCAGCCTGCTGAGCACCATCCCCTGAAGGAATTAAAAGAAAACCAAGATCTGAAATCAGATTTTAATCCTCATCAGTCTACCCTGAGATGCAAATGGAACTCATACGCCATCTGCACTGGGCAACACAGAAGACGGAATCTCTCTGCCAGACACAAAAAGGTTTCTAGCACCCGAAAGCCACTGACTGGGAACTGCTACACCAGTCAAGAACACGAGACATCCCCCCCACCCCCCTGCCAACCAATGCGGGGAACACGGGTTCAGTCTTTGGTTCAGGGAGACCCCACATGCCTTGGAGGCACTAAATCCATGAGCCACAACTGCTGAGCCCGCGTGCTGCAGCTTCAGAAGCCTGCACACCCTAGAGCCTGTGCTCCCCAACAAGAGAAGTCGCTGCAATGAGAAGTCAGTGTGCACCGCAACTAGAGAATAGCTCCCATGAGCTGCAACTAGAGAAAAGCCCGCAGGCAGCAACAAAGGCCCAGCACAACCAAAAATAAATACATACATTTTAAAAGAAGAAGCCAAGAGAAGTCTTATATGTAAAAGCAGTGGATATCTTCGATACAATGTAACTGGATATAACCGGGATGAAACATCTCAGCGAGAGCTCATCCCCTTTCTGATCTTCTGCAAAGAAACCGGATGCATCTTTGAAAACACATTAGCAACCAGAAAGCACAGGGAGGTCATCAGAAAACAGAGGCAGCCCTGCTTCCTTTAACCCTTTGTGTCTGTGCATTAGTCGCTCAGTCGTGTCCAACTCTCTGCAACCCTGTGCACCCGCAGGCTCCTCTGTCCGTGGGACTCTCCAGGTAAGAAGACTGGAGTGGGCTGCCATGCCCTCCTCCAGGGAATCCTTTCTGACCCGGGAATCAAACCCAGGTCTCCCTCACTGCAGACCCTTTACCATCGGAGCCACCTGGAAAGCCCTTTGTGTCTAACCACTACCGTTTTCCACATTCTTAATAAACACAGTTTTGGGGAAGTACCCGTGTTCTCCACATTCCCGCAAAGGCGCAGGAGAGAAGCAAGCACCTCCTGGTAACAAGGCTGCTCTTCCTGAACACAAAACAGAAGCTACCCTATCAGCCTGCTGAGCACCATCCCCTGAAGGAATTAAAAGAAAAACCAAGATCTGAAATCAGATTTTAATCCTCATCAGTCTACCCTGAGATGCAAATGGAACTCATACGCCATCTGCACTGGGCAACACAGAAGACGGAATCTCTCTGCCAGACACAAAAAAGGTTTCTAGCACCCGCGAAAGCCACTGACTGGGGAACTGCTCAGCACCAGCGTCAGCAGAACACGAGAGACATCACCCCACACACACCTTGGAACACAAGCCAAGGGCCTCGTGCCATCTCATGAACTTTCCAAAGGCTTTCCTGGTGGCTGGGTGGTAACGAATCCACCTGCCAATGCAGGAGACGCCGGTTCGGTCCCTGGGCTGGGACGATCTCCTGGAGGAGGGCGTAGCTACCCACTCCAGCTTTCTTGTCTGGAGAATTCCTTGGACAGAGGAGCCTCGTGGGCTACAGTCCACGCATCACACGATTTAGTTGTGGCTTCCGGGATCTTTAGTTACAGGAGGTGGGATCTAATTCACTGACCAGGGATCCAACCCAGAAGCCCCTGCATTGAGACTGCCGAGTTTTAGCCACTGGACCACCAGGGAAGTCCCGGGAATTAAAGTCCAGGGAAAACTACAGGGAGGGAGAGTGTGGCCAGGGCTTCGAGGTGTAGAAGGTGTGATGGTAGAGGGATGGCTAGAAGGAGTTTGGGTGGACGGGACATTCCTGATCCTAACTGTGGGGACAGCCACACAATTCTGTGAGGGGCTAAAACATAAAAACTATACACGCACATGCACAAGTCAGTTTTACTGTATTTTTTAAATAAAAATATTTAAAGATACACACCAAAGAGGGGCTTCCCTGGTGGTCCCGTGGTTAGGAAGCTGCCTTCCAATGCAGGTTGGATCCCTGAACAAAGAACTAAGATCCAACATGCTGCAGGGCACCTAAGTCCACAGGCCACAACACGTGACTCCCACGGCTCTAGAGCCCACGGGCCAAAACTAGAGAGAAGCCCACACACCGCAACTAAGACCTGAATCACCCAAATAAATACGTACGTAAAACAAAACAAAAAGACACACACCGAAATAGCGTGTGTGTGTGCACACACAGACGTGTACATATTCATTTGTGTCTAACTCTCTTTTTTTTTTTAATTTTCTGGCCACTTTTATTGGTATTTCATTTATTTATTTTCGTCCATCTTTGCTCTTTGTCCTGTGCGGGCCTCCCATCGCAGTGGCCTCTCTCGTTGCAGAGCACCAGCTCCAGAGCGCTGGCTCGGTAGTCGGACACACTGGTCCAGCCACTCCGTGGCACAAGGGATCTTCCGAGGCTAGGGATCGAACCGGCGCCCCTTGCACTGCAAGGTGGTGTCCTTACCCACTGGACCACCAGGGAAGCCCTATGTCTGGCTCTTTCTGACCCCATGGACTGTAGCCTGCCAGATGCTTCCGTCCATTGGATTTGCTAGGCAAGAATACTGGAGTGGGTTGTTAATCACTCCTCCAGAGGATCTTCCCGACCCAGGGATCGAACCTGTGTCTCCTGCACTGGCAGGTGGATTCTTTACCACTGAGCCAGTTCGGAAGATCAAACATACCATAGTCATCTGCCAAGACAGAAACGCAATGGTTTTAGGGACAAAGAGGGTCTTTTATTTTTCCTCCTCTAAGCTTGCATGACTTTTTTGCAATGAAAATGCACTGTTATTATTTTCATTTAAAAACCATCCATACGGCCCAAACGCAAAACGTAAGTCAAATCACCCCCGCTGTGTTCTTTCTAGAAATTTACATAACGGGGTCTCGTAGCAGATGCCCCTTTCTCCTGGTACTAGATACAGAGCCGACAGCGCAGGGTCCCCACTCGATGCCGAGAAGATGGTTTCAGCCACTAAATCCAAAGCTCTCGTTCACACCCGCCCCGCCAAGGGAAGAACATCATTGTTATTTTCTCATCATCAGAACCCATTTGTTCAGCACAACGAACTGGATCAATGTCTTTCACTCGGCTTGCTCAGCCAAGGGGAAACCTCTGTGTCCCTGAGCGTGTCATTTCACCTGATTCATTCAGAGTTGTGCCAGGGACCCCGCAAGCTATGAGGCGTGTCCACCTGATCATCAAGGGGTCTGTTCTAAATCCAGCGTCGGCGAGGTCTCTCTGGAAAGGGCCCAAGTGTAAATACTGTCGGGAGGCACACGATCGCCACCGTTCACCTCTGCCCCTCGAGCACAAAGGCAGAAAAGCAGTCACTGAGGATGCAGGAACCAACGGGCATGGCGGCATGCCAATAAAACTTTATTTACAAAACCAGGTGTGGGCGGGCGGGACCTGACCCCTGTTCTAGATAAAGACTTTGACCGCCTATAAATTACAAAGGGGGTGTGAGAGACAGACAGGCAGAGTAGGGAATGGCCCGAAGGAAGAGGCAGCTAATCACTTAGCCCAGAAAAGGAGAAGAGGAAAGGAAGCGAGAGGATGGGAGGAGCCAGGTACAGGTGAAAACTCACCAGGAGAGGCCAAACCCACAGAAGTCAACTGGGGTGAGGCTGCCACGGGGAGGTGAGGGATGACGGTGGCTAGCGCCACGGGCGAAGCGCTGGAGACACACGCCAGACGCTGTGGGCAGAGCAGTGGGTGAAAGGTGGGAGAGCTAGGGTGACGAGCACCCATCAGCGGCGGGGAGGCTCAGCGGAAGAAGGCAAGCGGAGGGGGCAGATAGCGGGCCCCAGGGAGCACTAGTGTTTATAGGCTAAAAAGAGAGCGGCTCCTGGGTAGGTGGAGATCCCTGGACAAACAGGGGAGAGAGCAGGGGACCTACGTGGGTAAGGGTCCGGAGGGCTAACTGGCTTCAGTTGTGTCCAACTCTCTGCGACCCCATGGACGGCAGCTTGCCAGGCTCCGCTGTCCCTGACATTTCCCAGGCAAGAATACTGGAGTGGGTTGCCATGCCCTCCTCCAGGGGATCTTCCTGACCCAGGGATCGAACCCGTGTCTCTTATGTCTCCTGCATGGGCAGGTGGATACCTCACCACTAGCATCAAAAGCAGTGGTTCTCAACTCGGGATGGCTGGCAGGGTCTGGAGACACCTGAGGTGGTCCTGCCTTGAAGAGGGGCATGGCTACCGATCTAGAGGCCAGAGATGGTGCTCAGCCTCTTAAAATACACAGGCCAGCCGCCTACAGCCAGGAATATCCGACCCCATAGGTCAAGAACACGAAAGTTGAGAGGTTCTGCTCTAACCAAAACATACAGGAAGTCAACAAGAGAGTGGAGTGAGGTGGGGACCCCCGGGGGCCCGCCCCCCATGAGTGAGTGGGTCAGGGGCAAGGAGCAGGTCACCTGGAGGGAAGCAAAGACTAGGGAGAATCTCGGGGAAGTGACCCAGAGAGTGGAAGCTCTAGGATGCAGGAACCAACGGGCATGGCGGCATGCCAATAAAACTTTATTTACAAAACCAGGTGTGGGCGGGCGGGACCTGACCCCTGTTCTAGATAAAGACTTTGACCGCCTATAAATTACAAAGGGGGTGTGAGAGACAGACAGGCAGAGTAGGGAATGGCCCGAAGGAAGAGGCAGCTAATCACTTAGCCCAGAAAAGGAGAAGAGGAAAGGAAGCGAGAGGATGGGAGGAGCCAGGTACAGGTGAAAACTCACCAGGAGAGGCCAAACCCACAGAAGTCAACTGGGGTGAGGCTGCCACGGGGAGGTGAGGGATGACGGTGGCTAGCGCCACGGGCGAAGCGCTGGAGACACACGCCAGACGCTGTGGGCAGAGCAGTGGGTGAAAGGTGGGAGAGCTAGGGTGACGAGCACCCATCAGCGGCGGGGAGGCTCGGCGGAAGAAGGCAAGCGGAGGGGGCAGATAGCGGGCCCCAGGGAGCACTAGTGTTTATAGGCTAAAAAGAGAGCGGCTCCTGGGTAGGTGGAGATCCCTGGACAAACAGGGGAGAGAGCAGGGGACCTACGTGGGTAAGGGTCCGGAGGGCTAACTGGCTTCAGTTGTGTCCAACTCTCTGCGACCCCATGGACGGCAGCTTGCCAGGCTCCGCTGTCCCTGACATTTCCCAGGCAAGAATACTGGAGTGGGTTGCCATGCCCTCCTCCAGGGGATCTTCCTGACCCAGGGATCGAACCCGTGTCTCTTATGTCTCCTGCATGGGCAGGTGGATACCTCACCACTAGCATCAAAAGCAGTGGTTCTCAACTCGGGATGGCTGGCAGGGTCTGGAGACACCTGAGGTGGTCCTGCCTTGAAGAGGGGCATGGCTACCGATCTAGAGGCCAGAGATGGTGCTCAGCCTCTTAAAATACACAGGCCAGCCGCCTACAGCCAGGAATATCCGACCCCATAGGTCAAGAACACGAAAGTTGAGAGGTTCTGCTCTAACCAAAACATACAGGAAGTCAACAAGAGAGTGGAGTGAGGTGGGGACCCCCGGGGGCCCGCCCCCCATGAGTGAGTGGGTCAGGGGCAAGGAGCAGGTCACCTGGAGGGAAGCAAAGACTAGGGAGAATCTCGGGGAAGTGACCCAGAGAGTGGAAGCTCTGCTCGGAGGGTCCCCGACCACACCAGAGAAGGCACGAGAGAAGCACCAGGTACCGCCCTGGAGAAATAAGGGGGCTCCAAAAGCAACATCTCACACCCCAGCGAGCCAACTCACTGGCTCGCCCTCCCCAGATGCTGTTTGCACTGTAATTAATCCCACTTTGCCTACATTCTCTGACTTTGCGATCCCCTTGGGTCATCTTGGGCCAGAGGGGGTCAACGCAAGGAGACAAGGAAGGCAAAACCACCTCCCAGTTCAGCCACGCCACAGAGGCTCCACCGGGGGATAAAGTGGCCTGGCACGTCCCACGTGCTGTCTTCGAGAGAGTCCTCGGTCCTTAAACATCCCACTGATTTCCCTCGAGGCCACCCCCGCCCCGGCCCCAGAGCCACCCGGGTCGCTGCTGGAGATGAGCTAACGATCTGGAACGTTTCTCGCCCCTCCCAAGCCTCCGAAGGGCACCACGCGCCCTTTACTCGAGAGTATTTTGTTAACCTTTACTACAGGGGTTGCGGCGGGGAGGCTCAGAGCCCCAAGAAGAACCTTCCGTTAAGAAACCTTTTATTAACAGACCGAGGTGCTCAGCTCAGCTCTGCCACCTCCTCACAGTCCCTCACCTTCAAAATGGACAATACACGTCACCGCAGGGCACCATGGTGAGGATTAATCAAGATTATCTACGCCAAGTGTGCAGAAAAGCGCCTGCCCAGTGTTTGCTTAGATTTGTGTTAGGTGTGATCTAGAGACTAAAGGGGCCAGGACTTGGGACCCAAATGGTTTGGATTGGACAGAGTCCTGCCTTGAAGAGGGCATGGCTACCGATCTAGAGGCCAGAGATGGTGCTCAGCCTCTTAAAATACACAGGCCAGCCGCCTACAGCCAGGAATATCCGACCCCATAGGTCAAGAACACGAAAGTTGAGAGGTTCTGCTCTAACCAAAACATACAGGAAGTCAACAAGAGAGTGGAGTGAGGTGGGGACCCCCGGGGGCCCGCCCCCCATGAGTGAGTGGGTCAGGGGCAAGGAGCAGGTCACCTGGAGGGAAGCAAAGACTAGGGAGAATCTCGGGGAAGTGACCCAGAGAGTGGAAGCTCTGCTCGGAGGGTCCCCGACCACACCAGAGAAGGCACGAGAGAAGCACCAGGTACCGCCCTGGAGAAATAAGGGGGCTCCAAAAGCAACATCTCACACCCCAGCGAGCCAACTCACTGGCTCGCCCTCCCCAGATGCTGTTTGCACTGTAATTAATCCCACTTTGCCTACATTCTCTGACTTTGCGATCCCCTTGGGTCATCTTGGGCCAGAGGGGGTCAACGCAAGGAGACAAGGAAGGCAAAACCACCTCCCAGTTCAGCCACGCCACAGAGGCTCCACCGGGGGATAAAGTGGCCTGGCACGTCCCACGTGCTGTCTTCGAGAGAGTCCTCGGTCCTTAAACATCCCACTGATTTCCCTCGAGGCCACCCCCGCCCCGGCCCCAGAGCCACCCGGGTCGCTGCTGGAGATGAGCTAACGATCTGGAACGTTTCTCGCCCCTCCCCAAGCCTCCGAAGGGCACCACGCGCCCTTTACTCGAGAGTATTTTGTTAACCTTTACTACAGGGGTTGCGGCGGGGAGGCTCAGAGCCCCAAGAAGAACCTTCCGTTAAGAAACCTTTTATTAACAGACCGAGGTGCTCAGCTCAGCTCTGCCACCTCCTCACAGTCCCTCACCTTCAAAATGGACAATACACGTCACCGCAGGGCACCATGGTGAGGATTAATCAAGATTATCTACGCCAAGTGTGCAGAAAAGCGCCTGCCCAGTGTTTGCTTAGATTTGTGTTAGGTGTGATCTAGAGACTAAAGGGGCCAGGACTTGGGACTTCCCGGGGAGAACAGGGAGGATAGGAGCTGAAACTAGAACAAACATTTAGGACTTCCCTGGTGGACCATCGGTGAAGAATCCACCTGCCGATGCAGGGGACAGAGGCAGGCAGTGACCCCAGGAGCGGGAAGATCCCACAGGCTGTGGAGCAGCTAAGCCCACGCGCCACAACTGTTCAGCCTGTGCTCTAGGACCTGGGAGCTGCAGCTGCTGAGCCCACAAGTCGTCACACTCACTGAAGCCTGTGTGCCCTAGAGTCCATTCACCACCATGAGAAGCCTGTGCACCAACACTAGAGAATAGCCCAGCACAGCAATGAAGACCCAGCAGAGCCAAAAAATAAAGTAAAATAAAGTTTGTATCAAACACCTACGAGGTGCCAGGGACTGCTGCTCTGGGCTCTGGAACGTAGCAATGCGCAAGAGAAACCTAAGCCTCTACCCTCGTGCAGACTTTAAACCTGAAACAAGCGGTCAGTCCATCCACTGACCCCTCCATGCGAGGCCAAGCAGCTCGGTCGTGTCTGACTCTCTGGTGACCCCGTGGGCTGCAGCCCACCCGGCTTTTCTGTCCACAGGATCTCCCAGGCAGGAATCCTGGAGAGGGTTGCTATTTCCTACTCTCGGGGATCTTCCCCACCCAGGGATCGAACCTGGGTCTCCTGACTCGCAGGCAGCTTCTTAACCCTCTGCGCCACCAGGGAAGCCCGACTAGGCACAAATCTACCGTGAATTCCTAGAGCCACCGGGAATAGAGGAGCAAGGAACCACATATACACCGGAGTGCACACCTACACACGCACACACACACGCAAAGCCTGACACAGATCTAACAGCTTTGTTTCTTTTCACAAGACCCTAAACCCACTGGCACCCTTCCTTGGTGGCGCACCCACTGTATACCAGGCACACTGGGGTGCTTGAAGACCTTGCCTAATTCAGCTCTGCCACCTCCTCACAGTCCCTCACCTTCAAAATGGACAATACACGTCACCGCAGGGCACCATGGTGAGGATTAATCAAGATTATCTACGCCAAGTGTGCAGAAAAGCGCCTGCCCAGTGTTTGCTTAGATTTGTGTTAGGTGTGATCTAGAGACTAAAGGGGCCAGGACTTGGGACTTCCCGGGGAGAACAGGGAGGATAGGAGCTGAAACTAGAACAAACATTTAGGACTTCCCTGGTGGACCATCGGTGAAGAATCCACCTGCCGATGCAGGGGACAGAGGCAGGCAGTGACCCCAGGAGCGGGAAGATCCCACAGGCTGTGGAGCAGCTAAGCCCACGCGCCACAACTGTTCAGCCTGTGCTCTAGGACCTGGGAGCTGCAGCTGCTGAGCCCACAAGTCGTCACACTCACTGAAGCCTGTGTGCCCTAGAGTCCATTCACCACCATGAGAAGCCTGTGCACCAACACTAGAGAATAGCCCAGCACAGCAATGAAGACCCAGCAGAGCCAAAAAATAAAGTAAAATAAAGTTTGTATCAAACACCTACGAGGTGCCAGGGACTGCTGCTCTGGGCTCTGGAACGTAGCAATGCGCAAGAGAAACCTAAGCCTCTACCCTCGTGCAGACTTTAAACCTGAAACAAGCGGTCAGTCCATCCACTGACCCCTCCATGCGAGGCCAAGCAGCTCGGTCGTGTCTGACTCTCTGGTGACCCCGTGGGCTGCAGCCCACCCGGCTTTTCTGTCCACAGGATCTCCCAGGCAGGAATCCTGGAGAGGGTTGCTATTTCCTACTCTCGGGGATCTTCCCCACCCAGGGATCGAACCTGGGTCTCCTGACTCGCAGGCAGCTTCTTAACCCTCTGCGCCACCAGGGAAGCCCGACTAGGCACAAATCTACCGTGAATTCCTAGAGCCACCGGGAATAGAGGAGCAAGGAACCACATATACACCGGAGTGCACACCTACACACGCACACACACACGCAAAGCCTGACACAGATCTAACAGCTTTGTTTCTTTTCACAAGACCCTAAACCCACTGGCACCCTTCCTTGGTGGCGCACCCACTGTATACCAGGCACACTGGGGTGCTTGAAGACCTTGCCTAATTGGCAAGGATGCTCTGCAAACCCGGTTTGTCAACTCGGGGGCCCCCACGTGCTTTCTCCTGCGCCCAGCTCACCGTCAGGCGGCTCGGGAACTTCTGCTCCTTCCCGGCCTGACCCCTTCCTCATCAGGACTGATTTCCTTTTATGGAGAAATCTGAAGCTATAACCCAACACATATTTTGAAAGCAGGGCCTCTGCCATCCTGGTGGGAAACCCCAGCTCTGTTCTCTTCAACGATTTCCCATCCTTGACCTGCAGTCAGGAAGACCTGCTGTCAAGCCCAAGAAGGAGGCTGGGACTTGCCCCTTCCCGGGAGGCGGCCAGCCCAGGGTCACTGGGGTCGGAGGCTTCAGGGACTGGGCTGGGCTGACCACAGGTTAGAGACCTGCGCGACGGGGTTGAGGAGGTAAAGGGTGCAGGAATGCGGGTAGCTGTGTAGAGCCCTGGGCCCAGGCACCACTGGTGAGGTTGGCTTTCTCTCTGGCTCTGACTCTGGGGAAAGTGAGTTTTCATGGCCTTCCTGAGCCTCGGTTGACTCCTCTACAAAATGGACTCACCACCGTATCCACCTCCACGGGCTGGCGCTGAGATCCAGAGAGAGAAGACCGGCCAGCCGGAGGCATTCGGTGACACTTGTCATAAAAAGCCCACACCACAGCTACCGACGGCTGCGCTGTGGCCAAGGACTAGAGTTGGCCTCGGACATCTGTGGGAGCAGAAGTCCGGCGTGCAAACATGGACCTGAAGTCAGGGGTAGCCATGGCTCAAGAAACCAGCAAGAGAGGGGTGTGCCTTGTACAATCCTTCACCCTGGGGCCGCCGTCACCTATCTGCTGGGACTCCCAGGGGTGCATTCTGCCTTCAGTCAACCACCCTCGACTCCTGGCCCCCACCGTCAGTGCCCACCGACCACTGGGCTGTCCGAAGGCCTCCAACGACCCCATTTCTCCAAGGCAACCCAGAGATGGCGCGTGTCTCGTCTCCGGCGCCAGGTGGGCTCGGAAAGGTCCAGGCAAGGGTCCGAGGAGCTCGGGAGAGGCGCCCGCCGAGGGGCGGGTACTGGGGCAAGGTTCCTCCACCCCGGGGACCCGCACGCGGGGCGTGGGGCCGCGAGCCCAGGCGGGCAAAGGCCAAGGTCAGCAGCGGCTTCCCGCCCTGCGCGAGGTTGGAGCGACCGTCCGGGCCCTCCGCGCTCCGACGGAGACGAGCTCTCCATCCACACGGGCGGGGGTGGTTATGGAGGGGGGGATCCATTTGGGCCACGGGTCCCCTCCCCGCCGCGCAGCTCGCCACCCACTCCCGGACCCCCAGACTCACCCTCTCCAGGGTACAGGTGGCCGCGGCGCCCCCCAGCAGCGCGGCCACGGCCACCAGGCGCAGCACGGCCGCCGCCCCCCGCGCGCCCCCGGCGCCCATGGCTGCGGGAGCGCGGGGTCCCGGAGGATCAGAGCGCCAGGCGCCCGCCCGCGGGGTGCATGCTCCGGAGCGGCCGCCCCAGAGGCGCTGGGGGCCGCGCGTCCTTCTCGTCCACGCCGGCGGCCCCCGGGGCCGGTTGGGACTGACTCCCTTTCTACAAAATGGACTTTCTCTGGCTCTGACTCTGGGGAAAGTGAGTTTTCATGGCCTTCCTGAGCCTCGGTTGACTCCTCTACAAAATGGACTCACCACCGTATCCACCTCCACGGGCTGGCGCTGAGATCCAGAGAGAGAAGACCGGCCAGCCGGAGGCATTCGGTGACACTTGTCATAAAAAGCCCACACCACAGCTACCGACGGCTGCGCTGTGGCCAAGGACTAGAGTTGGCCTCGGACATCTGTGGGAGCAGAAGTCCGGCGTGCAAACATGGACCTGAAGTCAGGGGTAGCCATGGCTCAAGAAACCAGCAAGAGAGGGGTGTGCCTTGTACAATCCTTCACCCTGGGGCCGCCGTCACCTATCTGCTGGGACTCCCAGGGGTGCATTCTGCCTTCAGTCAACCACCCTCGACTCCTGGCCCCCACCGTCAGTGCCCACCGACCACTGGGCTGTCCGAAGGCCTCCAACGACCCCATTTCTCCAAGGCAACCCAGAGATGGCGCGTGTCTCGTCTCCGGCGCCAGGTGGGCTCGGAAAGGTCCAGGCAAGGGTCCGAGGAGCTCGGGAGAGGCGCCCGCCGAGGGGCGGGTACTGGGGCAAGGTTCCTCCACCCCGGGGACCCGCACGCGGGGCGTGGGGCCGCGAGCCCAGGCGGGCAAAGGCCAAGGTCAGCAGCGGCTTCCCGCCCTGCGCGAGGTTGGAGCGACCGTCCGGGCCCTCCGCGCTCCGACGGAGACGAGCTCTCCATCCACACGGGCGGGGGTGGTTATGGAGGGGGGGATCCATTTGGGCCACGGGTCCCCTCCCCGCCGCGCAGCTCGCCACCCACTCCCGGACCCCCAGACTCACCCTCTCCAGGGTACAGGTGGCCCGCGGCGCCCCCCAGCAGCGCGGCCACGGCCACCAGGCGCAGCACGGCCGCCGCCCCCCGCGCGCCCCCGGCGCCCATGGCTGCGGGAGCGCGGGGTCCCGGAGGATCAGAGCGCCAGGCGCCCGCCCGCGGGGTGCATGCTCCGGAGCGGCCGCCCCAGAGGCGCTGGGGGCCGCGCGTCCTTCTCGTCCACGCCGGCGGCCCCCGGGGCCGCAGCCTCCGCCCGGGAGGGCCCTGGAAGCAGCCCTGGGAGGGGCGCGCGGCCTCCGCCGCTACCAATCCCGCAGCGCGGCCCGGCGGAGGCGGCCCCGACTCCGAGCCCCCGCGGGCCCCGTCCCGCGATCTCGGGACCCGGAGTCCCGCGCGGCGCCCCCGCCTCCCAGCTCCTGGTCCCGAGAGCTCGGGAGCTCCGATCTTCGGACGCGCGGACCCACGGACGTGCGGACAGGCGGGCGGGCACCCGGGCAGGCGGGCGGCGGGCGCGAGGGCTGCTCGCTCGGGCCGTAAACAACGCGGCCCGTCAGCTGGGCCCCGTGCGGGCCGCGGGAAAAGGCGGCGCGGATCTGGGATCGGAAGGGACTCGGCGCGCGGAGAGGCCCGAGAGGGGTGGAGGGAGGCCGGGCAGGGGGCGGCGCCGCCCCGCCCCGCCCCGCCCGTCCGCCCGCCGGCCTCCCTAGCGGGGCCCCGCGCCGGAGGCCCCCGCGCGCCGCGGCCACGGGGGCGCCCCGGGTTCCTGCCCGGCGCCCGCGCCGCCAGCAGCCCCACGACTCCCGTCTCAGAGCCCGGGGCCGCCCAGGGCCCCAACCCAGCAAGGCGGATCCCCTGTTGAAAACATGTTTGCTATTTTGTGCTCCATGGGACTTTGGAAAATCCATTTAAAAAAAAAATATATTCTCTTAAAATAGTGCTTATCTTGGTTAACTCGACTTTTGGGTCCTCCCTGAAAGAGCGCGCTCGCCTCGCCCTCGTCCTAGTCCTGCCGGGCCTTGAGCGCGCGGGCACCCCAGACGTCCTACCCCCGAGGGCGCCCCAGCCCAGCGCCAGGCCCCGGGGACAGCCACGTGCACGCGCGCGCCGCGTGCGCTCAGGTTTTCGGTAGACTGGGCCCCTCCGCGCGCGCGCGCGCTCTGTGGTTCACGTCGGAAAAGGGCCCCCTAGGAGGACGGGCAGAACCTCGGGAAAGGGCACACCCGGCGCTGGGACCTTGGCTAGGACACAGGTGGACCCACGCAAGTGTTCCATACGCAGACCCAGAGCCCCTTGTGTGTTGGAATCTCTATAGCCGTGGTCATTCGTGAAGAGGGCACGACGGTGGTCAGGCCACCTTGCTAAAGAGGGGCCCTAAGGACAGAAAAGCCGGAACCGAGTGAGACTCTGGGTCCCTCCACCTTGACTTCCTGTGTGACCTAAAGGGAGTAACTCCTCTTTCTGCGGGGGCCTCCTCTGTACCATGCGTGTAACAGTACCTGCAGGTCCGATTCCGAGAGTGGCCGGGGCTTCCCAGGTCGCAGAGAATCCGCCTGCCAGTGCAGGAGATGTGGGTTCGATCCCTGGGTCGGGAAGATCCCCTGGAGAAGGAAATGGCAACCTCTTCCAGTATTCTTGCCTGCAGAATTCTGTAGACAGAGGAGCCTGGAGGGTTACAGTCCACGGGGTCAGAAAGAGTCAGACGTGACTGAATGCAAGGGTACACACACACACACACACACACACACACACACAGAGGAGGTGAAGCATGGCAAGGCACCCAGCACAGCTCTTGGCTGAGAGCATCCATTCTTTTCTCTCGCCTTTTCAACAAATATTACTTTCCCAGTAGCTGGGCCCACTGTCCTTCTATCGCAGATCTGTTCCTGCCTCCCTGGCCCTCCGGTGCCCGGCTCCACCTGTCTGTTCCAGTGAGCCTTCCCTGACCGCACTGGGCAGATGATCCCCACCCCCTCCTCCGTTTGTTCCGGTCTGTGTTCCCGACACCACAGCAGGTATCTCTACCTGAAATTCTGAGTTCCTGTGGGTCTTCACCCTCCCCAAGAAGACAGAAATCTTGTCCATCTTGTTCACCGGTGTACACCCGGTGGCTGACATATCCATTGCTTAATAAATATTTGTTGAGCGGAAAAACCAACATGCAGTAAGTGGTGGGGATTTGCAGGGAGCAAAATAAATACCGTTCATTTCCTTGTAGACCTCTCAAACCAGAGCAGGGAGAAAGCCATTCATTATACATCAGACGTGTTATAAGGTGGCGGGGGAGGTGAAGGGGGTGAGATAGGGAAGGATTCTCCGAAGGAATGATTTTGAACTGAAATCTGAGGAGGTAGAGCCAGCCCAGGGAAATGTTCAGCATGTGCAAAGGCCCAGAGGCCAGGTGGCTGTTCTCACAGCTGAGCCCAGGCCTTGCAGCTGGATCACAGGAAGAAGAGAGGGGGAACTCGGCTCGTGGGCAGAACTCGAAGGGATCTGCCCTGTTAAGGGTGGTCCCCACCACGGCATTCATCCTAAAACCAACAGGGATGCATTAGAAAGTTCATACCAAACAGTTGAGCTTCCCTGGTAGCTCGGCAGGTAAAGAACCTGCCTGCAATGCAGGAGACCCAGGTTTGATCCCTGGGTTGGGAAGATTTCCTGGAGAAAGGAATGGCAATCCACTCCAGTATTCTTGCCTGGAAATTCTCAGGGGCCAAGGAGCCTGGCAGGCTACAGCCCATGGGGTCGAAAAGAGTCTCACACACAACTGAGCAACTAACATCTTCACTTTCACCAAAGCGTTTTGTCTCCAGTGAAAATTTCTATCCCACTGTTAACCATGGGACAAGAGCGGACCCACAGACAGCAGGTTGGAGCAGGTGCAGTCCCAGATTATGAAGAACTGTGGATCTAATCAATGTCTCCCTTCTCTCTGATCCACCGGAACCCCTGAAAGCCACCAACAATTCCAGGCAGGTGGCATTTCCAGCTACCTGCTGCCCTCTGGAAATCCTTCAGGATGCATGACTTCTACATAGAGTTGGGTATAAAGTCAAGAGACTCATCATGCTTAGGACTTGCTGGGAGAAAAATGAAGACGCCACCACTTACAGGAAAAATGCATTGTTTCTTCTGTAGGCCACCACCATTGCCAAAAAATATCAGCATGTCAACACTGGACGTCAACCTCTTACTGCCTTTTATTAAAAGCATTGGAGTGGGGCTTCCCTGGTGGTCCAGTGGGTAAGGACACCTCCTTGCAGTGCAAGGGGCACCAGTTCGATCCCTGGCCTGGGAACATCCCACGTGCCATGGAGTGGCTGGACTGATGTGTCCAACTACTGAACTGAAGCTCTGGAGTGCATGCGCCCAGAGCCGGTGCTCTGTGACAACAGAGGCCACTGCGATGGGAGGCCCACACAGGCCAAAGAACAAAGATGAATGAAAATATATAAATAAAAGACCAATAGAAGTGGCCCGCCCGCCCTCCCCTACCTCCAAAAAAAAGCATTGGAGTGAATGTAGAAAATCACCATTTGCTAATCTCCAGAATAATTGATTCTGACAAGAGTCATCTATGAAAGCTAAAGTGAGGGCTGGAAGCTTGAAAATTAATGGGGTATTTCCATGGTCTGCAAGTATCTCTGCGCAGGATGCTTGTCCAAAGGAAAAAAAAAAGGAAAAATAGTAGCTTCATGGAAGAGAAAGCTGGCTTAACAAAATGATCAGTGTTACTCCTGTATTTTCTTTCATAACTGAGGACTTTACTGGGACAATTCGGGGAGGCTGAAAATGGTCTCTCAGTTTCACGGTGAAACTGCATCAGGGTTGTCATCCTCGTACTGAAGTGTCATAACAGAACGTTGTCGGCTTTAGATAATGCACCTCAAATGAAGTACATAGGGGTTAAGAAGCATAATATCTGCAACTTGCTCTCAAATGGTTCAGAAAAAAAAAGAGCAAGGCAGAGAAAGAACAAAACAGGTGTGACCAAAATAAGTGTGATAAAATTGATAACTCTGATAAGAAATGTGTACATCAGGATGAATTCTACTCTTTGGGGAGCTTTGCGGGACGTCTGTGCAGGCGTGTGCCACGTGCTCCGTCACGTCCGACTCCTGCAAGCCCATGGACTGTAGCCCACCAGGCTCCTCTGTCCATGGGATTCTCCAGGCAAGAATACAGGAGTGGGTTGCAGTTTCTTTCTCCAGGGCATTCTCCCAACCCGGGGATTGAACCCACTTCTGTGTCTCCCGCACAGGCCGGCAGATTCTTTACCACAGGAGGAAGTCTGAGATCATGTCAAAAGGATTAACAAAAACTTTACAAGGGACTTCTCTGGTTGTCTAGGGGTAAAGAATCTACCTTGCAATGCAAGGGACACGGGTTCGATGCCTGGTCTGGGAAGATCCCACATGCTGTGGAGCAACTAAGCCCAAGCACCACAGCTCCTGAGCCAGCACCCCAGAGCCCATGCATCCCAGCTGCTGAAGCCGGTGTGCCTGGAGAGCCCGTGCACCGCAAGAGAAGCCACCACAAGAAGCCTGCACACTGCAGCGAAGAGGAGCCTCTGCTCGCCACAACAAAGAGTGCTCACTTGCAGCAACAAAGATCCACTCAAGCCAAATACATAAATCTTTAACAAAAAGCTTTACAAGGTTTTAAAAACCATTTGAGACTTCTTGTTTGGCTTTGCTTTTCTTAGATTGACTTTGGTCTGACATTTAAACACATACCACAGTTCGAAGGCATGATGTAAGGAGAGAGATCATTTCACAGTTGATGAGGACAAACACCAAATACTTGAGGTCTTTCTTTAGCAAGCCCCTTTGGGACCATCTCCCTCAATCTAGCCGTTTCCCCGTTCTATTAAAGCAGGAAACCAAATGCGAATCCTAACTCCTGTGCTGTCATGGAAACCCGCTGTCATACAGAATATTTAGGAGGAGAGGGAAAAAACTACAGATGGATTTGCCTTGTGAGTAATAGTGTAAAAACCCAGCCACGAGGATTTCCTAACAGGACCAGGCGGAAGATTGAAAGAACATGGCACCTGTACCAGGATCGAGTGGAACTTGGGTCAGGAGGGCAGAGATGGTTAGTGTTCGGAAGTCTAGTCAGCAGGATCTCCATACTCATAGATTCAAGGTGCGTGAACATCTCCAAGCTACTAAAAATGCATTCCCTGGTGATCCAGTGGCTAAGACTCCCTGCTCCCAATGCAGGAAGCCTGCTTCCATCCTTGGTCAGGGAACGAGATCCCACATCGTACAACCCAAGATCTTGCGTGCTGCAACAAAGATCAAATGTCCCGAGTGCCACAAAAGACCTGGTGACGCCAAACAAATAAATAGTTATTCCTGTATTTGATGAATTCCATAGCCACTCAAAAAGGAAACCATCAGACTCGGCAATGTGGACATTTTGTTTTACAATTGCAAAGTAGAGAACATCTCTTTAAGCAAGAAGCAAATCCAAAAATAACAAATCTGGCTATGTAAAAATTGAGTTATAGGAATAGTAAAAAGAATCCATGCATAAAGTCGAACGTCAGATGTTTAAAAGTGAGAAAAACATATGCAACCTAAGTGACAGATAAAGGGTATGCATTTTAGGATATTACGTACTGTGTAATGTGTAATACTGATTTTTTCAGTGGCGAAAAAAAAGCCCAAACATTTATTTGCCAAAATAAAAATGGCAAAGGACACGAACGGGTACAGAAACAGACTACGAAAAGGAAAAAAGAGAAAGAATACAGAAGATACTCAAATATACAAAAGGATGATCAGCTTTCTTCATAGTTAAAGATGCGCCTATGTCATTTTCAACTGCATTTGCCAACAGTCAGGAAAACGGGCAACACAGTGTGAAGGTGTTTGAGAACACATTCTCATCAGCACTGCTGTAGGCGACCTTCCTAGTGGTCCAGTGGCTAAGACTCCACACTCCCAACGCAGGAAGCCCAAGTTCGATCCCTGGTCAGGGAACTAGATCCCACATACTGCAAGTCGAGTCTGAATGCTGCAACTAAGATCCAGTGCGGCCAAGTAAATAAATGCTTTCTAATGACATTGTTTTGTTTTGTTTTGAAGGAAAAAAAAAAAACTGGTAAACAAGTTCACCCAGTGGGTGGGAGTGGTTGCAATTTGGCAATGACTTTCAGCATGTAAATTGCATGTTTTAACCAACTGGTCTCACTTCTAGGGAACTCTATGCTGCGCAAATATTCTTTATGGGTGTAAAGAGAAGTATTCTCAAAAACAGTCATCGCAGCAGAGGCTGAAATCAACCTAACTCACGTTTCTCCCAAGGAACAGGAAGATCCTTGTGTTCCCCTCAAAGTGCCTCATCTGTCCAAATATTTCAAATCCTCCTTGTTTTCTTTTCTTCTCTTTTCTTTCTTCTCTGATTCCACACTCGTATAATTTGCATTGGCAAGTTATAGTCACTAGCCTCCTACTTTTTCCTGGGTGTTATTTTTCCTCTGAGGGAACTTTGAGGGTAGAAAGGCAGGGCTTGAAATTGATACAAGAAAACAGACAGCTTGATGTCTGCCCCTCCTGTTCTCATGCCAGGTTATTTCAGCACTTCCAAAAGCTCTGTTATTCGTAAAACCTCTATTTCTGACCCTTAATTCCGATACACGGGGACCTTGTTTTTGTTTCATTTTTATTGTGGCAAAATACGTATCATATAGAAGTCACCATGGAAACCATCTTAAAGTGTACAGTTCAGGGACATGAAGCACAATGTTGTGCAACTTTTACCACTATCTTGTTCCAATTTTTTTTTTCACCGTCCCAAACAGAAACGCCATTACCCGTGAAGCAATCACTCCTCGTTCTCCCTCCCTTCAGCCTCTGGCAATGGCTAATCTACTTCCTGCCTATACAGATATTCCTATCCTGCACATTTCCTATCCGTGCATCATATACTATGTGACTTTGGGACTTTCACTACTTAGCATAATGTTTTCAAGGCTCATCCACACAGCAGCATGGATGAGTTGTTTGGTTGCTGAGTCATAGCAGACTCTTTGAGACGCCATAGACTGCAACCCCCCGGTGTCCCTGGGCTTCACCCTCTCCCCCGAGTTTGCTTAAATTCATGCCGGTTGAGTTGATGACTTTATAAAACCATCTCACCCTCTGTCACCCCCTTCTCCTCCTGCCTTCCGTCTTCCCCAGCATCCAGGTCTTTTCCAGTGAGTCGGCTCTTCCCATCAGGGGGCCCCAGGACTGGAGCTTCACCTTCGCATCCATCCTTCCAGTGAATGTTCAGGGCTGATTTCCTTGAGGATCAACTGGTTTGATCTCACCATCCAGGGAGTTAACACTTCATTCTGTCTTATGGCAGAATGACATCCCGTTACCAGTAGACGTGGATATGGACTTTGACTCATCAGAACCTTTCCATCTTCCTCTTTTGAACCACACTTGAGGCCACATTTTCCAAAATCCACAGCGTGACTGAACTGCAGCCCATGGGAACCGTTACTATTTACTGATGTATCTATCTGACTGTGCTGGGTCTTAGGTATAGTATGCGCACTCTTAGCTTCAGGTGGGATCTGGTTCCATGACCAGGGATTGAACCCGGGGCCCCTGACCTGAGGGTGCAGAATCTTAGCCACTGGACCACCAGGGAAGTCCCAGCCCATGGGAATTTTTGAGTGATGGGTTTCTCCTGGTTTCTGATGCATTGTCCAAATCTAGGCTTCATCTTAACCAGTCTCAGAGAATTCAGATGGTGATTGGATGTAACAAAGTGCCTAGGAGATGGAAAAGCTGCCGAGATGAGCTCTTTGTCCCTGAATAAGACATTAAGGAAGTACAGCCAGCTAATCTGGACATGTTACTGCTGTGGTGTTCGTGTCCCCCTCTGCCTCCTTCCTTCCCCCCAGCATCTTTTTCAAGAAAGATGAAAGCCATGAGGGAACTCATGTAAAATGTTTGTATTTCTCAGAAACATTTCCTGTCATTGTTGCCTGGCTGAGAGGGACAGTTGGCCACATATGGGTGGGAAAAAAATGATATAAAGATGATAAAGAAAAGAAAACTGCTTTTCAGACTCATGGACAGAGAAAACAGATATGTGGGTGCCAAGGAGGAGGGATAGAGTGGGAGTCTGGGATAAGCAGATACAAACTATTACCTATAGAATGGATGACCAGCCGGAGTCCACTGGATCTAGAGTCAATATCCCATGATAAACTGTAATAGAAAAAAATATGGAAAAGCATGTATGTGAATGTGTGTGTGTGTGTGCATATATGTATGTGTGTATTTCTGCTATATAGCACAATGATTCAGATATGTATTTGTGTGTATATATATACATATATATATCACAAAAGGCTTATTTCTAAATAAGAAAATAAGGATGTGTCTAAGGGCCATCCGTTCCCCTCCAAAAAGATTTCAAATCCAATTTAAATCAAAACCTGTATCTAAAAGAATAGAGGGAAAGTAATCTGAAATTCACCTAGAAAGGGCTTATGAACGTGTAGCGCCAATAACTCTTTGCTGTGAGGGCGGTGTGGTGCCTTGTCAGATGGTGAGCCGCTTCCCTGGTCTCTCTGCCATCACCTCAGCTGTGACAATCAAAAATGTCTCCAGACTTCACCGAGTGTCCCCTGTGGTGCAAAATATTGACAGAGAACCACTGGTTGAGAAGGATAATTACATCCGTATCAGGGGACTTCCTTGGCAGTCCAGTGGTTGAGAATCCATCTTCCCATGCAGGGAGTGCAGGTTGGAGCCCTGGTCCCGGAACTCAGATTCCACATGCCTCGGGACAACCAAGCCTGCACCCCAAAACTAAGCCTGAGCGCCACAGTTAGAGAGAAGCCTGCACGCTGCAACAAAGACTCAGCTCAGGCCAAAAAAAAATTAGCATCAGGAAGAAAGATCTGGAAAAGATCTTTTCCCTAGTAATCGGGAAAGCAGTAACACTTCCAGACATCAAAATATTAAAATCTTATAAAGCTAAAATAGGCATGAGCTTGGGCAAATTCCAGGAGACAGTGAGAGACAGGCAGGGCTTGCATGCTGTGTCCATGGAACCAGACACAACTCAGCGACTGAATAATAAAGCTAAAATAAGTTTCAATAGACACGACTGTAGCTGGTTGTATATCAGGAGTAGCCTAGAAATGCAGCCCCATTGTAATCATTCTTTAAAATTTTTAATGGAGGATAGTTGATTTACAATCATTTATTTTAAAAGGTCACTCCCAATTGACTGCAAAGAGAAAAATCTTCAACATCGTCATTCGGTAAAAGTGGCCAGGATCATTGTTTAGTAATTTGAGGAGGAAATCTATAGACATCGTTCATTCTGGTATAAAGTTTTGTGGCCAGGATCATTGTTTAGTAATTTGAGGAGGCATAATGTGATTCAGATATGTATTTGTGTGTATATATATACATATATATATCACAAAAGGCTTATTTCTAAATAAGAAAATAAGGATGTGTCTAAGGGCCATCCGTTCCTCAAAAGATTTCAAATCCAATTTAAATCAAAACCTGTATCTAAAAGAATAGAGGGAAAGTAATCTGAAATTCACCTAGAAAGGGCTTATGAACGTGTAGCGCCAATAACTCTTTGCTGTGAGGGCGGTGTGGTGCCTTGTCAGATGGTGAGCCGCTTCCCTGGTCTCTCTGCCATCACCTCAGCTGTGACAATCAAAAATGTCTCCAGACTTCACCGAGTGTCCCCTGTGGTGCAAAATATTGACAGAGAACCACTGGTTGAGAAGGATAATTACATCCGTATCAGGGGACTTCCTTGGCAGTCCAGTGGTTGAGAATCCATCTTCCCATGCAGGGAGTGCAGGTTGGAGCCCTGGTCCCGGAACTCAGATTCCACATGCCTCGGGACAACCAAGCCTGCACCCCAAAACTAAGCCTGAGCGCCACAGTTAGAGAGAAGCCTGCACGCTGCAACAAAGACTCAGCTCAGGCCAAAAAAAAATTAGCATCAGGAAGAAAGATCTGGAAAAGATCTTTTCCCTAGTAATCGGGAAAGCAGTAACACTTCCAGACATCAAAATATTAAAATCTTATAAAGCTAAAATAGGCATGAGCTTGGGCAAATTCCAGGAGACAGTGAGAGACAGGCAGGGCTTGCATGCTGTGTCCATGGAACCAGACACAACTCAGCGACTGAATAATAAAGCTAAAATAAGTTTCAATAGACACGACTGTAGCTGGTTGTATATCAGGAGTAGCCTAGAAATGCAGCCCCATTGTAATCATTCTTTAAAATTTTTAATGGAGGATAGTTGATTTACAATCATTTATTTTAAAAGGTCACTCCCAATTGACTGCAAAGAGAAAAATCTTCAACATCGTCATTCGGTAAAAGTGGCCAGGATCATTGTTTAGTAATTTGAGGAGGAAATCTATAGAGTTTTTGGTTTGTTTTTTCTTTCTTTTTTTTTACAGCGTTTCATTGCTTACATGTCGACCTGAATCCACCATCGTATAGAAGTTTTTTTGAATGGATTTAAAAACTATAAAGCAGCATTTAAATGTAGCTTGCTAAATGGAGAACTTTATTTATTGTTTTTAAGCTGGGTCGTTTTCTGTAACTTCCCACATCCTGAATTTGGCTGGTTGTTTCTAGGTGGTATGAACTGTTTCTAGTTTTATTGATTGATTGATTTTGGCCGTGCTTGGCCTTCTTCTCTAGTTGTGGGAGCAGGGGCTGCTCTTCGTTGCAGTGTGCGAACTTCTCACTGCAGGGGCTTCTCTTGCTATGGAGCACCGGCTCTAGGGAACGTGGGTTCATTAGCTACAACTCTGGGGCTCTAGAGCACACGCTCAGTAGTTGCAGTTCATGGGCTTCGTTGCTCCACAGCATGTGGGATCTTCCAAGATCAGGGATCGAACCTGTGTCTCCTACATTGGCAGGAGGATTCTTTACCACTGAGCCACCAGGGAAACCCCGCTAAATTGGAGAATTTTAAATCGTCCTATTCTTCTGAAACAAGCTAGAAGAAGGTAGAATTGGGTATGTATCCATCTTGCCAGAGAAAGCCCTTGCTTAGCATAAAGTCACCAAAAACATGATAATGACAAGCTTAAGACTTCACTCCACAAAAATTAAAAGGTCGACATATTATTTTAAAAACTGCCAAAACGAAAACATAAGTAACACAGAGAGAAAATATATTCAACAAACAACACCAAGGAGGTTCATTTCTGCCTTATAGGAAGGGTGTTCACAAATTGATAAAGGGAAAAGGAAAGAAATCCTATCAGATAGCCAGCAGATGGTATGAAGGGACTGTTCTCAAGAAAAAATAAAACTGCCAAGGAGTCAAGCCTTCAGGTTGACTCTTAAGCAAAGGGATGGCATGAGTGAAAACGGTTCAGGTGGGCGCTGGTATTCACCTATGAAATTCACCAGTCAAAGAGAAAAATCTTCAACATCGTCATTCGGTAAAAGTGGCCAGGATCATTGTTTAGTAATTTGAGGAGGAAATCTATAGAGTTTTTGGTTTGTTTTTTCTTTCTTTTTTTTTACAGCGTTTCATTGCTTACATGTCGACCTGAATCCACCATCGTATAGAAGTTTTTTTGAATGGATTTAAAAACTATAAAGCAGCATTTAAATGTAGCTTGCTAAATGGAGAACTTTATTTATTGTTTTTAAGCTGGGTCGTTTTCTGTAACTTCCCACATCCTGAATTTGGCTGGTTGTTTCTAGGTGGTATGAACTGTTTCTAGTTTTATTGATTGATTGATTTTGGCCGTGCTTGGCCTTCTTCTCTAGTTGTGGGAGCAGGGGCTGCTCTTCGTTGCAGTGTGCGAACTTCTCACTGCAGGGGCTTCTCTTGCTATGGAGCACCGGCTCTAGGGAACGTGGGTTCATTAGCTACAACTCTGGGGCTCTAGAGCACACGCTCAGTAGTTGCAGTTCATGGGCTTCGTTGCTCCACAGCATGTGGGATCTTCCAAGATCAGGGATCGAACCTGTGTCTCCTACATTGGCAGGAGGATTCTTTACCACTGAGCCACCAGGGAAACCCCGCTAAATTGGAGAATTTTAAATCGTCCTATTCTTCTGAAACAAGCTAGAAGAAGGTAGAATTGGGTATGTATCCATCTTGCCAGAGAAAGCCCTTGCTTAGCATAAAGTCACCAAAAACATGATAATGACAAGCTTAAGACTTCACTCCACAAAAATTAAAAGGTCGACATATTATTTTAAAAACTGCCAAAACGAAAACATAAGTAACACAGAGAGAAAATATATTCAACAAACAACACCAAGGAGGTTCATTTCTGCCTTATAGGAAGGGTGTTCACAAATTGATAAAGGGAAAAGGAAAGAAATCCTATCAGATAGCCAGCAGATGGTATGAAGGGACTGTTCTCAAGAAAAAATAAAACTGCCAAGGAGTCAAGCCTTCAGGTTGACTCTTAAGCAAAGGGATGGCATGAGTGAAAACGGTTCAGGTGGGCGCTGGTATTCACCTATGAAATTCACCAGTGAAACACACAAGGGACATTCCTGGTGATCTGTGCTCCCAATGCAGGGGGCACAGGTTCAACTCCTGGTGGGGAACTAACATTCTCCCTTGTGGCTCTGTGAAGCCTCAAAAATAGAACAAAAATAGGCTCAGAGATTACCGTGTGTATGTGTGCATGTGTGCACATGGGAATGGGGGTACAGTTGTATCCAACTTTTTGCGACACCATGGACTGTAGCCCACCCGGCTCCTCTGTCCAGGGGATTTCTCCAGGCAAGAATACTGGAGTGGGTAGCCTTTCCCTTCTCCAGGGGATCTTCCTAACTGA
The DNA here is from genome assembly GCA_022376925.1 of Tragulus kanchil. Classification (NCBI taxonomy): domain Eukaryota; kingdom Metazoa; phylum Chordata; class Mammalia; order Artiodactyla; family Tragulidae; genus Tragulus; species Tragulus kanchil. Next base: position 6,285,937 of record JAIOJX010000029.1, read on the forward strand.
ACCCCTGTCTCTTGCATTGCAGGCAGGTTCTTTACCATCTGAGCAACCAGGAAACCTAAGTCAAATCATCACATTGGGCACCTAAAAGGTACAGTTTTATTTGTCCACTGTGCTTCAGTGAAGTGGAAAACTCTTTCTGCAGCTGGTGAAGATGGGTGTGCTGTACTGAGAACATGTTTAGTGAACTGAACTGTGGTCCGCCACACCGTACACTGCGGCAAAAACCAACACAACTAGAAAACCAGAAATAATTTGTATACACTTCCAAAAAATCATTAAGAGAGTCAATTTCTCATTATGTGTATTTTTCTGGTTTTTTTTTATTAAAAAAAACACAAAAGACACGGTGGTATCTTCAAAGTATAGCCTGAGTGAGAGACGTCAGCCTGAAAAGGTCACGTACGATTCCAACTATGTGAACTTTTTCTCTGAAAAAGGCAAAATTACAAAGATAGAAAAGAACAGCGTGGTTGCCAGGGGCTGGGCTGGGCGTGGGAGAGGAGGAGGGAGGGGTGAGGGGGAGAAGCGCGGTTCTTTGGGGCTGGGGAACGATTCTGCATAGTACGGGAATGAGGCGGTTGTGTCAAAACCAAAGAAGATGGAACACCAAGAGCGCACTCTTGTGCAAACGACCGACTTAACTTCAGTGTTGGCTCATCAGTTGTAGCAAACCCAGTCCACGAATCTAGATGCTGCTAGTGAGGGCGAGGAGTGGGAGGGGAAAGAGGGCGGTGTCTGGAAGCTGTTTTCTGCCAGTTTTTCTGTATACCTACTCTCTAAAAACATCTTTTAGAATAAAAGTCGCTTAACTTTTTTAACGTTTGAACTCTTTTTAAAATGGAAAGAGAAGGACGTGTCTCTGGGACCCCCGGCGAGCATCAGTGAGATGCACTGAACGCAGTAGCCGAGGTAGGGACCCTCCTCCTCTTCTGGAACTTTCCACACTGTCTGGGGAGGGTGGGGCGTGGGTGCAGCTAACGTGGAAGGTCTTTAAAAAGCTAAAAATTGGGGCTTCCCCTGGTGGTCCAGTGGGTAAGGACACTGCCTTGCAGTGCAAGGGGCGCCGGTTCGATCCCTGGCCTGGGAAGATCCCACGTGCCGCGGAGCGGCTGGACCCATGTGTCCAACTACCGAGCCGGAGCTCTGGAGCACATGCGCTGGAGCCGGTGCTCTGCAACGAGAGAGGCCACTGCAATGGGAGGCCCACACAGGCCGAAGAACAAAGATGGATGAAAATAGCTAAATGAGAGACCAATAGAAGTGGCCCGCCCGCCGTGCTCCCTCCCCAACCCACCCTCCCCCACCAAAAAGGAAAGAAAGAAAGAAAAAAAACATATATATATATATATATATATATATATATATATGATATCACTTACCTGTGGAATCTAAAAAAAATGATACAAATGAATTGATGCCTTTGAACGTTGGTGCTGGAGAAGATACTTGAGAGTCCCTTGAGCTGCTTGAGCTGCAAGGAGGTCAAACCAGTCAATCCTCAAAGAAATAAACCTGAATATTCTTTGGAAGGACTGACGCTGAAGCTGAAGCTCCAATAGTTTGGCCACCTGATGTGAAGAGATGACTCACTGGAAAAGATCCTGATGCTGGGAAGAATAGAGGGCAGGAAGAGAAGGGTACAACGGAGGATGAGGTGGTTGGATGGCATCACTGCCTCAGTGGACATAAGTTTGAGCAGGCTCAGGAGACGGTGAAGGACAGGAAGCCTGGCGTGCTGCAGTCCACGGGGTCACAAAGAGTCAGATGTGACTGAGAAACTGAAATGAACTGAACAAAACAGAAACAGACTCACAGACACAGAAAGTAAAGGTCTGGTTACCAAAGGGGAAAGGGGGGCATAACGTAGGAGATTGAAATTAACATGTGTACATTACTACTTATAAAATAGGCAATCAGAAGGACCTGCTGTATAGAACAGGGAACTATACTCAGTATCTTATAATCAATTATAGTGGAAAAGAATCTAAAATGAAGACAAAAATAGGGCTTCCCTGGTAGCTCAGTGGTGAAGAGCTCACCTGCAGGAAACACAGGAAGATCCGGGAAGATTCCACAGGCTGCAGAGCAACTGAGCCCGTGAGCCACAGCAATGGAGCCTGTGCTCTAGAGCCTTGGAGCTGCAACTACGGTACCCATGGGCCGCCACTACGGAAGCCCGTGGGCCCTAGAGTCCAAGTTCCACAACAAGAGACGTCACCACAACAAGAAGCCTGCTCACCTCCACTAGAGAGGAGCCCCCACTCCCTGCAACTAGAGAAGAGCCTGCAACAGCAGTGAAAACCCAGAAGAGCCAAAAATACATAAATAAATAAACTTTTAGAAAAGAATACAAAAATAAATTTTAACAGCATAATGAGTCAACAGTATTGTCTTATAAATTTCAGTGTCTTTAAGAAACCAGATCTTAAGTGGTCCCACTACACACACAGAGAGAGAGACACACATAAAAGGATGATTATGTCATGAGATAAGGGTGTTTGCTAAGGCGATGGTGGTATTCCTGTTGCAATAGAGAAATGCATCAGATCAGCATGTCTGTACATCTTAAACGCATAACAACTGTGTTTCATTTAAAGAGACTATTTAAGGGAATGTATTATCTCAGAGAACAAGACGTTCTGATGTTGAGAGGCTCCAGGATTCTTTAACTCAGCAGAATCAGAAAACGGATTCTTCCCACATGTCACCCTTCTGTCTGCAGCGTGTCGAGGGAAGGAAGAAGCCTAGTTCCATTTAGGGGTGTTCTGGGTGTGGGAAAGGGGGGTGCCACAGACAGCTAGGGCTCAGGGCAAGACGGAAAGCCAGAGTCATTCCTCCACTGCGGGAGAGAGTCAGCGGACCCCAGGAGGGTAAGTGGAGTGAGGCGTTGCCCTGATCCCACAGCACCCTACGCACCTGTACTCACGAAGCACCGGTCGCCTGCCCAGCCCTCGCTGAGCTCTGAGACATCAGGGGTTCTCCTCTGCTCAAAGGTATGGGTGCAAGGATTTATTCCAGAGGAGCCAGGAAGGGAGGGTGGGAAGCAGAAGGGAAAAGTTTTGTAAGGGAATGAGGCCGAGTGAGGTCTCAGCCTGGCCTCAGCCTGATGCTGTGGGGAGCCCTGGGGGAAGAGCATCTTGACGTTTGTTCTGTCTCCTGAAGGGAGCTGGGCTTTGCCTCTCTAGCTGTGGGCTATGGGGCACGACAGGTGAGGAGGTGGGGAGGTTCCAAACACTTCTGGCTCACCTCTGCAAAAGCCATGCAGAGCGCAGGCAGTGCCGAAGGCCACAGGTGCGAGCTTTTAGCAGGAAAGCACAGAGAAGGTAAAGAAGATGAGATACATTATACACATTAAATATGTCACATGTACATAGGTCACATGAATATGTGGCATATATAATACATATTATATGTGTGATATATGCTGTCTATATGATGTGCATCATATGCATATATATGATATAGGCTTCTCAGGTGTCACTGGTGGTAAAGAATCCGCCTGTCAATGCAGGAGAGATAGAGAAGTGGTGTCAATCCCTGGGTGGGGAAGATGCCCCTGGCGGAGGAAATGGCACCCCGCTCCCGTATTCTTGCCTGAAAAATCCCATGGGCAGAGGAATCTGCTAGGCTCCAGGCCATGGGGTCGCAGAGAGTCAGACATGACTGAGCACATGCACGCACACACACACACACACAGATAGAGATAACACACACCCCCACATATCCACACAGGGCTGCAAGCCATGAATCAGAATGAAATGATTGTTGTACACAGACACGGGATTGCCCCAAGCCCCCCCAATAGAAGGCAGGCATACACAGGCAATGAAATGCTACATTTTTACCCTCATAAAAAAAGAATGAAATAAAGTCTTTTGTGCCACATGGATGGACCTGGAGATGATCATACTAAGTAAAATAAGTCAGAAAGAGAAAGATACCGTATGATATCACTTACGTGTGGAATCTAAAATATGGCACAAGGGAACTTATCTATGAAACACAAACAGACTCCCAGGCGTAGAGAACAGACTCGTGGTCACCAAGAGGAAGAGGGGTGGAGAGGGGAATGGGCTGGGAATGTAGGACTGCCAAATGCTAACTCTTATATAGAGAATGGACAACCAACAAGGTCCTACTATGTAGCACAGGGAACTCTGCTCAGAGTTATGCGGCAGCGTCGGTGGGAGGACACTCCAGAGGAGAATGGATACACGTATACGTATGGCCAAGTCCCTTTGCTGTCCATCTCAAAGCATCACAACATGGTTTATCAGCTACACGCCAATATAAAATAAAAGGTTAAAAACAGTCACACAAATATATTAATATGTTACAGTATTTCATCATTATATTAATTCCCTTACGTCATATTAGAAATATAATAAATTATTGTAAATGTCATTTTTTTGTCCATTCAGCTGCAATCTGCCAGGAATAAATTCTCAAACACCCTCATGGCTGGGGTCTCAACTGGAAAGAACCTTGACTCCCTCTAGAAAACTCCTATTCATCCTTCAAAGCCCAACTTAAAGTTCACCTTCCCTGACTCACTCTTATGAGATGAACACCTCCCTCTACAGTGCTAGTGTGAAAATAAATGAACTGCGGAAGCATTTCATTCAGTAAGTCAGAAAGAGCAAAACAAAACAAGCTGAGGAAGGAATTTGTAATGAGTGACGGAGTCTATCTTCATCAGGAAGAACACACAAAAATGCTTGAATGAGAAAAGGAATTTTGGAATAGAAGAGTCATATCTCTAGCCAGTTTATTCAAGAAACAGAAAACAAACCCAAGTATCTAAAACCAGATATAGAGTGGCTTTTTTAATAGAAGAATATGGCATACCGCTCTAAGCTGAGAACTGAGAAGATCCCAGTGAAAGTGAGTTTTCTACAAACATATATACTACCAACATTAGCTCAAGAAGGCATAGAACACCTGAACGAATAAATAAATAATGATGGGGAGACAAAACTAAAGACATTTTGTCAAAAAGGTCAGTCTCAAATGGTTTCGCCATTCAGCCTTCAAACGCTCAATCTTCAAAAGGTCAAGAAAGAGGTAAAGACTTCTAAGCTAAATGGAAAATTTCCTAATCATTCTGTAAACAGCCCAACCCTGATACTAAACCTGGCAACCTGGGAACGAATGTTTAAAGACTAAGCTCATCCAAAAAAAAAAGCAAACGTACTGAACAAAACCCAGGTTCACAGACTCCGATCCATAATTCTGAAAAGAAAAGAAAAACAAAGAAGTTCTGCAAAGTGGATTTTTTGCTTTTTTTGGTAACTTTGGCATCAAAACAAAGTTGATACTCTCTTGGCAAATGTAACATGTGGCTTATTGAAACTATGTGGCTTATTTTCAAATCTCTTTTGATATTGATTTGTAATGCAATTCCACAGTGATGAGAGAAGAGATGGTTTCAATACTTCTAGACCATGAATTTTTGTACCTTGTTTTATGTCTCTGGACATGTTCCAGTGTTTCCTCATTTTTATGGGAACTTGAATAGAATTTGCCTCCTACTGTTGTGTGAAAATTGTATTAATCTTAATGATGTTGAATTGGTTTGTGGCAAATTTTTCAGATCTACCATATCCTACTTTTCTGCCTGTTCATTCTATTCCTTTTTGAGAGTTTGATGTTGAAACCCCTACTAAAAATCTTAATTTACCTACACAAAAATAACTGTAATATCTAGTGGAATTACATGTACATGTGTTCTGTATCTTCCAAATTGCTTGGAAATGGGTTATCACAGTTTTTTTGTTTGTTTGTTTGGTTTTTTATTATTTATTTTTGGGCAGGGGTCGGGTTGGGGAGGGAGGGGAGCGGGCAGGCCACTTCTATTGGTCTTTCATTTGTCTGTTTTCATCCGTCTTTGTTCCTTGGCTCCTGTGGGCCTCCCATCGCGGTGGCATGCGCTCCAGAGCTCCGGCTCAGTAATTGGACACATAGGTCCAGCTGCTCGGCGGCACGTGGGATCTTCCCAGGTCAGGGATCGAACCGGCGCCCCTTGCACTGCAAGGCGGTGTCCTTACCCACTGGACCACCAGGGGAAGCCCTATCACAGTTTTATAATTTAAAAAATAAAGAGAGGGCTTCCCCTGGTGGTTCAGTGGGTAGGGACACCGCCTTGCAGTGCAAGGGGCACCGGTTCGATCCCTGGCCTGGGAAGATCCCACGTGCTGCAGAACAGCTGGACCGATGTGTCCAATGACCAAGTCGGAGCTCTGGAGCACATGCGCCCGGAGCCGGTGCTCTGCAACAACAGAGGCCACTGCCATGGGAGGCCCACATGGGCCAAAGAACAAAGACGGATGAAACTGAATAAATGAAAGACCAATAGAAGTGGCCCGCCCACCCTCCTCCCTCCCCAACCCACCTCTCCCCAAAAAATAAAAATAAAAAATAAAGAAAGACAAAAAAAGACTTATTTGATAGCCAACTTGACCCAAAGTGGTATGAGGCTCCTTATAATATTTATGACCCAGAATGTGAATGTATTCATGCATCTTGGATGCTGAAATATTACTGATTATTTCTCCCACAATCCACGTGGCGTGTTACGGGACAATACAGAGCACGCCCCCTCTTGCACGTGTGTGTGCAAAGACAGCAGTTTGCCGTGGCCTTAGAGGTTTATGGCAGGGATGCAAGGGTGAGTCTGTGTTGCCAGTTGGGTCCTGGGAAGCATCCAGGTGCGCTTCTCCATCTCTTGATTTTGGAGTATCATGCTGGTAGTATGGAATCATCCACAGGAAGAACGTTTACACCACAGAAACCGGCAGATGCTTCTGAATTCCATCCCCTGCTCCACCTCACCATTTACCGGCACTCTACTGACAGCTGAAAAGTCTTAAAGAAAATTCACTATGGGTACGTGAGAGGGAAAAATAGTAAATGTGCAGCTCCAGAGAACTCAGAAAAGTATTTGGTCAAATTTCGATCCAATATAAAAATTCAGTAATGCACAGACATTTTCATTGTCCAGAGAGGTGTTAGAGCGTCATTAACCACATGGGCTCAGAAATTCTATTCCCTGATGTTTTAAAAATATTTATTTTATTTACGTGTTTGTTTGGCTGCGCCGAGTCTTAGTTGCTGGATGCAGGATCTAGTTCCCTGACCAGGGATGCAACCCAGACCCCCTGTATTGAGAGCGTGGAATCTTAGTCCCAGGACCACCAGCAAAGCCCCCATGCCCTGTTTTTAAGCCCTTATTCTTCCATTGGCTGTTTTTCCTTGGGTTCTCTGGACCTAAGTTTCCTCCTACAAAGATGGGAATGGCACAGCACCTACCTGAGGACTGTTTGAAGGAATGCAATGAACCAATCCCACAAAACACATAGAAAAGTGATGGGCAAATAGTTAGAACCTCGTCAATGGTAATTATTGTTGTTGTGCTTTTTTGTGAAAAAAAAAAAATGTTTTGTAATTTTCTTTTTATGCTGGAGTATAGTTGGTAGTGCAGACAGTAAAGAATCTGCCTGCAATGGTGGAGACCCAGCTCCGATCCCTGGGTCTGGAAGATCCCCTGGAGAAGGGAATGGCCATCCACTCCAATATTTGTGACTGGAGAATCCCATGGACAGACCATAGGGTCACAAAAGAGTCGGACACGACGGAGTGCCTTTCACTTCACTTCACGTAGTGGACTCACAGCACTGTGTTAGTTTCCGGTGCCTAGCAGCGTGACTCAGTGATACGCACACAGAGAGCTATCTCTTTTCAGAGTCTTTTCCCAGGTAGCTTATTACAGAGTACTGAGTAAAGTTCTCTGTGCTTTAGTGTAGTTCCTCGCTGATTATCTATTTTATATACAGTGAGTGTCTGTGTTAATCCCAATCTCCTAATTTACCCTAACCCCGCCCCCTGCTCCCCCTTGGTAGCCATAGCAATGAATCGTTAAATGTGAAAAAAAGATAACAGGTGCTTATCAACAAATTATTTTATCTCAGCTGGTCTAGCATGTTTAACAGAGAAACCCAAGCTCTCTCGTTACCATTAAGGAAAGAATAGGTTGCCATTATTAGGTAGCATTTGGATGTTCTAACCATCTCCATAAAATAAGAGAAAAAAAATCAGGAGAAAAAGGAAATCAGATCATCTCTATTTACAGGTAATAACTGTATTTGTCTTAGAAAATCTACCTGAAAACTATGCGTTAACAGGAAGTCAGGAAGGCAGCATGCTACCAAAAACATACACAAACACTCACCACTCTCTTATTGCTATGGCTCAGTTCTTCGGTCGTGTCTGACTCTCAGCATCCCCACAGACTGGAGCCCGCCAGGCTCCTCTGTCCATGGGATTCTCCAGGCAAGAGTCCTGGAGAGGGTTCCCATTCCCTTCTCCAGCGTAATCTTCCTGACCCAGAGGCTGGATCCGCGTCTCCTGCCTCTTCTGCACTGCAGGCAGGTTCTTTGCCTGCTAAGCCATCTGAGAAGCCCAGTCGATTTCCTACAGACCAGCAATTATCAAAAAATATAACAGGGAAACAACTTATTTTACAATAGCAACCCCGGATACATGTAATCTAGGGATACACCAGATCATTCCTGGACAGGGTTAATGTGAATGAGATCATTAAAATTGTAAGGAATATTTTAAAATGAAGCAAATACATATACCTGAAAGGGAAGAATATTATGAAGTACTAAGGTCCAGAAGAGAAAAGAAGATTTATAGGGAGAAAAAAAACCCAGAAGATCCTTAAACATACCCAAATATAGATCATTATTTGATATTTATAAACAAGGAACTTCAAATCAGAAGGCAAATAGCCACTTATTCAGTCAAATGGATCTGGGACAGTGGACTACATGTTTGGAAAAAAAATTACGGTTGACCTTCATTTCAACCCTCACAATCAAATAAATTCCAGATGGATAGAAAAGTAAAATGTTAAAAAAAAAAAAAAAAAGTGCGGTAACACACACATTAGAAGAAAATACAAGAAGAATGTTTACTAAAGGTATCAATGATAAAGGAAAAGTCTGAGAAATTTGACTAGATAATTTTTTTTATTCTGGGGCCAAACCCAACTTCAAAACGTTAAAAATAAATGGGAAAACTAGAAAAAGCTATTTGAAACAGACTTGCCAGTGGATTATTTTATACATAAGAAATCAATAAGGAAAAGAAAAAAATCATGCACAAGAGACACATAAAAAAAATGCTCAGCTTCATTAGATATCAAAGCTTTACACATTCAAGTGAGCTGTGGTCTTTAGCCTATCCAATTGGCAAAACATACTAATACCACAGCTACGTGCTGTGGATCCAAGGGATCATACATGGGGGCTATACAACGGCCTGGAGGGGTAGGATGAGGGGAATGGGATATACATATGACTAAGCTGGAATGATACACATCTATAAACAACAAAACTCTGTAAAATCAATAAAGCAAAATAAAAAAAATTGTGACTGTAGAAAAAAAATAATACCACAGCTCGTGAGGACGTGGGAAAACAAACTCAGAAATAGCACAAGCAAAAATACGTTGGCTCCATTTTTCTGAGATCAATTTTACTTTAGGTTAAAACCATAAACACCCTTCAACCCTGAAGTCTTCCAAACACTCATCTCTGTGACCCAGCAATAGACATTCACTCAAAAGAAATAAAAACAATATTCACCTAAACCCCCTCCGTAGGCCACTTGTGGATGGTAGCTTGATTGAGAGTTGCCAGAAGTGACAAACAACCCAAATGTCCTTCCACGAAATACAAAAACACTGGAGTATCATCCACATGCTAGGCTTCTTCACAACCATAAAAAGGAACAAATGGCAGGTCTTCCCCGGGGAAAGACGCCGCATGTCCAATGCCGGGGGTGCCAGTTCAATCCCTGGTCAGGGAAATCAGATCGCACGTGCCATGAAGCACAGAGAAAAAAAAATTTTTTTTTAAATAACAAAGGACAAATATGCACAATGATAAGAACAAACCTCAAATGCATTCTCCTGCGTGAAAGACACCAGGCTCCAAAAGCTAAATGTTGCTAATTTCCATGTATACGACATTCTGGTAAAAAGCAAAATAATAATAATAAGAGACATCAGAGTAGCAGTTTCAAGGACACGGGTGGAGGGAAGAAGTTGAATGCAAACGAGCCTGTAGGAACTTGGGCAGATACGAGAACATTCTGCAGGTATTTGTCAAAACCTATATTTATTTATATTTTGCCTCTTAGTCATCGTTTATACGCCCATTTTTTTCATCTTTAAAATCTTTTGTGTATTAATTTTATACATAAGAAATCAATAAGGAAAAGAAAAAATCATGCACAAGAGACACATAAAAAATGCTCAGCTTCATTAGATATCTTTACACATTCAAGTGAGCTGTGGTCTTTAGCCTATCCAATTGGCAAAACATACTAATACCACAGCTACGTGCTGTGGATCCAAGGGATCATACATGGGGGCTATACAACGGCCTGGAGGGGTAGGATGAGGGGAATGGGATATACATATGACTAAGCTGGAATGATACACATCTATAAACAACAAAACTCTGTAAAATCAATAAAGCAAAATAAAAAATTGTGACTGTAGAAAAAAAATAATACCACAGCTCGTGAGGACGTGGGAAAACAAACTCAGAAATAGCACAAGCAAAAATACGTTGGCTCCATTTTTCTGAGATCAATTTTACTTTAGGTTAAAACCATAAACACCCTTCAACCCTGAAGTCTTCCAAACACTCATCTCTGTGACCCAGCAATAGACATTCACTCAAAAGAAATAAAAACAATATTCACCTAAACCCCCTCCGTAGGCCACTTGTGGATGGTAGCTTGATTGAGAGTTGCCAGAAGTGACAAACAACCCAAATGTCCTTCCACGAAATACAAAAACACTGGAGTATCATCCACATGCTAGGCTTCTTCACAACCATAAAAAGGAACAAATGGCAGGTCTTCCCCGGGGAAAGACGCCGCATGTCCAATGCCGGGGGTGCCAGTTCAATCCCTGGTCAGGGAAATCAGATCGCACGTGCCATGAAGCACAGAGAAAAAAAAATTTTTTTTTAAATAACAAAGGACAAATATGCACAATGATAAGAACAAACCTCAAATGCATTCTCCTGCGTGAAAGACACCAGGCTCCAAAAGCTAAATGTTGCTAATTTCCATGTATACGACATTCTGGTAAAAAGCAAAATAATAATAATAAGAGACATCAGAGTAGCAGTTTCCAAGGACACGGGTGGAGGGAAGAAGTTGAATGCAAACGAGCCTGTAGGAACTTGGGCAGATACGAGAACATTCTGCAGGTATTTGTCAAAACCTATATTTATTTATGTATTTTGCCTCTTAGTCATCGTTTATACGCATCCATCTTTATTCTTTGGCCTGTGCGGGTCTCCCATTGCAGTGGCCTCTCTCGTTGCTGAGCACCAGTTCTGGATGTATGTGCTCCAGAGCACAGGCTCGTGATTGAACACACAGGTCCAGCCGCTCCATGGCACGTAGGATCTTCCCAGCCCAGGGATCGAACCGGTGCCCCTTGCACTGCAAGGGGGACTCTTTACCCACTAGACCACCAGGGAAGCCCACTGTCAAAACCTATAAAACTGTGACCTGGGAGAATTTCACTGTATGTAAACAAAGCCTCAATAAACCTAAAAAAGGTTTTAAATCATTTTTGCTGTTGTTGTTGTTCAGTCACTAAGTCATGTCTCACTCTTTGGGACCCCATGGACTGCAGCATGCCAGGCTTCCTCGTCCTTCCTCATCTCCCAGAGCCCGCCCAAGTTCAGGTCCTTGACTTGGTGATGCCATCCAGCCCTCTCATTCTCTGCTGCTCTCTTCTCCTTTTGCCTTTGATCTTTCCCAGCATCAGGGTCTTTTTCCAATAAATCAGCTGTTCACATCAGGTAAAAGTCATCTTAAGGAAGAGCATATACAAAGAGTTGTGCATACAGATGGTTGTCATAACATAATACATAAAAAAACAAATCATTCAGAATTATCTAAGACTTCTCTGGTGGCTCAGCGGTAAAGAACCCACCTGCCAATGCAGGAGACAGGGGTTTGAGCCATGGGTCAGGAAGATCCCCTGGAGAAGAAATGGCAGCCCACAACAGTATTCTTGCCTTGGTGGGCTACAGTCCATGGGGTCAGAAAAGAGTCAGACACGACTAAGTGACTAACTACGGTTACCGAGTCCAAGCTTTTTCCCTGCTTGCCGAACGACGGGCCAATAAATCTGAGAGACGAGGGGTTGAGGCAGGGAACAAGACTTTATTCGGAAAGCCAGCTGGCCGAGAAGATGTCAGATTATTTTTTCAGAATAACCATCTTGTTGGGGTCTGAATGCCAGGTTCTTGTATAGAGGAGAGATGGAGACAAGGGGAGGAAATAAAGCAAAAAGCCCATTAATCTTGCAAATATCTCCTAGAACGGCATCTCAGAGGGAGGATGTGTTTATTTCCTCCTTCTTGCAGCCATCCACAGGTGGACAGGGTCCTGACCAAAGGCCCTTTGGTTTAATATTTAGATAGAGGGGCAGGGTTCCCCAAGGCAGGCCGTTAGGTATAAATAGTTTGCTTTTAGTGAACAAAAGCAATGGGAAGCAGAGGTTAAAGTCAAAGAAACCGATCTAAAGATGCAATCAGAATTGGCTCTTCCTGCCACACCATAGTAGGGTTGTAACTACATTACCCGGGACATTCCCAAGTCGGCCTTGCTGTTGTTGTTTAGGGGCTCAGTCGTGTCCGATTCTTTGTGACCACAAGGACGGTAGCCCACCAGGTTCCTCTGTCTATGGGATTCTTCAGGCAGGAACACTAGAGTGGGTAGCCATTCCCTTCTCCAGGGAATCTTCCCCACCCAGGGACTGAACTTGGGACTCCTGCAGGGGGGGAAGATTCTTCACCATCTGAACCACTAGGAAGCTCGGTCTCATGATTACTAGTACTTTTAACTTTAGCCTCTATGGTGTGAACTACTGGTCCATGCCTCTTTTGTAGTTGACACAGAGCAGGTCTTCAACTAATCTTTGTTGAATGAATGAGTCTTTGCAGTAACGGAGCTATATGCCCAGTGAATTTTCCTTTCTTCTAGTAAGATTTTTGAGTAACTGATAATAATAATGATAACCTTTGATCCCATGTGCAACAAGACACCATATTCTAAAGCGCTTCTCATGGGTTTATTCTATCTTAAGAAATATTATCGTGGAATTCCTTGGCAGTCCAATAAAAGACTCTGAGACTCCACTGCAGCAAGTATAGGTTCCATCCCAGCTAAGGGCATTAAGATTCTCCCCAAACCCTGCTTGCCGAACGACGGGCCAATAAATCTGAGAGACGAGGGGTTGAGGCAGGGAACAAGACTTTATTCGGAAAGCCAGCTGGCCGAGAAGATGTCAGATTATTTTTTCAGAATAACCATCTTGTTGGGGTCTGAATGCCAGGTTCTTGTATAGAGGAGAGATGGAGACAAGGGGAGGAAATAAAGCAAAAAGCCCATTAATCTTGCAAATATCTCCTAGAACGGCATCTCAGAGGGAGGATGTGTTTATTTCCTCCTTCTTGCAGCCATCCACAGGTGGACAGGGTCCTGACCAAAGGCCCTTTGGTTTAATATTTAGATAGAGGGGCAGGGTTCCCCAAGGCAGGCCGTTAGGTATAAATAGTTTGCTTTTAGTGAACAAAAGCAATGGGAAGCAGAGGTTAAAGTCAAAGAAACCGATCTAAAGATGCAATCAGAATTGGCTCTTCCTGCCACACCATAGTAGGGTTGTAACTACATTACCCGGGACATTCCCAAGTCGGCCTTGCTGTTGTTGTTTAGGGGCTCAGTCGTGTCCGATTCTTTGTGACCACAAGGACGGTAGCCCACCAGGTTCCTCTGTCTATGGGATTCTTCAGGCAGGAACACTAGAGTGGGTAGCCATTCCCTTCTCCAGGGAATCTTCCCCACCCAGGGACTGAACTTGGGACTCCTGCAGGGGGGGAAGATTCTTCACCATCTGAACCACTAGGAAGCTCGGTCTCATGATTACTAGTACTTTTAACTTTAGCCTCTATGGTGTGAACTACTGGTCCATGCCTCTTTTGTAGTTGACACAGAGCAGGTCTTCAACTAATCTTTGTTGAATGAATGAGTCTTTGCAGTAACGGAGCTATATGCCCAGTGAATTTTCCTTTCTTCTAGTAAGATTTTTGAGTAACTGATAATAATAATGATAACCTTTGATCCCATGTGCAACAAGACACCATATTCTAAAGCGCTTCTCATGGGTTTATTCTATCTTAAGAAATATTATCGTGGAATTCCTTGGCAGTCCAATAAAAGACTCTGAGACTCCACTGCAGCAAGTATAGGTTCCATCCCAGCTAAGGGAATTAAGATTCTGCATGTCACCGGCAGCACAGCCCAAAAAAACCCCAGAAATTTTGTTTAAAAGAAATATTATCAAACCCATTTTACAAACCAGAAAAAGGCGGCACGGAGATGTTAAAGGGTTACCCACATGGATGATAAGTAATGGAGTCTGAGATTCAGTTGTTGGAACAAACCAACACAGGCACCGTGACCGCAGCAAGCTCCCATTTCAACCACACAAAGAAAAAGAATAAGTCCGACAAGAATAAAGAAACTCAAAGAGAGTCTTAAATGTAAGAAAGGAAATCAAGTGATGTGATGGTGGATGATGGGGTGGGAGTTTCCACTCAGAAGAGGGGAGCACTTGAAAGAACCAGAGAATGAAAAGGGTCCAGCCATGAAGATCTGGGAAGAAAAGGGCACCAAGGAGAAAAAGAAGCGGCAAGTGTAAAAGCCCTGAGGCTGGAGAGAGGTCGGTCTGAAGGACCAAAAGGCAGTCGGTGTGGCTGGAGGGCCATGAGCTGGACAGGGGTGCAAGTTGTTGGGAGGAAAATATAAAACAGACTTTACAGCCTCTCAAGGCTTCCCTGGTGGCTCAGCAGAAGAGGCAGAAGACACGAATTCAACCGCTGAAGCCCAAAAGGTTAGTTGGGAGGGGAAATAGTCAGACAGCCTGAGCGACTCCGAATCTTCCCACCCAGGGACTGAACTTGGGACTCCTGCAGGGGGGGAAGATTCTTCACCATCTGAACCACTAGGAAGCTCGGTCTCATGATTACTAGTACTTTTAACTTTAGCCTCTATGGTGTGAACTACTGGTCCATGCCTCTTTTGTAGTTGACACAGAGCAGGTCTTCAACTAATCTTTGTTGAATGAATGAGTCTTTGCAGTAACGGAGCTATATGCCCAGTGAATTTTCCTTTCTTCTAGTAAGATTTTTGAGTAACTGATAATAATAATGATAACCTTTGATCCCATGTGCAACAAGACACCATATTCTAAAGCGCTTCTCATGGGTTTATTCTATCTTAAGAAATATTATCGTGGAATTCCTTGGCAGTCCAATAAAAGACTCTGAGACTCCACTGCAGCAAGTATAGGTTCCATCCCAGCTAAGGGAATTAAGATTCTGCATGTCACCGGCAGCACAGCCCAAAAAAACCCCAGAAATTTTGTTTAAAAGAAATATTATCAAACCCATTTTACAAACCAGAAAAAGGCGGCACGGAGATGTTAAAGGGTTACCCACATGGATGATAAGTAATGGAGTCTGAGATTCAGTTGTTGGAACAAACCAACACAGGCACCGTGACCGCAGCAAGCTCCCATTTCAACCACACAAAGAAAAAGAATAAGTCCGACAAGAATAAAGAAACTCAAAGAGAGTCTTAAATGTAAGAAAGGAAATCAAGTGATGTGATGGTGGATGATGGGGTGGGAGTTTCCACTCAGAAGAGGGGAGCACTTGAAAGAACCAGAGAATGAAAAGGGTCCAGCCATGAAGATCTGGGAAGAAAAGGGCACCAAGGAGAAAAAGAAGCGGCAAGTGTAAAAGCCCTGAGGCTGGAGAGAGGTCGGTCTGAAGGACCAAAAGGCAGTCGGTGTGGCTGGAGGGCCATGAGCTGGACAGGGGTGCAAGTTGTTGGGAGGAAAATATAAAACAGACTTTACAGCCTCTCAAGGCTTCCCTGGTGGCTCAGCAGAAGAGGCAGAAGACACGAATTCAACCGCTGAACCGGGAAGATCTCCTGGAGGAGGAAATGGCAACTCACTCCAGTAGTCTTGCCTGGGAAATCCCAGGGACAGAGGAGCCTGGCGGGCTACAGTCCTGAGGTCACAAAGAGGCAGACAGGCCTGAGCGACTGAGCCGGGAGCATCTGAGCCCCGCGCCTGGCGCAGCCCACCCTCAGCGAATCCAAGGATTGTTATGACTGCCTTCAAAGAGGCGGGAGCCGCCCCTGCTGCCCCAGAGGCTGAACTTCAGGAAGTTCCCGGCCTTTAGGTGTGGCCGAGGGGCAAGTGTCGGCCGTGGGAACCTCGGCTCAAGGAAGCCTCTGCCTGGGAAGGGCTTACTGGTCCCTGCAGCGTCCACCCTTCCTCAAGTCCTCAAACACTGCCCACGCCACCTGCCGGGAACTGCCCACACCCACCTGCTGGGAATGGAGCCAGGCAGCACCACCTTCCCGCTTTCCCAAGACGCTTCTGTCAGAGGTCAGGGACTTGTGTCACACAATAGCACAACGCAGGAAAGGAGCCACCAAAGAGAAGAAAACAGAGAGAGAGAGAGGAAGAGGAGAAGAAGGGGCAGGGAGAATAGGCGGAAGAAGAGAAGGAGAAGAAAAAAGAAGAAAGGCAGGAAAGAGAAAGAAAAAGAAGAAAGACTTAACTCATCTTTATTCAACACACTTGTGGGTGCTTAGTTGTGTCCGACTCCTGGCAACCCCATGGGCTGCAGCCCACCAGACTCCTCTGTCCATGGACTTTTCCCATCAAGAATACTGGAGAGGGGCTTCCCTGGTGGCCCAGTGGGTAAGGACACCGCCTTGCACTGCAAGGGGCGCCGGTTTAATCCCTGGCCTGGGAAGATCCCACGTGCCGCGGAGCAGCTGGACCCACGTGTCCAATGACCGAGCCGGAGCTCTGGAGCGCATGCGCCCGGAGCCGGTGCTCTGCAGCGAGAGAGGCCACCGTGGTGGGGGGCCCACACGGGCCAAAGAACAAAGACGGATGAAAATAGAGAAATGAAAGACCAATAGAAGTGGTCCGCCTGCCCTCCTCCCTCCCCAGCCAGCCCCATCCGCCTCTTGCATCTACTACATGGGCAGGCGGATTCCTTACCACTGAGCCATGCTGGGGTAAGGTCCCCGGGGTCTCCCTAGCTCTGCACTTTGGACATGGCTGACAGGGCCTCCTCGGCGAGCTGAGGGTCTGGCGCCGTAGCCTCCCAGGTGCAGCATCGAGGGACATCAGACCACCTTGGTTTTGGGAGCTCCCATCCAGTTTCCCACGCGAATTCAGCAGCACCTGCATGGAGCTGGATCCTACTGGCGAATTCAGATCCTGAATCATGCCAGAGTTTGTGGTCCCAGCTCCCGCCCCCCTGGGAGTCAGGGGCCCGTCCAGGAAGATTCTTCTCACTCCGGAGAGCTCTGGATCCCTCCGTGGGAATCACAGGGAGGGCCGGAAGCTGCCGGAGGAACTTCCTCCGCTGCATCCTGGTTCTTTGAAGGCGCGTTTGGCTTGGGGGGCGGCCAGAGGCCTCGGCGTCAAGGCTGGGGCAGCGAGGAAGTCACGGCAGGCCGAACTCTTCTCTGGGTCTGAAATGAGTCAGGACTGGGGGCACCACGCATGGACACCCTCAGATCGGGGTCCACAGGCAGACATGCTGAGCGCATATGTGTGTTCATGTGGGCACGTGCACGGTCATGCCCAGGCACACATCTGTGCATTGGTAACTACACAGGAAGAAGATGCTCCAAGGACTTCCCCGGCGGCCCCGTGAATAAGAAACCACCTGTCAATGCAGAGGACCTGGGTTCGATCCCTGGGTTGGGAAGATCCCACAAGCCACAGAGAAACGAAGCCCGTGCACCACAACTAGGGAAGCCTTGCTCTATCTGTGCTCTGCAACAAGAGAAGTCACTGGAATGAGAAACCCGCTCACTGCAAATCAAGAAAGCCCAGGCCAAGCCACGAAGACCCAGCCTGGCCACCCACACATGCCACACCCGAGACACATGTACACACGGCGGGGCACAGACGTTTGCGTCCCCACCTCCCTCTCGTCCTGTATTCCACCCCTACGGCCCCTCCGCGGACCCCCACCCTGCCACCGGCACGGCTCCTCATCCCCAGGGTAAAGGGAAGAAGCCTGGGAGCCTCGGTATGGAGGACAAGTCACAGAAGAGCACAGGCAGGCCTCTCCCCAGGCTCCACCGCGCGGGCTCTCCCACCTCCTCGGCGCCCTCGCGTGGGGTCTCCTGGGTGCCTGGGGCCCAGCACGCTCAGCACTGGATCTGACGCTCCCCACCACCGCCCGCCGCCCCATCTTCTCTATTCCCATTACCCGCAGCTCCTGCTTCCCAGCCTAAATCCTCAGGGTCCCCCTTGTCTGCCCTCCCAAACATTCGCCGCCCCCAACAGTCTGTCCTCAACCTGGTGCCGGATTTCAAAGCTTATCACCTGCTCAGTCTTCAAAACACACCCAGAATCCAGCCACTTCCTTTGTCCACACCTCCCTCACCTGGCCAGGCTAGCCTGGACCACCGGGGTCCTCCTCGCCCTGGTCCCTCTGGCCCTGATCCGCGGCTGCCGCTCCCGGGCTCCCAGTCTGTCCTCCCTGAAGCAGCCACCCAGAGGGCGCCCCTGAGTCAGGCCCCGCCCCCTCGCCTGCCTATAGCATCCAGGGCTCCCACCTCGCTGAGAGCAAAAACCCAAGGGCTCCTGCAGCCCACGAGGCCCCGCACAGCCTGCCCTGTCCCCTCCCTGCCCTCCCGTCCTCCCTCTGTCCCCCTCGCTCACTCTGCTCCAGCCAAAAGGGCCTCCTGGTTGTTCCTCTTACAAACAGGCACGGTACTGCCCCAGGACCTTAGCACGGGCTGTGCCCTCTGTCCAGTGCACACTTTTCTCTGATATTCCAACTCACTCCTTTAATCTCCTCTGGTTTTCATTTTTCTCTGTCCCTTGCCACTTGAAAAATCATTCTAGACTAAGATGTCTATGGGCTCCATACTCTGCGGGCATCTCCTCTGTTGGTTTCCAAATGGTGTGGCCATACAGGAGGTGTTCCATTAAATAGCTCTTTGTTGCTGTTCAAGCTGAGTACATGTTAGACATCATTGCTGCTGTTGTTAACCTATCTGTTATCTATCTCTTACTTCAGGACAGAGGCTTTCTCCTTTCTTCTAATTTATTCGTCTTCTTTTTTTCTGTTCGGGGTCTTCGTGGCTGCGCAGGGGCGTTCTCTGGTGCAAGAGCTTCTCATTGCAGTGGCTTCTCTTGTCGCAGAGCAGGGACTCTTGGGTGCCCGGGCTTCAATCGCTGGGGTGCATGGGGTCCATTGTCCCCGTATCATGTGGGATCTTCTGATCAGTGATTGAACCCACATCCCTTGCAATGGCAGGCACATTTTTACCCACTGGACCACCAGGGAAGTCCCCCTTCTTTCTTTGAACACATGTTGATTGGGCACCAACGGCATGTCCAGAAGGCACAGGAAATACGCGAGAAGTCCCTGCTCCCAAAAGACTTGCATTCAAAGGCAGGCAACAGATTAAGGCACGCAGAGCAACAAGTGATGTCAGATACAGCAGTAACTAAGGCAGCATCATACATGAACTGTCCTCCAATAAAAAAATTTTAAATGCATCCATACATGCTTGTTAATTCGATTCAGTTGTGTCCGACTCCTTGCAACTGTATGTGCTGTCGCCCACCAGGCTCCTCTGTCCATGGGATTCTCCAGGCAAGAACACTGGAGTGGGCGCCCATGCCCTCCTGCAGGGGATCTTCCCGACCCAGGGGTCGAACCCGAGTACCTTCCGAGTCCTCCCTCGGTAGCCGGATTCTTTACCACGAGTGCTGCCTGGGAATGTATATATATACATATAAAATAGATAACTAATAAAACCCTGCTGTGTATAGCACAGGGAACTGTTGTTCCTCTTACAAACAGGCACGGTACTGCCCCAGGACCTTAGCACGGGCTGTGCCCTCTGTCCAGTGCACACTTTTCTCTGATATTCCAACTCACTCCTTTAATCTCCTCTGGTTTTCATTTTTCTCTGTCCCTTGCCACTTGAAAAATCATTCTAGACTAAGATGTCTATGGGCTCCATACTCTGCGGGCATCTCCTCTGTTGGTTTCCAAATGGTGTGGCCATACAGGAGGTGTTCCATTAAATAGCTCTTTGTTGCTGTTCAAGCTGAGTACATGTTAGACATCATTGCTGCTGTTGTTAACCTATCTGTTATCTATCTCTTACTTCAGGACAGAGGCTTTCTCCTTTCTTCTAATTTATTCGTCTTCTTTTTTTCTGTTCGGGGTCTTCGTGGCTGCGCAGGGGCGTTCTCTGGTGCAAGAGCTTCTCATTGCAGTGGCTTCTCTTGTCGCAGAGCAGGGACTCTTGGGTGCCCGGGCTTCAATCGCTGGGGTGCATGGGGTCCATTGTCCCCGTATCATGTGGGATCTTCTGATCAGTGATTGAACCCACATCCCTTGCAATGGCAGGCACATTTTTACCCACTGGACCACCAGGGAAGTCCCCCTTCTTTCTTTGAACACATGTTGATTGGGCACCAACGGCATGTCCAGAAGGCACAGGAAATACGCGAGAAGTCCCTGCTCCCAAAAGACTTGCATTCAAAGGCAGGCAACAGATTAAGGCACGCAGAGCAACAAGTGATGTCAGATACAGCAGTAACTAAGGCAGCATCATACATGAACTGTCCTCCAATAAAAAAATTTTAAATGCATCCATACATGCTTGTTAATTCGATTCAGTTGTGTCCGACTCCTTGCAACTGTATGTGCTGTCGCCCACCAGGCTCCTCTGTCCATGGGATTCTCCAGGCAAGAACACTGGAGTGGGCGCCCATGCCCTCCTGCAGGGGATCTTCCCGACCCAGGGGTCGAACCCGAGTACCTTCCGAGTCCTCCCTCGGTAGCCGGATTCTTTACCACGAGTGCTGCCTGGGAATGTATATATATACATATAAAATAGATAACTAATAAAACCCTGCTGTGTATAGCACAGGGAACTTCGATCAATACTCTATAATGACCTGTATGGGAAAAGAATCTTCAAAAAAAGTTAGAGCGAACATGTGTATCTGTATAAGCGATTCACTTTGCTGGACACCCGAAACTAACAAAACGTAGTCAATCAATTATAATCCAATAAAAACTGTTTCATTTTAAAATTTAACAAATAATGTGAATCACATCTAAAGCGTGAAACACATGATTTCAGAACGTGGAGAGAAAATGCAAACAGCATAACAAACAGGGAGAGAGTTTGCGAGTGGCCAGAGAGAGACAGAGGAGTGGAAAGACGGGGAGTGGGCCACTTTCAGTCAGGCTGGTGCTGTGAACAATCGCCAAGACACGGAGGCAACCTAGACGGCCATCGACAGATGAATGAAGAAAGAAACTGCAGTGCGTGTGTATAACAGACTATTACTCAGCCCTGAGAAAGAACGTATTGGCATCAGTTCTAGGGAGGTGGATGAACCTGGAGCCTGTTATACAGGGTTAAGCAAGTCTGAAACAGAAAAACAAATATTGTATATTAACACATACATACGAAATCTGGGAAAATGTTATTAATAAGCCTATATTTGCAGGAAAGGAATGGAGACACAGATGGAAAGAATAAATTTGTGGACACGTGGGGGGAAAGGAGGAAGCAGGATGAATGGAGAAGGCAGCCGCAACGTACGCACACGGTCAGGCGTCAGAGGGACAGTCGGGGTGAAGTGGCCGTGTACCCCAGGAAGCCCAGTCTGACACCCTGGGATGACCTGGAGGGGGTGGGATGCACAGGGAAGGGAGGCTCACGAGGGACGGGGTATATGTGTAATTATGGCTGATACACACTGTCGTATGGCAGAAGCCAACACGACACTGTCAAAAATGTAAAAACAAAAAAAGATATGTGTCCATATGCCAGTTTCACAATAATGACAAATGTTAGATCTTAAGGCCAAATAGCTGCTATCCTCATTGTTTGAAAAAAAGATTTCATTTACAACACGATAAAGCTCAATTTCTCACCAAAAATCGTCAGGCTGGTGCTGTCATCATAGCTCCAGGTGTGACGGGCAAAGGAAGGAAGCAGGCACTCACGCAGCAGAAGCACCTGCTCGAGCAGGTGGGACATCGCCCCTCAGGGCAACAGGCCCACGCACACACGTGTCCAGATGACCCTGCTTTTCAAAATACATCTATAATGACCTGTATGGGAAAAGAATCTTCAAAAAAAGTTAGAGCGAACATGTGTATCTGTATAAGCGATTCACTTTGCTGGACACCCGAAACTAACAAAACGTAGTCAATCAATTATAATCCAATAAAAACTGTTTCATTTTAAAATTTAACAAATAATGTGAATCACATCTAAAGCGTGAAACACATGATTTCAGAACGTGGAGAGAAAATGCAAACAGCATAACAAACAGGGAGAGAGTTTGCGAGTGGCCAGAGAGAGACAGAGGAGTGGAAAGACGGGGAGTGGGCCACTTTCAGTCAGGCTGGTGCTGTGAACAATCGCCAAGACACGGAGGCAACCTAGACGGCCATCGACAGATGAATGAAGAAAGAAACTGCAGTGCGTGTGTATAACAGACTATTACTCAGCCCTGAGAAAGAACGTATTGGCATCAGTTCTAGGGAGGTGGATGAACCTGGAGCCTGTTATACAGGGTTAAGCAAGTCTGAAACAGAAAAACAAATATTGTATATTAACACATACATACGAAATCTGGGAAAATGTTATTAATAAGCCTATATTTGCAGGAAAGGAATGGAGACACAGATGGAAAGAATAAATTTGTGGACACGTGGGGGGAAAGGAGGAAGCAGGATGAATGGAGAAGGCAGCCGCAACGTACGCACACGGTCAGGCGTCAGAGGGACAGTCGGGGTGAAGTGGCCGTGTACCCCAGGAAGCCCAGTCTGACACCCTGGGATGACCTGGAGGGGGTGGGATGCACAGGGAAGGGAGGCTCACGAGGGACGGGGTATATGTGTAATTATGGCTGATACACACTGTCGTATGGCAGAAGCCAACACGACACTGTCAAAAATGTAAAAACAAAAAAAGATATGTGTCCATATGCCAGTTTCACAATAATGACAAATGTTAGATCTTAAGGCCAAATAGCTGCTATCCTCATTGTTTGAAAAAAAGATTTCATTTACAACACGATAAAGCTCAATTTCTCACCAAAAATCGTCAGGCTGGTGCTGTCATCATAGCTCCAGGTGTGACGGGCAAAGGAAGGAAGCAGGCACTCACGCAGCAGAAGCACCTGCTCGAGCAGGTGGGACATCGCCCCTCAGGGCAACAGGCCCACGCACACACGTGTCCAGATGACCAGCCCCCCAGCTCCCCTTCCTTGACCCCTGAGTCCACAGGGGCATGGGAAAATAGGGTCCCATGGCTGAGACGCCCTGCCCTTCCTCCAAGGTTCCCGGATGCCCTGCCATGAGCTCCCGGAAAGGAAAAGGAAGAACGTCAGCGTCAGCCCGGGCAGCCTCTTCCTGGTGGGGTGGGCCCACCACTGGGGTGGGGGACCTTCTTCCCAGTCCTCTCCCTTCCAGGTGACTAGAGGGGTTGCTGGAAAATGCCAAGCAAATACAGATGGTGGGAAGCAGGCAGGATGTTCCACCCCTAGACTGACAGGAACCGAAGCCCCGCCTCCCAAGCATGGACCCCGACTCCCGTCCCCCGCCCCGCCCCGGCCCCTCCCCCGCCGGAGCCTTCCACAGGGCTTGACGCTAGGACACGAGCCAGGAGGCATCCTCACACCCCAGTCCCCATACTTACACCCAAATCAGCTTATTCTGCCACCTGAATGCCCCTCAGAACCACCCACCTCTCTCCCTCCAGCACCCTGGCTAGGCAACCTCCCTCTCTCCCTGGGTAACAGCCCGCGCCACAGCCTGCTTTCCATTCTGCTGGTGGCAACCTCTATCTTTTCTGCCCCCACCCACCCAGAGGGATTTCTTTCTAAAACCAACCCCCGACCTTGCGCTCCGCCCCCTATATAAAACCTTCCATGGCTCCCCATTGCCCTTGGAAGGTACGTGAAGTCGCTCAGACTCTTTGTGACCCATGGACAAGCCATGGCGTTCTCCAGGCAAGAATACTGGAGCGGGGGGCCTTTCCCTTCTCCAGGGGATCTTCCCAATCCAGGGATCGAACCCAGGTCTCCTGCATGGCAGGCAGATTCTTTACCATCTGAGCCACTAGGGAAGCCCAACACATAATGTAAAGTTAATTATAAATGACAGTTGGAAAAAGAAAATTTTAAAAAGACTTCATTCCTTTCCCCGCCTCAGGAAGTAGAGATGGTCTAGATACATGATCCAGAGAGCTCTGGGAGGCACACCTAAACTCTTTTTTTTTTTTTTTTAAAGATTTATTTATTTATTTACTTTGGGCGGGAGTCAGGTTGGGGAGGGAGGGGAGCGGGCGGGCCACTTCTATTGGTCTTTCATTTATCTCTTTTCATCCATCCTTGTTCTTTGGCCCACGTGGGCCTCCCATCGCAGTAGCCTCTGTTGTCGCGGAGCGCCGGCTCTGGGCGCATGCGCTCCAGAGCTCCGGTTCAGTGATTGGACACATCGGTCCAGTCGCTCCGCGGCACGTGGGATCTTCCCAGGCCAGGGCTCGAACCGGCGCCCCTTGCACTGCAAGGCTGTGTCCTTACCCACTGGACCACCAGGGGAAGCCCACACCTAAACTCTTCAGACCCACATCCTCCAGCCCGGCCCCCCATGGGCTCTGTCTCTAGCACCCTTCATCCTGGTCTGCTTATGGAAGACAAGTAGGTTCACTCTGGGTGCCCCTGCAACTGGACCCGGCGTCCTCCAAGCTCCCTCATTCTTCCAGGCTCTGCCGAGCATCAGTTCTGGAAGATGGCTTCCTGGACTCCCAAATCCAAGTTCACCTGGGCTCCCGCTAGACCTCAGGCCACGTCATTTTGTTCTGACGTGTAACTGTGTCCCCCAGCAGATCTGAGCTTTGCAGGGGGTTTCCCACACCTGGCCTGGTGTCTGCTCAAAAACAGGTGCTTCACAGAAACACGAGATGCCCTGTACAGGGAGGTGGTTTCAGGCTGACGGGGCCAGGCAGGGATCAGTCTGCTGCTGTCTTAACCACTGCTTCATGGTTGAGGGGACTGCATAGTGACCAGACACTTACTAGTACTTCTTCGTGGTTCACACAGAGGGTGGACATGGGTGAAAACCTGCCTTTCTCTGCTCTCTTCGCCGAGATGAGCTTCATGAACCAAACAAACAAACTTTCTCAGTGGTGCTCAGCGCAGAATCCGCATCAGAGCCTAACTTTGCCTAACAGGGGATTTGATTAATCCTCGTGTTGGGGTGCTCACTACCTCTCACCCCGGAGGACCCTGATGATGAGAAGGCAGGATTGGGCCCCATCTCTCCCCAGCCTCTGTGTATTCCACCCAGCAGTGGAAAAGGACCCCTGCCCGCACTGTAGACACTCCTCGAGAGGGAGCTTGAGCTGGAAGAAGCCACAGGATGTGTGAGTCCGGGTTACAAGCAGAGATAGGCAGGGCCAGCCACTCCGTGGCTCATCTTACAACTGGAAGCGTGTAAAGAAACCATGCTGTGCTTCTGCGGGCATCGCGTTGTGAGAACATTGGGTTCTCGGGTTATATTAAGATGTGGTTTTCCTGCTGGAGGATCTCGCATCCTCTGTGGTTTCTCTGGGGGTTCGGCAGCAGGGGAAGGAGTGGGCCCTCAGTAAGGAGTGGGCACAAGAGGGGACCCAGTCAGCCTCCCCCACCTCGTGTTGCTGTCTGAACTCAAAATCCAGCCCCGCAGGGGGTGGGGAGTCACCCCGAACAGTCCCTAAGTGGGTGGCCACAATTTGCAAATAAAAATATAAGATGCCCAGGGACTTCCAGGAGGTTGGGTGGTTAAGACTCCATGCTTTCTCCGAATAAAGTGGAGTGCCTGTAAGCACAGCTACAACAGTTCAGGATGATCTAGAAAAATAAATTGTATTTGCTAGAAAATGTAAAGTTCACCTGGGCTCCCGCTAGACCTCAGGCCACGTCATTTTGTTCTGACGTGTAACTGTGTCCCCAGCAGATCTGAGCTTTGCAGGGGTTTCCACACCTGGCCTGGTGTCTGCTCAAAAACAGGTGCTTCACAGAAACACGAGATGCCCTGTACAGGGAGGTGGTTTCAGGCTGACGGGGCCAGGCAGGGATCAGTCTGCTGCTGTCTTAACCACTGCTTCATGGTTGAGGGGACTGCATAGTGACCAGACACTTACTAGTACTTCTTCGTGGTTCACACAGAGGGTGGACATGGGTGAAAACCTGCCTTTCTCTGCTCTCTTCGCCGAGATGAGCTTCATGAACCAAACAAACAAACTTTCTCAGTGGTGCTCAGCGCAGAATCCGCATCAGAGCCTAACTTTGCCTAACAGGGGATTTGATTAATCCTCGTGTTGGGGTGCTCACTACCTCTCACCCCGGAGGACCCTGATGATGAGAAGGCAGGATTGGGCCCCATCTCTCCCCAGCCTCTGTGTATTCCACCCAGCAGTGGAAAAGGACCCCTGCCCGCACTGTAGACACTCCTCGAGAGGGAGCTTGAGCTGGAAGAAGCCACAGGATGTGTGAGTCCGGGTTACAAGCAGAGATAGGCAGGGCCAGCCACTCCGTGGCTCATCTTACAACTGGAAGCGTGTAAAGAAACCATGCTGTGCTTCTGCGGGCATCGCGTTGTGAGAACATTGGGTTCTCGGGTTATATTAAGATGTGGTTTTCCTGCTGGAGGATCTCGCATCCTCTGTGGTTTCTCTGGGGGTTCGGCAGCAGGGGAAGGAGTGGGCCCTCAGTAAGGAGTGGGCACAAGAGGGGACCCAGTCAGCCTCCCCCACCTCGTGTTGCTGTCTGAACTCAAAATCCAGCCCCGCAGGGGGTGGGGAGTCACCCCGAACAGTCCCTAAGTGGGTGGCCACAATTTGCAAATAAAAATATAAGATGCCCAGGGACTTCCAGGGAGGTTGGGTGGTTAAGACTCCATGCTTTCTCCGAATAAAGTGGAGTGCCTGTAATCACAGCTACAACAGTTCAGGATGATCTAGAAAAAATAAATTGTATTTGCTAGAAAATGTAAATAAAGTTGGGGAAATGTTAAAAAAAAAAAAAAAAATGTTTAAAGACTCGGTGCTTCCAATCCAGAGGGCGTAGGATGGATCTCTGGTGGCGGAACTAAAATCCCACATGTCATGTGGTGCAGTCAAAACATACATATACATGTATGTATTCACATGTATGTATATATAGGGCTTCCCAGGTGGCGCTAGTGGTAGAGAAAAAGCCTACCAGTATAGGAGACGGAAGAGGTGTGGTTTCAGTCCCTGGGTCGGAAAGATCGCCTGGAGAAGGGCATGGCAACCGACTTCAGTATTCTTGTCTGGAGAATCCCATGGACAGAGGAGCCTGGTGGGCTACAGTCCAGAGCTGCCAAAGGTCAGACACAACTGAAGCAATTTAGCATACACATGCATGCACATGCACACACGCACGTGAGGGGAGAGAGAGAGACAGAATCTGCCTACCTCTCCTTCATCTGGCAGGCCTGAGTCTGAAAGTGCAAAATGTCAGTCACTCAATCGTGCCCGACTCGGCAATCCCATGGTCGCAGGTCACTGGCAGGGCCAGGAGCTGAACCCAGACCCCACACTCTTAACCCTGATTTTTTTTATTATTATTTCTTTCTTTGTTTTTGGCTCTTCTGGGTTTTCCCTGCTGTCACAGGCTCTTCTCTAGTTGCAGGGAGTGGGGGCTACTCTTGTTGAGGTAAACAGGCTTCTTGGTGCAGTGACTTCTCTTGTTGTGGAACTCGGGCTCTAGGGCACACGGGCTTCAGTAGTTGCAGCACATGGGCTCAGTAGTTGTGGCTCCGAGGCTCTAGAGCCCAGGCTCCACAGTTGTGCCTCACGGGCTTAGCTGCTCCGCAGCATGTGGCATCTTCCTAGACCAGGGATCAAACCCGTGTCTCCTGCATTGGCAGGCGGATCCTTTACCAGTGAGCTACCAGGGAAGCCCCGCATGCCAATTGTTCTTTAGTTGTTTAATCGTATTGGATTCTGTTGCAACCCCATGGACTGTAGCCCGCTAGGCTCTTCTGTCCATAGGATTCTCCAGGCAAGAATACTGGATGGGCTGCCATGTTCTTCTCCGGGAGATCTTCCCGACCCAGGGACCGAGCCCGTGTCTCCTGGTTGGTTGGCAGAGGGATGCTTTACCACTGAGCCGCCAGGGAAGCCCCTCTTAGCGCCTATTATGTCCACTCTCCATGCAGAGAGATGAAGAGCCCCGAGAAGACTCATTTCACTTTTCCGATGCTACACAGAACAAGCCAGTGGTTACTAGCTGGGGGAGGGAGAAGAGAGGGGCGGGGGATTAAGAGGTACAAACTACTATGTATAAAATAAATTTCTGGACTGCCCTGGTGATCTAGTGGCTAAGACTCGGAGCTCCCAATGGAGGGGGCCAGTGTTCCATCCCTGGTCAGGGAACTAGATCCCACATGTTGCAACTAAGGATCCTGCAGACCTCAACTAAGACCCCAACATAGCCAAAGAAATAAACTATGCGTGGTGTGGTTTTATTTTTTTTTTTTTTAAGCTGAGTGATTCCATTTATATAGTATTCTGGAAAAGACAAAACCCCTTGGGACAGAGACGATGTTAGTGATTTCAGGGTGACGGAGAAGGTTGCCTATCAGAGTCCCGACCCGTCGCCCTCCTGACTCCCACCCTCTTGGCAAGCATACGTATGTACTCTATCTTACTCCATTTTCATGAGACTTCTGTTTATTAATTTTCCCACGACAGCTTCAGCAGTGACTCTTTACGGCCCATCCCCGTGAGAGGAAGAGTCCATACTGATACGTGATACGATGCGCCCAGACCCCTTTCTCTGCATCTCTGTCAGCAGTAAGTGTTATCCATTTTTCATGATTTTTAATCATGTTAAAAATTAGTTTATCTCAGCGCCACGCTCTGCTGTAACCTAGAAGGCTGGGAGGCGGGGGTGGGGGGAGACAGACTCAAGAGGGAGGGGATGTGTGGACCCGTGGCTGACTCACACGGTCATGCAGCAAACACCGGAGCCGCACTGTAAAGCCATCCTCTTCCATTTAAAAGTAAATATTTAAAAAAAAAAAAAAAAGGTTAGTGGAGTAGGAAACGGCAACCCACTCCAATAGTGCTGCCAGGAAAATTCCATGGGCAGAGGAGCCTGGCGGCTTACAGTCCATGGAGTTGCAAAAAGTCACCTATGCATGCAAGCAAGTGGGGTGAAACTTGAAACCTTTAACAACTCTTGACAGAAGTCACCTAATGACCCATCCTCATCATGATGGAAGTGCACAATAGGCATGAAATGAAATGCTATATGCTCATTCAAGTCAATGAATTATATGTCACTATTACTGCTGACAAAACATAAACACTGAGTGAACTAGTAGGGCAAAACCAAGATGGAGTGAGAAAAGCTCATTACTGAGTGATATATTCAAATAAAATTCACTGCTTTGTTTAAAAAAAAATGTTATGATGATTGCTTGAAAAATCTTTGTTCAGTTTTAGAAAATACTGGATTTCCAATATCATCAAGGCAAACAAGTAAGATTTCATCCACGTCCTGATTTCCGCTCCAATTTAACTCCGGTCAGATGGCAGTTACACATACGTGTTCCTCTTTTGGGTTGTTGTTATGGCCACGTGCTTGGGCGGTGAAGTGATGGCACATGGCTAGTGAAGCTTGCTGGGCTCCTGGGGGCTATGTTTTCACACGCTCTTGGGCTTTGGGGGTCTGAGACGGGCCTGTTCATATCCTTTCGAACATTCCTGTTTATGCTTTTTGCCTTGTGTGGAAACTCTATATAGGAAAGTACTTACTCTCCTCAAGACTCTTTTGGTCACACTGGAGTTTAGTTGCTATGAAGGGCTTTCTCTCAGTGGAGCAAGTGGGGGCTCTCTTTCTGGGGAGCACAGGCTGTGGGGCACTCGGGCTCCAGTAGTTCTGGCTTTGCAGGCTTGGTTGCCCCAAGGCATGTGGGATCTGCCCGGGTCCAACTTGGGTCCCCCTCTTGTCAGGTGGATTCTTAACCACAGGACCACCAGGGAAGACCCTACTAATTGACTTTGACTTGTTGCTTTTATTTATATATGACTCCCCTAAAGATTTTGTAGATTTATAGATCATCTTAAATTTCTTTTATTTATGCCTTCCAAGTTGACTGTCTTACTTTAAAACAAAACAGACACAACAACAGCACAGGTTTTTAAACCTAAATTGTAAACGTAGCCTTGAAATTCATTCTAACATATATATGGAGTTTGAGGGGGTTTTTTGTTTTTTTTTTAATTTTTTTTTTCTCCCCTTTGGGAATTTTTTTTCCTCCAACAGAAACATATTCCACTCGATCACATCTCATGAACAGTGGGAGAAAGCAAGGTAAACCCAATGTCCATCTGTGTTCCAATCCCACGTCCCTCACTACCTCCAGCCAGGGCCTGATGCTTCTGCCTTGGGCTTCCTATTCCTGACCTGGTTTTTTCTTTTTTAATGAGTCGTTTTCTTAACTTAGCCAGAGAAGCTCCGGGGAAGCACTGCCCTCTAGTGACCATCGAAGTAATGGCACCTGCGACTGAAAAAACGCTATCTCCGAAAGGTATTAATAAAAGCTTTCCTGATGGCTCAGTGGTAAGGGATCCGCCCGCCAGGCAGGAGACTCAAGAGACACTGGTTTGGTCCTTTGATCGGGAAGATCCTCTGGAGGAGGAAATGGCAATCCACTCCAGTATTCTTGCCCAGATAATCCCACAGACAGAGGAGCCTGGTGGGCTACAGTCCATGGGACTGCAGAGTTGGACACGACTGAATGTCTAGCACATCACGTGTCTGGGCTCAAAACTCACCAGAAGCAGGGCTCCCCTGGTGTCCCAGGGGGTCAAGAGTCTGCCTCGCAGTGCAAGGGACACCGGTTTGACCCCTGGCCCAGGAAGATCCCACGTGCCACGAGCGGCTGAAATGTGTTCCAGTGGAGCAAGTGGGGGCTCTCTTTCTGGGGAGCACAGGCTGTGGGGCACTCGGGCTCCAGTAGTTCTGGCTTTGCAGGCTTGGTTGCCCCAAGGCATGTGGGATCTGCCCGGGTCCAACTTGGGTCCCCCTCTTGTCAGGTGGATTCTTAACCACAGGACCACCAGGGAAGACCCTACTAATTGACTTTGACTTGTTGCTTTTATTTATATATGACTCCCCTAAAGATTTTGTAGATTTATAGATCATCTTAAATTTCTTTTATTTATGCCTTCCAAGTTGACTGTCTTACTTTAAAACAAAACAGACACAACAACAGCACAGGTTTTTAAACCTAAATTGTAAACGTAGCCTTGAAATTCATTCTAACATATATATGGAGTTTGAGGGGTTTTTGTTTTGTTTTTAATTTTATCTTTCACCCCTTTGGGAATTTTTTTTTTTTTCCTCCAACAGAAACATATTCCACTCGATCACATCTCATGAACAGTGGGAGAAAGCAAGGTAAACCCAATGTCCATCTGTGTTCCAATCCCACGTCCCTCACTACCTCCAGCCAGGGCCTGATGCTTCTGCCTTGGGCTTCCTATTCCTGACCTGGTTTTTTCTTTTTTAATGAGTCGTT
This sequence comes from Tragulus kanchil, assembly GCA_022376925.1. Classification (NCBI taxonomy): domain Eukaryota; kingdom Metazoa; phylum Chordata; class Mammalia; order Artiodactyla; family Tragulidae; genus Tragulus; species Tragulus kanchil. The sequence goes on from JAIOJX010000029.1 coordinate 6,317,736, forward strand.
TTCTTAACTTAGCCAGAGAAGCTCCGGGGAAGCACTGCCCTCTAGTGACCATCGAAGTAATGGCACCTGCGACTGAAAAAACGCTATCTCCGAAAGGTATTAATAAAAGCTTTCCTGATGGCTCAGTGGTAAGGGATCCGCCCGCCAGGCAGGAGACTCAAGAGACACTGGTTTGGTCCTTTGATCGGGAAGATCCTCTGGAGGAGGAAATGGCAATCCACTCCAGTATTCTTGCCCAGATAATCCCACAGACAGAGGAGCCTGGTGGGCTACAGTCCATGGGACTGCAGAGTTGGACACGACTGAATGTCTAGCACATCACGTGTCTGGGCTCAAAACTCACCAGAAGCAGGGCTCCCCTGGTGTCCCAGGGGGTCAAGAGTCTGCCTCGCAGTGCAAGGGACACCGGTTTGACCCCTGGCCCAGGAAGATCCCACGTGCCACGGAGCGGCTGAAACAGTGTGTCCAGTTACTAGCCAGCGCTCTGGAGCGCATGCACCGAGGGCCAGTGCTCTGCAGCGAGAGAGGCCACTACAATGGGAGGCCCACACAGGCGAAAGAATAAAGACGGATGAGAAATAAATAAATAAATAAATAAATAATTTTTAAAAGAGACCAAATTTTAAATAAATAAATAAATTAGAGTTGGACATGTTGTTAAAAAACACCACCAGCAACAGATACTGAAAGGACTGAAATTCAGGAGTCAAACCAACATTTGTACACCTGTGCTCACAGAAGCGTTATCACAACAACCGAAAAGTAGAAGAAAGTCAAGCGTCCATTGGCAGATACATAGATAAACAAAACACGGTCTCTCCACACGATGGTACAGTCTTAAAAAGGAAGGACATTCCAACACCTGCTACCACCAGACGAAACTTGAGGACACGAGACTTGGTGAAATACACCAGACCCAAAAAGACACACGCTGTCTGGTCACTCTCGCTGGAGGCCCCTAGAGGAGTCAGATCCACTGAGACAGGAAGTAGATGGGGGTTGGGGGCTGGGCGAGGAGCTGGGGAATCAGTGTTTCCTGGGGACAGAGTTTCAGTTTGGGGAGATGAGGACGTCCTGCAGGTGGATGGTTGCACAACAGCGGGAAGGGACTTGCTGCCCCTGAGCTGTGCCCTTAAAAATGGTGAGAATGGTAAATGTTACGTTCTGTGTATTTTGCCACCAGGGAAAGCGCGAAAGGGCAGTGCGGGCGGCAGCTGGCAGGAGCCGTGTGGAGATGAGCCAGGGGAGTGCGTGGGGAGAGGGGAGGCAGGTGCACAGGGCGGAGGGGTCGGCATCCAGGAGGTCCGCCGGGACCACGTCAGGAGTGGATGCGGCTGGGGATTGGAGACCAGGGAGGAGCTGGTGCGCAAGCTCAGACTGAGACTCTCGACAGCCTTCTCAAGCGTTTGGGCTGTAAGAGGGACGAGCAGGACCGGCGAGTAGGAAGAAGACAGTGGAATCACGGGGGAAGCTTGAGAGAGTTTAGTTCTGGGAGAGAGCGAGTCCAGCAAGGGACGAATAAGGACAGAGAATGCATGCATGCTAAGTCGTTTCGGTGGAGTCCAGTTCTTTGCAACCCCATGGGCCGAGCCCACCAGGCTCCCCTGTCCATGGATTCTGCGGGCAAGAGCACTCAAGCAGGTGGCCATTTCCGCCTCCAGGGGATCTTCCCGGGTTAGGGATCGAACCTGGGTCTCCTGTGTCTCCTGCACTGGCAGGCAGGTTCTTTACCACTAGCGCCACTTGGGCCGCCCCAGAAGGGAGAGACATGGAGAGCAAGAGAGGAAGAGAGACAGTGACGGAGGGGAAGCGAGAGAAAGACGGCCAGAGGCCGGGAGCAGCCCCCTGTCCGGTATGGGATCCCGAGCCCACCCTCCCTCCCTGCGCTGCCCCGTGACCACGTCGGTGTGGGTCTCTGGGACTCCCCCGTCCTGAGCTATCTTGTCCCCGCTTCTTCCCCCGCGTCCCCTGCTTGAGCCCCTCCCGTGGTGCCCAGCAGTCGCACCTACACCCTGGACCCCCCAAATCCTGCAGGACAGAACCCTTCAGCCTCACAGCCTCGGTCCCCACCAGCCTCTGCCTCCACCTTAGACTCACCCCGCCCAGACCTGCCTCCCAGCCGCCCTCCCGCCCCAGAAAACGCCCTGTCCCCAGCGCTCCCCGCCCCCACCCCCACCCCAGCGAAAGCAGCCACCCCCTCCCAGGGTCTCTGTCACCTCGCAAGGCTTAACTTCCTGTCACAGCAGCCACCACTGTCTGAAGTTATCTCGCAGGTCTGTTTCCGGGCTCACAGTGTGCCTCCCCCGCTGAACCGTGAGCCTCCCCCGAGCAGGGGGGCCGCATCTGGATCCTGTACCGGAATCCCACGCCCACCCCAGGGCCCGGCCCACGGCAGGCGCCCCGTTGATGTGGACTGCCTTAAACAAACAGTCAGCGGACTACAGAGCATGTTTTGCATGCGAATCTTGTATGCGCTCCCGCCTGCTTGTGTGCCGGGTGTATCTTGCGGTTGGACATCTCCTATGGACGGTCTGAGGACAAGACAGGAGTTCTGGGTCCATGAGAGTTTGGGGTTGAAGGGCCGCTGAGTCTGCGTGTAGGACAGGCAGTGTGTCTGTCTCCCGTGGCGCCCCGTGCCTGCATCTTTTGTGTGCGCGCGCCCGTGTGTGTGTGTGTTGGGAGTCCTGTGTGGGCCCCTGGGGGCTCCTGCATGCATGTACTTAACGTCCCACGTGCAGGGGAGCTCACTGTGCAGCCATGTGCCAGCGCCTAGTTCACAGCCGGCTCTTGGCTGGAAAGTGTTGCTCTGCCCATTTGCATGGCGTAAATACCCCCACGGTGGTCCAAGTACCGACGTGATGTCAGTACACACAAAACTGCAAAGATAGAGTCCAGGTTACAAATATAGATCTTGGCAGAGAGAGGGTAGGGAGAGAGATCCATACAGATGTATAGATACGGACTCGCGTATAATGCCTTCATGTACTATTTCAAGCAATTTCAGTCCATTCATTCCGATGCTCGATTGTGTCCAACTCTTTGCAACCCCGTGGGCTGCGGCATGCCAGGCTGCCCTGCCCTTCGCCATCTCCAAGAGCTTGCCCAAGCCCATGTCCATGGAGTCAGTGATGCCATCCGACCACCTCTTCCTCTGTTGCCCCCTTCTCCTCCTGCCTTCTATTTTCCCCAACATCAGGGTCTTTTCCACCAGCCTCTGCCTCCACCTTAGACTCACCCCGCCCAGACCTGCCTCCCAGCCGCCCTCCCGCCCCAGAAAACGCCCTGTCCCCAGCGCTCCCCGCCCCACCCCACCCCAGCGAAAGCAGCCACCCCCTCCCAGGGTCTCTGTCACCTCGCAAGGCTTAACTTCCTGTCACAGCAGCCACCACTGTCTGAAGTTATCTCGCAGGTCTGTTTCCGGGCTCACAGTGTGCCTCCCCCGCTGAACCGTGAGCCTCCCCCGAGCAGGGGGGCCGCATCTGGATCCTGTACCGGAATCCCACGCCCACCCCAGGGCCCGGCCCACGGCAGGCGCCCCGTTGATGTGGACTGCCTTAAACAAACAGTCAGCGGACTACAGAGCATGTTTTGCATGCGAATCTTGTATGCGCTCCCGCCTGCTTGTGTGCCGGGTGTATCTTGCGGTTGGACATCTCCTATGGACGGTCTGAGGACAAGACAGGAGTTCTGGGTCCATGAGAGTTTGGGGTTGAAGGGCCGCTGAGTCTGCGTGTAGGACAGGCAGTGTGTCTGTCTCCCGTGGCGCCCCGTGCCTGCATCTTTTGTGTGCGCGCGCCCGTGTGTGTGTGTGTTGGGAGTCCTGTGTGGGCCCCTGGGGGCTCCTGCATGCATGTACTTAACGTCCCACGTGCAGGGGAGCTCACTGTGCAGCCATGTGCCAGCGCCTAGTTCACAGCCGGCTCTTGGCTGGAAAGTGTTGCTCTGCCCATTTGCATGGCGTAAATACCCCCACGGTGGTCCAAGTACCGACGTGATGTCAGTACACACAAAACTGCAAAGATAGAGTCCAGGTTACAAATATAGATCTTGGCAGAGAGAGGGTAGGGAGAGAGATCCATACAGATGTATAGATACGGACTCGCGTATAATGCCTTCATGTACTATTTCAAGCAATTTCAGTCCATTCATTCCGATGCTCGATTGTGTCCAACTCTTTGCAACCCCGTGGGCTGCGGCATGCCAGGCTGCCCTGCCCTTCGCCATCTCCAAGAGCTTGCCCAAGCCCATGTCCATGGAGTCAGTGATGCCATCCGACCACCTCTTCCTCTGTTGCCCCCTTCTCCTCCTGCCTTCTATTTTCCCCAACATCAGGGTCTTTTCCAGCCGAGTTGTCTCTTTGCATCAGATGACCGAAGTATTGGAGCTTCGGCTTCAGCATCTGTCCTTCCAATGAGCATGCAGGGCTGATTTCCTTCAGGATGGACTGGTTGGATCTCCTTGCTGTCCGAGGGACTCTCATGAGTCTTCTCCTACACCACAGTTCAAAGGCATCAATTCGTCGGCAGTTTCAGTAACTATAAATAACCTCAAGCCGCGTGAGTGGGAGAAAAATCTAGCAAACAATTAGGAAGCGATGAGTTTCTTTTTGATTTTATTGCTGTAAAACATCATGACACAGAACGTGACCCTTTAACCATTTTTAAGGGTGTGCCGTTCAGGGACATGAAGCACATGGCGACGGACTTACGGGGTTATTACTTTCGTCAATTCGTATCGTTACACTTTTACAACAGCTGCATTTAGCCACCGGCTGGCGAAATTCCTGCAGGTGCGACGTTGCCCACACGCAGGTGGAGCTCCCCTGGTGGTCCAGTGGTTAAGCTTCTGCCTGCCAGTGCAGGGGACGTGGGTTCCATCCCTGGTCCGGGAAGATCCCACAATGCTGTGGGGCAATGACGTCTGCGGGCCACAAACCCTGAGCCCACGTGCAGCCCCCGCGCGCCGGAGCCCCTGCTCCACTGCCAGCGACGCTGAGCACCACAGCCAGAGAGCAGCCCCTCTCCCCACAGTTAGAGAAAAGCCCAAATGCAACAGCAAAGACCCAGCACAGCCAAAAATCGATACAGAAACAAATAACTTTTTAAAATATATTTTTTAAAAAAGAATAGGCTCTTGTGAGCCAGGACAGCTGGTGCTGCCTGTCTCCGAGTCCCGTTCCATGTTCCTTCTAACCTCAGCGTCCAGGTGTGTGTCCCCGCGCGTGAAGGCCCCTGGATCTCCACAATGATATTGGACGTGCCTAGGCACCAGCAGTCCCGGAGTGCACAGGAGCCCAGGGGTACCTTGCGTGCACCGAGGGGTGTCTGCGGGCAGACCGCTCTGTCCACACATCCCCGTAACTTGAGGACCCACCGATATCTACACACCTCCAAGCCCAGGGGTCTGTGTCTCTTTGCAAGGATGCAAGTGCCCAGGTCCCCACTCCAGTGGCATGCTGGAGGTGAGCCCAAGCACTTCTTCCCAACCCCACACCGAGCCACGTCAGGCTGGCAGCTGAAATCAGTCCCGACAGGAGTATGTCCCCCATGGGCATGCATGCAGGTTCCATCACGTCCACCTCTGCAGCCCCACGGACAGCCGCCCGCCTGGCTCCTCTGTCCGTGGGATTTCCCAGGCCAGAAGCCCAGAGTGGGTTGCCATCTCCTATTCCAGGACATCTCTCTGATCCAGGGATCGGACCCTGAGGCTCCTGCCTTGGCAGACAGGTCCTTTAGCCACTCAGCCACCAGGGACGCCCACGCTACAAGGCCACAGAAATCCGCATGTGCTACACAGCACAGCTGGGTGTGTGTGTGTGTGTGTGTGTGGTCAAGAGAGGTGGTTGTCAACCCTTTGGCAGCACACCATGGGGATTCAGGCACCCTTGTGTGCCCCATGTCACCATGGGGGTGCCCACATGCCACAGGCACGCGTGAGTGCCTGAAGCTCCACGAGTTCATGTGACTAGTGTGTCCCCGTGCATCTGTGGGTGTGAACCCCATGTGCTGCAGTGAGGCCCCAGCACCCTGCACCTTTTCGGCAGTGGGTTCCACAGGAAGCTGTGAAGGGCGGGTGCTGAGGCTCCCCACCCACCCCTCACACACCGGCTCTGTTGCATGGGGGCTGAGTCGAGGGGGAGGGTTTCTTCTAAAAACCCAGCCCGGGGCTGCGCTCGGCTCCCTGCCCCAGCCCCCGGGCGGCGGGGGTGGAGGCGCCAGCCTGGCAGGCGGGCAATTGAGGAAGAGGAAGTAAGGGCAGAGTTAGGTCACTCTGCGGTTTTCCCCAAGGCTCTGGCCCACGGAGGCTCCCCCGGGGCCAGCTCGGAGCCCCAGCCAAGGGTCGAGGGGCTGCAGGAGCCGGCGAACAGAGCTGAACACCCACAGCGGTGAGGACAAAACGCTCCATTGGGTGAGTGAGCATCCCTGGGTAGGACGGGGTGGGTGGGGACCGAGTGACCCCGGGGCCGGCGGAGGGAGGGGGGCCGGAGGGGCAGCCGACAGACCATCCACAGTTCCTCTCCACCTTCTCGTCGGCCTGCTTCCTGAGCTGAGGGGTGGGGGAGGCTGTTTGACTTTCGTAATCGTTCTACAAAGGCCTGTGGTCACCTCAGGGGGCTGGGGTCCAGGATGAGCAATAGGGTAAGACCAAGGGATGACCCCCTTGTAGCCAGAGTCTGCACGGGGGACAAGGAACGGGGATAAACGGAGGGTGGAGGAATTAGGCTCCTTCTGTCAGAGTCAAACATGCTTTTGTTCTTAGAGACTGGGGTGAGGAGAGAGGTCACGTGCGCGCTGCGTTTAGGCGCTCAGTCATGTCCGACTCTTTGCGACCCCGTGGACTGTTGCCTGCCAGACTCCTCTGTCCGTGGGAGGTCCTTACCCCGGGCTTCTGAGGACCCTCCACCCAGCAGTCCCCCTGGTTGGAGCCCTCAGCTTGGGGAGGCGCCCCTGGGTCCCACGTTGGCCCTCCTTGGGGAGCAGCACACGCCCAGCTGCCTGCGGTGGGGTGAAGTTGGGGAGAAAGGATGTGGTTTCTAAAATGGCACACCCAGACCTGCTGCTGCCTCCGGCCCCAGGCGCCAACGCGGCCGTTGGGGTCTGGGAAAGTGGCCCCAGTGCAGCCAGGAGGGGGTGGATTAGGAGTGGACGGCTGGGGCCAGGGAGGATGGAGCTGCTGGAATCAGGCTAGAGGCAGGTCGAGAAAGGCGTTGACGGAGAGTCCCCGGGTCCTGGTCACTCGCGGCTCTAAGGAGAAGCTTGACAGCCACAGGCAGCCAAGGGAGCACGTCCCCCACGACCAGCCACCTGGAGCTCCCTGGCCACTGCCAGCAGTGAGTCTATCTGGGAGGGCTTCCTGGAAGAGGCAGGCTTTTCACTGGACCTTGAAGTACCAGTGGAAACCCATCAGCAGATCTGGTCTGGGATGTTCCCCTCATTCCCCAGCCCCTCAGCACAGGGCTGGACGCCTGCCAGGGCTCGGACCGCTGTGCATGAAAGGATGGCTATGTCGGCCAGTTGTGGGTTCAGAGCCCCGCTTACCTGCACCTGCGTGGCCATGGGCGAGTGACCACAGCACTCTGGCTGTGCCTTCGCTCCCCTGTAACAGCGGTGGGGTGGGTCTCACATGTGAAACCACAGCACGGTGCCTGACACGCAGGAGGCGTTCTGAAACACCACCTGCCCTGCTCATCCTCTCGTATTCTGTCGCTGCCCCTCACCCTGGCTTCCCCGCCCAGGCCACATGTGGGCCTCCGTAGAAGCTCTAGGTGTCACACCTAGAAAGAGGGGCTCATGACGGCTCTCGATCTCCATCAAGGGTGCGGGGCCGTAGGGTCTACTCTACAGAGTGAAGGGAGTCAGAAAGGAAAAACAAACATCGTCGATTAACACATCAACCCAGCCAGTCCTAAAGGAAATCAGCCCTGAATCCTCATGGCAAGGCCTGATGCCAAAGCTGCAGCTCGAGTCCTTTGGCCGCCTGATGCGAAGACCCGATTCATTGGGAAAGACCCTGATGCTGGGAAAGACGGTGGGCAGGAGGAGAAGGGGATGACAGAGGAGGAGACAGTTGGATAGCATCACTGACTCAGTGGACATGGGTTTACACAAACTTCAGGAGACCGTGGAGGAGAGAGGAGCCTGGTGCGCTGCAGTTCACGGTGTCTCAGACAGTCAAACACAACTTAGCAACTGAACAACAACATATTCACACATATATATATGAAATCTAGGGCGTGCTACTGTTGAACCCATTTGCAGGGCAGGCATAGAGACACAGAGAAAGAGAACAGACTTGTGGGCACGGGGAAGACAGGGTAAGATGAATTTAGAGAGGAGCATTGACTATATACAGTTGTTTAGTTGCTATGTCCAACTCTTGCAACCCCACGGACTGTAGCCCCCAGGCTCCTCTGTCCATGGGATTCCCCAGGCAAGAAGACTGGAGGGGCTGGCCATGCCCTCCTCCAGGGCACAAATAAAATATGCTGTGCCCCAGGACCCAGGGGAGAGGGGTAGTGACCCCACAAGGGACGGAGCCAGACCCGCCTGGGAGTGTTTGAGGGTCTTCTAGGAAGACGTGAGTCCGCGGGGGTCTGTCACAAGGACAGGGGCGCAGACAGCAACTGTGCTCACAGCTGCGTCCTGGCACGGGCCCTCTTAGAGGTCACCCAATGACAGATGCCTATAGACACCAGGACTGAGCTGCCGCAGGTCAAACAGCCAACAGGAAGTGAGCGCAGTCTCACCCAACAGCAGTCAGGTTCATTTTAGAAGATCCCTTGGGGACTCCCCACACACACCCGTGGAGAAGCAAATGGACAGCACGAGATGGATTCAGGACAGGGAGGCCTTCTCAGGAGATGACAGTGGCTGAGCAGGTCAGGGGGAAAGGGATACAGACGGAGGAAGAAGACCTGGGACAGGACCTGAGGGCCATCTGGTGACTCTAGACAGGGTTCGAGCCCAGGGAGAATCCAAGACAATGTGCCGACATCAGCCTGAACGAGGGCATGGAGAAGCCTTGAGAAGAAGCTGTGTCTAGAATGTTGTTACTTCTCTCCTGGTGTCTCAGTTTCCTCATCTGGACAACAGGACCCTGATGCTGGGAAAGACGGTGGGCAGGAGGAGAAGGGGATGACAGAGGAGGAGACAGTTGGATAGCATCACTGACTCAGTGGACATGGGTTTACACAAACTTCAGGAGACCGTGGAGGAGAGAGGAGCCTGGTGCGCTGCAGTTCACGGTGTCTCAGACAGTCAAACACAACTTAGCAACTGAACAACAACATATTCACACATATATATATGAAATCTAGGGCGTGCTACTGTTGAACCCATTTGCAGGGCAGGCATAGAGACACAGAGAAAGAGAACAGACTTGTGGGCACGGGGAAGACAGGGTAAGATGAATTTAGAGAGGAGCATTGACTATATACAGTTGTTTAGTTGCTATGTCCAACTCTTGCAACCCCACGGACTGTAGCCCCCAGGCTCCTCTGTCCATGGGATTCCCCAGGCAAGAAGACTGGAGGGGCTGGCCATGCCCTCCTCCAGGGCACAAATAAAATATGCTGTGCCCCAGGACCCAGGGGAGAGGGGTAGTGACCCCACAAGGGACGGAGCCAGACCCGCCTGGGAGTGTTTGAGGGTCTTCTAGGAAGACGTGAGTCCGCGGGGGTCTGTCACAAGGACAGGGGCGCAGACAGCAACTGTGCTCACAGCTGCGTCCTGGCACGGGCCCTCTTAGAGGTCACCCAATGACAGATGCCTATAGACACCAGGACTGAGCTGCCGCAGGTCAAACAGCCAACAGGAAGTGAGCGCAGTCTCACCCAACAGCAGTCAGGTTCATTTTAGAAGATCCCTTGGGGACTCCCCACACACACCCGTGGAGAAGCAAATGGACAGCACGAGATGGATTCAGGACAGGGAGGCCTTCTCAGGAGATGACAGTGGCTGAGCAGGTCAGGGGGAAAGGGATACAGACGGAGGAAGAAGACCTGGGACAGGACCTGAGGGCCATCTGGTGACTCTAGACAGGGTTCGAGCCCAGGGAGAATCCAAGACAATGTGCCGACATCAGCCTGAACGAGGGCATGGAGAAGCCTTGAGAAGAAGCTGTGTCTAGAATGTTGTTACTTCTCTCCTGGTGTCTCAGTTTCCTCATCTGGACAACAGGAATGATGGATGCATCAGTGGCATCAGGTCACCCTAGGGTGGTGGAGAAGACAAAAGAATTATTGATGTAAAATCTTTGGAGAGGTGCAGGGCACAGCAGACACTCTTGTTAAATGCTAGCTGGTGTTGCTGTTACATCATCCCTGGCCCTTGGGCTGGCACGGCGCACACCTGGCCACTAGCTGGCATTTTTTTTCCATCATCCTAGCTACGCTTCACCAGCTGATTGGTTCTTTCTGCCTCAGCCAGGCTCTGCTGGGCTCACCAGTGGATTCGTGAGACCCTGTCATGGAGGCGACTCTGGAATCAGCCCATTCTAGGGATCAGGGGACCACTGGGTCAAGAGAGTAGACCATCAACAAGATGGTAAAAGACCTCACTAAGATGACAGAGATCCTCACCAAGATGGCGGATGCCTTCACCAACATGGAGACTAGGCCCCCAAGATGGCAGATGCCTTCACCAACATGGAAGCTGTCCCTACCAAGATGGCAGATGCCTTCACCAACATGAAGGGTATCCCCCCCAAGATGGTGGATGCATTCATCAAGATGGAACACATTCCATACCCTGCAGCTCCAATCCAGACCCTCCACCAGCTCTTTCTATTATCTATTAACACCCAGAACCAGAAGACCACTCTTTGCCAGGCCAAGGGGCTATTTGCAACTTTAACCTTGATACATTCAAGGTCACTTAGCCTTTTACCTCCAGTGACTCCCACTCACCCCAATTCACCCAGCCTTCCTCCTCCATGAGGACATCACGGTCAGCCCACCAGCTCAAGGTGGTCGCCTCCTGTTCCTGACCTAGTACTCTAGCAACGCTGTGGTCAACTCTGGCCCGTTGAAATAAGAGAAATTGGGCAATGGAGCCACAGTCAAAACCACTATGGCGGGGCCTTCTCAGGAGATGACAGTGGCTGAGCAGGTCAGGGGGAAAGGGATACAGACGGAGGAAGAAGACCTGGGACAGGACCTGAGGGCCATCTGGTGACTCTAGACAGGGTTCGAGCCCAGGGAGAATCCAAGACAATGTGCCGACATCAGCCTGAACGAGGGCATGGAGAAGCCTTGAGAAGAAGCTGTGTCTAGAATGTTGTTACTTCTCTCCTGGTGTCTCAGTTTCCTCATCTGGACAACAGGAATGATGGATGCATCAGTGGCATCAGGTCACCCTAGGGTGGTGGAGAAGACAAAAGAATTATTGATGTAAAATCTTTGGAGAGGTGCAGGGCACAGCAGACACTCTTGTTAAATGCTAGCTGGTGTTGCTGTTACATCATCCCTGGCCCTTGGGCTGGCACGGCGCACACCTGGCCACTAGCTGGCATTTTTTTTCCATCATCCTAGCTACGCTTCACCAGCTGATTGGTTCTTTCTGCCTCAGCCAGGCTCTGCTGGGCTCACCAGTGGATTCGTGAGACCCTGTCATGGAGGCGACTCTGGAATCAGCCCATTCTAGGGATCAGGGGACCACTGGGTCAAGAGAGTAGACCATCAACAAGATGGTAAAAGACCTCACTAAGATGACAGAGATCCTCACCAAGATGGCGGATGCCTTCACCAACATGGAGACTAGGCCCCCAAGATGGCAGATGCCTTCACCAACATGGAAGCTGTCCCTACCAAGATGGCAGATGCCTTCACCAACATGAAGGGTATCCCCCCCAAGATGGTGGATGCATTCATCAAGATGGAACACATTCCATACCCTGCAGCTCCAATCCAGACCCTCCACCAGCTCTTTCTATTATCTATTAACACCCAGAACCAGAAGACCACTCTTTGCCAGGCCAAGGGGCTATTTGCAACTTTAACCTTGATACATTCAAGGTCACTTAGCCTTTTACCTCCAGTGACTCCCACTCACCCCAATTCACCCAGCCTTCCTCCTCCATGAGGACATCACGGTCAGCCCACCAGCTCAAGGTGGTCGCCTCCTGTTCCTGACCTAGTACTCTAGCAACGCTGTGGTCAACTCTGGCCCCGTTGAAATAAGAGAAATTGGGCAATGGAGCCACAGTCAAAACCATCTCCCACTTCTGCGCTGTGTGTGTGCTCAGTTGCTCAGTCGTGCCCAGCTCTTTGTGACCCCATGAACTGTAGTCCACCAGGCTCCTCTGTCCATGGGATTCTCCAGGCAAGAACACTGGAGTGGGTTGCCATTCCCTTCTCCAGGGGATCTTCCAGACCCAGGGACTGAAACCAGGTCTCCCGCGTTGCAGGCAGATTCTTTACCATCTGACCCACCAGGGAAGCCCATTTCTACCCATGACATAGTCATCCCTCTCTGGGTTCTGCATCTGTGGTTCCGATGAACTGCGGATCGTGTGCTATGTTTATGATCTGAGGTTGGCTGCATCCACAGATGCACGGGGCCAACTATAGGACTCGAGCAGCCCAGGATTCCAGTATTCACAGCAGGTCTTGGGCTCAATTCCCTGCAGATATACATGGACATCATAATTTTCCACTGAGTAGGTATACCTGATCCTGCCCATGGAGGGGGTACCTGAAAATATTCCTTCCCTGTGATATTTTACAATAGGTCAAGCCATCCCCCTGCCCTGGCTGGCTGTACTTTCCTTTGTAGTATGTGTATTTTCTGTGGGTCTGTTGTTATTGTCTGTTTTCCTTCTGGTTTTAGGTCATGAGATCCTATCCTCTGATGTGCCTCAACTTTTGATCGAACGCCAGATATCGTTCATGTAAAACTATAGCTATCTCTGGTGGTTCTTCATAGTGTTATTTCCTTCCAGGGAGGTTTTACTTTTGTTTCTAGTGGTTAATAATCTATGATGGAACACATTCCATACCCTGCAGCTCCAATCCAGACCCTCCACCAGCTCTTTCTATTATCTATTAACACCCAGAACCAGAAGACCACTCTTTGCCAGGCCAAGGGGCTATTTGCAACTTTAACCTTGATACATTCAAGGTCACTTAGCCTTTTACCTCCAGTGACTCCCACTCACCCCAATTCACCCAGCCTTCCTCCTCCATGAGGACATCACGGTCAGCCCACCAGCTCAAGGTGGTCGCCTCCTGTTCCTGACCTAGTACTCTAGCAACGCTGTGGTCAACTCTGGCCCCGTTGAAATAAGAGAAATTGGGCAATGGAGCCACAGTCAAAACCATCTCCCACTTCTGCGCTGTGTGTGTGCTCAGTTGCTCAGTCGTGCCCAGCTCTTTGTGACCCCATGAACTGTAGTCCACCAGGCTCCTCTGTCCATGGGATTCTCCAGGCAAGAACACTGGAGTGGGTTGCCATTCCCTTCTCCAGGGGATCTTCCAGACCCAGGGACTGAAACCAGGTCTCCCGCGTTGCAGGCAGATTCTTTACCATCTGACCCACCAGGGAAGCCCATTTCTACCCATGACATAGTCATCCCTCTCTGGGTTCTGCATCTGTGGTTCCGATGAACTGCGGATCGTGTGCTATGTTTATGATCTGAGGTTGGCTGCATCCACAGATGCACGGGGCCAACTATAGGACTCGAGCAGCCCAGGATTCCAGTATTCACAGCAGGTCTTGGGCTCAATTCCCTGCAGATATACATGGACATCATAATTTTCCACTGAGTAGGTATACCTGATCCTGCCCATGGAGGGGGTACCTGAAAATATTCCTTCCCTGTGATATTTTACAATAGGTCAAGCCATCCCCCTGCCCTGGCTGGCTGTACTTTCCTTTGTAGTATGTGTATTTTCTGTGGGTCTGTTGTTATTGTCTGTTTTCCTTCTGGTTTTAGGTCATGAGATCCTATCCTCTGATGTGCCTCAACTTTTGATCGAACGCCAGATATCGTTCATGTAAAACTATAGCTATCTCTGGTGGTTCTTCATAGTGTTATTTCCTTCCAGGGAGGTTTTACTTTTGTTTCTGGCAGATAGTGAAAGTAAAGAAAGGTGTTGTGTATGCTCAATCGTATTTGACTCTTTGCAACTCATAGACTGTAGCCTGCCCGGTTTCCCTGTCCATAGGATTTCCCAGGTAAGAACAGGGGAGAAGGTTGCTGTTTTCTCCTCCGGGGATCTTCCCGACCCAAGGCCCAAACATGTGTCTCTTATGCTTCCTTCATTGGCAGGTGGACTGTTTACCACTAAGCCACCCGGGAAGCCCGCAAAGGCAAGTGACTTCAGTCTAAACAGAGATCAAACTGGCTTGAGGCTGGTTTTGGTCTGGGTGAAGATTGGTCTATTTCTGGTCTCTCCCTGCTCCGAGAATGTAGTTTTTGGTGACCCCATCTCTGTGATCTTTGACTTCCAAGACCTATTTCTCCAGCTCCAGAAGAATACTGAAGCTACGCTCAGCTTCTTGGCCTTTCTCTGGTCTGCTCTGCACTTGAGAACTGCATTCAAATCAACAACTTGTTTGCGAGTGGGGAAAAAAAAAAAAAACAACAGTGCATGATGTCTACTCACTTCAAAGATTCTGATCCCTCAAACCCTAGCCGACCACCCCTTCAAATTGAGGGTGTTTTTTTTTTTTCGTCTGATTTAGTCCAGGTTTTTTTAGCTGTTTCTGGTGGAAGTCTAAATCTACAATAAGGCAGCCTGCTGTTGCTAGAAATAGTTAGCCCTGTGGTATCTTTCAAACTATTTTAAGTAATGAATTAATTATTTCTGGCTGTGTTTGGTCTTCGCTGCTGCGTGTGGGCTTTCCTCTAGCTGCAGCGAGCAGCCGCTCTTCTTTGCTGTGGCGCGTGGGCTTCTCATTGCGGTGACTTCTCCTGTTGCAGACGGCGCTCTGGGCACACGGGCTCAGTAGCTGTGGCTCCCAGACTCTAGAGCTCAGCTCAGTAGTTGTGGTGCACTGGCTTAGTTGCCCTGAAGCATGTGGGATCTTCGAGGACCAGGGATCAAACCTGTGTCTCCTGCGTTGGCAGGCAGATTCTTATCCACGGGACCACCAGGGAAGTCCTTCCCTCTTGTATTTTTTTTTTTATGGCCACTTCTATTGATCTTTCATTCATTTACTTTTCATCTATCTTTGTTCTTTGGCCTGTGTGGGCCTCCCTTCGCAGTGACCTCTCTCTCGTCACAGAGCACCAGCTCTAGGCGCATGCCCCAGAACTCCAGCTTGGAATTGGTCGTATTTGACTCTTTGCAACTCATATGCTTCTTCATTGGCGGGGGTTGCTGTTTTCTCCTCCGGGGATCTTCCCGACCCAAGGCCCAAACATGTGTCTCTTATGCTTCCTTCATTGGCAGGTGGACTGTTTACCACTAAGCCACCCGGGAAGCCCGCAAAGGCAAGTGACTTCAGTCTAAACAGAGATCAAACTGGCTTGAGGCTGGTTTTGGTCTGGGTGAAGATTGGTCTATTTCTGGTCTCTCCCTGCTCCGAGAATGTAGTTTTTGGTGACCCCATCTCTGTGATCTTTGACTTCCAAGACCTATTTCTCCAGCTCCAGAAGAATACTGAAGCTACGCTCAGCTTCTTGGCCTTTCTCTGGTCTGCTCTGCACTTGAGAACTGCATTCAAATCAACAACTTGTTTGCGAGTGGGGAAAAAAAAAAAAAACAACAGTGCATGATGTCTACTCACTTCAAAGATTCTGATCCCTCAAACCCTAGCCGACCACCCCTTCAAATTGAGGGTGTTTTTTTTTTTTCGTCTGATTTAGTCCAGGTTTTTTTAGCTGTTTCTGGTGGAAGTCTAAATCTACAATAAGGCAGCCTGCTGTTGCTAGAAATAGTTAGCCCTGTGGTATCTTTCAAACTATTTTAAGTAATGAATTAATTATTTCTGGCTGTGTTTGGTCTTCGCTGCTGCGTGTGGGCTTTCCTCTAGCTGCAGCGAGCAGCCGCTCTTCTTTGCTGTGGCGCGTGGGCTTCTCATTGCGGTGACTTCTCCTGTTGCAGACGGCGCTCTGGGCACACGGGCTCAGTAGCTGTGGCTCCCAGACTCTAGAGCTCAGCTCAGTAGTTGTGGTGCACTGGCTTAGTTGCCCTGAAGCATGTGGGATCTTCGAGGACCAGGGATCAAACCTGTGTCTCCTGCGTTGGCAGGCAGATTCTTATCCACGGGACCACCAGGGAAGTCCTTCCCTCTTGTATTTTTTTTTTTATGGCCACTTCTATTGATCTTTCATTCATTTACTTTTCATCTATCTTTGTTCTTTGGCCTGTGTGGGCCTCCCTTCGCAGTGACCTCTCTCTCGTCACAGAGCACCAGCTCTAGGCGCATGCGCCCCAGAACTCCAGCTTGGTAATTGGACACATCGGTCCAGCCACTCCATGGCACGTGGGATCTTCCCAGGCCAGGGCTCGAACCGGCGCCCCTTGCACTGCAAGGCGGTGTCCTTACCCACTGGACCACCAGGGGAAGCCCACCCCTTGTATTTTTAACATAAGATTTTTATCAAGCCTTCATTGCTAACTCTGCTGGACTCATCATGTTTCTCTGTTTCTGAGCTCCTGGTTCCCTGCCTTTCTTGCCACCAGTTTGGTGGAGGTGCCTCCGGGCTTCTTACTGCCTTTGATTTCCCTGAAGTTCTCATGTCTGCTGTCCACTCCAAGGTCTGGAAGATCCAAGAGGCATTTGCAGTCTGTCCAGAGAAAGGTGTGTTATGGGAGATGAGGAATTAAAACCCGGACCACAGAAGGGAGGCAATTTTTTAAATCTCCCTGGGCTTTTCTCTGGATTTCCATGAGTGCCTCTCGCTCTTTGGGTATAATTGTGCTCAGTCACTCAGTTGTGTTCAGTTCTTTGCCATCCCAAGGACTGTAACACGCCAGATGGCGCTGTCCACGGGATTTCCCAGGCGAGAATACTGGAGTGCGTTGCCATTTCCTTCTCCAGAGGATCGCTCCAACCCAGGGATCAAACCCATGTCTCTTGCATCTCCTGCATTCTTTACCACTGGACCACCTGTAAACACGTGTCTGATTACTCACGTGTGTGTTTCTCATTGTCTGCAAGTGCTGGAGAGGGTCGGGGGTGTAGAATGTGAGGGGCTTTTTGAAGTTTCTTTTTTCTGATGGGGGTCATTTTTGTTCATTTGTTTTTAAATTTTATGTATTTATTTTTGGCTATTCTGGGTTTTCACTACTGCTGCGGGCTCTTCTCTAGTTTCAGGGAGTGGGGGCTCCTCTCTAGTGGAGGTGAGCA
This sequence comes from Tragulus kanchil, assembly GCA_022376925.1. NCBI lineage: Eukaryota > Metazoa > Chordata > Mammalia > Artiodactyla > Tragulidae > Tragulus > Tragulus kanchil. The sequence goes on from JAIOJX010000029.1 coordinate 6,335,033, forward strand.
GGCTTCTTGTTGCGGTGACTTCTCTTGTTGTGGAATTCGGGCTCTAGGGCACACGGGCTTCAAGAGTTGCGGCTCCGAGGCGCTAGAGCACAGGCTCCATATTGGGGCTCACGGGCTTAGTTGCTCCACAGCCTGTGGGATCTTCCCGGATCAGGGATCGGACCCGTGTCTCCTGCATTGGCAGATGAACTCTTTACCACTGAGCTACCAGGGAAGCCAATGTAGACCATTTCTAAAGTCTTTACTGAATTTGTTATTAATGCAATACTGCTTGTTTTATGTTGTGGTGTTTTCGGCCATGAGGCATGTGGGATCTTAGCTTCCCGACCAGGGATCGAACCCTCAGCCCCTACACTGGAAGGTGAAATCTTTTTTTTTTTTTAATTATTTTTTAATGTATTTATTTGGTTGCACTGGGTCTCAGTTATGGTATGTGGGATCTAGTACTCTGACCAGGGATTGAACCCAGGTCCCCAGTATTGGGAGCACAGAGTCTTAACCACTGGACCACCAGGGAAATTCCTGGAAGGTGAAATCTTAACCCCTGGACTGCCAGTGTGTTAAGTCCATGCTAAGTCAGTTCAGTCATGACCAAGTCTTGGCGACCCCATGGGCTATAGCCCTCCAGAGTGCCTCTCGCTCTTTGGGTATGATTGTGCTCAGTCACTCAGTTGTGTTCAGTTCTTTGTCATCCCAAGGACTGTAACACGCCAGACAGCGCTGTCCACGGGATTTCCCAGGCGAGAATACTGGAGTGCGTTGCCATTTCCTTCTCCAGAGGATCGCTCCAACCCAGGGATCAAACCCATGTCTCTTGCATCTCCTGCATTCTTTACCACTGGACCACCTGTAAACACGTGTCTGATTACTCACGTGTGTGTTTCTCATTGTCTGCAAGTGCTGTAGAGGGTCGGGGGTGTAGAATGTGAGGGGCTTTTTGAAGTTTCTTTTTTCTGATGGGGGTCATTTTTGTTCATTTGTTTTTAAATTTTATGTATTTATTTTTGGCTATTCTGGGTTTTCACTACTGCTGCGGGCTCTTCTCTAGTTTCAGGGAGTGGGGGCTCCTCTCTAGTGGAGGTGAGCAGGCTTCTTGTTGCGGTGACTTCTCTTGTTGTGGAATTCGGGCTCTAGGGCACACGGGCTTCAAGAGTTGCAGCTCCGAGGCGCTAGAGCACAGGCTCCATATTGGGGCTCACGGGCTTAGTTGCTCCACAGCCTGTGGGATCTTCCCGGATCAGGGATCGGACCCGTGTCTCCTGCATTGGCAGATGAACTCTTTACCACTGAGCTACCAGGGAAGCCAATGTAGACCATTTTTAAAGTCTTTACTGAATTTGTTATTAATGCAATACTGCTTGTTTTATGTTGTGGTGTTTTCGGCCATGAGGCATGTGGGATCTTAGCTTCCCGACCAGGGATCGAACCCTCAGCCCCTACACTGGAAGGTGAAATCTTTTTTTTTTTTTTAATTATTTTTTAATGTATTTATTTGGTTGCACTGGGTCTCAGTTATGGTATGTGGGATCTAGTACCCTGACCAGGGATTGAACCCAGGTCCCCAGTATTGGGAGCACAGAGTCTTAACCACTGGACCACCAGGGAAATTCCTGGAAGGTGAAATCTTAACCCCTGGACTGCCAGTGTGTTAAGTCCCTGCTAAGTCAGTTCAGTCATGACCAAGTCTTGGCGACCCCATGGGCTATAGCCCTCCAGGCTCCTCTGTCCATGGGATTCTCAACTGGAGTAGGTTGCCATTTCCTCCTCCAGGGGTTAAATCCCTACCGTGTGTATGTTTATGTCTTTTTGTGGTTAAAGATTTGGGGGGCACCTACTCATAAGAGTTGGAAGGGCTGAGGGAGGAGCAGGTGGGGTCTTCAGTGGTGGCGGGGAGAGCAAGAAGTGGCCACAGACAGAGCCCTGGGAACACCAAGTTCAAAGGTCAGGCAGAGAAAGGAAGGAGAGCCACGTCCGGAAGGGAGACTGAGGAGGCTAGAGATCTGAGAGGAACGGGCTTCACAAAGACTCGTGCAGTAAGGGAGACTGAAAAGCGCCCATTAGACTGAGCCCCAGAGAGAGCTAGAAGACAGAAGGGGTGGGGAATAAGACCTTGGGGGAGTGGTGGAGTGGAGTAGGCATGTGTAGGTAAACACAGAAGTGCAAATAACCCTCTGAGAAAGGAAGGTGCAGGCTCAAAGCTGGCTGGAGGGAGAAGGGACAGGTAGGAAGTGTTCCGTCGTTAGTGGAAATGCAAGCGAGGAGGCTCCTGCCACCAGGGGGCGGCACGTGCCCAAGCAGGCTGGCTGGCCCCAGCAGATGCACACAGAGATAAGGGCACAACCTGTAGACACAAAGAAACCCAGGTAGACACCAACTGCCCCTGCCCAATATCAGAAGCAGGTCTCCCCAAGACCCAGGTGAGTCCTGTAGAACCGACCCTACAGATACGGGCATTCACACACACACACACACGCGCACACACGTGCGTGTATAGATAATATTATTCCGCCGTTAAAAAAAAAAAAAAAAAGGGGAAGGAAACCTTGCCTGTTGCAACAACGTGGATAGCCGTGGAGGGCGTATACTAAGTGACATAGATACGTCAGACAGAGAAAGACCAATACTATGTGGTCTCATTTATATACGAATCTAAAAAAGACAGCAACACCAAACTCAAAGAAGAGATCAGATTTGTGGTTACCAGAGGCAGGGGTGGGGTGGGGGAATGGGAGGCAGGTGGTCAAAGGGCTCCAGCTTCCAGTTATACGTCGTGGATGTCATGTATGTGATGACTGTACTCAGCACTGCTCTATGTCCCAGGTGGGGCTCGTGGTAAAGCACCTGCCTGTCGACGCAGGAGATGCAAGAGACACCGGTATGATCCCTGGGTCGGCCAGATCCCCCCGGAGGAGGAAAAGGCAGCCCACTCCAGTATTCTTGCCTGGAGAATTCCGTGGCCAGGGGAGTCTGGTGGGCTAGGGTCCGTGGGGTCACAGAGAGTCAGATAGGACTGACGGATGCACACACACGTATTTGCTTCCCTGGTGGCTCAGTCAGTAAAGAAACTATCTCTAATGCAAGAGACCTGGGTTTGATCCCTGGGTCGGGAAGATCCCCTGGAGAAGGAAATGGCAACTCTCTCGAGTATTCTTGCCTGGGAAATCTCAAAGGAGCCTGGCGGGCTGCAGGGGCCACAATCTGTGGGGTCGCAAGTGTTGGACACGACGCAGCAACTAAACCAACCACCAACCAAGAGAGTAAATCCTACACGTGCTCATCAGAACAACAACGACACCAAGAGAGCCTCTTTCCTTGTACGGACATCTATAGGAGATGAAGGGCATTAACTGAACTTGCTGTGTGGACCACCTCACAGCACATGTGAGGTCACGTCGTGGTGCGGAAGGCTTACCTTTACACAGCGATGTCTGTCAACTAGTCAGCTACACCTCGATAAGCCTGGAGGGGAGAAACATTCATATATACACCCCCCCACACACACAGACAAGTTGACACCTGGGACTTAGAAACACACTATGTGCTGACACACAGAAGGAAAGGGTGCTCACTCTCGGTCACGACCCCCTGAACTGTAGTAGCCCACCAGCCTCCTCTGTCCATGGGATCCTCCAGCAAGAATACTGGAGTGGGGCTTGCCTGGTGGTCCATGGGGTAAAGAGTCTGCCTTGCAGTGCAAGGGGCGCCGGTTCGATCCCTGGCCTGGGAAGATCCCATGTGCCACGGAGCGGCTGGACCAGTGTGTCTAATTAAGAGCCAGCACTCTGGAACGCATGTACCCAGAGCTGGTGCTCTGCAGCAAGAGAGGCCACGGTAATGAGAGGCCCACACATGCCAAAGAATAAAGATGGATGAAGATAAATAATAAATTTTTAAAAATGGCTATACAAAAAAGAAAAATGCCATTAAAAAAGGAAAAAAGAATACATGGGTTGCCATGTCCTCTGCAGAGGATCCTCCCAACCCAGGGACTGAACCCGCATCTCTTGTGCCTCCTGCTTTGGCAGGTGGATTCTTCTCCACCATATCCCTTGGGAAGCTGGCACACGCATACGCCATCAAAAACACAGAGACAATGACAAACACAAGTACACAAGCACTCAGACATTCGCGCATTCCTGGGCCCACCCACCTGAGGACCCAGTCTACCTGGGTTGCCCAAGGACCCCCTGGCAGCCCTCCTCAGCTCCTCCTGAGAATGCTTTGTGTTCCCTCAACCAGGGCGAGAGGCCTCTAGGGCAAGGGAGCTGGGGGTAGGGCTCAGGCCTCGGCCTCCCTCAGGGCTACAGCCCGACCCCCTCCCCGCCAGGCCCCAGCCCCAGGCTGCCATCAGCTGAGGCGTCTGGCAGCCCCTACAGACAGTCTCCGCCCCTCTCGCTGGCAGCCCTGTCCTGGCAGGACTTCCCAGCCGAGCGCCTTCTTCATCCTGCTGTTCACTCACACGCTCGCACGCACGGCCCCCATGGCTAGCTCGGCGCTCAACCACTCCTGGCCGGCCCTCTCCAAGTTCTGGCTGAAGCGGTGGGCCTTTAAGAGAGGTAAGGGGGCGCGTGGCGAGCCGTGGGCACCGGCCGCCTCGGCAGAGGGCTCCCTGGACGGCCTGCCGCCCACCGTCCCATGCCGAGCCTTTCTTCAGCCCCGAGGCACAGACGCTTCCCGGGGGGTGGGGAGCGCCCACAGAACATCACAGCAGACGTGTGGGGTCCCTCTTGTCTCAGAGGAGACATCTCCCCAGGCTTGGTCAGGAAACTGTCTCGGGAGGTGTACTTGTGGGTAGAAAATCCGCCCTAGACCCGGGCAGCATGTGGGCTTCTTGGGGGTCCCTGATGCTGTTGGCTTCCCAGTGACTGCACGACGGAGGCGTGGGGGGCAGCGAGAGGAAGGTCTGAGATGTCCAGAGATTCTGGGAGACAGCCCCCCTCAAACACACACACACACACACACTGGCTGGTAGCCCCCCTGGGTCCCAGAATCTCAGTTTACCTCACTTGGAGCTGGAGAGACTCTTGAATCATCTACCCCAAGGTCTGGGTGAATTGCTTTTGCAAAAAAAGGGAAAGAAAAGAAGCCACTTCTTCAATAGGAGCAGGAGTTTAGTCTTGGGAGATAGCCAGATGGTATCTGAGGCCCCAGGGCGCAGGGGAATTGTGTGATAGAGCCCCCCGACCTCTTGCCTAAAGCCGAGGACTTGTGAGCGAGTGCCCGTGCAGGAAGCGAGCCGGGAAGCCTGCTTTGCTTGTTCCTGACGTGTCCTCCTGTGGAGGGCTGCGGTATGCCATGCATCATGCTGGAGGAGACGGGTCGAGCAGGGGGACCTGGAGGCTGGGGTTGGGGAAGGGCGAGGGTGACCTGGGGACTGGGATGCAATAGAAGAGCCGTCACCGTGGGGGAGACTGCTGCCCGTCGTCGGCTCTTGTGGAGCCGGGCTCAGAGAGGAGGCGGGCTGAGCTCAAGATCACACAGCAAGTAGATGGGGAAGGAGCCAGGATTTGAAACCCCAGGGCCACATCTCGGGTGTGTTCTGACCAATGACGAAAGCCACCAGGGTGGACGTCTGGGGGGCTTGGAGAGGGTTTTTAAATCCACCGGTGGATGGCAAGGCTAGAGAATCTGGGTATCCGCCACGGACCACCAAGGTGCCCACATCCTTCGGAAGGTCAAGCCGCTCCTGGCTGCCCGGCCCGCCCCGTCTCCCTGCCCGGGCAGGTTGAGGCCCTGATTTATAGGCTGGTGGGTGGCCGAGCGTGCCGTGGGAACCAGTGGGAGCTCTTAGCCCCTTTTATGGCCGATGCTGCAGGGGCCGCTGGTGCGAGAAGCCGCCCAAAATCCGCGGACGGGCGGACTGACGGCTCCTCAGCAAGACGCCCAGGGGTGGGGATCAGCTAGGGGCTTCCTCGCCGTGTCCTTTCCGACTCCAGCCTCTGTGCGCCCCTCTTCAGTTCTGTAATGGGCTCTCTGGGCACCAGAGGGGACCTCCTGGGACAAGAATGGAGAGCGTGTGGGAGGCAGACGAGGCTAGGCAAGGGGCTTGGGGCTTGCAGTGAAGTTCCCAGGGGCAGAGCCCTTTCCTTCGGCGGCTTGCTATGGGCCATCCGTTTTCACTCTTTCCCTAGCAGGTACTAAGTGCAGATATAATGAATGCATATCTGGGTCCCAGCTTGGCTTCCTCCCGGCCTGGCTTCTCTCCCACAGCCCTGCCACCTTTCTTCTGTCTCTCCCCATCCTCCTCGCTCAGAGCACCCGCCTGCAGAACACGGAGCACCACGGCCACCGCACTCTGACTTACCCCAACGGCTCATCCGTTCACCCACCCTGCCTCCGCACGCCCATCCATCCATTCACTTGTCTCGCCATCCACGTATGCATCCGTCCAACCAGTTAGCCAGGCAACTATCCATTCACACCGCCACGGATCCACGCGTTCATCCGTCCATCCAACCACCTGCTCATCCATCCATCCAACCTGCCAGCCACCCAGCCATCGGCATCTACACACGCATCCCTCTCTCCCAGCACCCACCCACACATTTATTTAGCCATTCCCCTTCGTAAAGCTTCTTTCATCTAACCGTATAGCCAGACCCCTTTCCCTTCCGCCCGTCAGCCAAGGCACCAACAACCATCCATCTGACAATCATCCATTCGCCCACCCAGCCTTCCACCAACCATCTATCCACCCATCTATCCATTCATCGGCTCACCGCCGAAGAGCTTGGTGATTAGGAGCCCTTTCCTTGAAGTCAGAAATATCTGGGCTCCCACCTCAGCCCTGTCTCTTGCCAGCCTGGCATGCCCTTGAACAAGTCTGAATGTCTTTCTAAGCCTCCGTTTCTCCTCCCATAATGTGGGGACTTAGAGGCTTGTTGTGAGCACAGAAGAATGGAAAAAACACGACGGACGTAGCACGAGGCAAAGCATATCGGAACAGGTGAAGGGACGCAGGGGTGTCAGTGTGGGTTGAAGACAGAAGGTGCCCCATGGACCTCACAGTCCTGAGCGGGGATCAGCCAACCTCCTCTGTCAAGGGCCAGGGAGTAGATGATCTTCAGCTTTGCGGGTCATGTGGTCTCTGAGGTCACGACTTGACACAGCCCTGGGGCATGATGGCCACCATAGACGACACACACATAAATGGGCGTGGCTGTGTGCCGTGAAAGCTGGACTCCCAAAACCAGGGCTTGAGCCAGGTTTGGCCATTGAGCTCCTGGTCTCGAAGTAAACAAGTCGTCCAGTTACTACAGGAAGGAGAAAGGGGGTGCAGGTGTGCATGTGTGCTCAGTCCCTTTGGTCGTGTCCAACACTTTGCAACCCTGTGGACTGTAGTCCACCAGGCTCCTCTGTCCATAGGCTTCTCCAGGCAAGAACACTGGAGTGGCGTGCCATTTCCTTCTCCAGGGGACCTTCCCCACCCAGGGATGACCAGGGACGGAAGAAGCCAATTGCGGTTGGCAGTTGTTTGTCCAGGAGAAGCCCAATGAGAGTTGAGGTTACAGAGACTTCCTGGGTGGTGCAGTGGTTAAGATCCCACACTTCCAATGCCGAGGGCATAAGTTTGATCCCTGGCTGGGGAACTAGAATCCTGCATGCCTGTATAGCATGATCAAAAACAGAAAAGAATTGTGGTTGTATAGAGAGAGCATTGCTGTTGTTGTTTTGTTGCGTCCGACTGCTTGCAACCCCATGGCCTATAGCCCCCCAGGCTGCTCTGTTCATGGGATTTCCCAGGCAAGAATCCTGGAGTGGGGTGCCATGCCCTTCTCCCGGGGATCTTCCCAACCCAGGGATCCAACCGGCATCTCTGATGTCTCCTGCGTGGGCAGGCAGGTTCTTTACCATCTGAGCCACCAGGGAACCCTCCCTGCGTCAGAAGCATCCATGCAAAGAATCAACTCAGCCCTGCCCTTTCACCTTTAGCCTTTGGATCCCAGACCTGCAGGGTCGCAGATGAAAGGCATGCGGTTCAGACCCTCATGGGACCCCTGCCAGGACAGCAGGCCGACGCTGCGGCCCCTCCTGAGGTCCCCTGGGATCTCGGCTGAGGGATGAAACTGCCCCTTCCAGAAGGCTCCGCCTCTTTCTCCAAGCTCCCCTCCGCCTCCAGGACTCAGCCCACGTCTGGCTTTTCTCGTCCTTCGCAGCCTGCACTTGTTTTGTTCCGACCTCTCCCTGAGTCACAGAAGCTGTCTTGTGGGAGACACAAGGCTGAATGAGGGTAACAGAACAGACTCCCTCAGCCAGCCCAGGAGAGGAGCTAGGAGAGCCCGGCTGGCTTCTAGCAGAGTCGCAGGGCTGGGGATTCCCTGGCGGCCCAGTGGTTAGGACTCAGGGTTTTCACTTTCGCTGCTAGGGCCCAGGTTCATTCCCTGGTTGGGGAACCAGAATGCCACAGGCTACGTGGCGTGGCCAAATAAAAGAGAGCTGTGTAACCGTCACTACAGCCCACTTTATTTTTTTATTTATTTTTTGGGGGGGCGGGGGTCAGGTTGGGGAGGGAGGGAGTAGGCGGGCCACTTCTATTGGACTTTCATTTCTCTATTTTCATCTGTCTTTGTTCTTTGGCTCCTGTGGGCCTCCCATCGCGTGGCGTCTGTCGTTGCAGAGCGCCGGCGTTGCAGAGCCTACGGCTCAGTGATTGGACACATTGGTCCAGCCACTCCGCGGCACGTGGGATCTTCCCAGGCCAGGGATCGAACCGGCACCCCTTTCACTGCAAGGCGGTGTCCTTACCCACTGGGCCACCAGGGGAAGCCATACAGCCCACTTTAGAATGCCTTCACCACTGTGTTCTTTACTCCTTTCCCCAAGTTCCCCATTTCTCCCCAGCCTCGCCCAACCACTCAGCTCCTCTCTGCCTCAAAAGATCGCCCTCTCCTGGAAAATTCACATAAATGGAGACCCATAGCATGAGATCTCCTTGAACTGACGCTGTGACGTCCCGTGATGTCTTCCAGGTTCATTCTCTGTATATCAGGTGTCAGATCACCATCCCCTTTTCTGTTCTATTTATTTTTGGCCACATCATGCAGCTTGCGGGATCTTAGTTCCCTGACCAGGGATTGAACCCAGGCCCTTGGCTGTGAAAGCGAGGAGTCCTACACTGGACCACTAGGGAATTCTCAGATCTCCATTTCTTATTATAACTGAATAACACTCCACTGTACAGAGGGACCACGTTTTATGTATCCATTCCTCACTTTATGAACATTTAGGTTGCCTCCACCGTTTTTTGTTTTTTGGGTTTTTGGGATGAAACTGCCCCTTCCAGAAGGCTCCGCCTCTTTCTCCAAGCTCCCCTCCGCCTCCAGGACTCAGCCCACGTCTGGCTTTTCTCGTCCTTCGCAGCCTGCACTTGTTTTGTTCCGACCTCTCCCTGAGTCACAGAAGCTGTCTTGTGGGAGACACAAGGCTGAATGAGGGTAACAGAACAGACTCCCTCAGCCAGCCCAGGAGAGGAGCTAGGAGAGCCCGGCTGGCTTCTAGCAGAGTCGCAGGGCTGGGGATTCCCTGGCGGCCCAGTGGTTAGGACTCAGGGTTTTCACTTTCGCTGCTAGGGCCCAGGTTCATTCCCTGGTTGGGGAACCAGAATGCCACAGGCTACGTGGCGTGGCCAAATAAAAGAGAGCTGTGTAACCGTCACTACAGCCCACTTTATTTTTTTATTTATTTTTTGGGGGGGCGGGGGTCAGGTTGGGGAGGGAGGGGAGTAGGCGGGCCACTTCTATTGGTCTTTCATTTCTCTATTTTCATCCGTCTTTGTTCTTTGGCTCCTGTGGGCCTCCCATCGCGGTGGCGTCTGTCGTTGCAGAGCGCCGGCGTTGCAGAGCCTACGGCTCAGTGATTGGACACATTGGTCCAGCCACTCCGCGGCACGTGGGATCTTCCCAGGCCAGGGATCGAACCGGCACCCCTTTCACTGCAAGGCGGTGTCCTTACCCACTGGGCCACCAGGGGAAGCCATACAGCCCACTTTAGAATGCCTTCACCACTGTGTTCTTTACTCCTTTCCCCAAGTTCCCCATTTCTCCCCAGCCTCGCCCAACCACTCAGCTCCTCTCTGCCTCAAAAGATCGCCCTCTCCTGGACAATTCACATAAATGGAGACCCATAGCATGAGATCTCCTTGAACTGACGCTGTGACGTCCCGTGATGTCTTCCAGGTTCATTCTCTGTATATCAGGTGTCAGATCACCATCCCCTTTTCTGTTCTATTTATTTTTGGCCACATCATGCAGCTTGCGGGATCTTAGTTCCCTGACCAGGGATTGAACCCAGGCCCTTGGCTGTGAAAGCGAGGAGACCTACACTGGACCACTAGGGAATTCTCAGATCTCCATTTCTTATTATAACTGAATAACACTCCACTGTACAGAGGGACCACGTTTTATGTATCCATTCCTCACTTTATGAACATTTAGGTTGCCTCCACCGTTTTTTGTTTTTTGGGTTTTTTTTGGTTACCCTGGGTCTTTGTTGCTGCTCAGGCTTTCCTCTAGTTGCGGCCACCAGGGTTCAATCCCCGGTCCGGGAATATCCCACATACTGCAGGTCGACGAAGTCCATCCATGAGCCACAACTGCTGAAGGCTGTGTGCCTCGAGCTCATCCTCTTCGGCAAGAGACGCCGCGGCCGTGAGCCCGTGCACCACGACCAGAGAGTAGCCCCGGCTCGCCACAACTAGAAAAATCCCACATGCAGCAATGAAGACCCAGGGCAGCCCAAAATAATAATCAGCCATTTCTTTTAATGATGCACTGGGAAGAATTCTGCGAGGACCGTGGCTCAGGAGGAAGGAACCCTGTGACTGAATAGAAATGTCTGTCCCAAGCTCAGGATGAGTGGTGGGGAGTGGTGGCGGGTATGTCGGCTTACAGATCGTTGGAACCCCATTTTATAGGTGAGAAACCTGAGGCCCAGGTGCAGAACTTGGGCCCTGACTCTTCAGGCCTCACAGCTCAGCCCTAACACCTTGTTCCTCCTTTCTGCACAGGCTCTGAGCCCAAGCCATGTGTACAGCCCTTTGACTCTGAACCTGCAGACCCATCGTCCAAGAGCAGCAAGGGAGCCTGGAGGCCTGAGGACCCAGACTTCTCCGCCATGGAGGACGAGCAGGCAGGTGTCTGATGACTCCAGCAGCAAGCATACCTTGTTTAGCCCCTGCCTTTGACCAGACACTTTGTGTGCAGTATTTCAGGGAGTTCTCATTAAAACAAGACAGAGCAGTTATTATCCCATTCCACAGATGAGGAAATGAATCCTTTGTGGACAAGAAGAGGGAGCATGGGATGATCACAGGGGAGGGATGATGGGTAGGTGGAAGGAGGAAGGAAGGATTGACAGAAGAGATGGATGGATGGATGATGGGTGGATGGGTGGAAAGACAGTTTGGCAAAAGGGATAGGTGGATAGACAGATAGATAGGCAGGTGGATGGATACATGGATGGATGATGGAAGGACAGTTTGACAAAAAGGTTGGATGGATGGACATACAGAAAGATGGATGGATGAAAGCATTGACAGAAGGCATGGATGATGGATGGACTGACTGAAGAGGTAGATGGATGGTTGGATGGATGGATGGACGGATGGATGGGTAGGTGGATGGATGGGTGGATGGATGGGTGGATGGATGGATGGGTGGATGAATGGATGGATAGATGGATGGATGGATGGGTGGATGGATGGATGGATGGTTGGGTGGAACGAAGAAAGGAAGGAGGGAGGAGGGAAGGTTTGGCTAGATGGGTACATGGGTGGCTAGATGGATCAACGAAGAAGGAAAGAACACCAACCATGAGGAGCTCTGAACACCCCTGCAGAGTTGCCCCAAATCAGGCTGAGATGCCAAGCCTTTCCATCCCCACCCCAATCAGTCAAAGCCTGTGGACTGCCCAGGTGGAGGCTGATTGCTGATGGCCACCTGGTGACAGCTGCCTACCCCCTGGCCTCTGAGGCTGCACACCGTCACTGAAGAAGGGTCTGGGTGGCATTTTGTACCACCCACCACACTAGGGAAAGAGGACTAATTATAGTCAAACCACATGTAGGGAATTCTGTGTATCTGCCTGTGTTGTGGGTTTACTTTATTTATCTTGGCTGTGTTGACATTTCATTGCTGTGTGTGGACTTTCCCTAGTTGTGGCGATCAGGGACTACTCGCTTGCTGGGAGGCACTGACTTCTCATGGCTTCTCTTGGTGTGGAGCATGGGATCTAGAGCCCTCAGGCTTCAGTAGTCGTGGCTCACAGCGTTACTTGCCTCACCATAGGTGTAATCTTCCCCAGACCAGGAAGGGAACCTCTCTCCCCTGCCTGGGCGGGCAGACTCTTAACCACGACACCACCAGGGAAGTTCTCCCATGTTATTTTGCAGAAGAGTACACTGGGGTCCAAGCAGGGAAGGACTTGGCCTGGTGTCAGGAAGAATCTGGAATAAATGAACAGAGGACCAAGACCCAGGTTTAGTGCTGGGTTCCTCCAGGGCTCTGGATCTCCTGGAATAGAAACCACGGGTGGCAGGCAGTTGGGCAAGGAGGGTGGTGATGGAGAGACCGTGCATCTGGGGAAGCAGGGTGCCCTGGGTTCACTCGGTGAGGCTCTACCCCACCCCCACCACAGATGCCCCGCCACCCGCACCCCCACCCTCATCTGGTTGGCCACCAGAGCTGGAGGTGGCAGAAGGCAACGTCCCTGCCGCTTCCTTCCGAAAGCCCTGTGAATACCGCACCTGTCGGCCCTCATTCTCCCCACGTCTGTCCCTCCTTCTCCACCGCTGGTGGGGGGCGCCGTAATCGCTCGCCCAGGGGACCCCCACAGGTGTCTTCCTGCTTCAAGCCCATCTGGGTTCTGCATCGTGCATCATCTCTCTGAAAGCAAATCACTGCCTCCCCTCCCCCAGCCTCCCTACCACTACTGTTTGGAGCTTAGAGATTAAATCCTTCCTTAGGCTTCCAGGCCTGCTGATCCAGCCCCATTCCCTGTCACACACACACACACACACACACACACACACACACACACACGCCCCTCCAGCCAAAGGAAATCTTGCCAACAGTGGGTAGGCACCGTGAGCTCTGAAGCCTGAAGGCTTCTGAACATCTTGTTCTCTTAATGTCTGGAATGCCCTCACTGAGAGCCTCTGCCTAGCTAACTCCTACTCATTCCTCGGGGCATCCCTCACTGTCACTTCCTCCAGGAAGCCCTCCCTGATTTCTTCTTTCTTTCTTTGTTTACATTTAGTAGGACTTTTCATTGAAATACATATCTCTATCTCTATCTCTATCTATACACTGGGAAGATATAGACTATTTTAAATATATATATATGCAACTTGACCCATATAGCCAGTTCAAGAAAACACTTACATGTCACAGAGTCACTATTTTGTGTGATTGGAAAATACTGTTTGGTGGTTTAATTTTGGTTATGGAAACTGTCTAAAGATGGTCCAACCTGTCCTAATTGAGTTGTCCTTAGCAGTTTTTGCACATCAGTGATTACCCCAGGGTTTGTCCCTTTCAAAAAAGGGGGAATTTTCTATTTGATCTGGCTTATAAAAAATCTTATTTTTCAAATTTAAAATTTTAAAAACTAATAACAAAAAAGGGACTGTTTAACTAGAACTCCAGTCTGGGGGCTGGAATTCCTGTCCCTCCTGGGTCAGTTGCCCACTTTGCCTCCTCAGCTCTTTCTCACCCACTTTCTACTTTTTAGAACAGTCACTCACACTTGATGGTCATCTCTGGGCTTCAGCATCAGTCCACTTCAATTAGCTTCACCTGGCAGGGCCCGAGGGGAATATCTCTGATTCCTAAAGCGTGTGGGTATATATGTATACATATATACACACACCATAATATGGGCTTGACCCAAAAATTTGCTCAGATTTTTTCGTAAGATGTTCTAGAAAAACCCAAACTTTTTGGCCCACGCCATGTCTGCTTGCATGGATCAAGGTTCTGTGATATGTGAACTTCATATCCCTTCACCTGCCCAGCTGTCCCACAGGAAGGCAGCACAGGGCTGTCCTGGTGGCTCAATGGTTAAGAATCCACCTGCCAATGCAGGAGACACAGGCTCGATCCCTGATCTGGGACGATCCCACATGCCATGGCATAGCTCAGCCTGTGCACCACGACTACTGAGCCTCTGCGCTGGAGCCCAGGAGCCACAACTCCTGAGCCTGAGACCTGCACCTACTGAATGAAGCCCACGCGCCCCAGAGCCCGTGCTCTGCAACAAGAGGAGTCACCGCAAGGAGAAGCCCACGCACCACAGCTAGAGGGGAGCCCGCGCGGCCATGAAGACCCAGCACAGCTTAAGCAAATAAAATTATTTTTTTAAAAAAAAGGCAGCATAGGGGCTTCCCTGGTGGCTCAGTGGTGAAGAGTTCGCCTACCAATGCAAGAGACACGGGTTTGATCCCTGATCCAGGAAGATCCCACGCGCTGCGGAGCCACGAAGCCAATGAACCACGACTGGTGAGCCTGCACTATAAAGCCTCAGAGCCACAACTACTGAAGCCCGTGGTCTAGAGCTGAGTTCCACAGCAAGAGAAGTAACTGCCGCAAGAAGCCTGCCCACCTCAACTAGAGAGGAGCCCCCACTCCTGGCAACGAGAGAAGAGCCTGCAACAGCAGTGAAAACCCAGAAGAGCCAAAAATCAGTAAATAAATAAAATAAATGTTTTTTTAAAAGGCAACATAACGTGGCTTCTAGAGATGAGAAGACTGAGGCCCAGAGAGGGTTAGAAACTTGCCTGAGGTCACCCTGAGCTAACAAAAGCCACCTCCGGGAGGCACACCCTGACAAAGGCCTTTCTAGCATTCCAGCCATCGGAAAACCCTCTCTCCCTGTTCTTTATTTGCTCTTTTGTCTGAGACCCCTTTTTACATGATGAAACGGAACCAGAGCCACGATGCTGCTCTGGTGTGCTATGTTTTCCTAATGTGCAAAGAGATAAATAGCCATTTACATTTTTGAAAAACATTGATCCAGGTACTATTTAAATCTGCACACAGCAGGCCCTTTCCATAGAGCGGAAATGCCTGGGGCATCTCACCTCCGAGCCTGCAGGGGTGAGTAGGGACCCATCCTCCAAGGCTCCCCAGGGTCCAGGAGCAGCAGCCTGAACTGATGGCACCCTCTCTGGGGTTTCAGGTGCACGTGGACATGCCGGGAGGCTTCTAGTGGCCCACATGCCATGGCATAGCTCAGCCTGTGCACCACGACTACTGAGCCTCTGCGCTGGAGCCCAGGAGCCACAACTCCTGAGCCTGAGACCTGCACCTACTGAATGAAGCCCACGCGCCCCAGAGCCCGTGCTCTGCAACAAGAGGAGTCACCGCAAGGAGAAGCCCACGCACCACAGCTAGAGGGGAGCCCGCGCGGCCATGAAGACCCAGCACAGCTTAAGCAAATAAAATTATTTTTTTAAAAAAAAGGCAGCATAGGGGCTTCCCTGGTGGCTCAGTGGTGAAGAGTTCGCCTACCAATGCAAGAGACACGGGTTTGATCCCTGATCCAGGAAGATCCCACGCGCTGCAGAGCCACGAAGCCAATGAACCACGACTGGTGAGCCTGCACTATAAAGCCTCAGAGCCACAACTACTGAAGCCCGTGGTCTAGAGCTGAGTTCCACAGCAAGAGAAGTAACTGCCGCAAGAAGCCTGCCCACCTCAACTAGAGAGGAGCCCCCACTCCTGGCAACGAGAGAAGAGCCTGCAACAGCAGTGAAAACCCAGAAGAGCCAAAAATCAGTAAATAAATAAAATAAATGTTTTTTTAAAAGGCAACATAACGTGGCTTCTAGAGATGAGAAGACTGAGGCCCAGAGAGGGTTAGAAACTTGCCTGAGGTCACCCTGAGCTAACAAAAGCCACCTCCGGGAGGCACACCCTGACAAAGGCCTTTCTAGCATTCCAGCCATCGGAAAACCCTCTCTCCCTGTTCTTTATTTGCTCTTTTGTCTGAGACCCCTTTTTACATGATGAAACGGAACCAGAGCCACGATGCTGCTCTGGTGTGCTATGTTTTCCTAATGTGCAAAGAGATAAATAGCCATTTACATTTTTGAAAAACATTGATCCAGGTACTATTTAAATCTGCACACAGCAGGCCCTTTCCATAGAGCGGAAATGCCTGGGGCATCTCACCTCCGAGCCTGCAGGGGTGAGTAGGGACCCATCCTCCAAGGCTCCCCAGGGTCCAGGGAGCAGCAGCCTGAACTGATGGCACCCTCTCTGGGGTTTCAGGGCCTGCACGTTCGGCACATGCCCGGGGAGGCTTCTAGTGGCCCGGCTCCTGGTTTCTCGCCCAGGAAATGTTAGAGGAAAGACCCAAGGTCCCCAGCAAAGGCGGAACCCCCTCCCTCCAGCTCCCTCCCTGTACCTGCCGAAAGGCTGCCCGCCCTCCCCTTGCACCCGAAACCCTGGCGGGGCTCCCACTTCTGCCTCCTGTGAGGCAGGCCAGATGCGAGCGAGGGAGGAGGGTGGACGGAGCCCAGGCCAAGAGGCTGTCCTGACATGTTTATATTTACGGCAGGATGAAAACCAGAGAGGCAGGGAAGCTTCAGGGGCTGTGGCAGAGGCGACGGGAACCTGAAGAGGTTCTCCAGGCGCCGGGGATGGGCTTGGAGTGACCCCAGAAAGGCGGCGGGGAAGTCAGAGGAGAACCAGGGGTCCCTGGACCAGCCGGAGCCAGAGGTGTGGGCTCTGGGGACAGAGACGGAAGGAGAGGGGCCCTGTGTGTGACAGACACAGGGAGGAAGCCGCAGGCAGAGAAGGAGCAGCCAGGGAGGCTGGGGAAAACAAGATCACCGGGAGCGGGGACTGCCCTGGGGATCCAGCGGCTGAGATTCCACGTTTCCACCGCAGGGAGCAAGGGTTCGATCCCTGGTCAGGGAACTAAGGTCCTACACAGCACAGCCAAAACAAATAAGTAAATACAATAACCGAGAGCAAAGGAGAGACTCAAGAAGGGAGACTGTGGAAAACGGGATGGTCAGGGCTCCTACTGGAGAAGGAAATGGAAGCATTCTTGTCTGGAAAACTCCATGGATGGAGACGTCTGGAGAGCTACTGACCATGGGGTCTCAAATATATACATATGGGGCTTCCCTGATGGCTCAGGGGGAGGGAATCTGCCTGCAGGGGCAGAGACCCGGGTTCCATCCCTGGGTTGGAAGCTCCCCTGGAGGAAGACATGGCAACCCACTCCTGGATTCTTGCCTGGAGAATCCAAAGGACAGGGGAGCCTGACGGGCTGTGCCCATGGGGTCACACAGAGTCGGACACGACGAAAGGATGGGTAAAGGCGGGCTGATGGCACCCTCTCTGGGGTTTCAGGGCCTGCACGTTCGGCACATGCCCGGGGAGGCTTCTAGTGGCCCGGCTCCTGGTTTCTCGCCCAGGAAATGTTAGAGGAAAGACCCAAGGTCCCCAGCAAAGGCGGAACCCCCTCCCTCCAGCTCCCTCCCTGTACCTGCCGAAAGGCTGCCCGCCCTCCCCTTGCACCCGAAACCCTGGCGGGGCTCCCACTTCTGCCTCCTGTGAGGCAGGCCAGATGCGAGCGAGGGAGGAGGGTGGACGGAGCCCAGGCCAAGAGGCTGTCCTGACATGTTTATATTTACGGCAGGATGAAAACCAGAGAGGCAGGGAAGCTTCAGGGGCTGTGGCAGAGGCGACGGGAACCTGAAGAGGTTCTCCAGGCGCCGGGGATGGGCTTGGAGTGACCCCAGAAAGGCGGCGGGGAAGTCAGAGGAGAACCAGGGGTCCCTGGACCAGCCGGAGCCAGAGGTGTGGGCTCTGGGGACAGAGACGGAAGGAGAGGGGCCCTGTGTGTGACAGACACAGGGAGGAAGCCGCAGGCAGAGAAGGAGCAGCCAGGGAGGCTGGGGAAAACAAGATCACCGGGAGCGGGGACTGCCCTGGGGATCCAGCGGCTGAGATTCCACGTTTCCACCGCAGGGAGCAAGGGTTCGATCCCTGGTCAGGGAACTAAGGTCCTACACAGCACAGCCAAAACAAATAAGTAAATACAATAACCGAGAGCAAAGGAGAGACTCAAGAAGGGAGACTGTGGAAAACGGGATGGTCAGGGCTCCTACTGGAGAAGGAAATGGAAGCATTCTTGTCTGGAAAACTCCATGGATGGAGACGTCTGGAGAGCTACTGACCATGGGGTCTCAAATATATACATATGGGGCTTCCCTGATGGCTCAGGGGGAGGGAATCTGCCTGCAGGGGCAGAGACCCGGGTTCCATCCCTGGGTTGGAAGCTCCCCTGGAGGAAGACATGGCAACCCACTCCTGGATTCTTGCCTGGAGAATCCAAAGGACAGGGGAGCCTGACGGGCTGTGCCCATGGGGTCACACAGAGTCGGACACGAGCGAAAGGATTAAGCAGCGACAGGACACCTAAAGCCAACCAGAGAATTTCCATATGAACCAGCAAAACCCCACGTCCAAGGATCTATCCACAAGAGATGAAAGTGGAGACTCAAACCCTCATAAGCCCTTGGTCATAGCAGCTTAATCCACGAGAGCTAAAAGGCAGAAGCCACTCAAGTGTCCAACAAAGGCTGAACAACTAAACAAAACGTGGCTTTGTTTATAGCCACACAGTGTGGTCCATCCACACAATGGAATGTTGTCCTTCCTCACAAAGGAACGAAATTCTGACCCGCGCTAGAACGGGATGAGCTCGAAAACAGGATGCTAAGTGAACTAAACTAGACACAAGAGGACAAACACCCTACGATTCCACTTCTACAAGGTCCCTGGAATAGGCAGCTGGCCAAAGCCTGATGCATGGAGCCGACTCACTGGGAAAAAATAAAACCTTTATGCTGGAAAGATTGAGGGCGGGAGGAGAAGACGGCGACAGAAGAGGAGGTGGTTGGACGGCATCACTGACTCAATGGACCTGAGTTTGAGCAGACTCCGCGAGGCGGTGAAGGACAGGAAGCCTGGGGTTGCCGAGAGCCGGACACAATGTAGCGACTACACAACCTCAAAGACTAGGCTAACTCACTGAGACACAGTGGAGGAGGGACCAGAGGCTGGATGAGGGACGGACAGGGAATTGCTGTTTACTGGGTGCCGACTTTCTTTGGGGGGAGATGAAAAAATGTCCTGGAGATGGGCAGGGACGATGACAGCACATTGTGTAAATGGACTTCATGGCACCGAGCTGTGCCCTTAAAATGGTTAAAAGGGTGAGCTCTGTGTTACGTTTTTGTTGTTGTTGAGTCACTAAGCCGTGCCCGACTCTTTGTCACTTGATGAGCGGTAGCCCACCAGGCTCCTCTGTCCACAGGATTCTCCAAGCGAGAATCCTGGAGCGGGGTACCATTGCCTTCTCCAGGGGGTCTTCCCAACCCAGGAGTGGAACCGTGTCTCCTGCACTGGCAGGCAGATTCTTTACCACGGAGCCCCCTGGGAAGCCCCCTGAATATTTCACAATGACTTTCAAAAGGAAGGAAGCCATCAAAACTGAAAAGAGTTCCAAGGGGAGGAGGTCAGAGAAAAAGCCAGACCCTGAAGAGGTCTTGCAAGCTTATTTCGAGGCAGGTGTGGGTGCCACCTCCTGCCAGTCAATCTCTGCAGTCAGCCGTGCGCCTGACTCTTGGCTGGCACGTATTTTCCTCTTTCTTTTTTCAGATTTTATTGTTTGTTTATTTGTTTGGGGCTGTTTGTTTATTTGTTTGGGGCTGAGCTGGGTCTTCACTGCCGCACGCGCGTTTTCTCCAGTTGCAGGGAGCGGGGGACGTTGTCCAGGTGTGGCGTGCCGGCTTCTCCTTGCAGTGGTTTTTCTTGTTGCAGAGCGCGGGCCCTGGAGTGCATGGGCTCTGCAGTTGTGGCCCGTGGGCTTGGTTGCCCCGTGACACGTAAGACCTGCCCAGACCAGGGATCTAATCCTTGTCTCCTGCATTGGTAGGCGGATTCTTAACCACTGAGCCATCAGAGAGGTCCAGGTATTTTCCACTTTTAACTGGCTGCTTCTCTGAAAATTCCCCTCCGTCAAGCATCAGCCGGGACCTCCCTGGTCCCACTCCCGTAGGAAAGACTGGCTACAACCAGCCAAATGGTCCAGGGATAGGTAGGGTGGCAAAACTGAACAGATGAAATTATAGGATGCCCAGTGAGGCTTGAGTGTCTAATATTGCAAAGCTTGCAGTCTCTTTACACTCAGAAAAAAGAAACAGACACTGTTTATCTGAAGTTCAAATTTCACCTGGTGTTCGGTATTTTATCCTCCAGTCCTATCCTGGGAGCCTCTTAAAAAAACCAGGAAGGTTGGCAGGTCTGCTCAGTGGGTCCTTCAGGCCATCAAGGACGGTCTGGGCTCACATAGATGCCTCGGGCCACGGTTCAGGGTTTGTTCTGCGTGGAGCACTGGGGGATGGACCACCCCCCAACCCACCACATCCTGTCTGAGGTTAGTGCTGACAAAGCCGTGGAGAGGAATAGTCCCTGCCCTGCAGACCCCGACAGTCCAAAAGAGGGACACCTTCTTTAGATTGGAACGGTCAGGAAGGCAGCCTGGAGGGCATGCCCAGGGTGGGTTTTGAAAGATGAATAGGAGTTCACCAGGCTGCCTCTGGATGGCCTAGGAGAAGAGGTTATCCAAAGGAAAGGAAAAATGGGTGCACTGGCTGGAAAGAAAAAAAAAGGAACGAATGAGAGGGAGACGAGACGGCAAAGAAAAGAGAGGAGAAAGAAATACAGGAAGCACAGCATAGAGCTTGGATCCAGACAGATGCCACAGAGTGTGTCTGGCTCTGCCATTTACTGACTGTGTAAGCGCAGGCTGTGTGGTTCTGTCTCCTCGCTGAGCCTCCGTATGCTAATCTGGCAAGTGGGACAACAGCGCCCTCTGGTGGATCTGCGCTCAGTGACTCAGTCGTGTCTTGAATCTTTGCAACTGGACTGTAGCTCCCGAAAGGCTCCTCTGTTCATGGGCTTCTCCAGGCAAGAATCCTGGAGTGGGGTGCCATGCCCTCCTCCAGGGGATCTTCCCCACCCAGGGATCAAACCCAGGTTTCCCGCATCTCAGGTAGACGCTTTACCAGCTGAGCTACTAGGTATTAGCGGTAACACCCGTGAATAATCGCAGAGGGGGGAACGGGCGGCTGCTTGGGTGGATGTGGCATCGCCCTCCGCCTCTGTGATCTTCGGGGTCTAACAGCTGGCTTCTCTCGCGGCGGAGCACGGGCCTAGGGCACAGCGCAGTGGTTGTGGCGCATGGGCTTAGGTGCTCCGTGGCATGTGGGATCCTCCTGGATCAGGGATCGAATCCGTGTCTTCCGTGTTGGCAGGCACATTCTTCACCTCTGAGTCACCGGGGGAGCCCCATTTTAAAAAGACTGGCCACACCACGCAGCACGCGGGATCTTATTTCCCGGACCGAGTTCTAACCACTGGAGCACCAGGGAAATCTCCGTCTTGTCTTAACATCGTGATAACTTGTTTGTCATGTTATTCTCTGCACTATATTGAAGTCTTTTCAACTATATTAACCACTGTGGTCCAGTGGTTAAGACTGAACTTCCGCGACAGCAGGCATGGGTTCGATTCCTGGTGGGGGAAGTTCTGCGTACTGTGAGGTGTGGCCAAAGAAAAAAGAGAAAGAAAAAAATCAAAATTACAAACTTAACAAGTATATATTGTACTCAACTATGATTTTCTTAATCCCTGAGTTGGGGGGCACCCCCTACAAGTTTGTTCCTGAGGGGTGTTCCTCACTTGCCCCACCCTAATCTTGGCTTGGGAGGGACACTTGGGGTCCAGGAGACCCGCGAGGGCAGCCCTGGGGAAAGACTGGGAGTCCAGATACAGCCTGAAATGACGCCAAGAGCGTCAAGGATAACTTACCCGCGCGCAGCCCTTGTGCAAACTGTGTTCACACACATGATTGTACACGAGGCTCTTCGCAAGCTGGGTGTGCCAGCAGACAGGACAGAGGTTACTTGGCCTGTTCCGTAAAATGATGAGACAGAAACTCAGCAACGGAGGTGGAATCAGGTCTAGTAGCCCAGATTTCCAGCCCCTTTCTGGAGGGACAAGGTCTTGAAGGTCTAGATTAGACGTTGCACTAGGGCCCACCCCCTTTCCACCCCACCTGCCAGGAGGGGACCCCAGGCTGGACGGACGGGGCGTGGCGGGATCTGGGGCGGGGGCGGGGCTCTGCCGCGGTGGGTCAAGGCCTTTTTTCCTTCCATCTCCAGGAGGATGGGACCCCAGGGCGGCTCAGCAGTGGCGAGAGCTTGGAAGACCTCAGCCTGGACTTGGGGGCCCTTGAGGGCAGCGAGTATCTCCGGGACCTGGGCCTTGAGGTCCCTTTGCACAGCCAGCCTGCGGAGGCCACGGGCAGGGCCCCGCCTCGCAAAGAAGCCGGCGGAGATAGGCTCCTCTCCAGCTCGGCGGGATCCCAGCGCCTCCTTCGGCGACGGAGACGCAGCTGGGAGAGGTCGCGGAGCTGCTCCGAGAGCCATCAGAGGTCAGCCCCACCCCACGGCGGCCTTGCGGGGCACACCCCCGGGGCGGCCCGGCCATGCAGACCCAGCCTGCGTCGGGGCCGTGGAGCTCCAGGGCCGCCAGTCTGCTCCAGTCAGAGGCAGCCCCAAAGGAAGGTGCAAGCTTGGCACCATCCATAGAGCCTGGTGGCGGCCCCAAACCGTGGGGAGGGGTGCTTTAGTCCCTGTGGGGCACCCCCACGCCCTGCCCCGCCCCGCTCCCTCCAGCCCTCACGCACGAGCATGCTCAGTGGTTTCCGTGTTCACTGTTGCCCCCCAGGATCCGCTGTCCATGGGATTTCCCAGGCAAGGATCCTAGAGTGGGTCGCCATGCCCTCCTCCAGGAGATCTTCCCCGCCCAAGGATCGAACCCCGGTCTTCCACATTGGCAGACGGGTTATTTACTGTCTGAGCCATCAGCGAAGCCCCCTACCCCTCTCAGATCTGCCCAGTTATTAATCCTACCTGTGCAAAAAACCAGTGGGCCCATGATGCAAATAGAACTCTAGCATCAAAATTTCCAGCCACGCTCCCCGTCCACCCCACTGGTACTAGGGGATCTGGATGGCTTTGTGTGCCCTGCCCCTCAAAGGGCCACCCAGGCATTCCCCAGGTCCCAACGCCTCGCATGCTGGAGCTGGGGCAACCACCAGGTGGAAGAGACCCAACGCCCTCTGTTTTCCACCAGGCTCAGCGTCGAATCCTCAGCCGGGAATGAGGGCTCTTGTCTGCCCCGGACGCTGGCCAGCCTTGCTCTGAACCTGCCAGGAGAGGGCCTGCAGGCCTGGACCCAAGGGTGTCTGCCTCCCACAGAGCAACCAAGCAAGGTTGGTGCCACCTCCGGCTGCCCCAGTTAATAACACAGGTGTATGCCCAGGTCCTGGCTCTGTGGGTACCAAAGGGTGCCTTACGCATAGCTGAGAGAGACTGACCCATCGTGACAGGTGTCTGCCCGTGACCCGGGAGTCACTGGGTCCGGAGACCCCAGCTCAGGTCTGAAGGTCTTTGGCTGGTCTGGGACCCTTGGCCATAAGCAGTGTGCCTGGGCTAGGGAACTCAGGCGTGTCCCTTCATCTTTGCCACTGGGAGGGAGCCCTGTCTGTGACTGGAATTTGCAACAGTGGAGAGCGCGTCTCAGGTCTTGGATTTTAGCCCAAAGCTGGTAAATGAACCGTCAAAGCGGGGGTCTCCACCTGAGGGGCATCTCTGCCCCGACCTTGACTTGGGGAATGGGGCGGGATTCCTGGCTGGGCTGGAATTTGTGGCTCAGAATCCCAGCGCTCCAGCCCTCTTTGGGGGGTGGTCCATGGCCAGTAGGGTCCTCGGTGCCGGCCCTCAGCTGCGATGGGCACCATCGCTGTGCCCGTGCCCCGTGGCCGGGGGCAGCCCCTGCCCGCCGCTGGAGGCTGGGAACCCTCGACCTGGGAAGATGGCCTGCGGGGCCCAGGCTGCCTCTGGGCTTAGCGAGATGTGTATTCCCTGCAGGAATGTGACAACCTGGAGAAACGAGTGAGGTCGCGGTCGGTTCCCGTGTCCTTCGATGAAATCAGCTCCCTGGAAATCTTTCCTGCTTTGGAAGTGCCGGCTCCAGCTGTTCGAGGTGGCCCAGCCTGGGGGTTTCCTTCATTCAAACCAAGTGGGGCAGAGGGCTTCTGCTGTAGGGTCCTCTGGATGGGGCTGGTGGAGGGGGCTTAGGGTCTCCTGGGCAGGTATTGGGCAAAACGCTGGGAGAGAGACGGGTAACAGGATTCCTCCATCATCTGCCCTTTCCGCTTACCCACGGGGGTCTCAAGCCAAGGTGGACGCAACATGGCAATGACCGCCACGCTCTCCTTCCCCAGACTCTGTCTCTTTCTTTATCTCCTTCGTTTCTAAATCTCTATCAGACCTACAGGCCCACACCAGAATCCACCACTTTCTATTTTCATTTTTTAAAAAATTTTAGGGCCTTCCCTGGTGGTCTAGCGGTTAAAACTCTGCACTCTCAGTGCAGGGGACCCAAGTTCAACCCTGGTTGGGAACTAGATCCCACAAGCTTCAACGAAAGACTCCATGCATCAAATATAAGATCAGGCGCAGCCAAATAAATAATAATCTTGTTTAAAAAAATTATGTATGAATTTGTCTTTTGGCTATGCTGGGTCTTCGAGGGACTCAGGCGGTGTCCCTTCATCTTTGCCACTGGGAGGGAGCCCTGTCTGTGACTGGAATTTGCAACAGTGGAGAGCGCGTCTCAGGTCTTGGATTTTAGCCCAAAGCTGGTAAATGAACCGTCAAAGCGGGGGTCTCCACCTGAGGGGCATCTCTGCCCCGACCTTGACTTGGGGAATGGGGCGGGATTCCTGGCTGGGCTGGAATTTGTGGCTCAGAATCCCAGCGCTCCAGCCCTCTTTGGGGGGTGGTCCATGGCCAGTAGGGTCCTCGGTGCCGGCCCTCAGCTGCGATGGGCACCATCGCTGTGCCCGTGCCCCGTGGCCGGGGGCAGCCCCTGCCCGCCGCTGGAGGCTGGGAACCCTCGACCTGGGAAGATGGCCTGCGGGGCCCAGGCTGCCTCTGGGCTTAGCGAGATGTGTATTCCCTGCAGGAATGTGACAACCTGGAGAAACGAGTGAGGTCGCGGTCGGTTCCCGTGTCCTTCGATGAAATCAGCTCCCTGGAAATCTTTCCTGCTTTGGAAGTGCCGGCTCCAGCTGTTCGAGGTGGCCCAGCCTGGGGGTTTCCTTCATTCAAACCAAGTGGGGCAGAGGGCTTCTGCTGTAGGGTCCTCTGGATGGGGCTGGTGGAGGGGGCTTAGGGTCTCCTGGGCAGGTATTGGGCAAAACGCTGGGAGAGAGACGGGTAACAGGATTCCTCCATCATCTGCCCTTTCCGCTTACCCACGGGGGTCTCAAGCCAAGGTGGACGCAACATGGCAATGACCGCCACGTCTCTCCTTCCCCAGACTCTGTCTCTTTCTTTATCTCCTTCGTTTCTAAATCTCTATCAGACCTACAGGCCCACACCAGAATCCACCACTTTCTATTTTCATTTTTTAAAAAATTTTAGGGCCTTCCCTGGTGGTCTAGCGGTTAAAACTCTGCACTCTCAGTGCAGGGGACCCAAGTTCAACCCCTGGTTGGGGAACTAGATCCCACAAGCTTCAACGAAAGACTCCATGCATCAAATATAAGATCAGGCGCAGCCAAATAAATAATAATCTTGTTTAAAAAAATTATGTATGAATTTGTCTTTTGGCTATGCTGGGTCTTCGTTGCTTTGCGGGGTCTTTATTTAGTTGTGGCGAGCAGGGGCGAGTCTCCATCGTGGTGTGCAGGCTTCTTGTGGTGGTGGCTTCTCCCGTGGTGGAACACAGGCTCTAGGACCCACAGGCTTCAGTAGCTGTGGCTTGAGGGCACTAGAGAACAGGCTCAGTTGATGCGGTGCATGGGTTTAGTGGCCCCGTGGCCTGTGGGCTCTTCCCGGACCAGGGATAGAACTTGTGTCCCCTGCACTGGCAGGCGGATTCTGATCCACCGAGCCGCCAGGGAAGTCCAGGAATTTGCCACTGTGTAGCAAGTCACTGAACCTCCTCGGGCTTACTCACTGAGAAAGACAGTTCGCGTTATCTCCTTAGGGTCGCTTGGAGAGTTCAGCGTCCACCTATGTGTAAAGCAGTTAGCCCTTTGTAAGCACTCGTGACGGAAGGGGGCATGTGCCCGGCTGGTCCTGCCCCGGGGTCCCTTTCACACCTGTGTCTCCTGGGGTGGGGGCTGCTTCCAGGCCTGGATCCACCGGTGCTGGAGTGCGTGGAAAAGGACCACGTGGAGCCAAGTCACGTGTGAGTGTCTGCCCCTTGGGTGCGGGAGGGACCCCCCTGGACGGCCAAAGGCCTCAAGGCTTGGGGAAGAGAGATACAGGCTATAGTGTCACTGGCCGTAAGTGACCAGGACCAGCCACATGCCTGCATGCTGTCGCTTCAGTCTCGTCTGGTTCTTTGCGGCCCCGTGGACTGCAGCCCACCAGGCTCCTCTGTCCATGGGATTCTCCAGGCAGGAACACTGGCACGGGTTGCCATGCCCTCCCTCCTCCAGGGGATCTTCCTGACCCAGGGGTTGAACCTGTGTCTGTTGCATCTCCTGCCTTGACAGCCAGGCTCTTGGCCACTAGCACCACCTGGAAGACCCGGGACCAGCCACGGTGCCCCTCAAACGACCTCAGTCTCCTCTCCCACATCGTCCTTACCCTGAGCCCCACAGAACGAAAGACTCCATGCATCAAATATAAGATCAGGCGCAGCCAAATAAATAATAATCTTGTTTAAAAAAATTATGTATGAATTTGTCTTTTGGCTATGCTGGGTCTTCGTTGCTTTGCGGGGTCTTTATTTAGTTGTGGCGAGCAGGGGCGAGTCTCCATCGTGGTGTGCAGGCTTCTTGTGGTGGTGGCTTCTCCCGTGGTGGAACACAGGCTCTAGGACCCACAGGCTTCAGTAGCTGTGGCTTGAGGGCACTAGAGAACAGGCTCAGTTGATGCGGTGCATGGGTTTAGTGGCCCCGTGGCCTGTGGGCTCTTCCCGGACCAGGGATAGAACTTGTGTCCCCTGCACTGGCAGGCGGATTCTGATCCACCGAGCCGCCAGGGAAGTCCAGGAATTTGCCACTGTGTAGCAAGTCACTGAACCTCCTCGGGCTTACTCACTGAGAAAGACAGTTCGCGTTATCTCCTTAGGGTCGCTTGGAGAGTTCAGCGTCCACCTATGTGTAAAGCAGTTAGCCCTTTGTAAGCACTCGTGACGGAAGGGGGCATGTGCCCGGCTGGTCCTGCCCCGGGGTCCCTTTCACACCTGTGTCTCCTGGGGTGGGGGCTGCTTCCAGGCCTGGATCCACCGGTGCTGGAGTGCGTGGAAAAGGACCACGTGGAGCCAAGTCACGTGTGAGTGTCTGCCCCTTGGGTGCGGGAGGGACCCCCCTGGACGGCCAAAGGCCTCAAGGCTTGGGGAAGAGAGATACAGGCTATAGTGTCACTGGCCGTAAGTGACCAGGACCAGCCACATGCCTGCATGCTGTCGCTTCAGTCTCGTCTGGTTCTTTGCGGCCCCGTGGACTGCAGCCCACCAGGCTCCTCTGTCCATGGGATTCTCCAGGCAGGAACACTGGCACGGGTTGCCATGCCCTCCCTCCTCCAGGGGATCTTCCTGACCCAGGGGTTGAACCTGTGTCTGTTGCATCTCCTGCCTTGACAGCCAGGCTCTTGGCCACTAGCACCACCTGGAAGACCCGGGACCAGCCACGGTGCCCCTCAAACGACCTCAGTCTCCTCTCCCACATCGTCCTTACCCTGAGCCCCACAGAAAGTTCCTGACGACATCAATAGAGGGTTTAGGGGTCCTATTAGGGGCTGCCTCAGGACCCAGCGGCTGGATCAGGCACTCATAGCTCATTTGGGGGACTGTCTATCATTGGGGGCGACTGTGGACTGTTTTTATCACCCCCCCACCAGGTTGATTGTCCAGCAGGTGCTGGAAGAACTCCGGCAGTACCACGGGTGAGTGGAAAGGGGGCTACGCGTGGGCGAACAGCGTGGGAAACAGGAGTAGGGGGGAGGTGCGGGGGGATGGGGTGAGCAGGTATGGGGGACTCATGCGGGGCCAGGTGGAGGGGTGGGCAGGTGGAGGGGACAGGTGTGGAGACAAGGAGAAAGGAGAGGCGGGAGGTGGCACAGGTGTGGGGAAGGACAGGGAGAAGCAAGCCGCCACCAGCCCTGCGCCACCTTCGTACAAATGGGAAAACGGGTCTCTTTCCCAAAATATGGCACCTGCGACCGCCCCCTGCTGGAAAACCTATCGCAATGATCACACATCCAAGCCCCTGTGAAGGGGATGGTGGAATCCCTGGGCACGGGCGGCACACCTACCCACGGGGAGCCCCGGAGGAGAAGGGCAGATGAGGGGGCTGCTGGGTGGGGAGGGAAAGGCTGCTGACCCCAGTCTGTCCCCTCTGATCCTGCAGGGCCCGGCAGAGGGCTCGCTTGTCCATCTGCCCGGAAGCAACCCCCTCGAACCTTACCTGGTTTGAGTTCCTATCCCAGTGAGTACCCAGAGCTGTGGGCGGGGCCAGCACTGACCTTGGAGGGGTTGGGGGGGTGGCCCTGAGTTGGGAGGAGGGGCTGGGGCCTCCATTCTCTCACTGGAACCACCAGCGGGACAGTGAGGGCCAGAGGGGTCTCCTCATACGCCCTGGGAAGGCAGAGGAAGACATCTCGGAGGAGGTGACAGCTTGAGCTGGGTTCCAGTAGAAAAGCAGGAGTTTGCCAGTGCGCTGAAATGAAGGTGGGAAAACAAATAGGTGTCCTTCCGCTGGAATGGTGTCAGGGTGGGGCTGGGAGGAAGGAAGGGGAGTCATCAAGGGCCGGATTGCCCTGGGAAGCAGAGGGCCACAGCTCTGTGGTGACCAATGATGGTGAGCACCGTCAGGGGTACAGACCGGAAGTACAGAATCTCCCTCAGGGACTCGATTCTGCAGGGGCTGGGTTTCTTTAATAAATACGCTGGCTTACTGCGTATTTATTAAATGAGATCCTACCAGCAGAGGTAGGGGCAGGGGCCGGAGTATCAGGTCGAAAGAGGGCAGGGGCGTTGAGAGACCCTTCCGCGGGAAGAATAGGCAGAGTTAAGGCTGACCAGATAGGAGGGCAGTGTGAGTCAGTGGGAGGAGGAGGAGGAGATGGACAAGGTCCACCAAGGAACCTCATGCTGGAGACCGTGTCACTTTCCCCCTCCAAACCCGGTTCCCAAGTGTGCTTGAACTATGCAAACCTCCGTACACACACACACAACACACACACACACGTGTGCTTAGTTGCTCAATCATATCTGATTCTTTGTGACCCCATAGACTCTACCTTTCCAGGCTCCTCTGTCCATGGGATGCTCCAGGCACGAATACTGGAGCGGCTGCCATTTCCTCCTCCAGGGCATCTTCCCAACTGAGGGATGGAACCCGGGTTTCCGGCATTGGGGACAGATTCTTTATAATCTGAGCCGCCGGGAAAGCCTGAGATACACACACACACATTTATTTATGTTTGGCTGTGCTGGGCCTTTGTTGCTGCACGTGGACTTTTCTCTAGTCGTGGTGAGCGAGGGCTCCTCTCTAGCTGCGCTGCACAGGCTTCTCTCTACGCTGGCTTCTCTTGTTGCGGAGGCAGGGCTCCGTAGACGTGGCGCACGAGCTTAGTTGCCCCAGGGCCTGTGGGATCTTCCTGGACCAGGGATCGAACCCAGGTCTCCTGCATTGGCAGGCAGATGCGTATCCACCGAGTCTCCAGGGAAGCCCGGTGAATGTTTCCTGAGTGAATCAGGGAGTGAGAGAAGCAGAGAGACAGCGTTCGCGACCACAGGGAGGGTGAAACTGGATGAAGGGGCCACAGGTAGACAGATTCCAGGCGGACCCCGGGAGTGACCCCTGCCGAAGGGCCTTCCAGGTCAGGTGTTTCTTCCTCACCAAACGTTCCGCCCTTCAGGAGCGAGGACAGCACGGGGAAGACAGAGAGGAGCGCCCGGGGCACCAGGGTGAAGCGCAGCCTGAGTTCCCTCCGCAGTCGCGTCACCAGGCAGAAGGAGAAGGTCAGGGGGCGCGAGCAGGGGCGGGGGGACCCTCTCTGGCTTCTCAAGCTCGGCGGAGTGTCCCGGGCCCCCGAGCGCTGTGCTTCGAGGTGGGAGTGGATACACGGGCCGTTCTAAAGTCCACCTCTACCCCAACAGGGGAAGACCCCCGTGCACCAGAAGGACAAGGGTCAGGAGGCTCGAGAGAGGAGAGAATGCGTCGGCGGGCACCAGCTGGCTCGAGGCACCTCCTCTGGCCCCTCCAGCTGCCCTCTGTGTGGCAAGTCTTTCCTGAGCTCGGGTAAGTCCCGTGGCCCAGCCAGTCCCCCTGGATGGCGGCCACTTTCTCTCCCTCCTGTCCCCTCAATTGCTCCCACGGCCTCCTTCCTCCTTTGCATTCTCCCTTCCCAGCCCTGGCTTCCTGCAGGTCGCCAGGAATCCATCTCTAAGAGCAGGGACTGTTTGGCTATCTTGAGGCTCCCCCAAGTTTGTTTTGGTTTTAAAAAATATCTGTATGTATTCATGTATTTGGCTGCGCCGGATTTTCATTTCAGCATTCAGGATCTTTAGTTGTGGCATGTGAACTCTTGGTTGTAGCAGGAGGCATGTTGGTTTCCTGACCGGGGATGCAACCTGGGCGCCCTGCCTTGGACGTGCAGAGTCTTAGCCACTGGACCAGCAAGGGAGTCTCCCAAATTCCTTTTAAGTTTTAGCTTTCGTTGGTGGCAAATCCAAACAGCGTATTAGTTAGCTACCCTCTGGTCAGCTTAAACCAAAGAAGCGCATTGTCGCAGAGATCTGGAGACGTTCAAGATGCAGATGTAAGCTCCCTCTGAAGGGGCTAGGAAAGGGCCCGCCCCCAGCATCTCTCCTGACTTATGGAAGTCCGGTGGCATATGTCAGCAGAGCTAGGGTCTTGACACAGCGCTGTCCCCCTACACGCATCCATGTCCCCAATTCCCTTTTTCCTAGGGATGCCAGTCCCGTTGTATTAGAGGCAGTATGACCTCGCTGAACTAAATCAGTTCAGCTTAGTTCAGCTGCTCATTTGTGTCCGACTCTTTGCAACTCCACGGACGGCAGCACGCCAGCTTCCCTGTCCTTCACCATCTCCCGGAGCCTGCTCAAACGCCTGTCCGTTGACTCAGTGGCGCCATCCAACCATCTTGTCCTCTGTCACCCCCTTCCCCTTCTGCCTCCTGTTTTTCCCAGCATCAGGGTCTTTTCCAGTGAATCATCTCTTCCCATCAGGTGGCCAAAATAACGGAACTTCGGCTTCAGCATCCATCCTTCCAATGAATAGTCAGGGTTGATTTCCTTTAGGATGGACTGGCTTGATCTCCTCGCAGTCCAAGGGACTCTCAAGAGTCTTCTCCAGCCATTCAATCCTTCAACAATTCAACTTCTCCAACAATTCAATTCTAAGGCATCAGTTCTTTGGCACTCAGTCTTCTGAACTAAATACATCGGCAATCTTAATTCCAAATAAGGCCACCTTATGATGCACTGAGGACTTTCCAGGTGGCACTTGAGGTAAAGACCCTGCCTGCTAATGCAGGAGACGTAAGAGACACAGGTTCCATCCCTGGGACCAGAAGATCCCCTGGAGGGGGAAATGGCAACACAGTTCAGTATTCTTGACTGGAAAAGCCGATGGACAGAGGAGCCTAGTGGGCTACAGTCCATGGGATCACAAAGTTCAGACACCATTTAGCAACTTAGCATACATGATGTACGGAGGGGGATCAGGTCTGTAATATATGAAGGGGGGCGGGGCGGGCGGGGAAGAGGCAGGATCAGCCCTTAACAGGCAATTTCCTGCTTCGCAGCACTCTCTGAGGGGCAATGGCTTCTGCTCAGGAAAAAGGTTTGCTTGTTTTTTGTCCTCTACTCATTTGAGTCGTGTCTGACTCTTCTGTGACCCCATGAACTGCACCCTGCCAGGCTGCTCTGTCCATGGGCTTCTCTAGGCAAGAATAATGGAGTGGGTTGCCATGCCCTCTTCCAGGGGATCTTCTTGACCCGGGGATCAAGCCCACATCTCCCACATTGGCAGGCAAATTCTTTACCACTAGTGCCACCTGGGAAGCTCCAACACAGAAATCAGCAAAAGAATACTGGGTTCCAGGGGCTTCCCTGGTGGTTCAGTGGGTAAGGACACTGCCTTGCAGTACAGGGGGCACCGGTTCAATCCCTGGCCTGGGGAGATTTCATGTGCCACGGAACGGCTGGTCTCATGTGTCCAACTGCCAAGCCAGAGCTCTGGAGCACATGTGCCCAGAGCCACTGCACTTCAGCGAGAGAGGTCACTGAGAAGGGAGGCCCACAAAGGCCAAAGAACAAAGATAAATAAATGAAAGATCAGTAGGAGTGGCCAAAAAAAAAAAAAAAAAAACTGACCTTGAAAAAAGAAACATTGAGGGAAAAATAAAATTAAAAAAAGAAAACAAGTACTGGGTTCCAAAGACCTGGAGGGAGAGGACTCTGGTCTTTTCTCAGATTTAGAATTTTGCTTTTTTGCATAGAAGTCTCTGCTTTGAAAAGGGGTGGAGAGACTGCATCGGCATGCTAGCTGCAAATTGAGGCGACCTCAGGGTCCCTCGACCTTGGCCCTGTTGCTGTTGGAGGCCTGATCTTCTTAGGAGGAGGTGGAGGACGGCTGTTTTGTGCATTGCCGAATGTTGAGCGGGGGCCCTGACCTCCAGACACTAGATACAATTAACATTCTTCCCATGAGTCAGGACAACCAAAAAAGTCAGTAGATGGGGCTACATGTCCCCTGAGGGCTGGGATGGCCCAGTGAGAATCAGTGGCTGAGTGCTATAGAGAACTGGCCCCAGAGTGGGCCATGCAGGAAAGCAGTCCCCTCACCTTCAGGGAGGCGGCTCTCCAAGACCTAAGCCACAGGTTTTGCATTTCTCCTTTGTCTGGCGCATCACGTGGCATTTCCTTCTTCCTTATTCCTCTCATTTTCTGGAGCAGCTTTTGCAGGAGCGACTGCCAGGCTCCTCTGTCCATGGAATTCTCTAGGCAAGAATAATGGAGTGGGTTGCCATGCCCTCTTCCAGGGGATCTTCTTGACCCGGGGATCAAGCCCACATCTCCCACATTGGCAGGCAAATTCTTTACCACTAGTGCCACCTGGGAAGCTCCAACACAGAAATCAGCAAAAGAATACTGGGTTCCAGGGGCTTCCCTGGTGGTTCAGTGGGTAAGGACACTGCCTTGCAGTACAGGGGGCACCGGTTCAATCCCTGGCCTGGGGAGATTTCATGTGCCACGGAACGGCTGGTCTCATGTGTCCAACTGCCAAGCCAGAGCTCTGGAGCACATGTGCCCAGAGCCACTGCACTTCAGCGAGAGAGGTCACTGAGAAGGGAGGCCCACAAAGGCCAAAGAACAAAGATAAATAAATGAAAGATCAGTAGGAGTGGCCAAAAAAAAAAAAAAACAAAAAACTGACCTTGAAAAAAGAAACATTGAGGGAAAAATAAAATTAAAAAAAGAAAACAAGTACTGGGTTCCAAAGACCTGGAGGGAGAGGACTCTGGTCTTTTCTCAGATTTAGAATTTTGCTTTTTTGCATAGAAGTCTCTGCTTTGAAAAGGGGTGGAGAGACTGCATCGGCATGCTAGCTGCAAATTGAGGCGACCTCAGGGTCCCTCGACCTTGGCCCTGTTGCTGTTGGAGGCCTGATCTTCTTAGGAGGAGGTGGAGGACGGCTGTTTTGTGCATTGCCGAATGTTGAGCGGGGGCCCTGACCTCCAGACACTAGATACAATTAACATTCTTCCCATGAGTCAGGACAACCAAAAAAGTCAGTAGATGGGGCTACATGTCCCCTGAGGGCTGGGATGGCCCAGTGAGAATCAGTGGCTGAGTGCTATAGAGAACTGGCCCCAGAGTGGGCCATGCAGGAAAGCAGTCCCCTCACCTTCAGGGAGGCGGCTCTCCAAGACCTAAGCCACAGGTTTTGCATTTCTCCTTTGGCTGGCGCATCACGTGGGCATTTCCCTTCTTCCTTATTCCTCTCATTTTCTGGAGCAGCTTTTGCAGGAGCGACTGCCCAGTCAGTTGCCGTGGACAGGGGTATCCAGCCTGGAGCTTTCTTTCCAAAGATCGCCAACCTACTTTTCTGACCCCATGAGCCGTCTCCAGCCGGGGCCACCTGAGCTCTACAAAGCCTTCTGCATCTTAAAGTCCTCTTAAGCAGGAGACGTGTGCTAAGTCGCTTAAGTCGTGTCCGACTCTTTGCAACCCCGTGGACTGTAGCCCACCAGGCTCCTCTGTCCACAGGATTCTCCAGGCAGGAACGCTGGAGTGGGGTTCCATGCCCTCCTCCAGGGGTTCTTCCAACCAGCAGGTGACTTCCTGTTTCTGCTGACTTCCTCATCTCTTCATCTGGCAGGGTGAGAGTGAGGTCTGCTGGATGCCAGGACCTCCCTGGAGCCAGGCTCCACCCCCGAGGGGCTGTACCCCTGGCATCAAATGCAAGGAGCAGGTGGGAGGTTGGCAGGAGGAAGGGTGAGGTCAGAAATCCAGAACTGAGCCAGTACTGATCCACTGAAGAAATGCGTCTGGACTGAGGGAGGCCGAGTTGTATATTTTTTAAAGAGTATTTATTTGGCTGCTTCGGGTGTTATTTGTGTCATGTGGGATAATTCATAGTGCACCAATTCTCTAGTTGTGACTCCAAGGTTTAGTTGCTCCACAGCAGGTGGGATCTTAAGTTTTGCTACCAGGAATTGAACCTGCACCTCCAGCATTGCAAGGTGGATTCTTTTAATGTTGGGGTCTTTTTTTTTTTTTGGCCACTTCTATTGAGCTTTCATTTGTTTGCATCTTTGTTCTTTGGCCTGTGTGGGCCTCCCATCACAGTGGCCTCTGTCGCTGCAGAGCACCGGCTCTGAGTGCACGCACTCCAGAGCTCCGGCTCGGTAGTTGGACACATGGGTCCAGCCGCTCTGCGGCACATGGGATCTTCCCGGGCCAGGGATCGAACCGGCGCCCCTTGTACTGCAAGGTGGTGTCCTTACCCACTGGACCACCAGGGAAGTCCTGAAAGGTGGATTCTTAACCACCAAACTGCCAGGGAAGTCCCCAGGGCTGAGTATTGTGTGGCGTGCTCTCGAAGCTGAAAATATTTACCATTTGGCTCTTTTGGGGCTTCCTTGGTGGCTTAGCAGTAAAGAACCCATCTTCCAAAGCAGGAAATGTTGACTGGATCCCTGGGTTGGGAGAATCCCCTGAAGATAGAAATGGCAACCCACTCCAGTATTCTTGCCTGGAGAATCCCATGGACAGAGGAGCCTGGCGGGCTACAGTTCATGGGGTTGCAAAGAGTTGGACGTGACCTGGTGAGTCAACAACAATGGCAACAACATGGGTCCTTTCAGCCAAAGTCTGTAGGTCCCAGAGCTATTAATAGCTTTCTGAGCAGCAAGGTCCACGGAGGGCTTCCCGTGGCCGGCGGATCAATAAACCCCTTACAATTGTGACCTTGAAGACGCGGGTTCATTCCAACCAGAACTAATTTCCTGAAGGTCACTTTGCAATAACAGAAGACTTTGTACAAATAATAAGAGTAATGGGTAAGGTTACTATACTAAGCAGATACGATATCCCAAACACCAAGTCCTTGGCTTTGTAAGCGTACCACATGACATGTGGGACCTCGTTCCCCGACCAGGGATGGAACCCATGTCCCCTGCGGTGGAAGCACAGAATCTTAACCACTGGACCACCAGGGAAGGACCAACACCAAGTTCTTTAACCAGACAACCTCATTAACCTTCAGAACTCTGAAAGACAGGCACAAGCACCCCTCTTTTCTACAGATAACAAAACGGAGGCCCAGAGGCCTTAAGTTCTTGCCAAAGGTCGCACCCGGGGTTTGAACGCAGAGCCTGAGCCTCTGATCACCAATCCACTACTCTATCGTGCCACTTGATTTTTTTCTAACAAAATTAACTTTCAGTTTTTTTAGTTGTATCAAAGGCAAAGTTTTATATTTTCAAAGAAAATCGAATTACACATACATGAAGAACAAAAGGCTAATAGGACAAAGACACTCTGTTGTTTGATGCACTGGGTGTCAATATTGGGGGCAATTTTTCTTCTACCAAAAAAAAAGACAGCATTAATAATAGATCTGTACAATAATATTTAAAATAGCAGGAAGACGAAGACACTTTCATCCTGTACTTTGGCAAACAGTTCTAAAGACAGCAAACACGTGCTCAGTTGGTTTCTCTTTGCTTTAAAATAAGCTACCAGTAATTATAAACCAAGTGAAAATGCGTTGTTTCTGGATGGAATATAAGCGGTCATACTCGCAAGAATGTTTTGCAATGAGTTCTTGGCTTCTGTGAAAGCCCTTAAAATAGCAAAGGAGAGTCTCGAGTTTATTTTCAGATTCTGTGACTGGCTTCTAACCATCTTTTATCAGTAGACTTATGTGCAAAATACTAGACACTCAGGATCGGATTCCATTCCCTGATGGAAGCATGGAACTTCTGGGGATTGCCGCTCTTGGCCAGTCTCAGTTCAGTTAGTTCAGTCACTCAGTCATGTCTGACTCTTTGCAACCCGATAGACTGCAGCACGCCAGCCATCCCTGCCCTTCACCATCTCCCAGCATTTGCTCAGACTCACGTCCATTCAGTCAGTGTTGCTATCCACCCATCTCCTCCTCTGTCGTCCCCTTCGCCTCCTGCCCTCGGTCTCTCCCAGCTTCAGGGTCTTTTCCAATGAGTCGTCTCTTCGTATCAGGTGGGCCGAGTATTGGAGCTTCAGCTTATGCACCAGTCCTTCCAATGACCAGTCAGGGTTGGTTTCCTTTAGGATCGACTGCTTTGATCTCCTTGCTGTCCGGGGGTCTCTCGTTATGGCCACATCAGGTTTGTCATGACTTAGAAACTAACACTGGTACGATACTATTAGCCAAACTCTGACTCTGTTCAGATCTCAACAGGTTTGGTTTGGGGTTTTCATTAGTGTTCTCCTTGTTTCTGGATCCAATTCAGATACTACATTCTTTTCAATCACCCTGCCTTCCCAGTCTCTCTGGTCTGTTAGCGTTTCTCTATCTCTTCTTACTGTTCATGACCTTGACAGTCTTGAGAAGTACTAGCCAGCTGTCTTGTACGATATCCCTCAATCTGGGTTTGTCTGATGTTTTGAGGGGAGGTTTGTTGTTGTTACTGGAGTTTTCTGTTCTTGTTTTGGGGTGCCTTTTTTGGTCATGCCTCTTGGCTTGTGAGATCTTTGCTCCCCAACCAGGGATTGAACACACGCCCTCGGCAGTGAAAGCACAGATTTCTATCCACTGGACTACCAGCAAATTCCCATGTCTGCTGATTTCTCTCTTTTAAATGAATTAGTTTATTTTCGGCTGTGTTTGATCTTCATTGCAATGCACAGGCTTCTCACCGCGATGGCTTCTCTCATTGCAGAGCACGGACTCGAGGTGCTCAGGCTTCAGCAGTTGCAGCAAATGGGCTTTGGTAGTTGTGGCACATGGGCTTAGCTACTCCAAGGCTTGTGGACTCTTTCCAGACCAGGGATTGAGCCTGTGTCCCCTGCGTTGGCAGGCGGATTCTTATCCACGGTACCACCAAGGAAGTCCTGGTGTTTTTGTATCATTAGGAAGGGGTCATGGACTTGAGGAACCATTTGCCGCATCGGATCGGTGGTGAGTGCTATTGACATGACATTGCTGAGGCTTTCCTTCTTTATCACCTGGGGAAGGTAACAGCGGCCAGGTTGCAATTTTTCCCGTTTCCCTTCTCTAGCCTCTGGGAGCAGGGCACTCAATCCCGCCTACTCTCAGGATGGTGGGAGTCACATTCCGCCTCCAAGAGACATCACCCAATTTTCAGGACACCCCTGTGAGATCAAGGGAGATGATGGAGTTTGTCACAGAAATGATGGGCAGGGTGGTGGAGACATATGGGCAACAGCAGCGCCTGTTGTCGTCATCATTTGGCAATATTTGGCAATCTCTCTCTTTTTAGAGTAGTTATTTATTTATTGGCTAGGCTGCCTGCTACTTTGCACATGCTTTCCCTAGTTGCAGCGATTGGGGCTCCTTTCTCGTTGTGCCGGGCAGGCTTCTCATTGTGGTGGCCTCTCTTGTTGTAGAGCACGGGTTCTGGGCCATGTGGGCTTCAATAGTTGTGGCGCACGGGCTTAGTTGCCCCACGGCATGTGGGATCTTCCCCAGACCAGGGACTGAACCCGTGTCCCCTGCCTCGACAGGAGGATTCTTAGCCTCTGGACCACCAGGCAAGTCCTGGTGATCGCTTTTACTGTCACGGAGGCAAAGCTAGCCTTTCTTTCACAGCCCCTAACCCTGGGCTTTGGCCACAATGCCACATCTGTCTCAGGGAGCAGGTTGAGGCCAGAATATCTGCGTCTCACTCCAGCAGGCTGAGCGCAGGCACGGCCCAGGTATAACTCACCACAAGTCTACCTCCGCTCAGAGGTATTCAAAGCTCAATGGGACTGACTGTCCCCTTAAGGAAACAGCTGCACCGGAAGTCGAACAGAACAAGAAGTGAATCACGTTCCAGGTAATCAGCATCTCCAGGGTGAAGCTGAGATGCTCTCCCAGGGGCCAGCCCTACAAATGGCGCATCCTTCCTGACAGCCCTGTTTCTGGCCTTGACCTCTGAGGTCCCTCTGTGGTCTGACTCCGCCTGTCCCTCCACCCTTCTCTGCCATCAAGATCCCCCGGCCCAGCCACCCCGACGTCTCATGGCTGCCGGTGCCAGTCACCTGCACCTTGCTCATTCAGCGCTCTTCCTGGAACTCCCTCCGCCACCTAACTCTTACTCATTCTCTAAGACAAAGCACAGGGCCACCTACCCCAGGAAGCCTGCATGAGGTGACTGTAAGTTCTGAGCGTCTCTAAGGCCAACTGCTGTCAGACAAGGGCCATTTTGCCCTGTCCCCTCCCTCCAAAGACCATTTGGCAATGTCTGGAGACGTTACGGGCTTCCTTGGCGGCTCAGACGATGAAGAATCTTCCTATAATGTTAGAGACCTGGGTTCTATCCCTGAGTTGGGAAGATCCTCTGGAGAAGGGAATGGTAACCCACTCCAGTATTCTTGCCTGTTGAATCCTGCAGATGTGGGAGTCTGGTGAGCTACAGTCCACAGGGTCGCAAAGAGTCAGACACGACAGAGGAGATGAGCACAAATGGTCATTAGGAGCAAGACTGAGAAATGCAACTCCTTAGACCCTCAAAGAGTCCCTGGCCTATGATAAGGACTCAGTAAAGGCAGGAAATGGTTGGATGAATAAAAGGAAGATAAGACATGCCTCTTCTTCCTGACAGGCCCCTTAAAAGGTTTAGGAGAGAACTTTGTCAGCCTGAAGGATTCTGTAACCAAATGGGCTAGGGAAATAAAGGCTTCCCTGGTAGCTCAGATGGGAAGGAATCTGCCTGCAATGCGGGAGACCCGGGTTCAACCCCTGGGTTGGAAAGTTCTCCTGGAGGAGGGCATGGCAACTCACCCCAGTATTCTTGCCTAGAGAATCCCCATACACAGACAGGAGCCTGGCGGTCTACAGTCCATGGGGTCAGAAACAGTCGGACACGACTGAGCGACTAAGCACAGCCCGGGGAAATAAGGATCGTGCTCCTCTTCCTGCTTAAAATCCTCAATGACTCCTCACTGCCTTTGGCATAAAATCCAGAAGTTATAGTCATTTGGATCATTTACAGATCCATCAAGACCTCCCTCACAAGTGCCTGTGTCCTGGCGTCTGGCCTCAGTTGGGGTAGGATTCTTGCACTTCTGGACCCTCCAAGTCCCTGGCATGCTTTCTCTCTCGATCATGAAGTCTGGACTTAAACTGAAGGCAAATCACCTGGGAACTTGGCCACCCCATTTCTAAACTGAGAGCTCTTAAACACAGATTGTGTGTGGGTTTTTAAATTATTTGTTTATTGATGCAGCTGCACCAGGTCTTAGTGGAGGCAGGCAGCATCTTTCAGTAGCAGCATGTGGAACTTTGAGTTCAGCATTTGCCCTCTTGAGTTGCAGCATGCAGGATCTAGGTCCCTGACCAGGGATCGAACTCAGACCCTCCTGCATGGGGAGCATGGAGTCTTCGCCACTGGACCACCAGGGACGTCCCAACTGTGTGTGTTTTGAAGGAAGCTTGGTTTGGGGGTGGTCTTGACCTCGCCGACCAGTCTGGGCCTGAGGTGAAAGGTGTTTGGCTCTTCTCCCAGTTTCTCCTCACCCCCTTCACCTGTGGGGGACCTGGATTAGACAAGATGCCTAGGGTGACTGATGGCACCTGAGGTGATGGCGCTTGGAGAGGCATCTGGCATGCCTGCAGGTGTCGAAAGACACCTCTGTGGGGGTGTCTGTCCTTTGTTCCATCCTCTGAGCACCTGTTTGGGTGTATCTGAGAGTGTCTGTGTCAGAGGGAAGCTAGAAGTTTCTACGTGGGGACTTCGATAGAATATTTCAGAGCGTCTGAAAGTCTGTTTGGGGGTGGCTGATGGCTTTTGGATGAAGGTGTTGGGTACTTCTGAAATACTTGGCGTGTGTTTTGGATTTTGAATAGTCTGGGGGTGTTTAACAGACCTACGTGGGCTTCCCTGGTGGCTCAGCTGGGAAAGACTGCCCACAATGAGGGAGACGTGGGCGCCCTCCTTGGGTGGGGAAGATCCCCTGAAGAAGGCAATGCTAACCCCAATCCACTCCAGGATTCTTGCCTGAAGAATCCCATGGACAGGGAAGCCTGGCAAACTACAGTCCTTGGGTCGCAGAGTCAGACTCGACTGAGGGACTTTCAGTAGATCTAGATGGGGTGGTCTGACCTGTTTTCCCGCGCCTGAAAGCGAGTTCTAAGGATCGAATGGCATCTGCCTGAGACCCTGGTATACGTTTGGGGTATCTGTTTAGTACTGTGTTGCAGCGTCTGGGATCCCCTGAGTGATACATGACTCATGTTTTCAAGACTTGTCATCCTCACTTCCTGTAACCTATGCCGCCACTTCGTCTTAAGAGACAGATCTGCTCTCTGCATTTCTTGGGCTTGCACCCGCCTCCAGCCTCCAGATACCCCTAATTCCCCAAGTCGCCTACCCCGATCCCAGCTCCGCTATCCTCTACTCCTCCCAGCCACGCTAATCGCCCAGGCCTCCGTTGACCCCACCAAACGCCCCTCAACCCTAAGGATTTCTCCTTACGATCCCTCCTAGCTCTTCCCAGTCCCGCGAATGCCTCAAGGTCCCACTGATCTCCTCCCCCAAACGGCTTCCAATCCCGCTGATTTCCCATCAGGGCCTCCCTCCCGTAGGCGCCCCTCTGCCCCACGGACCCGCCCGCCAAGGATCGCCCTCATCCTCCACGCAAGCACCTTTCAGCCCCCTTGCCCTGCTTGAGCCCAAGCTAAAGACCCCTGCCGGCATCCCCAGGCTCAGCCTCCAAGTCCTCGGTCCGCGGGGCCCACCGATCCTCGAGCCACGCCCCCTTCATGGGCCACACCCCCTAGACCGCCCCTGGGGCGGGGCCGCGCGTGCGCACCTAGCCCCCGCGGCTTCCCGCTTCCGGCTCCGAGCTGAGGGGCGCCGCGGACCCCGGGAGGCCGGGCAGCAGCGGCGGCCTGGACGCTAACGGAGCTGCGGGCGGCGAGTGACCTGCGGCGGACCGAGGTGAGGGCGGCGGAGCGGGTCTGAGGGGAACGAGGCTCGGGAGGAGGCCTCGGGCCCCGGGCCCCGGGAAGGCGCCGTCGGTTCCCGGAGGTGGCCTCGGGCGCAGGACCCCCGGGGCTGCCTCGGCCTCGGGCCCGGCCCCCCATGGGCTCGTCCCCGATGGGCGGGCGGGTCCTGCAATGCAAGCTGCCCCTTCCGTGCATGAGGGCCCTGTTTGGAGAATGCACAGTGCAGACGATGCCCGCCGGCTCCGGCCGAGCCCCAGCCCTTGGGCGGTGCAGCCT
Organism: Tragulus kanchil; assembly: GCA_022376925.1. NCBI lineage: Eukaryota > Metazoa > Chordata > Mammalia > Artiodactyla > Tragulidae > Tragulus > Tragulus kanchil. Next base: position 6,377,108 of record JAIOJX010000029.1, read on the forward strand.
CCCGGGTTCCAGCGGGGAAAGGAGACGGGGACCAGGGTCTGGAGCTCCCAGGGGAGGACCTGAGATGTAGTGATCACCGTAACAATACCCAGCACCGGGGGGACTTGAAGCCCCCGAGCCGTACTCACTCTTGGAGCTGAGGTCCTCCTGCCAGTTGATTGTCGGGGTCACAGAATCCTACGGGAGGGTGTGCGCTTGGGTCTTGCTTAGTTCTCTGCCCCGTTTCTCTCTTGTGGAAGAATTTAGATGGCGCGATGCGGGAATCAGACTCCCTGGGGCCCTGCGCGGTTTATGGAGCTGTCTTCTCCTTGTCTTTTCTACCTGATTCTCCTTTGGGGCCTCGCGGGGCGTTATGGATGCTCTTCCCAGTCCCGCGAATGCCTCAAGGTCCCACTGATCTCCTCCCCCAAACGGCTTCCAATCCCGCTGATTTCCCATCAGGGCCTCCCTCCCGTAGGCGCCCCTCTGCCCCACGGACCCGCCCGCCAAGGATCGCCCTCATCCTCCACGCAAGCACCTTTCAGCCCCCTTGCCCTGCTTGAGCCCAAGCTAAAGACCCCTGCCGGCATCCCCAGGCTCAGCCTCCAAGTCCTCGGTCCGCGGGGCCCACCGATCCTCGAGCCACGCCCCCTTCATGGGCCACACCCCCTAGACCGCCCCTGGGGCGGGGCCGCGCGTGCGCACCTAGCCCCCGCGGCTTCCCGCTTCCGGCTCCGAGCTGAGGGGCGCCGCGGACCCCGGGAGGCCGGGCAGCAGCGGCGGCCTGGACGCTAACGGAGCTGCGGGCGGCGAGTGACCTGCGGCGGACCGAGGTGAGGGCGGCGGAGCGGGTCTGAGGGGAACGAGGCTCGGGAGGAGGCCTCGGGCCCCGGGCCCCGGGAAGGCGCCGTCGGTTCCCGGAGGTGGCCTCGGGCGCAGGACCCCCGGGGCTGCCTCGGCCTCGGGCCCGGCCCCCCATGGGCTCGTCCCCGATGGGCGGGCGGGTCCTGCAATGCAAGCTGCCCCTTCCGTGCATGAGGGCCCTGTTTGGAGAATGCACAGTGCAGACGATGCCCGCCGGCTCCGGCCGAGCCCCAGCCCTTGGGCGGTGCAGCCTCCCGGGTTCCAGCGGGGAAAGGAGACGGGGACCAGGGTCTGGAGCTCCCGGGCAGGACCTGAGATGTAGTGATCACCGTAACAATACCCAGCACCGGGGGGACTTGAAGCCCCCGAGCCGTACTCACTCTTGGAGCTGAGGTCCTCCTGCCAGTTGATTGTCGGGGTCACAGAATCCTACGGGAGGGTGTGCGCTTGGGTCTTGCTTAGTTCTCTGCCCCGTTTCTCTCTTGTGGAAGAATTTAGATGGCGCGATGCGGGAATCAGACTCCCTGGGGCCCTGCGCGGTTTATGGGAGCTGTCTTCTCCTTGTCTTTTCTACCTGATTCTCCGTTGAGATGGAAGAGATAGAAGAAATGACTGGCCTGGGGAAGTCAAAAGAGTTCGCGAAGTTTTACCTGGGAGAAAAGAACACACCTTTTCTCCCTTTTGCCTCCGTTGCGGGAGGAGTGGAACTCTAGCCAGGAGCGTGGCAGGGCGGGCCTCTTCTTGGTGACCAGAGTTCAGGACAGGTGAACAGCCCTCTGGCCAAGGGCGATGTGGGGATGGTTTGGCAGGTACCCGGGTGAATGATTAATTCTGGAGCTGCAGGGAGAAGTGTCAGGAGCACAGGCTTAAGTGTCCAATCGTATCTGGGCTCTTCTGGTCCCAGTGCCCACCACGAACTCACCGTCTCCCCACCTTTAAACCCAGAATAACAATCAGTGGTGGATTTGATCAAGTCATACGTGCAAGGTGCATAGCACAGCCCATATTCTGTGCGTATCATATGCCCCAGGCCTGTATGTTTAATTTCTTATTGAAATATAGTTGATTACAATGTTGTGTTAGTTTCAGAGCGCAGAGTGATTCAGTTTATATGTGTTGTGTCCGATTCTTGCGGCTTGTGGACTGTAGCCCACCAGACTCCTCTGTTCATGTGATTCTCCAGGCAAGAACACTGGAGTGGGTTGCCATGCCCTCCTCATATTCCTATATGCATATATATTATTTTTCATATTCTTTTCCATTATAGGTTATTCCAAGATATTATGTATAGTTCCCTGTGCTATACAGTAGATCCTGTATAGAACCTGTTTATATATATATATACATATATATATATATATGTATATATATATATAAACAGGTAGACAGCAGATGTGTGTATATTAATCCCAAATTCCTAATTTATCTCCCCAGCCCCCCAGTCCTGCCATCCCCTTTGGCAACCATAAGTTTGTTTTCTATATCTGTGAATCTCTTTTTTGTTTTGTAGATAAGTTCATTTGTGTCATTTTTTTTAAGAGTCCACCTATAAATGGTATCATATGCTATCTGTCTTTCTCTGACTTACTTCACTTAATAGGATCATCTCTAGGTCCATCCACATTGCTGCAATGGCATTATTTCTTTTTTCATTTTTAAAATCACAGGCCTGTATTTCTCAGTCAACATTCCAAGTAATAAAGAGTCTGGAAAATGTGAACATCTCTCTTGTTCGGATTGGGTGGCGTTTATGCTTTATCAATAGTTTGCTATTTCTATGGGTCAAGCCCCTCTAGTGGGACAGCCGTTAGGGCTCTGCGCTTCCATTGCAGGGGGCACAAGTTCGATCCCTGGTCTGGGAATTAAAATCTCGCATGCCCCGCAGCTCAACCAAAAAAAAAAAAAAGGTAATTTAAAAAATTTCTTGTAAGTGTAGCTTGTTTGCACTGTGTATTGCCTACTTCCCATTTCAGTGGCATGCAGGAGAGAAGGGAGAAAGGAGTTCTTCAAATCTTTTCTTTCACTTTTCTTCTGCTGTCAACTTGAGAACGCCCCCACACTGAAAGCTGTGGAGGGGCGTACATTGTTGCTGGCAGAAACCTGGGTGTAATTTTCATTCTTGTCACACAGTAGCGATTGCAGCCCGCCGCCCTTGTCACCAGCGCCTGGGACTAGGACTGTGGTCACCAGCTGTGCCTCCCTGGGTGTTTACCTTCCACGTGCTTAGCATATTTCTGATCCTCGCATCTAGGTCTCCTTCATTTGCCTCCCATTACCCTGGGTCCGGTTTCCATTTCCGCGGATTCCACCCCTGCCTTTTTCAACAGTGTGCTCTCGGCTGTCTTAAGTCATTTTAAGCCCAGAGGCCTTTGTTACGTCCAGCTAATCACTGTGTCTTCATTATTTGTGAGTTAAAGTTTACTTTTTGCCCCTGGAAGTGGTGGAGAGAGCTGCGGTGGTTTGAAAACCCTCTCTCCAGGTGCAGAACTGTTCCGTGAGCAGCGCTGGAGCGGCCCTCAGGAATTTTTCTGGAGGAGGAATGTGGCTGATGGGGGAAGGGCAGGCTGATTCAAATAATGCCCTGGGGAAAGTCTCAGTGAAAGGACCCCTGCAGCTAGGCTCGGGTTTTGCGTGGTTAAAATTGCCTTGGGTGTAAACAGTCAAGAATCCACCTGTAATACGGGAGACTCGGGTTCCATTCCTGGCTCAGGAAGATCCCCTGGAGAGGGAAATGACCACTCACTCCACTCGTCTTACTTGGAGAAATCTCAAGGACAGAGGAGCCTGGTGGGCTACAGTCCCTGGGGTCGCTAAGCATCGGACACAACTGAGCACACTCGCAAGCGAGCAAACTGAATCCCCCTGGCGTGCTGCTTCTCTGCTTTTGCTCTAAAGTAGATGGTTACGTTCAAAGTACCATTCTGTCCTGGGGAAGAGATTATAAAGGTTTTAACGAAGGGTGGATACAGCTAACACACTGTGGGTGGTTACAGTTTTAAACACATGTTATTTGTTGTAAATTGGCACGTAAGTGCTTGGCACTATTGTGTTAGTTTCTGCGGCACAGCAGCGTGAATCAGCCGTGTGTCTACCTGGATCCCCTCCCTCTTGCGCCTCCCTCCCACCCCCCGACTCCCACCCACCTAGGTCACCACAGAGCACGCTATGTATTTTATACATGGTAGCGTATGTCTGGCTTCCCCAGTGGCTCAGCAGTCAAGCAGTTGCCTGACGCGGGATACCTCAGCTCAGTCCCTGGGTCGGGACGATCCCCTGGAGGAGGGAGTGATGGATGTATATGTCCACGCAGCTCTCAGTGCGTCCTGTCCTCTCCTCCCCGACCCCTCGTCCAGAAGTGCCTTGTCTACCTCTGTACGCAGAGGTCACTTAAAAAACAGTAACAGCTTTGTGAAGACCTAGTTCGTCAAATTCACCCTTTCAAAAGGGTGCCCTTCTGTGGGTTTAGGATATTCACAGGCCCCCGTGTCTGCCGCCGGAACGCTGTATCCGCTGTCACGCCTACGGGTGGGTTTCCGGAGGAGAGACCACCGTCCACGGCAAGAGGTGGTGTCAGCGCGCCGTCCATCGCGGTGTGGGGTGAAGGGGGCAGGTCCCCGTCCGACTGCTTGGCTGGAAGCCAGCGCGATCCCACGAGGACAAGTTGCATTTCTGCCCACTCAGTCCTGTCCAACTCTTTTCGACCCCTTAGACGGCAGCGCACCAGGACAGTTTCGCACTGTTTATGGATGACTCTAATTTGCTGAGATTAACTTTCAGAGGGAAGTTGGATTTAGAGAGAAGAATAAATAGAGACGTCCCCCGCAGGCGGGTTAGTGGGCTCCCTCGTCCCCTGTTAGCAGTGAAATGGACAGTAACTGACCAGACACAAGGCGGAACATGCTTGGGCCTCAGGGCAGCCAGGCAGTCAGCTCTGGATCACCGGTGACTCAGCTCTCAGCGCGCCAGGACGTGGGACTGACGGCAGATCCTCGTGACCCTTTGCGGCGCCCCCCCCGGGGGGCCCCCAGTCTAAGAACCGAAAGAGAAACAGGCAGATGGAAAGATGGAGACCCTCAGACACTGCCCGTGGAATGTAGAACAGGGCAACTACTGTGGAAAACAGCCCAGCAGTACCTCAAAAGGTTAAACGTAGATTCCGATAGGATGCAGCAAGTCCACCTCTAGGTAGGTGCTAAAGAGAAAGAACGTCCTAGGTCTGCCCAGAACCTGGCACAAAAGCATCACGGGGGCGTGGTTCGCCCCAGTCCAAGAGTGGAAAGAATGTCGGTGTTCATCAGGCAGTGAATGGGTAAAGAAGACCTAGGCCAGGGAGTTCCCTGTGGTTGAGGGGTTAGGATTCTGGGCCTTCACTGTCATGACCTGGGTGCAGACCTAGGTCAGGGAACTGAGATCCCACAAGCCGTGCAGTGTGGCCAAAAAAAAGAAGGAAGAAAATATAGGACATCCTTGCAGTGGAATATGGCAAGTTGTGCAGAGGAACAAAGCATGGACTCACGCACAACATGGCCGAGCCTCCACACCACAGGAAAGCTCAGTGAGAGAAGCCAGCCCCCCAAGGCCACATACGGTCTGGATCCATGTATGTGGAATATCCAGGACGGGCACATCCACGGAAACCAAACAGTGTTGCTTAGTGGTTGCCTGGTGGGGAAAGAGGAGATGGCTCATGGTTCCTTTCAGAGGGAAGGAAATGTTCTGAAATTGACATACAACTCCAAATAAACTAAAAACCATCCGATTACACCCTTGAAAGGGGTGAATTGAATAGTGTTTGAATTCCATTTCAAGAAAGCGGTTGAGGGCTTCCCTGGTGGCTCAGGGGTAAAGAATCCATCTGCCAGTGCAGGAGACAGGATTGATCCCTGGGTCGGGAAGATGCAGAAGGAAATGGAAACTCCCTCCAGTGTTCTTGCCTGGGAAATCGCATGGACAGAGGAGCCCGGCAGCCTTCCGTCCACAGGGCCCCAGAGAGTCAGACACGACTTAGCGGTTAAAGAAACAACAACAACGAAATTGATGATTAGAGACTTAGGTCCCTGTCCTGTGGGTTACAGGGTCCTTGGTACTGTCCTTCGGGACAGGTGTTGAGGTGGAGACTGGGGGTCAGAATGTCACCACCCCTGTGTCCCAGGTGGAAGGGTCCTCTCTCTCCGCGGGGTGGTGGCTGGACTGGGCCTTGAGCACGGGGAGACCAGAGCCTGTGTGTGCAGCGGCTCAAAGTCGGGAACCAATGTGCCATCCATCAGGCACAGCTGACACGGGCATCTCATAGTCCAGGGTACCCTCGGGGGGGACCCAATGGCCACTTCCATGCTCGGCGTGGAGGATGGCGTGGAAAGGGCAGAGGCTGGAGACAGGGGGGCCTGAGAGTTGAGGAGGTTGGACCCAAACAAGGACTCTGGGAAGAAGACCGACTTCAGGTCGCTTCACAGGTGGATGAGCAGTGACTTTGTTGGTGGTGTGCGAGAGGGTGTACCGGAGGTGGCCAGGCAGATGCTGAGCCCCGAGGTCGTTGCTTAGAGAGCTCCTCCCTGCAGCTCCCAGGTGCCCACCCTCGCCCGTCTGGCCAGTTTGGAGCCCTCTCTAAGTTGATCCTGCGTTGGAGACCGGGAAGACTGTGTGTGCCCTGCCCACAGATCCAGGGTCTCTTCCCGACTCCCCACCTCCACCCCATCCCAGGGGCCTTCAGAGTTCAAAAACATTGAAAAGTATCCATCCGTTGACCACCAGGGACCCTGAGGCTGTCGCTCCTTCAGATGGGGGTGGGGCGCAGGGCAGAAGGGGAGCTCACAGGCTCTCCTTCTTCAGTTGCGGCAAGGGCATCTAGTTCCCCAGCCAGGGCAGAACCCGGGCGTCCTGCAAGGGACATGTGGAGTCTTAGCCGCTAGACCACCAGGGAAGTCCCAGCATGTCCAGAAAGCTGGAGCTGCCTGCTAGAGGTAGAGGGGAGAGGAAGGAAGGAGAGAGGCAGAGACTGCAATGGTGCAATAGCCGAGTGACGTGGAAGACTTCAGAAATGAAATCCAACGGCAGAACAGGTCTGGCTCATGTGCTCGTGAGCCCAGCGGTTTCCCGTCCTGAGAGTTCCCGGGCGTTTCTGGCCATTCCCAGCAGGCATCAGCTCCCTCACCACGACCCCCACCCCCAGGGTGTTTAGCAGGCAGAGTTGTGGTTCTGGAGACCAGAGGGGCACCTCTCTCCTCTGTTCTGGAATTACAGCTGGCCCCTCCCACCCCATTGATCTTGTGAAAATATGGCCCAGAAACGCCCACGTCCTAACCCCCGAGAACTTGGAATAGATGATCTTTTGTAGCCAGAAGGAGCTTTGTAGCTGTGAGTCAGCTAAGGACCTGGAAGCTGGGAGGTGAGCCTGGGTTGTCCGGGTGGGCCCAGCGTCGTCACGGGGGTCCTTGGGAGAGGGAGGTGGGGGGGTCAGACAAGGAGATGTGATGACCAAAGTCAAGCTCAGAGAGAGCTTAGAAGATGCAGGCTTTAGGACTGCCTTGTGGCCCAGTGGTTAAGAATCCTCCTACCAGTACAGGGGACATGGGTTCGATTCCTTGTCCAGAAGGATTCCATAGACTTTGCTACTACTCAGTCTGAGCTCCCTGGAGCCCCTGCTTTGCAACAGGAGAAACCACTGCCATGAGAAGCCCGTGAGCCACAACTAGAGAGCAACCCCACTCTCCACAGTAGAGAAGGCCCGCGTGCCACAGGGAACACTCACGGAGCCAAATATAAACATGTATGTAAAAAATAAATTAAAAAGAAGATTCTAGCTTTGAAGAATGTAGGAAGCGCCCACAAGCCGAGGGGTGCAGGCCACCTCTGAAGCTGTCGCTCCTTCAGATGGGGTGGGCGCAGGGCAGAAGGGAGCTCACAGGCTCTCCTTCTTCAGTTGCGGCAAGGGCATCTAGTTCCCCAGCCAGGGCAGAACCCGGGCGTCCTGCAAGGGACATGTGGAGTCTTAGCCGCTAGACCACCAGGGAAGTCCCAGCATGTCCAGAAAGCTGGAGCTGCCTGCTAGAGGTAGAGGGGAGAGGAAGGAAGGAGAGAGGCAGAGACTGCAATGGTGCAATAGCCGAGTGACGTGGAAGACTTCAGAAATGAAATCCAACGGCAGAACAGGTCTGGCTCATGTGCTCGTGAGCCCAGCGGTTTCCCGTCCTGAGAGTTCCCGGGCGTTTCTGGCCATTCCCAGCAGGCATCAGCTCCCTCACCACGACCCCCACCCCCAGGGTGTTTAGCAGGCAGAGTTGTGGTTCTGGAGACCAGAGGGGCACCTCTCTCCTCTGTTCTGGAATTACAGCTGGCCCCTCCCACCCCATTGATCTTGTGAAAATATGGCCCAGAAACGCCCACGTCCTAACCCCCGAGAACTTGGAATAGATGATCTTTTGTAGCCAGAAGGAGCTTTGTAGCTGTGAGTCAGCTAAGGACCTGGAAGCTGGGAGGTGAGCCTGGGTTGTCCGGGTGGGCCCAGCGTCGTCACGGGGGTCCTTGGGAGAGGGAGGTGGGGGGGTCAGACAAGGAGATGTGATGACCAAAGTCGAGCTCAGAGAGAGCTTAGAAGATGCAGGCTTTAGGACTGCCTTGTGGCCCAGTGGTTAAGAATCCTCCTACCAGTACAGGGGACATGGGTTCGATTCCTTGTCCAGAAGGATTCCATAGACTTTGCTACTACTCAGTCTGAGCTCCCTGGAGCCCCTGCTTTGCAACAGGAGAAACCACTGCCATGAGAAGCCCGTGAGCCACAACTAGAGAGCAACCCCACTCTCCACAGTAGAGAAGGCCCGCGTGCCACAGGGAACACTCACGGAGCCAAATATAAACATGTATGTAAAAAATAAATTAAAAAAAGAAGATTCTAGCTTTGAAGAATGTAGGAAGCGCCCACAAGCCGAGGGGTGCAGGCCACCTCTAGAAGCTGAAAAAGGTCAGGAAACATTCTCCCCTTGAGCCTCTGGAAGGATCACAGCCCTGCCCATCCATTTTAGAGGTCAGACCTCCAGAACCTAAAAAGAAAAGATGTGTGTGGTTCTCAGCCAGGCCCCATAGGAAACATACAGGGTTTCCCAGGTGGCTCAGATAGAGAATCTGCCTGCAGTGCTGGAGATGCAGGTTCGATCCCTGGGTCAGGAAGATGCCCCCAGAGGGAATGGCAGCCCCCTCCAGTGTTCTTGCCTGGGAAGTCCCATGCAGAGGAGCCTGGCGGGCTCCAGTCCCCGAGGTCGCCAAGAGTCAGACACAACTGAAGTGCCTGAGCACATGCCACGCCTGGTCTTCCTCCTCACTTGACTCAGGAGCCCCCCACGCCCACTCGCCCGCCGCACCGTTCCTTCGGCCCATCTAGCTCACCCTCCAGGCTTCGGTCAGGTGGCCGCTGTCCCTCCTTGTCTGCTGACCTGCCCCTCGGCCCCCGCTCTGCGCACACTGCCGTGGGCGCCGCAGGGCGCTCCAGTCTGCCTCTGTCCTGTTGGAGCTGCTCCCTGAGCGCTCATCCTCGGGTTCCTGTCCATCAAATGCCAGGCGCACCTCGCCTCTCCTGCTTCCGCGGGGCTTCCTGCCGGTGGAGTGCTCCCAAGGTGCCTGGGTGTGCTCCTTCATTCATTCAGCGGATCATTGGTTACCACGCACCTGCTGTGCACCTGGGCCTGGGCTTGCAACAGTGGATACAGCATTGCTCCTTTAAAAAAAAAAAAATCACTTCTTTCAAAATGAATAAATAAATAGTTTTTTCCTTAAATGAAGTGCAACCACCGTGGTCTCCAGAAATCCAGGAAATAATGATCACTCCCACCTGATAAATCATTACTTCCAAATGTGTCACCAAGGCCCCCTTCCCCTACCCACCTCCCCACCCTCTGCAGATGATCGGGAAGTTAAAGCTTTCCTTAGTCTGTTTCTCCCTCTTCTAGAATGTTCCCAGAGCTCCAGTCAAAGGAGAAGCCCTCTTCCCACCCCTCCCACCCCCACGCCGTCACATCCCCACCGCTGGGGTGAGCTCTGCTGGGCCATTCTGCTGCCACTGTTTTAAAGCCAGATATGATCATTCATAGGGCTTCTCCCTGATGGCTCCGTGTTAAAGAATCTGCCTGCAGTGTGGGAAACCCAGGTTCAATCCCTGGGTTCGGGAAGATTCCCTGGAGAAGGGAATGGCTACCTATTCTTGCCTTGAGGATTCATATACCATAATAGTCATCATTTTAATGTGTATGAGTCAGTGGTTTGTCACAGAGTTAGGCAACCACCCCCACTGTCTAATTCCAGCACCTTCTCCTCACCCTCAAAGGAAATCTTGTACCCATTAGCCATCCCTCCCCATTTCCCCGTCCCCAGGCCCAAGTCTACTAGCCACCTCTATGGACTTGTCTGTTCTGGACATTTCCTCTAAATGGAATCGTAGCAGGTAGCCTTTCACATCTGGTTTCTTTTACTTAGCGTAGCATTTTCGAGGTTCATCCACGTCGTCACCTGGGTCTAGCTATGTTCTGTTTTGTTTCACATATTCCTCTGGGTTGCACACTGGGTCTTACTTGCAGTGTGCGAGCTCTTAGTTGCGGCATGCAGGATCTAGTTCCCTGACCAGGGATCAAACCCAGGCCCCTGGGAGTGCAGTCTTAGCCACTGAACCCCCAGGAAGGTCCCTATGTATTGTTTTCCACTTTCTTTTCTCTGGTGGTTTGTCACTGGATACTGAACATAGCCCCCCACGCTGTGCGGTCGGACCTTGTGAATCCATTCTTCCGCCTTCATCTTCTCCCGGCCTTCTCCTCTGCGCCCATCTCTGCCTCCAAATCTGCCTCCTCTTTCCCTCACGAAGACACCGTCGTCTGGGTCTCGGGCCCACCCTAAATCCAGGATGATCTCATCTCGAGATCCTCGGCCTGATTACATCTGCAGAGACCCCGTGTCCAAATAAGGCCACCCTCTGAGGTTCTGGGTGGACACGAAGCTGGGGGGGACGCTGTTCCACCCCGCTCAGGAGCTTTCGTATTTCCCACAACTTGTAAATGAGAACAAGCTGACAGCAGGTATTGGCCTTCACGCCGTGCGTTCTTTAGAACACATCGTCATTTTCAGGTATTTTAGCATGAAGGGCATGAGTTTGAGCAAGCTCCAGGGATGGTGAAGGACAGGGAAGCCTGGCGTGCCTCAGGCCACGGGGTAGCAAAGAGTCGGGCACGACCGAGCAACTGAATTGAACTGAACGTCCACTCTCGGGAGCCCCGTTTACAGGAGGAGAGAAAAGAGGAAGTCTGAAGGAGGACGGGCTCCTCACTTGGAAAGTGTCTGACTCTGAGCCCCCTGTGGATATAATTTGCTCTAAAGTATAAATAGGTGCCTGATACATTACAGCGGTCGGAAGGCTTCCCTGTCTGCCTGGGCTCAGTGTAATATGCTCCTTCTGCATGCGTTCAGGTACCACCCTCATCAAACACAGAAGCCTTGTCCCTCGATACTCTTGTGGTTCTACATATTCTGGACATTTCCTCTAAATGGAATCGTAGCAGGTAGCCTTTCACATCTGGTTTCTTTTACTTAGCGTAGCATTTTCGAGGTTCATCCACGTCGTCACCTGGGTCTAGCTATGTTCTGTTTTGTTTCACATATTCCTCTGGGTTGCACACTGGGTCTTACTTGCAGTGTGCGAGCTCTTAGTTGCGGCATGCAGGATCTAGTTCCCTGACCAGGGATCAAACCCAGGCCCCTGGGAGTGCAGTCTTAGCCACTGAACCCCCAGGAAGGTCCCTATGTATTGTTTTCCACTTTCTTTTCTCTGGTGGTTTGTCACTGGATACTGAACATAGCCCCCCACGCTGTGCGGTCGGACCTTGTGAATCCATTCTTCCGCCTTCATCTTCTCCCGGCCTTCTCCTCTGCGCCCATCTCTGCCTCCAAATCTGCCTCCTCTTTCCCTCACGAAGACACCGTCGTCTGGGTCTCGGGCCCACCCTAAATCCAGGATGATCTCATCTCGAGATCCTCGGCCTGATTACATCTGCAGAGACCCCGTGTCCAAATAAGGCCACCCTCTGAGGTTCTGGGTGGACACGAAGCTGGGGGGGACGCTGTTCCACCCCGCTCAGGAGCTTTCGTATTTCCCACAACTTGTAAATGAGAACAAGCTGACAGCAGGTATTGGCCTTCACGCCGTGCGTTCTTTAGAACACATCGTCATTTTCAGGTATTTTAGCATGAAGGGCATGAGTTTGAGCAAGCTCCAGGGATGGTGAAGGACAGGGAAGCCTGGCGTGCCTCAGGCCACGGGGTAGCAAAGAGTCGGGCACGACCGAGCAACTGAATTGAACTGAACGTCCACTCTCGGGAGCCCCGTTTACAGGAGGAGAGAAAAGAGGAAGTCTGAAGGAGGACGGGCTCCTCACTTGGAAAGTGTCTGACTCTGAGCCCCCTGTGGATATAATTTGCTCTAAAGTATAAATAGGTGCCTGATACATTACAGCGGGTCGGAAGGCTTCCCTGTCTGCCTGGGCTCAGTGTAATATGCTCCTTCTGCATGCGTTCAGGTACCACCCTCATCAAACACAGAAGCCTTGTCCCCTCGAGGGGTTGAAAAATTCCACCTGCCTGGCCCTGCACCTCGCTTACTTACATGAGCACATGAAAGTGTCTCCTTCTTGACCTTGAGACGTGAGATATATTAAAATATATTCAAGCTCACAGCGTTGCAGCACTAAAAGGAATACTAATGAAGGTTTGGAAAGGTTCTGGAATTTTCCAAATATAGGAGCCGGTTAGAACCAGCTTGCTTTGGACAGTGGGGATCTTGAGATGCTCAGAAACCCACCTCATACCTGTTTGCTACCGACCTGAGCTGTTTCAGGGATCGGGAATTCAGCAATGACTCCACACAGTTAAGCCACTTCCCTGCTTCCTTTATTCCATTCCCTTGTGTGTGTCGGGGATTAAACATGGGAGTGTCCCCGTGAGCCCTGCTGGGTGCACGTTGCTTGCAAGGAATAGGCCTGCCTGTTCAGAACAAGCCGATTAGATACAGTAGACCAGGGCTCCGCATTCTTTCCCTATAAAGAGCCCAAGAGTAAATATCATAGTCTCTGTGGGCCACGGCACCTCGGTCGCAGCTCCCTTAGCTGCTGAAGCAGCCCCAGACAACACAGACGAGTGAACGTGGCCCAGGTGCCAAAAAAACTTTATTGGCAAAAACAGGTGGCTGGCCCCAGGGCCAGAGTCTGCCAGCCCCTACAGGAGACCTTATTTTCCCTGTTCTCTTTCTAGGCCCATGACTCTCATCTTGTAAATCTGGTGGAGATCTTGTAAATCTCCACATACAGAGGAGAGAGCACAAGAGCTCCTCAGAGGTGTAGGTGTGCACTCCCCTTTGAGGGTCAGGCTAAGCCCTCCCAACCCCTCTCACCATTTCAATTGTTTTTTTGGTTTTTTTTCCCCCACAAGCACACAGAGCCCTTGAATAATTTCCCAGGCTATTCCAAGCAGTTTTTTTTTTTTTTCCTTCTAGCATTCTAGGTGCCTGTTTTTCTTTCCTGCCTTCCTGCTTGAACAGAATGCTTTGCATCTGCTGAAAGAGAAACCCACTGGCCTACGTCAAGTGTTTGCTTTCCTCTGCCCTCCCTACAGCCACCTCTGCTAACGTTTGCTCTTTGTTTCCCGCATTAAAGGTTTATAAAAATAATATTGTTATATAATAAGGCCCGTCGGGGCTTTCTGGACGATTTCAGATGCATCGTAGCTACACCCAAATTCATCTTTTCAAAATCACTTGTTTTCATTAAAATGTTTTTGCCACGTCATTTTGATTTCTGGACAGTTTGCTGAATTAGCGTAATTGTTTAAAACACGGCAGTGAGGAAAGCCTTCCGACTTCCTGGCGGGGCCTCGGGGTGGAATGGTTTTACTGAGGCCTCTACCATCCAGCATCTGGCCTTGAATTCAGAGGGACAAAGTAACTTATCTACAAAGCGTGTGCTTTTTTAGGGTCTGACTTCCCTGTGGATGAGACCAAAGGTGCCTCCTTGCCTGATAGCAGAAAGAGTGTGAAATGGAGTGAAGGGAACTGGATAAGCTTTGGGACCAGCCTGGGCTGTCCCAGGCTGGACAGGACTGTGGAGGGACGGCCTCTTCGCGTCCTCCCTGCTGGGCTACTCGACAAGCGCCATGGTCACGCCTCTGTGCTCCTGGCCAGATTTGCCTTTTTTCACCCTCATGTTGGAAAGCCATTTGCACTGTGGTTGATGTCGTCCTTTAGGAGTGATTCTCACTAGCTTACTGCCTATATATATATAACCACTATAGAATTTTTTTTAGTTGAATCGTAGGGCTTTCCAGGTGACACTAGTGATAAAGAATCTGCCTGCCAATACAGGAGATGCAGGTTCGATCCCTGGGTTGGGAAGCTCCCCTGAAGGAGGGCATGGCACCCCACTCCAGTGTTCTTGCCCGGAGAATCCTATGGACAGAGGAGCCTGGTGGGCTACAGTCCCTGGGGTTGCAAAGAATTGGACAAGACTGAGCGACTGTGCATAGTTCATTTACAGTGTTATGTTTCAGGTGTACAGCAGAGTGATTCAGGTGTGTGTGTGTGTGTGTGTTTCAGATTCTTTTCCATTACGAGTTGTTACAAGGTCCTGAGTCTAGTTCCCTGTACTATGCAGTAGGTCTTTATTGTTTACCAGGTTTCTGTGTGGTCATGTGTATATGTTAATCCCAAACTCTTAATTCATCTCTCCTTCCCCCCACTCTCCTCTTTGGGTAGCCATAAATTTTGTTTTCTGTCTCTTTGAGTCTGCTTCTATTTTGTGAATAAGATCACGTGTATCAGTTTTTTAGATTCCACATGTAAGGGACATCCCCTTATACTTGTTTTTCTCTGTCTGCCTTGCTTCACTTAGTGTGCTCATCTCTAGGTCCATCCATGTTTCTATAAATGGCATTGTTTCATTCTTTTGTATGGCTGAGTCATGTTCCATTCTGTGTGTGCGCATGTGTGTGCATCTTCTTGAGCCAGTCTTCTGTTGATGGGCACTGGGGTTGCTTCTGTGCCTCGGCTGTTGTGGATGGTGCTGCTGTGACCGTAGGGCTGCCACATGTGTCTTTCTGAACTAGAAGCCTCTCCAGAGATATGCCCAGGAGTGGGATTGCTGCATCACATGGGCGTTACTAGTTTCCTCTTGGTACAGAGTTCCAGGGGCACCCCCGCCTCCCCTGCCCCTCTGTGCAGTGGTTAAACTTCTTCATCAGGAGGACTCAAAAGCACGACACTCAGAGCAGTTTTGTTCGCGCCCTTCCCTGCGCCAGCCATCCTTGCCCGTCGCCAAGGGAGCTCTAAGGAGAGAACACTAACCGCAGGTGGCTTCCAGGCCACCTGCAGAGCCCGGCAGCTTCCCTGGAGCCAGCGCCTTGAGGAAGCGGTCAGGGTCCCGCCCAGGGCAGCCGTCAGGAGAGAGAGGAAAGAAGCTCCGAAGAGCCGCTCGTGGCTTGTCTCCAGTCCCCAAGTGTCAGATTTGTGCGACGAAGCCTAAATCCACGAGGGCGGAGCAGCAGACGCTGCTCTGAAGGGCAAGCCCTCTGCAGCACTGGTTGTGCCTTTTTCCTTTTTCCTTTCTTTTTTTTTTTTTTAAGAAAACGTCCTAACCATTTTTTAAATTTTTATTTTATTTTATTTTATTTATTTATTTATTTTCATCCGTCTTTGTTCTCTGGCCCGTGTGGGCCTCCCATCGCGGTGGCGTCTGTTGTTGCAGAGCACCGGGTCTGGGCGCATGCGCTCCAGAGCTCCGGCTCGGCAATTGGACACATCGGTCCAGCTGCTCCGCAGCACGTGGGATCTTCCCAGGCCAGGGATCGAACCGGCGCCCCTTGCACTGCAGGGCGGTGTCCTTACCCACTGGACCAGCAGGGAAGCCCCGTCAAGCTCTTTTGAGTGGATCTGAAGGATCTGAAAATCGGGACCCTTCAGGCTGCATGCAGCCTGTGACCCAGTCGGCTGCCCAGTGGCTGGGAATACAGTGCTCTACCAGACACCGGCCACTGTCAGGAACCTTCCAGACAGTCTGCGTCATGGCTGGTGGGGGACAGACTGTGGACACGAGGGTGGGGCGGGCCGCTCCTAAGGGTCTGTCCCGGGAGGACAGCCATTGCTGATGACGTGTGTCACACAGAAGTCCATCCCAGCATCATCTGTACCCACAGGAAATGTCGCAGCCTTAGAGGCACATGTGTGCGTGCTCAGTCCTGTCTGACTCTGTGTGATCCCGTGGGCTGTCGCCCGCCAGGCTCCTCTATCCGTGGGATTCTCTGGGCAAGAATCCTGGAGTGGGTGGCCACGCCCTCCTCCAGGGGATCTTCCCGACCCAGGGATCGAACCCACATTTCTTGCTTCTCCTGCACTGGCAGGTGGATTCTTTACCACTAGCGCCACCTGGAAGCCCCTCAGAGGAAGTGGTCGTGTCTCATAAGTGATCGTAGAGCCACTGTAGATTTCCGAAAGAAAGCCCTCAAGACAGGCGTCCCGAGTGTCTTTCACAGCCGGCAGTGTGTTTATGACACATCTTCTACAGAAAGGCCGGATACAGAACTGTCGAGTTCGGCAAGAGCTCACCCACGTGTGCGATCTGACCATGAGAAACAGTCATCTCTGTAGATCAGAAAGGGTTGACGGTGGGCGACAGCGTGACCCTCTCGTGGAAACGAACAGAAATAAGAGTGGAAAAGAACATGCTGAGACAGAGCCATGGTTCCGCGTGGTTTGTGACATCTCGGCGGCAGCTGGTTGGTGTTTAATACTTGCAGGAAACCGGCAGCTCCTCACCTGCGCTGGCGTCACCTATGGTGGAGGGCAGCCCCAGGAGAGCTTGCGTCCCCTCCCACCCCGGGCCTCCTCTCCTCCCAGCCTCACCCTTCGCCTCTTCCTCCCCCGTCACGACTGGGGCCCCTTGCCAGGTCTTTTGACCCTCCAGGCATGCCTCACCCAACCATCGTGAGGTTCGGGGACCCCTGCATGCAACCCTCCATGGTGCTTGTTAGAAAGCCCTGTGGCTTCCTGGGTGCCACTTTTGGCCAGTGAATTCACTGAACTTGGCCCTGACCCAGGGTAAACGCTGCTGGCCGGCCTTCAGCTTGGCCCTTCTGGCCCTGATTATCACACGGACATGGCTGGACCTAAGGCGACCCAGCTCTGCCCGCGCCACCCTGTTGGTTTACTGAGCTGCTGGCAGGCGCCCAGAAACCCTCCAGCCCACTTGTTCTTTCCCTTGTGCTGGTGCTCCAGGTGGGAACCCTGCATTTTTTTGATGCTTCCCCGTAGTAATTCCTGCGACTCTGTGTGATCCGTGGGCTGTCGCCCGCCAGGCTCCTCTATCCGTGGGATTCTCTGGGCAAGAATCCTGGAGTGGGTGGCCACGCCCTCCTCCAGGGGATCTTCCCGACCCAGGGATCGAACCCACATTTCTTGCTTCTCCTGCACTGGCAGGTGGATTCTTTACCACTAGCGCCACCTGGAAGCCCCTCAGAGGAAGTGGTCGTGTCTCATAAGTGATCGTAGAGCCACTGTAGATTTCCGAAAGAAAGCCCTCAAGACAGGCGTCCCGAGTGTCTTTCACAGCCGGCAGTGTGTTTATGACACATCTTCTACAGAAAGGCCGGATACAGAACTGTCGAGTTCGGCAAGAGCTCACCCACGTGTGCGATCTGACCATGAGAAACAGTCATCTCTGTAGATCAGAAAGGGTTGACGGTGGGCGACAGCGTGACCCTCTCGTGGAAACGAACAGAAATAAGAGTGGAAAAGAACATGCTGAGACAGAGCCATGGTTCCGCGTGGTTTGTGACATCTCGGCGGCAGCTGGTTGGTGTTTAATACTTGCAGGAAACCGGCAGCTCCTCACCTGCGCTGGCGTCACCTATGGTGGAGGGCAGCCCCAGGAGAGCTTGCGTCCCCTCCCACCCCGGGCCTCCTCTCCTCCCAGCCTCACCCTTCGCCTCTTCCTCCCCCGTCACGACTGGGGCCCCTTGCCAGGTCTTTTGACCCTCCAGGCATGCCTCACCCAACCATCGTGAGGTTCGGGGACCCCTGCATGCAACCCTCCATGGTGCTTGTTAGAAAGCCCTGTGGCTTCCTGGGTGCCACTTTTGGCCAGTGAATTCACTGAACTTGGCCCTGACCCAGGGTAAACGCTGCTGGCCGGCCTTCAGCTTGGCCCTTCTGGCCCTGATTATCACACGGACATGGCTGGACCTAAGGCGACCCAGCTCTGCCCGCGCCACCCTGTTGGTTTACTGAGCTGCTGGCAGGCGCCCAGAAACCCTCCAGCCCACTTGTTCTTTCCCTTGTGCTGGTGCTCCAGGTGGGAACCCTGCATATGCCCCCCGTCTTTGCTGGATCTCTTGATGCTTCCCCCGTAGTAATTCCTCTAAGGCAGTTTCATGTTAATTCATATCTCTGTCTTTATTTGCAAGCAAAATCTGGGGCGACTTCTGTGTTCTGTGAATTTGATAAGCAAAACCCCTTTAGTCTCATCTCAGGCAGGACCAAGGGCAGAGCCCGCTGGCATTCCACTAGCGACCCTCTTTCAACGTAAAATCAGTCTGTTGCCAAGCTGGGGTATGGTTGTCTAGTACACTTTGGTAAATATTTATTTATTTGGCTGTGCTGGGTCTTAGTTGCAACATGCATCTTCATTGCAGCATGCAGAATCTTTTTAGTTGTGGCATGTGGGCTCTCACTTGTAGCCTGTGGGATCTTAGTTCCCTGACCAGGGATAGAACCCCAGTCCCCTGCATTGGAAATGCGGACTCTTAGCCACAGGACCTGCAGGGAAGTCCAGCCCCAGTACATTTTAAAGTTGCCCAAGCTGCGCTCACAGGTTCTTCATCCCCACCTCAAATTTACAAGGGTGTCATGAGGGACTCGGCCAGCACCTAGCGTACCCGGGGCCTGTGTCCAGGCTGCGTCCTCGCTGTGCCCAGAGCCGCCCCAGGACCAGCAGCCTGTATGCCAGAGCGATCTCTGTCTCCTCTCCTCCAGGGCTGCCAAGCACCCCTCTCAGAGCTGGGTCTTGATTTGTTCCAGGAAACAGGAAACCCAAGATTATCAACCTGTTTTCCATGCTTACAGCCCAGAAGCCTTTTGTTGGTTGCAGATTATCATTGAGTTTAAACAATCAGCTTCCTTCCTCTTTTCCAGTCGGGATGGCTTTGCTCTTCTGTCCTTTCTGTCCTCCCCTGCATCTGACTTGAACGTGGGATCTTCCCGGACCAGTGGCCGAATCTCTGTCCCCTGCATCGGCAGGTGCATTCCAGTCGACTGCGCCCCCAGGGAAGTCCGAGACTGGCTCTTTTATCTCAGTATAACGCCCGGGAGATCCACTGGGATTGCCGTGTGCCGTCCTCCGTGGCGTAGGTGGACCGAAGTTTGGCTAAACATTTATGCAGCGAAGGACCTCTGTATAGTTTCCAGTTTGGGCCTCAGAGAAGCAGCAAATCGTTGTGTATAGGGTTTTGTCTGGACCTGAGTTTTGCGTTTCTCTGCGATAAAAACCCAGGATGGCAATTGTTTAGTTTACAAACCACCCAACTGTTTTCCTGAGTGGCTGCACTCTTACATTCCCACTGCCACACGAGCAATCCAGTTTCTCCACATCCTCGCCAGCATGCGGCATCGTCCCCGTGTTTATTTTACCCATTCTGGTAGCGATGGCCCATGGCGGGCTTAGTTGTCATGTCTCTGGTGGCTCAGTGTTGAGCAGCATTTCACGTGCTTTCTGCCGTCGGTCCATCTGCTTCATTGAAGTGTGGTCTTCGTCTCTTCTGCTTATTTCCTGAAAGCGTTACTTATTGTGCACGGTAGGGTTTTGAGAGTATGTGATCTAATTCTAAATGCTGATCTGTCAGGCAGTTTGCAAATATGTCCACCCACTCTGTAACCTGTCCTTTCATCCTTTTGAGAGATATTCCACAAGCAAACGTTTTTAATTATTATGAAATCAAGTTTTAAAAGATTTTCTTTTTTTTTTTTTTTGTGGGTCAGGCTTCTGGTTTCCCAGCAGAGACCTCTTCAGCATCAAAGCCCCAGTTCCTACAGATTTCCTCCTGTGTTAGCTTGGAACAGTCCTATAGTTCTAAATCTGTGGCCCATTTTTTGAACTTTTGTGGGTGAAAATCATGAAGTTTAGGTTGCTGTTCATTTTGATGCCCGCAGACATGGCCATTTGTCCTTTCTGCATTAACTTCCAGTTATCATAGAGTAATACAAAATGTTTTCTGTAGGGTCATGGTTTGCAAGCTTGGCATAACCCACATGTCCTACACGATAATTTATGCAACATGTATTATATATTTTCTACCATATTATCCTTTGGCTATACGTGAGGGAGCGTTCAGTATGACTCTCTCAGTCACTCACTATTAAACATCAATTCTCAACTTACAAGTTGTCACGCCAGCACTAGTTAGCTGCGGGTGCTGGCCTTATGGGTTATTTCTGCTGTTCCACTGTTTTGTGATTCTTAAGTCTTCTGCACACGCAGACAAGAAGATACCACATTTGGGAAAAAAAAAAAAAAAACGATATTGGCTGGGTTTGATGTAATTGGGAGTGAGGGAGCTGTGTGTTTAGTTAATTGGATAATTTCAGGTTGACAAAGAATATTCTTTCTGACTCACACTTCTAAGCCCCAGTCTGCCTTTTTCTATTGTTTTCTTTGTCCTCTGAGGCAGGGGGTTAAGATTTAGGGTTTGGTTGTTGGGGTTTTTGTTTTGTTTTTTTTTTCTCGAGTATTTTTTCTTTCTCCTTTTTCAAGTCAGCTCGATTGTGTCACATCCAATGAAGCAGGGTAGAGAAATCAATGAGCTGTCTCAGCATCGATTTAGTCTATTCTCAGGCAGCCACCCAGCCCATAGCTGTGAACTGAAAACTGCACTTGGCATCCGATTTTCTTAATTGTCTCTGGAACACTCTGCCCACAGTCCATACTTGCTAGAACTCTCCAGAAACAGGCAGCACTCACAGCCTGGGAGAACAGACACCAAGAATGGGGGCGGGAGGGAGGGAGAGACCTGAGACTTCACCAAATAGGAGACACAGGGAGCCGTTCCGCAGCCAAGCCCCCGAGACTGCTGGCTGGCCTGGGAAGGCTGGTCCCACCTGAAGACGCTGCTGCACTCATCCTTTTTGCAGGAAAGGGTAGCCTGGCCCAGCTGCCTCCCAGAGATGTTCCAGTTGTTTTCCCATCGAGCAGCAGAAGGAATCTGGCATTTAGAATATAACTTTTTTTTAATTAAAGTATAAGTTGATTTACAATGTTGTGTTCGTTTCAGGTGTACAACAAAAAGATTCGGCAATCCCAGGTGGCACACTGGTGCAGAATCCACCTGCCAATGCAGGAGACTCGGGTTTGATCTCTGGGTCAGGAAGATCCCCCTGGAGGAAGAAAATAGCAACCCACTCCAGTATTCTTTCTCTTTTTTTGGCCACTTCTATTGGTCTTTCATTTCCATCTTTGTTCTTTGTGGGCCCCCCTTCGCAGTGGCCTCTCTCATTGCAGAGCGCCGGCTCTGGGCACGTGCGTGCCAGAGCTCTGGCTTGGTAGTTGGACACATGGGTCCAGCCGCTCCGCGGCACGGGGGATCTTCCCAGGTCAGGGATCGAACCGGCGCCCCTTGTACTGCAAGGCAATGTCCTTACCTCTGAACCACCAGGAAAGCCCCTCCAGTATTCTTGTCTGGAGAATCCCATGGACAGAGGAACCTCACAGGCTACAGTCCCTGGAGTCACAAAAGAGTCTGACAAACAGCAACTAAATAGCAACAATACACGTGTATCTGTTCTTTTTCAAATTCTTTTCCATTATTGGTTATTATAAGATATTGAGTCTAGCTCCTCATGCTCTACAATAGGTCCTTGTTGGTTAGCATTTAAAATCCTTGTTTGGAGGTTGGTGTTTCTAGAAGCCAGTGTGCATCTAGATTATGAAGGACAGTTTAAGCCCTATTATGATGCTCGCTTGATAAGGCATAATGAGTTTCCTTGAAACATGGCTTTCCACAGGTCTGTAACCATTAAGTTGTATTCACAGACTTCCTTTGTGGGTCCTTAAGGTTCCCCCTGGGGCTGATGGGGTCATACCTGTGGTGCAGGGGATTCCTAAAGTGCTGCAGGCTCACGCGGGAGCTTGGATGCACTGGAAATCAGCCCCATTCACCTGAGCTGCGTAGCAGTGGGTTCTGTCATCCAAGTGAAAGCCCGAAATGGGATCCTGAGAGCCGTCACACCAGCCTCGTCACCTCGAGAGCATCTTCAAGAAACCAGGACAAAACAAGGGCTGTTGTTGTTGTTCGAGCATCAAGGCATTTTTTGTGTGTGTGTGGCGGGGGCAGGCGGGCCACTTCTATTGGTCTTTCATTTATCTATTTTCATCCATCTTCGTTCTTTGGCCCATGTGGGTCTCCCATTGCAGTGACCTCTGTTGTCGCAGAGCACCAGCTCTAGGCACATGCGCTCCAGAGCTCTGGCTCGGTAATTGGACACATCGGTTCAGCCGCTCTGCGGCACGGGGGATCTTCCCAGGCCAGGGATCGAACCGGCGCCCCTTGCGCTGCAAGGCGGTCCTTACCCACTGGGCCACCAGGGAAGCTCAAGGCATTTTTTTAAGTGATGACATTATTGTCTTTTATTCATTGACGAGCGTGAGAGGCATGTGATTCATAACCCAGGGTGCGTGTGTGCTGAGGCCCTTCGGTCGTGCCTGACTCTGCGACCCCATGGGCGGTAGCACGCCAGGCTCCTCTGTTCACGGGACTCTCCAGGCAGGAAGACAGGCGTGGGTCGCAATGCCTCCTCCAGGGAATCTTCCCAACCCGGGGATTGAACCTGGGTCTCTTGTGTCTCCTGCACTGACCGACAGACTCCTCACCCCTAGGATCACCTGGGAAGCCCAACCCAGGGTAGCGTCCTGTTTTTATTGCTTTTTGGTTTTGAAGTATAGCTGCTTTACAATGTTGCGCCACTTGACACTGTACACACGGATCAGCCGTGTGTTTACACGTGTCCCCTCTTTGTTGGAGTTCCTTCCCGTTTAGGTCACCGCAGAGCACTGAGTGGAGCTCCCCGGGCGGACAGCAGGTCCTCGTTAGTCGTCTGTTTCATACAGAGTATCAGGAGTGTCCATGGGTTCATCCAAGGCCCCCAGTTCATCCCACCTCACCTCCTTACCCCCTTGACGTCAGACATTTGTTCTCTATCCTTGTGTCTCTATGTCTGCTTTGCAAATAAGATCATCTACACCAATTCTGTAGATTCCAGGCTTTGAAAAAAAGGAAAAAATCTATGTAAGAACAGGCTGCTGTGTGTGCATGTGGCTGAGAACAGGCTGTGCGTGTTTCCTCCAGGCCAAGAGCTTTTTCCATTTTCACCGTGCACGTCTCACCGCCGTCTCCCTCTCCTTCGGGTCCCCGCCGCAGGGGACGGGTCGTGGCTGCAGGCCAGGAGCACGCCGGTCAATGGCCCCTCTCAGCAGTGGGCCACGGGTGCTAATGAAGCTCCCAGGCGGCTCCCTGGGCAGGGCAGACAGCGCCGCCCGCGTCCCAGCGCTCGGCCACGGCTCGTCTGCGCCACTGTGGCTGTCTGGTGTAGGAAAGGCGGTGTCCCAGAGCCTGGGACAGCAAGATGTACTCCCAGTTGGCGTCGAGCCTGCAGACCCCCTCGGCTCCTTCTCCTCCTGCAGAAAGGGGTCTTCCTCTGTTTATCTCTTCACCGAGATGCAAGGCATATATTGTACAGTCTGCTCATCTTAGTGCACTGCACAGCGAGATTATTCACTCACTGCAATCGATTTTTTTTCAATTAATTTTCTTTGGGCGGGGAGGCCACGTCGCATGGCTTTCCGAATCTTCATTCCCCCACCAGGGATCGAACCCAAGGCCCACGACAGTGAAATCACCGAATCCTAACTACTGGACCACCACGGAGTCCTGCCCCACCTCCCTTTTTTCTACAGTCAGTTTTAGAGCCCCTAAAAGGAGCCACACACCCGTGAGCTGCCGCCCGAGGGCCCCAGTCCTAGGCACCGAGGAATCTGCTTTCCGGCATTGTGGATTTGCCTCATCTGCACGTTTCCTCCCGGTGGGAGCCTGCAGTGGGAGCTCTTGCATTCCCGGTGTCTTCGATTCAGCAGGGTTTCTCCCGGGTGCATCCCCAGGGAGCAGGTTTCAGCCTCTCGTTCCTTCGTTGCCCTAATGCCTCGTGGTCCAGCATATGGAAGGTGCCGCTCTTCTCAGATACTGGGTCTGTGAGTTCACCTACTGGCTAAGAGGCATCTGTAGTCTTCGAATCAGTGGGGTGCTCACGGTCATGTGCAGAGACACTGGAGGCGAAAAACAAGAATCACTTGGGACCTTGCTGGTGGCCCGGTGCTGAGGCTTCTTGCCGTCAGGTCAGGGGGCCTGGGTTCCATCCCTGGTCGGGGCATTAGTCCCCCGACCACATGCCGCCACTAAAACAGATCCCACCTGCCACAACGAAGCCTAATAAATAAGTTTGTTTCTGTTTTTTTTTTAACAATGTGAGATATTCAACACGCATATTTGCAGCAAAGGTGAAACAGGTCACACCCAGCCTCCTTCTCACTTCAGTTCATCCTGCAAACACACGTCCTTTTTGTGGTAAATTTGGTGCCACGTGTTTTGGTTTTTTTATTTCTCTTCTGGTTGGTTTTTTTGTTTCTTTTCTGGGTGGGACTTTTTCATTGATGATTTGGCAGAGGGGCCCCCAAGCTTGCCACTGAAGCGCCATCCAGTGGTCCTAAGCACAGGGAGGCTGCCCCATGCCTTACAGAAAAGGTCTGTATGTTAGACCAGCTTCGTTCAGACACAAGTTCAGTATTAACAGGTGAACAGTATGTGTTAAACGGGGCATCTTTCCATAGAAGCACACAGAAGGCAAGGCTGCCGGGGGTACCGCGTGGCAGGCTGCAGGCAGACGCTGTGCTCGTGTTTCCCGTAGGAGCCCTGGCTCGATGGTAGCATTCACTGCAGCCTTCGGGAGCGCAGATCACGAGAACCGACTGTAACTTCTTACACGACTGCACATAATGAGACTCCTCGACCATAGCTTTCTATCCTGGAGCAGATCAGGACTTACCGGAAGCTGTAAAGGTATACTTCCTGTGTAGCCTCCTCCAGCAGGCATCCCCCACTGGGGAGAGCTCAGGTCCCCACGGTCCAGTGGCAGAACCGGGACACGGACGCAGCGCTGTCAGCTCCAGGGCAGACCCTGTTTGGGTTTTGCTGATTGTAACCGGCACTCCCGTGAGGGATGAGGGAGTGTGCATGTCTGCGACCTGTTTCCCAGGGAATTCTGTCCCTTCTGCCCGCTCGGAGTCCTGTGGTACCTAGGACCCCTCAGCATGACCCTGAGACACAAGAGCCTCAGAGTGTCTTCCCAGCCCCCCAAGAAGGATCTGATTCCCCTACTGTAGATTTACCACTGTCCATCCTTTTCTGGGCGTTCCTGGTGACCGTTTCTTCCGTGGGCACTTGGATTAAAGCAGAAGCCATCTGCCTTGGGCAGGACCTCGGGTCACAGGGACAGCCTGGCAGCTGCGCCAGGACACCAGGCAGAGACGCTGTCCCAGTGTCCCACGTCCCCTGTTTGTACGTCTAGAGAGGTCGTAATTGCCCAGGAGGGCGGAGGAATGCCAGGAAGCACCAGCCCTGTTTCCCCCCACTTCAGTTCATCCTGCAAACACACGTCCTTTTTGTGGTAAATTTGGTGCCACGTGTTTTGGTTTTTTTATTTCTCTTCTGGTTGGTTTTTTTGTTTCTTTTCTGGGTGGGACTTTTTCATTGATGATTTGGCAGAGGGGCCCCCAAGCTTGCCACTGAAGCGCCATCCAGTGGTCCTAAGCACAGGGAGGCTGCCCCATGCCTTACAGAAAAGGTCTGTATGTTAGACCAGCTTCGTTCAGACACAAGTTCAGTATTAACAGGTGAACAGTATGTGTTAAACGGGGCATCTTTCCATAGAAGCACACAGAAGGCAAGGCTGCCGGGGGTACCGCGTGGCAGGCTG
Source organism: Tragulus kanchil (assembly GCA_022376925.1). Lineage (NCBI taxonomy): Eukaryota > Metazoa > Chordata > Mammalia > Artiodactyla > Tragulidae > Tragulus > Tragulus kanchil. The sequence goes on from JAIOJX010000029.1 coordinate 6,403,035, forward strand.
CAGGCAGACGCTGTGCTCGTGTTTCCCGTAGGAGCCCTGGCTCGATGGTAGCATTCACTGCAGCCTTCGGGAGCGCAGATCACGAGAACCGACTGTAACTTCTTACACGACTGCACATAATGAGACTCCTCGACCATAGCTTTCTATCCTGGAGCAGATCAGGACTTACCGGAAGCTGTAAAGGTATACTTCCTGTGTAGCCTCCTCCAGCAGGCATCCCCCACTGGGGAGAGCTCAGGTCCCCACGGTCCAGTGGCAGAACCGGGACACGGACGCAGCGCTGTCAGCTCCAGGGCAGACCCTGTTTGGGTTTTGCTGATTGTAACCGGCACTCCCGTGAGGGATGAGGGAGTGTGCATGTCTGCGACCTGTTTCCCAGGGAATTCTGTCCCTTCTGCCCGCTCGGAGTCCTGTGGTACCTAGGACCCCTCAGCATGACCCTGAGACACAAGAGCCTCAGAGTGTCTTCCCAGCCCCCCAAGAAGGATCTGATTCCCCTACTGTAGATTTACCACTGTCCATCCTTTTCTGGGCGTTCCTGGTGACCGTTTCTTCCGTGGGCACTTGGATTAAAGCAGAAGCCATCTGCCTTCGGGCAGGACCTCGGGTCACAGGGACAGCCTGGCAGCTGCGCCAGGACACCAGGCAGAGACGCTGTCCCAGTGTCCCACGTCCCCTGTTTGTACGTCTAGAGAGGTCGTAATTGCCCAGGAGGGCGGAGGAATGCCAGGAAGCACCAGCCCTGGACCGTGGAAGCCACAGTGGACGATTTTCATCTTTGCAAACGGGTGTTGGTATGTGAGTGACCGCTTGGTCACCCGTGTCGACACCGATAACAGTCACCGTTAGCCGTTTACAATCTCCATGTCAGGACGTCGGAGGCCCCTGAGCAAACGGTACCACCTGGTCTCCGTGCTGCTCGGGGCCCCAGCTCCTTCCCTCGTGCGACACGGAGAAGCCAGCAAGCCGGTGTGTGCACCAGGGACCCAGGGGCTGGGTCAGGACGGCCCCTGGACAGGTTTCTTTTCAAGGCTGCTGTTTGCCTTAGAGCAGAACTTCTAAATGTGGCTTTCACCCTAAGAATAAGTAACTTAGCCAAGCAGCCTGTCCCAGCTAGGCTCCACTGACACGATCGACTTGTCAAAAAAGAGGAGGAAAAAATTATCCTTATTGAAAGCTGCATCTTTCCGTCGGCGGAGGAGGGATCTGTAGCTACGAACCATCCAAATGTCCAGCGCTTTTTTTTTTCAATGCATGTTTTTCTTTTTGGCTGTGCTGGGTCTTCCCTGCTCCAGGGGCTTTCTCTAGTTGTGGTGCTTGGGCTTCTCACTGCGGTGGCTTCTCTTGTTGCAGAGCACAAGCTCTGGGGCGTGCAGGCTTCAGGAGCTGCAGCCTGTGGGCTTAGGAGTTGTGCACACAGGGTTAGTGGCCTCACAGCATGCAGGTTCTTCCCAGACGGAATTGAACCCCATCCCCTGCACTGGGTGACAGATTCTTAACCACTGAACTACCAGAGAAGTCCCTCCATACATATTTTCAAATTAAAGAAGAGAAAACCACTGCAATGGGAGGCCCACACAGTCCAAAGGATAAAGATGGATGAAAATAAATAAATAAAAACACAATAAAAGAGGACAAAATTTAAAAAAAAAAAAGAAGGGAAAAATTACATTCCCTTTTTTTTTGAAATTTGGCTGTGCAGGGTCTTAGTTGTGGCATGTGGGATCTAGCTCCCTGACCAGGGATTGAACCAGGGCCCCACTACATTGGGCACACAGAATCTCAACCACTCGACCACCAAGGAAGTCGTCCCACATTCCCATTTTTTAAACTTTTATTCTAATATCACATTATTTTTTCAATAATTTGAATTTATTTTAATTTCAAATCTCTCTTACTTGTGTTCAGCATCCTTTCCATTCAACATCCCATCTGTTGCTAGATTTCCGGTTCTGTTGCTTTTGTTTTTGTTATGTGTGTGTAGGCATTGTGTTTGGTGCGGGGCCAGAGGGGGTGGGGGGGTGGGGGGTGCCCAAACTCCAGGAGAATCATGTACTTCACGTACAATTACAATAGATCAGGACTTGTCTATAGATTAATACTTGTCTATAGATTGTAACCGTACTGTCACATACAGGTTGTTGCTAGTACAAGTTTGAAAAAAAAATTGCAGAATTGAATCGGGTCGTCGTGGGCTTTCATTTATTTGAGATAAGTGGCATCAGACATTGAACAAGTCTTCATCCTCAGTGTCCTTATTTATCAAGGTGAAGATAAGATTCCCTACTTTGGGGCTACCCTGGTGGTCCAGTGGGTAAAGAGTCCACCTTGCAGTGCAGAGGACACCGGTTCGATCCCTGGCCCAGGAAGATCCCACGTGCCACAGAGCGGCTGGACCTGTGTGTCCAATGATAAGCCAGCACTCCTGAGTGCATGCATCCAGAGCCGGTGCTCTGCAGCGAGAGAGGCCGCTGTGATAGGAGGTCCACACAGGCCAAAGAACAAAGATGGATGAAAATAATAAATAACTAAGAAAGAACTCATGCCATGAAGTTAAAATTTAAAAAGGATTCCCTACTTTGAGAGCACTGAAGGAATTCATAATATGGGAAGAACGTAAGTCCCTGATCTGTGGGGGCGGGGAGGTCGTTGCCATCCACAGTAACACACCGCCTCCTATATGAACAAGCAGATTAGCACAGACAGCCCTGAGGGGCCCCTGGCGTGTGTTAGGTGGGTTTCCGATCACCTTATAGGATCAGAGCCTCAGATTCTATCAGGCGATTACGAGCATCAGAGACCCCGCGGTGTCCGCATCTCAGAATCAACCTGACAGCTGGTCTCAGATTAATCACAGTCGCGTGTTTGATGTCGGCTTGAGCGCCCCAGTCCGTCATCTTAAGAGTCTCGGATCTAAACTGGTCTTTGCTCCCCGTCCGCCCACCACGACAGAAGGGGTCCCGGGTGGCGGGGTTGTGCTGCTGGTGTTCCACCCGCGGAGAAAGCACCGTGCGATTCCGCGCTGCACGCTCACAGTGGGGACCCACTGCCCGCCCTCCAGACCCGCGGCTTCAGCCAATGCAGTAAGAGGAGCCGCTTTCCATTTCTAGAAGGATCCCCCCCCCCCGCCCTGTCCCCGTCCCCGAGGGTATAAAAACCGGGCACAGCTCGCAGCCAGGGCTCAGCACCCAGAGCGTGACCATGGGGAACACGAATCCCAAGAGCGGTGACAGGGAGGGCGCGCCCCAGGGCCGCCCCGAGCTCTCCTCCTACGGCTCCCTCCCCAGGAAGTGGAGCGAGAGCATCCTCCTGGACAAGGAGCTCCTGACCTCCAAGATCCTGTCGGCGCTGCGGCCCCAGGCCGAGCGGGGCCTCCGGACGGGCCACCTGCGCTACCCCGCCCACTTCCTCAGCACCCACTCTGTCTTTGCCTCCGTCGCAGCGTCCCTGAAGGAGCACCCGAGGGCCACCCTCCTGTCCGATGGCAGCCCGCGCCCGGCCAGGAATGTCGGCATGACGGTCTCGCAGAAGGGGGCTCCACAGCCAGCACCCAGCCCAGCGGGAACCGGACCGAGACTCGGGTGAGTGGGGTCCCCCCTCCGCCGCCAAGGGCAGGTGAAGGGAGGGAGCGTGGACCCCCTTCAGACAGCCCCTCCAAAAGGAGACCCTCGGCAGGACACCCACCGAGCAGCAGGATTCCCATTAACACCTGCCTCGGAGATCCATTCTTCTTCCTTTTTTCAAAAACAGTATGTTCCGCACGACTGTATTTAAAATGGATTAATCAGCAAAGACCTACCGTGTAGCACAGAGAGCTCTGCTGAAGGTTCCGTGGCAGCCTGGGTGGGAGGGGAGTTGGGGGAGAATGGAGACACCATACATCGAGGCAAATGACACTTCCGCAGATTCTATCAGGCGATTACGAGCATCAGAGACCCCGCGGTGTCCGCATCTCAGAATCAACCTGACAGCTGGTCTCAGATTAATCACAGTCGCGTGTTTGATGTCGGCTTGAGCGCCCCAGTCCGTCATCTTAAGAGTCTCGGATCTAAACTGGTCTTTGCTCCCCGTCCGCCCACCACGACAGAAGGGGTCCCGGGTGGCGGGGTTGTGCTGCTGGTGTTCCACCCGCGGAGAAAGCACCGTGCGATTCCGCGCTGCACGCTCACAGTGGGGACCCACTGCCCGCCCTCCAGACCCGCGGCTTCAGCCAATGCAGTAAGAGGAGCCGCTTTCCATTTCTAGAAGGATCCCCGCCCTGTCCCCGTCCCCGAGGGTATAAAAACCGGGCACAGCTCGCAGCCAGGGCTCAGCACCCAGAGCGTGACCATGGGGAACACGAATCCCAAGAGCGGTGACAGGGAGGGCGCGCCCCAGGGCCGCCCCGAGCTCTCCTCCTACGGCTCCCTCCCCAGGAAGTGGAGCGAGAGCATCCTCCTGGACAAGGAGCTCCTGACCTCCAAGATCCTGTCGGCGCTGCGGCCCCGGGCCGAGCGGGGCCTCCGGACGGGCCACCTGCGCTACCCCGCCCACTTCCTCAGCACCCACTCTGTCTTTGCCTCCGTCGCAGCGTCCCTGAAGGAGCACCCGAGGGCCACCCTCCTGTCCGATGGCAGCCCGCGCCCGGCCAGGAATGTCGGCATGACGGTCTCGCAGAAGGGGGCTCCACAGCCAGCACCCAGCCCAGCGGGAACCGGACCGAGACTCGGGTGAGTGGGGTCCCCCCTCCGCCGCCAAGGGCAGGTGAAGGGAGGGAGCGTGGACCCCCTTCAGACAGCCCCTCCAAAAGGAGACCCTCGGCAGGACACCCACCGAGCAGCAGGATTCCCATTAACACCTGCCTCGGAGATCCATTCTTCTTCCTTTTTTCAAAAACAGTATGTTCCGCACGACTGTATTTAAAATGGATTAATCAGCAAAGACCTACCGTGTAGCACAGAGAGCTCTGCTGAAGGTTCCGTGGCAGCCTGGGTGGGAGGGGAGTTGGGGGAGAATGGAGACACCATATGCATGGCTGAGTCCCTTTGCTGTTTGCCTGAAACTCACAGTGTTGTTAATCAGCTATACCTCAGTACAAAATAAAAAGTTCAAAAGGGGGGGAAAAAGTTTGTGTTCTGGGGTCCCCAGCCATTTGGAGCCAGTTTGCTTCCTGCTTCTGAAGGGCCCTTTGGGCGGGACTCCTTTCTGTCCTCCAGCCCAGGCTGGGAGAGCACCGGAGTCGCTGCGGACTCTGTGTCCTATTATTTCTGCTTTAGTCCCGTTTTCCTAGGACTCCAGGGTCGTTCTCCAAGTGTTGCAGAGCTCAGGTAGAAAGCCTCACGTGGAAAAAAGAAAAGCCATGCAGTGATCCTTGAATGAGTCCATGGGTTAAGAAGCCAATTTTCTTTTCCCCTAGAAAGGATTCTCTCTCTCACTGGGACTGGGAATGAGACGGCAGCCACCCTGCTCTGGCTGGAAGGAATTCTAGCGGTTCCAGCGGGTGCCAGTGGCCAGGAGAGGGAGCATGTAATTAGTGCACCCTTAGAATATATTTCAGGGGCTTCTCTGATGCTCAGATAGCAAAGAATTTACCTGTAATCCAGGAGATGCAGTTTCAGTCCCCGAGTGAGGAAGAGTGCCTGGAGGAGGGCCCGGCCGCCCACCCCAGTGTTCTTGCCTGGGGGTCCGTGGAGCCTGGCGGCTGCGGTCCCCGGGGTCACAGAGAGGCGGACACAGTGATACTGTGCATTAACCGTTATTACCCCCTTCCAGAAGAAAGGCAGTTCTGATAGAAGTCCTCATGCCCCACTGACAGGTGGCCTCCTAGTTTCCAAAAATGACCTGTAACAGGCACTACCCCGGTGGTCCAGTGGTTAAAACTCGGTGCTTACACGGCAGGGCCATAGTTTCAGCCCCTGGTCAGGGAGCTAAGATCCCACAAGCCACAACAGCACAGCCAGAAAAAGGGAGGGGGTTAAAAAAAAAACCTACGATAGACTTAAGGCTTACGTTGATATTCCAGAAAGTGCTCAGGTACTATCTAATTAGCACGAGTAACAACCTGATTTGCTCCTCTAGACTCTACGTATACATGTGTGTGCGTCATTCAACTTTTTTAAAGTTAGTTTTATGATTTCTAATTTAGACCAGGCACCGGAGAGATGGACGAAACCGACGCGTTGTTTCTGAAGCTCAAGCAGACGGCCGACGACCCTCTTTGTCTTCCACCTTCCGCCGAGCCCCTCTTTATAGAAGGTACCCTCGCCTTGCCGCTTTCCTGGGTGTCGCCGGGTCTCCAGTCACTGGAGGGTCAGGACCCACACCTGGGCATCCGTGGGATGAGGGCGCAGGGCAGCCCCCCAGCCAGCCAGGCCCCAGCCCCCGAGCAGTGGCCTCCCGTCCTCCTCTCAGACCCCTCCACCGCCTCGCTGAGGGCTGAGATCGAAGCGGACGCCCACGAGTTCGAAGCCGAGTCCTGGAGCCTCTCCGTGGACCCCGACTACGTGAAGAAGCAGAAGAAGGAGGTGGTGAGAAGGCAGGATGTGCTCTATGGTAAGGAGGCCTTCCCTCCCTTCTCTTCCTTCTGCTTTCTCTTTTTTTATTTAAATTTTTTATTCTTTTTTTTTTTTTTTTTTAATTTTTGGCTGTTCTGGGTTTTCACTGCTGCCACAGGCTCTTCTCTAGTTGCAGGGAGTGGGGGCTCCTCTCTAGTTGAGGGGAGCAGGCTTCTTGTTGTGGTGACTTCTCTTGTTGTGGAACTTGGGCTCTAGGGCACACGGGCTTCAGTCGTTACGGCCCATGGGCTCCATCCTTGTGGCTCCAAACTGGCGGCTGCGGTCCCCGGGGTCACAGAGAGGCGGACACAGTGATACTGTGCATTAACCGTTATTACCCCTTCCAGAAGAAAGGCAGTTCTGATAGAAGTCCTCATGCCCCACTGACAGGTGGCCTCCTAGTTTCAAAATGACCTGTAACAGGCACTACCCGGTGGTCCAGTGGTTAAAACTCGGTGCTTACGGCAGGGCCATAGTTTCAGCCCTGGTCAGGAGCTAAGATCCCACAAGCCACAACAGCACAGCCAGAAAAAGGGAGGGGGTTAAAAAAAAAACCTACGATAGACTTAAGGCTTACGTTGATATTCCAGAAAGTGCTCAGGTACTATCTAATTAGCACGAGTAACAACCTGATTTGCTCCTCTAGACTCTACGTATACATGTGTGTGCGTCATTCAACTTTTTTAAAGTTAGTTTTATGATTTCTAATTTAGACCAGGCACCGGAGAGATGGACGAAACCGACGCGTTGTTTCTGAAGCTCAAGCAGACGGCCGACGACCCTCTTTGTCTTCCACCTTCCGCCGAGCCCCTCTTTATAGAAGGTACCCTCGCCTTGCCGCTTTCCTGGGTGTCGCCGGGTCTCCAGTCACTGGAGGGTCAGGACCCACACCTGGGCATCCGTGGGATGAGGGCGCAGGGCAGCCCCAGCCAGCCAGGCCCCAGCCCCCGAGCAGTGGCCTCCCGTCCTCCTCTCAGACCCCTCCACCGCCTCGCTGAGGGCTGAGATCGAAGCGGACGCCCACGAGTTCGAAGCCGAGTCCTGGAGCCTCTCCGTGGACCCCGACTACGTGAAGAAGCAGAAGAAGGAGGTGGTGAGAAGGCAGGATGTGCTCTATGGTAAGGAGGCCTTCCCTCCCTTCTCTTCCTTCTGCTTTCTCTTTTTTTATTTAAATTTTTTATTCTTTTTTTTTTTTTTTTTTAATTTTTGGCTGTTCTGGGTTTTCACTGCTGCCACAGGCTCTTCTCTAGTTGCAGGGAGTGGGGGCTCCTCTCTAGTTGAGGGGAGCAGGCTTCTTGTTGTGGTGACTTCTCTTGTTGTGGAACTTGGGCTCTAGGGCACACGGGCTTCAGTCGTTACGGCCCATGGGCTCCATCCTTGTGGCTCCAAAGCTCTAGAGCACAGGCTCCATAGCTGTGGCTCACGGGCTGAGTTGCTTCGCAGCCTGTGGGATCCTCCCAGATGAGGAATTGAACTCGTGCCTCCTGCATTAGAAGGCAAACTCTTTACCGCCGAGCTCCCAAGGAAGCCCTCAATTTTTTTTTTAAATTGATTCCATCAGGGAGCCGGGGCTCCACTCCTGACCCTTCCTGAGACCGAGTGGCCCCCTGCACCTGCCGCCTCCCCTTCCGCCTCCTCCCCCACAAGGCAGCCCAGCCTTCCAGGCCAGGGAGGAGGCGACCCAGAGAGGCTTTGTGAGAATCAGTCCCCAGGGGTAGGAGTGGCCAAAAGCCCAGTCCTGACTCATCCCCACCTTGCTGGTGATCCCGAGGGAGAAGAGCGCCCAGGCCCATCCCAGGCGGCCCCGGAACAGGCCCGGGCCGGCTCCAGCGGGGGCTCTGGAGGCAGGCCCCTCTGAATCCGCTTGCCAGTGCAGGAGACACGGGTGGGGAGGATCCCCTGGAGGAGGAAGCAGCACCCCCTCCCGTGTTCCTGCTGGAGAAGCCCACAGACAGAGGAGCCCGGCGGGCTACCGCCCACGGGTCACAGAAGAATTGGGCACGACTTGGTGACTAAACGACAGTAATAACTGGCCAGTAGCTGGTGGCCAGAGGAGGGAACCAGCCATGGTCGATGCCTGTCTCCTGCGGACTTCTGTTTCGTCTCTGACAGCTTCAATGCCTTGAGTTAAACAACAAAACCTTCACAAAATCTCATCTTTCTTTGCTTTTAGCAGTGAATTTAAAACCTTCCCTTGAGTTCCGCACTCCCCATCAGTTGTAGTCTGGTTGTAGTCAGGTGGGGGTCTCTGAAGCCCACAGACGTGTGAGTTTCCATCCCAGGGAGGGGTGACCCTCAGAACTCTCTTCTTGTTTCAAACAGCCTGGAAACGTCTTCAGTTGACATTAGGCAGGAATCCCTCCTAGGAATGTGCGGTCCAGACACTCGTCGGGTCCTCTCTTTCCTGCCGTCCATCCACCCCCTTACGGTGGGCCCTGGGCAGCGCTGGGCCAGGGAGGACGGGAGGCATGGCCCCTGGGCGGTCAGACCAGCACCGTGAGGGCTTTGCTTAAACCTGAGAGGACAACCTGGCCCGTCGCTGGACGAGGGAGGGCCAAGCCGGGGTGTCCGCCTACACCGCTAGGTCCTGGGTCCCTGTCCCCACAGAGCTGATGCAGACGGAGGCCCATCACGTGCGGACGCTGAAGATCATGCTCAAGGTCTACTCCAGGGCCCTGCGGGAGGAGCTGCAGTTCAGCCCCAAGGCCGTCGGCCGCCTCTTCCCGGGCGCAGATGACCTGCTGGAGGTGCATGGCCACTTCCTGTCTCGACTGAAGGAGCGCCGCCTGGAGTCCCTGGAGGAGGGCAGCGGCCGCAACTACCTCATCCAGAAGATCGGGGACCTCCTGGTTCAGCAGGTGGGTGTGGCCGGGCCAGGCTCCGCCCCACCCCAGCTCTGCCCCGCCCCGCCCCAGCTCTGCCCCGCCCCGCCCCAGCTCTGCCCCGCCCCATCCCAGCTCTGCCCCGCCCCACCCCAGCTCTGCCCGCCCCATCCCAGCTCTGCCCGCCCCACCCCAGCTCTGCCCCGCCCCGCTCCGTAGTCTCTTAAGAGCCCAGCCCCTGAGGACAGCAGTCCTGGCCCTGGACAGCAGCCCACGCAGCCACCAGCCCAGAAACACAGAGGCCTGCGCTGCAGAGCCCTTGTCCCAGCGCTGTCCCGTGTGCATTCTGCACTTCCATCTGGTTGGCTGGCCGTTTTGAGGGGAGCGGGGGAGGAGGACCTTGACGCCTCTGTGGTGTGTTTGGGTCAGAGCCATGCCTGGCAAGGCCAGAGCTGACTGACTGGACTTCCGGGCTGAACCCGAGATTGACAGGGGGACCCAGGACCCCTTATCTGCCCTCGGAGTACCCAGAGTCAGCTAACTAAGGAGTCACGAGAATACCCTATTCACTTTTGAATTTTTTAATATTCTCCTGCTTAAATTTATTTTTCCCTCTCGGATTTTGGGGTGTTTTACAAGCACCTTAATGAGGAGGGCATGGCAGCCCACTCTAGTATTCTTGCCTGGAGAACGCCACAGCCACAGGAGCCAGGTGGGCTCTACAATCCATTGGACCTCGAAGAGTCAGACACAGTGAAGGGACCTAACACGCACTCATGGAACGTGCAAAAGTTTTCTCCATTTCCCCTTATGTACCTTGTGATGAGACACCACATGCTGAAGAAATTTGATTCGGGGTCACCGAGCCAGACAAGGGAGGAAAGCCCAAGTCAGGTCAATCGGTGGTCTAGCAGCGTCCGGCGCAGGAGGTGAAGACATTCCCCAGCGGATTTCACGTTTCCTCTAGTAACGTCTCCACGGCCTCTCTTCAGTTTTCAGGTGAAAACGGGGAAAGAATGAAAGAAAAATACGGAGTCTTCTGCAGCGGCCACAACGATGCCGTCAGCCACTACAAGTTTCTGCTTCAGCAAAACAAGAAATTTCAAAACTTGATCAAGGTAAAAAAAAAAAAAATGTATTATTCCTTTATATTAAAAATCATATTCTGTTTATAGTAGGTCGCTTTTTTTGTTTGTTTATGGAGGGGTGTTTGTTTGGTTTCTTCCCCACAAAAGTGTAGGCTTTTGGAAAGCTTGGGATTCCCTTGTAGCTCAGCTGGTAAAAAATCCACCTGCAGTGCAGGAGACCCCGGTTCGATCCCTGGGTCTGGAAGATCCCCTGGAGAAGGGAAAGGCTCCCCACGCCAGTGTTCTTGCCTGGAGAACCCCATGACTCGTCCGTGGGTTGCAAAGCCTCAGACAGGACTGAGCGACTTCGCGTGCACTTTTAGAAAGCTTGGGATTAGAAACGACTTGTTCTAAGCAGTCATCTTCCAGCTGCTGCCTCGTTTTTAACCACAGAGTCATTCAGACCGTGGCCATGAACTCTCCAGAGAATCCCAGATGTAAGCGAAGCAAAGCAGGTGTACATGTCCGTCCCTGCTGCCACAGGGTGGCCCCTGAGATGCCCTCGCTGGGTGACCACCATCCGTCAGACGGTAGAAGGGACCCGAGTGTCCTCACGCGGGGCTGTCCTCCTCCGGAACCTGCCCCTCCGGAGCCCCTGCTCGGGCTCAGACATTGCAGCAGAGGCAAGGCCTCTGAGCCTTTGCCCCTCCCTGGCCTCCTCCCTGTCTGGTCCCCATTTGTCCCCCTTGACTCATGGAACAACCCACTCCTGTCTTCTGCCTGACAGCAGGCAGGTCCTCAGGGCCCAGGACAAGTCAGGCAGGAACCCCGCCTCCCACGCCCGGGGAGGTGCTCCCGGGCCAAGGCTGCGGGGTGCCGTCCGCATGTGCCCTGCAGGGGCCCTGCCGCGCTGCACCAGAAAACAGCCCCACACCTGCAGCCTGTGCCCCACAGTGATACCCAGAGAGGAACAGTCTAGAGTGAAGGATGCAGGATCATTACATGTCAATCCATGGTGCTGGCAGCGGACAGATGAGACAGGGAGAGGGTCGTCTGGGGGTCTGAGGTCATCCGCCGATGGCCATGGGCACAGACTGCCTGACATCCTGAACCGGAAATCCCTTGCAGGTGAGGGGTTCCTATGAGACAGAGGGAGGCAGGGCCGCCTCTCAGCTCTCTGTCTCTGGCCTCTCATAGCCCCCATGTCACCTCTCGTCATCTTAAGAACTGCTTCCCGGGACTTCCCTGGCGGTCCAGTGGTTAAGACTGCACACTTCCGACACGGGCCACAGGTGCCATCCCGGTCAGGGGAATTAAGATTCCGCAGGCCATGGTGTGGCCGGAAACAGCAGCAGCTCCTTCCCGAAACCCACTCCAGAGCAGTGGGGACAGACACAGAGAAGGAGGCCCAAGAAGCTGCCCTCTGTCCCAAGATGTGGCTTCAGGGGTTTCCTTGTCATCCAGTGCTTAGGACTTGGCACTTTTCACTGCTGTGGACCTGAGTTCAATCCCTGGTTGGGGAACTAAGATTCCTCAAGCTGCACAATTAAGCCAAAAGACCAAAAGGAAAACAGGAATGGCTTCAGGTGAGCACTTCTTGGGCTCCGAGCCAGAGGCACGCACCAGCAGCCACCAGGGCGCTGGTGCAGGGGCCACAGGCCCAGCCGTGTCAGGAGCCCCCAGCGGCCGTCCGCGGGGGTAGGGTCTGCGCGTGCGCGCCTGTATGCGGACAGCTCTCTGGAGATTCCGTAAGCCCCAGCGGTTTCTTCCCCATGGTTTCTGCAGGGGCCAGCATTTCATAGCAGGTAAGACGGCCTCTGGCGTCATGACCTTGTATACGGCCGGCAGTCCCTGCTTGCTTTCTTTTTTAATTTTCTAATTAATGAGTTGGTTTTGGCCACATTGGGCCTTCATGGCTGCCCAGCCTTCCTCTGGCTGCAGTGGGCCGCTCTCAAGGGGTGGGTGCGGGCTCTCCTTGGGGAGGCGCACACGGGCTCCCTTAGCGACAGCACGTGGCCCCAGCTGCTCCGCAGCATGTGGGATCTTCCCGGACCGGGGGCCGAACGGGCATCCCCTGCATTGCAAGGCGAACTCTCCACCCACAGACCCTCAGGATCCCCTCTGTCAAGTGTCTAGCACTGTGACCGAGAAAGGGGCCTCAGGCTTCCCCAGTGGTCCAGTGGGTAAGGACACCGCCTTGCAGTGCAAAGGGCGCCAGTTCGATCCCCGGCCTGGGAAGATCCCACGTGCCCCGGAGCAGCTGGACTGATGTGTCCAATTACTGAGGCAGAGCTCTGGAGCGCATGCGCCCAGAGCCAGTGCTCTGCGACAACAGAGGCCACCACGATGGGAGGCCCACACAGGCCAAAAAACAAAGATGGATGAAACTAGACAAATGAAAGACCAATAGAAGTGGCCTGTCTGCTCCACTCCCTCCCTTCCCACCCCCCCCCCCCAAAATAAATAAATAAATGTTAAAGGAAAAAAAAAAACGTAGGGGGCCTCAGGCCCCTGCGTCCCACTCTGAGCCATCCAGAGGGAGCCGCGATGCCCACCCGGCATGGCCTTGTCTTCTCCCTTCCACAGAGAGTCGGCAACTGGTCCATCGTGCGGCGCCTCGGCGTGCAGGAGTGCATCCTCCTGGTCACGCAGCGCATCACCAAGTACCCCGTGCTGGTGGAGCGCATTCTCCAGAACACGGAAGGTACGCCCGCCCCCGGCTCCCCTGCTCGTGCTCCGTGCTCTGCCCCCGTCCTAACACTGGATCAGACAGTCCGCTCCATGCCCTGTCCCAGGGTCAGCCGGCCTCCATGATTTTTAACTGAGCAGCCACTTTGGGGAATCCACCTGCTGGGGGCTGGGATTTCCGAGGCCAGAAGCATGGGGTGCTTGGTCTCCCCTCTGCCGCCGTCCCTCAGCGCCGGCACAGCCGGGGCTGGAGCAGCCCTCAGTCAGTACTGGAGAGCTGGATGCAGGTCGTGCCCCGGCTAGGGACACTCCCGGGGGGCCTCCGCGTCACAGGCCTGGTGCTGTGGAGGGCAGAGAGGACGGGCATGGAGCCTGGCCCGGGGTTCTGGAGGCCAGAGCCATGCTGACCCCACCTGCCTCATTTTCTCCAGAGGATTTGGGTGGTGGGAGAACGCAGGAGTCCCCCTACCCTTGGAGCAGGAGGAGCCAGCCCTCGGTGATGGTGGTGGGGTGGGGTCTTTCCTGGAGGGCTGCAGGGCGGGGGGCAGTCTGTTTGCCCCTCCCGGAGCTGGGCGGGGCTGTCATCTCTTCACTTGCATCTCGGCCTTTGCATTCAACAGAAGCTCTGTCTTGGTAAAAACCAAGGGCTGGGCTGTTGCCTTTACTTTGGAAAAGCCTTTACCTCCCAGGAGATTCCGGTGGGAAGGTGATTCTCAAGGCTCTTCTGAGCCCGGGCCTCGGGAAACACCTCCTGGACCCTGTAGGCCATCCATCTCCCCCGGGTCTGAACGCACACCAACCAAGGCACTAAACCTCTGCTGTGTGTGGCAGCCGGCTCTGAGGACCACAGAGACCTGACCCAGGCCCTGAACCTCATCAGAGACATCATCTCCCAAGTGGACGCCAGGGTCAGCGAGTACGAGAAGGGCCAGCGCCTCAGGGAGATCGCGGGGAAGATGGACCTCAAGTCCTCCAGCAAGCTCAAGAACGGGCTGACCTTCCGCAAGGAGGACATGCTGCAGCGCCAGCTCCACCTGGAGGGCACGCTGTGCTGGAAGACCGCCTCCGGGCGCCTGAAAGGTAAGCCCCGCCCCTCCGCCTCTGCCGGGCGCCTTGAGGCGGGGTGGGTGCCATCGTGATCAGTGACGCCATCTTGGATTGGCGGGCACCATGCTGATTCAGTGACGGCGTCTTGGATTGGTGGGCGCCGCCTGAGATCAGCGGTGCCGCCTTGATCAGTGAGCTGCCTGTTGGAGTGGTGGCTGACATCTTGGCTCACGTGGCTGCGGCAGGATGCACGGGTCCAAGGCGCTCGCTGTTAAATGTTGAAACCCGGCGGGTGCGGGACGGGGTCGCGTTGAAGGGCCGCCCTCCCCTCCTCCCCGTGGGCTCCTGCAGAAGCGTCGTGGAGCCCGCCTGGCGCCGCAGGGCCGAGGCCGCCCAGGCTGACCCCACCTGCCTCATTTTCTCCAGAGGATTTGGGTGGTGGGAGAGCAGGAGTCCCCTACCCTTGGAGCAGGAGGAGCCAGCCCTCGGTGATGGTGGTGGGGTGGGGTCTTTCCTGGAGGGCTGCAGGGCGGGGGGCAGTCTGTTTGCCCCTCCCGGAGCTGGGCGGGGCTGTCATCTCTTCACTTGCATCTCGGCCTTTGCATTCAACAGAAGCTCTGTCTTGGTAAAAACCAAGGGCTGGGCTGTTGCCTTTACTTTGGAAAAGCCTTTACCTCCCAGGAGATTCCGGTGGGAAGGTGATTCTCAAGGCTCTTCTGAGCCCGGGCCTCGGGAAACACCTCCTGGACCCTGTAGGCCATCCATCTCCCCCGGGTCTGAACGCACACCAACCAAGGCACTAAACCTCTGCTGTGTGTGGCAGCCGGCTCTGAGGACCACAGAGACCTGACCCAGGCCCTGAACCTCATCAGAGACATCATCTCCCAAGTGGACGCCAGGGTCAGCGAGTACGAGAAGGGCCAGCGCCTCAGGGAGATCGCGGGGAAGATGGACCTCAAGTCCTCCAGCAAGCTCAAGAACGGGCTGACCTTCCGCAAGGAGGACATGCTGCAGCGCCAGCTCCACCTGGAGGGCACGCTGTGCTGGAAGACCGCCTCCGGGCGCCTGAAAGGTAAGCCCCGCCCCTCCGCCTCTGCCGGGCGCCTTGAGGCGGGGTGGGTGCCATCGTGATCAGTGACGCCATCTTGGATTGGCGGGCACCATGCTGATTCAGTGACGGCGTCTTGGATTGGTGGGCGCCGCCTGAGATCAGCGGTGCCGCCTTGGATCAGTGAGCTGCCTGTTGGAGTGGTGGCTGACATCTTGGCTCACGTGGCTGTGGCAGGATGCACGGGTCCAAGGCGCTCGCTGTTAAATGTTGAAACCGGGCGGGTGCGGGACGGGGTCGCGTTGAAGGGCCGCCCTCCCCTCCTCCCCGCGGGCTCCGCAGAAGCATCGTGGAGCCCGCCTGGCGCCGCAGGGCTGAGGCCGCCCCAGCCTCCTGCGGGCCCGGCGCAGCCAGGGCCCCCGAGTGAGACGTCTCCCTCCGCGCGCTCCCGTAGACGTCCTCGCCGTCCTGTTGACAGACGTGCTCCTGCTGCTCCAGGAAAAGGACCAGAAATACGTCTTTGCGTCAGTGGTACGTGTCCCAGCCCTCACTGCTGGAAAGCTGTCCCCTCGGAGGGCGGCCGGGGCAGGGGCAGCCTGCAGGCCCGCCGGGTGGGAGCGCACGTCCGCGTGTGACCCCGTTGGCCCGGGCCCTCGTCCACCAGCAGCCGGCCTCCTCCCCGCTCGCCTGGGTGGCCCTGCGTTCCCCCCACCGAGGGCCCCCCTGGAGAGGAAGGGGGCTGCTGTCACTCCCCTCTGGAGCCTCCACCCTTTCCCAGAGGCTTCAGCTGGCTTCTTAAGAAGTTTCCAGAACTGGGTCACGCGTCCGCCCTGGCGGGACCCCTTTCTCCAGCTCGCCTGGTGACTGCCGGGTGCTCGCCCCCCGGAGGGCGACGCCGGCCGGGCCCCTCTGCGTGTGTCTGGGTCCCGAAGGGGCTCCGGCCCTCGGGCCCCACCGCTTACTGTGCCTTTCACCACGCGTCCCGAGCCACGTGTGGGGAGGTCGGGACTCAGCGCGGGGAGCTAGCCAGGAGCGCGGTCTCCCGGGCCGCCCCGCACACCCGGCACTCCGCGTGGCTCGGGGTGTTCCCTCCCCGATGGCTGCACAGCTCTACTCTGAATCGCTGGAGGATAAGCGGGGTGTGCGCCCCCACACCAGTCCGCCTTCCCCGCCGGCTCGGGGTTCCCCTTCCGTGGGGCAGCGGCAGGTACAGGGTGACCCTCCCCGTCGTCCCCTTCCTGCCCGTGCAGGACTCCAAGCGCCCCGTCATCTCGCTGCAAAAGCTCATCGTCAGGGAGGTGGCCAACGAGGAGAAAGCCATGTTTCTGATCAGCGCCTCCCTGCGCGGGCCCGAGATGTACGAGATCTACACCAGCTCCAAGGAGGACAGGAACACCTGGATGGCCCACATCCGGAGGGCGGTGGAGAGGTGAGGGGCCGGCGGGCCTTCCTGCCGCCACGGCTGGGCCCCCGGCTTCGTTGTTACTGTTTAGTCACTCGGTCCTGTCCGACTCTGTGCGCCCCCGTGGCCTGTAGCCCCCAGGCTCCTCTGTCCATGACGTTTCTCAGGCGGAATGCTGGAGTGGGTTGCCATTGCCTACTCCAGGGGATCTTCCCAGCGCAGGGGCTGAACCCGCTCCTGCACTGGCAGGCAGACTGTTTACCCCTGGGCCACCAGGGAGCTCTGGCCTTGGCAGCTGGCAGACGTGCAGACGCCTGGGAGGCCGCTGGGGGCTCCAGGGGCCACAGGCAGGCGGGGGGCCAGGTCGCGTCCCCGCCCCTCGCTCCGCCTCCGTGCGCAGTCCACCCCCTCCTCTGAGGGAGGGCAGACGGCACCGCGGGGCTCCTTCTGACGGTGACTCACCATGGGTGTCTCTAGGAGGGGGTGCAGGGCTGGGAGCTTCTGACCGCCTGTGCTGGGGGGCTCTCGCCTCACACGGGGAGCTGTGCTGTCTCCTCACGTCAGGGACCCCGGCCCCGTGGCTCCGTGGGACGCCTGGCTCCTGGCCCGCCGATGGATGGGGATGGGGGTCTGGCCCCGACGCCCAGCCTTCTGCTCCCTCTCTTTATGCCCGGAAGCTTCCCTGAGCGTGCTCAGCATTCCCTCGGCACTCAGCTTCGGCTCGGCTGGGCTGGCGGCCTCCCGTACCTGGGAGCTCCCCCGGGGAATGAACTGGACCGTGTTGTGGCCAGGCATTTAAACCCGGTTACGTTTCCTGACACGTGGAGACCGGCTGCATGCCGGCTGACTCTCTCCCACTCTGCCCACCGTCAACACGCTGAGCCTCTCAGCAGGTCAGAGGTGCTCTCCGTGGCCGCGTCTGCAGGCAGCTCTCGCAGCGCTGGTCCAGAGGTGGCCGGTCCCAGGGGCACGCTCACCCCCCGTCCGTCCCCTCTCCCCGCAGCTGCCCCGACGAGGAAGAAGGGCCCTTCAGCGAGGCGGAAGAGGAGAAGAAGGTGGTGGAGACCCGCGCCCAGAGGCTGAGGGACTTCCAGGGTAAGGGGCTCCATCTGACCTCCGTGCCCACGGCGAGGCCTCGTCCAGGGAAGACGCTGGGCTTGCCCGGCAGAGGGAGCAGGTTCAGTCCCTGGTCCAAAGTCCCAACTTCCTGCCGCCACGCTGGGCCCCGGCCGTTGTTACTGTTTAGTCACTCGGTCCTGTCCGACTCTGTGCGCCCCCGTGGCCTGTAGCCCCCAGGCTCCTCTGTCCATGACGTTTCTCAGGCGGAATGCTGGAGTGGGTTGCCATTGCCTACTCCAGGGGATCTTCCCAGCGCAGGGGCTGAACCCGCTCCTGCACTGGCAGGCAGACTGTTTACCCCTGGGCCACCAGGGAGCTCTGGCCTTGGCAGCTGGCAGACGTGCAGACGCCTGGGAGGCCGCTGGGGGCTCCAGGGGCCACAGGCAGGCGGGGGGCCAGGTCGCGTCCCCGCCCCTCGCTCCGCCTCCGTGCGCAGTCCACCCCCTCCTCTGAGGGAGGGCAGACGGCACCGCGGGGCTCCTTCTGACGGTGACTCACCATGGGTGTCTCTAGGAGGGGGTGCAGGGCTGGGAGCTTCTGACCGCCTGTGCTGGGGGGCTCTCGCCTCACACGGGGAGCTGTGCTGTCTCCTCACGTCAGGGACCCCGGCCCCGTGGCTCCGTGGGACGCCTGGCTCCTGGCCCGCCGATGGATGGGGATGGGGGTCTGGCCCCGACGCCCAGCCTTCTGCTCCCTCTCTTTATGCCCGGAAGCTTCCCTGAGCGTGCTCAGCATTCCCTCGGCACTCAGCTTCGGCTCGGCTGGGCTGGCGGCCTCCCGTACCTGGGAGCTCCCCCGGGGAATGAACTGGACCGTGTTGTGGCCAGGCATTTAAACCCGGTTACGTTTCCTGACACGTGGAGACCGGCTGCATGCCGGCTGACTCTCTCCCACTCTGCCCACCGTCAACACGCTGAGCCTCTCAGCAGGTCAGAGGTGCTCTCCGTGGCCGCGTCTGCAGGCAGCTCTCGCAGCGCTGGTCCAGAGGTGGCCGGTCCCAGGGGCACGCTCACCCCCCGTCCGTCCCCTCTCCCCGCAGCTGCCCCGACGAGGAAGAAGGGCCCTTCAGCGAGGCGGAAGAGGAGAAGAAGGTGGTGGAGACCCGCGCCCAGAGGCTGAGGGACTTCCAGGGTAAGGGGCTCCATCTGACCTCCGTGCCCACGGCGAGGCCTCGTCCAGGGAAGACGCTGGGCTTGCCCGGCAGAGGGAGCAGGTTCAGTCCCTGGTCAGGCAACGAGGATCCCAAATGCTGGGCAACATGACCAAAAACTAAAAAAAAAAAAAAAAAAGTATAAAACCCAGAGACCTCTAAAAAGGCTTTCAAGGTTAGAAAACTAAGCCTTGAAAGCCCCTCAATTTGTCCCAAACTAATGAAATGTAGCCTGCCATGCCCCCCCCCCACCATGTTTGATGTTTTTATAATTGAGGGAAACGAGCAGGAGACGGGGCCACACCTGCCTCTCAGGATGCTGGGTGAAGGGCACTGTCCAGCTCAGGAGGGGGCGTGGGTCAGTGGGGACCCCTGGTCCTTTGTGGTATCCTGGACACCAGCTCCTGCGGGCAAGTACCCCAGGGAGGCTGACCACCGCCCCGCGGCCACTCTGCAGAGCGGCTGCACAGGCAGGACCAGCAGATCGCCCAGAGCCTTGGCGAGAAGCAGCTGATCTACCTGGAGATGGCCGAGATGAGCGGCCTTGAAGACGTCGCCATGTCTCAGTCGTTCTTCCGGGGAGGAGACCCCGAGAACCTGCAGGGGGAGCCGATTCTCAAGTTGGCCATGAGTCAAAGTGAGTCGCCTCCAGCCCAGCCCAGCCCTGCACCCCCATCCTTCCTGGTGGCTCCTGGGTGACCCCAGGCCGGGCGCACACCCCGTCTGGTCCACATGCCATCCCATCCGGGAGCGCTTCTGCCCGCCCCTCTTCTGCCAGAGCCAGGAGGTCCCTGGATGCAGTCAGTTGTGAGCCCCTCGCTGCAGACTTAAAGTTCCCTCTCACAGTCACTCAGCAAACACACCGGGAGCCTGCCGAGCTCCCGCCCGGCGCTGTGGCCTCCCAGAGTTCCCGCCCGGACCCAGAGCCCCCATGCCCTCTCCCCTCCGCGTGTTGCCCTGAGGCCTTGCCTCTCCTGTAGGCAGATCGGCACGCTCTGGGTGCAGCACCTGTACAGGGGGTGCCTGGGATCAGAGGGGATAACACCCTGCAAAGCCTCGGCCGGCTCCCCGAGCTCTGCTCTGATCCCCAGACGGGGCCGTAGGGTGACTGGGCTCCCCTCCGTCTCCTTCTGCAGTCGAGAACATCCAGAACCTGATCTACGGGCGGCTGGGCAGCACCGACGGCCAGGCGGGAGACAGGAGCAGCGCCGGCAGCCCAGGCAAGAGTGAGTGGTGCCCCCTCCCCGAGCGCTGGGGCTCCCCGGACCCGGAACCCCCTGAGCCCACAGCAGCAGGAGGGCATGGCTTCCCACAGCATCCGGGCATTTGCTTTTCAGCATCTGTGCGGCTCCTTTTCTATAAACTCGCCAGCAGCCATGTTCTGACTGCAGCCCCCAGGCCCGTTGCTGCTGCTGGTCTCTGCGCCCAGATGCCCCTCTTTCCACCCAGCTCCCAAGGCAGCAGCCGGGCCACGTCCCCTGCGGGGTGGGGAGGGGAGCAGGGCATCCAGGCACCCCTGTCTCACTCGCCTGGCTTGCATTTTCAGATGGTAGTTTGCAAAAGAACGTCTGGAGCAGTGACACCGGTCCTCGAGACGGGCAGGGCCTGCAAGCAGCTCGGACACCCAGGGGCCCCTGGAACAGCGTGCCTGAGCCCTTTAGATGCGTCGCCATGTCTCAGTCGTTCTTCCGGGGAGGAGACCCCGAGAACCTGCAGGGGGAGCCGATTCTCAAGTTGGCCATGAGTCAAAGTGAGTCGCCTCCAGCCCAGCCCAGCCCTGCACCCCCATCCTTCCTGGTGGCTCCTGGGTGACCCCAGGCCGGGCGCACACCCCGTCTGGTCCACATGCCATCCCATCCGGGAGCGCTTCTGCCCGCCCCTCTTCTGCCAGAGCCAGGAGGTCCCTGGATGCAGTCAGTTGTGAGCCCCTCGCTGCAGACTTAAAGTTCCCTCTCACAGTCACTCAGCAAACACACCGGGAGCCTGCCGAGCTCCCGCCCGGCGCTGTGGCCTCCCAGAGTTCCCGCCCGGACCCAGAGCCCCCATGCCCTCTCCCCTCCGCGTGTTGCCCTGAGGCCTTGCCTCTCCTGTAGGCAGATCGGCACGCTCTGGGTGCAGCACCTGTACAGGGGGTGCCTGGGATCAGAGGGGATAACACCCTGCAAAGCCTCGGCCGGCTCCCCGAGCTCTGCTCTGATCCCCAGACGTGGCCGGGGGGTGACGGGGCTCCCCTCCGTCGCCTTCTGCAGTCGAGAACATCCAGAACCTGATCTACGGGCGGCTGGGCAGCACCGACGGCCAGGCGGGAGACAGGAGCAGCGCCGGCAGCCCAGGCAAGAGTGAGTGGTGCCCCCTCCCCGAGCGCTGGGGCTCCCCGGACCCGGAACCCCCTGAGCCCACAGCAGCAGGAGGGCATGGCTTCCCACAGCATCCGGGCATTTGCTTTTCAGCATCTGTGCGGCTCCTTTTCTATAAACTCGCCAGCAGCCATGTTCTGACTGCAGCCCCCAGGCCCGTTGCTGCTGCTGGTCTCTGCGCCCAGATGCCCCTCTTTCCACCCAGCTCCCAAGGCAGCAGCCGGGCCACGTCCCCTGCGGGGTGGGGAGGGGAGCAGGGCATCCAGGCACCCCTGTCTCACTCGCCTGGCTTGCATTTTCAGATGGTAGTTTGCAAAAGAACGTCTGGAGCAGTGACACCGGTCCTCGAGACGGGCAGGGCCTCGCAAGCAGCTCGGACACCCAGGGGGCCCCTGAGGAAACCCCGAAGGTACGCGGCCCCCTCGAGATGTGCCTGAGCTCAGAACAGAGTGGGCCCAAATACTTTCATTATCGTCCATGAGGATGAACAGCCTGTGCTTGGCTTGTCGGGCTTTTCTGTCTTGGGGCAGATAGCGACCAGCGCCGCCCTGTTCGACGGCGACATGTAGTACTGGACAGGTAGACGGGAGCGCCCAGGAGCTGCCGGGCTCCTCCTGAAGTCCCCAGGAAGGGCAGGGTAGGAGGCCCCGGGAGGGAGGCAAGGGAGAGGGCCGTCATCAGCCGGCCACGAGCTCGAGGCGGGGATCACGAGCTGCCCTCCGCACAGTGTCCACCCCCACGGATGCTGACATCGCTGGGCGTCTCCCTCTTTGGCTCACGGGGCCCACCTTGGCCAAGCGCTGGGTTCAGGGTCCCGGGCCTGGACTCCTCCGAGCCTTCCACACTGTGGGCCGGCGTCCACCGCCCTCCCGCCTCCCCGGGCCCCCTTAACCCTCCTTTTCCAGCCACCAGGGCTGACACGAGTCAGATGAGCAGGCGGGGCCGGTCCTGTGCTGAGGGACGTCCTCCGTAGGAGCGGGGACTGTCCGCAAAGGCTCTTTGTGCGTCGGTGCTGTCTCCACAGGCGGAGGCGGCCGGTGCAGAGCGTGCCCCCCAGCTGCCCTCCATCCTGGAGTCGGAGGTGAGTGAGGGCTTGTGGGTAGGGCTCCCCGCCACCGGCACCGTGGGGCCTCCGCAGCCCCAGCGCCTTGCCTCCCGCAGCTGGTCTCTGCGCCCAGATGCCCCTCTTTCCACCCAGCTCCCAAGGCAGCAGCCGGGCCACGTCCCCTGCGGGGTGGGGAGGGGAGCAGGGCATCCAGGCACCCCTGTCTCACTCGCCTGGCTTGCATTTTCAGATGGTAGTTTGCAAAAGAACGTCTGGAGCAGTGACACCGGTCCTCGAGACGGGCAGGGCCTCGCAAGCAGCTCGGACACCCAGGGGGCCCCTGAGGAAACCCCGAAGGTACGCGGCCCCCTCGAGATGTGCCTGAGCTCAGAACAGAGTGGGCCCAAATACTTTCATTATCGTCCATGAGGATGAACAGCCTGTGCTTGGCTTGTCGGGCTTTTCTGTCTTGGGGCAGATAGCGACCAGCGCCGCCCTGTTCGACGGCGACATGTAGTACTGGACAGGTAGACGGGAGCGCCCAGGAGCTGCCGGGCTCCTCCTGAAGTCCCCAGGAAGGGCAGGGTAGGAGGCCCCGGGAGGGAGGCAAGGGAGAGGGCCGTCATCAGCCGGCCACGAGCTCGAGGCGGGGATCACGAGCTGCCCTCCGCACAGTGTCCACCCCCACGGATGCTGACATCGCTGGGCGTCTCCCTCTTTGGCTCACGGGGCCCACCTTGGCCAAGCGCTGGGTTCAGGGTCCCGGGCCTGGACTCCTCCGAGCCTTCCACACTGTGGGCCGGCGTCCACCGCCCTCCCGCCTCCCCGGGCCCCCTTAACCCTCCTTTTCCAGCCACCAGGGCTGACACGAGTCAGATGAGCAGGCGGGGCCGGTCCTGTGCTGAGGGACGTCCTCCGTAGGAGCGGGGACTGTCCGCAAAGGCTCTTTGTGCGTCGGTGCTGTCTCCACAGGCGGAGGCGGCCGGTGCAGAGCGTGCCCCCCAGCTGCCCTCCATCCTGGAGTCGGAGGTGAGTGAGGGCTTGTGGGTAGGGCTCCCCGCCACCGGCACCGTGGGGCCTCCGGCAGCCCCCAGCGCCCCTTGTCCCTCTCCCCGCAGCTCGTCCAGCGGATCCAGACGCTGTCCCAGCTGCTCCTCGACCTCCAGGTACGGGGCCTCGGGAGCGGTGCAGGCCCCCCGCGCCCTCCCCCGGGCTGCGGTTAGGGTCTGGGGGGCTCGGGCTCCTCCTGAAGCTGCTGCCCCCTCGCTCCCCTCCCCCCCAGGCGGTTGTTGCCCAGCAGGACAGCTGCGTGGAGACGCAGAGGGCGGCCATCCAGGAGCACGAGAAGCAGTTCCGGCTGCAGTCGACGCGCGGGAACCTGCTGCTGGAGCAGGAGCGGCAGCGCAACTTCGAGAAGCAGCGGGAGGAGCTGGCGGGTGTGCAGAAGCTGCAGGGCCAGCTGCGGCTGGAGCAGCAGCGCTGGGAGCGCGAGCAGGAGCGCCAGCGCCGGGAGCAGGAGCAGGCCTCGGCGCGGCTGTGGCAGCGTGAGAGCGAGCTGCGGCGGCTGCAGGAGCAGCTGGCCCAGGAGCGCGAGGAGCTGGAGCGCCAGCGCCAGGCCTACCAGCGCGACCTGGAGCGGCTGCGCGAGGCCCAGCGCGCCGTGGAGCGGGAGCGCGAGCGGCTGGAGCTGCAGCGGCGGCTCAAGAAGCAGAACACCGTGCCCGGGGCGCTGCCGCCGGAGGCGGAGGTGAGCGCTGGCGACGCGCACGGGCGGCCACCGGCCCCCCAGTGCTCCAGGAGCGGGGATGCCAGCTCCGCGGGACCGGCACCAGGCTCTGTGCCCGGGCGGGACCCTCCCAGCCCACAGGCTTCAGTGAAGCCGCGCTCGGCCAGGGAGCTGGGCGGGCCCGCCAGGTGCGTCCACCTGCGAAAGCCGCACCCCACCTGGGAGCCAGCAGCGTCGAGGCCCCTTAACCCTCCTTTTCCAGCCACCAGGGCTGCCAGTAGGCAGGCGGGGCCGGTCCTGTGCTGAGGGACGTCCTCCGTAGGAGCGGGGACTGTCCGCAAAGGCTCTTTGTGCGTCGGTGCTGTCTCCACAGGCGGAGGCGGCCGGTGCAGAGCGTGCCCCCCAGCTGCCCTCCATCCTGGAGTCGGAGGTGAGTGAGGGCTTGTGGGTAGGGCTCCCCGCCACCGGCACCGTGGGGCCTCCGGCAGCCCCCAGCGCCCCTTGTCCCTCTCCCCGCAGCTCGTCCAGCGGATCCAGACGCTGTCCCAGCTGCTCCTCGACCTCCAGGTACGGGGCCTCGGGAGCGGTGCAGGCCCCCCGCGCCCTCCCCCGGGCTGCGGTTAGGGTCTGGGGGGCTCGGGCTCCTCCTGAAGCTGCTGCCCCCTCGCTCCCCTCCCCCCCAGGCGGTTGTTGCCCAGCAGGACAGCTGCGTGGAGACGCAGAGGGCGGCCATCCAGGAGCACGAGAAGCAGTTCCGGCTGCAGTCGACGCGCGGGAACCTGCTGCTGGAGCAGGAGCGGCAGCGCAACTTCGAGAAGCAGCGGGAGGAGCTGGCGGGTGTGCAGAAGCTGCAGGGCCAGCTGCGGCTGGAGCAGCAGCGCTGGGAGCGCGAGCAGGAGCGCCAGCGCCGGGAGCAGGAGCAGGCCTCGGCGCGGCTGTGGCAGCGTGAGAGCGAGCTGCGGCGGCTGCAGGAGCAGCTGGCCCAGGAGCGCGAGGAGCTGGAGCGCCAGCGCCAGGCCTACCAGCGCGACCTGGAGCGGCTGCGCGAGGCCCAGCGCGCCGTGGAGCGGGAGCGCGAGCGGCTGGAGCTGCAGCGGCGGCTCAAGAAGCAGAACACCGTGCCCGGGGCGCTGCCGCCGGAGGCGGAGGTGAGCGCTGGCGACGCGCACGGGCGGCCACCGGCCCCCCAGTGCTCCAGGAGCGGGGATGCCAGCTCCGCAGGACCGGCACCAGGCTCTGTGCCCGGGCGGGACCCTCCCAGCCCACAGGCTTCAGTGAAGCCGCGCTCGGCCAGGGAGCTGGGCGGGCCCGCCAGGTGCGTCCACCTGCGAAAGCCGCACCCCACCTGGGAGCCAGCAGCGTACGAGCCAGGCGGCCCGTGGCACCCCGCCGACGTCCTGGGCCCGCAGCCGCTCCTCGGTACCCCAGGAACGTCTTTCGGCAGGAACACGGGCGCTGAGACGTGTCGTCTGTGGTTTTTCAGGCCCAGCCCCTCAGCCACACGCCCAGCTTCAACGGGGAAGGGCTGGACGGGTCCGCAACGCTAACCAGAGGGCCTGGGTCCCGGCCGAGCTCGCTGGTGTCCAGCGCGGGGTCTGAGTACGCCGAGCGCCCCGAGGTGGCCCGTAGGGACAGCGCCCCTGCGGAGACCCGGCAGCCCAAGAACGACGTGCCCTTCCAGCTGGTGAGCACCACCAACCAGAACCAGAGGCAGACGGCCGTGCAGCAGCAGATCCCCACCAAGCTGGCCGCCTCCACCAAGGGCGGCAAGGACAAGGGCGGCAAGAGCCGGGGCTCCCAGCGCTGGGACAGCTCGGGTGAGTCGGGGCCCCTGGCGACCCCGCGCCCTTCGCCTCCGGAGGACGCAGCTCACGGGGAGGCCTCTCATCTCACAGAGCGAAAACCGGAGGCCCCGGGCCTCACCTGCTGCTCCCGGGTCGGCCCTCACACTGGGACCAGGGACGAGGGAGTGCCTCGGTGACTCAGAAAGGGGCCTCGGAGCCCCACCCTGTGCCGGTCCAAGTGCCAAGGGTGCCTTCCGCCAGTGTCCTCAATCCTCAGTTGGCAGATGGGGCCCCGGCGCTGGCCCCAGAGGCGCGGTCCCCGGTAGGAAGGCCCGGGGCCCTCCTAGGGAGCAGGCTGGCGTCCCCGCACCGCTGGGCTGCGGCCTCACGGGGCCTCTCCTCCAGAGGTCGAATGCCTCCAGGCCCTCACGGTCAGCGAGCGGTGTCTGCTCTGCATTTCTCAGCGAGGTTAGGGCCTGTTTGAGCGGGTCCCTCCCTGGGAACAGGCACTGGAGCGGTGCAGGCGAGGAGCAGGACAAGGCTCAGGCCAAGGTCGGGGTGCCCCTGCGCGGGGTGGGGAGCGAGACAGCGCCTCTGCCCTCTTTTCAGCTTCCTTTGACCTCAGTGAAGCCGCCGGCCAGGACTGGGCGGCCCAGGTGCGTCCACCTGCGAAAGCCGCACCCCACCTGGGAGCCAGCAGCGTACGAGCCAGGCGGCCCGTGGCACCCCGCCGACGTCCTGGGCCCGCAGCCGCTCCTCGGTACCCCAGGAACGTCTTTTGGCAGGAACACGGGCGCTGAGACGTGTCGTCTGTGGTTTTTCAGGCCCAGCCCCTCAGCCACACGCCCAGCTTCAACGGGGAAGGGCTGGACGGGTCCGCAACGCTAACCAGAGGGCCTGGGTCCCGGCCGAGCTCGCTGGTGTCCAGCGCGGGGTCTGAGTACGCCGAGCGCCCCGAGGTGGCCCGTAGGGACAGCGCCCCTGCGGAGACCCGGCAGCCCAAGAACGACGTGCCCTTCCAGCTGGTGAGCACCACCAACCAGAACCAGAGGCAGACGGCCGTGCAGCAGCAGATCCCCACCAAGCTGGCCGCCTCCACCAAGGGCGGCAAGGACAAGGGCGGCAAGAGCCGGGGCTCCCAGCGCTGGGACAGCTCGGGTGAGTCGGGGCCCCTGGCGACCCCGCGCCCTTCGCCTCCGGAGGACGCAGCTCACGGGGAGGCCTCTCATCTCACAGAGCGAAAACCGGAGGCCCCGGGCCTCACCTGCTGCTCCCGGGTCGGCCCTCACACTGGGACCAGGGACGAGGGAGTGCCTCGGTGACTCAGAAAGGGGCCTCGGAGCCCCACCCTGTGCCGGTCCAAGTGCCAAGGGTGCCTTCCGCCAGTGTCCTCAATCCTCAGTTGGCAGATGGGGCCCCGGCGCTGGCCCCAGAGGCGCGGTCCCCGGTAGGAAGGCCCGGGGCCCTCCTAGGGAGCAGGCTGGCGTCCCCGCACCGCTGGGCTGCGGCCTCACGGGGCCTCTCCTCCAGAGGTCGAATGCCTCCAGGCCCTCTACGGTCAGCGAGCGGTGTCTGCTCTGCATTTCTCAGCGAGGTTAGGGCCTGTTTGAGCGGGTCCCTCCCTGGGAACAGGCACTGGAGCGGTGCAGGCGAGGAGCAGGACAAGGCTCAGGCCAAGGTCGGGGTGCCCCTGCGCGGGGTGGGGAGCGAGACAGCGCCTCTGCCCTCTTTTCAGCTTCCTTTGACCTGAAGCAGCCAGCGCTGCTCAACAAGCTCATGGGCAAGGAGGAGACCACGTCTAGGAACCGCCGCTCGCTGAGTCCCGGCCTGCCCGGCTCCTCGCCGCTGCCCCCAGGTGAGCCGGCTGCCCGGCCCCGCCCCCGCCCGGCGAGCCTGGCGGCTGCTCACTCCCGGACCCTCTCTTCCTCTTGTAGAGCCCGGCCTGCCAGCCCCGACCCCGGCCCCCGCCGAGGTGCCTGCCGAGCACGTCCCCCTCAAGGCCTGGGCGGCGTCCTTCCCGGCCAGAGCCCCGGCCTCCACACCACTGGACACAGAAGAAACCAGCAAGGAAGACGTCATCTTTTTCTAGGGGGCACGGCTCAGGGTACAGACCCCTCTCTGGGCTGCCCGCTCCCGGCTCTCCGGGGACCCACCCCGCTGGCTCCCTCCTCTTCCCAGGCAGGCCTCCGTGGACATCCACCGGGCAGGGGCCGGCGGGGCGGGCGGGGTGGGCCTGCCGTCTCGAGGCTCTCTGTAGGATTAGCTGCGGTGCCGGGCAACTTTGTAAATCTGTTTTTTAATACAGAAAGGAAAAGTTTGTAACGGAAGGTTGAACCAAAGCTAACCTACGGAGCTGCAGCCAGCTTCCGTGAGCAGAGCAGAGGCCCACGCCAGGCTGTCCTTCAAGGCAGTGACCCGCCTGGTGGTCCCTTCCACCTGGAGTGTGACAGTAGGTCAGGGCCTGGCCTGGGGCGATGCTGGCCCCTGGCTGGGCTCCAGGGACCAGGAGACCCTGGAGCGAGTCGCCAGGGCACCAGCAGGGGCCGCGTTGACTTCTCAAGCAGAGACCCGAGTGGGTTCGTGGTGAACGTCAGGGCCAGGGTAGGAGCCCAGCCAGGGGTGACACCCAGCTCGCCGGGGACAGAGGGCCCAGGGCAGGGCGGCCGGAGAGGTGGGCTCATGGAACGCGGGTTCGGGAGCCTGTGCTGAGAGGGGCTGCCCTGGAGGGGACGGGCCGCGGCGCATGTTCATGTGTTGGAGGTTTTTAAAACCTGCTCTTGTCCAAGTCGGTGCTTTGCAGGCCCTCAGGTCGGTCCGCCCTCTTTTCAGCTTCCTTTGACCTGAAGCAGCCAGCGCTGCTCAACAAGCTCATGGGCAAGGAGGAGACCACGTCTAGGAACCGCCGCTCGCTGAGTCCCGGCCTGCCCGGCTCCTCGCCGCTGCCCCCAGGTGAGCCGGCTGCCCGGCCCTGCCCCCACCCGGCGAGCCTGGCGGCTGCTCACTCCCGGACCCTCTCTTCCTCTTGTAGAGCCCGGCCTGCCAGCCCCGACCCCGGCCCCCGCCGAGGTGCCTGCCGAGCACGTCCCCCTCAAGGCCTGGGCGGCGTCCTTCCCGGCCAGAGCCCCGGCCTCCACACCACTGGACACAGAAGAAACCAGCAAGGAAGACGTCATCTT
Source organism: Tragulus kanchil (assembly GCA_022376925.1). NCBI lineage: Eukaryota > Metazoa > Chordata > Mammalia > Artiodactyla > Tragulidae > Tragulus > Tragulus kanchil. The sequence goes on from JAIOJX010000029.1 coordinate 6,431,999, forward strand.
TTTCTAGGGGGCACGGCTCAGGGTACAGACCCCTCTCTGGGCTGCCCGCTCCCGGCTCTCCGGGGACCCACCCCGCTGGCTCCCTCCTCTTCCCAGGCAGGCCTCCGTGGACATCCACCGGGCAGGGGCCGGCGGGGCGGGCGGGGTGGGCCTGCCGTCTCGAGGCTCTCTGTAGGATTAGCTGCGGTGCCGGGCAACTTTGTAAATCTGTTTTTTAATACAGAAAGGAAAAGTTTGTAACGGAAGGTTGAACCAAAGCTAACCTACGGAGCTGCAGCCAGCTTCCGTGAGCAGAGCAGAGGCCCACGCCAGGCTGTCCTTCAAGGCAGTGACCCGCCTGGTGGTCCCTTCCACCTGGAGTGTGACAGTAGGTCAGGGCCTGGCCTGGGGCGATGCTGGCCCCTGGCTGGGCTCCAGGGACCAGGAGACCCTGGAGCGAGTCGCCAGGGCACCAGCAGGGGCCGCGTTGACTTCTCAAGCAGAGACCCGAGTGGGTTCGTGGTGAACGTCAGGGCCAGGGTAGGAGCCCAGCCAGGGGTGACACCCAGCTCGCCGGGGACAGAGGGCCCAGGGCAGGGCGGCCGGAGAGGTGGGCTCATGGAACGCGGGTTCGGGAGCCTGTGCTGAGAGGGGCTGCCCTGGAGGGGACGGGCCGCGGCGCATGTTCATGTGTTGGAGGTTTTTAAAACCTGCTCTTGTCCAAGTCGGTGCTTTCCCAAGGCTCCTTTCAGACACCAGGCGCCGGGGAGGCCGCGCCCAGCGCTCTGCCAGGGCTGGCGCGGGCCTGAGGCCCCTCCATCGCCATGAGGCAGCTCCGGGGCTGGTGTCCCCACCGGGGACACCGGGGTGACGCGAGCAGTGGGGCAGGACACCCGAGGGACCCGGGGCCTGAGCGTGCGTGTTGCCAGCGCGCACAGACGGCCACTTCGAGGTTGCCTCCGTCCCCAAGCTGTCTGGCTTGTCGTCGGCTCCCCCAGGAGAGCAAGGGCTGCTGGTCCAGCCTCACGGTGCAGCCGCGGGCACGGGGCCACACGGCGCATCCGAGCAAAGGCCCGGGATGGCAGCCGGTCAGACCCGTTCCTGCTCTGGGGAAGCCAGGCTTGGATGTGGAGCAGGGGCTCATTCCGGCCTTTTCCTGCACCCTGGACTGCCCCCCAGCACCGGGCGCCCCAAAGCCCACCCCCACCCCAAGCATCGAGGGGAGACCAGGGTCCCAGGTGGAGCCGGAGCCAGAGCCCGGGCACCCCCGTGACAAGGCGACCTGGCCAGTGGCCACAGGAGCCAACCGCCAAGTCCTGGAGCTCCCCCAGCCCCCGGGCCACAGCTGTAATCAGTGTTTGTGTTCGTCCTGAGACGCATCGGAGCACTTTAGAAAAACTGACTCGACATTCCTGTCCTTGGTGAAGAGGACATTCTGGGGCTCTGAGCTCAAGGTCATGAGGTGGGCATGGCCCGAGAAGGCTCCCGGGTGTTGCCAGCAGCGGGCCACGGGCACGTCCCACCAGACCCCCAGGTCACTCCGGGTACGGCCCTCTCGTCGGAAAAGTGAGGGGGTGAGCAAACCTTCCTCCTTCCGTGCGGCCTGTGCGCGGCTTTGTGACTCGTGACCATGACGTTAGTCCACCTGGCGATTCTCTTTTACAGCGATGGCAGCGTTTCCTCCCCGGGGGCCTGTCGGAACCGCCCTAGAACTTCTAGTCTAGCAATAAACGTGTCTAAGGAGAGCCAAGCTGAGTGGCTTGCTTTGGGGTTTTAAGAAAACCTGCCAGACCTCAGTGCTGCAGTGTGCATGGGCAAGGGGAGGGGGCGGAGGGCCGGCGTGCTTTCCCAAGGCTCCTTTCAGACACCAGGCGCCGGGGAGGGCGCGCCCAGCGCTCTGCCAGGGCTGGCGGGCCTGAGGCCCCTCCATCGCCATGAGGCAGCTCCGGGGCTGGTGTCCCCACCGGGGACACCGGGGTGACGCGAGCAGTGGGGCAGGACACCCGAGGGACCCGGGGCCTGAGCGTGCGTGTTGCCAGCGCGCACAGACGGCCACTTCGAGGTTGCCTCCGTCCCCAAGCTGTCTGGCTTGTCGTCGGCTCCCCCAGGAGAGCAAGGGCTGCTGGTCCAGCCTCACGGTGCAGCCGCGGGCACGGGGCCACACGGCGCATCCGAGCAAAGGCCCGGGATGGCAGCCGGTCAGACCCGTTCCTGCTCTGGGGAAGCCAGGCTTGGATGTGGAGCAGGGGCTCATTCCGGCCTTTTCCTGCACCCTGGACTGCCCCCCAGCACCGGGCGCCCCAAAGCCCACCCCCACCCCAAGCATCGAGGGGAGACCAGGGTCCCAGGTGGAGCCGGAGCCAGAGCCCGGGCACCCCCGTGACAAGGCGACCTGGCCAGTGGCCACAGGAGCCAACCGCCAAGTCCTGGAGCTCCCCCAGCCCCCGGGCCACAGCTGTAATCAGTGTTTGTGTTCGTCCTGAGACGCATCGGAGCACTTTAGAAAAACTGACTCGACATTCCTGTCCTTGGTGAAGAGGACATTCTGGGGCTCTGAGCTCAAGGTCATGAGGTGGGCATGGCCCGAGAAGGCTCCCGGGTGTTGCCAGCAGCGGGCCACGGGCACGTCCCACCAGACCCCCAGGTCACTCCGGGTACGGCCCTCTCGTCGGAAAAGTGAGGGGGTGAGCAAACCTTCCTCCTTCCGTGCGGCCTGTGCGCGGCTTTGTGACTCGTGACCATGACGTTAGTCCACCTGGCGATTCTCTTTTACAGCGATGGCAGCGTTTCCTCCCCGGGGGCCTGTCGGAACCGCCCTAGAACTTCTAGTCTAGCAATAAACGTGTCTAAGGAGAGCCAAGCTGAGTGGCTTGCTTTGGGGTTTTAAGAAAACCTGCCAGACCTCAGTGCTGCAGTGTGCATGGGCAGAAGGCGGAGGGGGCGGCGAGGGCTCGGGCCTCGGCTTCGCGTGGACCTTGCGGAGCCCTGGACACTAGGCCCAAGGCCTGCCTGACGGCCAGGCTGTGAGGCCCTGTCCCTTCCACGTAGGTCCAGGCCCCCTCAGCTGCTGGCCTCTCCTGGGGTGGGAGGGCGGGTGTAGGGAGGCGGGGAGACCCCAGGTGAGTGACAGTCCCCACCTCCACCCCCGCCGGGCACCAGCTCCGACCAGTGATGGGACGCCCCGCGAGAGCCCAGGCCAGGCAGCCCCTGCGGTCCCAGTGGCAGAGCCGAGGCGGCTGCGGAGGGGCTGCAGCCTCCTGCCCCGGCCGGGTCCCCTCTCCCCTGCCCCGTGGTCCTGGGATGTCAGCCTCCTCGACGAGGTGGGGCCTGCTGGCTTATGGCCCATCAGCTTCCCTCCTGAAGGACCCAACTTGCCCTGCATGCGCTCCCCGACATCCCACCCAACAGCTGGAGACCCCCAAGGGCTCGGTCCCCTGGAATCCTCTTGCTTCACCCCAACCTGTGGCTGAGCTGCTGGCCCAGGGGAGGGGACCGGGCCGGGGTGCCGCCACAGGGCCGGCGGTGCCAGCAGCTGCCCGGCACTACTGCCCAGGCCCTCGGGGACACTAGCCTCCTGCGGCACCTGTGCCCTGCCGTGTTACACGCACAGCTGTCCACGCGGATCCCTGGCGAACACACTGCCTTCCGGTGTTCACTCACTGCATCTCCAGACAGGCAGGTGCTGCTCTGACCCCCACCCTAACTTTGCTAGTGCCCATGGGTGCTGGGAATGGGGAGCTGACCCTGTCCAGCCCCCTGCCCTAGCCCAGAGGGAGCCCCCGCGATGGACAGGGCGGGGACTCGGCCAGGGGCCAGGTGGGGTCCCTGCGGCCCGTGAGACCCTGAGCAGCCCAACACCCACACTTCCTGACCGCCTACCTTTGCAAAAGAACAAAACAGGGTTGAAACTACAGAAGGCTTCAGGGCCTGGAAACAGCCCGTTTGTTGGCTCCTCCCGGGGCCAGCGAGTGAGGGGCAGGTAGGTGTGAGCTGCCCCCCCAGCGGCCAACGCCACCTGAGGCCACACAGGCACGCGGCCTCTGAAATCCCAGACTGGAGACAAGGCGGTCCCTTCCCTCCTGCAGGAGCTGGGAGCCTCGGGCGCCTCCAGTGAGGATGCGCGGAGCCCTCGAAATGTTCAGACCAACCCTGGATGGACTAGGGCAGCCCTCGGTCCGCGCCGTGGGTGTGAGATGCCACGGCCGTGACAGGCGCCCCGTGATGCCCCAGAGCAGGCGATCTGGGAAGGGCCTGGCAGGGGAGGCAGCATCCACGACTCGGGGTGCCCAAGCCAGCAGGGTGGCGGAGGGCCTCTCGGGGTCAGCAGGCTGCACTTGGCAGCATCGGAGGGGAAGGCGAGCAGGGAGAGGGGGCTTCCTGCCGCGGTTCCAGCCCGCGGGAGGGTGAACCTGGCCCATCACGGCACCTGCGCGCCCTCCCTGAAATAAGGCCCAGGGACGTCTTCGTCCGCGTGAGAAGGAGCAGACGGGAAGGGTGGGGTTTAAGAATCAGCTCACATCTGACCTGCTACCCCGTTTAATTGATCCTCACTCCACTTTCCTCCGGCCCCACCTGGCTTGTCCTGCTCGCCTTGGGTCTTCCGGCTCCGCCCCCACCGACGCGGGGCCTTGGGGACCTCGCCCCTGCCCCCCGGGGGCTGGTGCCCCGGGCGCCTCGGCGTCTCTGGCCGCGCCTCCTGGCCTCGATCTGCGCGATTAGAGACCCGCCCCTCCCGGCAATCACTGCTCCGCGGGCAGGGCCCCCGTCGGGGTTCCGGCTCCCGGTCCGTCAGGGGGTGGTGTCGGCCTGACCGCCGGCCCGGAGGGCCTGGTACACGCTGAGGAGGGAGGAGACGGTGCCCAGGAGGCCCACCAGCCACGGGGGGAAGCGGCCGGCCCACAGGACGCCCGGGGGCAGCCAGTGCACCGCGTTGGCCAGGTCGGCCAGGTTGCTCAGGAGCATCAGCACCTCCGACTGGATCTGGGTCTCCGCCACGGCCCTCCGCTTGCCCCGGGGCAGCCGGCTGCGGGAGCAGAGAAGCGGGGCGGCGCTCAGGGAAGGCCGGCATCCCCCGCCCGGCCGCCCGCCCGCAGGGGCAGGCGAGCAGTCCTGGGCTGGAGGACCCGCAGGAGGGCGGAGTCTGGTCACGCCTGCCAGAGGGAGCCCACGGGGGACCCAGCGTCTCAAGCCCACGGGCACGGGGTGCAGCTTCCGGGCCTGTGCTGCGCCGCCCTTCCCCGCCTTCTTTCCCGGGATGAGACTGACCTTGGTCCTCAGGCCACTAAGTCCACCGCAGAGCCTCCTCCCAGCCCCAGAGTCCCCCGCTCTGCCCTTCCCGCCTGGGGCCTCCCCCTAGCCTCCGGTCCTGCTCTGTAAAAGGGCTCCTGCCAACCCCCGGGGCAGCAGCGAAGCCCCTCGACCTGGCCCACGTCGCGCCCCTCCCCAGAGCCTGCCTGCCGCTGGGCAGAGAGCCTGCAGCTCCCTGACCAGGGAGGCCCCTGGGGACGTCTCCTGGGGGAACCCGGACCTCGTACCTGGGGAAGGCTGCCGCGGGGCCCCTCAGCCGCTGCCTCAGCTTCAGGATCATCCACAGGGACCTGCAACACCACAGGAGATGGGGTGGGGGCTGCCAGGTGGGGTCTCACTAGGTAAATGGGGTCCAGGTGGGTGCCAAAGCAAGTCCCCTCTCCCCACAGACACACCCCCCCTGGACAGCAGCCAGGACTGTCTCAGGGGAGCCTGGACGGCCTTCTGGGCCCTGAGGGCTGGAGTCTGCAGGCTGAGGAGGCAGACACCTGACGGTGTCCTCAGAGCTCCCTGGGGACTCTGAGGGCTGGCCTGCCCGGGTCCACCCAGCTGCTCCCTCCAGCCGTGGCTCCTGCAGCCTGGCCGGGCGACTCTGGCACCTGGGGTCCTAGGGAGCCCCGGTCACGCTGAGCACACGCCCAGTGCCCCCCAACCCCACACCCTTGCTCCTGCCGAATACAGAGAAATGAGGGGAAAAGTAGCTCTCTGAAGTGAACGGAGGACTTCCCAGGTGGTCCAGCGTTTAGGACTCTGCCTGCCAGTGAGGGGGTGTGGTTCAACCCCTGGTCCGGGAGGATTCCCCATGTGGAGGGGCAACCCGGCCGGTGAGCTGCGACAACAGAGCCCACGTGCCGTAACGGCTGAAGCCCGCACGCGTGTCGAGCCCGCGCTCGGCAGCAAGAGAAGCCACTGCAACGAGCGGCCCCTGCGTCCCAGCCACGGAAAGACCAAACAGCAATGAAAACCCAGTGCAGCCATAAATAAATAAGTACAGTTTTAAACAAAGAAATAAAAAGCACCCTAAATAGCATTTAATACAAAATACAATGAATGAAACAATGAGAGCGTATGCCTCCTAAGAAAAGGATCTGCAGGGCAGTGGAAACACCCCGGTGGACGTGTGATATGATACCCCTGTCCCAACTCAAAGAAAGCGCAGCACAGGCAGGGAACCTGACGTACACCGTGGGCGGGGGCGATGATGCCGCGTCTGCGCCGGCGCGGCCCTTGTAGCAAGTGCCGGCCGGCGGGGCCACGTGGATGGCAGGGAGGCTGTGTCTGCTAGGCAGTGCGTGGGAACCATCTGCTTCCAGCTCAGTTTTGCTGAGCTGTGAATCTAAAACTGCTCTAAAAAATAGTCTATTAGAAAAAATAAAGGGAACCAAGGCTGCCCTGAGGGCAGGAACGGGAAGTCTCTTGGGGCCAGAGGTCACGGGGCCCCCGCAGGAGAGACTGGAGCCCAAGAGCCCAGCTTGGGCCCCCTAAGCACACAGGACGGCGTGGTGCCGAGAGAGTGGGCCAGCTCCGTGGCCGCCGCCGAGACTGGGGGGGGCTGCTGTGCGCGGGCGAGGTCGCGTCTGACTCTTTGTGACTCCCTGGACCGTAGCCCGCCCGGCCCCTCTGCCCATGGATCTCCGGGGGGACACTGCAGTGCATTGCCATGCCCTCCTCCAGGGGATCTGCCCGACCCAGCGATCAAACCCACAACGCCTGCATCGGCAGGCAGATTCTTTACCACTCGCCACCCGGCAAGCCCCTCGGGTCGTTCAGGCATGTCCGACTCTCTGCGACCCCGTGGACTGTAGCCCCCCAGGCTCCTCTGTCCATGGGATTCTCCAGGCAAGAACACTGGAGTGGGCGGCCATTTCCTCCACTGGGGGATCTTCCCAACCCAGGGATGGAACTCAAGTCTCCTGCTTGGCAGGCAGATCCTTTACCACTGAGCCACCTGGGAAGCCCACATACATACTGCTGTGTGTAAAACAGACAACTAATGAGAACCTACACCGTCTACAGCTCAGGGAAGGCTCGTGCTCGGTGGTGACCTAAATGGGGAGGAAATCTCAACAAGTGGGGACACATGTAGCCATGCAGCTGACTCACTTTGCAGTTGAGCAGAAACTAACACATTATAAAGCAGCTGAACTCCAAAATCAAAAAACAACTTTTAAAAAGGCTCAAATGCTGGAAAAATTTACAAAAGTAAAGAGAGAGTCTCTGGGTTGGACTGTGGGTGATTGCAATCTTCCACATCGGGGCTTGCTCATTTTTCAGAGCATCTACGATAAACATATAAGTCAGGGAGGGGGAGACACGGACGACTGGGCAGCAGTGTATGCCCAGGGACGAGGGACAGCAGGTAGGGACACCGTCCCCCCACCACCAAGGTCAGGGGCCGCCCTGCCTCCCTTCAGGGATCTGAGGGCCCTTTGTCGCCAGGAAACAGGGGCGCCGGAGGCCCTGCTTTGCCTGTGCTTTCTGGGCCAGAAGGCTCTGAGCAAACCCCTCAAACTAACAGAGGGGAAGAAAACAGTACTTTAGAGTTTTAGAAATCGTACGGTCTGTGGAAGCACAGAGCCAGCCTGGCGCCTCCTGGCTGTCTTGTCTGAGGATGTTTGCTGATGACAATGCAACCAGGACCCGGGGACCCGGGGAAAGGCAGCCCCGCCACCCACTTCTCTCCAGACTCCCCAGGCTATTTTCTGTTTCCTGGGTCTGGTGGGCACCATCATGCCACCACCGCACCCCAGAGACACCCACATTCTAATCTGCAGGCTCAGGATGTGAGTGGGTTCCCTTCCACAGCAAAAGGGGTTTGCAGGACTTCCCTGGTGGCGCGGTGGATAGAAGTCCACCTGCCAGTGCTCAGGACAGAGGTCTGATCCCTGGGAGTGAACCTGGATGTAAACCATGGACGAGGGTGACTATGCCGGGAAGATCCCACATGCCTCGGGGCAACGAAGCCCGTGTGCCACGATGGTCAAGCCCTGGCACCTAGTGCCCATGCTCTGCAACAAGAGAAGTCACCACAGCGCAGGAGAGAAGCCCAGCCCCACAGCCAAGAGGAGCCCCTGCTCGCTGAGACGAGAGAAAGATGGAAAACAGCAACGAAGACCCAGCGCCGCCAAAAATAAGTAAATACATATTTTTAAAAAGGAATTTGGGGCTTCCCCTGGTGGTCCAGTGGATAAGGGCACCGCCTTGCAGTGCAAGGGGCGCCAGTTCGAACCCTGGCCTGGGAAGATCCCACGTGCCGCGGAGCGGCTGGACTGATGTGTCCAATCACCGAGCCGGAGCTCTGGAGCGCATGCGCCCAGAGCCAGTGCTCTGCGACAACAGACGCCACCGCGATGGGAGGCCCACAGGAGCCAAAGAACAAAGACGGATGAACAGAGAGAAACGAAAGACCAATAGAAGTGGCCCACCTGCCCCCCCCCCCCCCCAACCCCATCCCCACCCAAAAATAAATAAATAAATAAATCTTTAAAAAAAAAAAAAAAGGAATTTACAAGTGGAACTGAGTGAAGGGTGTGGACATGGTGGGCGATGATCTGGGCGGGCCCAGTGTCATCTCACGGATCCTCACAGGAGGGAGGCAGGAGGCTCGGGGCCAGAGGAGTTGGAAGAAGCCAGAGGGACGACGCTTCCAAGCTGGAGGAAGGGCCACGAGCCGGGGCGTGCCGGTGCCCCTTGCCGTTGGAGGGCTTCCCAGGTGGCGCTAGTGGGAAAGATCCCGCCTGCCAAGGCAGGAGAATACTGGCAACCCCCTCCAGTGTTCTTGCCTGGAGAATGCCATGGACAGAGGAGCCTGGCGGGCGACAGTTCGTGGGGCTGCACAGAGTCGGACACGACTGAAGCGACTTAGCAAGAACGCACGCCAGAAGCTGGAAAAGCAAGCTCCCTGGGAGCCTCCGGGAGGAACGCAGGCCTGCCGGCGCTCAGGACAGAGGTCTGATCCCTGGGAGTGAACCGGGAGGTAAACCATGGACGAGGGTGAGTATGGCGCGGAGATCCCACATGCCTCGGGGCAACGAAGCCCGTGTGCCACGATGGTCAAGCCCTGGCACCTAGTGCCCATGCTCTGCAACAAGAGAAGTCACCACAGCGCAGGAGAGAAGCCCAGCCCCACAGCCAAGAGGAGCCCCTGCTCGCTGAGACGAGAGAAAGATGGAAAACAGCAACGAAGACCCAGCGCCGCCAAAAATAAGTAAATACATATTTTTAAAAAGGAATTTGGGGCTTCCCCTGGTGGTCCAGTGGATAAGGGCACCGCCTTGCAGTGCAAGGGGCGCCAGTTCGAACCCTGGCCTGGGAAGATCCCACGTGCCGCGGAGCGGCTGGACTGATGTGTCCAATCACCGAGCCGGAGCTCTGGAGCGCATGCGCCCAGAGCCAGTGCTCTGCGACAACAGACGCCACCGCGATGGGAGGCCCACAGGAGCCAAAGAACAAAGACGGATGAACAGAGAGAAACGAAAGACCAATAGAAGTGGCCCACCTGCTCCCCTCCCTCCCCAACCCCATCCCCACCCAAAAATAAATAAATAAATAAATCTTTAAAAAAAAAAAAAAAGGAATTTACAAGTGGAACTGAGTGAAGGGTGTGGACATGGTGGGCGATGATCTGGGCGGGCCCAGTGTCATCTCACGGATCCTCACAGGAGGGAGGCAGGAGGCTCGGGGCCAGAGGAGTTGGAAGAAGCCAGAGGGACGACGCTTCCAAGCTGGAGGAAGGGCCACGAGCCGGGGCGTGCCGGTGCCCCTTGCCGTTGGAGGGCTTCCCAGGTGGCGCTAGTGGGAAAGATCCCGCCTGCCAAGGCAGGAGAATACTGGCAACCCCCTCCAGTGTTCTTGCCTGGAGAATGCCATGGACAGAGGAGCCTGGCGGGCGACAGTTCGTGGGGCTGCACAGAGTCGGACACGACTGAAGCGACTTAGCAAGAACGCACGCCAGAAGCTGGAAAAGCAAGCTCCCTGGGAGCCTCCGGGAGGAACGCAGGCCTGCCGGCGCCTGGAGGCAGCCCCCGGAGACCCAGGGCGGACTTCCAGCCTCCAAAACGGTTAAGGTGATCGCTCTGTGCTGCCTAAAGCTGCCAGGTGGGTGGAAATCCACTTGAGCAGCAGCAGGGGGTGGATACGGCCAAGGGGCAACCCCAGGAGAAAAACCAGGAGAACCAAGTCCCACCCCCGACGGCCACCCGCCTGGGATCTCGAGGATTCCTTCCCTTCTGTCTCCACTTACCTAGCGACCCCCAGGAGCAGGGAGAGGCCCCAGAGGGCCGTGGTCAGCGTCCACCACCGGGCCGAGTCCACGTGGAGGATCTTGGCATCCGCCGCCCAGGCGACATGCTCACACGGGTAGTAGAGCTGGTCGGCCAGGTTACTCAGGACCGACAGGCAGCGGACAAGCAGGTCCTCCTCCTGCGGGGACGGGAGACAGCGGGGCGCGGGCCTGCGGTGGGCGGCCCCGCCCCTGCCCCTCTCAGGGGCTCGGGCCACGCCAGGGGGCCGTCACCGGGCAACGTCCAGGCCAGCAGGTTCACTCGTGGCTGGCACTGCCGGAGAAGGCAGGCCTCATTGCTCAGCAGCTGTGCTCAGCACTGCCCAGAGGAGCGGGGCGTCTCCACTCGGCCGCACAGGGGGCCCCTACCTGTGTGTGCTCGGTCACACCTGACTCTTTATGACCCCACGGTCTGCCGATCAGCAGGCTCCTCTCTCCCCGGGATTCTCCAGGCAAGAAGCCTGGACGGGGTGGCCATGCCCTCCTCCAGGGGATCTTCCTGACCCAGGGATCGAACCCGCATCTCCTGCGTTGGCAGGTGGATTCTATACCACCAGCACCTCCTGCAGAGCCCCATGCGATGCCTGGCCCCAGCCCCAGAGGTCCCGCCTCACCTCAAGGCTGGGGTGGGGCCAGGCACCGGGAATTTTAAGTTGCCAGAAGGTTCCTGTGGAGGACAACTTGGGACGCTTGCGCATGGGCCTCGGGCACAGGGCCCTGCGAGGGGACAGAGGCGGCCCCACAGAGAACTCCGACCAGGCAGGCGACAGGTGGGCCTGCTTGGGGCCGGCGGCCCCCACCTCCGGGAGGAGCATGAGCCTGCCGGCGCCTGGAGGCAGCCCCCGGAGACCCAGGGCGGACTTCCAGCCTCCAAAACGGTTAAGGTGATCGCTCTGTGCTGCCTAAAGCTGCCAGGTGGGTGGAAATCCACTTGAGCAGCAGCAGGGGGTGGATACGGCCAAGGGGCAACCCCAGGAGAAAAACCAGGAGAACCAAGTCCCACCCCCGACGGCCACCCGCCTGGGATCTCGAGGATTCCTTCCCTTCTGTCTCCACTTACCTAGCGACCCCCAGGAGCAGGGAGAGGCCCCAGAGGGCCGTGGTCAGCGTCCACCACCGGGCCGAGTCCACGTGGAGGATCTTGGCATCCGCCGCCCAGGCGACATGCTCACACGGGTAGTAGAGCTGGTCGGCCAGGTTACTCAGGACCGACAGGCAGCGGACAAGCAGGTCCTCCTCCTGCGGGGACGGGAGACAGCGGGGCGCGGGCCTGCGGTGGGCGGCCCCGCCCCTGCCCCTCTCAGGGGCTCGGGCCACGCCAGGGGGCCGTCACCGGGCAACGTCCAGGCCAGCAGGTTCACTCGTGGCTGGCACTGCCGGAGAAGGCAGGCCTCATTGCTCAGCAGCTGTGCTCAGCACTGCCCAGAGGAGCGGGGCGTCTCCACTCGGCCGCACAGGGGGCCCCTACCTGTGTGTGCTCGGTCACACCTGACTCTTTATGACCCCACGGTCTGCCGATCAGCAGGCTCCTCTCTCCACGGGATTCTCCAGGCAAGAAGCCTGGACGGGGTGGCCATGCCCTCCTCCAGGGGATCTTCCTGACCCAGGGATCGAACCCGCATCTCCTGCGTTGGCAGGTGGATTCTATACCACCAGCACCTCCTGCAGAGCCCCATGCGATGCCTGGCCCCAGCCCCAGAGGTCCCGCCTCACCTCAAGGCTGGGGTGGGGCCAGGCACCGGGAATTTTAAGTTGCCAGAAGGTTCCTGTGGAGGACAACTTGGGACGCTTGCGCATGGGCCTCGGGCACAGGGCCCTGCGAGGGGACAGAGGCGGCGGCCCCACAGAGAACTCCGACCAGGCAGAGCGACAGGTGGGCCTGCTGGGTTGCCACACGCCCGGTGCCAGCTTCAAGTCACCTCCCCCAAATCGGAGAGGGGTCAGCACCCAGAGAGGCAGGGCCGGTGGAGGGTGTAGGAGCCTCTTCCCTGGGCCGCGCCCCTCAGGGGCCTCCAGGCTGGTCGGGTCCCTGGCCGGGTCCTTCACTTCCCTGCCTTTAACCTCGTCGTCCTCGCAGCCTGCCAGGCGCTCCCCTTCCTCTCTGTCTTCCCCGTCCAGCTCGCTCCTTCCTGTTAGCCGGCTGTGGTCCTTGCCTCCCTTCAGGTCCTGAAGCCCACTTCAGCCCCACCATCCCATCTGAGACCTTCCACGGTGCTCTGGAACACTTCATCCCCCATGAGGATGGGCCCCAAGCCCACCCCAGCGTGCTCCTTCCTCGGCAGTGAAGGGGCTTCCCAGGCGGCGCGGCGCAGTGCTGAGGAATCCGCCTGCCAGTGCAGGAGACTTGGGTTGATCCCTGGGCTGGGAAGATGCCCTGGAGAAGGAAGTGGCTACCCACTCCAGTACTCTTGCCTGGAGCATCCCACGGACGGAGGAGCCTGGCGGGCTGCAGTCCAGGGGGTTGCAGAGGTTTGGACAGGACCGAGTGGGAACTCTCTACGGCAGTTCTAACCACTGCACCACCAGGGAATTCCCAGAAGGAGCTTCCTCTGGACGGATACATAGGAAGGAAACCCAGGAAGCTGACAACAGGGGCTGCCTCTAAGGAGGAAAACTCCTGGCTGAAAGCTCAGGGAAAAGAAATTATATAGTATTTGGGAACGTTCAAACCTATGAGCCGATTTTTTTTTTTAATTTTTTTTTCTGCCTCTAAGTCATCATTTCTTTTCATCCATCTTTACTCTTTGGCCTGTGTGGGCCTCCCATTGCAGTGGCCTCTCTCGTTACAGAGCACTGGCTTTAGGCGCGTGCGCTCCAGAGCGCTGGCTCCTAATTGAACACACCGGTCCAGCCACTCCATGGCACATGGGATCTTCCCGGGCCAGGGATCGAACCAGTGCCTCTTCCACTGCAAGTCGGACTCTTTCCCCACTAGACCACCTGCGGCCTCGGGCACAGGGCCCTGCGAGGGACAGAGGCGGCCCCACAGAGAACTCCGACCAGGCAGGCGACAGGTGGGCCTGCTGGGTTGCCACACGCCCGGTGCCAGCTTCAAGTCACCTCCCCCAAATCGGAGAGGGGTCAGCACCCAGAGAGGCAGGGCCGGTGGAGGGTGTAGGAGCCTCTTCCCTGGGCCGCGCCCCTCAGGGGCCTCCAGGCTGGTCGGGTCCCTGGCCGGGTCCTTCACTTCCCTGCCTTTAACCTCGTCGTCCTCGCAGCCTGCCAGGCGCTCCCCTTCCTCTCTGTCTTCCCCGTCCAGCTCGCTCCTTCCTGTTAGCCGGCTGTGGTCCTTGCCTCCCTTCAGGTCCTGAAGCCCACTTCAGCCCCACCATCCCATCTGAGACCTTCCACGGTGCTCTGGAACACTTCATCCCCCATGAGGATGGGCCCCAAGCCCACCCCAGCGTGCTCCTTCCTCGGCAGTGAAGGGGCTTCCCAGGCGGCGCGGCGCAGTGCTGAGGAATCCGCCTGCCAGTGCAGGAGACTTGGGTTGATCCCTGGGCTGGGAAGATGCCCTGGAGAAGGAAGTGGCTACCCACTCCAGTACTCTTGCCTGGAGCATCCCACGGACGGAGGAGCCTGGCGGGCTGCAGTCCAGGGGGTTGCAGAGGTTTGGACAGGACCGAGTGGGAACTCTCTCGGCAGTTCTAACCACTGCACCACCAGGGAATTCCCAGAAGGAGCTTCCTCTGGACGGATACATAGGAAGGAAACCCAGGAAGCTGACAACAGGGGCTGCCTCTAAGGAGGAAAACTCCTGGCTGAAAGCTCAGGGAAAAGAAATTATATAGTATTTGGGAACGTTCAAACCTATGAGCCGATTTTTTTTTTTAATTTTTTTTTCTGCCTCTAAGTCATCATTTCTTTTCATCCATCTTTACTCTTTGGCCTGTGTGGGCCTCCCATTGCAGTGGCCTCTCTCGTTACAGAGCACTGGCTTTAGGCGCGTGCGCTCCAGAGCGCTGGCTCCTAATTGAACACACCGGTCCAGCCACTCCATGGCACATGGGATCTTCCCGGGCCAGGGATCGAACCAGTGCCTCTTCCACTGCAAGTCGGACTCTTTCCCCACTAGACCACCAGGGAAGTCCCTGAGCTAATTCTTTTGAACTGAAATTGAAATGAGAATGTCTGATCATCTCAAAAAAAAATGTAAAATTAAAAAATAATCATCTGTCCACACTGTGGCCTTTATAAAGGCCTGTCCATAAGATGCCAACTTCCCGGGATCCGCACCCCCTGCCTGTAGCCCCACGCACATCCCTTACCTCTGCCCCCAGGCCGTACTGCTTAGTGTAGACAAACATGGCCGCGTCATCAAAGAGCCGCAGGACGGTCCTGCAGTGGCTGAGCTGGGAAGACAGGGCCAGCAGGCGCGTCCCCACGTCTGACCCGGCAGGACCCTGCTCCACCAGGACCCCGCCCACCAGCTGGCAGCAGTACCCCAGCATTCGGATCTGCGGGAAACCAGAAGCAGTCAGTGCAGACTGAGCTGGTCACCCCCGACCTGACCGAGGGCCCCAGGGGATCACACGGGAGGGAGACTCTCAATCAAATGTCCAGCAGAAAGTTGAATAAGATACTCGTAGGTGGGACAAATGGAGAAAATGACATCATTGTCCAGAAGGCTCTGTGAGCTTGAGATGGACACATGCACGCTATTGATGCTGTGGTCCCTGGTGGCTGAGATGGTAAAGAATCTGCCTGCGATACAGGAGACCTGGGTTCAATCCCTGGGTTGGGAAGATGCCCCCAGAGAAGGGAACAGCTACCTATTCCAGTATTCTTGCCTGGAGAATTCCATGGACAGAGGAGCCCATCCACGACGAGAGCCCGACCCTGGAGGAAAACTCCTGGCTGAAAGCTCAGGAAAAGAAATTATATAGTATTTGGGAACGTTCAAACCTATGAGCCGATTTTTTTTAATTTTTTTTTCTGCCTCTAAGTCATCATTTCTTTTCATCCATCTTTACTCTTTGGCCTGTGTGGGCCTCCCATTGCAGTGGCCTCTCTCGTTACAGAGCACTGGCTTTAGGCGCGTGCGCTCCAGAGCGCTGGCTCCTAATTGAACACACCGGTCCAGCCACTCCATGGCACATGGGATCTTCCCGGGCCAGGGATCGAACCAGTGCCTCTTCCACTGCAAGTCGGACTCTTTCCCCACTAGACCACCAGGGAAGTCCCTGAGCTAATTCTTTTGAACTGAAATTGAAATGAGAATGTCTGATCATCTCAAAAAAAAATGTAAAATTAAAAAATAATCATCTGTCCACACTGTGGCCTTTATAAAGGCCTGTCCATAAGATGCCAACTTCCCGGGATCCGCACCCCCTGCCTGTAGCCCCACGCACATCCCTTACCTCTGCCCCCAGGCCGTACTGCTTAGTGTAGACAAACATGGCCGCGTCATCAAAGAGCCGCAGGACGGTCCTGCAGTGGCTGAGCTGGGAAGACAGGGCCAGCAGGCGCGTCCCCACGTCTGACCCGGCAGGACCCTGCTCCACCAGGACCCCGCCCACCAGCTGGCAGCAGTACCCCAGCATTCGGATCTGCGGGAAACCAGAAGCAGTCAGTGCAGACTGAGCTGGTCACCCCCGACCTGACCGAGGGCCCCAGGGGATCACACGGGAGGGAGACTCTCAATCAAATGTCCAGCAGAAAGTTGAATAAGATACTCGTAGGTGGGACAAATGGAGAAAATGACATCATTGTCCAGAAGGCTCTGTGAGCTTGAGATGGACACATGCACGCTATTGATGCTGTGGTCCCTGGTGGCTGAGATGGTAAAGAATCTGCCTGCGATACAGGAGACCTGGGTTCAATCCCTGGGTTGGGAAGATGCCCCCAGAGAAGGGAACAGCTACCTATTCCAGTATTCTTGCCTGGAGAATTCCATGGACAGAGGAGCCCATCCACGACAGAGCAGCTTTCATTAAAACAGATTGGGCTTCCCACATAGTGGTAAAGAACCTGCCTGCCAGTGAAGGAGACGTAAGAGACGCTGGTCCAATCCCTGGGTCAGAAAGATCCCCTGGGGGCTTCCTCGATAGCTCAGTGGTAATGAATCTGCCTACCAAGGCAGGAGACACAGGTTCGATCCCTGATCCAGAAAGATCCCATATGCTGCAGAGCAACTCAGCCCGTGAGCCACAATTGTGAAGCCTGTGCTCTAGAGCCTCGGAGCCGCAACTATGGAGCCCATGGGCCACAACTACTGAAGTCCATGAGCCCTAGAGCCTGAGTTCCACAACAAGAGTAGTCACCGCAGCAAGAAGCCTGCTCCCCTCAACTAGAGAGGAGTCCCCACTCCCTGCAACCAGAGAAGAGCCTGCAGCAGCAGTGAAAACCCAGAAGAGCCAAAAATAAATAAATAAATAACATTTAAAGAACGAACCCCTGGGCCACAGCAGCCCAGTCTAGAATTCATTTTTTTTTCTTTTTCAAAGTGGCATTTTGGAGATTAAGGGTGTGCTGGCGTGTGCCACTGAGTGGCACAGTCTTTGGAGACACATGTGATGAAGACAAGAGAAAGAACCCCCCACTTCTCACCTCCTGGAGCCTTTTCCCCAGCAGGCAGGAGGACTATCTGCATCTACCTGGCGGGACCGGAGTCTGTGGCTGGGCTGTGGCTTGGGAAGGTGAGGCGGCCTCAGCCCAGTGAACAAATGGATAGTTTGTTTGCATCGCTTTAGTAAGAAGACATCCCCAGGTGACCTGGGAGTCAGGGGGTGACCTGAGGCGTGGAAACAGGGGCTGCTTCAGCACCCTCATACCTTTATTTCCTCTGCCTTACAGAAGTTGCTTTCTCCTGTTGTTTTTAAACACTATTTTTCCTTGTAATTCCTTTTGGGGATCTTTGTTATGGCAAAAACGCTGCATTTTAAAAATCCAGCTTTGCAGGTGTGGTCTAGTTGCTCAGTCGTGTCCGACTCTTTTGCGAGCCCACAGACTGTAGCCCGTCAGGCTCCTCGGTCCACGGGATTGCTCAGTTTTTCCATGGACAGAGGAGCCCATCCACGACAGAGCAGCTTTCATTAAAACAGATTGGGCTTCCTGCCAGTGAACCTGCCTGCCAGTGAAGGAGACGTAAGAGACGCTGGTCCAATCCCTGGGTCAGAAAGATCCCCTGGGGGCTTCCTCGATAGCTCAGTGGTAATGAATCTGCCTACCAAGGCAGGAGACACAGGTTCGATCCCTGATCCAGAAAGATCCCATATGCTGCAGAGCAACTCAGCCCGTGAGCCACAATTGTGAAGCCTGTGCTCTAGAGCCTCGGAGCCGCAACTATGGAGCCCATGGGCCACAACTACTGAAGTCCATGAGCCCTAGAGCCTGAGTTCCACAACAAGAGTAGTCACCGCAGCAAGAAGCCTGCTCCCCTCAACTAGAGAGGAGTCCCCACTCCCTGCAACCAGAGAAGAGCCTGCAGCAGCAGTGAAAACCCAGAAGAGCCAAAAATAAATAAATAAATAACATTTAAAGAACGAACCCCTGGGCCACAGCAGCCCAGTCTAGAATTCATTTTTTTTTCTTTTTCAAAGTGGCATTTTGGAGATTAAGGGTGTGCTGGCGTGTGCCACTGAGTGGCACAGTCTTTGGAGACACATGTGATGAAGACAAGAGAAAGAACCCCCCACTTCTCACCTCCTGGAGCCTTTTCCCCAGCAGGCAGGAGGACTATCTGCATCTACCTGGCGGGACCGGAGTCTGTGGCTGGGCTGTGGCTTGGGAAGGTGAGGCGGCCTCAGCCCAGTGAACAAATGGATAGTTTGTTTGCATCGCTTTAGTAAGAAGACATCCCCAGGTGACCTGGGAGTCAGGGGGTGACCTGAGGCGTGGAAACAGGGGCTGCTTCAGCACCCTCATACCTTTATTTCCTCTGCCTTACAGAAGTTGCTTTCTCCTGTTGTTTTTAAACACTATTTTTCCTTGTAATTCCTTTTGGGGATCTTTGTTATGGCAAAAACGCTGCATTTTAAAAATCCAGCTTTGCAGGTGTGGTCTAGTTGCTCAGTCGTGTCCGACTCTTTTGCGAGCCCACAGACTGTAGCCCGTCAGGCTCCTCGGTCCACGGGATTTCCCAGGCGAGAGTCCTGGAGTGGGATGCCGTTTCCTTCTCCAAGGGATTTAAAGCCTGAATACTCAGTCAGAGGGGATTTGCCTGGAACCTAAATGCCCAGCCATGGTACATTCCCTGGTACAACCAGAATGCCAATCTGTAAGAGACTGATCAGAACAAGCTCATGGTCTGACCTCAGTGGCCTGGAAGGACAGTCTAAATGCCCAACCTGAGCGGATGTGGTCAGAACATAGAGAAAGCCAGGAAAAATCTTACATCCCCATATGAGACTGCCTGCGACGACCGAGGAACGAACCACAGTGCCTCAGTGATAGTTGCTCAGTCGTGTCCCACTCTTTCCAACACCATGGACGATACGGTCTGCCAGGCTCCTCTGTACATAGACCTCTCCAGGCAAGAATACTGGAGTGGACAGTGGCTGAGTCCGATCCTAAATGTCCGCACATGGGTTTGTTTGGCATGGAAATGTCCGGCGGGGCTGAACTGGCCAGAGTAACCCAAGTGCTCAGCTATGGGGGATTGGGTCAGAACCAAGTGTCCACCCATAAGGGGTGCCCTGGAACATCCCAGATTGCTCAGATGGCACTGTTTGGGGCACAGAGTCCCAATCTGCAGTGGTCCGGCTGGATCCCAGGGTCCAAACGCGAGGATCTGGTTGCTACCGGGGTGGCGACGGCTGCCCTGGGTTGGGGGGGATCCTGCGTGACCCCGCTCCCTCTCTGGCCGCAGTGTCCCGCTCCCCGGGTTTGGACCCGACTCCGAGACTGCAGGCCTCGCTTCCACCCAGCCTCACCAAGCGATCGCGGCCCCTATAGGACTCCAGCGCCGACGACAGATCGCTCAGGGGCGCCATGGCGACTCCGCCTTGACGTCACCGCGGCGTCGCGCGCCGCGCCAGGGGGCGGGGCCGGCGGCAGGCGGTGAGGCCGCCGGAGGGTTCTGCGCAGGGTTCTTTGTCCGCGACCTTACCCTTTGTCTGCTGCTGGCAGCGAGCGTCCCTGGAGGCCGCCAGTGTGGTCTCCCGGGCCGTGTGCACCTGGGTGGGCCGTCTGAGCCCACAGACTGTCCCAGGCTCCTCGGTCCACGGGATTTCCCAGGCGAGAGTCCTGGAGTGGGATGCCGTTTCCTTCTCCAAGGGATTTAAAGCCTGAATACTCAGTCAGAGGATTTGCCTGGAACCTAAATGCCCAGCCATGGTACATTCCTGGTACAACCAGAATGCCAATCTGTAAGAGACTGATCAGAACAAGCTCATGGTCTGACCTCAGTGGCCTGGAAGGACAGTCTAAATGCCCAACCTGAGCGGATGTGGTCAGAACATAGAGAAAGCCAGGAAAAATCTTACATCCCCATATGAGACTGCCTGCGACGACCGAGGAACGAACCACAGTGCCTCAGTGATAGTTGCTCAGTCGTGTCCCACTCTTTCCAACACCATGGACGATACGGTCTGCCAGGCTCCTCTGTACATAGACCTCTCCAGGCAAGAATACTGGAGTGGACAGTGGCTGAGTCCGATCCTAAATGTCCGCACATGGGTTTGTTTGGCATGGAAATGTCCGGCGGGGCTGAACTGGCCAGAGTAACCCAAGAGCTCAGCTATGGGGGATTGGGTCAGAACCAAGTGTCCACCCATAAGGGGTGCCCTGGAACATCCCAGATTGCTCAGATGGCACTGTTTGGGGCACAGAGTCCCAATCTGCAGTGGTCCGGCTGGATCCCAGGGTCCAAACGCGAGGATCTGGTTGCTACCGGGGTGGCGACGGCTGCCCTGGGTTGGGGGGGATCCTGCGTGACCCCGCTCCCTCTCTGGCCGCAGTGTCCCGCTCCCCGGGTTTGGACCCGACTCCGAGACTGCAGGCCTCGCTTCCACCCAGCCTCACCAAGCGATCGCGGCCCCTATAGGACTCCAGCGCCGACGACAGATCGCTCAGGGGCGCCATGGCGACTCCGCCTTGACGTCACCGCGGCGTCGCGCGCCGCGCCAGGGGGCGGGGCCGGCGGCAGGCGGTGAGGCCGCCGGGAGGGTTCTGCGCAGGCGCGGTCGCGATCCTTTGTCCGCGACCTTACCCTTTGTCTGCTGCTGGCAGCGAGCGTCTGCAGCTTGGAGGCCGCCACGTGTGGTCTCCCCGGGCCGTGTGCACCTGGGTGGGCCGTCTGAGCTCACTACCCGTGTTTTCAAATTTAACCAGCTACACACACACAAACAGATTCCAAGTCAAAGCGCCATAAACCTACACCGAGATTCCAAGCAAAAGAACCCACCTGTTTGCTGTGGTCCAAGAAAGGCGTTTTCTCAGTTCTCTGCCTCACCCTTTCTGCGTTGTCTGCTTGTCTCTAGAGAGCATAGATTGCTGTTGTTGTATCATGTAAGGCATTTTTTGTTAAATCAAACTTCGAGGGAATTCCCTGGTAGCCTAGTGGTTGGGGCATTCTGCTTCAGCTGCAGAGGGCGCGGGCGCCATCCCTGTTGCCGCCTGCCTGCTTGTTCGTGTGCTCAGCCGCGGGACTCTGTGATCCCATGGACTGTAGCCCACCCGGGGCCACTGTCCATGAGATTTTCCAGGACAGAATACTGGAATGGGGTGCTATTTCCTCCTCCTGGGGATCTTCCCCACTCCAGGATTAAACCCCCTTCTCCTTCATTGACAGGTGGATTCTTTACCACTCAGCCATCTGGGGATCCCAAGTTCCCGCATGCGTGCATGCATAAATAAATAAACTAGCCCCCTTAAAAAAAGGCAGGTGGGGGATGTATAGAACCCTTCTAGAAGAACAGACAAGGATTTGATGACTGGAATTGAACCCCAGAGGATAACTGGGTAGCTGTTGTTGACTGAAATAAAAACGCACACCATGAGAGTTTCAGTTTTATTGGGGGATGTACTGAGAAAAGTCCTTGGATAGCAAGGAGATCAGACCAGTCCATCCTAAAGGAAATCAACCCTGAATATTCACTGGAAGGAACGACTTTGGCCACCTGAAACCGGAGCTTCCACCCAGCCTCACCAAGCGATCGCGGCCCCTATAGGACTCCAGCGCCGACGACAGATCGCTCAGGGGCGCCATGGCGACTCCGCCTTGACGTCACCGCGGCGTCGCGCGCCGCGCCAGGGGGCGGGGCCGGCGGCAGGCGGTGAGGCCGCCGGGAGGGTTCTGCGCAGGCGCGGTCGCGATCCTTTGTCCGCGACCTTACCCTTTGTCTGCTGCTGGCAGCGAGCGTCTGCAGCTTGGAGGCCGCCACGTGTGGTCTCCCCGGGCCGTGTGCACCTGGGTGGGCCGTCTGAGCTCACTACCCGTGTTTTCAAATTTAACCAGCTACACACACACAAACAGATTCCAAGTCAAAGCGCCATAAACCTACACCGAGATTCCAAGCAAAAGAACCCACCTGTTTGCTGTGGTCCAAGAAAGGCGTTTTCTCAGTTCTCTGCCTCACCCTTTCTGCGTTGTCTGCTTGTCTCTAGAGAGCATAGATTGCTGTTGTTGTATCATGTAAGGCATTTTTTGTTAAATCAAACTTCGCGGGAATTCCCTGGTAGCCTAGTGGTTGGGGCATTCTGCTTCAGCTGCAGAGGGCGCGGGCGCCATCCCTGTTGCCGCCTGCCTGCTTGTTCGTGTGCTCAGCCGCGGGACTCTGTGATCCCATGGACTGTAGCCCACCCGGGGCCACTGTCCATGAGATTTTCCAGGACAGAATACTGGAATGGGGTGCTATTTCCTCCTCCTGGGGATCTTCCCCACTCCAGGATTAAACCCCCTTCTCCTTCATTGACAGGTGGATTCTTTACCACTCAGCCATCTGGGGATCCCAAGTTCCCGCATGCGTGCATGCATAAATAAATAAACTAGCCCCCTTAAAAAAAGGCAGGTGGGGGGATGTATAGAACCCTTCTAGAAGAACAGACAAGGATTTGATGACTGGAATTGAACCCCAGAGGATAACTGGGTAGCTGTTGTTGACTGAAATAAAAACGCACACCATGAGAGTTTCAGTTTTATTGGGGGATGTACTGAGAAAAGTCCTTGGATAGCAAGGAGATCAGACCAGTCCATCCTAAAGGAAATCAACCCTGAATATTCACTGGAAGGACGGATGCTGAAACCGAAGCTCCAATACTTTGGCCACCTGATGCAAAGAGCCGACCCATTGGAAAAGACCCTGATGCTGGAAAAGATTGAGGGCAGGAGGAGAAGCGGTGACAAAGGGTGAGATGGTTGGATGGCATCACCCGGTCAGTGGACATGAATCTGAGCAAATTCCGGGAGATGGGGAAGAACAGGGAAGTCGGGCATGCTGCAGCCCACGGGGATCACAGAGAGTTGAACACAACTGAACAACAACTGAGGACTGTAACCCAATAGGTCTCAGATAGGGAGAGGTGAAGGGAAGGTCATATGTGTGGTTTTGGAGGAGGTTACGGGTAATCACACATCTCAGTGGGCCATTGCTTCTGGTCACAAGTTGCAGACACTGCAGTAGTTAATGATGCGGGTGCTTTTCGAGGTATGGAAAGACGGCAGGACTCCAGACTCATAAAAAAAGTTGTCCTGAAAATATCTGAACTATCTGAAGGCCTCTCTTGCCAGTTTTCTCAGAGCAGAGGGCACCTGGCTTCTGATCCTCCACCCTCACGTCTTTTCAGTGGGTGTTAAAGCTCAGTGACGGCAGCATGGCCAGTGACTCAGTCCGCAGTCCTTGTGGAGCCAGATGGCCAGCCCCTAGTCGTCACTGGGAAGAGATTAAGCGTTCACCTTTGTACTGTTTTGTAGTCTTTGGGTTTAGTGCCAACTGCACGGACT
The DNA here is from genome assembly GCA_022376925.1 of Tragulus kanchil. NCBI lineage: Eukaryota > Metazoa > Chordata > Mammalia > Artiodactyla > Tragulidae > Tragulus > Tragulus kanchil. The sequence goes on from JAIOJX010000029.1 coordinate 6,455,449, forward strand.
AGCTGGTCAAGACACTTTGATTTTTGTTTGACTTGGTTTGACTTAGTATGAATAGAGTGCTAGACACCTAACACATTCACACAAAACTTTGACGTTTAGTTGCCTAAACTGTACTATCTTAGTGATTAAATAAATAAACTAGCCCCTTAAAAAGGCAGGTGGGGGGATGTATAGAACCCTTCTAGAAGAACAGACAAGGATTTGATGACTGGAATTGAACCCCAGAGGATAACTGGGTAGCTGTTGTTGACTGAAATAAAAACGCACACCATGAGAGTTTCAGTTTTATTGGGGGATGTACTGAGAAAAGTCCTTGGATAGCAAGGAGATCAGACCAGTCCATCCTAAAGGAAATCAACCCTGAATATTCACTGGAAGGACGGATGCTGAAACCGAAGCTCCAATACTTTGGCCACCTGATGCAAAGAGCCGACCCATTGGAAAAGACCCTGATGCTGGAAAAGATTGAGGGCAGGAGGAGAAGCGGTGACAAAGGGTGAGATGGTTGGATGGCATCACCCGGTCAGTGGACATGAATCTGAGCAAATTCCGGGAGATGGGGAAGAACAGGGAAGTCGGGCATGCTGCAGCCCACGGGGATCACAGAGAGTTGAACACAACTGAACAACAACTGAGGACTGTAACCCAATAGGTCTCAGATAGGGAGAGGTGAAGGGAAGGTCATATGTGTGGTTTTGGAGGAGGTTACGGGTAATCACACATCTCAGTGGGCCATTGCTTCTGGTCACAAGTTGCAGACACTGCAGTAGTTAATGATGCGGGTGCTTTTCGAGGTATGGAAAGACGGCAGGACTCCAGACTCATAAAAAAAGTTGTCCTGAAAATATCTGAACTATCTGAAGGCCTCTCTTGCCAGTTTTCTCAGAGCAGAGGGCACCTGGCTTCTGATCCTCCACCCTCACGTCCTTTCAGTGGGTGTTAAAGCTCAGTGACGGCAGCATGGCCAGTGACTCAGTCCGCAGTCCTTGTGGAGCCAGATGGCCAGCCCCTAGTCGTCACTGGGAAGAGATTAAGCGTTCACCTTTGTACTGTTTTGTAGTCTTTGGGTTTAGTGCCAACTGCACGGACTAGCTGGTCAAGACACTTTGATTTTTGTTTGACTTGGTTTGACTTAGTATGAATAGAGTGCTAGACACCTAACTTACATTCACACAAAACTTTGATACAGCTCCATGTACTTTGTCATCTAGTATTACTGCTAAAAGTCTAGAAAGTTACTATCTTAGTGATTAAAAAAAAAAAAGGTGAATGAGGCTTGAGAATTCTAATCAAATTCCAAGAATATAAAGAAATACTACGTTGTAAAAAGAAAAATATAAGAAGAAAATTTACATAAAAATATAAAATATAAAGAAATACCATGTTATAAAGAGAAAAAACACAGGAAAGTAGCATGTGATACAGTATTATTAACTAACATACAGACAGATTTTGTTCAAATTTCCCAAAATTTTGTGCTAGTGTCCATTATTTGTTTTCATACCTTATTCAAGATTCCATGTTGTATGTAGTTACATTGAGCAGCTTCAGCTGCATGCAAGAAAGTCTGGTAAATTCTCTTTTCATTTCTATTGTTACAAATATTTTCTAATTTTCCTTGTTAGGTATAGCTCCTCATCCATCATATTTTTTTTTTTTCGGCCACATCAATTGGTCTTTTATTTATTTATCTTTGTTCTTTTGCCTGTGTGGGCCTCCCATCACAGTGGCCTCTCTCACCACAGAGCACCGGCTCTGTAGTTCGACACATAGGTCCAGTCGCTCCGCAGCACGTGGGATCCTCCCGGGCCAGGTATCGAACTGGTTCCCCTCGCACTGTAAGGAGGACTCTTTACCCACTGGACCACCAGGGAAGCCCCATCCATCACATTTAGAAGTGGACATTTGATTTCTAGATAACGGGTTTCTAAAGTATCTGAACTATCTGAAGGCCTCTCTTGCCAGTTTTCTCAGAGCAGAGGGCACCTGGCTTCTGATCCTCCACCCTCACGTCCTTTCAGTGGGTGTTAAAGCTCAGTGACGGCAGCATGGCCAGTGACTCAGTCCGCAGTCCTTGTGGAGCCAGATGGCCAGCCCCTAGTCGTCACTGGGAAGAGATTAAGCGTTCACCTTTGTACTGTTTTGTAGTCTTTGGGTTTAGTGCCAACTGCACGGACTAGCTGGTCAAGACACTTTGATTTTTGTTTGACTTGGTTTGACTTAGTATGAATAGAGTGCTAGACACCTAACTTACATTCACACAAAACTTTGATACAGCTCCATGTACTTTGTCATCTAGTATTACTGCTAAAAGTCTAGAAAGTTACTATCTTAGTGATTAAAAAAAAAAAAGGTGAATGAGGCTTGAGAATTCTAATCAAATTCCAAGAATATAAAGAAATACTACGTTGTAAAAAGAAAAATATAAGAAGAAAATTTACATAAAAATATAAAATATAAAGAAATACCATGTTATAAAGAGAAAAAACACAGGAAAGTAGCATGTGATACAGTATTATTAACTAACATACAGACAGATTTTGTTCAAATTTCCCAAAATTTTGTGCTAGTGTCCATTATTTGTTTTCATACCTTATTCAAGATTCCATGTTGTATGTAGTTACATTGAGCAGCTTCAGCTGCATGCAAGAAAGTCTGGTAAATTCTCTTTTCATTTCTATTGTTACAAATATTTTCTAATTTTCCTTGTTAGGTATAGCTCCTCATCCATCATATTTTTTTTTTTTCGGCCACATCAATTGGTCTTTTATTTATTTATCTTTGTTCTTTTGCCTGTGTGGGCCTCCCATCACAGTGGCCTCTCTCACCACAGAGCACCGGCTCTGTAGTTCGACACATAGGTCCAGTCGCTCCGCAGCACGTGGGATCCTCCCAGGCCAGGGATCGAACTGGCGCCCCCTGCACTGCAAGGTGGTGTCTTTACCGACTGGACCACCAGGGAAGCCCCATCCATCACATTTAGAAGTGGACATTTGATTTCTAGATAACGGGGTTTCTAAAGTATCTTTGATATTTATTCCTCACTTAAATGCTTTCTTCTCTGCCATCACCCTCTATGTTTCTTCCGTCTTCTGACTTTTTTGAGGCCTGCAATGGCGAAGTCAAAGATGACTCTTGGTAAATGTCTCATTGCACTTAAAAACGTGGGTTATTTTCAAATATCTTTTTGTTTGTTTTTAAAGAAATGCATTATTGATTTATTTATTTTTGGCTCTTCTGGGGTTTCACGGCTGCCACAGGCTCTTCTCTAGTTGCAGGGAGTGGGGGCTACTCTCTAGTTGAGGGGAGCAGGCTTCTTGTTGTGATGACTTCTCTTGTTGTGGAACTCAGGCTCTAGGGCTCACGGGCTTCAGTCGGTGCGGCACATGGACTCCATAGTTGCGGCTCCGAGGCTCTAGAGCCCAGGTTCCACTGTTGCGGCTCACGGGCTGAGTTGCTCTGCAGCATGTGGGTCTTCCCAGATCAGGAATCAAACTAGTGTCTCCTGCATTGGCAGGCGAACTCTTCACCATTGAGCTACCAGGGAAGCCCTCAGATATCTTTTGATAGGGACTTCTAACATAATTCCACGGTGATAAGAGAACAGACACTGTGTGGTTTCAGTACCTTTAGATGGTGAAATTTCACACCTTGTGCTCACTTCACCAGCACAGCTACTAAAACTGGAGTGACACAGAGAAGATCAGCGTAACCCCTATGCAAGGATCATACACACACAAAATGTCTGCACCTTGTTCTATGTCCCTTGGTATGTGCCAGTCTCTCCCAGTTTATAGTCTCTGGGAACTTGAATAGAATTTGTCACCTACTATTGTGTGAAAATTGCATAAATCTTAATAATGTCAAATTGGCTCACAGTGCCTTTCAGGTCTACTATATCCTTCTATTTCTCTATATATTTATTCTATTAAGTGTTGAAAGTTTGCTATTGAAATTCCAAGTAAAAATCTTAGTCTATCTACTTCAGAGTAATTGTCATATATACTGCAACTATATGTGATAATAAGTTTGTTCTGTATTTTCCAAGTCCCCTGTAAATGTGATTTAATACTTTCATAATTAAAAAAAATAACAACAGAAAGAGAAAAAATAAAAGACACTCTTTCAAATAGTTAGCGTAGCCGGCTTCTTTGGTTTGTTTGTTTAAGATTTATTTAGTTTACTGTTTGGCTGCCCTGGCTCTCTGTTGCTTTGTGCAGGCTTGTTCTCTAGTTGCAGAGAGTGGGGGCTACTCTCTGGTGTGGCATTCAGGCTTCTCATGATGGTGGCTTCTCTTGTTGTGGAACATGGGCTCCAGGGCGCGTGGGCTTCAGTGGCTGTAGCACGTGGCTCAGTAGTTGAGGCTCATGGGGTTCGTTGCCCTGAGGTATGTTGCCCCTTGGAACCTCCCTGGATCAGGGATGGGACCTGTTAGGCGGGTTCCTAACCACTGGACCACCAGGGAAGTCTTGTTCCCACCTTTTGACTCTTGTGAATAGTACTGCTGTGAACATGGTGTAGGTGAGCTTTTTGTAGACCCTACTTTCAAGTCCTTTGGCCATATATCTACAAGTGGAATTGCTGAGTCGTATGGCGACTATGTTTGGCTTTCTTTGAAAATATTCATTTATCTGCTGCTCTGGATCTTAGTTGCAGCACTCAGATCCTTAGTTATGGCATGTGGGATCTAGTTCCCTGACCAAGGATCGAACTCGAGCCCCTTGCATTGGGAGTGTGCAGTCTTAGCCTCTGGACCAACAGAGAAGTTGAGGAACCACCAGACCCTTTTCCACAATGGCTACACCATTTTACATTCCCACCAGCAATGCAGAAGGGTTCCAATTTCTCCACATTCTTGCTAGCATTTGGACTATTCATTTTAACAATATGTTTCATCTAACCCAACATGTGCAAAAATATTGTCATACCAGCCTGGGGTCATCCAGGCTACTGTCCTCACATAAGCCACCTCCGTTCTCTCCTCATAGCATGTCAGTTTTCTCCTTCCTCTTCTTAGTCTACTCAGAAAATTCCTCTGTATACATTCCTCCTTTGCAAAGACTCAAATAATAAACAAAGGTCAAGGAAAGAGAAGCTGGCTTACCAGTAAGCCGACACAGAGTGCCTCTCCTGCTGACTATGAAGTGCTGTCTCACTGTGGTTTTGTTTTGCATCACGAATGATGTTGACTGGCTTCCTTTAAAACACAAACACACACACACACACTTCCTCTTGATTGAGACACCTATTACTCATCCAGCCTGATTCATTCCTATCCAACCACACTGCTTTCCTCCTGTTTCTTGAAGTTGCAGCCTACACCTGGCTCAGGACATGCTGTTCCCTCTGTGCGCAAGGCTCTCCCTCCAGATACCTGCCTGGCTCCCTCCCCTACTTCCTCTCAGGTTTACTCAAATGTCATCCTCTCCTGAGCACTTCCTGCCCACATTTCTTGCTGCCTTGTTTTCCTGTTAAGTGTGTAACACCAACTAACAGCAGTGTGAACGTTGCTTCTTCTTTCTTTAATTTGGTTGTGCCCGGTACTAGTTTAGGCACATGGGATTGTCCATCTCCACTGTGGCATGTGGGATTTTTAGTTGTAACATGTGAACTCTTAGTTGCAGCAGGTGGGACCCAGTTTTATGGCCAGGGATCGAACCCCACCTGCATTGAGAGAGTGGAGTCTTAGCCTCTGGACCACCAGGAATGTCCCTATGTTGCTTCTTTTTTAAAGGGTTTTTTTTTTTTTTTTGGCCACTTCTATTGATCTTTCATTTGTTTATCTTTGTCTTTTGGCCTGTGTGGACCTCCCATCACAGTGGCCTCTGTTGTTGCAGAGTGCCGGCTCTGGGTGCATGCATTCCAGAGCTCCAGCTCAGTCATTGGACACATCGATCCAGCCGCTCCGCGGCAAGTAGGATCTTCCCAGGCCAGGGATCGAACCAGCGCCCCCTGCACTGCAAGGCGGTGTCCTTACCCACTGGACCACCAGGGAAGCCCCTTATGTTGCTTCTTAACCTGTGTGTCGGTGCATATGCTCAGCTGTGTTTGACTCCCTGTGACCCCATGGATTGTAGCCCACCAGCCTCCTCTGCCTGTTGAATCCTCCAGGCAAGAACATTGGAGTGGGTTGCCATTTCCTCCTCCAGGGGATCTTCCTGACCCAGGGACTGAACCCATGTCTTGTATGTCTCCTGCACTGGCAGGTGGATTCTTTACCACTAATGCCATCTGGGAAGGCCCCCACATGCCACAACTAAAAAAATAAAATCCCGCAAAGTGCAGTGAAGATCAAAGAGCCCACAACTAAGACCCAGCATAGCTGAATAAACATTTAAACACATACACACACAGCAGAAAAAATCCAAGGCAAGCCCAAGGCTGCAGAGGGAAGGCGGCCTCGGGCTGCAGAGTGGCTGGATGCGTGGCCGGATCCCTTCTCCTGAGCCTGTATTGACTCCATAGTCTTCGTAACAGCATGCTGCATTTTTCCGGTGCCTGGTGTGCGTGAGCCCTGTTTCAGGCACTAAGGAGACAGCAGTGAGCTCAGCGGGCAGGGCCCAGCCTTCCCAGTATCCATCACTGTCTGGTTAGGGCTGAGCTCGACCTCTGGGAAAGAGACAGGCGCTGGCCAGGCATTCATGGCTGGCCTTGTGGTTGCTAGGAGCTGGTCTGGAGACCGCAGCCAGGCACTGGGATCCTCCTGGTGGACACAGATAAGTTCACAGGATGCCCACGATGGACAAGGCCACTCTTTGACCATGGTGGAGGAGACAAAACAAGCCCGCTTCATCCTGCTGTCTGAACATAGACAAAACATGACCATGGTCCAAACTGTAATAGCAACCAGACATTTCCCGGCTAATCTGAGTGACTCTGAGTCTTTGCCAATCACCACGTTCATTTTGCTTCATTCCTTAGACTTTGTGATCAAGATTGCTCAGTTCCTCCACGAAAGGTTTCCTTCTCCCCTTGGCTTCCAGACGGCACACGGGGTCTAGCCCCTCCCACGCCCTCCTTCACCAGGTAGAGAAAATGTGTATTTGCATCAACCTGAGTGTCCCCCATGGCTCCGCTGTAAAAAAAGTCTGTCTCCCAATGCAGGAGACGCGGGTTGAATCCCTGAGTCAGGAAGATCCCCTGGAGGAGGCCATGACAGCCCACTCCAGTACTCTTGCCTGGAGACTCCCATGAACAGAAGGGTCCATAGGGTCGCAAAGAGTCGGACACGCCTAAGCGACTGAACAACCAACTGGGAACTGAGATCCCATATGCCATGCTGCACAACCAATAAATAAACAAAAAGGAAGTCAAATTTCCAACCAGTAAAAGCCTCCAGCGCACAGCAAAGCCCCACGGATGGAGGGTTCCCTGGAAGCACAGCTCAGCTCTGTGATGCACGCTGTTCCCACAGCTGCAAGTAACAAGCCTTATGTGTTCAAATGCACGTGCGCTCCTGGTGGACTCAGGGCTGAAGGCGGAGAGCACAGAGGTCTCTATGGCTACCCTGGAGGCCTGTGCGCCCTGGATCAGCATTAAGCGGCACTGGGACGCAGAGAGCCTGGCCCAACATGTGCAAATGAGTGTTATGAAAGCCAACGAGAAGGAAAACGTAGGGAAATGGGGATAACGCACCCAGGTGGCCCCGGCATCAAGTCCTCCCCACCAACGTGATTGCCGTCCGTAGCCCCATTTTCCGAATGACAAAACTGAGTCTTTGAGAAGTAAGTCATGCGCCAGGCTCCCTTGAACTCTCAGGAGGCAACATCCTCTGACCTCGCTCCTGACTTTCTTCCGGTGGCCCCAGAGTTGCTGGGGAACCTTGTGACAGCATCGTCCCAGGATGCCCACGATGGACAAGGCCACTCTTTGACCATGGTGGAGGAGACAAAACAAGCCCGCTTCATCCTGCTGTCTGAACATAGACAAAACATGACCATGGTCCAAACTGTAATAGCAACCAGACATTTCCCGGCTAATCTGAGTGACTCTGAGTCTTTGCCAATCACCACGTTCATTTTGCTTCATTCCTTAGACTTTGTGATCAAGATTGCTCAGTTCCTCCACGAAAGGTTTCCTTCTCCCTTGGCTTCCAGGCGGCACACGGGGTCTAGCCCCTCCCACGCCCTCCTTCACCAGGTAGAGAAAATGTGTATTTGCATCAACCTGAGTGTCCCCCATGGCTCCGCTGTAAAAAAAGTCTGTCTCCCAATGCAGGAGAGCGGGTTGAATCCCTGAGTCAGGAAGATCCCTGGAGGAGGCCATGACAGCCCACTCCAGTACTCTTGCCTGGAGACTCCCATGAACAGAAGGGTCCATAGGGTCGCAAAGAGTCGGACACGCCTAAGCGACTGAACAACCAACTGGGAACTGAGATCCCATATGCCATGCTGCACAACCAATAAATAAACAAAAAGGAAGTCAAATTTCCAACCAGTAAAAGCCTCCAGCGCACAGCAAAGCCCCACGGATGGAGGGTTCCCTGGAAGCACAGCTCAGCTCTGTGATGCACGCTGTTCCCACAGCTGCAAGTAACAAGCCTTATGTGTTCAAATGCACGTGCGCTCCTGGTGGACTCAGGGCTGAAGGCGGAGAGCACAGAGGTCTCTATGGCTACCCTGGAGGCCTGTGCGCCCTGGATCAGCATTAAGCGGCACTGGGACGCAGAGAGCCTGGCCCAACATGTGCAAATGAGTGTTATGAAAGCCAACGAGAAGGAAAACGTAGGGAAATGGGGATAACGCACCCAGGTGGCCCCGGCATCAAGTCCTCCCCACCAACGTGATTGCCGTCCGTAGCCCCATTTTCCGAATGACAAAACTGAGTCTTTGAGAAGTAAGTCATGCGCCAGGCTCCCTTGAACTCTCAGGAGGCAACATCCTCTGACCTCGCTCCTGACTTTCTTCCGGTGGCCCCCAGAGTTGCTGGGGAACCTTGTGACAGCATCGTCCCAGGCAGCTCATTGGGTCACAATGGGGCAGGGCTGGACCACACTTGGACACATCCCCGGATGGAATACCTGAGCGTCCTCGGGGAGATCGGAAACTGAGGGAGCCTCCAGGGTCATACCCACACCAAGCGCATCTTCTAAGGCCCATTAGCTCCCATGCCCCTCCTCGAGGTAGGTGCGCTCTCCTTAAACCCTGGTCAGGAAACAAAATGTAGCTCACAATAGCCCAGTTCCATATTCCGAGGTGACCCAGATAGTCATTTCAAGTGTTAGATTCTCCCACAAACTACAGGAAATCTCCTAGACCCTCAACTATTTTAGGTTGTGAAATGATCAACAAACAAACCACCATAGTTTCATTAAAAATCCTTTATGTGTGCTTTCTAAAGAGATTGATGTAAACCAATAGTTGCAGACTGACGTGATCCAGGAGGGCTTCCTGTAGGAGATGAGGCTGAGTGAGCCAGGGATGTTGGTGGCATTTGAGGATCTGGTTTCTGAGGGTAGAGAGGAGGGTGAGAGAGTCACCTCAGCTCTGAGCAAAAGCCAGAAAGCCTCCGTTGGCTACGTGGGGGTGCTGGGAGCCTGGAGCTAGAGGTCAGAGAAATGGGTAGAAGGTGTGTCAACCACAGACAGCGGGAGGACAGGAAGAGCAGTCAGGGTCCGGGACAACTGCTGAGGGCAGGACGACCAGCGAGGAAGGATACCGTGGAGATGGGACAGTGGCCAGCCCTGGGTAGAGAGACAGACGTGGGTTCCCAGACGCGAAGGAGGAGAGGACCAGAGAGTGGGTTCCAGGAGCAACCTGTCAAAGGCAGTGGTTGATTCTGCAGCTTTTCCCGTTGTTCTGCAGCAGCCCCAATGCCTTTGCACCTGCTGCTGCTTCTGTCCAGAATATTATTACCCACCTGCCCCCCGACACCCAAATGTCCATGTCTTTGCTCACCTGTCTTCTCAGGGATGAGCTTCCCTGTGGCTCAGAGGGTAAAGAATCCGCCTGCAATGCAGGTAGACCTGGCTCGATCCCTGGGTCGGGAAGATCCCCTGGAGAAGGGCATGGCAGCCCACTCCAGTATTCTTGCCTGGAGAATCCCGTGGACAGAGGAGCCTGGCGGGCAACAGGCCAGGGGGTCACAAAGAGTCAGACCCGACTGAGAGACTCACACTTTCACTTTCTCGCGTTCCTCTCAGGGAGGCCTTCCCTATTTTATTTTCGTTTCCACTGCACTGAGTCTCCGGTGCTGTGCTCAGGCTTTCTCCGGCTGTGGCGACTGGGGGCTACACTTCACTGTGGCGCGAGGGCTTCTCATCGCTGTAGCGTCTCTTTGTGCGGAGCCCGGGCCCTAGAAGAGCGGCTTCCAGCAGTTGTGGTTCGCAGGGGCTTAGCTGCCCTGCAGTATACGGACTGTTCCCCGACCAGGCATTGAACCCGTGTCCCCTGCACTGGCAGGCAGATTCTTACCCACTGGGCCACCAAGGAAGCCCTTCCCTGATGATTTAAAACGAGGCTTCCATCCCAAACCCCATCCTTTATCCGTGTGATTCCCCTGCCCCGACAGCGCTTATCACCTTGTAACTTCTCTGCAGTTGATGTGAGTACATGTATTCATTACCGTCTGTCTGCCTTACCCTCTCCACAAAGGCAGGGCTCTTGGTCGGTTAATGACAGACCCTCTCCGGGGGCCTAAACCATGCCTGGCACACCATCAGTGCCAAATAAGCGATTATTTCTATCTCTGCTTTCCCTGGGGGCAGGCCAAGAGGCTACATCTGTTTGTTTGGGGCGGGGATGAGGGGCCGCGCCGCAGGGCTTGTGGGTTCTCAAGTTCCCCTTCAGGGACTGAACCCTGGGCCCTGGCAGTGAAAACACAGAGTCCTAACCACTGGACCGCCAGGAAAGTCCCAGAACCTGTTATTTATGATGTTCCCAACCCGAGCCCAGGGCCTGGCACAAGAAAGCAGCAAAAGACAGCACTTTCCCCCAGCAGATAACCTGCTCATCCCTGTCTCCCTCGCAGGTGGCGCCGCGTCCCGCCATGGCCGCAGACGCCCTCCTGACGTGCCCAGGGTCCCGGCGGGACTTCCTCCGGGCCTCGCACTTCGCGCTGGGGCCGGACCCACGGCTGCACGCGGACGCCAAGCAGCCCACTTCACACCGGGACTTTCCCGCCTACCAGAGCGCTGCCCGCGGGCCTCTACGTGCGCCGCCTCCCTGCGCGTCCCTCTTCCAAAAGGCTGCGCGCTGGGCGGGCCTGGAGCACCTGTCGGAGACGCACCGCGCCTATGCGCCGCCGCCACCGATGCTGTTGAGCGAGCAGAAGCGGGAACTGGCGCGCGAGCACACGCTCGCCGGGCAGGCCAGCCACCTGCGCCTGCACGCGGAACCGCGCTTCTGCACCGGCGTCTCCACCACGCGCGCCGAGTACCGCCGGCCGGAGCTGCCGGAGCGCGCCCGCGAGCCGACCCGCGGCGCTCGCCTCCTTTACGACCGCGACTCGCTGCCATGCGGAGACCGAGCCAAGCTGCGCCTGCCGCCCACCACGTACAGGGAGTTCTTCCGGCTCCACGACGTCTGCGTGACGCCCCGCGAGCCCTCCTGCTACCTAGGTGAGCGCGCGCCCTGGCGCCCTAGGCAACTTACCCGACAGCCTCGTTCCCACTGTGAGCTGGGGATCCTGCGCCCCAGCCCCAGTGGACATCTGGCAGTGTCTGACGATCTTTTTCTAAGTCTTTACCACGAGAAGGAGAGGGTGCTATTGCCAAGGAATTGATGGAGGCCAGAGATGCTGCTAAACACTCCACCACGCACAGGAGAGTTCCCCAGAGGAAAGAATTATTCACCCCCAAATGTCAATAGTGCAGAGGCTATGAAACTCTGGCAATTTCTTTTTTTTTTTTTAATTTTTTTTTGGGGGGGCGGGTTGGGGAGGGAGGAGGTGGGCGGGCCACTTCTATTGGTCTTTTATTATCTATTTTCATCCGTCTTTGTTCTTTGGCCCGTGTGGGCCTCCCATCGCAGTGGGCACATGCGCTCCAGAGCTCCGGCTCAGTAATTGGACATATCAGTCCAGCCGCTCCGCAGCATGCGGGATCTTCCCAGACCAGGGATCGAACTGGCGCCCCTTGCACTGCAAGGCGGTGTCCTCACCCACTGGACCACCAGGGAAGCCCCCCTGGCAATTTCTTAAGCCTACTTAAGGCATCCACAGAATGGGGACGTCTCCTGAAGCTCTCCAGGGCGCTGTGCGTTGGGCAGAGTCATGAAGGCTGGTTTGGGGTTACACAAACCTGCCAAGTGTCCCCCCACCACCGCTCCAGCTCTGCCATCTTAGTAGCTGCGGGACTCTAAGCAAAGCGACCTCTCCCAGCCCCCGTTCACTCGTCTGCAAAGTGGGCGCGACAACGGGGCCCCATTTTATAGTTACTGGTGAAGCCAAAAGAGCCCCGAGTGCAGGACGTGCCCGCCACGCAGTGAGCAACAAAGGATCGCTGTCATGTGTGTGATCTTCCCAATTCGGTGACTCCAAGGAGCTCGCAGCTTGTGGGATCTCAGCTCCTGACCAGAGACAGAGCTGCCTCACAGCAAGGACAGTCTGGAATCCTAACACTAGGCCACTAGGGAACCACGAACTCCCTTGTTCTCTCTCTCTTGTTTTTTTCTTTTTCTTTCTTTTCTTTTCTTTTTTTTTCTTTCTTTCTTTTTTTTTTTTTGAGGCACGCGGGTTTAGTTACTTCAGTCATGTCCAACTCTTTGCAATCCTAGGGACTTTAATCCGCCAGGCTCCTCTGTCTATAGGATTCTCTAGGTAAGAATACCAGAGTGGGTTGCCATGCCCAAAAAATACTCATCTGTTTGACTGTTTTGGGTCTTAGTTTCAGCAGGATCTTTGATCTTCACAGTGGCATGTGGTGGGATCTAGTTCCCTGGCCAGGCATCAAATCTAGGCCCTCTGCATTGGGAGTACGGAGCTTTAGCCACTGGGCCACCAGGGAAGTCCTTATTATTTTAAATTCTTTTTGGTGTTTCCTAGACAGGCCTTAGGCTAAGCTCGTCAAGACGGCCCACGTGCCGTTTCCAGGCGAGGAATCGAACCCCGGTGGTCCCGAAGTGCCAAGACTTGATCTCACTCTCTCCTCTCGCTCATCCTCAGGGGGGGCCCAATCCCCTCCATGGGAGCACGGGAGACAGGAGGACAGCACCTCCTACCAGAGAGAGTTCCAGGCCCTTCCAGGCCCCCCGGCCTCGCTGTGTAAGAGGGTAAATTGAGGCTGGGCTGGTGGAGAGGGGAGGAGCAGCGAAGGCGGCTGGGTGGTCTGGCCCTCCCCACCCCTGTCCTCCCACAGGCTTCCTCCAGCATAGGACTGGGAGACGTCAAGATTGGCTACAGGTCCACGTGCGCGGAGCAGAAACAAGCCTACGGGCCCCAGGTTCTGCCCCCGGACAGGTACAAAGGGACCATGGTCTTCTACCAAGACAGGGTGAGAGGGCTCTCGGCGACATGTGGCTGTGTCCCCAGGCTCTAGGGCCGCTGGCGTGCCCATCCAGTCTCCAGCACCCACAGGCAAGGGCCACTATTGTGCCCAGCTGCCCAGGAGTAGCATCCCACAGCTTGCCCCCTGGGATGCCTATCCCTCCCTTCTTTCTGCTGGGAGCTGCAAGGGCCCAGATCAGATGGATCCCCTCCTCCCCACCCCCTTATCTGCAGGTATGACAAGGCCCAGGCCTCAGCCCACATCCGCTGTGTGCACATTCGTCCTGGGGATGGCCTCTTCCATTTCAGGACCACCATGGGGGACCATTTCTACCCCCGGGAGCCAGGTGAGAGCTGGCTGCCGGCCCTGCCCCCTAGCTCCCACAGCAGCCTCCTGGGGTTGCTCATGACCTCCTTTGCCGCTAGCAGAACCTTTCCTTCTTCACCACGACCAGACTCCAGAGTCGCACATCCTGGAAGGAAGCGGGTGCCCTGGTCCGGGCAGCCTCACCACCTCCACGCATTTCTTCTATCGTCAGGTCAGCAGGAAGGGGAAGAAGGCTACAGGGCGAGTCAGGGAAGCGGGCTTCCCACGCAGAGTGGATAACAGCAGGTGCAAAGGCCCTGGGGTGGGAAGAGGCTGAACATGTGTGCTGGGATCTCCTGGATCTATTTGCGGGAGGTAGGGCGAGCCGCTTAACCACTCCACGCACCCCTCAGTGACTGTCTGTACACTGAGATAACAGTAGCAACTCCCAGCACCATCACAGGGGACCCAGAGAGAGGGTGAGCCGTCCAGGGTCACGCAGCGCCCACTCCCGCGCTCCGTCCCCGGCCTTGGGACGTCCCTGACGCGGTGCTTGAGTAGCTCCGATGTGTCGACTCCGACTGCACGAGGAGCTTCCCAGAGGCCATGTGGTCCTGCAGGGGTCGCCCAAGAGCAAGCCGCCCACCAGACACCCGCCTCATGAGATACTGCAGAGTCACATCTCCCTAGGGGAGCCGGCGCTGCTCGGACAGTTCTTTCAGACCTCCAAGGGCACGGACTATCTACCCCCCGGGGTGCCAAAGCAGCCGACAGCGCCCAGCCTCCACCTGCTGCAGAGCCACCTGCCGGACGGCACCGGCGGTAGGCGAGGCCCCCCCCACCGCGGCAAGCCCCGCCCTTGCCCCCGCAGTGGTCCCGCCCCCACCCCCCGGCCGCTGCCACTCCACCCACTGACCTCCTCTGGCTTCGCCTCCCGAAAGGCTCGTATCCCACGCCGTGAACCAATCGTCGCCTCGTGATCGCAACTCCCAAACGCATGACTCCGCCCCTCTGGCCTGGCCCCTCCCCTCTCCGTGTCCGCCCCCTCCTGACTTAGCGCTCCTCCGCCGCCACCCTGCCTGCCCGCCGCCCCCAGCCCCTCACCCCGTGTCTTCTGCCCTGGCCCCACCCCCGGCTCCCCATCCTTCCTGGCTCCGCACGCGTCCTCCTCCCCTGACACGGACCCAGCGTCGCTCTGGAACCCTTGCCGCCTCCGTGGTCTCGCCCGTCCTTTCCCCCTGGGCCCTGTCTTTCCCCTTTTCTCATCTCGACCACCCCACCCAAATCTCCAGACCTAGATTTTCTAACCACGAACCGAAAAATGCTGAAGCCACACGGAAGAGCTCCAGCCTCTGTGACCGAGGAGATGCTACAGCGGGTGAGGGCCGAGGAAGGGGTAACCCCCTACCCAGGTAACCCCCAAGT
The DNA here is from genome assembly GCA_022376925.1 of Tragulus kanchil. NCBI lineage: Eukaryota > Metazoa > Chordata > Mammalia > Artiodactyla > Tragulidae > Tragulus > Tragulus kanchil. Next base: position 6,470,603 of record JAIOJX010000029.1, read on the forward strand.
CAAAATGAGTGTGAAGTCTGCTCAGGGTCCGTCTAGGGTCCCCCCAGGCTCAGAGTCCCGTCCGGGTCAGCGCAGGGGCAACCTCACATCACCGACCACGGTTACCCTCCAAGCTGAGGGGGAGCTCAGATGAGATCGGGCACATTCGGGAGGCATGGCCATAGACCTAAGGGTAAGCAAAGCGTCACCGAGGGGCAGCAAGGCCCTCGGGTCATTCCAGGGGCCTGCACTGGTTTCTCTCCAGCTTTTAATCCAGCTCTTGGGTCCCTCCAACCTTTCGCCCACCTCCCCAGGACCCCGCCATCCGCTAAACCAGGCTGAGCCCCACAGGCTTCTGTCCCAAGGGTGGCCCGGGGGGTCAGCCGCCCTCCGGGCTGCCCCGCCAGGCTCCCCCGCCCTGACCCCACAGTGCAAGTATAGCCACTTGGAGCCCCCGCTGGGTCAACAGCGCTTCTTCTCAACCCTCAACAAAGACGAATTTACCTTCAAGTACCAGGGCCCAGCGGTGCTGAGCCAGAACAGCCTCCAGGAGAGTCACGTCCCCCTGGGCACCCTTCGCCAGTGGGGCTGTGGGGCTGGGAAAGTGGCCCCGGGGGCCCCCCAGACCCCTGTCTACCCATGCCCTAGCCAGCAATAAACAGTGCTTTGGCAACACCCACCAGTTCCCATCAATCGGCCATGAAAGAGGGGAGGGTGCTTGTGGGAAGGCGCGAACGAGAGAGAATGAGGAAGCCTTGGGCCGACGCTGAGGGTCATTCCCCTCTGGGAAGGGAGGCCATCCCCATTTGTGCAAAGGCTTGGTGGTCCGCCCCTTGTAGATTGTTTAATTGGTGTCAGAAGCTCTGAAGGACGTGGGTGGATAGAGCTACAGCGTTGAACAGAGGCAGCGTCGTGAGAAGTTGAGAAGGCAGGTTCCTGGGGCTGAATGGGCAGAGTCCAAATTCTGGTTCCTCCATGTCCTGGGGAGTAGTCTTGGGCAGGCCATTTGAGCCTCTGTTTGCTCATCTCTAACACAGAGATAAATAGTAGCTCTCTCTCATTGGGTGCATGCTGCGTGCTAAATTGCTTCCGTCGTGTCCAACTCTTGGTAACCCTCTGGACTGTCGCCCGCCAGGCTCCTCTGTCCATGGGACTCTCCAGGCAAGAATCCTGGAGTGGGTTGCCATGCCCTTCTCCAGGGGAGCTTCCCGACCCAGAGATGAAACCCGTATCTCTTATGTCTCCTGTTGTGGCAGACTGGTTCTTTATCACCAGTGCCACCTAGGCTCAATCTCTCTTCTGAGACTGTTATAAGTGAAAAATGTACACACTGGTCAGATCGTGGCTGGGGGTCAAGGAAGGAGAGCTTCCCTTCTGAGGATGAAGGTGAGGAGGCGAAGGAAGACAAGGTGAGGAAGGAGCATTCAATCCTTGAGAGACTGGCTGGGGTTCCGAGGGGACATAAAGGGCTGGACACACTGAGAATGACCCCGTAATTTCTCCTGTTCTGGGCAGAGGCTAGAAGCTGAATGGCTGGTGCACTAGCCGGCTGGGCAACTGACTTCCGGGGAAAAAGGGAGAACCAACAAAAGTCACCAGGGATAGAATCAGGCTCGAGGGGCAGGTGTTCAGCCAGAGACAGAATGAAAAGGAGGAAGGGAGGAGGCTGGGGTGAGGCCCTGAAGCCAGTAGGTGACAGGGCTCAGCAAGCATGGCAAGACCCAACAGGCTTCCCTGGTGGCTCAGATGGTAAAGAATCCGCCTGCAGTGCAGGAGACTTGGGTTTGATCCCTGGGTGGGGAAGATCCCCTGGAGAAGGAACAGGCTCTCCACTCCAGTATTCTTGCCTGGAGAATTCCATGGCTCATCCGTGGGTTGCAGCACATCAGACATGACTGAGCGAGTTGACTTTTGACTCTCAAGGACCAGTACCTTAAAAAAAAAAAAAGTTCCTTGGACAGTCACCCACCCTGCTAGTCTTGGGGGTCTGGTGCAGTCCACATGGAGAGGCCAGCTCTGTCTGGAATGATCGGCTAGGCCTTGGTGGCCATGCCTGGGCCCTGTGTCTGCAGTCTCTGGCTGAGACTCTGTTTTCAGGGATGAACGGGGCTCCCTGGCCTGTACACAGACCTTCAAAGACCAAGACCCCCCAGTCCAGTGAACCACTGAGAGGCAACCTGAAGCCTGGCCGGGAGCCTTTCCTCGTGGGCAACAATCCTATGAGACCAGTCTGTTGTCTCCACAGGAAGGAGAGGAGTCCAGCTTGGGGCCCGACAGGGACAAGATGGCCCTTGTGGCTGCCGTCACGGTATCCACGTTGACCATGAGGAGGTCTGTTAGAGGCCGGGTATGTCTTCTGTTTGCTCTCACGAATGATGTGGGCAACACTCTTCTGAATCACCTCATGATAAAACCGACTTTCTCTGGGATTCCCTGGTAGCTCAGTGGTAAAGAGTTCATCTGCCGATGCAGGAGACACGGGTTCGATCCCTGATCCGGGAAGATCCCACAGGCTGCGGAGCAACTAAAGCCCGTGAGCTACAACTATGGAACCTGTGCTCTAGAGCCTCGGAGCCGCAACAACTGAAGCCCGTGTGCCCTAGAGCCCGAGTTCCACAGCAAGAGAAGTCACCACCACAAGAAGCCTGCTCCCCTCAACTAGAGAGTAGCCTCTACTCCTTGCAACTAGAGAAGAGTCTGCAGCAGCAGTGAAAACCCAGAGTTGCCGAAAAAAAATGATGTCTCCAGACATTGCCAACTATCCTTGGGGGGAAATGTTGCCCCTGGTCAAGGACCATTGCGATAAACCCATCCTACAGTGATTCCCATGATAAAGTCAGGCTCTCCTGGTAAAACCGGTCTGCTACTTGACCAGACCGCATGTACAAAAAAGGCTCTTCCTCTTTGCCTTGACTGCCAGGACACTTGAAAAGTTCTCTTTGATTCCACGTAGCTTCAGTTGCAGGATTATGTGGGCTCCTTCCTGGTTCCAGAAATGGTTTAAGCTGCCAGGACACCAGGTGAGAAATAAAGGGTAGAAGTTACAAAGAAGCAGACCTTGGCACAACTTGAAGCATTTCCTAACCATGGAAGTGACCAGCCCCAGTGTGGGTGGCCAGGAAAGAAACTTTACTCGAAATGTCTTCAATACAGAAAGGCACTACAGTTCTCTGGCCTGGGGACTCTGCAGGGTCCTCTGGCCTGTACACAGACCTTCAAAGACCAGGTCCAGTGAACCACTGAGAGGCAACCTGAAGCCTGGCCGGGAGCCTTTCCTCGTGGGCAACAATCCTATGAGACCAGTCTGTTGTCTCCACAGGAAGGAGAGGAGTCCAGCTTGGGGCCCGACAGGGACAAGATGGCCCTTGTGGCTGCCGTCACGGTATCCACGTTGACCATGAGGAGGTCTGTTAGAGGCCGGGTATGTCTTCTGTTTGCTCTCACGAATGATGTGGGCAACACTCTTCTGAATCACCTCATGATAAAACCGACTTTCTCTGGGATTCCCTGGTAGCTCAGTGGTAAAGAGTTCATCTGCCGATGCAGGAGACACGGGTTCGATCCCTGATCCGGGAAGATCCCACAGGCTGCGGAGCAACTAAAGCCCGTGAGCTACAACTATGGAACCTGTGCTCTAGAGCCTCGGAGCCGCAACAACTGAAGCCCGTGTGCCCTAGAGCCCGAGTTCCACAGCAAGAGAAGTCACCACCACAAGAAGCCTGCTCCCCTCAACTAGAGAGTAGCCTCTACTCCTTGCAACTAGAGAAGAGTCTGCAGCAGCAGTGAAAACCCAGAGTTGCCGAAAAAAAAAAAATGATGTCTCCAGACATTGCCAACTATCCTTGGGGGGAAATGTTGCCCCTGGTCAAGGACCATTGCGATAAACCCATCCTACAGTGATTCCCATGATAAAGTCAGGCTCTCCTGGTAAAACCGGTCTGCTACTTGACCAGACCGCATGTACAAAAAAGGCTCTTCCTCTTTGCCTTGACTGCCAGGACACTTGAAAAGTTCTCTTTGATTCCACGTAGCTTCAGTTGCAGGATTATGTGGGCTCCTTCCTGGTTCCAGAAATGGTTTAAGCTGCCAGGACACCAGGTGAGAAATAAAGGGTAGAAGTTACAAAGAAGCAGACCTTGGCACAACTTGAAGCATTTCCTAACCATGGAAGTGACCAGCCCCAGTGTGGGTGGCCAGGAAAGAAACTTTACTCGAAATGTCTTCAATACAGAAAGGCACTACATGGTGACGATTCTGGCTATATGTTATAGATTTATGTCTGTCCCTCCTATATCCCACTGACTCCCCAGAAAAGGCATTTCAGACAAACTATAAAAACCAAAAAGGCTCATAAAATAAGATGCATAAAATAGTCTTAAGAATGCTTTTATGTATTTATTTTTTGACTATGCTGGGTCTTCATTACAGTGTGAGTTTTTCTCCAGTTGCAGTGAGTGGGCTTCTTACTTCACTGACTTCTCTTGTCACTGAGCATGGGCTCTCGGGCTCCCAGGTTTCAGTAGCTGCAGCATGAGGGCTCAGTAGGTGCAGCTTCCAGGCTCTAGAGTACAGGCTCCATAGTTGTGGCACATGGGTTTAGTTGCTCTGTGGCATGTGGGATCTTCCCAGACTAGGGATTGAACCCGCATCTCCTGCAACGACAGGCAGCTTCTTTACCACTGAGCCACCAGGGAAAGCTGGAATAAAATAGTCTTGAACATGGGAAAACAGGTGACTCTTTGTATTTTGTCCGCACTGTGTGTTCGCTGTGATGGGGGCTTTTCTATTGTTGCACCATTTGGGGGCTTCTCTTGTTTCGGAGCATGGGCTCCAGAGCACACTGCCTCAGGGGTTTCACCACGGGCTTAGTTACCCCAGCCTATGGGATCTCAGTTCTCCTGACAAGAGCCTCACCTTCTGCATTACAAGACAGATTCTTAACAACTGGACCACAAGGGAAGTCCCAAAACAGATTACTTTTTTTAAAAAAAATTTATTCATTTTTATTTATTTGGCTGGAACAGCTTTTCTTTGCTGCATGTGGGATCTAGTTCCTGGACCAGGGATCGACCTCAGTTCCCCTGCATTGGGAATTCGCTGTCTTACCCACTGGACCACCAGGGAAATCCCCAGATGAGTTTTTAAAGGAAAACATTTGTCAGCGGTAATCATCACCAAGCCGTAGGCTTATCTCTTTCTCTCGCTTGGCAAATGATCTCATATTCTCACCCTCACTTTCCTCATCTGCAAAATGGGGCTAGCAACAGTTCCTCCATCAGGGGGCGGTTACAAGGAGTTGATAGCGTGCATGTACCGTCTTAAAATAGAGCCTTGCACTTGGCTGCAGCTCAGTGAACAATGCCTAAAATTTGTTCATGTCTTAGGTACTTTTTTTTCAAGTGTCAGACACCCAGCTCTATCTGCTGAAGCAGAAAGGGAATTTATTGACTTAAGGAAGTCTGTAATTAGGTCTAACATCAAGCCTGCCGATTCCTCATCAGGCCTGCTTCCTCCCTTGTTGCCTCTTAATCCAAGCGATGGCAAAAAAAAAAAAAAAAGCCAGACACCTAATCATTAAAGCTCCAAAGGGAAGCCAAGAAGGTGTTGCATTAGAATTTAAGGAACACTCTGACTGGCACATTTGAATCACAGGTCCAACTGTGAACCAATCACTGTGCCCAGAGGGAGAGACTGCTGGGATTGGATGCCTGGGTGATTTGGTTCCCCAAGCCTTACCAGAGATCTTGGAGTCTGGAGGCCAGCCTCGGTGGGTCCATCCCCAGAACATCTATCTTGCTCCCGGTCACAACCTAGAGGGCGAAAAGACTCAGCCAATAGGCTTTCCCCAGTGAGAGTAATTGTGCTTTTAGAGACTGGATGTGTTCAGTGCTTGCAAAAACCCACCAGATCGCTGATCATCTCAATCTTATCTCCCCATTCCATTACTAGTAACTTTCTCTTTTTTAGCCTCAGACAGAGAATTCCGCGCTGGCAATCTCACAGAACTGAGCAGGTGCTAGACGGGGCTTTAAGAAGGAGCACACAGAGGGCGTGCGTGTCTATCCTCTGAGACCTCGCTGGAGACTTCACGAAAGCTCCCACATAGTCCAACATCACCCAAAGGCACTTAAGCCACCGTCTCCGGTGTCACGCCGTTAGAGTGCCGAGATGAAATAGGCAACAATTTACTCAGCTATGCACCCCCCAAACGTAACAGATTTTTAGTTTCCTGAGAAAGGATCTAGAAGGGTGCCACATACGTCCAGGGAGGCTGGCACTGCCCAGATCTTGAAGTCCTGTGCACTTCATAATGACTGTATGTGTCTGTGGTGGCCCTGGCCATCTACTGTCCCTTTGTGCAGCCAATTTCAGGTTTTAAGTTATTTCCTTCCATACCCTTCTGTTTCCCAGAACCAATGTCTAAATTAGTCAAGACCATCATGACGGGCTTCCCTGGTGGCTCAGTGGTGAAGAATTCGCCCGCCAGTGCAGGAGACACAAGTTCAATACCTGGCTGGGCAAGATCCCACATGCTGTGGAGCAAATGAATCCATGCGCCACAACTACTGAGCCTATGCCCTAGAGCCTTTGCTCCACAACAAAAGAAGCCACTGCAATGAGAAGCCCGTGCACTGCAACGAGAGTAGCACCGCCTGCCAACCACAATTAGGGAAAAGCCCACGCAGCAACAAAGACCCAGAAAAGCCAAAGCCAAAAATTTTAACCTATGTATTTTTAGGCATTAGAATTTAAGGAACACTCTGACTGGCACATTTGAATCACAGGTCCAACTGTGAACCAATCACTGTGCCCAGAGGGAGAGACTGCTGGGATTGGATGCCTGGGTGATTTGGTTCCCAAGCCTTACCAGAGATCTTGGAGTCTGGAGGCCAGCCTCGGTGGGTCCATCCCCAGAACATCTATCTTGCTCCCGGTCACAACCTAGAGGGCGAAAAGACTCAGCCAATAGGCTTTCCCCAGTGAGAGTAATTGTGCTTTTAGAGACTGGATGTGTTCAGTGCTTGCAAAAACCCACCAGATCGCTGATCATCTCAATCTTATCTCCCCATTCCATTACTAGTAACTTTCTCTTTTTTAGCCTCAGACAGAGAATTCCGCGCTGGCAATCTCACAGAACTGAGCAGGTGCTAGACGGGGCTTTAAGAAGGAGCACACAGAGGGCGTGCGTGTCTATCCTCTGAGACCTCGCTGGAGACTTCACGAAAGCTCCCACATAGTCCAACATCACCCAAAGGCACTTAAGCCACCGTCTCCGGTGTCACGCCGTTAGAGTGCCGAGATGAAATAGGCAACAATTTACTCAGCTATGCACCCCCCAAACGTAACAGATTTTTAGTTTCCTGAGAAAGGATCTAGAAGGGTGCCACATACGTCCAGGGAGGCTGGCACTGCCCAGATCTTGAAGTCCTGTGCACTTCATAATGACTGTATGTGTCTGTGGTGGCCCTGGCCATCTACTGTCCCTTTGTGCAGCCAATTTCAGGTTTTAAGTTATTTCCTTCCATACCCTTCTGTTTCCCAGAACCAATGTCTAAATTAGTCAAGACCATCATGACGGGCTTCCCTGGTGGCTCAGTGGTGAAGAATTCGCCCGCCAGTGCAGGAGACACAAGTTCAATACCTGGCTGGGCAAGATCCCACATGCTGTGGAGCAAATGAATCCATGCGCCACAACTACTGAGCCTATGCCCTAGAGCCTTTGCTCCACAACAAAAGAAGCCACTGCAATGAGAAGCCCGTGCACTGCAACGAGAGAGTAGCACCGCCCCCTGCCAACCACAATTAGGGAAAAGCCCACGCAGCAACAAAGACCCAGAAAAGCCAAAGCCAAATAAATATGTATTTTTTTAAATTTTGGCCTCTTTTATGGATCCTTAATATTTATTTTCATCCATCTTAATTCTTTGGCCTGTGTGGGCCTTCCATCGCCGTGGCCTCTCTCGTTGCGGAGCACTAGCTCTGGGCGCATGTGCTTCAGAGCGCTGGCTCGTAATTGGACACACCGGTCCGGCCACACCGTGGCACATGGGATCTTCCTGTGCCAGGGATCGAACCAGTGCCCCTGGCACTGCAAGGCGGACTCTTTACTCACTGGACCACCAGGGAAGCCCCTAAATAAATAAATTTTTTTTAAATTAAGAACACTATCATGACTGCAAGGAACAAAACCCTGTTTATGTTCAACTAAACTAGCTCAAAGACCCAGGAAATTTGTTGGCTTGTGATACTGAAAAGACTAGGGGCTTGGGCTTCCCTGGTGGTCCAGTGGGTAAGGACACCACCTTGCAGTGCAAGGGGCGCTGGTTCGATCCCTGGCCTGGGAAGATCCCATGTGCTGTGGAGCGGCGGACCGATGCGTCCAATTACCGAGCCAGAGCTCTGGAGTGCATGCGCCCAGAGCTGGTGCTCTGCATCAACAGAGGCCACTGCGATGGGGGGCCCACATGGGCCAAAGAACAAAGATGGATGAAAATAGATTGATGAAAGACCAATAGAAGTGGCCCACCTGCCCCTCTTCTTCCCCACCCCTCCTCCGCCAAAAAAAAAAAAAAACAGACTGGGGGCTTTAGGTATGGCCGTATCCAGGAGCTCAGTCAACGTAGCTTGGGCTGTCTCTCTGACTCCCACCTCCACATCCTGGTACAGATCAGCTTCAGTCGGCAGACTTCTCCCAGACGCTTGAGGAAGGCGGGTGCAGGCACAGTTCATGATCCCAGAGGAAGAAAGAGATCCTCCAAGTTCATGGCTTCACCCCAAAACTCATTCTTAGGCGAATCCATGCGCCACAACTGAGCCTATGCCCTAGAGCCTTTGCTCCACAACAAAGGCCACTGCAATGAGAAGCCCGTGCACTGCAACGAGAGAGTAGCACCGCCCCCTGCCAACCACAATTAGGGAAAAGCCCACGCAGCAACAAAGACCCAGAAAAGCCAAAGCCAAATAAATATGTATTTTTTTAAATTTTGGCCTCTTTTATGGATCCTTAATATTTATTTTCATCCATCTTAATTCTTTGGCCTGTGTGGGCCTTCCATCGCCGTGGCCTCTCTCGTTGCGGAGCACTAGCTCTGGGCGCATGTGCTTCAGAGCGCTGGCTCGTAATTGGACACACCGGTCCGGCCACACCGTGGCACATGGGATCTTCCTGTGCCAGGGATCGAACCAGTGCCCCTGGCACTGCAAGGCGGACTCTTTACTCACTGGACCACCAGGGAAGCCCCTAAATAAATAAATTTTTTTTAAATTAAGAACACTATCATGACTGCAAGGAACAAAACCCTGTTTATGTTCAACTAAACTAGCTCAAAGACCCAGGAAATTTGTTGGCTTGTGATACTGAAAAGACTAGGGGCTTGGGCTTCCCTGGTGGTCCAGTGGGTAAGGACACCACCTTGCAGTGCAAGGGGCGCTGGTTCGATCCCTGGCCTGGGAAGATCCCATGTGCTGTGGAGCGGCGGACCGATGCGTCCAATTACCGAGCCAGAGCTCTGGAGTGCATGCGCCCAGAGCTGGTGCTCTGCATCAACAGAGGCCACTGCGATGGGGGGCCCACATGGGCCAAAGAACAAAGATGGATGAAAATAGATTGATGAAAGACCAATAGAAGTGGCCCACCTGCCCCTCTTCTTCCCCACCCCTCCTCCGCCAAAAAAAAAAAAAAAAAACAGACTGGGGGCTTTAGGTATGGCCGTATCCAGGAGCTCAGTCAACGTAGCTTGGGCTGTCTCTCTGACTCCCACCTCCACATCCTGGTACAGATCAGCTTCAGTCGGCAGACTTCTCCCAGACGCTTGAGGAAGGCGGGTGCAGGCACAGTTCATGATCCCAGAGGAAGAAAGAGATCCTCCAAGTTCATGGCTTCACCCCAAAACTCATTCTTGTAGGCCAGGGAAGTGGGGTTCTCAGGTTGATCAGTTTAGATCACAAGGTACTGAGGGTTATGTTAGACACAGGTCCATCTAGGGGCGTGGAGGGGGCTCCCCAAAGGGAAAGCAAGGTGCTGAGAGAGACTGGCCACACAGAAGCAACAGCTGTCAGTCAGTACAAGTCATATTTGCAATGGAATCATCCAACAGGATAGGGATCCAGGGACATAACCCAACTGCAGTCTCAGGTCTCTCAGATCAGCTGTGGGCTTCTCCACAGAGAGGTGGAAAGCGGGTCTCAGTAAGTTCAGCTCAGATCCAGAAGGTTCTGGAAGGGAGGGGTCAGTCTCTTGGAGGCCTCATTTACATGCAAGGGTAGGGGATGTCAAAAGTCGCCAGCCGAAGCCCATTGGAAGCACTTGTTTTTGTCATGATTGTTTAGGAGCTCAGTCATGTCTGACTCTCTGTGATCCCATGAATCTCTCTTCATGGGGTTCTCCAGGCAAGAATACTGGAGTGGGTTGCCTTGTTCCTTCTCCAGGCATTCTTCCCGACCCAGGGCTCAAACCCGTGTCTCCTGCTTTGCAGGAGGATTTTTACCCCTGGGCCATCAGAGAAGCACCATCAGAAGCACAGCTGTAATCAAGGTGTTTTTCTTTTTTAGCTTGTGTAGCAAGGAAAACCCAACAGCGGGGGACCATGGAGGCATCAAGGGAAGAGAGACATGGGGGCAGGAAGGCATCTTACAGGCTTCAGATTTGTGCTGGGTAGATTTAAGGAGAGTTGAGTAGAAGCCCTTCTAACCTGGCACTGTCAGGAGCAGGGAGCCCATCAGCGACTGGGTATTTTGTGGAGTCTTAGATGTGAGAGGATGGATGTGGGGCGGTCATGGGGAAGAAGCGGGGGTCATCTGCGTTAGCAGGGGGCTGTGCATTCGTAGCTGTGGTTGCTGGGTGTCCTTGCGTCTATCTCGGCTCGGCCGCGGTCACAGGGCGGCCTTGTGTGATGACTGTTTATATTCTGAGATGGTTGTTTATGTTCTGGGAAGAACATCGCAGCCGAGCTGCCAGCTGTCTGGACTGCATTTCCTTCCCTCCTCACACGGATCTGTGCCTCCGGGTAAAATGTGCCCAGACCGCGCTTCCCAGACTCGGCCCAGGCTTCAGACGGAGCATCAGGCATGGGGAGCCCACCAGTGACAGCGGAGCGTGACCAGGGAGGAGGAGGAGGAGACGCCTGGTATCCCCAACTTTCCTTGGAGGTGGAGTCTTAAAGCGAGAACGCAGGACTGAGCAAGTTTGTAAATTCTCAGCTCGCTGGACGAGGCTGATGGGTGCTGGCGGTCTGCAAGAGACAGAGAATCTCTGGTGTTGCTGGAACCGAGAGGGAGTCAGAGACGTGGGCAGGAGGCAGAGGCCAGGGGAGAGGGGAGGATGGCGAGACCGAGGGACGGAGGCAGAGACCGTGACGAGCGAGGCCAAGAGGCTGAAATGGACAGAGACATGGAAATAAAGGGACGGAGGGGCAGAGAAGGCACCGAGATAGACAGACTCGGGCGGAGAGGCCTCAAGAGCGGCGGATAGGGACGCAGCGGGGGAGAGGCGGCGGCGGGGCCGCCGCGCGCAGGGCGCGGCGCGGCGCAGACAAAGGCGCGGCCGCGCGGCCGGGTGGCCGGCCGGGACAAAGGCTGGCCCGGGGGCGGGGGCCGCGATGGCGACGGCCGAGGCGGGCGGACTACAAGTCCCAGCAGCCCCCGCTGCGGCCCTCGGCCGGCCCCTCTCGCTCCCCGGGAGCGCCTGGCGGGGCCGCAGGGCCGAGGGGGCCGCCGGCGGGGCTGGCGGGCGGGGGGCTTCCTGCGGGCCCCGGGGGCGGCGACGGGCCGGGCAGGGGCGAGGGGCGCCGGGTGAGTGTCCCCGCGAGCAGGCCGGGCGGGCGGGCGCCGCGAGGGGGGGTGGGCGCGCGGGGGGCCCCTGGCTCGGGGCGCGGCCCGGGGCGACCTCTGTCCACCCCCCACCCCCGCCCCGCGCGCCGCCCGCCCCCCGAGAGCAGAGCCGAGGGCGCGATCGGAGGGGGCCGCGTGAGCCGCGGGCCTAGCGCGCCTGTTCGGCCGCTGCGGCCCCCGGGGGAGGGCCCGGCCGGAGGTGGGCACTGTCCATCGGGAGGTAGGGAGAGGAGGGCACCCCTCGGCTGGCGGCGGGGGCGGAAGTCCAGGACGCCCCCTCCTCTGGAGGCGATCCAGACCCCGCACCCCGCACCCCAAGAGGCCAGGAGTGGCCCCAGGTATTGTTCTCTGGACCCTCCAGCTTGGGGTCGAGAGTTCTGGAGGCCTGTCCTCCAGAGGAGGATCTAGGGGCTCCCTCCCTCCCCCAGGACCCAGTTGTTCCCCCTCACTCTCCAGTCTTGGGGTCCAGCACGGGAAGCCCCCTCCCTGGGAGGTGATCCCGGGTTCCACCTGTCCCCCCACCCCCCCAGGAACTCCGAGAAGGACCCCAGTGCATTCTCCCTGCTTGCAGCTCAGAGATGGGAATTCAGCAGCCCGGGGACTCAGAGGGGACTCAGCCCTGTCCCCTCACCCTCGCTCATGGAACGAGGAGGTGATCTAGGACCTCAGGCCTCTGTGGGTGTGTATCCACTCCCAGTTCTGGCCTTGGGGCTCTGAAGGTCCCCCTCCCCAGAAGGAGAGCCAAAGTCCACCCCCGCCCCATCTCCCAGGAAGAGATCTATTTGTTGCTCCCTCCCCCAGGGAGGCCTAGCCACGGGGTAGGCTTCACCTCCCCTTCAGATAATCCTGAGTTCCCGCCGCTCCCCAGAAGGGGTCCCAGCCTGTTTCTCTGCACCCCTCTCCCTACCTGCAGCCATGGAGCTAGATTTCAGGATCTCTCTTCCCAGACGAGACCGTCCCCGTACCTCAGCCATGGGGTCAGTCAGTCACTCAAGAATCTCCCCTTCTTAGGAGATGGCCCAGGGGTCCCCGGGAACCCAAGAGGAGCTGCAGGTGTTTTTTGGCTACACCCCAGCTAGGGATTCTCTGGTGGCACAGCTGTAAAAACAAAAACAAAAAACCACCTGCAATGTAGGAGACCAGGTTCAATCCCTTGGGTCGGGAAGACCCCTGGATGGCTGGGCAGACACTCCAGTGTTTCTGCCTGGAGCATTCCATGGACAGAGGAGCCTGAGGGGCTCTAGTCCATGAGGTCACATAGTCAGACTTGACACTGAGTGGCCGACACAGCTAGGAGTTAGAATTCAGGATCTTCTATCCAATGGGCCAACCAACAGGCATCCTGACACCTGACCCTACCCTCCTGGCTAAAGGGTCCGTGGGTCTCCCTGCTCCCTCCAGAGGTCCCCACCCACACTCTAGCTGTAGACACTGACCTTCAGGATCGTCTCACATAGAACACAGGTGTTTTGACACCTAGTCCTGCCCTGGAACCGTGAGGTTTCAAATTCACATTGTCTCTTCCCCAGGAAACAAGCCAGGGGTCTGCCTGCTACCCCCAGTGACGCCCGAGGGTTCCAGACATTGTTTCCATCCCCCCACAATCACCCCCCAGATAGAAGCTTCAGAGATCAAGATACTTCCTCTCTAGGTGAGCCAGGTTCCTCACCAGGAACCCCCAAATAGGCCACCCCTGACTATGGGGCTGGAATCCAAGTCACGCACTTAGCAGCAAGCTCAGAATCCAGACGCCCACCCTCTTGCCCACAAAGGGGGCCATGGTCACGGGGACAGATGTCTCGGACTCTCTCTCCTCCACAGGATCCGAGCTTCCCAGGAAAGGAGGAGCCCGGCATGGAGAGAGGGGCGGAGCCATGGAGCTGGGTCCTGGAGACCTCTAGAGCTGGGTCCCCTGACTTCTCCCCAGGTGTGAAGCTGAGAAGGGAGCCCCCTCCCCCTGTCCCCACCAGGGCCCCTCTCCTCCCTGTCCTGTCTGGGGCCAGTGAAGTCGGAAGGATCTGTGTGTGCGCCCCTAGACGGGCTCCCTCTCCCCTGCCCAGGCTCCAAAAGAGACCGCCTACTTCCCCCAAAACTGCTGTCCACTCACCCTCTGCCCTCACCCCGTAGATCCTGCCCGGGGAGCCGGCACTGCCACATCAGCGATGCGGCGCTCCGTCTTAGTCAGGAACCCGGGCCACAAAGGCACCAGGCCCGGTTACGAAGAGCTTGACTCGGACTCGGAAGACCTGGACCCCAACCCAGATGAGCTGGACCAGGTTTCCGAAAACGCAGAGCCTGAGCCGGAAGACCTCAACACTGTGTCTGAGGAGGCGGACCCCAGCTATGACGACCTGGAGCCTGTCTCCGAGGCTCTGGACCCCGAGGGGGAGGCGCCAGGCTCCACTGAGGGGGTCCCTGACTTGGACCCCCAAGATCTCGACCCCATGTCTTCAAGTTTCGACGACCCCGACGTCATCGGCCCCGTCCCCCTGATTCTCGACCCCAACAGCGACACCCCGAGTCCCGCTGCCGCCCCAGACCTGGACCCTCTCTCCTCTAACCTCACGTCCACCCCCGAGGTCCTGACCGCCGCCCCCGCCGTGCTTCCTGCCCCCGCCAGCCCGCCCCGGCCCTTCTCCTGCCCCGATTGCGGGCGAGCCTTCCGCCGCAGCTCGGGGCTGAGTCAGCACCGCCGCACCCACAGCGGCGAGAAGCCCTACCGCTGCCCTGACTGCGGCAAGTCGTTCAGCCACGGCGCCACGCTGGCGCAGCACCGCGGCATCCACACCGGCGCGCGGCCCTACCAGTGCGCGGCCTGCGGCAAGGCCTTCGGCTGGCGCTCCACGCTGCTCAAGCACCGCAGCAGCCACAGCGGCGAGAAGCCGCACCACTGCCCGGTGTGCGGGAAAGCCTTCGGGCACGGCTCGCTGCTGGCGCAGCACCTGCGCACGCACGGAGGCCCGCGGCCGCACAAGTGCCCCGTGTGCGCCAAAGGCTTCGGGCAGGGCTCGGCGCTCCTCAAGCACCTGCGCACGCACACGGGCGAGCGGCCGTACCCGTGCCCGCAGTGCGGCAAGGCCTTCGGGCAGAGCTCAGCGCTGCTGCAGCACCAGCGCACGCACACGGCCGAGCGCCCCTACCGCTGTCCCCACTGTGGCAAGGCCTTCGGCCAGAGCTCCAACCTACAGCACCACCTGCGCATCCACACGGGCGAGCGGCCCTACGCCTGCCCGCACTGCTCCAAGGCCTTCGGGCAGAGCTCGGCGCTGCTGCAGCACCTGCATGTGCATTCGGGCGAGCGTCCCTACCGCTGCCAGCTCTGCGGCAAGGCCTTCGGCCAGGCCTCCAGCCTCACTAAGCACAAGCGAGTGCACGAGGGCGCGGCTGCAGCGGCTGCCGCAGCCGCCAGCCTGGGCCTCAGCCCCACATCCATGCTGAGGCCTGGGCGGGTCTCCCTCCTGGGTCCCGACGCTGTCTCCGTGCTCAGCCCTGGCCCCAGCTCTGGCCTTGACCCTGCCCCTGGCTCTGCGCTGGGCTCCCTCCCCAACCCCAACCCCAAGCCGACCAGGAGCCCTGGCTCTAGCCCCGCGCCTGATTTGGTCCAATCTTCTGACCCTAAGCCTGGGCACAAGGCCAGTTCTGACTGTGCGGCTAGTCCCGACCACAGATCTGGTCCCAGCCCCGATCCGGATTCCCTGCCCAGCCCTGCTCCCAGCTCTGAGTCCCACCCTGACTCCAGCTCTCCCACCTGTGACCCTGTCAGCCCAGCCCTGCCTACGGGCGAGAGGCCCAGCTGGGTGCAGGAGGAAGAAGCAGGGCTGGGGCCCGACGGCTGAAGCGCGCGGGCGCCCACAGGGGCCAGGGAAAGCGTGTGTTGTGCAGTTAGTAAAATCCTCCCACTGCCGCCTGGCTCCGTGTCGTGGTTCTCCTGTTGCTCCTTTTTTCTCTTAACGGGCAGCCGCTTCCTCGGGCGTTGGGAGGGTACAGCCCGAGCGAGCCACACAGATGGAACCTCCGTCTTCTGGCTCCCCCCACAACCTCCTCCACCTCCAGGCCTCCCAGCTTCCCGCAGAAGGCCTCACACTGGCCCATCCCAGCGGGCGCCCCTCTCTCCTCCACACCTGGCCCCTCCGGTCAGGGCCAGGCGCACCGTGCCGCTTGGTCTACACAGCTTCCCTCCCTTTCGGAGCTGACTTTCTACAAAGGTAGGATGTCGGGCAGGTTGACCGTCTGAGCAGGTGGATAGCAGAGGCTGATAGGAAACCGTGTGGACACCCTGCCCTGTCTGCACCCCAGACTTCACCCCCTTGCCCTTCAAAGCCCATGTTGCAGGTGTACCATGCGATAGAGGAGAGATCACTCGCTTAGGCATTCAACAGACATCTGTGGATTGCTCAAGTCTCAGCAGGGAGCAAGATGAGCATGGCCTTGGCATTCACAGAGTTCCGAAACACTTAAAAAAGTTAACTGCAGAATATGGTGCGTTCAAGAAGAGTAACATGACTTCTGATTTAAATAGGGGACAGCTTCTCTGAGGAAGGACATTATAAACCCAATCACTGCTACTTTAATCATCACTACTGTTTGTCCAGACTTGTGCTATGCATTTGCATTTTCTCACTTAATTCTTTTTTAAAATTAATTTTATTGATTTATTGGCTGTGCTGGGTCTTCATTGCTCTGTGTGGGCTTTGCTCTAGTTGCGGCAAGCAGGGGCTACTCTTCATTGCGGTCCACTGGCTCCTCATTGTGGAGGCTTTGACTGTGGAGCACAGGCTCTAGGAAGGCAGGCCCCAGTAGCTGTGACTCACAGACTCTAGAGCGCTGGCTCAGTCGTTGTGAGGCACGGGCTTAGTTGCTCCGAAGCATGTGGGATCTTCCCGGACCAGGGATTGAACTCGTGTCCCCTGCATTGACAGGTGGATTCTAAACCACTGGATCACCAGGGAACGCCTCTCATTTAATTATCTCAACAGCTCCAAAAGACAGATAACTGAGTATTCCATTTTGCAAATAAGAACACTAAGGCACATGGAGTTAGGGACGTTCTGGAAGACCCAGAAGTGGTGGTTGGGAGTGCCTAGACTTAAACCCAAGTTTCCTGCCTTCTGGAGCCTACACTCCAAAAGAAGTCAGTGAGGCTCCCTCCCCCCACAACCTCCTCCACCTCCAGGCCTCCCAGCTTCCCGCAGAAGGCCTCACACTGGCCCATCCCAGCGGGCGCCCCTCTCTCCTCCACACCTGGCCCCTCCGGTCAGGGCCAGGCGCACCGTGCCGCTTGGTCTACACAGCTTCCCTCCCTTTCGGAGCTGACTTTCTACAAAGGTAGGATGTCGGGCAGGTTGACCGTCTGAGCAGGTGGATAGCAGAGGCTGATAGGAAACCGTGTGGACACCCTGCCCTGTCTGCACCCCAGACTTCACCCCCTTGCCCTTCAAAGCCCATGTTGCAGGTGTACCATGCGATAGAGGAGAGATCACTCGCTTAGGCATTCAACAGACATCTGTGGATTGCTCAAGTCTCAGCAGGGAGCAAGATGAGCATGGCCTTGGCATTCACAGAGTTCAAACACTTAAAAAGTTAACTGCAGAATATGGTGCGTTCAAGAAGAGTAACATGACTTCTGATTTAAATAGGGGACAGCTTCTCTGAGGAAGGACATTATAAACCCAATCACTGCTACTTTAATCATCACTACTGTTTGTCCAGACTTGTGCTATGCATTTGCATTTTCTCACTTAATTCTTTTTTAAAATTAATTTTATTGATTTATTGGCTGTGCTGGGTCTTCATTGCTCTGTGTGGGCTTTGCTCTAGTTGCGGCAAGCAGGGGCTACTCTTCATTGCGGTCCACTGGCTCCTCATTGTGGAGGCTTTGACTGTGGAGCACAGGCTCTAGGAAGGCAGGCCCCAGTAGCTGTGACTCACAGACTCTAGAGCGCTGGCTCAGTCGTTGTGAGGCACGGGCTTAGTTGCTCCGAAGCATGTGGGATCTTCCCGGACCAGGGATTGAACTCGTGTCCCCTGCATTGACAGGTGGATTCTAAACCACTGGATCACCAGGGAACGCCTCTCATTTAATTATCTCAACAGCTCCAAAAGACAGATAACTGAGTATTCCATTTTGCAAATAAGAACACTAAGGCACATGGAGTTAGGGACGTTCTGGAAGACCCAGAAGTGGTGGTTGGGAGTGCCTAGACTTAAACCCAAGTTTCCTGCCTTCTGGAGCCTACACTAAGGCAAGGCTGTACAAAGGCCCTGGGGTCACAGAAATGAGCTAGGGGTGGAGATAGGCAGCACTGGATAGAGGGCCCTGGTAGACTCAAGGGCGGTGGTGGGGGGCGGGGGGCGCTGTTTTTCATACCAGAGAAATGGGAAGCTACCTTCAGGTTCTGACAGAGGGCTGACGTGAATTATTTTTGGAAGACACTTCTGACGGCTGGATGGAGGCGGGGAATGGTGGGGGCGGATCAGGAATAAGAGACGAAAATTAGGGAGGTTGCTGCAGTGGCCCAAACCAGGGATGTTGGGGGTTCTGGACTGGTAGCCATACGATTGGAGAAAAGTGGTCCTATTTGGGATATACTTAGGACATGAAGTAGGGTGAATGATTGTTCAGCGAGAGGGGGTTGCGAGTAGCGCAGGGTTTCTGGGAGGGTGGATCCGGCAGCCTTGAGATAGGCTCATCCTGCGACCCCGCGGAGGGAAAGGGATCAAGCTCCCGACACGGAAGTCGAGAAGCTGGCACTGGGCGCGGGAACGACGGGCAGCCAGGGCGGAGCCAGTCCTACACTGGCACGGCCGCATCCAGCCCAGCCCCCAGCACATTCCCGCCCTTCGGCGCTAGGACCTCGCGACCGCCCAGAGGATGCCGGCCGCCCGCCGAGGCGCGCACGCGCGCTGCTCCGGCCGGGGTCTCCGTGGCGCAGGGGCCGCCGGCCTCCCGGGGCCGCGCGGGTCACGTGACCGCGGCGCGAGTCAGCTGATGCGGGAGGGTTTGAAGCGGCGCCGCGAGGGAGCGAGGCCGCGGTGACAGCGCGGGGCGATCGGACCCCGGCGGCCCCGGCCCCGGCATGGCCGTCCCCGCGGGCGCGCGCGGCTCAGGTGAGGGCGCCCGGCCGCCCCGCGAGTCCCAGACGCGGGCTGCGACCCTGCGGGCGGCTGCTCCGACCTGGAGCGGCGGGGCTCGGGCTCCCCTTTCCGCCGCTCCCGGTCTCCCCGCGCGGCGTCCCCGGGCGTCGGGAGGGGCAGAGGGCTCCCGGAGTCTGGGCGGCGGGCGGGCGAGTTCCCCGAGCTCGAGGTGATGGGACCCCCGACGGCCGCTCCGGAGCCCAGGCTGTGCTCTCGAGCGCCTTCCGCTCCGGCAGCTGGCGAGCCGCCAGCTTCTCCGACTCGCGGGGTCCCAGGGTTGGCGTGTGAGCCTCGATTCGGATGACCCTGCTTTGCAGAGACTCCGACAGCGGACCCTGGCTTGTCCAGCCCGCTGGTCGGACTTCCAGGGGCTGCTTCCCCAAACCGAGAGGCGGCCGTTCAGCTTCTCTAAACTCAGGCAGGAGGGCTGGGGGCGGGGCTGCGCCCTTCAACCCGGGCGCCTAACTCAACTTCACATCTCCAAACCTCAGTTGCCTCTCACAGGGGAGCCCGGAGGAATGGCCTGTGTGTGGCTCGTCCCTTCTGAAAACTGGCTTAGACACCTGGAGGATGCCCTGGCCGGTGGAGCCTGGGGTGGGTTAGCTTGTGATCCCAGCCAGGGAGGCGGGCTGCCCTCCAGCTTCCAGCTGTCTTGTAAACAAGCACAGCAGCATCTGAGCGCCAAAGGTATCCGGAGCTGGCCCTCCCTGCAGAACAGGTTGTGACAGTGTCCACATTTCATCCTGGTGGCTGGGCTGGGCAGGGGGCCAGCCAGGCCCTGGAATGAAGCAGAGTTCTTCCAGTGGTCGTGGGGGGTTATGTCAGGGCCTATTTTGGGCTGCTGTGACCAGCTGTGACCCCGGCAGTGGCTGCAAACTTGGACTTTCATCTTGGGGCTGGTCAGGATTGAAAGGAATCAGGCTTAGAATAGCCTCTATTTGGGAGTTCTGTGGCGGCCCAGTGGTTAGGACTGCATGCGTTCACTACCTTGGCCTGGGTTCAATTCCTGGTCGGGGAACTAAGATCCCACAAGCCCCAAAAAATGAAATCAAATGAAAACTAGAACAGCTTCTACGTGCTGAGAAACTATTGAGGCTTAGGGATGGCCTGCTTTCTCAGTATCAAATCCTTAGCTTCCTGGTGAGAGATTTTATTGCCCCATTTTGCAGACGGAAAACTGAGGCTTGGGGAAGCTGAGTGCCCTGAGGCAAGGCTCAGAATTAGTTCAGGTCCTGTCACGTGCCGTGTAGTCTCTGACCAGCACTGTTGCAGATAATCTGTAAAATGTTATGAATTTCCTGGCTTTTCTGAGATCTCTCAGAGTTCTTTCCGGGCTGGAGCTTGGGACCTGCCTTGGCCTGGTCCCCACGTCCCCTCTCTCCTCCCACAGAGACCGAGCGCCTCCTGACCCCAGCCCCAGCTATGGGACCCAGGTGGGGCTGCCCCAGCCGCTTCCACCCTCCAGAAGAGGAAGATCTCCGCGCCGTCTCAAGTACTTCTTCATGAGCCCCTGTGATAAGTTCCGGGCCAAGGGTCGCAAGCCCTTCAAGCTCATGCTGCAGGTGGTGAAGATCTTGGTGGTCACCGTGCAGGTGAGGCCTGCAGCCCCTTTCTCCCAGAATTCCACCCATGGGCCCTGTTTCTCCTGAAGGTGAATCTCGGGTTGGGAACCTCATGTGGGGGGGGGGGGGGGGCAGGGGGACGGTGGATCCTTTAGGAAGCCCTCTGGGGTCTGCAGGGAGCCACTCCCTAAGCGTCACAAATGCCTTTTAATGCTTGGCCATTGTTGTCACCGCTCTTTTATGGATGATGCAGCTGAGGCTCAGAGAGGCTAAGGGACTTGTCCAGTGTCACACAGCAGCTGAGCCTTGGGAGCCCGGCACGCCCGACCCTGGCAGAGTTCTTCCAGTGGTCGTGGGGGGTTATGTCAGGGCCTATTTTGGGCTGCTGTGACCAGCTGTGACCCCGGCAGTGGCTGCAAACTTGGACTTTCATCTTGGGGCTGGTCAGGATTGAAAGGAATCAGGCTTAGAATAGCCTCTATTTGGGAGTTCTGTGGCGGCCCAGTGGTTAGGACTGCATGCGTTCACTACCTTGGCCTGGGTTCAATTCCTGGTCGGGGAACTAAGATCCCACAAGCCCCAAAAAATGAAATCAAATGAAAACTAGAACAGCTTCTACGTGCTGAGAAACTATTGAGGCTTAGGGATGGCCTGCTTTCTCAGTATCAAATCCTTAGCTTCCTGGTGAGAGATTTTATTGCCCCATTTTGCAGACGGGAAAACTGAGGCTTGGGGAAGCTGAGTGCCCTGAGGCAAGGCTCAGAATTAGTTCAGGTCCTGTCACGTGCCGTGTAGTCTCTGACCAGCACTGTTGCAGATAATCTGTAAAATGTTATGAATTTCCTGGCTTTTCTGAGATCTCTCAGAGTTCTTTCCGGGCTGGAGCTTGGGACCTGCCTTGGCCTGGTCCCCACGTCCCCCTCTCTCCCCTCCCACAGAGACCGAGCGCCTCCTGACCCCCAGCCCCAGCTATGGGACCCAGGTGGGGGCTGCCCCAGCCGCTTCCACCCCTCCAGAAGAGGAAGATCTCCGCCGCCGTCTCAAGTACTTCTTCATGAGCCCCTGTGATAAGTTCCGGGCCAAGGGTCGCAAGCCCTTCAAGCTCATGCTGCAGGTGGTGAAGATCTTGGTGGTCACCGTGCAGGTGAGGCCTGCAGCCCCTTTCTCCCAGAATTCCACCCATGGGCCCTGTTTCTCCTGAAGGTGAATCTCCAGTTCGGAACCTCATGTCAGCGGGGGCGGGGGGCAGGGGGACGGTGGATCCTTTAGGAAGCCCTCTGGGGTCTGCAGGGAGCCACTCCCTAAGCGTCACAAATGCCTTTTAATGCTTGGCCATTGTTGTCACCGCTCTTTTATGGATGATGCAGCTGAGGCTCAGAGAGGCTAAGGGACTTGTCCAGTGTCACACAGCAGCTGAGCCTTGGGAGCTGGCACGCGGACCCTGGCAGTCCGATGCTGTGCTGACCCTCCAAGAGAACTGACCCGGTGGCTGCATAGATCATTGCCCCGCCCCCTCCCTGGACCCGGCCTTGCGCCGGGCTCTAGGGACTCCAAGATGAAGCAGCCCGTGTCCTAGGAGCTTCTGTTCTCATGACTTCGGGCGTGTCTCCACGCTTCTAATCTTCCTTCACTAAAGGACCCTAAAGGGAGGCTTTCCAGGTGGCTCAGTGGTAAACAATCCACCTGCCAAGGCGGGAGAGATGGGTTCGATCCCTGGGGCTGGAAGATCCCGCGGAGAAGGGAATGGCAACCCATTCCAGTATTCTTGCCTGGAGAATCCCATGGACAGAGGAGCCTGGTGGGCTACTGTCTAGGGGGTCAACTTAGCAACTAAACAACCGTCGAAAGAAAAAAAAAAACAATAGGAGAGACTTCCCTTGTGGTCCAGTGGCTAAGATTCCGAGCTCCTAATGCAGGGGGTCCAGGTTCAATCCCTGGGCAGGGAATTAGGTCCCACATGCTGCAACTAACACCTGGAGCAGCCAAATAGATAAATGATGAAAAAAACCCCAAAGCAATAGGCGCCCAATAGTGGTCCTTAGCCTGTAGGTTTGGCAACCAGTACACATTTAATGAGCATCTGCTGTTGCTGTGATTTGTGGGAGCAGCCCGCCGTGTGCTTCGCCCTGGGGGCACGGGGTGGGCCTGCCATCGCAGGGAGGGCCCTCTCCTGGCTCTCCCTCCGCTCACCGCCCTGCAGCCCTGCAGGCGGGCCCGTCACCCGCCCTGTGCCTCCCCCCAGCTCATCCTGTTCGGGCTCAGCAACCAGCTGGCGGTGACATTCCGAGAGGAGAACACCATCGCCTTCCGGCACCTCTTCCTGCTGGGCTACGCCGACGGGGCGGATGACACGTTCGCGGCCTACACGCGCGAGCAGCTGTACCAGTCCATCTTCTACGCTGTGGACCAGGTGCGGGCGGCCGGGAGCCGGTGGGCAGCTGGGCCCTCGGGCGAGAGGGTGGCGCTGACCCGCCCCGCTTGGCCCACAGTACCTGGAGCTCCCCGACGTGTCCCTGGGCCGCTACGCCTACGTGCGGGGCGGGGGCGGCCCCTGGGCCAACGGCTCGGCCCTGGCCCTCTGCCAGCACTACTACCACCCGCCCTCCCCCCCGGCCACCTGGGCTCTAGGGACTCAAGATGAAGCAGCCCGTGTCCTAGGAGCTTCTGTTCTCATGACTTCGGGCGTGTCTCCACGCTTCTAATCTTCCTTCACTAAAGGACCCTAAAGGGAGGCTTTCCAGGTGGCTCAGTGGTAAACAATCCACCTGCCAAGGCGGGAGAGATGGGTTCGATCCCTGGGGCTGGAAGATCCCGCGGAGAAGGGAATGGCAACCCATTCCAGTATTCTTGCCTGGAGAATCCCATGGACAGAGGAGCCTGGTGGGCTACTGTCTAGGGGGTCAACTTAGCAACTAAACAACCGTCGAAAGAAAAAAAAAAACAATAGGAGAGACTTCCCTTGTGGTCCAGTGGCTAAGATTCCGAGCTCCTAATGCAGGGGGTCCAGGTTCAATCCCTGGGCAGGGAATTAGGTCCCACATGCTGCAACTAACACCTGGAGCAGCCAAATAGATAAATGATGAAAAAAACCCCAAAGCAATAGGCGCCCAATAGTGGTCCTTAGCCTGTAGGTTTGGCAACCAGTACACATTTAATGAGCATCTGCTGTTGCTGTGATTTGTGGGAGCAGCCCGCCGTGTGCTTCGCCCTGGGGGCACGGGGTGGGCCTGCCATCGCAGGGAGGGCCCTCTCCTGGCTCTCCCTCCGCTCACCGCCCTGCAGCCCTGCAGGCGGGCCCGTCACCCGCCCTGTGCCTCCCCCCAGCTCATCCTGTTCGGGCTCAGCAACCAGCTGGCGGTGACATTCCGAGAGGAGAACACCATCGCCTTCCGGCACCTCTTCCTGCTGGGCTACGCCGACGGGGCGGATGACACGTTCGCGGCCTACACGCGCGAGCAGCTGTACCAGTCCATCTTCTACGCTGTGGACCAGGTGCGGGCGGCCGGGAGCCGGTGGGCAGCTGGGCCCTCGGGCGAGAGGGTGGCGCTGACCCGCCCCGCTTGGCCCACAGTACCTGGAGCTCCCCGACGTGTCCCTGGGCCGCTACGCCTACGTGCGGGGCGGGGGCGGCCCCTGGGCCAACGGCTCGGCCCTGGCCCTCTGCCAGCACTACTACCACCGCGGCCACGTGGACCCGGCCAACGACACCTTCGACATCGATCCGATGGTCGTCACGGGTGAGTGGGCCGCGAGCTGTGGGGAGCCCCGCGATACTAGGATTAAAATTCCACTTGAAAACCCTCCTGCTCGTCTGGGAGAGAGGACGGTCCCCGTGACGGTCTGTTTCAGCAGCGCTCATTCGCTCGACATCTGGGGACCGCTGAGCGCCGGGCCTTGGGGGTCTCGGTAGGGGTGGCCGCCAGTGGCACCGTGGCCTGTCCCCGGGAGTAGAGAGCAGGGGCAGACAACAGATGTCACAACGCAGAGAGGGAGGTGAAGCAGGGGAGGGCCCGTGGGGGACTCCGGGGGGCCTGCCTGTGCCTCCCCCGCCCCCAGTGTCCCTTCCCTGACTCCTCAGACTGTATCCGGGTGGACCCCCCCGAGAGACCCCCAGGGCCCCCCAGTGACGATCTCTCCCTCTTGGATGGCAGCGCCAGTTACAGGAACCTCACACTCAAATTCCACAAGTACTGCCCGGCGGTCGGTCGCTCGAGGGGGCTGGGGCTGGGCGGCAGGACTCCGGGCATCGTCGGGTCGGGAGGGAGCCACTTCCCCAGCAGCGGGGGCGGGCCGGGCGGCGCTGGCTGGTAAACACTTCCTCCGCCAGCTGCAGAGTCAGCACGGGCACAGCATGGCACTAGAGGGCAGCGGCGGGGCGGCGGGCATGGGGCAGACCCCCCTCACCCACGCCTCCCCCCCAGGCTGATCAACGTCACCATCCACTTCCAGCTGAAAACCATCAACCTGCAGAGCCTGATCAACAACGAAATCCCAGACTGCTACACCTTCAGCATCCTGGTGAGCCCACCGTCCCTGGGTGCAGGCGAGGGACCGCGGGGCAGGGCACAGGACTCCTGAGCTGGGGCCCCTGGGCCCAGGGCAGTGTGGGGGCGACGGGGGAGGCTGGGGCTGGAGAGCGTCCGTCCTGCGGGTCTGGGAGCCTCACTCTGCTGAAGTTTACCTTGTCCCGTCCCCTCTCGTGCAGGGCTTTCCTAGGGGCTCAGACAGTAGAGAATCTGCCTGCGATGTAGGAGACCCTGGTTCAATCCCTGGGTTGGGAAGATCCCCTGGAAGAGGCTCCCCACTCCAGTATTCTTGCTGGAGAACCCCATGAACAGAGGAGCTTGGCGGGCTGTAGTCCATGGGGCCACAGGCTCGGGCCGACTGAGCAGCTAAGGTGTCTATCCCGCCCGGCTGCCCCTGCAGATCACATTTGACAACAAGGCCCACAGTGGGCGTGTCCCCATCCGCCTGGAGACCCAGGCCCACATCCAGGAGTGCAAGCACCCCAGCGTCTTCGGCCATGGTGAGCCCCCAGCCCCGGACCAGCGCTGCCCGCAGCCCAGGGCTCTGATCTCCCCAGGCCTCCCCCTCACCCAGAGAGACCCCAGAGCCCACCGAGCAGCCCTGCCGCGTCCCGGGCCTGGCCCAGCCGCTGCCTCACCCAGGCCCTGCCCCCGCCCCTCCCGCAGGAGACAACAGCTTCCGGCTCCTGTTTGACGTGGTGGTCATCCTCACCTGCGCCTTCTCCTTCCTGCTCTGCGCCCGCTCGCTGCTCCGCGGCTTCCTGCTGCAGAACGTGAGAGCTGCCCGCCTCGCCCGCCGGGCTCTGGGGGCCTCAGGCCGGGGGGCGCACCTCCCCTGCGGCCTCACTCCGCCCGCCCCGCCCCCGCAGGAGTTTGTCCGGTTCATGTGGCGGCGGCGGGGACGCGCCATCAGCCTGTGGGAGCGGCTGGAGTTTGTCAACGGCTGGTACATCCTGCTGGTCACCAGCGACGTGCTCACCATCTCGGGCACCATCATGAAGATCGGCATCGAGGCCAAGGTGGGTCCTGCCCGCCTCTGAGCCCTGGGGTCTCCTCCAGACCCCCCCCAACTCCCACCATGCCGGCCCCCACCCCCCCGGGGAAGACCGGACGGGGTTACGCTGCTCCTTCCCCCAGAACCTGGCCAGCTACGACGTGTGCAGCATCCTCCTGGGCACCTCGACCCTGCTCGTCTGGGTCGGCGTCATCCGCTACCTGACCTTCTTCCATAAGTACAACGTAAGGCTCGCCCTCTGACCCCCACCCCCTGCCTGACATAGTTCGAGCCTGTGGCTGAGCAGGAGCTTCCTCCCGTGCCTGCCCCGCCCCCGGGCATACGTCCCTCCCCCTGGGCGGGGCCGTAGGAGCCCCTCTCCCAGACCCCGCCCCCGAGTCCAGCTGGGGGGTGTGCCCGCAGCCCCGGCCTGGCCTGCCGTCCTGCCCCTTTGGAGGCTCCCCCCAGCCTCCGTGGTCACCCCCTCCGCACGCCCTCTGGGGCGGTGGCCACGCGCCCACCGCCGTCCGCGGCCGGCCCTCCCTCCACAGATCCTCATTGCCACGCTGCGGGTGGCCCTGCCCAGCGTCATGCGCTTCTGCTGCTGTGTGGCCGTCATCTACCTGGGCTACTGCTTCTGCGGCTGGATCGTGCTGGGGCCCTACCACGTGAAGGTGGGCGCTGGCCAGGACCCGCCGCCCGGGGTCCCTGGCTCCCCGTCTCACTTCCCGAGCCCTCTGACTCCCGCTGGTCAGCCTGCGGGTGACCTGGTGACCCCGAACGACCTGCCTTGGTCCCTGGTACCTCACCGGCAGGTCGGCACCCATTCTGTCTCTGTGCTCGCTGACCTCCACAGTGACCTTGGCCTTGACCATGGGCCTTGTCATTATTCACGGATCACCCCTCCCCAGCGGGCCTCACCGTGACCGCTGGTGGTCGGCCTGCTGTTCTCTGGGACCCCTCCATGACGCTAACCCCAGCCCCGTCCCGGCCCCGCCCACCACTCCCTCTGACCCCCGGACCCCGCGCCCACCCGCCCGCAGTTCCGCTCGCTGTCCATGGTGTCCGAGTGCCTGTTCTCGCTCATCAACGGCGACGACATGTTCGTGACGTTCGCGGCCATGCAGGCGCAGCAGAGCCGCAGCAGCCTGGTCTGGCTCTTCTCCCAGCTCTACCTGTACTCCTTCATCAGCCTCTTCATCTACATGGTGCTCAGCCTCTTCATCGCGCTCATCACCGGCGCCTACGACACCATCAAGGTCAGCCGCCTGCGAACGCGGCCCCAGAGCTGGGCCCCTCGCGTACCTCGCGGCTGGCCACGGCGGGGTGAGGGGAGCAGGCCCCCGGAGAGAATGTGGGAGACTCCAGGAGGCCACAGGAGAGGGTAGCTCGGACAGGGGTCCCAAGAGGGCTGATCCCACCCGTCACAGTTGTTGTGTTCTTAAGTTTTCTTAAGGTGTGGCGCTCCCACAGGCTGGGCTCCTGCATCTGCTTTTACCGACAGGGAAGCCAAGCCATTGGAGTAGGAAACGGCAACCCACTCCAGTGTACTTTGTTTTTTTAGGCCACTTCTATTGATCTCTCATTTATTTGTCTTTGTTCTTTGGCCTGTGTGGGCCTCCCATCGCGGTGGCGTCTGTTGTTGCGGAGCACCGGCTCTGGGCGCATGCGCTCCAGAGCTCCGGCTCCACAGTTGGGCACATCAGCCCAGCCGCTCCGCGGCACGTGGGATCTTCCCAGGCCAGAGACGGAACCGGCGCCCCTTGCACTACAAGGCGGTGTCCTTCCCCACTGGACCACCAGGGAAGGCCCTCACTCCAGTATTCTTGCCTGGAGAATCCCCATGGTCAGAGGAGCCTAGCAGGCGACAGTCCCTGGGGTCACAAAGAGTCGGACACCACTGAGCACAAAGCCAAGCCATAGATTTTCAAGGTTGGCTACTAAGCAGGCGATGAAACCCAGCTCAACGCAGAACCGTGTGATTCCAGAAGCCCTGCTCCCAGCCCTCTGTCCTGTGCGAGCGGGGAAGGGTGGTGGTCCCGCCGGCTGCGGGGCTCAGAGCAGCACGTGGGCGTGACGGGTCGACAGGCTCTTGAAGCAAGTGTGTTTGAGGGCCTGTTCTGGGGCCGGGCGCACGTGGTCTGTCCAAGACGGGTGGGCAAGATGGACAGTCCACACACTGCAGCAGGAGGCCCCTGCTTTAGACGGCGCGGGGCTGAGTCCAGGGGCGTTTCTAGAATGTGCTGTCTGGTCTCCAACCACATGGGACTAGTTACACTTTGACCTCAAGGAAAATGAAACAAAATGCTACGTTCAGTTCCTCACACACCAGACACAGAGCGAGCACCCCAACGCCGGTGTGGCTCGTAATTACCAGAGTCGGACAGCATAGATAGCAGACCTTCTCATCATCTCAGAAGGTTCTGGACTGAGGAGACAAGAGCCCAAGAGAGCGCCCCAGGGAGAAGGAACAGCCAGAAAGGATCTGAGAAGAGAGTGGACCCGTGAGGTTGGGGCGTCTGTAGACACGCCTGGACGTCCAGCCAGCCCACAGGCGTGTCTGTGTCACTCAGGCCCAAGGAGCCCTCGCAGTCTTCCTCTTAAAGATCACACGCGTGTACCTGCCTCGGGGGGTACAATCCCAGACCTTGCTGCCACTGTGTGCTCCCAGGAGGTGGCTGTCGGGCACCCAGACTGGGTCAGGCGTGGCTCTCGGTGGTGGAGCCGCTGCCGAAGGCCCCAGCTGACCGAAATTCACGGTGAGCGCACATTCAGTGGTCAGGGAACGGCTCAGCGTGAAGCAAACCACGCGAAACAGCAGGTGGAGGGCACAGCACGAGCCAACACCCGGAGCGGGGAGCTGGACTGGTCCACGAGGATCAGGGAGGAGATTCAGACCCCAAAGGCGGTGTCCTTCCCCACTGGACCACCAGGGAAGGCCCTCACTCCAGTATTCTTGCCTGGAGAATCCCCATGGTCAGAGGAGCCTAGCAGGCGACAGTCCCTGGGGTCACAAAGAGTCGGACACCACTGAGCACAAAGCCAAGCCATAGATTTTCAAGGTTGGCTACTAAGCAGGCGATGAAACCCAGCTCAACGCAGAACCGTGTGATTCCAGAAGCCCTGCTCCCAGCCCTCTGTCCTGTGCGAGCGGGGAAGGGTGGTGGTCCCGCCGGCTGCGGGGCTCAGAGCAGCACGTGGGCGTGACGGGTCGACAGGCTCTTGAAGCAAGTGTGTTTGAGGGCCTGTTCTGGGGCCGGGCGCACGTGGTCTGTCCAAGACGGGTGGGCAAGATGGACAGTCCACACACTGCAGCAGGAGGCCCCTGCTTTAGACGGCGCGGGGCTGAGTCCAGGGGCGTTTCTAGAATGTGCTGTCTGGTCTCCAACCACATGGGACTAGTTACACTTTGACCTCAAGGAAAATGAAACAAAATGCTACGTTCAGTTCCTCACACACCAGACACAGAGCGAGCACCCCAACGCCGGTGTGGCTCGTAATTACCAGAGTCGGACAGCATAGATAGCAGACCTTCTCATCATCTCAGAAGGTTCTGGACTGAGGAGACAAGAGCCCAAGAGAGCGCCCCAGGGAGAAGGAACAGCCAGAAAGGATCTGAGAAGAGAGTGGACCCGTGAGGTTGGGGCGTCTGTAGACACGCCTGGACGTCCAGCCAGCCCACAGGCGTGTCTGTGTCACTCAGGCCCAAGGAGCCCTCGCAGTCTTCCTCTTAAAGATCACACGCGTGTACCTGCCTCGGGGGGTACAATCCCAGACCTTGCTGCCACTGTGTGCTCCCAGGAGGTGGCTGTCGGGCACCCAGACTGGGTCAGGCGTGGCTCTCGGTGGTGGAGCCGCTGCCGAAGGCCCCAGCTGACCGAAATTCACGGTGAGCGCACATTCAGTGGTCAGGGAACGGCTCAGCGTGAAGCAAACCACGCGAAACAGCAGGTGGAGGGCACAGCACGAGCCAACACCCGGAGCGGGGAGCTGGACTGGTCCACGAGGATCAGGGAGGAGATTCAGATGGTTGGAGGGGACGGGGCGTCTCTCATGCCAGGCCCCGGGGCCTCTCTCCCCAGCACCCGGGCGGAGCGGGCGCAGAAGTGAGCGAGCTCCAGGCCTACATCGCACAGTGCCAGGACAGCCCCACCTCCGGCAAATTCCGCCGTGGGAGCGGCTCCGCCTGCAGCCTCCTCTGCTGCTGTGGCAGGTTCGAGGCGCGCGGGCTCGGGTTTGGGATTGGCTGGCGGAGGGGAAGCCATCTCCGCTAACACTGCCCCTCTTCCAGGGACGCTTCAGAGGAGCACTCTCTGCTGGTGAATTGATTCGTACCCAGACTTAATGCCACTGGACCTTAGTCCCGGGACTGCTGAGACCCACGCTTATTTATTTCCAGCTTTGCTTTTAAGGACCAGCTCTCCGTCGCGCCCCGTGAGGGCCTGGGCCAGTCGGCTCGGACATTGGAGTTGGAAACGGGGAGGGCGGGCGGGGGTATTAAATAAACAGGAAAACAAACTTGTTCTTATTGCTAGCGGGGGCGGCATTCCCTACGCCAACTAGTCACGGTCCCTTTAAAGCGTCGCCACACTCGACGCGGCCAGGTCCGCGCGACCTTCCCTGCAGGGCGCGGGGCGGGGCTGCAGAGCGCCCCGCGGTGAATAATTTAAAGGGGCCGCGCCTACGCGCTGGGCGGAACGCTAACGGAGTTGTCGCAGGGTGGACCCCGGCTGCGGCCCCTGGGTAAGTCTGGGTTTTCTCCGCCCGGCAGGGGCCCCCCCTTCGCGGGTTGTTACCGAGCCTTCGCCTTCCCCAAGATCTGTCCTTCGCCAATTCTTGGTAGCTCCCGACTCTCCCATCGTCCCTACCCCGCCCCCCGCCCCCCTCCCCAGCTCACAGCAGGTGTTTTCACACGGGCAGCCAGGTGCACCTTTGGGCAGAAGGAGACCAGTCCGCTGTGACTTTTCCAGGTAGTGTCTCAAGGGCCCAGTGACTCCCCCAAATTTCCATTAATACTCTAATGTTACCAGAAACAGCCTCAGCCTCCAGAAAACTCAGTAATATTCTAGCATTCTTCATTATCACGCTCGAACGACTCCAGGCATGTGCCCAACCAGCTCCTGGTTTTCTCAGTAATAGTCCTATAGTCCTGAAAATCTCTCGGTAACTTTCTGTTGACCCCCGGTGTTTTCAGCGTCCCTGGCTATGTCTCCCAGCCTTGTCCCCCGAGTCCCAGTGCTGCTCCGCACCATCAGAGAACCCCTTAAACTTCAGTTACGTGACAGTAAATCTCCAGCATCGACCAGTAACACCTAGCGAGCCCACCCCACTCCCAGCGCCCCAGGATGCTGTGAGACCCCGGCACTGCATCGCGACCCCTCGTGAAGGTGCTCCAGGCAGCACTGCCGCGTGCCTCAGTCTCTGTCCCACCCGAGCCAGGCTTGGGCCGGGAGCCAGACATTTCCCCGGTCCCATGATTGGGACCCAGTTTCCCTGGGATGCAGTATCCAGTGTTCGCAGGGGATGCGGGGGTGCGGCCTAGGGTCCGGACTGACTCTACAGACTTCAGAGGGGGCCACCTGCTGGAGAGAGCCGTGCCCCTTCGGGTACTTGTTCGCTGGCTGCCGGTAGTAAGTGTCCGGCCGGCTACCCTTTGACCCCAGAGTAGGGCTGGACGAGTAGGGCGTCAGGTCAGCTTGTTGAGTAAGTAAGGAGAGCCTGGTGGGGGCCTGGGGACCCACCTCGCTCCCTAGTTCCGGCCCCGAGCTCAATTTGCCCCCACCCCTCTGCTCCGCAGCGCCCCTCCAACCGTCCCCAAGCTGGCAGAGAAACCAGGGTGGGGCAGGGGCTGCTGCAGGGGAGGGGCGGGCTCAGAGTGACGAGTGACGACTTGCCCGGATTCTTTCGGCTTCTTATTCTCCTCTTATTCTTATTCTCAAGTTGCCAGACGTACCGCCCAACTTGAAGAAATCGATGGACGCCCCGCTGCAAACCGGAATGGTAAGGGTTAGGATGTGTGCTTCCGCCGGGAGGACTACAATTCCCGACGTGCTTAGTGCGCAGCATCGTGGTCCCGCGATAACCAGGCTGCGTCTGTTCAGGCCGAACTACGTTTCCCGGCGTGCACTGCGGACCGCCGAACCTCCAGAAAGAGTGGACTCCCCGGAGGGGAGGGAGCCGCGCTGACCCATTTCGCAGATGGGGACTTCGAGGGCAGAGCCGACTTTGACCTCGGGGGCGGAGTTGGCTCAGTTGGACGGGGTCTCGGGCGTCCCGGCCCCCGGGGGAGGCTTGGCGGGCCCAGTATGCGATGCGCAGCCAGTGCCGTTCGTCCCGCAGGTGCTGGGCGTGATGATCGGGGCTGGAGTCGCGGTGCTGGTCACGGCCGTGCTCATTCTGCTGCTGGTGCGGAGACGCCGAGTGCCGAGTGAGGACCTGCAGGGCCTTCTGGGGCTATTGGGGGATGGGTCCTGAAATGTCCGGGTCTCTGAGGCCGTAGAGATGGGACTTGCTGGAACCTGTACGCAGCGTCCCCGTCTCTCGCCGTGCGGAGAACAAGCAGAGCTCAGAATGCTCCTCTCCGCACTTATCCCCAGAAACCCCAGCCCCGGATGGTCCCCGGTATCGATTCCGGAAGAGAGACAAAGTACTTTTCTATGGCCGGAAGATTATGCGGAAGGTGAGTCTGGGACCCCCCTGGGGCTCCCACTGGCCCCACCGAGGCCCTGGCCCTTTCCCTGGTTGTACTTAGTAAGCCCGCCGCTCTCCTTTGATAAAGAGCCTACTGCGCCCCTCACCCTACGGTCTGAATTGAGAGTTCATGCGTTCCTCTAACCCCTAGTTCCGCCCCGAGCTCAATTTGCCCCCACCCCTCTGCTCCGCAGCGCCCCTCCAACCGTCCCCAAGCTGGCAGAGAAACCAGGGTGGGGCAGGGGCTGCTGCAGGGGAGGGGCGGGCTCAGAGTGACGAGTGACGACTTGCCCGGATTCTTTCGGCTTCTTATTCTCCTCTTATTCTTATTCTCAAGTTGCCAGACGTACCGCCCAACTTGAAGAAATCGATGGACGCCCCGCTGCAAACCGGAATGGTAAGGGTTAGGATGTGTGCTTCCGCCGGGAGGACTACAATTCCCGACGTGCTTAGTGCGCAGCATCGTGGTCCCGCGATAACCAGGCTGCGTCTGTTCAGGCCGAACTACGTTTCCCGGCGTGCACTGCGGACCGCCGAACCTCCAGAAAGAGTGGACTCCCCGGAGGGGAGGGAGCCGCGCTGACCCATTTCGCAGATGGGGACTTCGAGGGCAGAGCCGACTTTGACCTCGGGGGCGGAGTTGGCTCAGTTGGACGGGGTCTCGGGCGTCCCGGCCCCCGGGGGAGGCTTGGCGGGCCCAGTATGCGATGCGCAGCCAGTGCCGTTCGTCCCGCAGGTGCTGGGCGTGATGATCGGGGCTGGAGTCGCGGTGCTGGTCACGGCCGTGCTCATTCTGCTGCTGGTGCGGAGACTCCGAGTGCCGAGTGAGGACCTGCAGGGCCTTCTGGGGCTATTGGGGGATGGGTCCTGAAATGTCCGGGTCTCTGAGGCCGTAGAGATGGGACTTGCTGGAACCTGTACGCAGCGTCCCCGTCTCTCGCCGTGCGGAGAACAAGCAGAGCTCAGAATGCTCCTCTCCGCACTTATCCCCAGAAACCCCAGCCCCGGATGGTCCCCGGTATCGATTCCGGAAGAGAGACAAAGTACTTTTCTATGGCCGGAAGATTATGCGGAAGGTGAGTCTGGGACCCCCCTGGGGCTCCCACTGGCCCCACCGAGGCCCTGGCCCTTTCCCTGGTTGTACTTAGTAAGCCCGCCGCTCTCCTTTGATAAAGAGCCTCTGGATCTGCGCCCCCTCACCCTACGGTCTGAATTGAGAGTTCATGCGTTCCTCTAACCCCTCCGCTTAATTCTCCCAGGTTTCACAGTCCACTTCCTCCCTCGTGGACGCCTCCGTCTCCACCACTTCCCGGCCGCGCATGAAGAAGAAACTTAAGATGCTCAATATTGCCAAGAAGTAAGGCTGTGATGGGCGTCCCTGGGCCTAGGTTCGGGACTTTTTTGAGCGCTCGACCCACACCAAAGGGTGTATATCAGGCTTCTTTGACACCCGCGGACTGCCTGTCTTGAGGAGTCTCTCCACATCAGTGGGACTATTTCAGAGCTCTCCCCTGTCAGGCAGGCTGTTTCTGTCCCTCGAGGGCTCTCACGATGACCGTCCCCTATCACAGAGCCATCTGTAACTTATTTAGTCCCCAGTCACTATCTCCGGCTTCCCTGGTGGCTCAGTGATAACAAAAAAATCTGCCTACCAGTGCAGAAAATGAGGGTTTGATTCCTGGGGCCAGAAGATTCCCTGGAGAAAGGCTGACAGTCCACTCCAGTCTCCTTGCCTGGAGGATCCCATGGACAGAGGCGCCTGGTGGGCGACAGTCCATGGGCTCGCGAAGAATCAGACTTGACTGAGCAACTAAACAGCAGCACTGTCAGAGATGCCTGGCTGTACCCTTGGTCAATCTTCCCACGCAAGAATCCACCGGGGTTCTCTCTGGCGTTTCTGGGACTTGCCAGAGGGGCTGTCTCTGGCTTTTGTTCCCCTCCTCTTGATCTCCACAGCCTCTCGACACCCGGGAGCATCTCTCTGTGCCTTCTCTCTGAGTTCTTCCCCAGCTGCAGGGAGGCTCTGTCAGGGGCTTCTCTTCCTAGGAGTTATCTCAAGACTCTCTAAACGCTAAAGACGGGAAGGCCGTCCCAGGACGTCGTCAGAAGTGGGCTACCTTGGGGTTTCTGAGAAAGGCTCGCCCACGGATCGTTGTATGCTGAGAGCCGACTGCGGGGTCTGCTGACATCGTAGGGTCCACGCGACACTCTGTCTCAGGGTCTCTTCACACTGAGGCGCCGTTCCAGGGCTGGCCACGGTCCGGAGGCGCGCTGTCCCGTGACTCTCTAGGCTTGAGCGGTAGGCCTGCCTCTACATCTTCCTCAGGTAACC
Organism: Tragulus kanchil; assembly: GCA_022376925.1. Taxonomy (NCBI): domain Eukaryota; kingdom Metazoa; phylum Chordata; class Mammalia; order Artiodactyla; family Tragulidae; genus Tragulus; species Tragulus kanchil. Next base: position 6,505,649 of record JAIOJX010000029.1, read on the forward strand.
GAGAGCCTGTTCCCCTCCGGGGCGGCCTCATGGCCTGACGGTGCAGCCTCGAGCTGCTCCCCCATGTCACTGTAGTCCTTCAAAGGCCCCCATGTCGCTGTAGTCCTTAAAAGGGCCATCTGTGCTCTCCGTGACCCGGCCAGGGCTAGCCCGAGGACCTTCCGGATCAGAAGGGCAGCTCTTGCTGGCTTTCTCTGTTCCGTAGAGTTTGTGTGCGTGCGTGCTAAGTCGCTTCCGTTGCCTCCAATTCTTTGCGACCCCATAGACTGTAGCCTGCCAGGCTCCTCTGTCCATGGGGCTTCTCCAAGCAAGAGTACTGGGGTGGGTTGCCATGCCTTTCTCTAGGGGATCTTCCCAAACTTAGGGATCGAACCCACTGCATCTCCTGCAGGTTCTTTACCACGAGTGCGCCTGGGAAGCCCATGTGGAGTTTAATTCAGTAATTAAGCTCATCCTAGAGAGTCTGTGTTGAGCATCATTTTTTTTTTTTTGGGGGGGGGGGGGGGGGGGGGGGGGGGGGGGCGTGCGGGCCACTTCTATTGCTCTTTCATTTATCTGTTTTTATCCATCTTTGTTCTTTGGCCCGTGTGGGCCTCGCATTGCAGTGGCCTCTGTTATCGCAGAGCACCGGCTCTGGGCGCATGCGCTCCAGAGCTCTGGCTTGGTAATTGGACACATCGGTCCAGCCGCTCCGCGGCACATGGGATCTTCCCAGGCCAGGGATCGAACCAGCGTCCCTTGCACTGCAAGGCAGTGTCCTTACCCACTGGACCACCAGGGAAGCCCTGTGTTGAGCATCGTGTGACCAGCGGAAGGGCTGTCTCAGTTCTGGCTGTGCCTTGCAGGGAAGAGCTCGCCCAGGTCCCTGGTCGGCAGAGGGGCCGTGTCTGGATCCTCTGCCTGTAACCGGGGCTGTCTCAAGAATCTGTGACCATCCAAGGGGCTCTCGCAGGGCTGTCTGCAGCTTGGGAGAAAGGGTTAGCTCAGGGATCGTTATCAAGAGCAGACAGGCTGCATCTGGGGTCTCCGGGTATAGGAGCAGTTACCCTGGGGGTCTCCCTCTCGGAAGGAGGGTATACCAGACGTCTGGTCTGGGACTGCCACCGGATGGGCCATGTCCATTCTGCTCATGCCTTGGAAGCTGTGTCAGCAGTCAGTCCAAGGAGAAGGTCCATCTCGGGCGCCGCTGACTGGGGGAGGGTGACCTCAGGATGTCCCATCAGGGGTCAGCAAGTTTCTCCTCTGTTGGGCCACAACTTAGGCTTTGCAGGACCTTCCGGATCAGAAGGGCAGCTCTTGCTGGCTTCTGTTCCGTAGAGTTTGTGTGCGCGTGCTAAGTCGCCTGCTGCCTCCAATTCTTTGCGACCCCATAGACTGTAGCCTGCCAGGCTCCTCTGTCCATGGGGCTTCTCCAAGCAAGAGTACTGGGGTGGGTTGCCATGCCTTTCTCTAGGGGATCTTCCCAAACTTAGGGATCGAACCCACTGCATCTCCTGCAGGTTCTTTACCACGAGTGCGCCTGGGAAGCCCATGTGGAGTTTAATTCAGTAATTAAGCTCATCCTAGAGAGTCTGTGTTGAGCATCATTTTTTTTTTTGGAGGAGGGTGGGGGGTAGGGAGGGAGGGGGCGGGCGGACCACTTCCACTGGTCTTTCATTTATCTGTTTTCATCCATCTTTGTTCTTTGGCCCGTGTGGGCCTCGCATTGCAGTGGCCTCTGTGGTCTCAGAGCACCAGCTCCCAGGCGCATGCGCTCCAGAGCTCCGGCTCGGTAATTGGACACATCGGTCCAGCCGCCCCACGGCACGTGGGATCTTCCTAGGCCAGGGATGGAACCAGTGCGCCTTGCACTGCAAGGTGGTGTCTTTACCCACTGGACCACCAGGGAAGCCCTGTGTTGAGCATCGTGTGACCAGCGGAAGGGCTGTCTCAGTTCTGGCTGTGCCTTGCAGGGAAGAGCTCGCCCAGGTCCCTGGTCGGCAGAGGGGCCGTGTCTGGATCCTCTGCCTGTAACCGGGGCTGTCTCAAGAATCTGTGACCATCCAAGGGGCTCTCGCAGGGCTGTCTGCAGCTTGGGAGAAAGGGTTAGCTCAGGGATCGTTATCAAGAGCAGACAGGCTGCATCTGGGGTCTCCGGGTATAGGAGCAGTTACCCTGGGGGTCTCCCTCTCGGAAGGAGGGTATACCAGACGTCTGGTCTGGGACTGCCACCGGATGGGCCATGTCCATTCTGCTCATGCCTTGGAAGCTGTGTCAGCAGTCAGTCCAAGGAGAAGGTCCATCTCGGGCGCCGCTGACTGGGGGAGGGTGACCTCAGGATGTCCCATCAGGGGTCAGCAAGTTTCTCCTCTGTTGGGCCACAACTTAGGCTTTGCAGGCTGCCTTCAGCGGTGGTGCAGACCCTCGCTTCTGCCGGTGGGTCCCTGAAGCAGCCGCAGACGTGTCAGTGAACGAGCGTCGTGGTGTGCCGCTAACCTGATTTACCGAAGGAGGTGGCTGGCCTGATGTGGTCGGCGGGCCAGCTGGAGTTTGCTGAGCCCTGCTCTAGTGACGCCGGGGAAGGGCTCTGTGCACGCGGAGGTCTGCCTGAGCCTTCTCGCGCTCCCTGCGCCCCCCGTCCCGTCTCCTCCCACCAGGATCCTGCGCATCCAGAAGGAGGCGCCCACGCTGCAGCGGAAGGAGCCCCCGCCCGCCGTGCTGGAGGCCGACCTGACCGAGGGCGACCTGGCCAACTCGCACCTGCCCTCCGAGGTGCTCTACATGCTCAAGAACGTCCGGTCAGTGCCGGGGCGGCGGGGGCGGGGGCCGAGGCCGCGGAGCTGGGGCTGACCCGCTCGCCCGCGCCTCTCCGTCCCCCGCACCAGGGTGCTGGGCCACTTCGAGAAGCCGCTGTTCTTGGAGCTCTGCCGGCACATGGTCTTCCAGCGGCTCGGCCAGGGGGACTACGTCTTCCGGCCCGGCCAGCCCGACGCCAGCATCTACGTGGTCCAGGACGGACTGCTGGAGCTCTGCCTGCCGGGCCCTGTGAGTGGGCCGCCCTGGGGGCCCCATAGGCAGGGGTGCTGTGGTCCCTGGGGACGGGCAGGGCTTCGGGTCAGCAGGGCTGGTGGGCGTTGCTGAACATTGGCCGCACCCGTGGCTTGCGGAATCTCAGTCCCCCGACCAGGACTCAAACCCAGGCCGCGGCAGTGAAAGCGCCTTCCTAACCCCTAGGCCACCGGGGAGGTCCCGAGGTCGGGGTCCAGTGAGGTGTGCAGGCAGGGGTCGGAGCAGGTGCCCTGGCCTCCGGGCCGGCCCGCACGGTCACTGGTTACAGTGAGTGACGCTGGCCGGAGGGTCAGTGGGCTCGGGGGTCAGGGGGCACCAGACTAAGTGAGAAGGAGGGTCAGTGGCGCGGTTGGGGGCGAGATGCGGGTCAGCGGGGTAGAGCCCTGGTCGACGCCCACCTCTCCGGGTGTCTCAGGACGGGAAGGACTGCGTAGTGAAGGAGGTGGTCCCCGGGGACAGCGTCAACAGCCTCCTGAGCATCCTGGACGTCATCACCGTGAGTGTCCCGATCTGATGCGTCCCCGACGCGGCCAGGGGTCCCCTCGAGGCAGCGGCATTGGAAGGGGCGGGGGCGGCGGGCAGGGGGCTCTCACCGCCCCGCTGACCTCCGCCCTCCTCGTGACCCCCGCGCCCCCAGGGTCACCAGCACCCCCAGCGGACGGTGTCCGCCCGGGCGGCCCGCGACTCCACGGTGCTGCGGCTGCCGGTCGAGGCCTTCTCAGCCGTCTTCACCAAGTACCCCGAGAGCCTGGTGCGGGTGGTGCAGGTCAGCGGGCGTCCACTTCCTTCCGCGACGACCGCGCCCATCACGGGCTCCTGGGGCCGGGCCCCCGGCAGGCGCTCACGCTGGGCTTATCGGTCCTGAGCAGCCGGACCTCCCTGACACACGGGCTGCCTCCGCCCCAGCTCCCCAGGCTTCTGCCCCATGCCTGTGGGTTCCTCTTTGGCTCCTGTAGCCCCGCCCAGCCCCGTCCTGTGCTGACCTTGACCTCTGACCTCCGTTCCATCTCCTTCTCCCCATCCACGGCCCCTCCCCCTGAGTGCCTGGTCCCCACCTTCTCCCGCGGCTCACCCCCTTTCTCCCTGGCCCCTCCTCTGCCAACCACGGCCCCTGAAGATCATCATGGTCAGGCTGCAGCGGGTCACTTTCCTGGCGCTTCACAACTACCTGGGGCTGACCAACGAGCTCTTCAGCCACGTGAGCTGCCCGCGGAGCGCCCGGGGCCGGAGGGGCGAGGGCCGCCTGCCGCCCCGGCTGTGCCCTGAGGCTGCCTTCTGCCCATAGGAGATCCAGCCACTGCGCCTCTTCCCCAGCCCGGGCCTCCCCGCCCGCACCAGCCCTGTGCGCGGCTCCAAGCGGATGGTCAGCACCGGGGCGACGGAGGAGCCGCGGGAGACCTCCGGCCGACCGCCCGACCCCCCTGGGGCCCCGCTGCCTGGGGCTGGAGCGACCCAAGGTGCCTCGTGCCTGGCGCCCAGGAGCTCGGGCGGGTCCAGCCCACTCCCAGGGAGGCCACCCTCTGCTTTCGGGGCCTGTCTTAGTTCCTCAGAGACTCCCACGGACCTGCCCAGCACCCCCACACTGAAAGCGTTAGTCACTTCCGTCGTGTTCGACTCTTTGCGACCCCATGGACTATAGCCCGCCAGGCTCCTCTGTCCATGGGATTCTCCAGGCAGGAACACTGGAGTGGGTGGCCATTTCCTCCTCCGGGGATCTTCCGGACCCAGGGATGGAACCCTGGTCTCCCTCACTCTAGGCAGATCCTTTACCCTCTGAGCCACCAGGGAAACCCTCAGCTCCCCATAGCTCTCCTGACCAGGTCTCCAGGTCTGCCTCCTGCCTGGGTCCCCCGGACCCCTGGCCTTAGTCCCGTGGGCCCACTGGAATCGCTTTTCCTAGTCCCTGGTCCCCAGGAGCCCTTCAGCTCCCACCCTGTGATCCCAGCTCTAGACCCGGGGCTCCGAGGGGCCGGAGCCTGAGCACGCCTCTCCCCCAGGGGACCCAGTGAAGCCCGCGTCCCTGGACACCTCCGCGCCCCTTGCTGAGTCGCTGCATCTCCATGCCAGTGGACATCTCAGGTTTGGGGCACCGGGTGGAGCTGGGGAGGCCGTCGAATTTCACGGAGGTGCTTATTTTTGGCTGCACTGGGTCTTGCTGGGATCTTATCGCGGTGGCTGGTCCCCACCTTCTCCCGCGGCTCACCCCCTTTCTCCCTGGCCCCTCCTCTGCCAACCACGGCCCCTGAAGATCATCATGGTCAGGCTGCAGCGGGTCACTTTCCTGGCGCTTCACAACTACCTGGGGCTGACCAACGAGCTCTTCAGCCACGTGAGCTGCCCGCGGAGCGCCCGGGGCCGGAGGGGCGAGGGCCGCCTGCCGCCCCGGCTGTGCCCTGAGGCTGCCTTCTGCCCATAGGAGATCCAGCCACTGCGCCTCTTCCCCAGCCCGGGCCTCCCCGCCCGCACCAGCCCTGTGCGCGGCTCCAAGCGGATGGTCAGCACCGGGGCGACGGAGGAGCCGCGGGAGACCTCCGGCCGACCGCCCGACCCCCCTGGGGCCCCGCTGCCTGGGGCTGGAGCGACCCAAGGTGCCTCGTGCCTGGCGCCCAGGAGCTCGGGCGGGTCCAGCCCACTCCCAGGGAGGCCACCCTCTGCTTTCGGGGCCTGTCTTAGTTCCTCAGAGACTCCCACGGACCTGCCCAGCACCCCCACACTGAAAGCGTTAGTCACTTCCGTCGTGTTCGACTCTTTGCGACCCCATGGACTATAGCCCGCCAGGCTCCTCTGTCCATGGGATTCTCCAGGCAGGAACACTGGAGTGGGTGGCCATTTCCTCCTCCGGGGATCTTCCGGACCCAGGGATGGAACCCTGGTCTCCCTCACTCTAGGCAGATCCTTTACCCTCTGAGCCACCAGGGAAACCCTCAGCTCCCCATAGCTCTCCTGACCAGGTCTCCAGGTCTGCCTCCTGCCTGGGTCCCCCGGACCCCTGGCCTTAGTCCCGTGGGCCCACTGGAATCGCTTTTCCTAGTCCCTGGTCCCCAGGAGCCCTTCAGCTCCCACCCTGTGATCCCAGCTCTAGACCCGGGGCTCCGAGGGGCCGGAGCCTGAGCACGCCTCTCCCCCAGGGGACCCAGTGAAGCCCGCGTCCCTGGACACCTCCGCGGCCCCCTTGCTGAGTCGCTGCATCTCCATGCCAGTGGACATCTCAGGTTTGGGGCACCGGGTGGAGCTGGGGGAGGCCGTCGAATTTCACGGAGGTGCTTATTTTTGGCTGCACTGGGTCTTGCTGCGCATCTTATCGCGGTGGCTTCTCTCGTTGCAAAGCGTGGGCTCTCAGGCTGAGGTGCTCCAAAGCATGTGGGATCTTCCAGATCAGGGGCCGGACTCGTGTTCCCTGCACTGGCAGGTGGGGTCTTCACCACCGGACCCCCAGGGAAGTCCACCCATCAAATTTCTGGATTACACGCAGGCCTCCCAGTCGTGTTTTCTCATTCATGAAATAGGACTATCGGGGCACTTCCTCATGTCACTCTTTGCTGGGTCCTCGTGGAGACGGTGCCCTCCCCACCTCCGTGAGAAGGGATGGGAGGGAGAGAGTTGTGATTCGATTAGTCATGTCTGGTCGGCTGTAGGGGTACACAGGTGGCGATCTATTAGTCGTGTCTGTATGGCTGTGGTCTGGGATGAAGTAGGTAGTGCTTGCTTAGATGGCAGTTGGGGTCTCTCTCCTATTCATTGCATTTGTTGCCCCTGTCCACCACAGGCTTGCAGGGTGGCCCTCGCTCCGACTTCGACATGGCATATGAACGGGGCCGGATCTCCGTGTCCCTGCAGGAAGAGGCCGCAGGGGGGTTCCAGGCAGCCCCAGCTCGGGTAAGGTCCTGCCTCTTCTCCCCAACTGCCCCACGGCGCCACTCCGGTCCCTCCAGGTTCCCTGGCCAGGCCACAGATGGAGTCCCCCGGGAGGAAGGTCGGGGGAAGGGAGAGGAGCAGGGGGTCACAGACCCTGCCCACGCAGACGCCCAATCAGGAGCCCCGGGAGCAGCCGGCAGGCGCCTGTGAGTACAGCTACTGTGAGGACGAGTCAGCCCCCGGCCGCTGCCCCTTCGGGCCCTACCAGGGCCGCCAGACAAGCAGCATCTTCGAGGCGGCGAAGCGCGAGCTGGCCAAGCTGATGCAGATCGAGGTGGGCAGCCAGGGCGTCGGGGCCGGGCAGGGGGGCGGGCCAGGGCGTCGGGGCCAGGTGGGGTAGGGGCCAGGTGGGCAGCCAGGGCGTCGGGGGCGAGGTGGGCAGCCAGGGCGTCGGGGGCCGGGCAGGGGTGCGGGCCAGGGCGTCGGGGCCAGGTGAGGTAGGGGTCAGGCAGGGGTGGGGGGCCTGGCTGGGCCAGCTTGAGCCCCTCCCTCCTCCCCAGGACCCCTCCCTCCTGAATAGCCGAGTCCTGCTCCATCACGCCAAAGCCGGCACCGTCATCGCCCGCCAGGGGGACCAGGTGAGGCTGGCCCCAGACCCTGAGCCGAGCCCTCTCCCTCTCCCTCCCTGACCTCTGACCCTTGACTTTGCACCTTAAATGTAGACCTCTCAGTCTGTGATTTCCAACCCCTGACCTCTGGGTCCTATGATTCTCACCCCCAGTCCTCCACCCCCATCTCCTCTGGACCTACTGACCTTTCCCTCTCTAACCCTTGAACCTTTACACTAGGACCCCTACTCCGAGATCTCTCTTCCCTGCCTGACCTTTACTGCAACCTTTCTATCTCTTGACCTTTGAACTCTACAACATATTCTAAGGGTCTTATTTCTCATGCTGTGTCCCTGCAGGGATGGGGGGGTGGCTTGATAAATGGGTACAGATCAGAATCTGGACCTGAAGTTCAGGAACCAGCCCCACAAGCTCCTCCCACACAGGAGGTAGGGGAAACCGTATCCCACCAACCTGTCCATTCTCCAGATGGGCAAACTGAGGCCCGCTCGTGATGTCACAGCCCGGGAGCACAGAACAGGAGGGGGAGGGAGGGAGGCAGAGTTGTGATCCTGACCTTGCCCTGACTCCCTATGTGACTTTGAGTGAATCATCTGGAACCTTCTCATCTTTCCTGCTTGTGAAACAGGGGTTAGAACTGCCTGCTGGATAAGAGGTGAGGACAAAACAGGAAGTACTCAGTTCTGAGCTGCTAGGGTGTGGGCTGGGGGACCGGCCAGGGGATGGCGTGGGGACAGTGGGGGACTGAATAGGGGTGGCATGACTTAGGCGTCCAGACAGCAGCACTGCCGGGAGAGGGAGGCCTGGGGAGGGGCAGCTGTTGGCTGGGTGGTGGTGGTTTTATTACTGGAGTCTAGCTGATGTGTCGTGATCGCCAACTGCATGGTTACGTTGAGCTGCTCGCTGCGGGGTGGGCTCCTTTCTGCAAAGGCAGTCGGGGGCCAGATGTTCGAGGAACTTGGAGACCTGGCTGAGGAAGTGTGGTCACACCAGGGCCCTTGCAGGGGCCCCGGGGGCCGGCTTATCGGAGAGCCTCTGCTGGGCCCAGCCCAGCCTGGCCCGCTGACACACCGGCCTGGTTTGCAGCCACCTGAAGCTCCTCGGGGTTTTCAGGACTTCGTTCGGGGCCAGGCTTGTCTGTGATGCCCGCTGCCAAAGCGTCCCACAGTGGTTCTCAGCGACCCCCCTGGACACTGGGCAGAGCCTTGACATTGAAGCTCTTCTTGAGGATTTTGGGATTAGATTTTATTTATTTATTCTTTCTTTATCTGGCTGGGTCTGGTCTTCGTGGCAGCACGCAGGATCTTCATCACATGATGTACAGACTAGTTGCAGTGTACAGGCTCGATTGTTCCACGGTGTGCGGGATCTTAAGTCCCCAACCAGGGATTGAACCCACATCCCCTGCATTGCAAAGCGGATTCTTAAACCACTGAACCACGAGGGATGTCCCTCGTGGAAGCACTTTTGATTGGCTTGGGAGGGTGCTACTGTCATCTAATGGATAGGCCCTCAGGGATGCAAGAATGCATGGGCCAGCCCCCGAAAACAGAATTATCCAGTCTGCAATGTCAGGAGTGTCAATGCTGAGAAACCCTGCTTTCCACAAACATTTTCCATAGTGCATTTCATGGAACACCCTATCACAAGGGATCTGAGGGCAACGGGCTTGGAACTGCTGGCTATTTTAGCCTTTTGTGGAAGCTCCCACTGAACTCACAACGTATTCAGGGCTCTGAGAAGTCCTGCAATGGGAAGAAAGCCCAGCCACCATGCTGCCCAGTCTAAGGACCAATGGCAGCCTAATACAAGTTACTCTCATTTGTATCCCAAACCCAGTCTGAGAATTCTGTCCTGGAAGGTTTCAGCATGTCCGTATGTCCCCTGCCCCTCCCAGGGGCCCTTGCAGTGCTTTGGTGCTCTTCCGGGCTCTGTGGGGTATTCCTCTGTGGATGAGGAAGGAACATTTCTGTTTCTGTGAAATTTCAGTCTAGCTTTTCGCCAACTGCGGGTGGGCTCCTTTCTTGCAAAGGCAGTCGGGGCCAGATGTTCGAGGAACTTGGAGACCTGGCTGAGGAAGTGTGGTCACACCAGGGCCCTTGCAGGGGCCCGGGGCCGGCTTATCGGAGAGCCTCTGCTGGGCCCAGCCCAGCCTGGCCCGCTGACACACCGGCCTGGTTTGCAGCCACCTGAAGCTCCTCGGGGTTTTCAGGACTTCGTTCGGGGCCAGGCTTGTCTGTGATGCCCGCTGCCAAAGCGTCCCACAGTGGTTCTCAGCGACCCCCCTGGACACTGGGCAGAGCCTTGACATTGAAGCTCTTCTTGAGGATTTTGGGATTAGATTTTATTTATTTATTCTTTCTTTATCTGGCTGGGTCTGGTCTTCGTGGCAGCACGCAGGATCTTCATCACATGATGTACAGACTAGTTGCAGTGTACAGGCTCGATTGTTCCACGGTGTGCGGGATCTTAAGTCCCCAACCAGGGATTGAACCCACATCCCCTGCATTGCAAAGCGGATTCTTAAACCACTGAACCACGAGGGATGTCCCTCGTGGAAGCACTTTTGATTGGCTTGGGAGGGTGCTACTGTCATCTAATGGATAGGCCCTCAGGGATGCAAGAATGCATGGGCCAGCCCCCGAAAACAGAATTATCCAGTCTGCAATGTCAGGAGTGTCAATGCTGAGAAACCCTGCTTTCCACAAACATTTTCCATAGTGCATTTCATGGAACACCCTATCACAAGGGATCTGAGGGCAACGGGCTTGGAACTGCTGGCTATTTTAGCCTTTTGTGGAAGCTCCCACTGAACTCACAACGTATTCAGGGCTCTGAGAAGTCCTGCAATGGGAAGAAAGCCCAGCCACCATGCTGCCCAGTCTAAGGACCAATGGCAGCCTAATACAAGTTACTCTCATTTGTATCCCAAACCCAGTCTGAGAATTCTGTCCTGGAAGGTTTCAGCATGTCCGTATGTCCCCTGCCCCTCCCAGGGGCCCTTGCAGTGCTTTGGTGCTCTTCAGGGCTCTGTGGGGTATTCCTCTGTGGATGAGGAAGGAACATTTCTGTTTCTGTGAAATTTCAGTTCCTTATTTAAGAGAGTGGGGCAGAGCGGTGTCCAGTGGGGCAGGCTGGCCAGAGGGGAGAGGGGCGTTTCCTGTGTCCCCAGGTTGCTGCAAGGGCAAGAAACACCAGTGGGGCCCCCTCCCCTGGGAAGCTCACAGGTCTGACCTTGCGCTCAAATGACACAGATGGCGGCTAAATCCCCTGGGCTTCGTGTTACAAAGCAGCCGTGCTCAGTTCTTCAGGGTCTGACTTAAGCAGAACAGTGTCTCTGAGGAAGTGACCTCTAGGAAAGGAGGAAGAATGAGGAGAAATTAACCAGGTGCAGAGGGTACAGCTTGTGCAAATGTCCTGCGGTAGAGCTGTTCTGTCTCTCAAAAACAAAAAGGAAATGAGAAGGTTGGAGTGGAACACAGGAATTGGGAGCAAAGGGGATTGTTGGTTTGTTTGTTTTGGCTACACCATGAGCTTGCAGGGCTTCCCTGGTAGCTCATCTGTTTAAGAATTCTCCTGCAGTGCAGGAGACCCCGGTTCCATTCCTGGGTCAGGGAGATCCCTCGGAGAAGGGAAACGCTACCCACTCTAGTATTCTTGGGCTTCCCTGTTGGTTCAGCTGGTAAAGAATCCACCTGCAATGAGGGAAACCTGGGTTCGATCCCTGAGTGAGGAAGATCCCCCAAAGGAGGGCAAGGCAACCCACGCCAGTGTTCTTGCCTGGAGAATCCCATGGACAGAGGCCCTGCTTTCCACAAACATTTTCCATAGTGCATTTCATGGAACACCCTATCACAAGGGATCTGAGGGCAACGGGCTTGGAACTGCTGGCTATTTTAGCCTTTTGTGGAAGCTCCCACTGAACTCACAACGTATTCAGGGCTCTGAGAAGTCCTGCAATGGGAAGAAAGCCAGCCACCATGCTGCCCAGTCTAAGGACCAATGGCAGCCTAATACAAGTTACTCTCATTTGTATCCCAAACCCAGTCTGAGAATTCTGTCCTGGAAGGTTTCAGCATGTCCGTATGTCCCCTGCCCCTCCCAGGGGCCCTTGCAGTGCTTTGGTGCTCTTCAGGGCTCTGTGGGGTATTCCTCTGTGGATGAGGAAGGAACATTTCTGTTTCTGTGAAATTTCAGTTCCTTATTTAAGAGAGTGGGGCAGAGCGGTGTCCAGTGGGGCAGGCTGGCCAGAGGGGAGAGGGGCGTTTCCTGTGTCCCCAGGTTGCTGCAAGGGCAAGAAACACCAGTGGGGCCCCCTCCCCTGGGAAGCTCACAGGTCTGACCTTGCGCTCAAATGACACAGATGGCGGCTAAATCCCCTGGGCTTCGTGTTACAAAGCAGCCGTGCTCAGTTCTTCAGGGTCTGACTTAAGCAGAACAGTGTCTCTGAGGAAGTGACCTCTAGGAAAGGAGGAAGAATGAGGAGAAATTAACCAGGTGCAGAGGGTACAGCTTGTGCAAATGTCCTGCGGTAGAGCTGTTCTGTCTCTCAAAAACAAAAAGGAAATGAGAAGGTTGGAGTGGAACACAGGAATTGGGAGCAAAGGGGATTGTTGGTTTGTTTGTTTTGGCTACACCATGAGCTTGCAGGGCTTCCCTGGTAGCTCATCTGTTTAAGAATTCTCCTGCAGTGCAGGAGACCCCGGTTCCATTCCTGGGTCAGGGAGATCCCTCGGAGAAGGGAAACGCTACCCACTCTAGTATTCTTGGGCTTCCCTGTTGGTTCAGCTGGTAAAGAATCCACCTGCAATGAGGGAAACCTGGGTTCGATCCCTGAGTGAGGAAGATCCCCCAAAGGAGGGCAAGGCAACCCACGCCAGTGTTCTTGCCTGGAGAATCCCATGGACAGAGGAGCCTGGAGGCTACTGGCCATGCGGTGGCAAAGAATCAGATGTGACTGAGCGACTAAGCACACACTCAGCTTTTAGATCTCTCTTCCACGACCAGGAATTGAACCTGGGCTCCAGCAGTGAACATGCCAAATCCTAACCCCTAGACCAGCAGGCAGCTCCCCAAAGGGGATTTTTCTCTTTCTTTTTGGTGATAGCTTCAGAGATACAATTCACACGTGATATTCAGTGGTTTCTAGTGTATTCACAGTCTTGGGTGGTCCCCCGCTGTCAAGTTTAGAGCATCACCTTAGAAAGGAGCTCCGTGCTCTTACGCCGTCAGCCTCTTGCCTCCTAACCAGCCCCGGCCCTCGGCAACGACTGAGCTTATGTCTCTGTAGGTTGGCCTGTTTTGAACATTCATGTAGATGGAATCGGACAGCGTGTGGCCCTCTGTGTCTGGGCTTCTTCTCTTCGTGTGACGTTCTCATGGTTCCCCAACGGGGTGCCGTGTGTCAGTCTTTTACTCTGTGACAGCTGAATGCTCTCCCATCGGCTGCAGGAACCACATTTTGCTTCTCAGTTCCTCAACTGACGGACCTTGAGTTAGCTCCACCTTTCGGCCAGCGTGCACGATGCAGCTATAACAGTGTGGACACGTTTTCATTCTGTTGGAGCAATTCCTAGGCCTTGAGTTGCTGGATCATATGGCAACTCTATTTTTAAATCCTTGAGGACTGTTTTATTTTTGTTTCCCAGTGGCTGCACAGTCCACATTCCCACCAGCAGTGTGTAAGGATCCCAGTTTCTTACCTCATCTCTAATACTTTTCTTTCCTCTCTGACACGTTCTGACTCTAGCCCATCAGCTGGTAAGCTAAATCTGTTTTAAGAATTCTCCTGCAGTGCAGGAGACCCCGGTTCCATTCCTGGGTCAGGAGATCCTCGGAGAAGGGAAACGCTACCCACTCTAGTATTCTTGGGCTTCCCTGTTGGTTCAGCTGGTAAAGAATCCACCTGCAATGAGGGAAACCTGGGTTCGATCCCTGAGTGAGGAAGATCCCCCAAAGGAGGGCAAGGCAACCCACGCCAGTGTTCTTGCCTGGAGAATCCCATGGACAGAGGAGCCTGGAGGCTACTGGCCATGCGGTGGCAAAGAATCAGATGTGACTGAGCGACTAAGCACACACTCAGCTTTTAGATCTCTCTTCCACGACCAGGAATTGAACCTGGGCTCCAGCAGTGAACATGCCAAATCCTAACCCCTAGACCAGCAGGCAGCTCCCCAAAGGGGATTTTTCTCTTTCTTTTTGGTGATAGCTTCAGAGATACAATTCACACGTGATATTCAGTGGTTTCTAGTGTATTCACAGACTTGGGTGGTCGCCGCCGCTGTCAAGTTTAGAGCATCACCTTAGAAAGGAGCTCCGTGCTCTTACGCCGTCAGCCTCTTGCCTCCTAACCAGCCCCGGCCCTCGGCAACGACTGAGCTTATGTCTCTGTAGGTTGGCCTGTTTTGAACATTCATGTAGATGGAATCGGACAGCGTGTGGCCCTCTGTGTCTGGGCTTCTTCTCTTCGTGTGACGTTCTCATGGTTCCCCAACGGGGTGCCGTGTGTCAGTCTTTTACTCTGTGACAGCTGAATGCTCTCCCATCGGCTGCAGGAACCACATTTTGCTTCTCAGTTCCTCAACTGACGGACCTTGAGTTAGCTCCACCTTTCGGCCAGCGTGCACGATGCAGCTATAACAGTGTGGACACGTTTTCATTCTGTTGGAGCAATTCCTAGGCCTTGAGTTGCTGGATCATATGGCAACTCTATTTTTAAATCCTTGAGGACTGTTTTATTTTTGTTTCCCAGTGGCTGCACAGTCCACATTCCCACCAGCAGTGTGTAAGGATCCCAGTTTCTTACCTCATCTCTAATACTTTTCTTTCCTCTCTGACACGTTCTGACTCTAGCCATCCTGGTGGGTGGGAGGTGACAGCTGCTTGTGGTTTGGATTTGCATTTCCCTCATGAGTCATGAGGTTGAGCACCCTTTCATAGGATTACTGAAAGTGATAGTCGCTCAGTCGTGTCTGACGCTTTGCGACCCCATGGACCGTGGCCCGCCAGGCTCCTCTCTCCATGGGATCCTGCAGGCAAGAACACTGGTGTGGGTTGCCATCTCCCACTCCAGGGGAGCTTCCCAACCCAGGAACAGAGCCCAGGTCTCCTGCATTGCAGGCAGATTCTTTACCATCTGAGCCAGCAGGGAAGCCCCTGGTCTTGAGCCTCTTTTCAGAGTACCTAGCCACTCATATATCCTTTGGAGAAATGTCTAGAGCCTTTGCCGATTGAAAAAAATAAATTTAATTTTTATGTTTTGCTTGTGCTCGGCCTTCATTGCTGTGCATGAGCTTTCTCTCGTTGAGGCAGGTGGGGGCTCCTTTTCATGTCCCAGCTTCTTTGCAATGACATCTCTTGTCATGAAGCACAGGTTCAAGGTGCACAGGCTTAGTTGCTCCAGGGCATGGGTGATCTTCCAGGGCCAGAGTTCAAACTCATGTTTTCTACGTTGGCAGGTAGATTCTTATCCACGGTGCCACCAGGGAAGTCCTGCCCAATTGTTAAATTGCGTTATCTGTCTTTTTAGTGTTAAGTTGTAAAAATTCTTTACATGTCCTGGATACTAGACCCTTAGCAGATGGAAGATTTGTAAGTGTTTACTCCCAGCCTGTGGGTTGTCCTCTCACTTCCTTGGTAATGCTCTTGGAAGCACAAAACTTTCTAATTTTGATGAAGTCCAGTTTATCCATTTTATATTATGTCACTTAGGCTTTTAGTACCATATCCAAGCTTCGACTGCCAAATTCGGTGTGCCCACGATTGACTCCTATGCTTTCGTAGAGTTTTATAGTTTAAGCTCTCGCATTCCTGTCTTTGATCCACTTTGACCATTATGCCATTGTATAATGATGCAAGGTGAGGGTCCTTATTCCTTCCCGTGTAGCTGTTCAGTTACAGGACAAGCACAGAGGATCTAAGCTCAGCCATGCGCCTGTGTAAACCAGTCTTCACAGCCTCTTGCTGGCCGTGTTGAAAAGAATTCATGGGCCTTAGGGCTGAGATGGGTGATCCATTAGCCATGTCTGCTGTGGATGCTGAAAGGGAATAGATAACAGGCACAGCTCAGCTCAGTGTCACCAGCAAGCCTTCATCACCTCCAGGTTCTCTCTCCTTACTGTCTTTCGTGGAGTGCTCGGCAGGGTGTTGCCCCAGTGCCAATCTCCCGGCCCCTTCCCCACAGGACGTGAGCCTGCACTTCGTGCTGTGGGGCTGCCTACACGTGTACCAGCGCATGATCGACAAAGCGGAGGACGTGTGCCTGTTCGTGGTGCAGCCGGGGGAGCTGGTGGGGCAGCTGGCGGTGCTCACGGGCGAGCCCCTCATCTTCACGCTGCGCGCGCAGCGCGACTGCACCTTCCTGCGAATCTCCAAGTCCGACTTCTATGAGTACGACTAGGCCTGATGTTGGGGGGCGGGGAGACACTCAGGGGGCCCCCACCGACCAACTCCATCCTGCTCTGCAGTGAGGTCTTGCCTCTGAACGCCCAGCACGCCCAGCACTTTTTCATGGCAGCCTGGCACCCTTTCGGTCCCACCCTCAGGTTATCACCCACCCTCTCCACTCTCTAAGGGCTGGTCCCGGGCGCCCCAGGCCCAGGCAATCCCGCCCTTCGCCCACAGGATCATGCGTGCACAGCCCAGCGTAGTGCTGAGCGCCGCGCAGACTGTGGCCGCCAGGATGTCGCCATTCGTGCGCCAGATGGATTTTGCCATCGACTGGACGGCGGTGGAGGCGGGACGCGCACTGTACAGGTGCAGCCCCCGCCCCAGCCCCAGCCCCTCCCCTCGCGCTCTGCCTACGAGGGCCCCTACGCAGTCTGATCACCATCCTTTACCGCAGGCAGGGCGACCGGTCCGACTGCACCTACATCGTCCTCAACGGGCGGCTGCGCAGCGTCATCCAGCGCGGCAGCGGCAAAAAGGAGCTGGTGGGAGAGTACGGCCGCGGGGATCTCATCGGAGTGGTGAGCGCGACCCCACCTCCTGACCTCTAACCTCTCCCCACACCTCTCGCCCGTCGTAACCCTACGGGGTCCTGAACGCGCTCTCCGCCGCCTCTCACTTCCTGCAGTCCACTCTGTCCAGCTGCTTTCCATGGGGCAGGGAGATGGGGGCAACCTCCTCAGGGTGGTGAGTCCCATCTGACTCCACCTGTCTCCCGAAGAGGGAACCCCCCTGCCTGGTGTGGAACGCTGTCCTCCTGGCCCCTCTTTCCCCGAGCCCCGAGACGGGCAGTGAGGCTTGGGTCCAGCTTCTCTCTGCACCTAAGGTCGTGCCCCCTTACCTATCAGCCTCCTGGCTCACGCAGCCCTGGTCATGCCCCGCGGCCCCCTAGGTGGAGGCTCTGACAAGGCAGCCCCGAGCCACGACGGTGCACGCGGTGCGCGACACAGAGCTGGCCAAACTCCCGGGGGGGGGCACCCTCATCTTCACGCTGCGCGCGCAGCGCGACTGCACCTTCCTGCGAATCTCCAAGTCCGACTTCTATGAGTACGACTAGGCCTGATGTTGGGGGGCGGGGAGACACTCAGGGGGCCCCCACCGACCAACTCCATCCTGCTCTGCAGTGAGGTCTTGCCTCTGAACGCCCAGCACGCCCAGCACTTTTTCATGGCAGCCTGGCACCCTTTCGGTCCCACCCTCAGGTTATCACCCACCCTCTCCACTCTCTAAGGGCTGGTCCCGGGCGCCCCAGGCCCAGGCAATCCCGCCCTTCGCCCACAGGATCATGCGTGCACAGCCCAGCGTAGTGCTGAGCGCCGCGCAGACTGTGGCCGCCAGGATGTCGCCATTCGTGCGCCAGATGGATTTTGCCATCGACTGGACGGCGGTGGAGGCGGGACGCGCACTGTACAGGTGCAGCCCCCGCCCCAGCCCCCGCCCCCCCCCTCGCGCCCTGCCTACGAGGGCCCCCACGCAGTCTGATCACCATCCTTTACCGCAGGCAGGGCGACCGGTCCGACTGCACCTACATCGTCCTCAACGGGCGGCTGCGCAGCGTCATCCAGCGCGGCAGCGGCAAAAAGGAGCTGGTGGGAGAGTACGGCCGCGGGGATCTCATCGGAGTGGTGAGCGCGACCCCACCTCCTGACCTCTAACCTCTCCCCACACCTCTCGCCCGTCGTAACCCTACGGGGTCCTGAACGCGCTCTCCGCCGCCTCTCACTTCCTGCAGTCCACTCTGTCCAGCTGCTTTCCATGGGGCAGGGAGATGGGGGCAACCTCCTCAGGGTGGTGAGTCCCATCTGACTCCACCTGTCTCCCGAAGAGGGAACCCCCCTGCCTGGTGTGGAACGCTGTCCTCCTGGCCCCTCTTTCCCCGAGCCCCGAGACGGGCAGTGAGGCTTGGGTCCAGCTTCTCTCTGCACCTAAGGTCGTGCCCCCTTACCTATCAGCCTCCTGGCTCACGCAGCCCTGGTCATGCCCCGCGGCCCCCTAGGTGGAGGCTCTGACAAGGCAGCCCCGAGCCACGACGGTGCACGCGGTGCGCGACACAGAGCTGGCCAAACTCCCCGAGGGCACCCTGGGCCACATCAAACGTCGCTACCCGCAGGTGCAGCTCGCTGGGCCGGGGGCTGTTCTAAAGGGGGCGGGGCCGATGGCAGTGGGAGCTTGGCCCTAGAGGAGGCAGGGCCTAATATGTGGGGAGGGGCTTCGGATGGGGATGCAGCCCAAGGGAGGAGGGGAAGCCGCCAGGCGAGGGTGGGGCCCAGGGGACAGGGACCCAGGTGCCCTGGTAGAGGAGGAGGTGGTACGCGCAGAGTTGCTCCTGCAGTCTCACTGGACCGCCGGCCTCCAACACCCCAGGTCGTGACCCGTCTCATCCACCTACTGAGTCAGAAGATTCTGGGGAATTTGCAGCAGCTGCAAGGACCCTTCCCAGGTGAGAGCCGGCAGGCTCCCGGGGATGCTGGGGGTTGTAGTCCCAAGCCCAGAACTTGCTAGGGGAGGGAGTCTTGAGCCGAGGGCATGCTGGGAGGTGGGGTCGCGTCTCACCTGCTCTGGGCGGGGCTTGGAGCAGGCAACGGCAGTCCGAGTTCTGATGCACGCTGGGGGATGAAGTTCGGGTTCCTGGGCGTGCCGGGAAGCAGAGTCCTGGGCCCAAGGCCTGCTTGTTGATGGACTCTAAAGTGTCAGCCATCCCGAGAGGCGGAGTCTTTAGGGGCAGCCTTGGTTCTGAGTGTCAGAGCTGGCTGGAGATGGAGTCCATCTGATAAGGAAGGGGAGCCTTAATGTGTGCTGGGAAATGTAGTCTGTGGGGTGGTGCTTGGGGCCCTAGCAGCATGCTGGGAGGCGTGGTGGTCTCCTTCCAGGAGCTGCTGGGAGATGTAGTTTCCATTAGTTAGGACACTAGGAAGCAGAGTCAGATTTGATGAGTGCTGAAATACTCAACTTAGAACCTCAACTCAATACAAACCTAGAACCTGAGGTTCTAGGCTATGGGGACCCGACCATGAACCAGCCTGGCAATGTCTACTGTCCTCTCTCCCGCAGAGGCTTCTGCCCCGTCCGCCCTGACGCCTGGACCTTGGGGTGGGGACGAGGATGGGCTGGGGCTAAGAACCACGTCCAGCCCAGGGTCTTCCCCAACAGACGTCCCCCTCGCCCCTCTGCGCACCGTATGCACAGCACACTTTTAATCCCACCCAGCTGTCGGGGCCACCGTTGGCGTGACTCAGGGACAGCTCTGGGGGCAGGGACAGTCAGGACTTCAGACTCCTGAGAGCTTCTCTGTGATGCTATGGGAAAGGGAGTTTCCAGGGAGCATCTGGTGTGTGCTGGGCGTCATTGCAGGTGGGGAGAGTACACCAGACCAACAAAGCCCTTCGAGGGGCTTACAGCTTGGCTTGGAGGATAGCAGTTTTTAAAATACAGACAGTACAGTGTCAGATGATGTACTGTGTAGAAAACAAGAGGGTCTTGAAGGGGCACGACTAGCTGAGGAAGGCTGGCTTTTCTGAGGGCAGTGAGTGGAGACTTGATAAAGGAGATGGGGCCAGAGGCTGCTAGGACACTGAAGGCTCTTGCCCACATGGCTTGGTGGTATGGAAACACTTCAAGGGAGAGTGAGTTGGGGGGAGGCGTGGGGACAGGGGAAGTCACATAGGGACTGGAAAGGCATTTGAACTTGTCCAGACTGTTGTAATCTGAGCAAAGTCTGGGAGTTAGGGAAGGGCAGGGGAGCCTGGTGTGCTGCAATCCAGGGGGTCACAAAGAGTCACACACAACTGAGTGACTGAACAACAACAGGACTGCTGTAGGAATTGTTGGAGGCGAGGAGGCAATGAGAGGTCTGATCAAGAGATGGGGGTCAACATCTTTCTCTAAAGTGGACACGGGGCTTCCCTGGTGGTCTAGTGGGTAAGGACACTGCCTTGCAGGGCAAGGGGCGCTGGTTCGATCCCTGGCCTGGGAAGGACCCATGTGCCGCAGAGCGGCTGGACCGATGTGTCCAACTACTGAGCTGGAGCTCTGGAGCGCATGCGCCCAGAGCCGGTGCTCTGCAGCAAGAGGCCACTGCGATGGGAGGCCCACACAGGCCAAAGAACAAAGATAAATAAATGAAAGACCAATAGAAGTGGCCAAAAAAGTAAGATAAAGTGTACACAGAGAAGCTGAGGAGCAATAGGTGGGTCCAGAACATCTTTATCTCTATCTAGTTTTGTGTTCAAGTCTCTCTGGTGGACAAAGACCCCAAGGCCAGAATGGACACGGGCACAGGTCAGTCCACACAGGCTGAGTGGAAAATGGAAGTGGTTAGACAGTTGTGTGATGGAGCCCGCTGAGGAGACTGGACCACAACTGAAGGTCAGAGAGCCAGATGCCATCAAGGACAGTGGTCGAGGCTGCGGGGCTGAGACGGAGGCCGTGGTCTTCAGGATGACTTCCCTAAGCCTCAGCGCAGGGACGAGAAGCCGGGATTTCTGAGAAGGCTGATGAGAGCTGACCTTTCCCGGGACCGCACAGCGAATACCTCCCTTTCTCCGCAGGCTCGGGACTCGGCGTCCCCCCGCACTCGGAGCTCACCAACCCGGCCAGCAACCTCTCGACGGTGGCCGTGCTGCCCGTGTGCGCCGAGGTGCCCCTGGTGGCCTTCATGCTGGAGCTGCAGCATGCTCTGCGAGCCATTGGTCCGTCGCAGCCAGGGCCGGCCTCTGGTCTACATGGGCGGGGGCGGGGGGCGTTGGCCCGTGAGCGGCGGCGACTCTGCGGGTGAGGGTGGGAGTCGGGCGGAACGGAGTGGGTGGTATTCCCTCAGGGGAGAGGCCCCACCTCCATTGACCCAAACCGCTCGCTGTCCTCACTCCTCCATCCCCAGGCCCCACGCTCCTCCTCAACAGTGACATCATCCGGGCGCGCCTCGGGGCCTCTGCCCTGGACAGGTGTGTGCTGGGGGAGGGGCAGCGGGGAACACGAGGGCTGAGGTGGGTCCCCATCCCTCCAGCTCCTGGAGGACACAGGGGTGGGGGGCCTTGGGTGTCCACATCCCCTCCCCACAGCCACGGAGCTGCGTGGTCTCTGGGGGCAGGGACCCCCGACCAGCCCCCAGTTGACACTCCCACCCCCACCCTAGCATCCAAGAGTTCCGGCTGTCAGGGTGGCTGGCCCAGCAGGAGGACACGCACCGCATTGTGCTCTACCAGACGGACGCGTCGCTGACGCCCTGGACCGTCCGCTGCCTGCGGCAGGCCGACTGCATCCTCATCGTGGGCCTGGGCGACCAGGAGCCCACGCTTGGCCAGGTCCGGAGACCAGGCACACTGACCCCATCCCCGGGATCCCACTCCCTGCCCTGGAGTGAGCCATTGGCACCCTCACCAGTGGGACTGGGTGGACCAGAAACCCAGAGGGCGAGGAATGGAGGGTGGGAGGAAAGCATAGGTGAGCGTGACTTCCGTTCTCCCTGCCTCCCGCAGCTCGAGCAGATGCTGGAGAACACGGCGGTGCGCGCCCTCAAGCAGCTGGTCCTCTTGCACCGCGAGGAGGGTCCGGGCCCCACGCGCACGGTGGAGTGGCTCAACATGCGCAGCTGGTGCTCGGGCCACCTGCACCTGCGCTGCCCACGCCGCCTCTTCTCGCGCCGCAGCCCTGCCAAGCTGGTGAGTCCACACGACGGTCCTTTCAGGGGCGCGGCTAGTGGAGGGGCGTGGTTTAAAGATTGAAGGGGCGTGGTGACGTGCGGAAGGTCCAGACAGCACCTCCTACACCCCCATCCCCATGGACTGTGTCTCTCGCCCCTCATACCAGCATGAGCTCTACGAGAAGGTCTTCTCCAGGCGCGCAGACCGGCACAGCGACTTTTCCCGCCTGGCACGGGTGCTCACCGGCAACACCATCGCCCTGGTGCTAGGCGGGGGCGGGGCCAGGTGAGGGGTGGAGTCTTGCAGGGGCGGGGCCAGGGCCTGGATGGGTGGAGCTGGCTGCCCGAGCGGGATTCCCACAGGGGTGGGGCTGGCACCCCTTTTCTCTGCTGGTGGCGGGAGATGGGAGGAGATTCCTGGGGGTAGGATTTAGGGGATCCCCAGCAGGTCACTGGGTCTCTTCGGCTGTGCAGGGGCTGCTCTCACATCGGGGTGCTGAAGGCATTAGAGGAGGCAGGGGTCCCCGTGGACCTGGTGGGTGGCACGTCCATCGGTTCCTTCATTGGGGCTCTGTACGCAGAGGAGGAGCGCCAGCCGCACTAAACAGCGCCCGGGAGTGGGCCAAGGTGTGTGTTTCAAGCCGAGCCGCATTGTGCTCTACCAGCGCCTGGGGACCGTCCGCTGCCTGCGGCAGGCCGACTGCATCCTCATCGTGGGCCTGGGCGACCAGGAGCCCACGCTTGGCCAGGTCCGGAGACCAGGCACACTGACCCCATCCCCGGGATCCCACTCCCTGCCCTGGAGTGAGCCATTGGCACCCTCACCAGTGGGACTGGGTGGACCAGAAACCCAGAGGGCGAGGAATGGAGGGTGGGAGGAAAGCATAGGTGAGCGTGACTTCCGTTCTCCCTGCCTCCCGCAGCTCGAGCAGATGCTGGAGAACACGGCGGTGCGCGCCCTCAAGCAGCTGGTCCTCTTGCACCGCGAGGAGGGTCCGGGCCCCACGCGCACGGTGGAGTGGCTCAACATGCGCAGCTGGTGCTCGGGCCACCTGCACCTGCGCTGCCCACGCCGCCTCTTCTCGCGCCGCAGCCCTGCCAAGCTGGTGAGTCCACACGACGGTCCTTTCAGGGGCGCGGCTAGTGGAGGGGCGTGGTTTAAAGATTGAAGGGGCGTGGTGACGTGCGGAAGGTCCAGACAGCACCTCCTACACCCCCATCCCCATGGACTGTGTCTCTCGCCCCTCATACCAGCATGAGCTCTACGAGAAGGTCTTCTCCAGGCGCGCAGACCGGCACAGCGACTTTTCCCGCCTGGCACGGGTGCTCACCGGCAACACCATCGCCCTGGTGCTAGGCGGGGGCGGGGCCAGGTGAGGGGTGGAGTCTTGCAGGGGCGGGGCCAGGGCCTGGATGGGTGGAGCTGGCTGCCCGAGCGGGATTCCCACAGGGGTGGGGCTGGCACCCCTTTTCTCTGCTGGTGGCGGGAGATGGGAGGAGATTCCTGGGGGTAGGATTTAGGGGATCCCCAGCAGGTCACTGGGTCTCTTCGGCTGTGCAGGGGCTGCTCTCACATCGGGGTGCTGAAGGCATTAGAGGAGGCAGGGGTCCCCGTGGACCTGGTGGGTGGCACGTCCATCGGTTCCTTCATTGGGGCTCTGTACGCAGAGGAGCGGAGCGCCAGCCGCACTAAACAGCGCGCCCGGGAGTGGGCCAAGGTGTGTGTTTCAAGGGAGTGGTGGGGGGGGGGGTGTCCATCCTGGGGTGGGGCCCGGGTGGGGAACCCCTAGGTGGGGTAGGGGCTTCTGGACTTTCCTGACCCTGGCTAGTGAGCCTAGCCTTCAGCTCCCAGCTGGAGTCAGTGACCCCAGGTGGCTGCTGTCTGACCTCAGCTTGCCCCTCACTCTAGAGCATGACCTCGGTGCTGGAGCCCGTGCTGGACCTCACCTACCCCGTCACCTCCATGTTCACGGGGTCGGCCTTCAACCGCAGCATCCACCGGGTCTTCCAGGACAAACAGATCGAGGTGCAGCCTCTCCCTACGCCTCTCCCGTCCCCCAGCCCTCCCCACAGGCATCCCAGCCCTCCTGGACCGCGGCCCCTGTCCCTGTAGGACCTGTGGCTGCCGTACTTCAACGTGACCACGGACATCACCGCCTCGGCCATGCGTGTCCACAAAGACGGTGCGTGCCCCCCGCGGGCCCCCCTCAGCCCACTGCCGTTTGGGGAGTGGGAGCTGGGGGAGGGTGGCCGAGTTGTTAACAGGAGTGACCGTCCCTCCTGGCTTGATGGCTGAGCTCTAACGGTCACCCACGAATGCCCCAGAGCCCCCAGGTATGTCTGTCCTGGGGTGGTGGGCGGGCAGGAGACTCGTCGGGTGCCTCGCGGCCCGCACCCCCGTCCCCGCTGGCAGCGTGTGGCACTGCTTCCGGGCAGCGCCACCTACTGCCCCCACCTGCCCCACTCTGCAGGACGGGCACCTGCTGGGGGATGGGTGCTGTGTCGACAGCGTGCCAGGTCAGCGAGCCCACGGGGCTGGCGGGCCTGCGAGCGTGTCTGAGGGTGCCCGCGCCCGTCTGCGTCCCCCCGGGCAGGCTCCCTGTGGCGGTACGTTCGGGCCAGCATGACCCTCTCAGGCTACCTGCCACCGCTGTGCGACCCCAAGGACGGGCACCTCCTCATGGACGGCGGCTACATCAACAACCTACCAGGCAAGTAGCCACCCTCTCATCCCCACGCACAGACACACACCTGGGCACTCATGGCTGCACGCGCACGTCTAGGACACACACACACACACGCAGGGCGAGCGTGGACCCCGCAGGTGGGCGGGCGCCTTCGCCACCAGCTGTCGCTCACACTCGCTGACTTGACGCGAGCCGATAAGAGGCAGGGGGTTGCCACTTAAAATTCCGCACACCCCGAAGCCCACGAACACAAGTAGACACCTGTGCTGTCCACGCAGACGCTTGAGGTCCCGTAAGCCAGGGGTCTGCACGCCACGCCTGCACGCCACGTCCGGCCTCTGCCTGGTCTCATCAGTGAAGCTTTACCGGCGCACAGCCACGCCGAGCCGCTTACCCTTTCTCTGGCCGCGCCTGTGCAGCAGAGTTGGCTAGCTGCCCCCGAGCCCACACGGCCTGCAAAGCTGAGGTGATTCTTCCCTCCGGCCTTTTACAGACAGTTTGCCAACTCCTGCGCAGGTGAGCCCTACACACACACAGCCATGTGCACGGACGCAGGTGTGCACAAACTCACAGCACACTTGGACACACGAGGACGCACACCCAGACGTCAGTCTCAGGTTGCCTGAGAGGAATACCCGCAGGGCTGGGTGTGCACAGATTGGAGATGCGTGTGCCTGATGAGGGTGCACGGGGCACACGCGCACACAGAGGCGAGCTTGTGAGGGGCACAGGCAGTCTGATGGAGACGCCGGGGTTTTGGGGGACTGGGCCAGGCTAGCGGACCCTGCCCACCTCGCCCCAGGCACCCCCAGCCCCACGCGGGGACCTCAGTGGGGCTCACAGACCAGGACCACAGCCCTCCTCGCGGAGCCACCCCTCTGCCCCTCCCCCATCCGTCCTGCTCCCCCGAATCTCCTTGAACCGGCTCTTTGCTCGCTGTCTCCTGTCCCAGCTCCGAGGTCTCTCGTTCTCCCTGGATTCTCTCTCCTTCCATGTCTCTGGCCCCTGATCTCTGGCTCCCTCTCCCACCCATCTGTTACTCTCTCTGGTCCCCTGTGTTTCTCTCCCCTTGGCTCTGTTTCCCGTGCCTTTTTTTTTTTTGGCTGCTCTGGGTCTTCCTTGCGGCGTGTGGGTTCTTTGTAGAAGAATGCAGGCTTCTCTAGTTGCACTGCGAGGGGGCTTCACTAGTCATGACACAAGGCCTCGGTTGCCCCGTGGCATGCAGGACCTTAGATCCCCAAGCAGGGATCAAACCCGTATCCCCTGCATTGGAAGGCGGATTCTTAACCACTGGGCCAACAGGGAAGCCCCTCTCTGGGTGGCTTTCTTCCCCCTTCTCCCTGTCCGTTGCCTCCCACCGCCGTCTCCCTGCGTCTCCGACCCTCTGGCAGGTTCTGTGACCCGGAGCCCCTCCTCCTCCTGGTGTCCTGACTGGACGTGGTCTCCCTGCGTCACTCCCCTCCCACGTCTCTGTCCCCCACGCGTCAGACTCTGTCTCTTTCCCCAGTGGTGGCGTTGCTCCGCTGCACCTGCTCCATTCCCTTGGCCCTGGTTCCCCAACCCTGAGAGCGCCAACCCCCGACCCCACCTCCTCCTCGTCACCCGCCTCCGCACCCACCCATCCACACCCCTTTGCGTGCCTGCATGTTGGTTCTCACGGGGTTTGTTTTCTGGCATGGCCGTGTGCCTGGTGGTGTCTGTGGGCCTGGGCTGAGCGTCCCTGCCCTGGCCCCGGCGGGCCGCAGCCGACTGACTCCCTGGCCCCGCAGCGGACATCGCCCGCAGCATGGGTGCCAAGACAGTCGTGGCCATCGACGTGGGAAGCCAGGACGAGACGGACCTCAGCACGTACGGGGACAGCCTGTCGGGCTGGTGGCTGCTGTGGAAGCGGCTGAACCCCTGGACCGACAAGATCAAGGTCCCAGACATGGCGGAGATCCAGTCTCGCCTGGCCTACGTGTCCTGCGTGCGGCAGCTGGAGGTCGTGAAGTCCAGCTCCTACTGCGAGTACCTGCGCCCGCCCATTGACTGCTTCAAGACCATGGACTTCGGGAAGTTCGACCAGATCTCTGTGAGCGGGTGGGAGCCACCTGGGGCCCGGGGGGTGGGCCGGCAAAGCTTTCCTCCTGAAATGGAGGGGCAGGGGGAATAGAACGGTAATCGATTAGTGATGTCTGCTGAGTGCGGCCAGGGGACGTGGCTGCGCCTGCGCTCTGCTTGTACTAAGTTCCTGGTGCCGCCAGCTGCCAAGTCTGGGATGAACTGAATAGAGCCGTGTGTAATATGCCACTGACCCAGAAAAAGGGGTCATAGTGCGGGTCAGCTGAAAATGATCAGTACTGGGGACTTCCCTGGTGCAGGGGTTCGGATTCTGAGCTTCCACTGCAGGGGGTACAGGAGCAATCCCCGCTGGGGGAACTAGGATCCTGCCTGCCTCATAGTGAAGCCAAAAAATTAAAAAGGATGAAAGAGAGAAAGAAGATTCATAGCTGCTGTCCAGAGCCTTGAGTAAAAATGTCTGATGTCCTTTCTAGGCTCCCTGGGAAGGCATGCCATGATGGATTATCGGTGTCTGTTACGGGTGTGGCAGATGGTGATATGTAGGGGTGTACCACAGATCTGCAAGGGCTTCCCTGGTGGCTCAGACTGTAAAGAATCTGCCCACCATGCGGGAGACCCGGCTTCCATCCCTGGTCAGGAAGATCCCCTGGAGAAGGGGATAGCTACCCACTCCAGTATTCTGGCCTGGAGAATTCTATGGACAGAAGAGTCTGGTGGGCTACAGTCCATGGGGGTCTCAAAGTGTCGGACTCGACTGAGCAACACTCACCTGTTTGTAGGTCTTGAAATAAGTGCGCACACTGCCACCTGTATCCTTTGATACTTGGCACACTGCATGGGGCTGAGAAAAAAAAAAAAAAACGTGCTAAAAGTGATTAGTGATGTCTGGCAGGGGCACAGGCTGGGGGACACGGGGTGAGCGTGCTAAGTACGCCCAACTCTGAACTTCGTTTCATCTCAAATGCCAGCTCCTCCAAAGCGGCAGATTTTGAGGGGCCAAGGGAGGGGCAGGCAGGGGGGTAAGCAGAGAGGATGAGGCAGAGAAGAATGTCCCAGGCGTCGCAGACGTGGCCCCAGCCCCCTCATTTCCTGCAGGACGTGGGCTACCAGTATGGGTCGACCGTGTTCGGGGGCTGGAGCCGGGGCGACATCATTGAGAAGATGCTCACGGACCGGCGCTCTGCCGACCTGAACGAGAGCCGCCGTGCAGACGTAAGCCTGAGCACCCTCCTCTGCCTCTGGCAGGGCTCCTCTGACCACAGACTACCCCCAGCGCCCTCTGGACCCCACCACGCCCCCCAATACACACCCCTCAGGTGACCCCGAGAGCCTCACCCCCACCCTCTGGCGGCAGGTGCTGGCCTTCCCCAGCTCCGGCTTCACCGACTTGGCGGAGATCGTGTCTCGGATTGAGCCGCCCACCACGAGCTACGTCTCGGTTTCGGACGGCTGTGCGGATGGTGAGGGGCCGGGGGCGTCCCCGAGAGGGCGGGGTCGGCGGACGTAGGGCCAGGGAGGCCAGACCAGGCCAAACCCATCAACGTCACCCTCTGCCAATCCAGGGGAGGAGTCGGACTGCCTGACGGAGTACGAGGAGGACGCGGGCCCCGAGTGTTCGCGGGATGAAGGGGGCTCTCCGGAGGGCGCGAGCCCCAGCACTGCCTTGGAGACGGTGAGTGGGGGTCGTGGCGGGGACTGGACGGACGTGCGCCCCTGGCCTGGGCTCTGACGCTGCGGGGCGGAGGGGCCGCCCCTGTCCCCGCAGGAGGAGGAGAAGTCGATCCTTCGGCACCGGCGCTGCCTGCCACAGGACCCTACCAGCCCGGCTGGCGATGCCTGAGGACCTCGAGAGGGGTCCCCCGCCTTGGGCCAGACGAGGGTGCACCCTGTGGGGGTATCTCACTCCCTCTCTGCCTGCTGCTATGCCTGTGGCCCCCCTGGGTCTCCTTGACCCCCAGGGCCCACACACTGGACTGCCTGTCCTTCCAGACGAGGGGCAGCCCTGCACTGATAGCCCTCTTCCAGCCCCCCTAATAAACCATCCCCTCTCCAGAGCAGCCTTCTGTCATCCTTGGTTCAGGGGGCACCTCGGCTCCGCCGTCCATACTCACGACGGCTGAGGCTGCACCTGGAAACAGCTCTGAGCCTGTCGCCCCCGCAGACAGAGCGCGCCCACGGGGAGTGACCTGTGGTCCCCCTCGAGGCGGGCTCTAGACCAAGGGCCTCCAGAGGCTGCGGGCCTCTCTGGGGATCACGGGTGCCCATCCTGCCACCCCTCACTTTCCCAACTAGGGTCCCACAGCCTTGGCCCCTTGACCGGTCCTGCTGTGCATGGAAGTTCCGTGTTTTCCGTGGCTTCCTACTGAGTGTGCTCCTGAGCCTGGTACCCAAGCCGTGCCTCGTGGGTCCGCGCCCCCAGGGGGCTCCAGAGCTATGCTCCAGAGGCTCTCTGTTGCCCCTGCTGTGTGCTGCCAGCCTGGTGGGGCTGCCTCTCACTGCCTCCACCCATGCTGGACCCAGAGGGGGGTGGGACCAAGGGTGGGCTCATTCACAGCTCTCTTAAGAGCAAGAGGGCCACCTGGATGATTTTTTTGCTTGTTTAGTAGTGTGTGTGTGTTTTATTATAAAATACATGTAGCACAGGAGACTTCCCTATGATGGCCCAGTGGTTACGACTCCACGCTTCCAACGCAGGAGGTGTGGATTTGATCCCTGGGCAGGAAAGCAAGATTTCTCATGCCATGTGGTGCAGCCAAAATAAACAAATTACAATGTAGGTATTTTTACTTTTATCCTTCTTATTGGAGTATAGTTGGTTTGCAATGCGGGGTCACTTTCAGGCACGCAGCAGAGTGATGCAGGTGCATATAATACATACGTTTTCAGATTCTTTTCCCTTCCAGATGATCGTAAGAAACAGAACAGTTCCTTGTGCTATGCAGTATGTCCTTGCTGGTGATTTTAAAAAATTGTTTATTTATTTATTTTTGGCTATTCTGGGTTTTCACTGCTGCCGCAGGCTCTTCTCTAGTGGCAGGGAGTGGGGGCTACTTTCTTGTTGAGGTGAGAAGGCTTCTTGTTGCACTAACTTCTCTTGTTGTGGACCTCAGGCTATCTAGGGCACATGGGCTCCATCGTTGCGGCTCCGAGGCTCTAGAGCACAGGCTCAATAGTTGTGGCTCACGGACTTAGTTGCTCTGCAGCGTGTGGGATCTTCCCAGATCAAGGATTGAACCAGTTTCTCTTGTGTTGGCAGGCCAACTCTTTACCGCTGAGGTACCAGGGAAGCCTGTTTTGTTTTTTAATATTTATTTATTTGGCTGCATTGGGTCTTAGCAGCACACAGGCTCAGTAGTTGTGGCACATGAGCCCAGCTGCCCCCTGTCACGTGGGATCCCAGCTCCCCAAGCAGGGAATGAACCCTCATCCCCAGTGTTGAATGTGGGCTCCCAGCCACTGTACCACAGGAAGTCCCCAGTGACCTTAGTGTCCGCCCCAGGGGCTCCAGAGCTATGCTCCAGAGGCTCTCTGTTGCCCCTGCTGTGTGCTGCCAGCCTGGTGGGGCTGCCTCTCACTGCCTCCACCCATGCTGGACCCAGAGGGGGGTGGGACCAAGGGTGGGCTCATTCACAGCTCTCTTAAGAGCAAGAGGGCCACCTGGATGATTTTTGCTTGTTTAGTAGTGTGTGTGTGTTTTATTATAAAATACATGTAGCACAGGAGACTTCCCTATGATGGCCCAGTGGTTACGACTCCACGCTTCCAACGCAGGAGGTGTGGATTTGATCCCTGGGCAGGAAAGCAAGATTTCTCATGCCATGTGGTGCAGCCAAAATAAACAAATTACAATGTAGGTATTTTTACTTTTATCCTTCTTATTGGAGTATAGTTGGTTTGCAATGCGGGGTCACTTTCAGGCACGCAGCAGAGTGATGCAGGTGCATATAATACATACGTTTTCAGATTCTTTTCCCTTCCAGATGATCGTAAGAAACAGAACAGTTCCTTGTGCTATGCAGTATGTCCTTGCTGGTGATTTTAAAAAATTGTTTATTTATTTATTTTTGGCTATTCTGGGTTTTCACTGCTGCCGCAGGCTCTTCTCTAGTGGCAGGGAGTGGGGGCTACTTTCTTGTTGAGGTGAGAAGGCTTCTTGTTGCACTAACTTCTCTTGTTGTGGACCTCAGGCTATCTAGGGCACATGGGCTCCATCGTTGCGGCTCCGAGGCTCTAGAGCACAGGCTCAATAGTTGTGGCTCACGGACTTAGTTGCTCTGCAGCGTGTGGGATCTTCCCAGATCAAGGATTGAACCAGTTTCTCTTGTGTTGGCAGGCCAACTCTTTACCGCTGAGGTACCAGGGAAGCCTGTTTTGTTTTTTAATATTTATTTATTTGGCTGCATTGGGTCTTAGCAGCACACAGGCTCAGTAGTTGTGGCACATGAGCCCAGCTGCCCCCTGTCACGTGGGATCCCAGCTCCCCAAGCAGGGAATGAACCCTCATCCCCAGTGTTGAATGTGGGCTCCCAGCCACTGTACCACAGGGAAGTCCCCAGTGACCTTAGTGTCCTCTCTAAAGGTCCTGTCTCCAAAAACTGACATTCTCTAGAAAAACGGTAAAGGTGATATTTTCAAAGCGGAAACAGAGATCTAGACGTAGAGACAAACAGATGGATGTGAAAGGGGAAGAGGGTGGGATGGATTGGGAGGGGAGCTGACATATATTCACCATTATGTATAAAATAGACAACTATTTATAGTTATAAAAATATAATATGTATTATGTGTTAATATATCATTAATCCAATATAATATATATGTAATATAACATATTTATCAAGAGATGGCCTTTTCTCCATCGTATACTCTTGCTTCTTTTGCTGTAGATGGATTGACCATAGGTGTGTGGGTTGGAGCCTCTTTGCTATGTAAGCTGACTTATTCATGGGTTCCAGGAATTAGTACACATATATTTTTGGAAGAGAATAGACATTATTTTGCCTTTCATAAATTCCTAAGTTCACAGGCTGAGCCAACGGGAGGCTCTATAGAACTGTGGCTGTTGGTAGCATGTTCAGCTGGTCACGACTGACGTTCTGGAACTTCAGCACCTCGAGGGTAGGACCTTAGTCTTCTGTGTCTCCTTGTTCAATCAGTGACTTCTCCCTTCTGGTGAACCAAGTCTCAGCGTGTCAGCACCATGGACAGCGAGAGCGCTATCCACGGTGCTCCCGGGGCCCGCCCCTCTCTGTCTTCCCCTCCCAGCCTCCGACATCCCTGCCCCCTCCAGATCCGGGGGGCTCTTTAAGCTGAAAATTCAGCCCCAGTGCCATGCCTACGTCTTTGCCCTAACTGACCTCAACTGCGCATGCATTCGCCCCTCCATTTCCACTACAAGGATTGAACCAGTTTCTCTTGTGTTGGCAGGCCAACTCTTTACCGCTGAGGTACCAGGGAAGCCTGTTTTGTTTTTTAATATTTATTTATTTGGCTGCATTGGGTCTTAGCAGCACACAGGCTCAGTAGTTGTGGCACATGAGCCCAGCTGCCCCCTGTCACGTGGGATCCCAGCTCCCCAAGCAGGGAATGAACCCTCATCCCCAGTGTTGAATGTGGGCTCCCAGCCACTGTACCACAGGGAAGTCCCCAGTGACCTTAGTGTCCTCTCTAAAGGTCCTGTCTCCAAAAACTGACATTCTCTAGAAAAACGGTAAAGGTGATATTTTCAAAGCGGAAACAGAGATCTAGACGTAGAGACAAACAGATGGATGTGAAAGGGGAAGAGGGTGGGATGGATTGGGAGAGGGGAGCTGACATATATTCACCATTATGTATAAAATAGACAACTATTTATAGTTATAAAAATATAATATGTATTATGTGTTAATATATCATTAATCCAATATAATATATATGTAATATAACATATTTATCAAGAGATGGCCTTTTCTCCATCGTATACTCTTGCTTCTTTTGCTGTAGATGGATTGACCATAGGTGTGTGGGTTGGAGCCTCTTTGCTATGTAAGCTGACTTATTCATGGGTTCCAGGAATTAGTACACATATATTTTTGGAAGAGAATAGACATTATTTTGCCTTTCATAAATTCCTAAGTTCACAGGCTGAGCCAACGGGAGGCTCTATAGAACTGTGGCTGTTGGTAGCATGTTCAGCTGGTCACGACTGACGTTCTGGAACTTCAGCACCTCGAGGGTAGGACCTTAGTCTTCTGTGTCTCCTTGTTCAATCAGTGACTTCTCCCTTCTGGTGAACCAAGTCTCAGCGTGTCAGCACCATGGACAGCGAGAGCGCTATCCACGGTGCTCCCGGGGCCCGCCCCTCTCTGTCTTCCCCTCCCAGCCTCCGACATCCCTGCCCCCTCCAGATCCGGGGGGCTCTTTAAGCTGAAAATTCAGCCCCAGTGCCATGCCTACGTCTTTGCCCTAACTGACCTCAACTGCGCATGCATTCGCCCCTCCATTTCCACTACATTTCTCTACTCAAACTCTCCATGGATCCCTGCCTTGGAATCTTTTGCTCTTGACTCTGTGTAGCTAAGTCTATTCTTGAATATTCCCTCTTCAGATTGTCTGAAGCTAGTGTCTAAAGCAGCTTCCACACTCCCACTGCCCCGTTTTCTTGCCCTTTTTTCATTAAAAAAAAAATCTTTTGGCTGCACTGCACAGCGTGAGAGATCTTAGTTCCCTGACTAGGGGTCAAACCCATACCCCATGCTGGGAGCACAGAGACTTAATCACTGGACTGCCAGGGAAGCCCGTTCCTAGAGCTATCTCTGCTTCTGAATGTGCTATCTAGGTTTGTCATCGATTTCCTTCCAAGGAGCAAGTCCTGTGATCACCATCTTTTAATTTCATGGCTGTCGTCACCATCCACAACGATAGTGGAGCCCAAGGGAATAAAACCTGTCACCGCCTCCACCAATCTCCCTTCTATGTGCCATTAATTTGTGGGACCTGATGACATGATCTTCGTTTTTTCAATGTGGTTTCAAGCCAGCCTCCCCAATTCATATATTGAAATTCTCATCCCCAGGACATCAGAATGGGGCTTTATTTGGAGACAGGGTCTCTAAAAAGAAATAAAGTTGAAAGGAGATAATTCAGATGGGTCCTAATCCAGCATGACTGGGTCTCCTAACAGAAGGTGGGAGATGTGGACACAGACTCACATAGAGGGAGGAGGATGTGTCGACTCAGGGAGAGTCTCACCTACAAAGCCAAGGGGCACCTGAGAGTGCAAGATGCCCGGAGGCCTGGAGAAGGAAGGGGCAGGCCGCCCCAGTGTTCTTGCTTGGAGAATCCCATGGACAGAGGAGCCTACAGTCCAAAAGAGTCGAACACGACTTAGTGACTAAATAACAACCATACAGTTGACCCATTTAAGTGCACATATCAGTAGTTGTTAGTGTATTCACAGGTATCTGCAACTGTTGCTATAGTCAACTTTAGAACATTGCTAAGGAATTATGGACTTCTCCTGTGGCTCAGTGGTAAAGAATCCACCTGCCAATGCCAGAGATGCAATCCCTGGGTTGGTCCCCCAGAGTGGGAAACGGCAACCTACTCCAGTATTCTTGCTTGGGAAATCCCATGGACAGAGGAGCCTGGTGGGATATACTCCATGGGGTCACAAGAGTCAGGTATGACTGGCACAACACAGCCAAAAAGAAGGAAGCACTGATCCATGTCACAGAATGGACGAGACTTGAAACTGTTGTGCTAGAGGAAGGAGGCCAGGCACAGAAGGACACATGGTATACTACTCCATTGGTGTGAGTGTTTCCATTAATATGAAATATCTAGAACGGGAAATCCCTGGAGACAGACAGACTAGCAGTTGTCAGGGGCTGTTGGGAGAGGGACATGTGGAATGATTGCTAATGAGCACAGGGTTTCTTTCTGGGCTGATGGAAATGTTCTCTTTTTATCCACCTTTTTAATCAAGGTATCAGTGACAAAATTAAACTGTGAAGGTGACCATGTGGGAAAGGATACCCCATCTAGTTCATTAATACCTCCATCATCTCACGTATTGACCTTTTTTGTGTGTATTTATTTTGTGTGTGAGAACACTTAAATTCTCTTGGTCAATTTCAATCATACACTAGAGTGTGATTAACCATGAAAAGTGAAAGTGGCTCAGTCACGTCCGACGCCTTTTGAGACCCATGGACGAGCCATGGAACTCTCCAGGCAAGAATACTGGAGTGGGTAGCCTATCCCTTCTCCAGGGAATCTTCCCGACCCAGAAATCAGTCGGGGTCTCCTGCGTTGCAGGGGGATTCCTTACCAGCTGAGCTACCAGGGAAGCACTGTTATTAACCATAATCAGCGTGTTATACATTAAATCCACAAGCTGATTCATCTTCTAACTGAACACTTACACTCATCAGCAGCATCTCCCCATTTCTCTCACCCTCAGTGCCTGCAAACCTCTTTTCTCCTCTCAGCTTCTATAAGTTCTACTTTTTTCTTTGAGATTCCACATATACGTGATTGCAGGACTTCCCTGGTGATCCAGTGGTAGAAGCTCCACGCTTCCACTGCAGGGGGCACAGGTTCCATCCCTGGTCGGGGAACTAACATCCCACATGCCGCATGGAGCAGCCAAAAAGTTTTAAAAAGAGCTAAGTGGTTTTCTGTATTTGTCTCTCTGTCTAGCTTATTTCACATAGCATGATGCCCTCTATGTTCCTCCATGTTGTCACAAATGACAGAATGACATTCTTTATAAAGACTAAATAATATTCCATCCATATATAATGGGAAGAATTATATATCACATTTTCCTTATCCATTCATCCATGAAGGAACACTTGGGTTGTTTTCATACTGTAACTACTGTGATAATGCTGCTATGAAACAGGTCTTCCCTGGTAGCTCAGTAGTAAAGAGTTCGCCTGCCAATGCAGGAGACATGGGTGTGATCCCTGATCCAGGAAGATCCCACATGCTGAAGGGCAACGAAGCCCATGAGCCACAGCTATGGAGCCTGTGCTCTGGAGCCTCGGAGCTGCAATGATGGAGCCCATGGGCTGCAACTACTGAAGCCTGTGTTCTGCATCAAGAGAAGTCACCGCAACAAGAAGCCTGCTCACCTCAACTAGAGAGTAGCCTCCACTCCCTGCAATGAGAGAAGAGCCTGTGGCAGCAGTGAAAACCCAGAACAGCCAAAAATAAAATAAATAAATAAATTAAATATTTAAAAAACAGAAACAGGAGTGCAATTCCCTCTTCTAGATAGATACCATTTCCTTTGGAAGTATATCCAGTAGTGGGCTCGCTGGACCATCCAGTAGTTCTGTTTTTAATTTCTTGTGGAAACCTCATACTGTTCTCCACAGCGGCTGCCCTGATTTACCTTCCCACCACCACTGCACGAGGTTTCCCTTTTCTCCGCATCCCGTGATAGAAATGCTTTCAAATCGATAGGGCTGATTGTTGTGCAACTAGGAATAGACTAAAGACGACTGAATTGCACCCGTTCAGTGAGTTCACTATATGGCGTGTGAATTACATCCGCAGAAAGACCGGGGGCTTTGGGAGCAGGGGGCGGAGCAATTAAAAACAGGGACCTGGGACGAACTCGCTGGGGGTCCAGCGGTTAAGACCCCACGCTTCCACTGAAGGAGGCACAGGTTCGATCCCTGGTCGGGGAACTGAGATCCTTCGAACTCTACGGCACAGCCGGAAAAAAAACAAGCAAACAAAACCCAAGCAAAGAACAAGAAAACACAAAGTGCCTGGACCTTTCTCCAAGGCCGTGGGGAGCGGCCCCTTGCCCGCAGGATAACTCGGACTTCTCACTTGTGTCTTTTACATAATTTTAGTCCCCAGCGCAAAGAGTTGCTTTGCGATTTGAGTAAAGTGGAACAGAGCTCCTTACAGGAGGACGCCCGTGTGAGGTCACACCCACTGACACACCCAGACACACCCCTTCCGGGATCAACTCGTTCTCTGCCACCAGAGGGCGAGCTGCCGTAACGTCTGGGTGTCTGGTCCGCAGACGGGCGCCCTCGGGGTGGAGCTTCCCTCCGCGGGCTCTGGGTGGACTCCCAAGCTAGCCTGCTTCCTTGTTACTTCTTTTTCTCTTTTAAGGTAAACACCATTTAATGGGGAGGGGTGCTCTTTCTCCTTACAAAAGGATTACCAGTGTGCTTAGCATAAAATTTAAAACCAGATAAAACATGAAAATAAAGGTAATGTGTGTTTAGTTGGAAATGTATA
Organism: Tragulus kanchil; assembly: GCA_022376925.1. Taxonomy (NCBI): domain Eukaryota; kingdom Metazoa; phylum Chordata; class Mammalia; order Artiodactyla; family Tragulidae; genus Tragulus; species Tragulus kanchil. The sequence continues at coordinate 6,542,260 of JAIOJX010000029.1, forward strand.
TTCATGATATATGCTCATTAGACCATTCTGAAAACATGAAGCATAAAAAAGGAAACGTGGGGCTTCCCTGGTGGTCCAGCGGGTAAGGACACCGCCTTGCAGTGCAAGGGGCGCCGGTTCAATTCCTGGCCTGGGAGGATCCCACGTGCCGCAGAGCGGCTGGACCGATGTGTCCAATGACCGAGCCAGAGCTCTGGGACAGCCGGTGCTCTGCAGCGAGAGAGGCCACTGCGATGGGAGGCCTACATAGTCCAAAAGAACAAAGATGGATGAAAATAAATAAACGAAAGACCGATAGAAGTGGCCCCCCCCCCAAAAAAGGAAGCATGAGTCACCTGAATTCTATCACCCAGAGGTGAACATTGTTTTTTCCCTTACATTTTTCTCAAAAGACCGGGGGCTTTGGGAGCAGGGGGCGGAGCAATTAAAAACAGGGACCTGGGACGAACTCGCTGGGGGTCCAGCGGTTAAGACCCCACGCTTCCACTGAAGGAGGCACAGGTTCGATCCCTGGTCGGGGAACTGAGATCCTTCGAACTCTACGGCACAGCCGGAAAAAAAACAAGCAAACAAAACCCAAGCAAAGAACAAGAAAACACAAAGTGCCTGGACCTTTCTCCAAGGCCGTGGGGAGCGGCCCCTTGCCCGCAGGATAACTCGGACTTCTCACTTGTGTCTTTTACATAATTTTAGTCCCCAGCGCAAAGAGTTGCTTTGCGATTTGAGTAAAGTGGAACAGAGCTCCTTACAGGAGGACGCCCGTGTGAGGTCACACCCACTGACACACCCAGACACACCCCTTCCGGGATCAACTCGTTCTCTGCCACCAGAGGGCGAGCTGCCGTAACGTCTGGGTGTCTGGTCCGCAGACGGGCGCCCTCGGGGTGGAGCTTCCCTCCGCGGGCTCTGGGTGGACTCCCAAGCTAGCCTGCTTCCTTGTTACTTCTTTTCTTTTTTAAGGTAAACACCATTTAATGGGGAGGGGTGCTCTTTCTCCTTACAAAAGGATTACCAGTGTGCTTAGCATAAAATTTAAAACCAGATAAAACATGAAAATAAAGGTAATGTGTGTTTAGTTGGAAATGTATATTCATGATATATGCTCATTAGACCATTCTGAAAACATGAAGCATAAAAAAGGAAACGTGGGGCTTCCCTGGTGGTCCAGCGGGTAAGGACACCGCCTTGCAGTGCAAGGGGCGCCGGTTCAATTCCTGGCCTGGGAGGATCCCACGTGCCGCAGAGCGGCTGGACCGATGTGTCCAATGACCGAGCCAGAGCTCTGGGACAGCCGGTGCTCTGCAGCGAGAGAGGCCACTGCGATGGGAGGCCTACATAGTCCAAAAGAACAAAGATGGATGAAAATAAATAAACGAAAGACCGATAGAAGTGGCCCCCCCCCCAAAAAAGGAAGCATGAGTCACCTGAATTCTATCACCCAGAGGTGAACATTGTTAATATTTTCTTCCTCTTTCCCAGTGTCTTACTCCTTGTTGTTGTTCAGTCACTCAGTCATGTCTGACACTTCGCAACACTCCAGGCTCCTCTGTCCTTCACCGTCTCCTGGAGTTCATTCAGACTTGTGTCCATTGAGTCAGTGATGCCATCCAACCATCTCATCCTCTGTTGCCACCTCTGTATTCGTTTTTTTTATTATTTTTATTTTATTATTTATTTATTTATTATTTATTTATTTGTTTGTTTTTGTGTGTTCAGTTTAAATGTCCTGTTTTGACTTTCATTGAAACGCAGAGCCAAGAAGGGAAAGACAGACTGATCTGAGGACATGGAAACACACTGCACAAAGACAGAAGGGACTACAGAGCTGCAACCGGGAAGGAAATGCTTGCAACATAAATGAGAGCCAAAGGGCGATGGTCGCTAGTTTTATTCACTGCTCACTGCATGCTCAATACTCTTCTCAGTGCTTTAGATACACAAAGGAATATAACCCTCAGCCCTGCAAGATGGACACTATCATCATCTCCGTTTTACGGATGTGAAATAGAAACGCAGAGAGGTTAAGTGACTTGCCCAAGGTCACACAGCCGGTAAACAGTTGAGCTGGAAGCAAAGCCGCTTGGCCGTGGGGTCCATCCTCCTAACCCCTATATCATCATGCCTCTTTATATAAATTAGGTTGACATCTGGACTGTGTAAGCTGACTAGAAATAGAAACAGCAAAAAAGGAAAAAAAAAAAAAGGCAATGTGCTCTAGTAATCAAATTATAATCCTCATTCTTTAATTTGCGCTGTGCCCTTTGTGACCCCATGGACTGTAGGCCACCAGGCTGCTCTGTCCATGGAATTTTCCAGGCAAGAATACTGGAGCGGGTTGCCATTTCCTGTTCCATGGGATGTTCCCCTCTTGGGAGGATCCCACGTGCGCAGAGCGGCTGGACCGATGTGTCCAATGACCGAGCCAGAGCTCTGGGACAGCCGGTGCTCTGCAGCGAGAGAGGCCACTGCGATGGGAGGCCTACATAGTCCAAAAGAACAAAGATGGATGAAAATAAATAAACGAAAGACCGATAGAAGTGGCCCCCCCCCCAAAAAAGGAAGCATGAGTCACCTGAATTCTATCACCCAGAGGTGAACATTGTTAATATTTTCTTCCTCTTTCCCAGTGTCTTACTCCTTGTTGTTGTTCAGTCACTCAGTCATGTCTGACACTTCGCAACACTCCAGGCTCCTCTGTCCTTCACCGTCTCCTGGAGTTCATTCAGACTTGTGTCCATTGAGTCAGTGATGCCATCCAACCATCTCATCCTCTGTTGCCACCTCTGTATTCGTTTTTTTTATTATTTTTATTTTATTATTTATTTATTTATTATTTATTTATTTGTTTGTTTTTGTGTGTTCAGTTTAAATGTCCTGTTTTGACTTTCATTGAAACGCAGAGCCAAGAAGGGAAAGACAGACTGATCTGAGGACATGGAAACACACTGCACAAAGACAGAAGGGACTACAGAGCTGCAACCGGGAAGGAAATGCTTGCAACATAAATGAGAGCCAAAGGGCGATGGTCGCTAGTTTTATTCACTGCTCACTGCATGCTCAATACTCTTCTCAGTGCTTTAGATACACAAAGGAATATAACCCTCAGCCCTGCAAGATGGACACTATCATCATCTCCGTTTTACGGATGTGAAATAGAAACGCAGAGAGGTTAAGTGACTTGCCCAAGGTCACACAGCCGGTAAACAGTTGAGCTGGAAGCAAAGCCGCTTGGCCGTGGGGTCCATCCTCCTAACCCCTATATCATCATGCCTCTTTATATAAATTAGGTTGACATCTGGACTGTGTAAGCTGACTAGAAATAGAAACAGCAAAAAAGGAAAAAAAAAAAAAAAGGCAATGTGCTCTAGTAATCAAATTATAATCCTCATTCTTTAATTTGCGCTGTGCCCTTTGTGACCCCATGGACTGTAGGCCACCAGGCTGCTCTGTCCATGGAATTTTCCAGGCAAGAATACTGGAGCGGGTTGCCATTTCCTGTTCCATGGGATGTTCCCCACCCAGAGATCGAACCCACGTCTCTTTCATCTCCTGCATCGGCAGGCAGGTTCTTTCCCAGTTCTTCACCTGGGAAGCCCGACACTGAAAGTATTGGAAGCGTCAGGTCTTACGGAGAATTGGATGAATAATCAGCATCGTCACACTGTCAAGTGGGGGAAGGGCTAAGTTACTGCAACTTTTTTGGAAGACAATTCAATTGCGGTTGAACAAAGTATTTAAAGCAAGGCCCCTTTCACCTGCCCACTCTACAGACAACAATTGATCCCAGGTAATACTCGCCCAAGGATGTGTTCTCAGCAAAGGCTCACTTGCAATGATGCCATCGCTCGTAAAAGGGAAACACGGAAAACAGTCTGCAGGACTGACAATAGGGCGTAGTTAGATTAGGCCACGGCAGACGGTGGGAACGCGGCACCGCCATTCATAGGAATGAGACAGACCTCTGTGACTGAGACGGAAAAATCCCTCTGTGTGTTGCCTGTATGTTGCTCCATGGGAAACACACACACACACATACCATTGTGTATACAGTCTGATGGCGCTTACCTTAAAGAACATGAATGATACACAAGTAAGTACATGCACAGGACGCCCTGGGAGTGTATTCCAAACAGTTGGCAGTGGTTTCCTCTTGGGAAGACAGATCGAGGTGGAACGTCTGCATCATCGCTTTTTGCATCGTTTGACCCTTTTTACCATGAGATCGGACTATTTCAACACGTTTGAAAGCCCCCAGGAAAGAACGTACTCAACGCTCCTCTAAAACTGGACTTCTGGGACTGTCCTGGCAGTCTAGTGGCTAAGATTCCACGTGTCCAGTGGGGTAAAGAGAGTAGGGGACAAAGCGAGAGAGTAAGTGTGGAGTTGTACACACTGGTCCATGTAAAATAGTTAGCTAGTGGGAAGCTTCTATATAAGAGAGAGCTCAGCTCGGAGCTCTGTGACGACCTGGTCCTGTGATGGAAGGTGGATTCTAGACCACGGTCTAAGTTGATTCTCCATATCTCTTTGCAACCCCATGGACTGCAGCCCTCCAGGCTCCTCTGTCCGTGGGTTTCTCCAGGCAAGAACACTGGAGTGGGTTGCCATGTCCTTCTCCAGGGGATCGTCCTGACCCAGAGATTGAATCCGCATTGCCAAGTAGATTCTTTATCACTGAGCCACCCGGGAAGTCCTAACATAGGGCAGTGGTCATGATATTTATCATGTTGTCAATTGCATCCTTAGTACTTATTTATCTTAGGAATGGATGTTTGTACCTCTTTGTTCTCTAACATTCTACAATTCTGCGGCCAGGACGGACTTTCGGGGAATGATACAGGAAGTAGGGGAGAAGCACCAGGGAGGAAGGAGGGGGTTGTCGGGGAGAACACCTTCGGAGAGGGCGGAAGGAAGGCGTCAATGGTGGCCGGGAGATTTTCAGCGGCGTTTCTACTCTCTCTCATCTCATGTCTTCATCTTCTCCCTCCCTTGGGCCTCCCCACACACATACCTTTGAGATAGGCTCCCCCAAGGTCACCCCTGGACAGCCCTGTGCTTGTATCTTCTGGGGACCGCCCCTTCCTTCTCCCGCGGGCCCTCCAAGCCAGCCTGACACCGGGGACCCCGCTCGCCTTCCACCCTGTCCTCAGCCTGTGTCTGCTGTTTCTCGGGGCTTCAGTGTTGCTGTCTCCCACGTGGCCGTCCCCAGCCCCGATCGTGACTCCCATCAAGCATGTACAGAGGACAGAAGCCAGGTGTGCGATAATCTCTCTCCGTTGACCTACATTAATAATGAGTGTGTGCGTGAGGGTGTGTGTGTGAGAGGGTGTGCACGCCCAGATGCTGGTGCTCAGGAGGCTGAGCAGGTGGGTATTATGGCGTGTTTTTTAAAATCGTATTGGAGTCCCGTTGATTTCCAGCGTTGGGTCGGTTTCAGGGGCACGGCAGCGTAGTTTGGTTGCACACACGCACACACGCATTCCTTCATCTTCCTCTCCCACGGACGTTGTCACAGAACATCGAGCCGAGTTGCCTGTGGATGATCTACCGCAGGTATAGCAGGATGTGTGAGTTACTCCCCAGCTCCTACTTTATCCTTCCTCACATGTTTCCCACTGGGTATATTTTAAATGCCCAAGAATGTACTTACGAATATTGGTTTCGTATTTATAGGTGCATCTTCTTGTATGTGTTTATTATAGACTAACTTTCAGAGCCAGTTTAGATTCACAGAAAAACTGTGCAGAAAACAGACACCCTGCACCCCACCCCCCACGGCCTCCCCTCCACTGCCACCCGCCACCACACGGGACGTTTGTTCCAACCGACGTACCTAACGCCTTGTTATCACCCCAAGTCCAGCGCTGACGTCAGGGTTCGCTCTTGGAGGTGTGCATTCTGCGGGTCTGGACGTGCGGGTCCTGACCAGGGGCTTCCCTGGTGGTCAGACGGTGAAGAATCCGCCGGCAGAGTGGGAGGCCCTGGTTCAGTCCCTGGGTCAGGAAGATCCCCTGGAGGAGGGAATGGCAGCCCACTCCAGGATTCTCGCCGGGAGAAAACCCATGGACAGAGGAGCTTGGCGGGCCACAGCCCACGGGGCCTCAGAGTCACACACAGCTGAGCGACGAACACGCACACATAAGGACAAGCCTCTGCCCCTCCAGCCTCCCGGGGGGCTTCTTACTGCCCGGGGAAGCCTCAGGGCCCTGCCGGTTCCCCCTTCCTCCTCCCGTACTCCCTGGCAGCTGCGGATCCTTTCCTTGTCTCCGTAGCTTTGCCGCTTCCAAAGTGTCCTAAAGTGGGAATCACACAGTCTGTAGCCTTTTCAGATCAGCTTCTTTCACTAAGTCATGCGCGTTTTTAAAAGTTGCTCCATGTTGGAGGGGTGGGATGGGAGGGAATGGGACGTACATATGACTAATCTGGGATTATACCTATCTGTAAACAACAAAACTCTGTAAAAGCAAAAAGGAAAAAAAAGCTGCTCCGTGTTTTTCTTTTTTTTTTTTTTTTTATCACAGCCTGATAGCTCATTTCTTTTTAGCTCAGAACAGTATTCCATTGTCTGAATGGCTGCCGGTTGACTTATCCTGCTCAAGGACTTCTTGGTGCTATCAAGTTCCCATTGTGTGTGTGTGTGTGTTTTTTTTTTTTTGGTCTGTTTGCTTTAGTTTGGCTGTGCTGGGCCTTTGTTGTAGCATGTGGGGTCTGGTTCCCTGACCAGGGATTGAACACCAGCCCTCTGCATTAGAGGCACAGAGTCTTAGCCACTGGACCACCAGGGAAGTCTCCCCATTGCACCTTTGCGCCAGAGAGGCGAGGGGCTCAATTACCCCCTTTGGGACTATTTTTCATTTGTGGAAGCACACAGGAGAGATTACAGATCATGATAGGTAAGAGATTAAGCACAGATGTCCTCCTTTCCTCCCTCCAGGCCCGAAACTCAACCTGCCCAAGATGAAACGCAGCAGCCTCCCCTCCCTCCCCCCACCTGGCCCCTCATCTCCTGGCCTCATCTCAGCCCATGTCTCCACATCCACCCAGTTGGGAAAGTCAGAGATCTGGGCATCTTCCAAAGCTCCTCCCTTCTCCTTCTGTCCTCCTACTCTATCAATCACTGAATTCTGTCAATTCTCTCTCTCCCTTTCTCTCTCCCTCTCTTTTTTTTTTGGCAGTGCCAGGTGACTGACAGGATCTTAGTTCCCCAACCAGGGACTGAACCTGCACCTTCGGCAGTGAAACCACCAACTCCTAATCAGTGGACTGCCAGGAAATTTCCCAATTCTCCCTCTCATTTTTTAAGTAATTTATTTATTGATCTTGGGTTGCGCTGGGTTTTCCTTTGGTGCGAACCTTCCTCTAGTTGTGGAGGGCAGAGGCTACCCTCTAGTTGGGGCGCACGGGCTTCTCTTGCCGTGGAGTTCGGCTCCAGGACAGTGGGCTTCGGTCGTTACACCAGTTGGGCTCTAGAGTAGTAGTGCTCGGTAGTTGTGCTCAGTAGTAGTGGGCTCAGTAGTTGTGCTCGGAGTGGGTCGGGCTCAGCTGGCCTGCAGAATGTGGGATCTTCCCGGGCCAGGCATCAAACCCATTTCTCCTGAAATAGCAAGCGGATTCTTCACCACAGAGCCACCAGGGAACGCCCACTCCCCCCGCCCGATTCGGTCTCTTAAGCACATTCTGTAGCCTTGCCTTCTCTGTAGTCCCAAAGCCACGCCCTAGGACTGGCCTCCTGAGCCACATTTCTGTGGTCCACCTGGCTTGTGTAGGACTGTTTGGGAGACCCCAAGCCCCTCAAGGCAGTCACGAAGCTTACAGGCACACCTAGGTCTTTCTGGACTGTTCCCAGGTTTGACCTCATCACCCGCACGCACACACGGTTTTCAATGGGAGAGTGATTGATTCAGGCTGCCCCGGAGACATTTGGCAAGGTCTGAAGACATTTTTGGTTCTCACAGTGGCAAGGGTGGATGCTGCTGGTGTCTTGTGGGTAGAGGTCAGGAATATTGCTAAACATCCAGCAACACGCAGGACAGATCCCTGCAGCAAAGGTGATCTGTTCCCCAAATATGAACAGAGCCGAGGCTGAGAACCACTGATCTGAGCTGCTCAGATAAATCCAGAGACCAGCGCCGGTCCCATCCGGCTGATTATCCATCCAGATAAGAGAGTATAGACAACAATAGCAGGGACTTCCCTGGTAATCCAGTGGCTAAGACTCTGCATTCCCAATACAGAGGGCTTGGGTTTGATCCCCGGTCAGGGAACTAGACCCATATGCTGAAACTGAAGATCCTGCGTGTGGCAACGAAGGCAGGATGCAGTCAAATAAATATTTAAAAAGAAAAAAAGGAAAGAAGGGCTTCCCAGGTGGTCCAGTGGGTAAAGAGTCCGCCATGCTGTGCAAGGGACACCTGTTTAATCCCTGGCCCGGGAAGATCCCACGTGCTGCGGAGTGGCTGGGCAGGTGTGTCCAATGACAAGCCAGCGCTCTGGAGTGCATGCGCCCAGAGCCGGTGCTCTGCAACGAGAGAGGCCACTGCAATGGGAGGCCCACACAGGCCAGAGAATTAAGATGGATGAAAATAAAAAACTGAAGGACCAATGAAAGAGGCCAACATTTTTAAAAAGAAAACAAGAAGCATTTAGAAGCCTTATTATCTTATTATAGTGATTTACCTGTAGTCACTTTATGAACTGCTAGGCCTGTATTTTGCGTCTTTTGTACATTCTTTACATTGAGGTACATTCTAGCCCAGCTTCCCTGGTGGCTCACGTGGTAAAAATCCACCTGCCATGTGGGAGACCTGGGTTCCATGCCTGGGTGGGGAAGATCCCCTGGAGAAGGACATGGCTGCCCACTCCAGGATTCCTCCCTGGGGCATCCCATGGACAGAGGAGCCTGGAGGGCCACTGTCCATGGGGTTGCAAAGAGTCGGTCACAAGTGAGCGACTTTTTCACTTCATTCATACATTATTATTAAGTAAAAGTTTATGCTTTATTCATATGCCTTCAGTTTTCCCTGCATGGCCTTTTTCTGGTCCGGGAGCCCACATGACAGTTAGTGGACCCGGCTCCTTGGGCTTCTCCTGATTGGAGCTGTCTCTTGAGCTTCCCGTCTTTGATGACTTTGACAGTTTTGAGGGTAATGGTCGGGTACACAGGAGGATGCCTTTCCACAGGGACTGTTTTTTGATAGACTAGGATCATGGGGTTCGGGGGAAAATATCACAGGGGTCAAGTGCCCTCTTCGTCTCTTCAGCTCAAGAGTCCAGTCATGACTGCTGGTGGTGTTGGGGGTGACCGTGATCCCCCAGCCAGGTGAGGTACAGTGCTTGGCAGGATTCTCCCCAGAAAGGTTTCTCCCACTCTTTCACACAACTCCATTTGAGAGGAACACCCTGTGCTCAGTTCTAACCATCCTTCAGGGTGGAGTACCTACATAAATTACCCAAGAACCTTCCATACCTGCCCTTCCTGTGTTAATGTGTTCCACCGTTTCTGTATAGCAGTATAAACTCGGACATTTATTTTCTCCCTGTAGTTTTTGGCTGTGCTAGGTCTTCGGTGCTTTGCACAGGTTTTCTCTTTTTGTGGCGAACAAGGGCTACCCCTCTTTGTGGTGCTCGGGCTGGCTTCTTCTTCTTTTTTTTTTAACATTTATTTATTTATTGGGGGGTGGGGTGGGGCGGGGGGGGCGCTTCTTTTGGTCTTTCATTTGTCTATTTTTCATCCATCTTTGTTCTTTGGCCCGTGTGGGCCTCCCATCGCAGTGGCCTCTGTTGTCGCAGAGCACCGGCTCTGGGCGCATGCGCCCCAGAGCTCCGGCTCGGTGATTGGACACATCGGTCCAGCCGCTCTGCGGCACGTGGGATCTTCCCAGGCCAGGGATCGAAGCGGCGCCCCTTGCACTGCAAGGCGGTGTCCTTACCCACTGGACCACCAGGGAAGCCCAGGCTGGCTTCTCTTGTTGCGGAGCTCGGGCTCTAGGCAGGAGGGCTTCCGCTGTGGCTCGCGGGCCCTAGAGCGCAGGCTCCGAGGCGGTGGTGCACACAGGCTTGGTTGCCCTGCGGCAGATGGAGGCAAGCGGATTCTCATGCACTGGGCCACTGAGGAAATCCTCTTCCTGCCATTAGAATCCAATCCTATATATATTTTAAAATATTCATTGCACTTATTTATTTTATTTAGCTATGTGGGGGTCTTCGTGGCCGCCTGTAGGATCTAGTCCTTGCACCAGGGATGGGATTTGGGTCCCCCTGCTTTGGGTACTTAGAGTCTAAGCTACTGGACTCCCATGGAAATCCCCCCAGTACTATCTTAATTTTGTTGTTCAAATGCCTCTGGCTTTGGACCCATGATATAAACCCCTATTCTTGATCCTTATCAGCTGTTTCTTGCTTTCTGGCTTTAAGCACGTCTTTTTCTTTCTTTCGCGCCACCTGGTTTGTGGGATCTTAGTTCCTCAACCGGGATCGAACCCACACCCCCAGCAGCGAAAGCTCAGAGTCCTAACCACTGGACTGCCAGGGAAGTCCCATGCATGTCTTTTTCAATCTCATTTTCAATCTTGTTTTCCTAGAAATTCCTATTGCATTTTAGGGATTCCGGCATGTGGGGGGGTCGGAGGAGAGTCTGCACTGCACAGAATTTAAGGAGCACGTTGGGTACCGTTCTGGCTTCTTTTTTTTTACATTTCTCTTGTGGCGAACAAGGGCTACCCCTCTTTGTGGTGCTCGGGCTGGCTTCTTCTTCTTTTTTAACATTTATTTATTTATTGGGGGGTGGGGTGGGGCGGGGGGGGCGCTTCTTTTGGTCTTTCATTTGTCTATTTTTCATCCATCTTTGTTCTTTGGCCCGTGTGGGCCTCCCATCGCAGTGGCCTCTGTTGTCGCAGAGCACCGGCTCTGGGCGCATGCGCCCCAGAGCTCCGGCTCGGTGATTGGACACATCGGTCCAGCCGCTCTGCGGCACGTGGGATCTTCCCAGGCCAGGGATCGAAGCGGCGCCCCTTGCACTGCAAGGCGGTGTCCTTACCCACTGGACCACCAGGGAAGCCCAGGCTGGCTTCTCTTGTTGCGGAGCTCGGGCTCTAGGCAGGAGGGCTTCCGCTGTGGCTCGCGGGCCCTAGAGCGCAGGCTCCGAGGCGGTGGTGCACACAGGCTTGGTTGCCCTGCGGCAGATGGAGGCAAGCGGATTCTCATGCACTGGGCCACTGAGGAAATCCTCTTCCTGCCATTAGAATCCAATCCTATATATATTTTAAAATATTCATTGCACTTATTTATTTTATTTAGCTATGTGGGGGTCTTCGTGGCCGCCTGTAGGATCTAGTCCTTGCACCAGGGATGGGATTTGGGTCCCCCTGCTTTGGGTACTTAGAGTCTAAGCTACTGGACTCCCATGGAAATCCCCCCAGTACTATCTTAATTTTGTTGTTCAAATGCCTCTGGCTTTGGACCCATGATATAAACCCCTATTCTTGATCCTTATCAGCTGTTTCTTGCTTTCTGGCTTTAAGCACGTCTTTTTCTTTCTTTCGCGCCACCTGGTTTGTGGGATCTTAGTTCCTCAACCGGGATCGAACCCACACCCCCAGCAGCGAAAGCTCAGAGTCCTAACCACTGGACTGCCAGGGAAGTCCCATGCATGTCTTTTTCAATCTCATTTTCAATCTTGTTTTCCTAGAAATTCCTATTGCATTTTAGGGATTCCGGCATGTGGGGGGGTCGGAGGAGAGTCTGCACTGCACAGAATTTAAGGAGCACGCTAAAACCTTCTAGCATCTTCCTCTATATGCCTCACGCCTGCCAGCCAAGGACCTGTCCCAAGCGCCAAGCTTCTACCTGCCCCAGGGCCTTTGCCCAGGCAGCGCTCTCTGTCTGGAATGCTCTCCCTCCAACCGCCCCAGGTCGTCATTCCTGACTGTGCCGCCGGCTCCCACTCCTCAAAGAAGCCTCCCAGTCCTGAGCTGAGGCCTCCGCCAACCTGGCTGTCTCCAGTCCCATTGTTCTGTTTCACTGCGTGTTCAGTCGTTTCAGTCGCGACCCCACAGACTGTAGCCCGCCAGGCTCCTCTGTCCGCGGGATTTCCCAGGCAGGACTACCGGAGCCGGTTCCTTCTCCTCTGTTTCATGATGGTCTCAGTATCTTGTCCCTTGGTGAAATGATCTCCTTGATGGATCTGTTTGTTGCCTCTGCTTGGGAGTGTCATGAGAAGGGTCAGCTCTGGGCACGCACCGTAGTGTTTTGGTTTTTACAGATGTTATTTTGAAATAGATTAGACATGTCTCCCTGAGGCCCCTGGAGTTCTGATAATCATCTCCCTTCACTCTGGCCAAACTTCAGAAGGGCCACCAGGGACTACCGTCCCAGGGAGGAGGACGGAAACACTGACCATACCTGAATCCATCATGACGACTTGCTATATGGGCAGCAGGTAGAGAGGAGGCCCCAACCTTCCTCCTCTGTTGTGAGATCCCCACAACGACAGGCCTGGCCCAGCCCTATTGGAAGGTCCTAAGTATTTGGAGAATGTGTGTCAACTTTGGAATAGACGGGCACCGGTATAATGGTTCAGTGGGTGCAGCACAGATCTGGGTGACTTGGGCTCAAAGCCTTCTTCCATTCTCCTTGCCACGTGACTTGGTGGTGCTCGGGCTCAGTGTTCCTGTCTGTGAGATGGGTATAATGCTATGCGAAGATGGTTATGAGGACAACCCAAGACTGTGCTGAGCGTACCATACTCTCAAGAATTGTTATCTATTCGCAGGATTCCCAGAAATTCCTATTGCATTTTAGGGATTCCGGCATGTGGGGGGGTCGGAGGAGAGTCTGCACTGCACAGAATTTAAGGAGCACGCTAAAACCTTCTAGCATCTTCCTCTATATGCCTCACGCCTGCCAGCCAAGGACCTGTCCCAAGCGCCAAGCTTCTACCTGCCCCAGGGCCTTTGCCCAGGCAGCGCTCTCTGTCTGGAATGCTCTCCCTCCAACCGCCCCAGGTCGTCATTCCTGACTGTGCCGCCGGCTCCCACTCCTCAAAGAAGCCTCCCAGTCCTGAGCTGAGGCCTCCGCCAACCTGGCTGTCTCCAGTCCCATTGTTCTGTTTCACTGCGTGTTCAGTCGTTTCAGTCGCGACCCCACAGACTGTAGCCCGCCAGGCTCCTCTGTCCGCGGGATTTCCCAGGCAGGACTACCGGAGCCGGTTCCTTCTCCTCTGTTTCATGATGGTCTCAGTATCTTGTCCCTTGGTGAAATGATCTCCTTGATGGATCTGTTTGTTGCCTCTGCTTGGGAGTGTCATGAGAAGGGTCAGCTCTGGGCACGCACCGTAGTGTTTTGGTTTTTACAGATGTTATTTTGAAATAGATTAGACATGTCTCCCTGAGGCCCCTGGAGTTCTGATAATCATCTCCCTTCACTCTGGCCAAACTTCAGAAGGGCCACCAGGGACTACCGTCCCAGGGAGGAGGACGGAAACACTGACCATACCTGAATCCATCATGACGACTTGCTATATGGGCAGCAGGTAGAGAGGAGGCCCCAACCTTCCTCCTCTGTTGTGAGATCCCCACAACGACAGGCCTGGCCCAGCCCTATTGGAAGGTCCTAAGTATTTGGAGAATGTGTGTCAACTTTGGAATAGACGGGCACCGGTATAATGGTTCAGTGGGTGCAGCACAGATCTGGGTGACTTGGGCTCAAAGCCTTCTTCCATTCTCCTTGCCACGTGACTTGGTGGTGCTCGGGCTCAGTGTTCCTGTCTGTGAGATGGGTATAATGCTATGCGAAGATGGTTATGAGGACAACCCAAGACTGTGCTGAGCGTACCATACTCTCAAGAATTGTTATCTATTCGCAGGATTCCCAGACTGCACCTACACATACAGAATTTTGCAGATGACTTTTTGGGTGGGCAGTCACAGGTTCCCGAAACTTAGCTCTGCACCCTTGACCTACAAAGCCTCTAAGTCATAACCACCTCCCTGTTTCATCACCAGGGCCCACAAAAAGAGTTAAGAGGCTCGGGAGCCAGGCCCCCAGGTGAACGAGCTGGCTGGAGGCAAAGATGCCAGGAGGTGGGAGGGGGCTGCTGGGGCTGGCGCCCGGTGCACGGGAGAGAGCCAGTGTGTCTGGAGCTGCCTGGGCCCCAGGAACAAGCCCCCGGCGGGGGGAGGTGGGACAGGGCTTCCAGCAGGCGTGGGTGGGGCGGTCCAGCCCAGCCAGGCATTCCAGTCCGCCCAGTGTGGGGGCTGGGCTCCAGGAGGCCCCTGGCTCTGGATCCAACACCTCCAAGAGACCCTGGACCTCCCACTCTGGGACGCATGGGGCCTGCGGGGCGCCTCCCAAGGCGGGAAAGCCACTGCCCGCCTGCGTGGTCGCCCTGTGTCCTCCGCAGGGAGCACCAGACGTCTTCATTCATGCTCGTCCTTGGGGTCCACAAAGGTCATGAGAACCTCTGCCGGGAAAGCACACACACGTGTGTGCCGGCAGGACACGCCACACTCCCGGGAGGGGCAGGGCACGCAGGCACGCCCGCACCCTCCAGCGTGCCTCTCCCAACGCCCAGAGCCCCCGATCCCCCGACAGTATTGGGCAGGCAGTAGAGAGGAGGCCCCAACCTTCCTCCTCTGTTGTGAGATCCCCACAACGACAGGCCTGGCCCAGCCCTATTGGAAGGTCCTAAGTATTTGGAGAATGTGTGTCAACTTTGGAATAGACGGGCACCGGTATAATGGTTCAGTGGGTGCAGCACAGATCTGGGTGACTTGGGCTCAAAGCCTTCTTCCATTCTCCTTGCCACGTGACTTGGTGGTGCTCGGGCTCAGTGTTCCTGTCTGTGAGATGGGTATAATGCTATGCGAAGATGGTTATGAGGACAACCCAAGACTGTGCTGAGCGTACCATACTCTCAAGAATTGTTATCTATTCGCAGGATTCCCAGACTGCACCTACACATACAGAATTTTGCAGATGACTTTTTGGGTGGGCAGTCACAGGTTCCCGAAACTTAGCTCTGCACCCTTGACCTACAAAGCCTCTAAGTCATAACCACCTCCCTGTTTCATCACCAGGGCCCACAAAAAGAGTTAAGAGGCTCGGGAGCCAGGCCCCCAGGTGAACGAGCTGGCTGGAGGCAAAGATGCCAGGAGGTGGGAGGGGGCTGCTGGGGCTGGCGCCCGGTGCACGGGAGAGAGCCAGTGTGTCTGGAGCTGCCTGGGCCCCAGGAACAAGCCCCCGGCGGGGGGAGGTGGGACAGGGCTTCCAGCAGGCGTGGGTGGGGCGGTCCAGCCCAGCCAGGCATTCCAGTCCGCCCAGTGTGGGGGCTGGGCTCCAGGAGGCCCCTGGCTCTGGATCCAACACCTCCAAGAGACCCTGGACCTCCCACTCTGGGACGCATGGGGCCTGCGGGGCGCCTCCCAAGGCGGGAAAGCCACTGCCCGCCTGCGTGGTCGCCCTGTGTCCTCCGCAGGGAGCACCAGACGTCTTCATTCATGCTCGTCCTTGGGGTCCACAAAGGTCATGAGAACCTCTGCCGGGAAAGCACACACACGTGTGTGCCGGCAGGACACGCCACACTCCCGGGAGGGGCAGGGCACGCAGGCACGCCCGCACCCTCCAGCGTGCCTCTCCCAACGCCCAGAGCCCCCGATCCCCCGACAGTATTGCTGATGGGGACACCGAAGCCCAAAGGAAGAAGCTCTTCCAGGCCGGAGGGGGCGCGGCTGGGACAGGGGCCGGGCACGTGCAGCACACACAGCCACACGTGCACTGTGACGCTTCCACACTGGCCCCTTTGTACGTGCGCCCACGCCCACTCCTGCACGGGCACATCCAGACAGGAGGCCCGCGCCCCAGCTCCCCTCCCTCGGGCACGCCCACCCCCTGCCCTGTCCCGGCTCCGGACCGGGACGCTGGCCTCAAGCACGCCTGCTCAGGGTCAGTTAAGGGGGACTTGCTGTAAAGGATGGGCTGAGGGCCCACCATGGGCGAAGGCTTCTCAGGAGCCTGACTTGCTGTAGTGTTTTCTCATCTCAAAGAATTGTGCACCATCAAGAAAGCATGGTTCTGTGTGTGTGTGTGTGTGTGGCTAGGTTGAACCCCGCCTTGGTAGTTGTGAATGCACAACTTACATTCCCTGACGTGGAATTCACCCACCCAGTCTCATGTATGACACACAGGTGCATCTGGTGTGTGTAAGGGGTGGCTTAGTAGCTAAGTCCAGTCCAACTCTTGTGACCCTGTGGACTGTCGCCTGCCAGGCCCCTCTGTCCATGGAATTCTCCAGGCAAGAATACTGGAGTGGGTAGCCTATTCCTTCTCCAGGAGATCTTTCCAACCCAGAAATCGAACCCAGGCTTCAGGTACTGCAGGAGGATTCTTTACCAACTGAGCTACAAGGGAAGCCCACACAAAACCCCTTACACACCCACAAACCCATTCAAAGCACGACACACCCGCACCCACACACTACGGCCATATGTTCACAATCAGGCACCCACATATGCACTTACACATAAAGAGATCTGTCCTGGTACTCAGTTTACATTCAGAAACCAGATAACACACTCGTACAGGGGTATCATGTCACCCACGGATCCATGCCGATATCCACAAAGCCACACAGGCGTAAACACTAGCTCCACACTCACAAATACACCCCACACACTCGGCAATGCAGGTCAACTCTCATCTAAACGTCTAACATACAAACCCACACAGATGCGTACACTTTCTATCCATACAAAACTGCACTCAGATGTACCCAGCTAGACACACACGAATACCTAGCGCTCCCAAACACTTGTGGGTTCACAGTTACATACAGTTAAGAGGCCCACTGTAGATGCTTTGACCAGAAAGACACCATAGAACACATAAGCAACTCTATCACAAATATCCACCAGTAGGAGTTCAGACATTTACAAGGCTACCCAGAAACATCCACACAATTGCCTCGTGTACAAATATCTGTACCCATACACACACACCCCTCCCTGCCAACAGACACAATCAGGCTCCTACCTCACACAGATTTGCTCCCACAAATATGCAGTTCCTAGAGAAACAGGCACACTTGCGCTCATAAAGGGCTTCCCAGGTGGCGCTCATGGGAAAGCACCTGCCTGCCAGCTCAGGAGATGCGGGAGGCACAGGTTCGATGCCTGGGCCGGGAAGATCCTCTGGAGGAAGGAATGGCAACCCATCCCAGTATTCTTGCCCAGAGAATTCCATGCACAGAGGAGCCCAGAGGGCCACACTCCACGGGGTCGCACAGAGTTGGAAGTGACTGAGGCAACTGAGCAGGCACACACGTACTCGTAAATGCAGCTAAGAAATGGACACTCAAAAAAAAATTAAAAAAAAAAGAAATGGACACTCTTACACAACGACACCCACGTCCACGGCTGACACACCCTGTCACCCCACCTTAATTCACACCATACATCAGATGCAGTCACCCACAGACACACTCACATGTAGATACATATATGCACAAAGCACATTCTGCGATTGTGCCTGCCCTACACACACCCATGTGCACACAATCACACTCAGACTCCTACAAGTGCACTTGGATACAGCATCCAACTGGAGCCCCGCCCCTCCCCGTTCAGCGGACCCCACAAATCCACACACAAATGCAAATAGATGTGCAAATATCCCCAGGATCAGCCACTCGGACACACTCACAGAGACAAGCCATCACCCTCCTGGATACACACACTCAGCTTTTCGCACACCCTCCCTCACTGCCGTTCATCACAGCCTGACACAGAACACAAGTACGTTTAAAGGCTCATAAATAGGCGCACTCACAACACAGGGACAAATATTCCTGTATCCGGAGGACACATATGTATAGGTCCTTGAACACACAACACACAGGACAATCAAGCACCCACATACGGGTTGTCACACACTCACACAGATAGGCACATGCAGACACCCTCAAACACACTCCACACACTCGTTCACCACCCACACGCGTCCAGAAATGCACACCCTGGTGCGAATACAGACACCCGTTCTTGGACCCTCCCAAGACACATTGAGAAGCAGGTGCAACCCCCGCGCCCGCTGCCTCCGGGTCAGGCATGACAAGCTCACACTCACATCTAAAGAAACACACTTGCGCCGGGCACACGCATCCGGCAAGCCGAGGGTCCCTCGTCCTCCCCGGTGCGCGCACACCCGCAGGCGCGCGCGCGCACCCACCCCCTCCTCCGCAGCCTCCCCGCCGCCACCGCAGTCTGGGCCCGCCCCACCCTGCGGCGGCGAGGGGCCGGGCGAGGCGAGGGGACCGGGTCGGGGGCCAGGGCGGGGGGCGGGGCGCACCTGGGCTCCGCCCCGGGGCGGGGCCGACGCAGCGTCGGGAGCGCGAGCGGCCGCACCTGGCTCGCCTGCGGCCCCGGCGGCGGCAGTGGCGGCGGCGGCGGCGGGCCCGGCCCGGGTGCGAGCGCGGCGGAACCCAGTCCGAGCGAGCGCGGAGCCGGTGCCCGCAAGCCCCGGCGCCGCCATGGTGGAGGCGGCGCCCCCCGGGCCCGGGCCGCTGCGGAGGACCTTCCTGGTGCCCGAGATCAAGTCGCTGGACCAGTACGATTTCTCGCGGGCCAAGGCGGCGGCCAGCCTGGCGTGGGTGCTGCGGGCCGCGTTCGGGGGCGCAGGTACCGGGCCGGGGGGAGGGGGGCGGCAGGTGCGGGGGGCGGGGCGCCGCGGCGGGGTGGCCGGGGCCGTGGGAACAATAGCGCCGGCCGCCGGGGGTCCCCGGGCCCGGGCCCCTCCGCGCCGGGCCTCTGGGCTTCCTGCTCGGCCCGGGCGGTGGACTTTGCCCGCGCGGCTGCGGGAGCGCGGTGGGGGTGGGGCCGGCGCCTCCGCTCCGCGCCGGGACCCGGGCGTCCCGGTCCCCAGGTGAGCCGGCCAGGGTCTGCCGGCCGAGTGGCGTCTCCTCCCCCGGGCGGGCCTCGCCTGGCACGCCCTCCCCCCCTTTACACTCTCGCATCACGCGCCCGCGAGGACCCCCGCCCCCGTCCGGCTCGGACACACACACCCGCCTCGGCCCTGCCGGCCCTGCGGGCGGCGAGGGGAGCTCCGGGAAGCCCCCGTCTCCCTCCATGGCCCCGGCCGGCGGCTGACAGCTGTGACTTATTGCCCCATTTTGCTTAGGAGGCGGGCGAGCCCAGCAGAAGGGAAATGGCTTATCCAAGATCGCCGGGGGCGAGGGCCCAGGTGTGGGGCCTTGTCCCACTTCCTCCCCCAGGCCCACATGTGTGGAGCACTCGGGCCACCCCAGCAAGGGCTAGGATGCGGGTGCGTCCCTAGGATTTAAGGCCCAGGGCAGGCTCGGTCATGGCCTCATGCCAGAGCCCAGAGTCAGGGCCTGGCCATGGGGAAGAAGACTTAATGAAGGTCTGGGCCTTCCAGGGGGCCGCCCTGCCCGCCTGCGGGTCCTGCCCACTGGTCTTGGCACCGGCTAGCACGGCCCATCCCCCGTCAGTGGCCGTCCAGATCAACCTGTTCTGGGTGTGGGTCTTGGTGACAGCTGGCCGTCCGGCTCCTCGTCCCGCCGGATCCTGTCTTCTCTCCGTCTCTCCCTGCCGGCCCAGCCCGCGGGGCCTCGGAGGCGAGAGAGAGGGCCTTCTCGGAACAGCCCCCTGCACGGCCCCCTCGACAGCCCCGCTGGCCTGGAATACCTGCTGGAGGAAGAGATGGGGGGTTGGCCGGAAGAGCCCAGTCTGCCCCGCGCCCGGGGTTACGAGGCCACGGAGGACTCAGCTTGGGGAATCCGTTGGGTCTGAGTGCCATGCTTCACCAGAATGTGGACGAATTAACCCAATTCTCTAAGCTTCTGTTTAGTCCTCTGTAAAAGGAGGCATTTGTTCGCTTTGTTATCCATGTCAATCCTCTGGGGGGACATCCTCTCAGTCCTAGGGCAGTGCTGGGGTGAGTGGGGGTCCCAGTTCCACGTTTTGCAAGGTGAGAGAGACTGACCACTGAATTCCTGGGGGTCAGGCCCATGGTATCCACCAAGCAGATATTGCTGTTTGTGCTGCCAGGATTGGTGGTATTTTTGTTAATGATAATATTATTTGTCATCTGGCCAGGGGACCAAAGAGAAATTACTTTTCCATTTCGCAGAAAGAAAGGTCAGGTCTCTGGGTCCGGACTCACCTGGCTCTGTTCTCACTGACCCAGCCTCCCCGTCGTCGTGTGAAATCATCCCGGAGGGTCTAATTCAACCTGTTCCCTCACCCACGTTCTCTAAACGTTGGGAGGCTGGGGCAGGTGGGACCCCAGGCTCTGAGCAGGGAGTGGTGAGCAGCCCCTGCTTGACCCATGAACTCTGAAACTCTTTAGTGGGTGCCAGGCCAGGGCTGGGCTCTTAGGACCGGAAAGACGGGGCTGAACTCCGGAGAGAGGTCGATGGGACTTGAAACCCGATTGTTGCTGCTACTTCTTGTGTTAAAGCCGGTGATGTTCAAGCAGCCGGCGAGGGGAGGAAATCCCGGAAAAATTCCAGGGAGGGGAGGAGAAGGGACGGCTCCCTCCGAGCCTTTGAACCTTGAAGGTGTGTAGGAGTTTGCTATTGGAGGAGGCCTGCAGGGAGTTCTCTGCCCTGCCCGGTGATGGCCAGGAGTGGCTGGGGGATGAGGGAGTCTTGGCTGACTGGGGGGGCGCTCTTGGGCCACAGGTGGGGATCTGAGCGCCCTGGGGAGCCATGCAAGGTGTCTGGGGACTGACAAGGTGAGACCAGATATCCCGTTGCCCTCTTTTGGGCCCCGCGACAGCCCCGCCGGCCTGGAATACCTGCTGGAGGAAGAGATGGGGGGTTGGCCGGAAGAGCCCAGTCTGCCCCGCGCCCGGGGTTACGAGGCCACGGAGGACTCAGCTTGGGGAATCCGTTGGGTCTGAGTGCCATGCTTCACCAGAATGTGGACGAATTAACCCAATTCTCTAAGCTTCTGTTTAGTCCTCTGTAAAAGGAGGCATTTGTTCGCTTTGTTATCCATGTCAATCCTCTGGGGGGACATCCTCTCAGTCCTAGGGCAGTGCTGGGGTGAGTGGGGGTCCCAGTTCCACGTTTTGCAAGGTGAGAGAGACTGACCACTGAATTCCTGGGGGTCAGGCCCATGGTATCCACCAAGCAGATATTGCTGTTTGTGCTGCCAGGATTGGTGGTATTTTTGTTAATGATAATATTATTTGTCATCTGGCCAGGGGACCAAAGAGAAATTACTTTTCCATTTCGCAGAAAGAAAGGTCAGGTCTCTGGGTCCGGACTCACCTGGCTCTGTTCTCACTGACCCAGCCTCCCCGTCGTCGTGTGAAATCATCCCGGAGGGTCTAATTCAACCTGTTCCCTCACCCACGTTCTCTAAACGTTGGGAGGCTGGGGCAGGTGGGACCCCAGGCTCTGAGCAGGGAGTGGTGAGCAGCCCCTGCTTGACCCATGAACTCTGAAACTCTTTAGTGGGTGCCAGGCCAGGGCTGGGCTCTTAGGACCGGAAAGACGGGGCTGAACTCCGGAGAGAGGTCGATGGGACTTGAAACCCGATTGTTGCTGCTACTTCTTGTGTTAAAGCCGGTGATGTTCAAGCAGCCGGCGAGGGGAGGAAATCCCGGAAAAATTCCAGGGAGGGGAGGAGAAGGGACGGCTCCCTCCGAGCCTTTGAACCTTGAAGGTGTGTAGGAGTTTGCTATTGGAGGAGGCCTGCAGGGAGTTCTCTGCCCTGCCCGGTGATGGCCAGGAGTGGCTGGGGGATGAGGGAGTCTTGGCTGACTGGGGGGGCGCTCTTGGGCCACAGGTGGGGATCTGAGCGCCCTGGGGAGCCATGCAAGGTGTCTGGGGACTGACAAGGTGAGACCAGATATCCCGTTGCCCCTCTGGGGAATAATGGTTGGGGAAGGGGTCTCTGGTGGCTCGGGGCTCGGACATGAGGAGGCTGGGCGGGAACGCCGGTTCGTGGCCTCCACCAGGAGCTCAGAGAGAGGATAAGGAAGGGTGCCATCTTTACATAAGTTTGGGAAACATGGCATGCCGTCCCTCCGGGCCCCAGGATCCCCTTATGACCCTCAGGGGACTAGGGTCCCGTCAGCTCCACCCTTTACTCGCTCTGGGGTCTGGCCACGTCATCTTAGCTGTCTGGATCTCAGTTTTCCCATCTGTACAATGGATTAGACTCGCGACTTCCACAAGCAGGGGGTGGGAAGGGAGGCTCAAGAGGGAGGGGATATTTGTGTGCCAATTCAGGATGCTGAACAACAGAAACCAGCACGACATGGTAAAGCCGTTATCCGCCAGTTAAAAAAGAAGTCCATGAGCCGATGCACACCAGGTGGGTGGACCAAGGGCTGAGCTGTGTGGTCCCTTGTGGTGACCACAAGCAACATGTGGCCGGTCTGAATGGCGAGACGCTGTCCATGCGAATGCCCTGTGGTTTCAGGAGCCTTGGTACCGGAAAAAATAATGGGACGTAGTTCATTAATAATGCGTTTAGGTTGATGACGTGTTGAAATGATCGTATTTTGGATCTACAGGCACACGGGGTGAGATCTGTCACTAAGGTGATGTTATTTGTGACTGCTTTTTCAATGGTGTGACTAGAAACTTTTAAACACCCTGTGTGGCTCATAGTCTATTCCTATTGGGCAGTATTAAATGCTCAGTATACCATTTTATAGCCTAGAGTTGTGGTTCTCGGCTGAGGGTAAGTTTGTCACTTAGGAGCCGTGTGGCCGTGTCTGGGGACATCTTTGGTTGTTACCGTTGGTGAGGACAGTGAGGAGAGACCAGGGGGTCTGCTAAACAGCTCACAGAGCACAAAAGAGCGTCCCCAGCCCCACGTCCCCACACCTGCTGGCCCCCGCCAGAGCATCCCTCCCTCGCTGTGCTGAGGTAGCGACGCATTGGTATAATCTAAATACTTGATACACTTTGTGTGTGCGCGCGCAGTCGTGCCCCACTCTCTGCGACCCCATGGACTGTGGCCCGCCAGGTTCCTCTGTCCGTGGGATTCTCCAAACAAGAGTTACCGGAGGGGGCTGCCATTTCCACCTGCAGGGGATCATCCCGTCTCAGGGACTGAACCTGTGTCTCTCGCATCCCCTGCACTGGCAGGCGAATTCTCTGGCACTGAGCCACCTGAGAAGCCCCTTGATAAACATTAGCTGTCGGTCCCTCTCGTTCAGCTTGTCATCTTCAAGGCCCTGACAAGTCCCACAGGAAAGAAACTTGTTTCATTTTGCCGAGGAGAGCAGGAAACAAACCAGGAGCTGGAGAGAGGAGTAGGAGGGCTTGGCTTCAGGGGATGCCAGGAAGCTGAAGCCGGGGGACTGGCGGGGTGTTGGAGGAGGCGGGAGAGAAGAAGAGAGGCCGTGGGGACAGAGGGGAGCAGGTTTGGAGAAAGATGCTGGGGACTGGGGCAGTGCCTGGGCTGGGGCAGGGGGCAGTGCTCATGGGATGGCGGGGAGAATGTGTCCATGGACAGGGCTGCTCACACAGGGACCCAGCAATGAAGAGGCACGGGGCAGGCGGCCAGGCTTGAGTGGTGGGAGAGAGAGAGGGGAGATAAGATGCGGGGAGACACCCGAGGGAGGAAGGCTTCCCAAAGAGAGAGGGGCTCGGCAGAGAGCCCAGGCGAGATAGTGGGCGCTGGAAGGCCACTGCTGGCCTTGGGAGGCTGGGAGCTATGGGGGCTGAGGCAGGTAGGGGGGACGGTTGGAGCGGAGGTAGGGTGGGAGGAAAGAGAAACGGGAGAAATCTTTTTTATTATTATTTTATTTATTTATTTTTGGCGGCCCTGGGTCTTTGTTGCTGGGTGAGGGCTTCCTCTGGTTGTGGCAGGTGGCGGCTTCTCTCTACCTCGGTGGCTCCTCTCTAGTTCTGTCGCTCTGGTTTCTCATCGCGATGGTTTCTCTCGTGGAGCACGGGTCTAGGCGCTCAGGTCTCCGTAGCTGCCACACAGAGGGCTAGGTAGCTGCATTTCCCAGGCTCCAGAGCACAGGCTCTGTATTTGTGACGCACACGGGCTTCACTGCCCCTTGGCATGTGGGATCTTCCTGGACCAGGGATCAAACCCGTGTTCCCTGCATCGGCAGGTGGATTCTTAACCACTGGACCACTGGGGAAGTCTTTTTTTTTTTTTTTCCAAACTGGAGTATATTTACAGGGCTGTGTTAGTTTCAGGTGTACAGCAAGGCGACTCAGCTATACATACATACATAGGCTTCCCAGGTGGCGCCGAGGGAAAGAATCCACTTGCCAGAGCAGGAGAGGCAAGAGACCTGGGTTTGATACCTGTTTCGGAAAGATCCCCTGGATGAGGAAATGGAAACCCACTCCAGAATTCTCGGCTGGAAAATTCTGTGGACACAGGAGCCTGGCAAGCTACCGTCTGTAGGGTCACAAAGAGTGGGCACCACTGAGCACCACCCCCCTACTTTTTCTCAGATTCTTTTCCAGTATAGGTTATGACAAGACACTGAGAATAGTTCCCTGTGCTATGCAGTAGGTCCTTGCCGGTTGTCTGTTTCATATACAGTATAAACTCCTAATTAATAAGGTTGCTTTCTGTGTCTGAGTCTCTTTCTGTTTTGTATATAGGCTCCTTTGCGTCCCTTTATTTTGGATTCCACATATACGTGATGTCCGATGAGATTTGTCTTTCTCTGTCTGACTTCACATCATATAAGCCCCAGCTCTGGAGAAGTGTTCTTTCATGAGGCAGAGAGATGGGCCAACTCTACACAAGGCTTGTGTATTAAGTAGGAGGGTCAAGGGTGGGTTTAGGGGGTAGAAAAAGAGCGGGGAGCAGGGAGGGCCTCAGGTCCAGGTGCCTGGGTCCCTGTGGGTGAGGCCGGGCCTCAGGGAAGCATGGCTGGGCGCTCAGGCGCCTGGGGAAGCCCGGGTATGTCAAGACCAAATGTTCTTAAGAGGTGGCATCCTGCCTCCTCCCGGTCTTCCAACACACGCACAGCCCCCGTGTCCAGAGCGGCAGCCCTGACTGCGGTAGGACACGTGGGGCCTCCCTGGAAGGCCCCGGAGGGCAGATCCAACCCCCTTGGCCTCCATCGCTTCCTGTTCTACCTCCTGGGTTTTCCTGGCAGCTCTGATTTTTCTCCTCTCCACCCTTGGGTTCTACTTGGCTGCCACTCTGCCGCCTCCTCCTCCACCCGGGGCTTCCTCAAGCCTCTTCCTACCCTACCCCTCTCTTTCGGGGTTTTCATGGCTGCCGCTAAGCCCCAGACCCTCCTGGGCCCCCATCTCAGCCACCACCCTCATTCTCCGTCTGTCTCCCCCTTCCCCTCTGGACGCGGCCCTGGGTGCCTCTCTTCTCCCCACCCTCTCCCTCCAGGCACCACGTTCAGGCCGTTCACCCCATCAACGTGTCTGCGGTCTGTCCCCCATTCTGTGCCCCCCAGCCAGCCTCCTACTCCACAGCTTACCCCACCCCAGCCTCCACTCTAAGAGAGGGTGTAAACTCCTGAAGATCTGGGTTTGAATCCCTGTCCCAACCTTTTTTTTTTTTTTTTTTTTTAATATTTATCTATTTGGGTCTTTAGTTGTGGGGTCTAGTTCTCTGACCAGGGGAGTGCAGAGTCTTAGCCACTGGCCCACCAGGGAAGTCCCCAAGTCCAGCCTTGTCGAGCTCTGTGGCCCTCCTGGTGCCTAGGTTTTCTCATCTGTAAAGTGGAGTTAGCATGTGTGCCCTGGCTGCTTCTCCTAGGGTTGCTGTAAGGCGAAGGGGAAACCACTTGGGTGGTGAGAGGGGGTCGGTTCAGCCTTAGCCTTTGTGGTGCTTAGGTGAGGGAGGGAGGCTAGGCTCCCAGACCCTGCCCATCTGACCTCGCACCACCGCCCCTCTGGGTCCTAGAGCCCGCCCTGCAGTCCGAGGCATGGTGCTCTGTCCCTCCTCCTCTTCTTTGTATGCAGACCCCCTGCCAGAAACACCATCACCCCTTCTTCTGGCAACCCCCCACATTTACGCCTGTGTCTGAGCTCAGTTCCCTATTCTCCCATCCTGATCTGGACCCTGGTCCCCATCTGACCCTGGTCCAGACCTGCTCCTGCCCCCGACTCCCTCCTCTTTAACTGGGGCCAGGTCATTGTATTGTGGGCTTCCCTGGTGACTCGGAGGAAAGATCCAACCCCCTTGGCCTCCATCGCTTCCTGTTCTACCTCCTGGGTTTTCCTGGCAGCTCTGATTTTTCTCCTCTCCACCCTTGGGTTCTACTTGGCTGCCACTCTGCCGCCTCCTCCTCCACCCGGGGCTTCCTCAAGCCTCTTCCTACCCTACCCCTCTCTTTCGGGGTTTTCATGGCTGCCGCTAAGCCCCAGACCCTCCTGGGCCCCCATCTCAGCCACCACCCTCATTCTCCGTCTGTCTCCCCCTTCCCCTCTGGACGCGGCCCTGGGTGCCTCTCTTCTCCCCACCCTCTCCCTCCAGGCACCACGTTCAGGCCGTTCACCCCATCAACGTGTCTGCGGTCTGTCCCCCATTCTGTGCCCCCCAGCCAGCCTCCTACTCCACAGCTTACCCCACCCCAGCCTCCACTCTAAGAGAGGGTGTAAACTCCTGAAGATCTGGGTTTGAATCCCTGTCCCAACCTTTTTTTTTTTTTTTTTTTTTAATATTTATCTATTTGGGTCTTTAGTTGTGGGGTCTAGTTCTCTGACCAGGGGAGTGCAGAGTCTTAGCCACTGGCCCACCAGGGAAGTCCCCAAGTCCAGCCTTGTCGAGCTCTGTGGCCCTCCTGGTGCCTAGGTTTTCTCATCTGTAAAGTGGAGTTAGCATGTGTGCCCTGGCTGCTTCTCCTAGGGTTGCTGTAAGGCGAAGGGAAGCCACTTGGGTGGTGAGAGGGGGTCGGTTCAGCCTTAGCCTTTGTGGTGCTTAGGTGAGGGAGGGAGGCTAGGCTCCCAGACCCTGCCCATCTGACCTCGCACCACCGCCCCTCTGGGTCCTAGAGCCCGCCCTGCAGTCCGAGGCATGGTGCTCTGTCCCTCCTCCTCTTCTTTGTATGCAGACCCCCTGCCAGAAACACCATCACCCCTTCTTCTGGCAACCCCCCACATTTACGCCTGTGTCTGAGCTCAGTTCCCCTATTCTCCCATCCTGATCTGGACCCTGGTCCCCATCTGACCCTGGTCCAGACCTGCTCCTGCCCCCGACTCCCTCCTCTTTAACTGGGGCCAGGTCATTGTATTGTGGGCTTCCCTGGTGACTCGGAGGGGAAAGAACCTGCCTGCAATGCAGGAGACCTGGTTTCAGTCCCTAGGTCAGGAAGGTCCCCTGGAGAAGGGAAGGTACCCACTCCAGTATTCTCGCCTGAGAATTCCACGGCCAGAGGAGTCTGGTGGGGAGTCCATGGGGTAGCAAGTGTGGGGGTCCCTTGCGGTGACCCTGACACTACCTTTGCCTCCCCTGCTCCTCGCCCCCGCAGAGCATGTGCCCTCGGAGCTCTGGGAGCCTTTCTACACCGACCAGTACGCCCAGGAGCACGTGAAACCCCCGGTGACGCGGCTGCTGCTCTCGGCCGAGCTCTACTGCCGGGCGTGGCGCCAGGCACTGCCGCAGCTCGAGACGCCCCCCAACCCCTCTGCGCTCCTGGCCCTGCTGGCGCGGAGGGGCACGGTGCCCGCGCTGCCCGAGCGCCCGGTGCAGGAGGCAGACCTGAGGCACCAGCCTATCCTCATGGTAGGCCCCGCCCACCAACCCCGTCCACTAGATATGGCTCCTCCCCCTGCGGCCCCACCCACCGATCTGGCTCCTCCCACCAAGCTTTGCTCTTCCCCTTGTTACTCTGGCCGCCAGGTCGCTGAGGCATAGTTCGTGACCTCCGAGGTTGGCCTGCTTCCCGAGCCCCTCCCTCTGTAAGCCCCGCCCACCCCCAGGTTCTTCCAGTTTCTTCTCCCTTGAAGGCCTCCGACCCGCGCTCTGGGCTCACCCTTCAGCCCTTGCCCCCACAGGGAGCCCACCTAGCTGTCATCGATGCCCTCATGGTTGCCTTCGCCTTCGAGTGGACAAAGACACTGCCCGGCCCCTTGGCCCTGGCCAGCTTGGAGCACAAGCTGCTCTTCTGGGTGGACACGGTAGATGGGGTTGGGCCAAGAGGGACGGGTGGGGGGTGCCAGGATGGCCCAGTGACGGGGCGCGCTGACTTCTCCTCCCCGCCCTGCAGACCATCCGGCGGCTGCAGGAGAAGACTGAGCAGGAAGCTGCCCAGAGAGCATCTCCACCAGCCCCGGCCGATGGAGTGGCCCCAGCGCAGCCTTCGGTGAGGCGGGGGTGATGGCCGAAAGGAAGGCGGAGGGAGGGGCGCGTCTTCCAGGGCTGGATGGGCAGGTCCGGACGGTGCCTCGCGGCCGTTCCTGCTCTGGGGGCTGGAAGTGACTCTCTCTCTCTGCCTTCTCGCCTCTGCCCACGCCTGCCACCCTCTCTCTACCCCTCTGTCATCAGTGCCCCACACGCTGGTACTGGAAGCTGGTTCCTGTAAGTGGGGCTGTCTCTCCGCCCGTCTGCCTGCCCTGCTTGTCGCTGTTTGTCTGTCTGTCTGTCTCTGCCGGCCTGTCCTGCCCCCTCTCCTCTCTCCCGCCGGATATGAGCAAAGGAGGCGGGATCCGAGCCCTGGGGGACAGAGAGAAACCCTTTGGGAACTAAGGGAAGCGGGAGATCGCTGCTGTCACTTCTCGCCTGGGCCGTGACTCCCCTCCCAGTCATCAGGAGGCTCGTCCACCTGAGCTGAGGCGGAGAGGCCTCTGGGGCTTCTGGAGGGGGGACCCCAACCCACTGGACACCTGGATCCTGACCCCCGCAGGCAGGACCCAGGGAGAAGACCCCACTAGCCAGAGGAAGATCCACAAACCCCAGAGGGGAGAAGAACCTTCCTGAGCTCCCAGCTTTGGGGGCGGTGGAGTGTCCGTCCCTAAGTGCAGTGAGGGGAAAGGGACCACTGGAAGTTGTGGGGGGGTGCTTTGGGCTGAAGCCCTGCCTTTGCTCACTTCAGGGCCTCCTTCCCCCACCCTAGGGCCAGGGTCGGGGGGTTCCTCTCCTGCCTCCCTGCTTCCTCTGCATCCCCTCCCCCAGCTGGGCCTGGTTCTTTTGAGTGGGGGGAGAGGACTTCCTGCCTGAGCGCCTGCTCTCCGGGGTCCCTCCGGGTGGGAGGAGCTGGGGTCCCCAAGGCTGCCCAGAGCCCAGTCAGGGAGCCGGATGGCCAGGGCTCGCTCAGGGCTCGCTCAGGGCTGTCCCCACCGCGGAAGTGTGCTCGGGGGCCCGGCACGTCAGCACCCCTCCCGCCTCGCTGACGGCTGCTCCTCTCCCCCCCAGCACGCAATTGCCTTCTGTTTGAAGGAGTCGGGGAGCAAACCCCCCATGGTAACGTATCCCCCACTGCAGGGTCCCAGGCGCCCCTGTCCCCAGCCCCCGCTGTTGGCCTGGCTGCTTGCCGCCGCCGCCTCTGCCTCTTGCTGCTGCCCTTCCCCTGCTCCAGGCTGGCCCTCCCACTCTGGCTCTGGGACCCCCGCCCCAGCTTCACGCCCCCTCGTAGTGGAAACCTCAGGCCTCCCCACCCCGCTTGCATGACCGCCGATCTGGGGGCCAGCCCAGCCTCTCGACCTGACCTGGCTCCCCCGCTCCCCACAGATTCGGTATCGCAAGGACCGCGTGGTGGCCCGGCGAGCACCCTGCTTTCCAACAGTGACCACCCTCCAGGACCTGGCCAGCGGGGCCGCGCTGGCCGCCA
The DNA here is from genome assembly GCA_022376925.1 of Tragulus kanchil. Lineage (NCBI taxonomy): Eukaryota > Metazoa > Chordata > Mammalia > Artiodactyla > Tragulidae > Tragulus > Tragulus kanchil. The sequence goes on from JAIOJX010000029.1 coordinate 6,571,999, forward strand.
CGATCCACTGCTACTGCCCCCAGCTCTTGCGGCTTGAGGGTGAGTGGACGCACCCGAGCCAGAGGCCGTCCTGGCAAGCCTGGCTCCCGGGACTGGCAGACCTGGCTTTGAACCTCTCGTCCCCGAATGAGCTGTGTGACCTTGCCCGAGTGTCTGCACCTCTCTAGGCCTCCCGTAATTAAGTCAGGCTTCCAGCAAGTATCAGTCGAGTGCAGGCTGTGTGCCAGAGCCTGTTTTAAGCCCCAGGAGATCCCGTCAAACAATACAGACCTGCCCCTGACCTCAGGCGGCTCAGGTCCCAGTCGGGAGTGAGAGAACCATCCGTTTGTCTGGAAGAACGGTCCAGATGTCGATGCTCTGAAGGGCACTGGGTAGTCAGAAGCTTTTTGAGTTGAGTTCTGAGGGGACCAGCCCTCCAGGCAGCGGGGACAGCGGCCACAGCACCCACCCTGGGACGGGGCCCGTGGGCTGAGGGGCCCCGGCTTTCCCGGGGTCCCGGCCTCCTTCCCCGTGAGCCAGGGACCCAGGTCTCCTGTCCCTCCAGAGGTGTGCCTCAAGGACCCCATGTCCGTGGCGGACAGCCTGTACAACCTCCAGCTGGTGCAGGATTTCTGCGCCTCCCGCCTTCCTCGGGCTGCCCGCTGGCCTTGGAGGATCTGCTCTACATCCCGCCGCCTCAAGGTAAGGCCGCCTCGTGGCGGGCCTCGTGGGCCTCCGGGGCCGTGGGTCTGGGAGGCTGACCCTGCCCTCGCCTCCAGGTCAATCTGATGGTGCTGCTGGCCGAGTTGTTCATGTGCTTCGAGGTGCTGAAACCCGACTTTGTGCAGGTCAAGGACCTGCCGGATGGTCACGGTGAGGCCTGGCCCCGGGTCCGGCATGGGAGTGGGGCGGGGGAGGGGAAGACCAGCCCCGCCTGACCCCCACTCTGTGTCCAGCTGCCTCCCCCCAGGCCACGGAGGCCTCCACGCCACAGAACAACAGCGGCAGCAGGTGCGTCCCCTGGCGGGCTGAGAGTTCTCTGTCACAGCAGGTTCCCGCTGCTGCCGGGACGGTGCGGGGGTGGCGTGGGGTGCTCTGGTCTCCACTCCCAAGGGGGGCAGGAGCAGGGGGGCCCTTGGCTGACGCTCATCTCTCGGCAGCTCTCCCGTCTTCAGTTTCCGCCATCCACTCCTGTCACCTGGCGGCCCCCAGTCCCCACTCCGAGGATCCACAGGTGAGGAGGGCCGGGGGTGCCCGGCAGGCGCCCGCCCCGGAAAGACTGCCCGGCTGGCCTCATGTGGGTGCCTCGGCCCCCCACCAGGTGTCTGCACCTCTAGGCCTCCGTAATTAAGTCAGGCTTCCAGCAAGTATCAGTCGAGTGCAGGCTGTGTGCCAGAGCCTGTTTTAAGCCCCAGGAGATCCCGTCAAACAATACAGACCTGCCCCTGACCTCAGGCGGCTCAGGTCCCAGTCGGGAGTGAGAGAACCATCCGTTTGTCTGGAAGAACGGTCCAGATGTCGATGCTCTGAAGGGCACTGGGTAGTCAGAAGCTTTTTGAGTTGAGTTCTGAGGGGACCAGCCCTCCAGGCAGCGGGGACAGCGGCCACAGCACCCACCCTGGGACGGGGCCCGTGGGCTGAGGGGCCCCGGCTTTCCCGGGGTCCCGGCCTCCTTCCCCGTGAGCCAGGGACCCAGGTCTCCTGTCCCTCCAGAGGTGTGCCTCAAGGACCCCATGTCCGTGGCGGACAGCCTGTACAACCTCCAGCTGGTGCAGGATTTCTGCGCCTCCCGCCTTCCTCGGGGCTGCCCGCTGGCCTTGGAGGATCTGCTCTACATCCCGCCGCCCCTCAAGGTAAGGCCGCCTCGTGGCGGGCCTCGTGGGCCTCCGGGGCCGTGGGTCTGGGAGGCTGACCCTGCCTCTCGCCTCCAGGTCAATCTGATGGTGCTGCTGGCCGAGTTGTTCATGTGCTTCGAGGTGCTGAAACCCGACTTTGTGCAGGTCAAGGACCTGCCGGATGGTCACGGTGAGGCCTGGCCCCGGGTCCGGCATGGGAGTGGGGCGGGGGAGGGGAAGACCAGCCCCGCCTGACCCCCACTCTGTGTCCAGCTGCCTCCCCCCAGGCCACGGAGGCCTCCACGCCACAGAACAACAGCGGCAGCAGGTGCGTCCCCTGGCGGGCTGAGAGTTCTCTGTCACAGCAGGTTCCCGCTGCTGCCGGGACGGTGCGGGGGTGGCGTGGGGTGCTCTGGTCTCCACTCCCAAGGGGGGCAGGAGCAGGGGGGCCCTTGGCTGACGCTCATCTCTCGGCAGCTCTCCCGTCTTCAGTTTCCGCCATCCACTCCTGTCACCTGGCGGCCCCCAGTCCCCACTCCGAGGATCCACAGGTGAGGAGGGCCGGGGGTGCCCGGCAGGGGAGACGCCCCGCCCCCCGGAAAGACTGCCCCGGCTGGCCTCATGTGGGTGCCTCGTGGCCCCTCCACCAGGTCTATGTGGCACCTCATTGACGCCTTGATGACATTTACTGGCCCCCACAGTGACCTCCCCAGGACCTCAGCAGGACCCCCTAGTGACACCACCTGGTCCCCCGCTGTCCATCCACATAATGCCCCGTCAGTGACGCGCCCACTGACACCCTAGCTCACCCCACCCAGTGGTCCCCTGAGTGACCGCTCACTGCCCCCTCCCCAGGTTCGCTGAGGTCCTCGCCGTCCATGTCCCACATGGAGGCCCTCGGCAAAGCCTGGAACCGTCAGCTCAGGTGAGCGTGTGGCAGGGGCCCGGGCCGTGGAGCCGGCGGGGCCAGGGTGGGGCCCGGGCCCGTCCCAGGGGCTGACCCCTCCCTCCGGCCGCCCAGCCGTCCCCTCTCCCAGGCCGTGTCGTTCAGCACCCCCTTTGGCCTGGACAGCGACGTGGATGTGGTCATGGGAGACCCGGTCCTGCTGCGCTCCGTCAGCTCGGACAGCCTGGGTCCCCAGCGCCCCGTGCCGGCCCGGACCCCTGCCCAGCCACCCCCAGAGACTGGCGACCTGCCCACCATCGAGGAGGCCCTGCAGATCATCCACAGTGCCGAGCCCCGGCTGCTCCCGGACGGGGCTGCCGACGGCAGCTTCTACCTCCACTCGCCCGAGGGCTCCTCCAAACTGCCGCTGACCTCCCCCTACCCATCCGAGGGGGCCTCCAAACCACTGCCCGATGGGCCCACCAAAGCACCCGCCTTCTTGCCCCACCCCGAGGGTCCCTCAAAACCGTCTCCCTGCCCAGCTGGGGAGGTGTTGAAACCGCCCTCCCTGCCCGAGGGCTCGCCCAAGGCGGCGGCAGCTTCCTCCCCAGCGGCCGGAAACTCTGAAGTGAAGATGACCAGCTTTGCTGAACGCAAGAAGCAGCTGGTGAAGGCCGAGGCTGAGGCCGGGTCCCCGGTGGGCACCCCAGGGGCACCAGAGGCCCTGAGCTCAGAGATGAGTGAGCTTGGAGCCCGGCTAGAGGAGAAACGCCGGGCCATAGAGGCCCAGAAGCGGCGGATCGAGGCCATCTTTGCCAAGCACCGCCAACGACTGGGCAAGAGCGCTTTCCTCCAGGTGCAGCCCAGGGAGGCCGGTGGAGAAGCAGAGCCAGAACCGGGCCCGGCACCTGGAGGGGAGCGGCCAGCAGGCGAGGGCCAGGGGGAGCCGTCCCCACGGCCCAAGGCGGTGACCTTCTCCCCTGAACTGGGCCCAGTGCCCCCCGAAGGGCTGGGGGACTATAACCGGGCGGTGAGCAAGCTGAGCGCGGCCCTGAACTCGTTGCAACGGGACATGCAGAGGCTCACGGACCAGCAGCAGCGGCTCCTGGCCCCGACCGAGCCCCCCGCGCCCGCCCCGCCCCCCGCCGCGTGGGTCATCCCTGGTCCCACGACGGGCCCCAAAGCCGCGTCCCCCAGCCCGGCTCGGCGCGCCCCCGCGGCCCGGCGCAGCCACGGTCCGGGCCCCAGCCCCGGCCCCAGCCCCGCGCCCCGCAGCCCGAAACACGCGCGGCCGGCGGAGCTGCGGCTGGCGCCCCTGACGAGGGTGCTCACGCCCCCGCACGACGTGGACAGCCTGCCGCACCTGCGCAAGTTCTCGCCGAGCCAGGTGCCGGTGCAGACGCGCTCCTCCATCCTCCTGGCGGAAGGGCCGTCCCCTGAGGAGCCGGCGGCCGCTCGGCCCGGCCTCATTGAGATCCCGCTGAGCAGCCTGGAGGAGCCCTCCGCCGAGGAGGAGGGCGACGGGAGCCCACCTGGTGCTGAGGATTCCCTGGAGGAGGAGGCGTCTGCGGAGGGAGAGCCCCGCGCCGGGCTGGGGTTCTTCTATAAGGTGGGTCACCTGAGCCAGGTGGGGGTGGTGCCCGGGGGCCAGATGGATGGATGGCCAGACAGGTGGGTGGACAGGTATTGGACAGAGGGTTAGCCAGGTGGGAGCAGGCAGGCCCACGAGGTGTGTGGCCAGGCAGACGTGTAGACAGGGTAGGGGGATAGACAGAGAGTAGGTGGCCAGGTGGATGGATGGGTGGGCGACAGACAGATGGACAGAAGGGGCTGGGGTCCTCCACGGTCCTCCCTCTTGCTCTCTCCTGCTCCCCCTGCCCCTCCACCAGCATGGCCCTACCGGGTTCCCCGTTCGACCCTTCCACCCCCAATCACTCTTCCTCCCGTCGGCATCCCCAGCCCGGGCCACCACCTCTACCTGGATCCCAGCAGTCCTGTCCCGGCGGGTGTCCACTGCCCGCCCCTCGCCACACGTGAATCCCTGGCCCTTGTGAACTGCGCGATCAGCAGGGTCTATTTCAAACCTAAACTGGACCTCGTCACTCCCCTACCTGAGCGCTTCCCTGGTGGCTCAGATGGTAAAGAATCTGCCTGCAATGCAGGAAACCCAAACTCAGTCCCCGGGTTGGGAGGATTCCCCTGAAGAAGGGAATGACAACCCCCTCCAGTGTTCCTGCCTGGAGAATCCCACGGACAGAGGAGCCGGACGGGCTGCAGTCCACGGGGTGGCTCAGTTGGACACGATTGAGCAACTTGACACGCACACACTCCTATCTGAAACCATCCTGTGGCTCCACTTTGCTCTTAGAATGACAGTCCTTCCCATCGCCGTAGGCGCTGCTCGCCCCAGGCGCTGCTCGCCCCGACTGCGCCCTTTGCCATCCTCCCTGCTCTGCGTGGCAGTCACACTGGCCTCCCTCTGTCCCACTCCCGCTCGACCTGCTCTGCGGTCACACTGGCCTCCCTGCCGTCCCACACGAGCTCGACCTGCTCTGGCCTCGGGGCCTTTGCACTTCCTGTTCCGTCTGCCTGGAATGCTCTTGTCACCACACACCCTGCACCTGGTTCCGTCCTCCTCCTCCTCCAAGGCGGCTTCCTACAGGAGGCCTCTCTTGGTGTCCCCGGACTGGGATGGGTCCCTCCCCATGGGGCAGACCGATCGTCGTCTCCGCGGGTGCTCACGAGTGTCGGTGTGATACCTGATTGTGTCCTTGCTGGCTTGAGGGCTTTTTGTGCTCAGCACCTGGCATGGGGCTGTGTACCCAGTAGGCACCTCCCCGAATGCCCTCAGACCAGTGGCAGAAGCTCGAGGACAGGTTGAGCGGCTGGCAGGCTGGGCTGACACAGACGGCAGCCGAACTGGGGGGCGGGGGGCGGGTAGGGGTCTGGGGAACGGCCAGCTATGCGAGGTGCCTGCCCCCAGGATGAAGACAAGCCGGAGGCGAGATGGCCCAGAAGCGGGCCAGCCTGCTGGAGCGGCAGCAGCGGCGGGAGGCGGCGGAAACAGTGGCAGGAGGCCGAGAAGGAGCAGCGGAGGGAGGAGGCGCGGTGAGGCTGGGCCCTCGCCACTGCCCGCCGCCACGTGAATCCCTGGCCCTTGTGAACTGCGCGATCAGCAGGGTCTATTTCAAACCTAAACTGGACCTCGTCACTCCCCTACCTGAGCGCTTCCCTGGTGGCTCAGATGGTAAAGAATCTGCCTGCAATGCAGGAAACCCAAACTCAGTCCCCGGGTTGGGAGGATTCCCCTGAAGAAGGGAATGACAACCCCCTCCAGTGTTCCTGCCTGGAGAATCCCACGGACAGAGGAGCCGGACGGGCTGCAGTCCACGGGGTGGCTCAGTTGGACACGATTGAGCAACTTGACACGCACACACTCCTATCTGAAACCATCCTGTGGCTCCACTTTGCTCTTAGAATGACAGTCCTTCCCATCGCCGTAGGCGCTGCTCGCCCCAGGCGCTGCTCGCCCCGACTGCGCCCTTTGCCATCCTCCCTGCTCTGCGTGGCAGTCACACTGGCCTCCCTCTGTCCCACTCCCGCTCGACCTGCTCTGCGGTCACACTGGCCTCCCTGCCGTCCCACACGAGCTCGACCTGCTCTGGCCTCGGGGCCTTTGCACTTCCTGTTCCGTCTGCCTGGAATGCTCTTGTCACCACACACCCTGCACCTGGTTCCGTCCTCCTCCTCCTCCAAGGCGGCTTCCTACAGGAGGCCTCTCTTGGTGTCCCCGGACTGGGATGGGTCCCTCCCCATGGGGCAGACCGATCGTCGTCTCCGCGGGTGCTCACGAGTGTCGGTGTGATACCTGATTGTGTCCTTGCTGGCTTGAGGGCTTTTTGTGCTCAGCACCTGGCATGGGGCTGTGTACCCAGTAGGCACCTCCCCGAATGCCCTCAGACCAGTGGCAGAAGCTCGAGGACAGGTTGAGCGGCTGGCAGGCTGGGCTGACACAGACGGCAGCCGAACTGGGGGGCGGGGGGCGGGTAGGGGGGTCTGGGGGGAACGGCCAGCTATGCGAGGTGCCTGCCCCCAGGATGAAGACAAGCCGGAGGACGAGATGGCCCAGAAGCGGGCCAGCCTGCTGGAGCGGCAGCAGCGGCGGGCGGAGGAGGCGCGGCGGCGGAAACAGTGGCAGGAGGCCGAGAAGGAGCAGCGGAGGGAGGAGGCCGCGCGGTGAGGCTGGGCCCGGTCTGGGGACCTCGGCCGCGGCAGCCCCGCGCTCTGTCTGACGGCCTCCATTTCCTCCTTTGTGTGCAGGCTGGCCCAGGAGGAGGCCACCCCCAGTCCCCCCGCGCCGGCAGCACCCCCAGCTCCTGCCACCCCGGCCCCTGCCGCCCGGGCCCCAGCCGAGGAGGAGGTGGGCCCCCGGCGGGGGGAGTTCACACGACTCGAGTATGAACGCCGGGCCCAGCTGAAGCTGATGGACGACCTCGACAAGGTGCTGCGGCCCCGGGCGGCGGGGAGTGGGGGGCCAGGCCGGGGCGGTCGGAGGGCCCCCCGGCCACGCTCCGGCTGCTGTGACGACTCGGCCTTGGCGCGGAGCCCAGCCCGTGGGCTGCTGGGTGAGACCCCTGGGGGCGTGGGGTGGTGCCGGGCACACCCGCAGGGCCGTGTCTCCCGGAAGAATGGGACTGTGGTGGGGTGCGGGCTGACCCACACCCTCTGCTCACAGGCTCTCGGCTGAGCAAAATCTACTCCCAGTCCACCCTGTCCCTGTCCACAGTCGCCAACGAGGCCTCCAGCAACCTTGGCGTGAAGAGGCCCACGTCTCGGTAAGTTCGGCCGGGGCAGGCAGGCGCTTATGTGCCAGGTGGCCCCTCAGAGCTTGAGTGTGCACACACGTGTGTGTGCATGCTGAGGAGTGTGATAGGGCACAAGGGAGCATGTCTCCCACAAGAGATGAAAGGCTGCACACCTGAGGCAGGACCTGAGTGCCGGGCCTGCGGGGACCTGGGAGCACAGCGGCATCCGAACTGGGGGGCGGGGGGCGGGTAGGGGGGTCTGGGGGGAACGGCCAGCTATGCGAGGTGCCTGCCCCCAGGATGAAGACAAGCCGGAGGACGAGATGGCCCAGAAGCGGGCCAGCCTGCTGGAGCGGCAGCAGCGGCGGGCGGAGGAGGCGCGGCGGCGGAAACAGTGGCAGGAGGCCGAGAAGGAGCAGCGGAGGGAGGAGGCCGCGCGGTGAGGCTGGGCCCGGTCTGGGGACCTCGGCCGCGGCAGCCCCGCGCTCTGTCTGACGGCCTCCATTTCCTCCTTTGTGTGCAGGCTGGCCCAGGAGGAGGCCACCCCCAGTCCCCCCGCGCCGGCAGCACCCCCAGCTCCTGCCACCCCGGCCCCTGCCGCCCGGGCCCCAGCCGAGGAGGAGGTGGGCCCCCGGCGGGGGGAGTTCACACGACTCGAGTATGAACGCCGGGCCCAGCTGAAGCTGATGGACGACCTCGACAAGGTGCTGCGGCCCCGGGCGGCGGGGAGTGGGGGGCCAGGCCGGGGCGGTCGGAGGGCCCCCCGGCCACGCTCCGGCTGCTGTGACGACTCGGCCTTGGCGCGGAGCCCAGCCCGTGGGCTGCTGGGTGAGACCCCTGGGGGCGTGGGGTGGTGCCGGGCACACCCGCAGGGCCGTGTCTCCCGGAAGAATGGGACTGTGGTGGGGTGCGGGCTGACCCACACCCTCTGCTCACAGGCTCTCGGCTGAGCAAAATCTACTCCCAGTCCACCCTGTCCCTGTCCACAGTCGCCAACGAGGCCTCCAGCAACCTTGGCGTGAAGAGGCCCACGTCTCGGTAAGTTCGGCCGGGGCAGGCAGGCGCTTATGTGCCAGGTGGCCCCTCAGAGCTTGAGTGTGCACACACACGTGTGTGTGCATGCTGAGGAGTGTGATAGGGCACAAGGGAGCATGTCTCCCACAAGAGATGAAAGGCTGCACACCTGAGGCAGGACCTGAGTGCCCGGGGCCTGCGGGGACCTGGGAGCACAGACGGCATCCGTGGACACGTTGCTTCTGCGGTGTCCCCGGCGCCTTTCCTGGGTCCCACCGCACACTCGCTTGAAGGCTCTGTCCCCGGCTGGCCGCATCTCCACCTCATCCCATCCCCTGGGAGGCTGCATCCCCTACTGACCGCTCTCTACCCCATCCCATCTCTCCTGCACAGGGCTCCATCTCCATCCGGCCTCATGTCCCCAAGCCGCCTGCCTGGCAGCCGCGAACGCGAATGGGACAACGGCAGCAACGCCTCCTCCCCGGCCTCAGTGCCTGAGTACACAGGTGGGTGTGATTTTGTGGGGGTGGGGTGGGGGGCTGAGCACCCGCCCCCACAGGTCCCGCTCATCCCTGCTGACCTCCCTGCCCCCTAGGTCCGCGGCTGTACAAGGAGCCGAGCGCCAAGTCCAACAAGTTCATCATCCACAACGCCCTGTCACACTGCTGCCTGGCGGGCAAGGTGAACGAGCCGCAGAAGAACCGCATTCTCGAGGTGGGCCGCGCAGGGGCTTGGCGGGGGCGGGGCCTCGGGCGGCGGGGGCGGGGCCTCGGGCGGCCTGGCTAACTGCGTCTGCCGCCCACCACCAGGAGATCGAGAAGAGCAAGGCCAACCACTTCCTGATCCTCTTCCGCGACTCGAGCTGCCAGTTCCGGGCCCTGTACACGCTCTCCGGGGAGACAGAGGAGCTGTCACGGCTGGCGGGCTATGGCCCCAGGACGGTGACGCCCGCCATGGTCGAGGGCATCTACAAGTACAACTCGGACCGCAAGCGTTTCACCCAGATCCCCGCCAAGACCATGTCCATGAGCGTGGATGCCTTCACCATCCAGGGACACCTCTGGCAGAGCAAGAAGCCCACCACCCCCAAGAAGGGCGGCAGCACCCCCAAATAGCCCCGTCCCAGGTGGTCCGCAGGCTGGGCCCCATGTGCTGCGGCCGCCGCCCTCCTGGGGACAGCCCAGAGGCCAGTCTGTCAGTGTTCCTGGGTCCTGTCCATCCCCAGCCTTGTCTGGGTGGGGCTGGAGTCCCCACCCCCTAACCTTCGTCCCGTCCTGCTGTGGGGGCTGAGCTGGGAGGTTCAGGGACTCAGGGCTCAGCTCAGTCCCCCCGTCTGTCTCCCCCACCTTCTTGAATAAAGTAATTTAAAGAGAGCATGACTGCTGGCTTCTCCGCGGGGCTGGCCGGGGGGCCTGAGACACCTCTGCCCAAGAGGGTTTCCCACTCAGAAGGCCATTTCCTGTCCACAGTGCCCTCTTGAACCTGCTCCAGCCTCTCATCGGCCCTCTCTACAGCTCCGATGCATCTTGCCAAGGTCTGGCACGACTCTCCTGCCAGGGCCCCGTGGCCATTTCCCAGCCGCCTCTTAGCTGAACCCCTGGGCACTCCCCACCCGCACTGGCTTCATTCTCCTCAGCCTGGCTGTTACTAACAGCCCCTCCTGACCGCTGGTCCTTGGCCAGCTGCTAAACTTGAGCTTCTCTCCCTCAGCCGCCTGCCTGCATTTCTAGGTTCAGTGACGGCCTCTGGGCCAGGGGTTCCTGTTTCCTCCGAGCTCTACACCAGAGGTTCTGGTTGCCACCTCAGCGAGGCCCCTGGACATCGTCTCCGGTGGAGGAACTACAGCACCATCCCCAGTGGGGCCTCCCCAGCGCCACCCGATCCCGATCCCGCGCGTTCCCCTCCCCAAGGCCTCGGTCTCGCGTCTCTGTCCCCGTGACCGCGCCCCCGGTCACCTCCCGCCACCACCCGGTGCCTGCAGCCGCCCGGCCTGTTCAGGGCACAAATCTGATTAGTCCCCGAATGCTGAAAATCCTTTAATGGCTTAGAGCCCGCTAATGGCTTCTCGGAGCTTAGGACTAAGAACCACGCCCTGGGCTTGGCCCAGGGCCGAGGTCTTGCTCGTGGCCAGCGTCCAGGGAGAGAGGCGCCTGGCGGAGGTGGCAGTGGTGGTCAGGACCGCCTGTCTTCAGCGTTCTCACCAACCACTTCCCAAGGGGAGGGGGCGCGCCCCGCCCAGGAAGGCTTAGAGGTGAGGAGGCTGCGGGTCTCCCCCAGTGACGGTGACGGGGAGCGGGCGGAGGCCTGCAGGTTCAGGGCCTCAGGCTCCCGAGACTGGCCTCTCAGCGTCCAGGCTCGGCAATCAGTCGCTGTCTCCCCACCTTTTTGGGGGGGAATAACCTTCGTCCCGTCCTGCTGTGGGCTGAGCTGGGAGGTTCAGGGACTCAGGGCTCAGCTCAGTCCCCCCGTCTGTCTCCCCCACCTTCTTGAATAAAGTAATTTAAAGAGAGCATGACTGCTGGCTTCTCCGCGGGGCTGGCCGGGGGGCCTGAGACACCTCTGCCCAAGAGGGTTTCCCACTCAGAAGGCCATTTCCTGTCCACAGTGCCCTCTTGAACCTGCTCCAGCCTCTCATCGGCCCTCTCTACAGCTCCGATGCATCTTGCCAAGGTCTGGCACGACTCTCCTGCCAGGGCCCGTGGCCATTTCCCAGCCGCCTCTTAGCTGAACCCCTGGGCACTCCCCACCCGCACTGGCTTCATTCTCCTCAGCCTGGCTGTTACTAACAGCCCCTCCTGACCGCTGGTCCTTGGCCAGCTGCTAAACTTGAGCTTCTCTCCCTCAGCCGCCTGCCTGCATTTCTAGGTTCAGTGACGGCCTCTGGGCCAGGGGTTCCTGTTTCCTCCGAGCTCTACACCAGAGGTTCTGGTTGCCACCTCAGCGAGGCCCCTGGACATCGTCTCCGGTGGAGGAACTACAGCACCATCCCCAGTGGGGCCTCCCCAGCGCCACCCGATCCCGATCCCGCGCGTTCCCCTCCCCAAGGCCTCGGTCTCGCGTCTCTGTCCCCGTGACCGCGCCCCCGGTCACCTCCCGCCACCACCCGGTGCCTGCAGCCGCCCGGCCTGTTCAGGGCACAAATCTGATTAGTCCCCGAATGCTGAAAATCCTTTAATGGCTTAGAGCCCGCTAATGGCTTCTCGGAGCTTAGGACTAAGAACCACGCCCTGGGCTTGGCCCAGGGCCGAGGTCTTGCTCGTGGCCAGCGTCCAGGGAGAGAGGCGCCTGGCGGAGGTGGCAGTGGTGGTCAGGACCGCCTGTCTTCAGCGTTCTCACCAACCACTTCCCAAGGGGAGGGGGCGCGCCCCGCCCAGGGAGGAAGGCTTAGAGGTGAGGAGGCTGCGGGTCTCCCCCAGTGACGGTGACGGGGAGCGGGCGGAGGCCTGCAGGTTCAGGGCCTCAGGCTCCCGAGAGACTGGCCTCTCAGCGTCCAGGACTGGCTCGGCAGGGTGAGGGTGGGGCGGGCGCCCGCGCTGGCCTGGAGCCCAGCGCCCCACCTCCCGCAGCGGCCAATCCGGGGGCGAGGGGAGTAGGGCGCTGAGCTGGCAACCCTCGGGGGCACCTGGGCAGCAGGAGGGGCCGGCGGGAAGGAGGCGCGGACCAGGACACACAGACACAAGCTTCATTGGGGGGAGGAGCGGCGGGGGCAGCGGGGGCGGGCATCAGTCCTCCTTCAGGCTCCCGAACACCGCGGCGGGCACGCTCTGCTGCTCCAGGCGCACCTCTGGGGAAGGGGTGGGGGTGAGGAAGGCCCGGTCACTCTCCGGGAGGGCTCCCGCCCCCTCCGCCCCCATGCCCCTGGGGCCCTGCACCCCTGGGCGCTCACCATTGGGCTCCAGGTCCATCTCGTCCTCGTCCTCCTCCTCACCCAGCTCGATCTCCTCCGGGTTGGCCTGCTGAGCCAGCTCGGCCAGCTCCTCCCGGGAGGCGTCACTCCTGGGACGGGTGGTGGGGACGCTGCTCAGCAGAGCCCGGAGGCCCCCACCTTCCCGTGCCTCCTCTCCCGGAGGGCCAGCTCGCCCCAGCCCCGGCCTCGGGGGCCCCCGCACCTCACAAACAGGATCTTGTTCTGGGCCCTTGAGGGCTGGTCCCGCTCGGCCTCGGCCGCCAGCTGCTCCGCCCGCTGCTCCAGCAGCTTCATGTCGTCCATGCTGCTCTGCCCGGGGGCCAGGTCGGACACTGGGGGAGGACGAGGCTCAGGCGCCGTGGCGGTGCTGCTCAGCGCCCACACGGGCTACGAGGCAGTGGGGCAGGGGGCACCCCGAGGCTCCCGGACCCCAGCGGCCGGCGCCGGCGGCTTGCTCACCGGTGCCCGTGGCGCTGCCCGACACCTTGAGCATCTGCGAGGCCATGAAGTTGACCTGCGTGTTGTACGTGGCCTGCACGCTGCGGCGAATGCGCAGCATCTCCCGAATGGTGTCCTCGTTCCCGTGCCGCACCTCGAAGGCCTTCCACGTCTGCCAGAAGGCCCCGGTCGTCTGCAGAGGGGCGAGTGGGTGGGGAGATGTGAGCGGGCCGGCTTGCCCTGCCTCCGCGCCCCACCTGCCCCTGGTGAGGGCCGGCCCTACCCGGGGGTCGCAGATCTGCGAGCAAAAGCTGTAGATGGCCCGGGCGCGGTCGATCTCCCCGAGCTTGCACTCCATGTCGGCAAACCGCAGACACATCTCCCGGGCGTGCTCATCCGACAGCACCTGGCGGGGCAGGGAGGGCCAGGGAGGCTGGGGCGGGCATCAGTCCTCCTTCAGGCTCCCGAACACCGCGGCGGGCACGCTCTGCTGCTCCAGGCGCACCTCTGGGGAAGGGGTGGGGGTGAGGAAGGCCCGGTCACTCTCCGGGAGGGCTCCGCCCCTCCGCCCCCATGCCCCTGGGGCCCTGCACCCCTGGGCGCTCACCATTGGGCTCCAGGTCCATCTCGTCCTCGTCCTCCTCCTCACCCAGCTCGATCTCCTCCGGGTTGGCCTGCTGAGCCAGCTCGGCCAGCTCCTCCCGGGAGGCGTCACTCCTGGGACGGGTGGTGGGGACGCTGCTCAGCAGAGCCCGGAGGCCCCCACCTTCCCGTGCCTCCTCTCCCGGAGGGCCAGCTCGCCCCAGCCCCGGCCTCGGGGGCCCCCGCACCTCACAAACAGGATCTTGTTCTGGGCCCTTGAGGCTGGTCCCGCTCGGCCTCGGCCGCCAGCTGCTCCGCCCGCTGCTCCAGCAGCTTCATGTCGTCCATGCTGCTCTGCCCGGGGGCCAGGTCGGACACTGGGGGAGGACGAGGCTCAGGCGCCGTGGCGGTGCTGCTCAGCGCCCACACGGGCTACGAGGCAGTGGGGCAGGGGGCACCCCGAGGCTCCCGGACCCCAGCGGCCGGCGCCGGCGGCTTGCTCACCGGTGCCCGTGGCGCTGCCCGACACCTTGAGCATCTGCGAGGCCATGAAGTTGACCTGCGTGTTGTACGTGGCCTGCACGCTGCGGCGAATGCGCAGCATCTCCCGAATGGTGTCCTCGTTCCCGTGCCGCACCTCGAAGGCCTTCCACGTCTGCCAGAAGGCCCCGGTCGTCTGCAGAGGGGCGAGTGGGTGGGGAGATGTGAGCGGGCCGGCTTGCCCTGCCTCCGCGCCCCACCTGCCCCTGGTGAGGGCCGGCCCTACCCGGGGGTCGCAGATCTGCGAGCAAAAGCTGTAGATGGCCCGGGCGCGGTCGATCTCCCCGAGCTTGCACTCCATGTCGGCAAACCGCAGACACATCTCCCGGGCGTGCTCATCCGACAGCACCTGGCGGGGCAGGGAGGGCCAGGGAGGCTGGGACGGGCCCCAGGAGGGGCCGCCCTCTGGGCACCCCAGGCTGGCGCCCAGGCGGTGGGCCTGCCCCGCCGCCACACACACTGGCTCAGGACCGTGCCCCCTCCCTCCGCAGCGTCCTCCCCACAGCCACCCCCGATCGCCCTCGGGTAGAGGCCGTGGGTGTGCGTGACCCCTAACCCCTGCCTGCAGGCCCCCTCCCCGCCCACCCCGCGCCCTACCTCGATGGCCTGCTGGTAGAGGCTGCGGGTGTGGGTGACCCCGTAGATCTCGGCTGCCCTCTTGATGTAGATGTTGAACATCTCGTACTGCTGCGCGGGCTCCACGGCCCGGGTGGCTCGCTCGTACACGGCCATGGCGTGCCGCGCCAGGCCCCACTCCTCCTCCAGCTGCGCGTACAGCAGGTACAGCGCTGCGGGGGCCGGAGGGGTGCGCTGGAGCTCCGCGGTTCGGCCAGCGACGCCCGACCCTCCCCCCCAGCCCCCACGCCCTCCCGAGCCCACCGGGCCCCCTCACTCTTTGCGTATTTGGGAGGGCAGCCATCCAGCGCCTGCTCAAAGAGGTCGCGTGCCCGCTCCAGCTTGCGGCCCCCGTAGCGGGCAATGAACTTGGTCAGGTAGGTGCTCCAGATGTCCGACACATTGGGCCACTTGAACAGCGAGATGCCGCGCTCGTAGGCCTGCTCAAGGGAGCTGTGCGTGAGCTGGCAGTGGGGGACACCCCGGGCCCCTTCCGGTTCAGCCCGGGGAGCTGTGTGTGAGCCTGCAGCGGGGGACCCCTCACCCTGGGCCCCTCACGGTTCAGCCCGAGGAGCTGTGTGTAATCCCGAAGTGGGGGACCTCTCAACACCCTGGGCCCCTGGCCTGCCTGCCTCACCCATCCTGCTTCTTCCCAGATCACACAATCAAAGCCCAGCCCAGAGGCCCGTGGCGACCCGTCTCCTTCTCCACACTGCAAGGACCCCAGAGATGGAGCTGGACGTGGACTCACTAAGGTCAGCAACTTTACGGCGGAAGACATGCGTGGATCCTCAGCTCTGCAGACACTGGAGCCCGGGGCAAAGGGTCGCCACCTGGGCAGGGACAGCACCCGTGTGCGTGCACAACCTTCCCGGCACGTACGGACAGTCCCCACGTGTACATGAGCAAAACCTCGGACAGTGTGGCAAAGCCCCTCCGCCTGTGCACACACGTGGAAACCCCCGCGTGCACACGACCTGCCACCTGAGCAGAGGCTGGGACAAGCCCCACAGGCAGAACTCTGTCCCGTGACAAGCTGACCTGCGTCCCCATGTCTCCTCTAACTCAAGTCGAAACCCCAGCTCCCTGCTCCAACCCCTTTCAGATGAGATTTTAAAGTAACAGTTAAAACGAGATCATGCCCTCTTGATGTAGATGTTGAACATCTCGTACTGCTGCGCTGGCTCCACGGCCCGGGTGGCTCGCTCGACACGGCCATGGCGTGCCGCCAGGCCCCACTCCTCCTCCAGCTGCGCGTACAGCAGGTACAGCGCTGCGGGGGCCGGAGGGGTGCGCTGGAGCTCCGCGGTTCGGCCAGCGACGCCCGACCCTCCCCAGCCCCACGCCCTCCCGAGCCCACCGGGCCCCCTCACTCTTTGCGTATTTGGGAGGGCAGCCATCCAGCGCCTGCTCAAAGAGGTCGCGTGCCCGCTCCAGCTTGCGGCCCCCGTAGCGGGCAATGAACTTGGTCAGGTAGGTGCTCCAGATGTCCGACACATTGGGCCACTTGAACAGCGAGATGCCGCGCTCGTAGGCCTGCTCAAGGGAGCTGTGCGTGAGCTGGCAGTGGGGGACACCCCGGGCCCCTTCCGGTTCAGCCCGGGGAGCTGTGTGTGAGCCTGCAGCGGGGGACCCCTCACCCTGGGCCCCTCACGGTTCAGCCCGAGGAGCTGTGTGTAATCCCGAAGTGGGGGACCTCTCAACACCCTGGGCCCCTGGCCTGCCTGCCTCACCCATCCTGCTTCTTCCCAGATCACACAATCAAAGCCCAGCCCAGAGGCCCGTGGCGACCCGTCTCCTTCTCCACACTGCAAGGACCCCAGAGATGGAGCTGGACGTGGACTCACTAAGGTCAGCAACTTTACGGCGGAAGACATGCGTGGATCCTCAGCTCTGCAGACACTGGAGCCCGGGGCAAAGGGTCGCCACCTGGGCAGGGACAGCACCCGTGTGCGTGCACAACCTTCCCGGCACGTACGGACAGTCCCCACGTGTACATGAGCAAAACCTCGGACAGTGTGGCAAAGCCCCTCCGCCTGTGCACACACGTGGAAACCCCCGCGTGCACACGACCTGCCACCTGAGCAGAGGCTGGGACAAGCCCCACAGGCAGAACTCTGTCCCGTGACAAGCTGACCTGCGTCCCCATGTCTCCTCTAACTCAAGTCGAAACCCCAGCTCCCTGCTCCTCAGAATGAGCTGGCGCTTGCAGATGAGATTTTAAAAGTAACAGTTAAAACGAGATCACTTGGGTAGACCTCACTCCAATACAAGCGACGCCCTCTGGACCGCAGATCTGGGCACAGGAGCACACCAGAAACACACACAGAAGTGGCCACGGAGGACCCCGAGGCGGCGGTCTCCGAGAGTGAGAGGCCCTGGAGGAAACGGACCCTGCTGGCACCGGGATCTAAGGCTTCCGGGGGAAAGGACCCAGAACGCGCATCTCTGCATCTCCGCCGTTACGCTGCCCGGCGGGTGCTGCCTTGTAGGGAGCCTGAGCAGACTCACACGGTGCCCCAGATGTCCCCCGGGGTGACCCCACCTTGAAGCTCTCCTCGAAGTACTTGTGCTCCTCTAGGAACATGGCGTAGTTGATGACGATCTGCGGCGTGGCGATGCGCAGGTCCAGGATGCGGTCGTACACGGCCTTGGTGGACTGGGGGCGGGCGCCGGGGAGGAGTCAGCAGCCGGGTGGAGCCGGCCCCAGGGGTGGCCAGTCCCATCCTCCCCGTGGCGTCCGGCGGCTCACCTGGAAGGTGCCGAGGCTCTCCTCCAGGTCCGCCAGCATGGACCACACCTTCAGGGATTTGTACACGCGGTTCTGCACCGGTTCTGAGCCGTCGAAGTACTCTGCGCGGCGGGCAGGCAGCGCCGTGGCCTTCTGCAGGGACCGGGGCCACAGGCGGAGGCGTTGGGGGGGGGACCCTGGCTGGGACTGCACACCCTGCGGTCCCCGCAGCTCACCCTCCACCCGGCCTCTGCCCACCCGCGGCAGCCCGCCCCTCACCCGGCCTCTGCCCACCCGCGGCAGCCCGCCCCTCACCCGGCCTCTGCCCACCCGCGGCAGCCTGCCCCTCACCCGGCCTTTGCTCACCCGCAGCAGCCGAAGAGCCTGGTCGTAGTTCTCGTGGCGGAGCTCCAGCTCGCCACACTCGCACCACACGCTGGCCAGGTCGTCCACCTGCTTGAAACTCACCTTGGTGGCTTTCTCCAGGATGACGCGGGCCTGCGGGGTGGGCAGAGGCCAGCATGAGACCCCGCCCACCTGTGGCGGCCTGAGGGCCCATCAGGTAAGTGCACACGTGGTATCCACACTCACATCGTCCAGCTGCCCATTGTCCTCATAAAACTTGGCGAACGCAACCCACAGCGTGTGGGGTTTGCCGGTGGCCTTGAAGGGGTCCACCGTCTGCACAGCCTCCGTGTAGGTGTTGATGATCTGGACAGAAGAGGCTGGGTCAGGCTGGGCAGGGCCATGGGAGGGCGGGGCCGGAGAGGCTCTGGGGGCGGAACCACGGAGGGCGGGGCTCGGGAAGGGAATAGGCACTGGAGGGACAGGTCCAAAGGGGGCGGAGCCTGAGTAGATCTGGGGCGGGGCCACTGAAGGAAGGCGGGGCTCGGATAGGGAAGGCAGAGGGAGGATAGCCTCTGAAGGGCCAGGGCCAGGGCCAGGGCCAGGGCCAGGGCCAGGGCCAGGGAGGGAGGGAGGGCGGGGCCTGCACAAGCTCTGGGGTAGGACCATGGTAGGCCAGGCCCAGGGAGGGAGCTGGGGCGAGGACGGGGCTCTGGGGGCACACCTCCCGGGGGCGGCCCTGATGCAGGGCCACGCGCTTGTGCCACTCGTGCACGTGGTGTGGGTTCTGGCGCAGCAGGACGCTGTTGAGGAGCAGGGGCCGCCGGCTGATGAGCTGCTCGAAGCGGGCCAGGCGCAGCTCCAGGTCCACATCGTCTGGGATGTGAGGAGGTCAGAGCGGAAGGAGCGCCTCAGCTCACGGTCCCTGGCTCTCGGCACGCCGTCCGCCACATCCATCTGGGTGCTCCCTCCCTGAGCCGCCCCAGAGCCCCCTGACCCAGTACAGACTACCCTGGAAACCCCTCCAATCCCACCATCCTCCCAACCCTCCTTCCCTGCCAAGCTCTGGCCCAGGCCCCCTCCCCACCTCGCGGTCCACGAGCGCCCAGCCCAAGCCCCACTGAGATGTGTCCCCAGTCCTGGTCACCAGCCAAGACCCCACCTGCACTGCCCACTCACGCTCCCCTCCGGCTGGCCCCCGACCCCAAGCCCATCACTCAGGACCCCCGCGAGCCCGGCAGCCCCGCCCTCTTGCTCACCCTCCTCCTCCCGCCCCAGCTCCGAGGCAGTCTCCATCTTGGCCGCGATCATGCTCTCCTCGAACTGGGCATAGCTGTCGAACACCTGGGTGAAGTCCCGCACGGTCATCACCGTCCGGATGGCCTCCTCGTACACGTCCCGAGCCTGCAGGGCCGGGAGGTGGGCTGTAAGGCACGTGCCGGCAGGGGAGGAGCACCAAAGGGACCCCGGCATCTGAGAGCACCGGCTCTGAGCACGCGTGCACACCGGCAGCACAGTGGCATGTGTTTTCCGCTCACATGCACGTCTGCGGGTGTCCCCCAGGGCTGGGTGCTGGAGGCCCCGCCCCGCTCCCAGGCTCGCGCCTGCCTGAGCACCTTCTCGAAGTGACCGCTGCGGATGTAGTAATCAGCCAGCGAGCACCAGAGCTTGCCCAGCTGGTCGGTGAAGCGGGTGAGGCCCCCGCGGATGATGGCGTCCACGTTGAGGGACTGCACCTTGTCCGGGTTCTGGGAGATGAGGTCGCAGAGCTCGTGCCACAGCTGCAGGTCGAGGCGGGGAGCATCAGCTTCGGCCCCGAAGGGCCGGCCCTCCCGCCCGGCCGGCAGCCGGGGCCCACCTGGTCATTGGACTTGCCATCCTCCCGCCCAGTCGGCACCCCGGGGCCCACCTGGTAGTTGGACTTGCCAGCCTTGGACACGAAGCGCTCGTCGTTCACCACGGTGGCCAGGCGCTGCGCCGCCTCATCCAGCCGGTCGCTTGACTTGAGGTACTCAATGTACTCCTCAGCGCTCTCAGGGCTCAGCTGGGCACCCACCCAACACCGGCCATCAGTGGGGTCACAGGGCGCCTTCTACCGGGCCTCCCGTCAGCACCCACCGCCTCCCAAGCAGGAGCCATCCCTGCACGCCCAGCCTCTGCCACGCTGCCGGCCTGGGACCCGCTAGGCCCGCCCAGCCCTGACTGGCCCGCCCAGCCCCCGCTGATCTGGCTTAGACACCAGCGGTCCAGCTGTATACGTCAGGCCTTGCTCTCTCCACCAGCCCCCGCCTGGACAGCACTGTGTCAGGGACGCCACAATGCACACAAGATGCTGTCAGTTCAGGAAGACTGCCCAAGGCCTCTGCACTGTCTACAGCACCTCAACTCTCAGACCTGCCTGTTCGGTGTTCCCCTGGACATTGGTCTCCTCTTCCCAGCCCTCCCGTGGTTGTTACAGTTTTACGTTTACATGCTCGGGTCCTGAGCCTCTGTCTGCCAGGTGAGACTGCAAGCAGCAGGCCGCCAGCGCCCATTATAGCCACGCGGTCCCCAGCACCTGTCTCCCTGCCTGACGTGGAGCACAGGCTCCACAGAGCTCACAAACCAAAGCCTGTCTGTCTCCTGGAGCCTTGTTCCCCCTTCCCGTCTGTCAGGGCAGACAGTGCCCCCAAGGAGCCCGTTCTGGGGAAGTCCTGACCTGGGGAACCAGCCCACCGGCCTGCACCAGGCCCCATCTCGCCTTCTGAGGGGCTCACCTTGAGGAAGCGGCGGTAGCCCCTCACGGCGGTCTCGGGCAGCGGGTGCGAGCGCAGGAAGCGCAGGTACAAGGGCCAAATACGAGAGTGCTGGGTGATGGGCAAGGCCCGGAGCGCGCGGTCAAACGTGCGGCGCGTGTGCGTGACGCGTCCCTGGTCCATAAGGAACTGGCAGTAATCCAGCCACAGCCGGGGCATCTGGGGAGAGGCAGGCGCTGAGCTACCGGCACCAGCGCCGGGCCCCAGAGACGCCAGACTTCCCGCTCGGCACCGCCCAGAACCCCCGCGGCCCTGGAGCTGAGTCTCTCAGCCTGCAGTGCACGGAGGCCACAGGACGCCACGCCCCCTGCTCCGTCCGAGCCCCGCCTCCCTGCTCCTCCCCGCCCCGGCCCGCCCTTACCTTGTGCATGAACACGAAGGCCCGCTCGTGACAGTTGTTCACGTCTTCGTAGGCGGGGTCGGTCACACAGCGATGCTTCACCTGCGCCCGGCGGGCCTTCAGGTAGCGGTACCAGAGTTTGTAGCTGGAGATGGGAGGGGCGGGGCCGTCAGTGGCTGGTCCGCTTTCTGGACCCTGGGACCCTTCACTCTGCCCCCACGGGACCAGTGCTGGAGAAGGGACCTGGGGAGGACGGCCAGGACGCCAAGGAAGGGGTGCTCACGGATCCTGGGACGTGCTGACACCACACCTGGGAAGGACCTGGGACCTACTGGCCAGTTCTGCTGGGATGGGATGAGGCAGGGTGGGGCGGGCGGGGCGGGGGACTTCCGGTCTCACCTGCAGGGCAACAGCTTCAGAGCCCGCTCGTAAAGCTGATTGAGCCTGGGCTTCGGGGCGCCCTGCTTGAACTCGATGTAGCGGAGCCAGCACTTGACGGAGAACTGGTTCCGCATGATTTCCTCCTCGTAGGGGAGGTCCTCTTCCTCCTGTCGAGGCGTGGGGAGAAGACCGACCTGAGCTCAGAGCCTGCGCCCCGCACCACTCCCTACGGGGACCCCGGGCCGCAGATCCCACTTCCCACCCCTGGAGCCCAGCCACCCGATTCCAGGACTCTGGCCCAGCCTCTGAGCTCCCCGACTTCTACGACCTAGAGCCTGACCCAGCCCACCAGACTCCTCGGTCACTGGGTTCCAGGCAAGCCGGAGACTGTCACCAGGACATGACTCTCCTGGCCTTCCGAATCAAGCTATCCACTCTCTGGCCCAGGATCACCAGACTCTTTAGACACCAAGGTGTCCTTCGACGCTCTGCCTCTGCCCTAGTCACCAAGTCTTCCCTCCTCACAGCAGGACTGTTCCCTGACACCAGACCTTCGGCGTCGCAGTCTCCCGCTAGACAGAGTTGAGCTCACCTCTGCCCCAGAACTTGGAAGCTAAATCCTTATCTTGGGAAGAAAGACTCGGACAAGTTGCCTAGCCTTCAACCTGAGACACCAAGAATCAATCTGGTGAAGATTCCAAGCCTCTAAACACTAAGACGTTGACTCTCCAGGATTCCACCGGCCGTCGCCGGTTCAGCTCCACATCACCAGATCACTTCCTGTTCCAGGCTTCTCCCTATCCAGACACCATGCCTTTATCCCCAAAACTACAACACTCGGGACCAAACCTGGACCGTTAGCCAGAACACCTAGACTTTATCAGCGAAGTCAGCCCTGGACGGGGCCGTCAGTGGCTGGTCCGCTTTCTGGACCCTGGGACCCTTCACTCTGCCCCCACGGGACCAGTGCTGGAGAAGGGACCTGGGGAGGACGGCCAGGACGCCAAGGAAGGGGTGCTCACGGATCCTGGGACGTGCTGACACCACACCTGGGAAGGACCTGGGACCTACTGGCCAGTTCTGCTGGGATGGGATGAGGCAGGGTGGGGCGGGCGGGGCGGGGGACTTCCGGTCTCACCTGCAGGGCAACAGCTTCAGAGCCCGCTCGTAAAGCTGATTGAGCCTGGGCTTCGGGGCGCCCTGCTTGAACTCGATGTAGCGGAGCCAGCACTTGACGGAGAACTGGTTCCGCATGATTTCCTCCTCGTAGGGGAGGTCCTCTTCCTCCTGTCGAGGCGTGGGGAGAAGACCGACCTGAGCTCAGAGCCTGCGCCCCGCACCACTCCCTACGGGGACCCCGGGCCGCAGATCCCACTTCCCACCCCTGGAGCCCAGCCACCCGATTCCAGGACTCTGGCCCAGCCTCTGAGCTCCCCGACTTCTACGACCTAGAGCCTGACCCAGCCCACCAGACTCCTCGGTCACTGGGTTCCAGGCAAGCCGGAGACTGTCACCAGGACATGACTCTCCTGGCCTTCCGAATCAAGCTATCCACTCTCTGGCCCAGGATCACCAGACTCTTTAGACACCAAGGTGTCCTTCGACGCTCTGCCTCTGCCCTAGTCACCAAGTCTTCCCTCCTCACAGCAGGACTGTTCCCTGACACCAGACCTTCGGCGTCGCAGTCTCCCGCTAGACAGAGTTGAGCTCACCTCTGCCCCAGAACTTGGAAGCTAAATCCTTATCTTGGGAAGAAAGACTCGGACAAGTTGCCTAGCCTTCAACCTGAGACACCAAGAATCAATCTGGTGAAGATTCCAAGCCTCTAAACACTAAGACGTTGACTCTCCAGGATTCCACCGGCCGTCGCCGGTTCAGCTCCACATCACCAGATCACTTCCTGTTCCAGGCTTCTCCCTATCCAGACACCATGCCTTTATCCCCAAAACTACAACACTCGGGACCAAACCTGGACCGTTAGCCAGAACACCTAGACTTTATCAGCGAAGTCAGCCCTGGACTGGTCACCACGCTTTTACTTCAAACACCAGGACTCTCAAAATTTAGCTAAGAGAGTCTCCCTTCCGGCCCACACCACGCGCGCTCCCATTTCCACCCCAGGTCCAAGATGCCAGGCCCTTAACTTCAACCACCTGATCTTTACTCAGGTCACCGGGCCTCTGGCACCAGAGCTTTGCTCCTGACCAGCCTGGTCCGGACATCACGATCCTGTCTCTGGCCCATAAAGGTCCTCCTACTCTCAGACGGGCAGAGCTTTAGCCTACATCCCCCGGGAAGCCAGACCCCAACCCCCCGAGGCATGTAAGCCCCGGTGCCCACATGCATGCCACCCCAGGCTCGCCGCAGACTCACAAAGACAAGGTCCGGCCGCTCGGGCCTCGAGAGCCGCGCCACCACCACCATTTTCCTGGCTCTCCAAGTTCGGACGGGGGTCGCGCTATGATGACGTCTATACCTGAAGGCCCGCCCTTTCGAGCCAGACTCATTTCCTATTGGCTGAACCTTCCCTGATCGTGCGCCAGGCGTTGTTGACTTTCCGGTTAGACCGCGTCCGCTACCGGAACCAGAGACGAGCGCTCTCTGATGACGTCATCAGAAAGCTCCCCGGACTAATCAGCTTTAGCAGTGGAGCCCACGGACTCCCAATGACCTGCTGTCTTGTTGGACGGTTGGCTTTGGGCGGAAGACGCTGTGAAGCCAAAGAGGAGAGACATGGGGGTGAAGCTGGAGGTGTTTCGGGTCAGTGAGCACCCGAGCGGTGCCAAGGCCGGGCGCGGGGTCTTCCTGGATGAGGAGAAGGCTTTGGAAAGGGAGGGCCCCGAGAGCGGGGCTCGGGGGCGAAAGTCGCTAAGATTTGAGAGCCACCTTTAAGGTTGGAGACCCAGAGGAGGGGACGCTGGGTTGGGGGCTCCGGGAGGGCCGGTGAGAGGAAAGCCCTCTGAGAGATGTGACCTGGCGAGCAGGCTCTAAGAAGGAAGACTGCAGCCTCCGGGGGAGCGCTCTGGCTTGCAGTGGGTGTGCGTCTTTCTGCTAGAGCGTCGCCTAGACCCTGAAGAATGAAGCCGGGGTCTCAGGGTGCTCCGGGATCTTACTGCGGGGTGGGCAGAGGTCTCAAGGAGATGCCTTTATTGTAGTATGAGATGTTTTGCTCTTGGGGCCAATATGTGTGTGTGTTTCTTTGAGAGAGTCTTCTAGATCCGGAGAGGGCTATCGGGAAGGGGGTGTGGCTCTTGGATCGTGGGAACTAGACTTTAAGGTTACGTGTGGCTTCTGTACCTTTGGTGGGAGTTTGGGGGTTCCGGGGGACCCTGAGGAAACACCGCCGGGTGGTCTCTGCCAGAGGATGGTCTTCCAGACTCTGAGCCGCCTCTGCCCGGTCGGGATGGAGGGGGGCCGGGAATTCCCGACTCTTTTTATCCCGTCCCTGCCCTTCCAGATGACCATCTACCTCACCTTCCCTGTGGCGATGTTCTGGATTGCCAATCAGGCCGAGTGGTTTGAGGAGTATGTCATACAGCGCAAGGTGGGCACAGGTTCCTTCCAGGGGGCGGGGACCAGGGTCAGCCTCTGCCTGAGCCGACCCTGTCCTCGGTGGGGGACTCTGGGGGCTTCTGACTTGTGACCCCGGTTGTGACTTTGTCCCTGCAGAGGGAACTGTGGCCCCCTGAGAAGGAGGACCAGGTAAGCCACCGACTTTTCCTCCCTCCAGAGGCGGGGAGGGGCCTGGATTTCCATGGGCCACGATGGAGCCCTCAGTCGTGGGCAGGGAACGGAGAGCGGAGGGACGTGTGATTTCCTTAGCTGCCCACTCCCTGAAGGCTGAAGCTAATCCCGGGTTGCAGTGGACACAGGCTTCGCTGTAGACAGTGAGCTCTGGCGCCTGCATCTGGTGGGTTGAGGGGAGGCGTGCTGGAAACGCGATCGAGACCCTGACCCCTCCTTTCTTCCCATCCCATCATCTTCCCCAGCGCCGGGAGATAGAAGAATTCAAAGAGAGAATACAGAAGCAGCGGGAGGAGAGACTCCTTCGGGCTGCCCAGCAGAGCCCCTGAGACCTCCATGTGCCTGAATCCCAGGCCCACTGCTGCCCCCTCCGCTGAATAACACACACACAAACATGGGTCTTTGTTGTTCGTGCAAGTGTTTTATTGTCGGCTTTCGGGGGCCCAGTGGGGCCCGGGTCGCCTCAGGCCCTCAGGGGGCTTGTGTCTGGGGCTGGGGGCTGCTGTTCCGGCGGAAGCTGAGAGCCGCTGGGTCCTGAGGGGTGAGGAGGGGTTGGGGACTGAGGGTCCCGGCTCGTTTCTGCGCTCCGTCCTGTGGAAGCAAAGGGCGTCAGCCCGAGGGAGGGGCCGAGGGCAGCGCCTGGCCAGAGGGACTCCGACGTTGGCAGGAGCGTGCAGGTGGCCACGGAGCCCCGCCCCAACCTGCTCCCACTGCCCTTGAGCCTCTGTGTTCCTCAGCTACTCAGAATTTAGGGCGGTATTTGGGAGCTGCCCTGTCTTGGGAGGCTCTCTGGGGTCTTGCTCGAGCCCACGCTGTGGGTGAGAAGGTGTGATGTGGACACACGGGGCCTGGATGCGTCCTGTGCGCGGGCTCGGAGGCCCTCCACCCTCTTCGGGTGTCTTCCCAGGAAGGGGCTCTCCTCTCTCACCTCCTCGGAGCTCTCATACACACAGGAGCAGGAGCCGCGAGTTCCCGCTACGGCTCTGACTTTACCGTGCCCCCGACACGACTTCGATCCTTTTCAGCCCTGTCTGGACCGTTGCCCTCCCTCTGAACCTGGGTATTGGATCCACGGAGGGTCTTGTGACTGGCGGGGACTCAGGAGGGGGGCTCCTACCAGGGGCTCGTCCCCTGGGGCAGATGGTGGGACGGACAGAGGTGGGGCGGGCCCCTGCGCTCCTGGCTGAGGCTGGGAGGCAGGGCTAAAGCGCTCGGCCTGGCTGGACTCTCCTCAGCCCGGACAGGGCATCACCTACCTTGGGGCCCAAAGGCTGGAAGCCAGGCAGGGCGCTGACGGTCACCCGCTGGTCATCCATGCGGCGGCCCTGGGTACTGGCCAGCATATCCATGAGGCTGTCCATCTCGGGGGCAGGGCCGCTCTCTGCGTGGAACCGAGGCCGTGGGGACTCAGCTCAGCTGGGGTCCGCCAGCCCACCCCGCCACCCGCACTCACTCCTATTTTCCAGGACGCACGCTGGCACCAGCCCCCAACCCCGTCCCCAGACCCGGCATCGCTGACCCCAGTCACCGGCTCACTTTCCCAGACTGGTCCGCAGGTCCCCTGCACGACTGCTTGCCCCGTTCACACCCCACCGCCCGCAGGACGCCCACTCCATGCATCCCCCTGCCCACTCTCACGGTTTTCGGAGGCTGGGCCCGGCCCTGCCTGCAGCGAGCAACGCTGCTCCTCCATCCGGCCGCCCTGCACGTGGCTCAGCAGGTTGAAGAAGCCCTCCTGGTCTGGGGAGCCAGCCTGGGGGACAGACATGCTCAGTCCGGCCAGCCCCTTCCGCCAAGGGACCCATCACCGCCACTTCTGGCCAGCCAGCCGGCTAGCTTCCACTGAGCCCCGGGCCCGCCCGGTCCTCCTGCAGGGTTCTCACCATGGTCCCGCTGATGCGCTGCTCTGCAGAGCTGCTCCGAATGAGACATGAGTCCCCTTCTCAGTCTCGCCCCGGTCCCCGCCCCAGGGGCCTCACCAGCAGGGCCACGTCACGTGGCGCCGCCCCAGGAGAGAGGGCCGATGTCCTAGATTGGGGCCTGACGGTGGGGTGGCCTGGGGGGCTAGGATATGAGCCAGGGGAACAACCTGGGGCTGCTCCCCACTCCCAGGATCCCCCACCCCAACGGGGGTCAGCACTGATCAGGAGCCTCGACCTCGCTGGGGGCTGGGTTAGTCCCTCCGACCCTCGCGTGCCCACCAGCGCCTTCTTGGGCGGCAACTGGGTCAGGGGTCCCAGGAGACTCGTTGCTAATTAGGTGGCCTACAAACGAATGAGTCTCGTCATTCCTGGGCCCTTGACTGGGGCGGGGCGGGGCCCACTCACCTTGCCACAGGAGGCCGAGCCGGCATCCTCCTTCTCCTCCTGGTCCATCGTCGTTTCTGCTCCCCTCCCCGGGATCCTGTCCACCTCTCTGCTGGCCTCTGCCCCGGCCGTGGGCCAGAGAAGGCTTTTTAAGAGACTGGGATGTGGGGGTGGGGGGGATACCCAGCCCCAAATCCCCAGCTCACGCCCCATCTGCTCCCACCCAAGCTTAAGCCCCATAAAGATGATCCAGATAATTGTTTTTGCAGCATGAGGCTGGGGCTACCATGGGGGCAGGAGGCAGGGTGACCTGGGTTTGGACTTCCTGGGCCCCAAGGGCTCTCAGGTGAGCTGCAGTCGTCGGCCAGAGCAGGGGCCCCACAGTGGGAAGCTTGAGCTGGCTGGGCCCCCTCGGGAGAGGAGAGGGCCACGGGACAACTCAGGTGAGGTCTGTACCCACCTTATCCACCTGTATCTGCTGGCAAAGCAGTTGCCATCCACAGGCAGTAGGGAGAAGAGGGACTTCAAGGACCCCTGAGGCCCCACCAGCTAGCCTGGCCCCACCTCTGTCTCCCGGCCACCTCTTCCTCTACGCACTGTCCCTGGTCTGGTAGTCCCCACCCTCCAAAACAGGAAGGTCTGGGAGCTCCTGTCTCCCCATCACCGATGCCAAGTTGGTCTGTCTCCTCTGATCTGCACCGCGCCCCCCAGCCCTGCCTAGGGAGAGGAGGCAAGGAGGAAAGCCCCACCCCCTCCCCTGAGCTGCTGGGCCTCTCCCTCAAGTGCCCTGGGAAAGGGTGCTTTTGGGAGGACCCCGCCTGCACCCCACTTCTTCCCCATGATGCCTTTCTGGAAACCAGTGAGAAGTTCCTTCTCAGAATACAGAGGCACCACTACCCGCTCTGTCCGATCGGAAAGCTCCCTCCTCCTCCCCCGACGGCCCTCTGCCCCCCAGAACCCTCATCCACAGCCTCTCCGTGGCCCTGGACCCCAACACTAACTGGGGTGTCCTGCCTCTCCCTGGACACATGAGGCTCCCCAGGCTGCCTTCATGAAGTGTCACAGGTGGTAGTTTGGAGCAGCAGACACTGTCCCACAGTTCTGGAGGCCAGAAGCCTGAAAGTCAGATGTTGCGGAGGAGAGGAGGGTCTTTCCTTGCCTCCCGTGTGTCCTCGTGGCTGCCGGCCATCCTCGGTGGCCCGTGGCCTGTTGCCGCAGGACTTCAGCCACTGCCTCTGTCATCACAGACGCCCCCCCGTGTCCTGTCTTCACACGGCCATCATAAGCCATGGACAGCAGTCACACTGCTTTAGGAACTCACCCTACCGCAGCCCGGCCTCACCTTCTACTAATTGCACCCTGCAAACACCCTGTTTCCAAAACAGGGCAGATTCCAAGTTACAGATTCAATGTACTTTTTTTCCCTCCTCGGATAGGGTAGGCAGCAGACCCTTGAGCCTATAACAGCAGAAGACCCTCATCACCCTCACCCGGTAGGGTGAGGCCAGGCCCTCCAGATTCTCAGCCCGGGGACCGGCTGAGAAACTAGAGGTGGGCACCACTTCCTCAGGGTCTTCCAGCTACCCCCTCTCCCATTGCCCCTGCCATCCATCCTTCCTCCCAGGAGCCATGGGGGCCCCTCCTTCCCCTGTTCAGAGCTCTCCTGTGGCTCCCATTGTCCTCAGGAGAAAACTCAAACACCATGGGATTGTGGAGATATTCTAAACTTGACGGGGTGATGCCGGTCTGAATGGTCATCATTTAAAAAATCTAATAAAGGCTGGAGAGGGTGTGGAGAAAAGGGAACCTTCCTACACTGTGGATGTCGGTGCAGCCACTATGAAGAACAGCATGGAGATTCCTCAAAAAACTAAGAACAGAATTACCATAGGATCCAACAAGCCCACTCTTTGGCCTCCATCCAGACGAAACAGTAATTTATAAAGTTACATGTGTCCCAGTGTTCACTGCGGCACCATTCACAAGAGCCCCCACAGCCAAGACACGAGAGGAATCTAAATGCCCATCAACAGACGAACGGATAAAGAAGACGTGGTGTATATACAACGGGATACTAATCAGGCCTTTAGAAAGAATGAAATAATGCCATCTGCAGCAACAGGGATGGACCTGGAGATGATCACACTAAGAGAAGCTGGAGAAAGACAAATACCATATGACATCACTTATGTGTGAAATCTAAAATACGACACATGAAACAGAACGGACTCACAGACGTAGAGAACATACGAGTGCTGAGGGCAAGGAGGTGTGGGGGAGGGAGGGATGGGGAGTTTGGGACTAGCAAAGCAAGCATGTATAGGATGGATAAACAACGTGGTCCTACTGGAGAGCCCAGGGAACCATATTCCTATCCTGCGATAAACCAGGATGGAAAAGACTATGAAACAGCTCAGGAGTCCGCATTCAGACAGGCATGCCACACTTTAAATCCTCACTGAAAGGAACAGGTGTGGCTGGGCCATGCCTCCTCTGCGACAAGGTGTCAGCCCTCTGCGGGCACACAGCCAGGGCAGGCCCCGAAATTTTGAGTCAAGAGTAAATTGAGATGTGTGTGTGTGTGTGAGAGAGAGGTGCAAGCGATGGAGCATGCCACTGAATCCACGTGTACATCAGCAAGGCCGTGACGTGCATACCTCCTGGGACAGACTCCTGCTGCAGACTGCAAAAGGCCTATTCATCACGTGGTCTCGGTCCAGGGTCCCGCCGAGCCACGGGTTCCTTGTTCATTCCGCATCTCCTGTCAGGGTCTCTGGCCTGGTCGACCGAGAACCTGGCAATGTCCCTAACACATAGTAATCGCCGGCTTAGCTCCAACCACGCCCCAGTTTATCAAGTGTTGCCCAGCCCGCTGCTGCGGCCAAACTCGGGGAGAGGAGGCGACTGGATCACGGGTGTGTGACTCGGCCGCTCCAGGTAGGACCCAGCGAAACTTCTGGCCGGTAACAGTGCATGGGGAAGATGAAGGGGCTATTACTGCCTTGCGATTCCAGTTTCTCGCTGCACACAACCTAGGAAAGTGTGTCTGAGCTCACGTCTGTGAGCGCGTCGTCGGAGCGTTCCCCTCCAGCGACTTGGTGGGCGTCTGCAGGGACACTTGGGCGTATCCGCCCCGCAAGGAACCCGTCCTCCCTCTCCGAGAACCGAGGGTGGGGGCGGAGCCAGGTGTGCAGGGGGCGTGTCCAGGCCCCGCGGGGCGGGGTCCACGTGGATGACGTGTAGGGCCGCGCCCCCACCTTGGGACAGACCCGGAAGCGGCGGCGCCCCTAGGGGAAGATGGCGCCCTCGGGGCTGAAGGCGGTGGTAGGGGAAAGTGAGTGCCGCCCCCTGAGGGCGGGGGGGCCGGGGGCGCGCAGACTCTGGGAGCCCAGCGGCGGGGCGCTGGGGGCCGGGCTGGGTGACCAGCACCTGAGCCTCGGGGGGGGTGGGCGGGGCCGGCTCTCCGGACTCTCTTGAGCAGAACCAAGTTGGGAGACTGAACCCCTGGGACCCCAAGGAGTCAGACTAGGCATGGCGTCGACAGGCGCTGGGCAGGGACTCCCGGACCCTCTAGCGTGTGGGCGCGGGGAGGGCACCGCTGGACGTCCAGGCTCTCGGGTCTCTGAGCCGGGCAGAAACCGGCGGGCTGGACTCGGGGCCCCATGGTGCGGCCCGGAGCCGGGCCTGGGTGCGCTGGTCAGCGACCCCCGGTGGTGAGCGAGCTCGGGGTGCGCGTCCAGGCCCCTTTCCAGATCCAGGGACTGGGGACGCTTTCCTCCTTGCCAGGCCTCCTAGGGTGCCATGCAGCGTGGGGACCCAGGCATTCAGAACTCGAGGGCTGGGTTCTTGGGGGAAGGGTGGAGGTCGCCCCCTCCCCCACCTCCGGTAGTTCCGGCTTCAGCGGCTCCTTCCGCCCTAGCACGCCTGATAACGGTGGACATGACACTCTTGACGGGCGGAGCTGCCCTGTCCCTTCTGCCCACTCCCTCCACTGGGCAGAGCCCGAGTGTGGCTCAGACTCCCCAAACGGCAGCTGAAAAAGGAGCCTCCTCCAAGGGGCTTATGGGGAGACAGGAGAGCCACTGATTCCATTTTACAGATGAGGAAACTGAGGCCGGATGTTAGGTAATGGGATGACCACAGCCAGACATCTCAGAGCAGGGATCCGGGGTCCTGTGTTCTGGTGCAGGGTAAACAGGGGCAGTGGGATGAGGGTGTGGCTGAAGTCCACATGCCAGGAGTCCTCTGGTAGATAGGGAGGTGGAGAGGCCGGCTCTAGAGGCAGGCAGACCTGTTACGTGAGTCCTGGCTTTCCAGTTACTTGTGTATTGGGGAGCGTATTTATCCACTACTTAGGCCTCAGGCGCTCACCGCTTAGGTGCTGAGGGTCCTTAGGCAGCTGACTCTCCTCTTTGAACCTCACTGGCCCTGTCTGTAACTAGGGGGTGAGCAGGTGCTTCCTCACAGGACAGGGCTGGGAGGAAGGGTAACGAGTTCAGATGGAGCTCCAGCCCGGTACCCTGAAGGTCCGGAGGCCCTGTGGGGCCAGAGGACCCCAGCATCCCAAGCTCACTCCTCATTTCCCTGCAGAAATTTTGAGCGGAGTCATTCGGAGCGTCAAGAAGGATGGGGAGTGGAAGGTAGGGGCGACAGAGAAGGCCTTGGCCAAACCCACGGGGGCATCCTGAATGTGAGACCCCAGGTGGCTGCCGGTCCACAGAAGCGGGTCATGTGGGCGGGTCTGGGACGGAGTGGGGAGGGGGTGGGTCCTGGGTCCTCTCGTTCAGCCAGCTCATGAAGCTAAGAGGCTTGCCCGCTGCCCCAGCCCCTCCTTGGGCACAGCATCGGCATCTGCCACCCTCGCTTCCGTCCCTCTGTCTGGACAGGTGCTCATCATGGACCATCCGAGCATGCGCATCCTGTCCTCGTGCTGCAAGATGTCAGACATCCTGGCCGAGGGCATCACCAGTGAGTGGCCACCCCCAGCCCCAGCTGCCCAGAGGGGACCCGAGGGTGCGATTCCCTGAAATTTTCCGGGGCTTCCAAGCAGGCAGCGTCCTGTGCAGACAGCCCTGCTTTGGGGAACCCCATGATCGGCGGACTTCCCACACACGGCTCCCCAGCTGCCACCCCTAAGGGTCAGACTCCCCTACTCTGCCCCCTGTGTGTGGAAGCCCATATGGGACTCGGTGTGACCCTCCCCCCCCCCCGAAAGCATCACTTTCTACGGGTGATCCCCGGGCGGGGGTGGCTGGGACCCTGAATCTGCAGAGCCCTGCCCACGTAGCCCTTAGCCCTCCACAGGTGTGCCCCTGCGGCTCGGGACCCTCAGGGAGTGTGTCTGTCCCCTCCCGCCTCTGCACCCCAAGTGTGCAGCTCCCAGCGTCTGCGATTGCACACGTGCCCCTTCCTCTGTTCCCACTAGTTGTGGAGGACATCAACAAACGGCGAGAACCCATCCCCAGCCTGGAGGCCATCTACCTGCTGAGCCCCACGGAGAAGGTGCCTGTGTGAGCGGGGGGCTGTGTTCACGCGTGCACACGTGTCTGCGTGTGTATGGGGGGATCAGGCAGCAGCTGGGAGGCCGGGGCAGGGGCTGGTCGGTCTAAGCGTCGCGGGCCAGCCCTGGGGAGTCATCCGCATTTCCCAGTCCGTGCAGGCCCTGATCACAGACTTCCGGGGGATGCCGACCTTCACCTACAAAGCAGCTCACGTCTTCTTCACGGACAGTGAGTCAGGAGAGCCGGGGGGCGGCGTGGTGGGTGTGGGGGTCAGGAGAGAGGGGCGTGAGGGCTGGCCTGGCCTGATGCCTTGTCTTGCCCACCCCAGCCTGCCCTGAGCCCCTGTTCAGTGAGCTGAGTCGCTCGCGTCTGGCGAAGGTGGTGAAGACGCTGAAAGAGATCCACCTTGCCTTCCTCCCATACGAAGCGCAGGTACAGAGCAGCCTGGCCCTGGGCAGGGGTGGAGGTTCATCACCCAACATCCCAGGATCCCTCAGAAATAGATTTGGCGGCAAGAAAGGGGGGCACTGGATCAGAAAGGAAAGGAGCCGACCCGGGCCGAATGAGCCCTTGGTGGGGTTGGGCGCCTGGAGTTCTGTCCGCCTGGGCATGGGCAGGGGGCAGCATAGGGCTCGCCTCAGTGTCCTCCACCCACAGCCAGGGGCTGGGCTATTTCCCAGGAAGGTAGTTGGAGGTCGCCCCAGGCCTGCCTCCCGGATGGAAAGCCACGCTCCAGAGACCTGAGGAAGCCCTCGGGAGGGGCCGACGGCTGTGGCTGGAGCTGGGCAGGGGCGCCCCTGCAGCTGCGGCTCTCTGCCCTCCCAGGTGTTCTCTCTGGACGCCCCTCACAGCACCTACAACCTCTACTGCCCCTTCCGGGCGGGCGAGCGGACACGGCAACTGGAGGCGCTGGCCCAGCAGATCGCCACCCTGTGCGCCACGCTGCAAGAGTACCCGGCCATCCGCTACCGCAAGTGGGTCTCCAGGCGGATGCCGTGCTGCCCTTGAGCCCACCCTGCTTCCAGCCTCGAGCCTTTCCTCCAACCCCAGCTCCGGTCCTCACCCTGACCCCCGACTCCCAGTCTGTGTCTGGCCTTCCTCGACCCCACACCCTGAGGCCACCCCGCCCCCCACCCCCCTCCAGGGGCCCGGAGGACACAGCCCAGCTGGCCCACGCTGTCCTAGCCAAGCTGAACGCCTTCAAGGCAGACACTCCCAGTCTGGGCGAGGTGAGGCAGCTTTCTGTTGGGAGGAGGCCCTGCCAGGGTCGGGCCCTGTCCTCATTGCTGCCCACCTCCTCTGCCCTCCCAGGGCCCTGAGAAAACCCGCTCGCAGCTGCTCATCATGGACCGGGCGGCCGACCCAGTGTCCCCGCTGCTGCATGAGCTCACCTTCCAGGCCATGGCCTACGACCTGCTGGGCATCGAGCAGGACACCTACAGGTGGGCGGGCCCCGGAGCATGCCCTCCAGCCGGCGCTGCAGACGCCGGGTCCCCGGGCCTCAGCCCGCGCTCATGACGCTCACGTCTCCGGTTCTCCCAGATACGAGACCACGGGGCTCAGCGAGGCCCGGGAGAAAGCCGTGCTGCTGGACGAAGACGATGACCTGTGGGTGGAGCTGCGGCACATGCACATCGCGGACGTGTCCAAGTGCGTGTGTGCGGTGGGCGCTGGGGGCGTGGGCCGTCCGGCACGCGGGCCCCCCTGCCTTCCACTGTGGACCGGTCCCTGGGGGAGTGCCAGGCTGTCGGCCACACCCCTCCGCCGCCCCCGCCCCGTGCGTCTCCACTGTGAGCTTGCACGTGGCCTGTGTCCCCCCTCCGTGTGACCACCCCCACCATCTCTCCTTAAATGACCGTCTTGGCACCAGCCCCCAGCGTCCACTCTGCTCACCCTCACCCCCAGGAAGGTCACGGAGCTCCTGAAGACTTTCTGTGAGAGCAAGAGGCTGACCACAGACAAGGTAGGGCGCGGGCTGGCGCGGGGTGGGCCGCTCGGGAGGGGGCGGGGCCTCGGTCTGGAGCCCTAGCCTGGAGTGGGGGCCTCGCCTCACGCTCCGCCCTGTGCCCAGGCCAACATCAAAGACCTGTCCCATATCCTGAAAAAGATGCCACAGTACCAGAAGGAGCTGAACAAGGTGAGCGGGGAACGGGGACCCTGCGCACCCCCAGCTCTCACCCTGCTTCCACCCTGCCTCAGCCTCTGTCACCCCTACCCCGCAGTATTCTACACACCTGCACTTGGCCGACGACTGCATGAAGCACTTCAAGGGCTGCGTGGAGAAGCTGTGCAGTGTGGAGCAGGTGGGGTGGGCCTGGGGTAGGGCTGGGGTCTGTGGAGGGGTGTGGCCTGTGCGATGGGCGGGGCCTGTTGGGGAGGAGACTGGACCTGTGTGGGGGTGAAGCCTGGGGGGGCGGGGCCTCTGGAGAGGCGTTTCTAGGACAGAGTATGCCTAGCGTGGGGGCCAGGCCCGTGGAAAGGTAGGACCTGGGCAAGGGGCGGGGCCTGTGGAGGGTGTGGCCTGTGCGATGGGCGGGACCAGTGGGGAGGAGGCGGGACCCGTGAGGGGGTGGAGCCTATGACAAGGAGGGACCTCGGTGAGGGGTGGGGCCTCCCTGAACAGGTGCAGAACCCTCAGAGACGTGGTACCAGAGCGAAATGAAGCCCAGAGGTCTTGGTGAGGCCCCTGGGGATGGCCCTGGCCTGCCCTGTCCCCCACACGGAAGCTGACCACACGTCCCGCAGGATTTAGCCATGGGCTCCGACGCAGAGGGCGAGAAGATCAAGGACGCCATGAAGCTGATTGTGCCGGTACTGCTGGACGCGGCCGTGCCAGCCTACGACAAGATCCGGGTTCTGCTGCTCTACATCCTCCTCCGGAACGGTGGGTAGGGGCCGGGGTGGGGGGGCTCGGTAAACCCCCACTCACCGGGGTCTCCCGGGACCCTGGGAGGCTCTCACCCGCACAGATGCCCCGTGCCAGGCACGCCAAACCCTGCAGACACCCCTCTGGATCCACTTTCGCACCAAAAGAGCTTGACCCCCCAGACAAGGTTTCTGTGAGAGCAAGAGGCTGACCACAGACAAGGTAGGCGGGCTGGCGCGGGTGGGCCGCTCGGGAGGGGGCGGGGCCTCGGTCTGGAGCCCTAGCCTGGAGTGGGGGCCTCGCCTCACGCTCCGCCCTGTGCCCAGGCCAACATCAAAGACCTGTCCCATATCCTGAAAAAGATGCCACAGTACCAGAAGGAGCTGAACAAGGTGAGCGGGGAACGGGGACCCTGCGCACCCCCAGCTCTCACCCTGCTTCCACCCTGCCTCAGCCTCTGTCACCCCTACCCCGCAGTATTCTACACACCTGCACTTGGCCGACGACTGCATGAAGCACTTCAAGGGCTGCGTGGAGAAGCTGTGCAGTGTGGAGCAGGTGGGGTGGGCCTGGGGTAGGGCTGGGGTCTGTGGAGGGGTGTGGCCTGTGCGATGGGCGGGGCCTGTTGGGGAGGAGACTGGACCTGTGTGGGGGTGAAGCCTGGGGGGGCGGGGCCTCTGGAGAGGCGTTTCTAGGACAGAGTATGCCTAGCGTGGGGGCCAGGCCCGTGGAAAGGTAGGACCTGGGCAAGGGGCGGGGCCTGTGGAGGGTGTGGCCTGTGCGATGGGCGGGACCAGTGGGAGGAGGCGGGACCCGTGAGGGGGTGGAGCCTATGACAAGGAGGGACCTCGGTGAGGGGTGGGGCCTCCCTGAACAGGTGCAGAACCCTCAGAGACGTGGTACCAGAGCGAAATGAAGCCCAGAGGTCTTGGTGAGGCCCCTGGGGATGGCCCTGGCCTGCCCTGTCCCCCACACGGAAGCTGACCACACGTCCCGCAGGATTTAGCCATGGGCTCCGACGCAGAGGGCGAGAAGATCAAGGACGCCATGAAGCTGATTGTGCCGGTACTGCTGGACGCGGCCGTGCCAGCCTACGACAAGATCCGGGTTCTGCTGCTCTACATCCTCCTCCGGAACGGTGGGTAGGGGCCGGGGTGGGGGGGCTCGGTAAACCCCCACTCACCGGGGTCTCCCGGGACCCTGGGAGGCTCTCACCCGCACAGATGCCCCGTGCCAGGCACGCCAAACCCTGCAGACACCCCTCTGGACCCCCCTCCGTTGATCAGCGCTGGTATAGAGATTCTCCGAATCTATGTTTGGGGGGCCTCTACATCTGGTCTCTCAACTGATTCCAGGGGATCCCCAATCTACCACCGGCTCTGGGATTCCCATCCAGAATTCTAGCATGAGGAATCGTGCGCTACAGGCTAGCCTGGGGGGCTCCCCCGGTCCTGAGGGTCTCCCGGCTGCTGGACGCCCCCACCCTAACGCCCTCAACCCAGAAGCCTGCACGGCCACCTCTGTCCCCTCCCCGCATGCCACCCACGTAAGCCCCGCCCACCGGCCTCCTCCAGGTGTGAGCGAGGAGAACCTGGCCAAGCTGATCCAGCACGCCAACGTGCAGGCTCACAGCAGCCTCATCCGGAACCTGGAGCAGCTGGGGGGCACCGTCACCAACCCCGGGGTACGCCGTCGCGGGGCTGCGAGGAGGAAGGGGGTGTGGGGCTGGGGGCCACCTGGGGCGAGGGCCCTGAGTCAGAGGGCGGGGACTGGGGTCAGAGGGCGCAAGCCAAGGTAGGGATACACCCCATCTGTTGTGGGCTGTGGTTCTTGGAGCACCGGGAGCCCTGAGTGGGGCCTGGGGATCGGGGAGCAGCAGGCTGTCCCCAGCTTCGGGGATCACCGCAGAAGTGGAGGAACGAGGCATACAGCCCAAGCCATGCTGGCGCTGGCGCTGAGGGCGTGTGCCCAAGCCCCATGGGCAGATAGCTAGGTCCCAAGCATGGGGCACACGGCCGACCCTGGGCTCCCGGAGGCGTCGGGGCAGCCAGCAGACCCGGAACATACGCGGCAGCTTCCTGGGCTCCGCACGGTTCACCTCCCCTGGCCTCGCCTCCGCGCTTGACGGCGGACGCCTCTCACGGCCTTCCCTGCCTGTCCTCTGCCCTCCGCCTCTCTTCCGGGACCTGTCGCCCTGGCCAGCACCTCTCAGGTGGCCGGTTTCTGTGTCCTCCCACATCCGTCCCCACGTCTCTCTCTTAGTCCTGATTTTTTCTCGGTTACATCTTTGTCTCCCCGTGTGTTTTTTTCCTACCTCATCCCATCAGCGATGCCCCGTGCCAGGCACGCCAAACCCTGCAGACACCCCTCTGGACCCCCCTCCGTTGATCAGCGCTGGTATAGAGATTCTCCGAATCTATGTTTGGGGGGCCTCTACATCTGGTCTCTCAACTGATTCCAGGGGATCCCCAATCTACCACCGGCTCTGGGATTCCCATCCAGAATTCTAGCATGAGGAATCGTGCGCTACAGGCTAGCCTGGGGGGCTCCCCCGGTCCTGAGGGTCTCCCGGCTGCTGGACGCCCCCACCCTAACGCCCTCAACCCAGAAGCCTGCACGGCCACCTCTGTCCCCTCCCCGCATGCCACCCACGTAAGCCCCGCCCACCGGCCTCCTCCAGGTGTGAGCGAGGAGAACCTGGCCAAGCTGATCCAGCACGCCAACGTGCAGGCTCACAGCAGCCTCATCCGGAACCTGGAGCAGCTGGGGGGCACCGTCACCAACCCCGGGGTACGCCGTCGCGGGGCTGCGAGGAGGAAGGGGGTGTGGGGCTGGGGGCCACCTGGGGCGAGGGCCCTGAGTCAGAGGGCGGGGACTGGGGTCAGAGGCGCAAGCCAAGGTAGGGATACACCCCATCTGTTGTGGGCTGTGGTTCTTGGAGCACCGGGAGCCCTGAGTGGGGCCTGGGGATCGGGGAGCAGCAGGCTGTCCCCAGCTTCGGGGATCACCGCAGAAGTGGAGGAACGAGGCATACAGCCCAAGCCATGCTGGCGCTGGCGCTGAGGGCGTGTGCCCAAGCCCCATGGGCAGATAGCTAGGTCCCAAGCATGGGGCACACGGCCGACCCTGGGCTCCCGGAGGCGTCGGGGCAGCCAGCAGACCCGGAACATACGCGGCAGCTTCCTGGGCTCCGCACGGTTCACCTCCCCTGGCCTCGCCTCCGCGCTTGACGGCGGACGCCTCTCACGGCCTTCCCTGCCTGTCCTCTGCCCTCCGCCTCTCTTCCGGGACCTGTCGCCCTGGCCAGCACCTCTCAGGTGGCCGGTTTCTGTGTCCTCCCACATCCGTCCCCACGTCTCTCTCTTAGTCCTGATTTTTTCTCGGTTACATCTTTGTCTCGTCCCCCGTGTGTTTCCTCCTCTCTCTCATTTTTCCTTCCTCACTCTGTCTGCACCCTCTCCCAGCCCCACAAGCCCCCAGCCCCATCTGTGACCCGCCGCCGTCTCCCCAATCCCCCACCGGCCCGCCCCGCCCCTAGGGCTCTGGGACCACCAGCCGCCTGGAGCGGAGGGAGCGCTCGGAGCCCACCTATCAGCTGTCTCGCTGGACCCCCGTCATCAAGGACGTAATGGAGGTACCGCTGGTGGGGGTGGGGCCTGACCTCTGCTGTCCAGCCCCCTCCCTGCTCCCTGTCCTAAGCCACGGGGCTTACGGGAAAATCCCTCATTATGGGTATCCCCGTGGCTCTGCCAGGGGAGGGAGCAGCCCCGCCTCACACTGGAGCAACCCGGCACAGAAAGAAAGGAGAGCTTCATTTCCTCTCCACCTTCCGGTCCCCTCTGCTGCCCCTCCCCGCCCCGTTTGCTCCTGTCCCCCAGCATGTCCTCGTGGACCCCCATTGCCTTGCCTGTGCCAGCCCCTGTGCATTGTGGGAGCCCAAAACAGCAGCAGGAATAAAGAGCTGGTCAGGGACCAGCTTTTTGCTAGGGGGCGTCCTGCACTTCAGGCAGCCCGGAGGCCCCCTTATCCCTATGTACCCTGAATGCTTTGACTCCTGGGTCCCTGAGGGGCAGTGGGCTCAGAATGCTGGGTTTCCAAGGGGCTAGGGGTCTACCTTCCTGGGTCCCTGAGGAGCTGAGCAGGACCAGGGTCCTTAAGAAGCTAAGAGCAGGGCTTCCCCTGGTGGTCCAGTGAATAAGGACACCGCCTTGCAGTGCAAGGGGCGCCGGTTTGATCCCTGGCCTGGGAAGATCCCACGTGCCGGAGCAGCTGGACCGATGTGTCCAATCACCGAGCCGGAGCTCTGGAGCGCATGCGCCCAGAGCTGGTGCTCTACGACGACAGAGGCCACCGCGATGGGAGGCCCGCAGGAGCCAAAGAACAAAGACGGGTGAAAACAGAGAAACGAAAGACCAATGGAAGTGGCCCGCCCGCTCCCCTCCCTCCCCAACCCGACCCCCGCCCAAAAATAAAACAAATAAATAAATCTTTAAAAAAAAAAAAAAAGAAGCTAAGAGCACAGGGTCCTGGGTCACCAAGGGGCCAAAGGTACACTTGGCGCCAAAGGTGCAGCTGGCAGCTCCGGTCTGCCAGGATCTTGGCCCAGGGACACCCCCGAAGGCGGGGGTTCCAGACCTGGCCCCATCTCCCGGCCCGCTCCTCACCCTCCCTCTCTGCTCCAGGATGCTGTGGACGACCGACTGGACCGAAAGCTGTGGCCCTTCGTGTCCGACCCCGCCCCCGTGCCCAGCTCCCAGGCCGCCGTCAGGTGAGGCCGAGGACGCCCCAGAACCGTGGGAGGAGCGGCCTGGGTTGGGGGGTGACCTGCTGCCCGGTCTGACCTCTGCGCGCCTCCCAACAGCGCCCGCTTCGGCCACTGGCACAAGAACAAGGCCGGCGTAGAGGCCCGTGCCGGGCCCCGGCTCATTGTCTACATCGTGGGTGGTGTGGCCATGTCAGAGATGCGGGCTGCCTACGAGGTGACCCGGGCCACAGACGGCAAGTGGGAGGTGCTCATCGGTGAGTGGGCGGGTCTGGGGGCCCCGGGCTGGGGCTGGGAGCCCACTCCCCATCGGTGGGACTCTAGCAGACTAACAGCTGTGCGTGCCTTTTGGTTCCCCAAGCCTGGAGCCTCTGCAGGGCTGGCATCTGGGAGCCCTGGGTGAGAGGGCTGAGGCCGTGGCTTCCTGCGGAGGGGTCCCCTGGGGGTAGACCCTTCTCTTTCCAAGGGGTGAGGCTCCTCAGAGTCAGGATTTCCCCAGCACCCCCTAGGGGGGAAGTGTCGGGGCCCGAGGCCGCTTCCCCAGCCCCCTTTTCCTCCCAGGCTCCTCACACATCCTCACCCCGACCCGCTTCCTGGACGACCTCAAGACGCTGGACCAGAAGCTGGAGGCCGTCTCCCTGCCCTGACCCTGCTGCTCCGCCTGACCTGCTGTCTCCGGAGAAATAAACTCCCATCCTTCTGCCAGCCACTGCCCACCGCGCTTTCTTTGAAAGGGAGCCGAACAGGCCTGCCTCCCTTGGGGGCCCACCCCCAGCCCTGTGCCGCAGGTCCCAGCGCACCCCGTTCTCGCCGCAGGCGTCCCCGGCTCTCAGGTGCACACTGGCTCCGAGACCTGTGAGCTGCCAGGCTCCGCTTGGCCTTCCTGAAACCGGGGGACCAGCGACGGCAGCCGCTTTGCCGAGGAGATGCATGGGTGCTGGAAAGCTGACGGCACGGGCGCGTGACAGCGGCCGCTCCCTGGGGTGCCCGCCTTCTCTCGGCCGCTCCGACGGGCCCGTCCGTGGCAGAGCGTCCGCAGGCAGCACAGGCCCCGGATGCCCGCCTCCCCGGCCTGTCAGTCGCCATGGCCTCCATGGGACTTGGAGCCACATGAGGCCGGGGTCTTCTCGAGCTCCTAGCCTGCCTTTGTGTGAGGACAGGCACGCGAGGCCCACTCAGCTCCCACCCCAGAGAGTCAGAGCTCTTCCTGCGTGACCCCCTCCCCTCTTCCTCCAGGCTGTCCTCCGGGGTTCCTAATTGCAGGACTTATCAGAGCCTTGCGTGGGTGCCTTCGTTGGCCAGAGCTGCCATAACC
Organism: Tragulus kanchil; assembly: GCA_022376925.1. Taxonomy (NCBI): domain Eukaryota; kingdom Metazoa; phylum Chordata; class Mammalia; order Artiodactyla; family Tragulidae; genus Tragulus; species Tragulus kanchil. The sequence goes on from JAIOJX010000029.1 coordinate 6,613,686, forward strand.
AAGTCCCACATACCAAGTGACCTACACAGCAGAGGCTGTTCTCTCTCAGTTCTAGAGAACCAGGAGTTTAAGATTAGGGTGTTGTCAGGGTTGATTTCTTCAATGGCCTCTCACTTCGGCTTGTCGATGGCCGTCTTCTCCTTGTGTCCTCACGTGCTCCTCCTTCTGTATCTTTAATTTCTTCTTATAAGGACAACCAGTCGTACGGACTTAGAGTCTAGACAGATGACCTCATTTGGACCTAATTATCTTCTTTTTTTTTAAGGAGTCACTCCTCTCAATTCTGGATCATCTCTGATTGAGTCTCCCCACTGACACTGTCAGGTTTTTGGTTTCGTTTTTTGAAAACAAACAGGTGGAATCTTAGTTCCCCAAGCGGGACTTGAACTCACCCCCGCAGCGTTAGCACAGAATCCTAATCACTGGACCTCCTGGGGAGTCCTGAGGTCTCCTATCCTTTTGAGAATTCAGAGAAACCTGAAGACACTCTTCCCAGAAAGGTTGTGCACACAGATTTGCAGGTGGGGCTTTGGAGAAGCAAAAACGCCTCCGATTCGGCATGTCCTGTAGGATTTATGGGGCTTCCCAGGTGGGTTAGTGGTAAAGAATCTGCCTTCAATGCAGGAAACATGAGTTCTATCCCTGGGTCAGGAACTGGAGGAAGGCATGGCAACCCACTTTGATATTCTTGCCTGGGAAATCCCACGGACAGAGGAGCCTGGCGGGCTATAGTCCATGAAGCCGCCAGAGAGTCAGACGCGACTTAGGGACTAAACAACAGCAAAAACAAAGACTTAAATGAAACTCCTAACAGGGCAGAAAGATGGACGTGCAAGACTGTCAAGTAAATAGGGAACAGGGAAAAAAAGTGGGTCGTCTCAGACCCCTGAGACGTCCTGCCCTGGATGCGTGGCTCCCCTTACAGACTTGGCAGGGAAGTCTTCCAGCTGGCAGGAGATGCAGTGGTAGGAAGACGGTTTTAACAGTTTAAGGTCTGGTTTTTGTGGGGTTTTTTTCTAATTTAACTATTTTTTGGCTGCGGGACATTGTACTTCCCCAATCAGGAAGGAGCCCACGCCCCCAGCCATGGAAGGGCAGTTTCCTAACCACTGGACCTCGAATGTGCTAAGTCACTTTAGTCTTATCCGACACTGTGCAGTCTTATGGACTATGTAGCCCTCCAGGCTCCTCTGTCCATGGGATTCTCCGGGCAAGAAGACTGGAGTGGGTTGCCTTGTCCTCCTCTAGGGGATCTTCCCAACCCAGGGATGGAAACCCGTCTCAGTGCCTCCTTCTGCCTTGGCAGGCGGGTTCTTTAACACTAGCGCCACCTGGGAAGCCCCCAAAAGTTTAACTTTTCAGCTCCACCCTGGGAAGCCCTGAATTTTCTTCCAGGACCCGCTTAGGTCGGTGAGCGCGGTGAGCGCTCTGAGCGCCAGGGCGCGCTGTGACTCAGTCCACCGGACGCTTTGATCTCTCGCGTCTGGAACCCGGAGTTTGGGAGGCTCTTAATTAGAGACCGCGGGGAAAGTAGGTCATGAGTTAGTCAGTAGTTCTCGGCGCCAACGAAACTCTGCAGCTTAAATCGTCTCGGCCTCTGCCCCTTGTGTACGTGGACGAGGTTGTAAAGTCTCCCGCTTAAGGGCATTGTGTTCTACAGATATTCACGGCCCCCACCGACCATGGACCACAGCAGCCCGACCGCGCCCCAGGCTTCAAGCCAAGCGCGCCACACGCGTCCATTGCACAGAATTCTCTAAACCCTCCCGGGAGAGTAAACTCCAACCTCCTTGGCTCCATGATGTCATGTCTCCAGGACTGGTGGGTGGCTGAGGTGAGGGGGGAGGGGTGCCTGATTTCTAACAGCTCGCTACGTGAAGATTTTAGCACCTGTGGATTCCTGCAGTTTATCCCTTTAAAATTTGTTGTTGTTGTTTTGGCCTTGTTTGGAGGCATGTGGAATCCTAGTTCCCCGCTAGGGGTCAAACCTTGGCCCCTGCATGCTGGACCACCAGGGAATACCTTCTCTCTTCATTGTTTTTTTTTTTTTTTGCCATTCCCGGAGGTTTGCACAATCTAGTTCCCTCACCAGGGAATGAACCCAGGCCACTGGACCCCCAGGGAATTCCTACATCTTGTTTTCCTGTATTTTAAAAATTTATATATCTAGGGCTTCCCTGGTGGTCTAGTGGGTAGGGACACCGCCTTGCAGTGCAAGGGATGCTGGTTTGATCCCTGGCCTGGGAAGATCCCACGTGCCGCGGAGCGGCTGGACCGATGTGTCCAGTTACCGAGCCGGAGCTCTGAAGCGCATGCGCCCAGAGCTGGTGCTCTGCGACAACAGAGGCCACTGCGATGGGAGGACCACACGGGTCAAAGAACAAAGATGGATGAAAATAAATAAATGAAAGACCAAAAGAAGTGGCCCGCCCGCCCACCTCCCTCCTGACCCACCCCCCCAAAAAATAAAAATTTATGTGTCTATATAGCTATCTACCTATTGCCACTATATCTCTTGAGGATTATGTTCAACCTTGTCATTCCTCACACTGGAATCAGCGGGGATCATTGTGACTCAGTCCACCGGACGCTTTGATCTCTCGCGTCTGGAACCCGGAGTTTGGGAGGCTCTTAATTAGAGACCGCGGGGAAAGTAGGTCATGAGTTAGTCAGTAGTTCTCGGCGCCAACGAAACTCTGCAGCTTAAATCGTCTCGGCCTCTGCCCCTTGTGTACGTGGACGAGGTTGTAAAGTCTCCCGCTTAAGGGCATTGTGTTCTACAGATATTCACGGCCCCCACCGACCATGGACCACAGCAGCCCGACCGCGCCCCAGGCTTCAAGCCAAGCGCGCCACACGCGTCCATTGCACAGAATTCTCTAAACCCTCCCGGGAGAGTAAACTCCAACCTCCTTGGCTCCATGATGTCATGTCTCCAGGACTGGTGGGTGGCTGAGGTGAGGGGGGAGGGGTGCCTGATTTCTAACAGCTCGCTACGTGAAGATTTTAGCACCTGTGGATTCCTGCAGTTTATCCCTTTAAAATTTGTTGTTGTTGTTTTGGCCTTGTTTGGAGGCATGTGGAATCCTAGTTCCCCGCTAGGGGTCAAACCTTGGCCCCTGCATGCTGGACCACCAGGGAATACCTTCTCTCTTCATTGTTTTTTTTTTTTTTTGCCATTCCCGGAGGTTTGCACAATCTAGTTCCCTCACCAGGGAATGAACCCAGGCCACTGGACCCCCAGGGAATTCCTACATCTTGTTTTCCTGTATTTTAAAAATTTATATATCTAGGGCTTCCTGGTGGTCTAGTGGGTAGGGACACCGCCTTGCAGTGCAAGGGATGCTGGTTTGATCCCTGGCCTGGGAAGATCCCACGTGCCGCGGAGCGGCTGGACCGATGTGTCCAGTTACCGAGCCGGAGCTCTGAAGCGCATGCGCCCAGAGCTGGTGCTCTGCGACAACAGAGGCCACTGCGATGGGAGGACCACACGGGTCAAAGAACAAAGATGGATGAAAATAAATAAATGAAAGACCAAAAGAAGTGGCCCGCCCGCCCACCTCCCTCCCTAACCCACCCCCCCAAAAAATAAAAATTTATGTGTCTATATAGCTATCTACCTATTGCCACTATATCTCTTGAGGATTATGTTCAACCTTGTCATTCCTCACACTGGAATCAGCGGGGATCATTCTTCATTTTTGAAGCATTTAAAAATATTTATTTATTTGTCCTCCCTGGATCTTTAGGTGCAGCATCTAGTTCCCTGACCAGGGATGGCATCCAGGCCCCCAGCATTGAGAGAGCAGGGTCTTAGCCACTGGATCACCTGGGAAGTCCCGGAACCCTTCTCAAAAGGACTGTCCCTCAGAAGCTACTGTAGTTTATTTGTAGGGAAAGTAACAACCCAACACTTTCTCTTACCTGTTACATGTGGGTGTGACTTAGGTCCCTGGATCCCCAAGAGGCAGCTGCACACGTGAGCTCATCAGCCTGGGTTGGGCACAGACCTCAAAAGTCACCGCTGGTCACAGTATAACCTTAGAGACAACACTTAGGAGCCCCTGGCAGCCAGAATGATAATAATATATGGATGTGATATTAATACATACTATAATAATATGGTATTAATGTAATACTACTTCATTATTATTTAATACCCTAAAGGTGTCTGACTCTGGGCTGGGCGGTGTGGTTCTCAGGATGTGTTTAGAAGGAGGGCCCCACAAAGTGAGAAAAAGTGGATTCTCCAGGTCAGCATCTGTGCTGGGGAAGGTCAGGCGGGCACCTTGGAGCGGTGAGCACTGCTGCTCTGGGCAGTGGGGACACATCATAGCAGGAGGAAGTTCTCAGTCCATGCTGGGTGGGCAGGGGCTTTTCTAGAACAAGATCTCATTCAAGTGACAGGAGGGAAAGGTGTGTGGTCTTGAATTTGTTCTACTTAGAAAAAAGATTATGGGGGCTTCCTGGGTTGCTCAGTGGTGAAGAGTTGACCTGCCAATGCAGGAGACATGAGTTTGATCCCTGATCTGAGAAGATCCCACAGGCTGCAGAGCAACTGAGCCCGTGAGCCACAACAATGGAGCCTGGGCTCTAGAGCCTCAGAGCCGCAACTATGGAGCCCGTGTGCTGCAATGACTGAAGCCCATGAGCCCTAGAGCCCGAGCTCCACAACAAGAGACGTTACCGCAACAAGAAGCCTGCTCACTTCCACTAGAGAGGAGTCCCCATTCCCTGCAACTAGAGAAGAACCTGTGGCAGCAGTGAATACCCAGAATAGCCAAAATAAATAATTAAAATGCATTTCTAAAAAGAAATGATCATAGTGGCAGCCAGTGGTTCCTAAGTGCTCTGTTGCTTTTGAGTGACAGGAGTTTGAGAAAATTCCAGGAGATGATAAAGGACAGGGAAGCCTGGCATGCTGCAGTCCTTGGGTTTGCGAAGAGCTGGACACAACTTAGCGATTGAACAACAAAAGCTGTTTTTAAACATGCCACTTGCTGTGTAAACCATGTCCCAGAGTAACATTTCAGTGTCAAAAAAAAAAAAAAGAAGAACAGAAAAGTGAGGGTCCCGGGCACACTGGAGCTGCCAGTGAAGCCACTAGTGGTGGAGCTGGGATGGTGATCCCCTCACCCTGGGAACCCTAGCTGAGCAAGAAGGGTCCAAGGCCTCCAGGATAGGGGCCTCGGGGAGACCAGCAGATGTCAAGGAAGGAAGGTAAGCTTCCTTTTTTTTTTCTTTTTCTGTAAAGTTGCTCAAAATCTGAAAACACAAATTAACCAACAGCCACCGCCAAGACTATTGTGAAAAGGCTGCTGGGGGTGTGAAAATAACCCCCAAAATGGGAAAGTTCCTTTCTGTGGAACTGAGAGGGAGTCCCGGGGCTGAGGTGTTGAGGGGATGGGGCAGGAAGAGGACGTCCAGGCTGTGGCCCCTCCACCTCCAGTGACCACTCAGCGTCCCGATCCCTGTCAGCAGCTGGGGAAATTCTGGAGAAATAATGGCCATGAAAGAGATGCTTATGAAACATTCATCATGCATTGTCTATGTAGATTCACAGAAATTATCCGATGGATGAATGAGTCAGAGGGAGACAGACAAACACTGTCTGATTTCACTTAACTGTGGAATATATTTTTCTTCCCCTAGTTGTGTTGAAACAAGCTTATGGTGTCCAAAGTAGTGATTTAACACATATACCTATTGATAAAAGAAATGTTTACCAGGGACTTCCCTGGTGGTCCAGTGGCTAAGACTCTCACTCCCAATGCAGGGGGCCTGGGTTCCATCCCTGGTCAGGGAACTAGATCCCACCTGCCACAAATGAGAGTTCACATGCTGCAACCACGATCCAGTTCAGCCAAATACATGGGTAAAATAAAAGAGATTAAAAAAAAGAAAGAAAGAAAGAAATGTTTACCTATTGAGGTCTGGGGAAGTCATTCTGGCTTCTACGTGTATGCTCAGTCGCTCGGTCACGTCCAACTTGTTTGTGACCCCATGGACTGCAGCCATGGCCATGACTCGTTGGACCCTGGTGCTGGTAAAGACTGAAGGCAGGAGGAGAAGGGGACGACAGAGGACGAGATGGTTGGATGGCATCACCGACTCAGTGGACGTGAGTCTGAGGTGCGCCAGGAGATGGTGAAGGACAGAGAGGCCTGGCGCGCTGCCGTCCATGGGGTCACACAGAGTCGAACGCAGCAGCTGAACTGAAGTCTCTAAGAGAGTAGGTCTTAAGTGTTCTCACCACACAGGCAAAAAGATAATTATGAGCGATGATGGAGGTGTTAGCTGACCTCAGATGGCAGTCATTTTGCAACACACATGTGTCATGTCATCATGCGATGAACCTTAACCCCACGCAATGTTGTATGTCAGTTGTATCTCGTGAGGCCGGGGGAGGAGGAGGAGTGCTTCCTTAATCATCACCCTGGCAATGTGAAGTAGGCAACGAGAATAAACCCATTTTACAGATGGGGAAGCCGAAGCCCAGAGGGATGTTGGCCACATTCTCAAAGCCACGCCGCTAGTCAGTGGCTGTGCTGGGACTCCAAGGAAGGAGCTGGATACTACCCCAACCATATCCTTGAAACTCCTTGGAATCTGCTCTTGTTGTTTGGGTACATTGGAGGGGGCGGAGGCAGGCAGCAAGGCAGGAAGGGGCTGGACAGACAGTTCATCCTTGGCGGGCAGGGCCCCAAGAGACGGGCTGTGCCTTACTTTGCCCTCCATGTGTCCCCCACCCCCACACGCTTTCCGTGGACCCCCTCACCATCACCTCATAGTATTAGGGGAAAAACATCTTGGTTAAACCTAAGGGCTTTGAGGGTTCTCCCCAGTCAAGTGGCTGTGCTTCCACTACCGGGGGCGTGGGTTCAGTTCCTGGTCTGGAATTAAGATCCGGCAAGCCACACAGCACACACATCCCCAGTAAGGACTCTGGGTCTGAAATCTCCTCTTCGGAAGTGACTCAGCTTCAGCCAACACCAGTTTTCCCCTCTGCGACGTGTGGCACGTGGTGGACTCCGTCAGGAAGCCATGGCCAGACTCTCCCTCCCACCCTATACCATTTCCTTCTATTCTTTCTACGTTTTATTATTATTTTTCTCTCTTTTTGGCCACTTCTATTGATCTTTCATTCATTTATCTTTGCTCTTTGGCCTGTGTGGGCCTCCCATCGCAGTGGCCTCTGTTGTCGCAGAGCACCGGCTCTGGGCGCATGCGCTTCAGAGCTCCGGCTCGGTAACTGGACACATCGGTCCAGCCGCTCTGCGGCACGTGGGATCTTCCCAGGCCAGGGATCAAACCAGCATCCCTTGCACTGCAAGGCGGTGTCCTTACCCACTGGACCACCAGGGAAGCCCTAAATTTTATTATTATTTTGAAGCATAGTTGATTACAACACCATGTTTGCTTCACACGTACAGAACAGCGATTCAGTTATATATGTATATTTTTTAGTCTTTTAGATTATTTTTTAATTGAAGGATACTTGTTTTACAGAATTTTGTTGTTTTCTGCCAAACATATATGTATTTTTCAGATTTGTTTATCTTATAAGTTATTACAAAATATTCAGTTCCCTGTGGTATACAAGAGGTCCTTGTTGGTTATCTATTTCATAATAGTAGCATGTATATAATAATTCCAAACCCCTAATTTATCCTCCCCCGTCTTTGCCCTTTAGTAGCCATGGCCTTGTCTTCTGTGTCTGTGGATCTGGTTCTGTTTGGTCAGTAAGTTCATTTGTATCTTTTTTAGATCCCATCTATAGCCATATCATATGATATGTCTTGCAACAGATCTTGCAACAACATTTAGGTTGTTTCCACATCTGGGTTATTGGGAATAGAACTGCTATGAGCATGCGTGTGTGTCAGTGTCTCAGCCGTGTCCTACGCTCTGTGACCCCGTGAACTGTGGCCCACCAGGCTCCTCTGTCCGTGGAGTTCTCCAGGGAAGAATACCTGAGTGGGTTGCCAGTTCTTTCTCCAGGGGATCTTCCCGACCCAGGGATCGAACCCAGGGCTCCCACATTGTAGGCAGATTCTTCACTGTCAGGGACACCAGGGCTTTTCCATTATAGTTTTCTCCGGATACATGGCCAGGATTGAGATTACTGAATCGTTACGGCAATTCTATTTTTAGGTTTCTGAGGCTCCTCCACGCTGTTCTCCACATTGGGCACACCGATTTACATTCCCACTGACAGTGTAGGAGGGCTCCCTTTTCTCCTTGTAGACTTTTTGATGATGGCTATCCTGACCAGCATGATGTGATATTTCACTGTAGTTTTGATGTGCATTTCTCTAATAACTAATAATGTCTCTAATAGTATTTCTTAGGCTCCAAAATCACTACTGATGGTGACTGCAGCCATGAAATTAAAAGACACTTGCTCCTTGGAAGAAAAGCTATGACAAACCTAGAAGCATATTAGAAAGCAGAGATACCACTTTGCTGACAAAAGTCCGTCTAGTCAAAGCTACGGTTTTCCTAGGAGTCATGTATGGACGTGAGAGTTGGACCATTAAGAAGGCTGAGGGCTGAAGAATTCACGCCTTTGAACTGTGGGGCTGGAGAAGGCTCTTGAGAGTCCCTTGGACAGCAAGGAGATCAAACCAGTCAGTCCTAAAGGAAATCAACCCTGAATATTCATTGGAAGAACTGATGCTGAAGCTGAAGCTCCAGTACTTTGGTCCCCTGATGGGAAGAGACGACTCATTGGAAAAGATCCTGATGCTGGGAAAAATAGAAGGCAGATGGAAAAGGGAGGACGGAGGATGATGTGGGACAGGAAGCAAGTGGCAATGATTCTTTTCAGATCCCATCTATAGCCATATCATATGATATGTCTTGCAACAGATCTTGCAACAACATTTAGGTTGTTTCCACATCTGGGTTATTGGGAATAGAACTGCTATGAGCATGCGTGTGTGTCAGTGTCTCAGCCGTGTCCTACGCTCTGTGACCCCGTGAACTGTGGCCCACCAGGCTCCTCTGTCCGTGGAGTTCTCCAGGGAAGAATACCTGAGTGGGTTGCCAGTTCTTTCTCCAGGGGATCTTCCCGACCCAGGGATCGAACCCAGGGCTCCCACATTGTAGGCAGATTCTTCACTGTCAGGGACACCAGGGCTTTTCCATTATAGTTTTCTCCGGATACATGGCCAGGATTGAGATTACTGAATCGTTACGGCAATTCTATTTTTAGGTTTCTGAGGCTCCTCCACGCTGTTCTCCACATTGGGCACACCGATTTACATTCCCACTGACAGTGTAGGAGGGCTCCCTTTTCTCCTTGTAGACTTTTTGATGATGGCTATCCTGACCAGCATGATGTGATATTTCACTGTAGTTTTGATGTGCATTTCTCTAATAACTAATAATGTCTCTAATAGTATTTCTTAGGCTCCAAAATCACTACTGATGGTGACTGCAGCCATGAAATTAAAAAGATGCTTGCTCCTTGGAAGAAAAGCTATGACAAACCTAGAAGCATATTAGAAAGCAGAGATACCACTTTGCTGACAAAAGTCCGTCTAGTCAAAGCTACGGTTTTCCTAGGAGTCATGTATGGACGTGAGAGTTGGACCATTAAGAAGGCTGAGGGCTGAAGAATTCACGCCTTTGAACTGTGGGGCTGGAGAAGGCTCTTGAGAGTCCCTTGGACAGCAAGGAGATCAAACCAGTCAGTCCTAAAGGAAATCAACCCTGAATATTCATTGGAAGAACTGATGCTGAAGCTGAAGCTCCAGTACTTTGGTCCCCTGATGGGAAGAGACGACTCATTGGAAAAGATCCTGATGCTGGGAAAAATAGAAGGCAGATGGAAAAGGGAGGACGGAGGATGATGTGGGACAGGAAGCAAGTGGCAATGATTCTTTTCAGATTGGCAGGGCCACCTGTCATTTGTTTATTGTCATGAGACCAAGTTATGTAGCAATGCAGTAACCAATGAGAATCACAGATTGCCTCTGCAAGTTGGTTTTACAGGTAGTGGCAACAGTTGTCAGTCTTCTGAGTGACACAGGCCCGTTTGTGTAAAACTACTTCAAGGACAGACGTATATGAACAGAGGCAAGACCAAGCTGGTCGCACTTATGAATGTTCACAAGATCTGTGGTGCACAAAATACCAGATGTTTGGGGGAGAAAATTCCTCCCTCTTTCTGGCTTCAGGACACAGATGACCTTCAGTTCTTTGGGAAACTCCTTTCTTTCCCAATTACAACTTGAATTATAAATATCTGGTAGCGATGGTTTGACATTTGTCAAAATTCACAGAACTCAGTAAAGAGGGTGAGTTTTGCTCAACGTAAATTACACCTGTTTTGTTTTTTTTTTAATCCCAAAACTTGGGGAAAACAAAACATTTATGCAGTATACAGGTATATAGACTTGTTAAAATGTGAATAGGCTGCTATGAACATGCGTGTGTGTTAGTCCCTACATCGTGGCTGACTCTCTGTGACCCCATGAACTGTAGCCCACCAGGTCCACCTGTCCCCCAGTGTCAAGTGAACACCTAAGATAGATACGTTTTATCTTATGTAATTATACAACAAAATCGATTTTTAAAGATTGTAGGTGTGAAATTTCCCTATTGTACTCTGAAAAGACCTGCTTCTAGAATTTTATTACGAAGTACTAGATGTCAAACTAAGGCCACTGCAGCTCAGTTTTATTGGTAGAAATCAGGGAGAATGAAAGGATTTTGTTTTAAAAGCAATGTATGTATTTATTTATGGCTGTTCTGGGTGTTCACTGCTGCCACAGGCTCTTCTCTAGTTGCAGGGAGTGGGGGCTACCCTCTAGTTGAGGTGAGCAGGCTTCTTGTGACGGTGACTTCTCTTGTTGTGGAACTTGGGCTCTAGGGCACACGGGCCTCAGCAGTTGCGACACATGGGCTCCATAGTTGCGGCTCCGAGACTCTAGAGCCCAGGCTCCATCATTGTGGCTCACTGGCTCAGTTGCTCCGCAGCCTGTGGGATCTTCTCGGATCGGGGATCGAACCCATGTCTCCTGCATTGGCAGACAAATTCTTTACCTCTGAGCTACCAGGGAAGCCCAAGGGTTTTTTTTTTTAAGAGAATTAAGGGACTGTTGATGAGAATAATCCATACACCATCTATAATAGGAATAGAAAAGGGTTTTATTGTAGCTGAACTGAAGACTGTAACTAACTCCCAGAGACCAGCCTCTAAGATTGCTCTGAGGAACTGTTCTCAGGAGGTTCAGTTTTTCAGTGCAGTTTTGCCGTTTTATGTCTTGTGAGAACAAAGAACATCAAACAGTCAGAGAGACACTCCTTCACGGTTTCAAAATTCACAGATGAGCACGTGCGCAGCGAGTCAGTGTGGCCTTGGCGCTTGGGGAGAGGGTCTTATCGGCGATGGAGGACCAGCATGGGTGTCCTGGAAAGCGAGGCATTTGATCTTTATTTTGAACACGGACATTCTTGATTTCTGGTCAGTGTGCCCTTTTCTTTCATGATTAAAGTAGGTGTACAATGTAGGTTTGGTAGGTCCCAAGCGGGTTATGACTTCTCAGCTCCATGAAGGACCCGTGTGGAAGCGGCCACAGACGCTATATTCCAAAGCGGGCATGCCTGTGCTCTGAGAGCACTTGACGTGGGGACCGTGGACTCTGAACTGCATACACTTGTCATATGTCACCAATTATAAATTTCTGTCAATGATTTTAAAGTACAAACACTACTTGGCAGTTTCTCAAAAAGATAAACATAGAATTGCCATGTGTGTGTGTGAGTCACTGAGCTGTGTCCGACCCTTTGAAACCCCTCAGACTGTAGCCTGCCGGGCTCCTCTGTGCATGGGATTTCCTAGGCAAGAATACTGGAGTGGGTCGCCATGCCCTTCTTCAGGAGATCTGCCCCATCCAGGGATTGAACCCAGGTCTCCCGCTCTGCAGGCAGGCTCTTTATCATCTGAGGCACCAGGAAAGCCCGAGTTCCAGCATTTCCACTCCTGGGTTTATGCCTAAAATAGCAGAAAGCCATCACTTGAAGAATACTTGTGCACCCACGTTCAGAGCAGTATCCTTCTCAATAGCCAGAGGGTAGAAACAGGCCTTCCCTAGTGGCCCAATGTTTAAGAATCCGCCTGCTACTGCAGGTAGCACAGGTTTGATCCTTGGTCCGAGAAGATCCCACATCCCTTGGGGCAACTAACCCTCAGTGTCTAGAACCCATGCTCCACAAGAGAAGCCATCGCAACGAGAAGCAGACGTACGGCAACTAGAGAGCAGTCCCTGCTCACCACAACTAGGGAAAGCCTGGGCGCAGCAACGAGAACCCAGCACAGCCACAAATAATTAATTAAAAACAACAAGCACTTCATTGAAAAGATACTTTTTTAAAAAAGCAAAAAAGATGGAAGCAACCCAGGAGTTGACAAACGAATGATACACAAAATGAAGTATGTACAGAAAAGCGAATATTACAAAAAAATTTGCTTATTTATTTGGCTGCGCTGGGTCTCAGTTGTGGCATGTGGGATCCAGTTCCCCGGTCAGGGATGGAACCCAGGCTTCCTGCACTGGGAACACAGAGTCTCAACCCCAGGACCACCAGGGAAGTCCCCAGAAAATTGAATATTAGTCTGAAAAAAGAAGGAGGTTCTGATCCATGCGACAACATGGATAAATGTTAAACCGTTATGCTCAGCGAAATAAGGCAAGCACAGAAGGGTAACAGTGGTAGGATTTCCACTCTCTGCTGTATGAAGAGGCAAATTCATAGAAACAGAAGGTATGCTAGAGGTCGCCAGGGACTTCGGGCGGGAAGAGGAAGTGGGAGTGTTTAATGGGTAGAGTTTCGGTTTAGGATGATTGAAGAAAAACTTCTGGCAGTGGACGGGGGTGATGATTACACAACTCAGTGCAGCTGAAACAAAGGCACTCTTCCTCTAAGACTCTAGGAAAGAGTTGGCTCTTTGCTTCTTCCAGCGTCTCGGGGCTGCTGGCCTCTGCTTGTGGCCACAACAGTCCAGGGTTTGTCTCAGTGGTCACACCGTCTTAATGTCACTGCATCGTACCCTTGAAAACGGTTAAAATGGTACGTTGTATGTGATGTGTGTTTTACCACTATTAAAAAAAAAATTATGTTGGAAACCAAAACAATGTAGAAACCATTCTTGACTCGTGAGTCACAGAAATAGGCAGTGGGCAGCACTTTCCTGGTGGTCCAGGGGTTAAGACCCCAAGCGTCCGCCACAGAGGGCACAGGTGTTCCATCCTGGTTGAGAAACTGAGATTCCATCTGCTGCACGGGGCAGTCAAAAAAAAGAAAAAAAAAGATGGTGGGCTAGATCTGGCCCGTGGGCCATAGTTTGCCAGCTTCAGTTGTCGATTATTTCATTGAAGAAATAAGTTAGGATTGTATTTATTTTCTATTGTGATAGGCATTTGGGAATGAATGTGGCAGCAGCTCTTTTTTTTTAAGGTTTGTTTGTGTGTCTATCTGGGCTGGGTCTTGGCTGCTTCACTTGGACTTTTTCTAGCTGCAGTGGGAGTTGGGGGACTACTCTCTAGTTCTGGTGCATGGGCTGCTTATTGCACTGCCTTCTCTTGTGGCGGAGCAGGGGGTTGAAGCACAAGGGCTCAGTTGTTGCAGAACATGGACTCTGTAGGTGTGACACATGGGCCTAACAGCTCCGAGGCATGTGGGATCTTCCCCAACCAGGGATAAGACTGGGGTCTCCTGCACTGCAAGGCAGATTCATAACCACTGGGCCCCCAGGGAAGCCTGGCATGCCATTCATACACAAGGACATGACTTTGGTCACGTTAATGTGCCCAGATCCTCCACTCAAGCTCGTTTCTCTCCCTGCCCTGCTGACTACAGTTCCTGGAATTATTCTGTCAGGTGCCACCTTCAGGACCAGTCCCCCAGCCTGGATGCAGGCAGGGAAGGCTCTGGAAGGAGGAGGTTGTGACATCTCTAGGTGCCCTGCACTGTAACTTGAGGGGTTCCTCTTAGCCCCGGATGTGGGAAGGGAGGCCCAGGATGCCAAGGCTCTTAGTCAAGATAGAAAGCTCCACACCCAGAGGCCTTAAAGAGAGAGTGGAGGTAGGGGCGTGGGATGTGTGTCCAAAAGGTGGCTGGCTGAGTCCACGGAAAGGGTAAGTGATGGCCGCTCCTGCCTCAAGGGGCAAAGTCAGGTCTCCAACCCCGCCTGCCGCCGGGACCCAGGGCTCCTGGTCCCACAGGCTCTGAGGGCCTGACTCTGCCTGGGCTGGGAAGGGCTTGACCCAGCTGGGGTCTCTCGGTTTCCTCTGGCAGCACTTGCAGGATGAAGGCTCTCTTCCTCCTCCTCCCAGTCCTGGGGGTGCTGGTGAGTGGCCAGTCGGTGTGCCCCATAGATAGAGCCATCAGTGAGAGAATCCAGGACGCCACCCGCTCCCTAGGTGAGAACCCGCCCATCCAGCCTCAGCAAGGCCCTCTCATTCCTGCATGGAGCAAACCTCAAGTCAGCCTCGATGCCAACCCCAACCAGATCTCAGCCTCAGACCCGCCCAGCCCCAGTCCCCACCCTTCTGCGCCTTTAACCACAGCTCAAGACTCTCCTCCCTCCAAAACACCCACGACGACGTCCCTGGAGGTGGTGGGCTCCCCACCTACTGGGCTCTCCACCTGGGCCTGGGCCTCCCTTCTTCCCCGGGGCATTTTCCTGACTCTCTGCCATCTCCGAGTCCCCCGGGCTAGGCCGCAGGAGGAAGGCCGGAGAGGGGTGGGGTGGGGGCGGGGGTGGGGGTGGGGCTGCGGCATGGTCTCCAGTCACGCTCCTCACCCCTACCCACAGTCCCTGAGGCGATAAGCAGGGTGAGGCTGGAGTGCAGCAGTGTCACCTCCAGGGGGTCCCTGGTCACCTGCCCCTCAGGTAGGTACAGAACTCCCTTGTCCAGTCTCTCCGCTCTCTGCTCAGTACCCGGTACCCCACTCCACCGTGCCCCACCCTCTATGTCCTTACCAGGACGATCTGCAGTCCCAGCCCTGTCCCTTCCCCCAACTCCCAGACCCCGTTTCCTCAGGAGACTGCTGTCCAGGGCCCCCAGCCCCTCCGCGTCCCACGCTGCCACCCCCCTGGAAGCCCAGACTCTCAGCCTCTTGGACCGGAGCCCCGCTCAGGGTCCAAGCTCTCTCCCCCTTGCTCCCCGCTCGCAGGCTTCACCGTCACTGGCTGCACGTGTGGCTCCGCCTGTGGCTCGTGGGACGTGCGCGCCGAGACCACGTGCCACTGCCAGTGCGCAAACATGGACTGGACCGGAGCCCGCTGCTGTCGGACTGCGGTGGCCTGAGACCGGCTAGTGGGCGTGGCCAGGCGCTGAGGGGCGGGGTCATGCCCCAGAGGGGCGGGGCTAGAAATAAATACTCCTGAGAAGATGAGGGACGGGCCCGAGCCCCGAGCGCTGTCTTCTGTGGGGTGCGAGTGACTGAGTTGGCTTCTCCAGAAAGAGCGAGGGGCATCGCCGCCTGGGGGTGGGGGTGGGGGGCAACTGCGGCTTTCTTTCTCCCCATGACCCGCTCCTCCCTTGCTTTCCACCACTTCTACTTCTGAAAATGGGGCCCTAATTACCTCTAATGGCGTCCACACATCATGAGGTCTTCAGAGGAGAAGGGAGTGTTATTTTTTCTTGGAGGGGGCCTTCTGCACGGCACGTGGGATCTGAGTGCCCTGACGGACCAGGGATGGCACCCAGGCCCTCTGAAGAGGAAGCGTGGAGTCTTAACCACTGGACCCGCAGGAAAGCCCCGGAGTGCGCCGTTGAGGCCATCTCCGCGGTCACACTAGGGGCCCAGGCCTCCTGGGAAGGTGCTGGGTCATTCTCTCCCACTATGGGGCTTCGTCTTGGATCTGAGTCTGGACAGGACAAGAAAACCTCCCCATTCCATCCCGTCCCCTAAATACCCATCAGAGCCTTAAGTCAGGAGCAGCCACAGCATCGGCTCCATCACTCAACCCCGCTGGGCCCAGAGTCCCGAGCTCCATCCTGAGCTGCCCTCCTGCAGCAGGGGCACTCATTCCGACTCCTCTGTGCTGTGCTTAGTCGCTAAGTCACGTCCGACTCTTTGCAACCCTATGAACTCTCGCCCGCCGGGCTCCTCTGTCCATGGGATGCTCCAGGCGAGAATCCTGGAGAGGGTTGCCATGCCCTCCTCCAGGGGAGCTTCCCCACCCAGGGATCGAACCCACGTCTCCCACATTGTAGGCAGATTCTTTACCATCTGAGCCACCAGGGAAGCCCAAGAATACTGGAGTGAGGAGCCTGTGCCTTCTCTGGGGGGTCTTCTTGAGCCAGGAATGGAACTGGGGTCTCCTGCACTGCAGGCAGCTTCTTTCCCAATGAGCCACTCCCAAACACTCAAATATGAAAAGACGGGGCAGGGAACTCGCTGGCTCTTTGGTGTATCCTGCTCAGAAGAGAGCCTGGCACATTGTAGGTGCCCAGCGGATGCCTATTGAACGGATAACCACACACACAGGTGAACACATCACGTAGGTCCACACGCTGGCCTGGATCATGTGCCCTCCTTAAACCAATCCCTGGTTAGGATTCATTTTCCTTCTTTAAAGAAAATCGAGACTCTTGCTGCATGAAAGGATCCGGTCAGGCAACCCTGTGGAGCCCTCTTAGGCCACCGTGATATGGTTGCTTGTGGGATTCAGTTCCGGCACTACCTTTTTCTCAAAGTCCCGAGGATTGTAGTCTGGTCTTAACCTCCACTGAGTCAAAAAGTGTGTAATGCTGTAGGCCCGCCCCCATGCCTGTCCATCAGAGGAGAACCAGTTCCCCATTGGTCCATCTCTTCTGCGGCTCTTACACCCGTGGAGGCGGAGCTGCATTTCTCAATGGCTGGCTTCTCTGTAAGAGGAGGCGGAAGCGCTGGCAGGTAATTATTATTAAACTGATCTTCCTTTAACAGACAAGATGGGCAATACTTTGTTTATACAGCACTTCTGAGGCATGTGAGATTAAAGTTCCCCAACTAGGGATCAAACCTAGGCCTCCAGCAGTGGAGGACTGCCAGAGAAGTTCCAAGATGCACAGTACTTTAGTGAAGAAAACATTTCCCCACCAGCCAGACCTCAGGGACCATTTCCGAGTGACTTAGAATTTCATCGCATATTTTAAGCCTAAAACATACTCATGTCTTACACCTAGAACGTTTTAAGCTTATTTTTCCAAAGAGAGTGTCCCAGAGAAGGGCCCGTTGGGGCTTTGCCAGGACAGACTCCACTTCCTCCCATGTCCTCTGCTTGCCTCTCATCTGTCAAAAAACTTTAGCCAAAGAATACATTTAATCAAAGAAAATTAAAACATGCAGAAGCAAAGAAAAATAGCCAAGCAGGGTAAAATAATAACTAAGCCATTAAACTAAGTAAAGGACCTTTTGTTCCTCCTGAAGGGCTGTAGATAATCTCCTGCTCAGAAGACGGGGCCCAGCAGCTTCTTTCCCAATGAGCCACTCCCAAACACTCAAATATGAAAAGCGGGCAGGGAACTCGCTGGCTCTTTGGTGTATCCTGCTCAGAAGAGAGCCTGGCACAGTGTAGGTGCCCAGCGGATGCCTATTGAACGGATAACCACACACACAGGTGAACACATCACGTAGGTCCACACGCTGGCCTGGATCATGTGCCCTCCTTAAACCAATCCCTGGTTAGGATTCATTTTCCTTCTTTAAAGAAAATCGAGACTCTTGCTGCATGAAAGGATCCGGTCAGGCAACCCTGTGGAGCCCTCTTAGGCCACCGTGATATGGTTGCTTGTGGGATTCAGTTCCGGCACTACCTTTTTCTCAAAGTCCCGAGGATTGTAGTCTGGTCTTAACCTCCACTGAGTCAAAAAGTGTGTAATGCTGTAGGCCCGCCCCCATGCCTGTCCATCAGAGGAGAACCAGTTCCCCATTGGTCCATCTCTTCTGCGGCTCTTACACCCGTGGAGGCGGAGCTGCATTTCTCAATGGCTGGCTTCTCTGTAAGAGGAGGCGGAAGCGCTGGCAGGTAATTATTATTAAACTGATCTTCCTTTAACAGACAAGATGGGCAATACTTTGTTTATACAGCACTTCTGAGGCATGTGAGATTAAAGTTCCCCAACTAGGGATCAAACCTAGGCCTCCAGCAGTGGAGGACTGCCAGAGAAGTTCCAAGATGCACAGTACTTTAGTGAAGAAAACATTTCCCCACCAGCCAGACCTCAGGGACCATTTCCGAGTGACTTAGAATTTCATCGCATATTTTAAGCCTAAAACATACTCATGTCTTACACCTAGAACGTTTTAAGCTTATTTTTTTCCAAAGAGAGTGTCCCAGAGAAGGGCCCGTTGGGGCTTTGCCAGGACAGACTCCACTTCCTCCCATGTCCTCTGCTTGCCTCTCATCTGTCAAAAAACTTTAGCCAAAGAATACATTTAATCAAAGAAAATTAAAACATGCAGAAGCAAAGAAAAATAGCCAAGCAGGGTAAAATAATAACTAAGCCATTAAACTAAGTAAAGGACCTTTTGTTCCTCCTGAAGGGCTGTAGATAATCTCCTGAGCCATAGGCACTGAGCTGTTTTGTGGGAACCAAAACCCTCCAGGTGGGGGAAGTTACCAGACTGTAACCAAGACATAAGTTGCCACATATTACACAATTTCAAGAACTGGCCTCGAGGAAATGGTAAAAAGCCAACCCCGGAACTGAAGGCTAATTGTACTTAAAACAATCAAGTTGACACTGATCAAACCACTCTGTGACCAGCAAAGATGACTGCTGGAGCTGAGTGTACTGTTTCTGGACTCTACCCCCTCCCTCCACCTGTACACGCCTAAAACTCCCCTTGAAAGTGCTCACCCCTAACCAGCAGTTGGGAGACGACTTTTGGACGTGCCCTATGCACACATGAACAGATGTGCTGCTGGGAGTATTCAGGGATGTGTACACACACACATACACGCACAATGGAGTGTTACTCAGCCATCAAAAATGATAAAAGTATGCCCTTTGCAACAACACGGATGGACTTGGAGCATATGATCTTTAGTGGGGGGCTTCCCAGATGGCTCGGTGGGTAAAGAATCCACCTGCTATGCAGGAGATGCAGGTTTGATTCCTAGGTCAGGAAGATCCCCTCAAGGAGGGCACGGCAACACATTCTGGTATTCTTGCTTAGAGAATTCCACAAAGGAGGCTGGTGGGCTACAGTCCATAGAGTTGCAAAGAGTCAGACACAGCTGAAACGACTGAGCCCGCACACATGCACATGTTCAGTGAGGTCGTCCAACAGAGACAAAGGCTGTATGTCATGTTTGTGTATGTTATCAGTTGTATGTGGAATCTAAAAACAATTTTCTAGATGAACGTTTATAAACGAAGTGGAAATAGACTCAGAGACACAGAGAGCGAACTAGTGGATACTGGTGGCGAGGGGGCAGGGGGCAGGGGCAATATAGGGACAAGGGATTAAGAGATACAAACAAGGGCTTCCCTGGTAGCTCAGTGGTGAAAAGTTCATCTGCCAATGCAGGAGACTCGGGTTCGATCCCTGATCCCGGAAGATCCCACATGCTGCAGAGCAACGAAGCCCGTGAGCCACAACTATTAAGCCTGTGCTCTAGAGCCTCCGAGCTGCAACTATGGAGCCCATGGGCCACAACTACTGAAGCCCGTGTGTCCTAGAGCCCAAGTTCCACCACAAGAGAAGTCACCGCCACAAGAAGCCTGCTCACCTCAACGAAAGAGGAGCCCCCACTCCCTGCAACTAGAGAAGAACCTATGGCAGCAGAGAACACCCAGAATAGCCAAAAATAAGTAAATAAAAAAGAGATACAAACTAATATATATGAAGAAGAGAAGCACCAAGGATATATCGTCCAGCGCATGGATTTATAACTATTTTTGTAGTAACTTTAAATGGAGTAGAATCTATAAAAATATTGAACCACTCACTGTGTGTAAACCTGGAGCTAAACATAATATTATAAATCAACTATATTTCAAGTTTTTTTGGCCACTTCTATTGATCTTTCATTTGTTTATCTTTGTTTTTTGGCTTATGTGGGCCTCCCATTGCAGTGGCCTCTCTCGTCACAGAGCTCCAGCTCTGTAGTTGGACAGATTGGTCCAGCCACTCTGCGACACGTGAGATCTTCCCAGTCGAGGGATCGAGCCAGGGCCCCTTGCACTGCAAGGTGGTGTCCTTACCCACTGGATCACCAGGGAAGCCCTTACATTTCAATTTTTAAAAACTCTTCCAGGGGCTTTCCTGGTGGTCCAGTGGTCACTTCTCTGTGCTCCCAATGCAGGGAGCATCCAGCATCCCTGCTCATGAGATGACTTGGGTCGGCACAGCCCAAAAAGGAAAACAAACGCCGCCCCAAACTCATGTGTGTTTCACATTCTATCTACTTCTACCAAAAGGCACAGCTCTGGACTCCAAGAGAAAATTCCTTGTATATACTTTGTTGCATTTTAATCCACAGTTTTCAAGGTCAGACACCAAGAGAGTTTTAAAGACACCTGGATCAAAAAAAAAAAGACAGCTAGCCTGAGTATAGACAGTGTGAACACATGAATATGTATAAGTATGCAAATGACCGCACTGCATATGTGTGTGTGTGTGTGTGTGTGTGTGTACACAGGTGCAGATGTGCCCCTGGGGGTATTCAGGAGTATGTCTGTGCATGTGCGTGTGTGTGTGAGTGTGTGTGGGGGTCTCTGGGTAGGTGAGCTGATGCGTGGATGAATGTGAGCGTATTTTTGAGCGTGTCTTCACCAGGGGTCTCTGGATGGAGGAAGCATTGCTTCTGGGGTTAGGTCAAAGTGCATTTGCCCTCCGCTGGATGGGGGAGTGGATTTCCAGTAGTTACCCCATTGCCTCATATCCAGTTCCTCTCCTCAAAGGGCTCTGGAGAAATGCAACTTCTCAGGGTGGAGCTCTGGGGTGCGAGCAGGGCGGAGGGAAGGCAGGGGTGGGTGCCTAGGAATCCCACCCCCAAAGGCGAATTCTCAGGAGCCAGACCACCTCCCCTGAGAGCCAGAGGAGATGGGAGGGTGAGACTCATCCAGCTGGACACTCACACATAGCTTCCTCTAAACCTCCTGACCGTCCTATGTTTTCTATTATTTTTATGGAATATAATTGACATTTGACTTTGTGTAAGTTTGCGATGTACAATATATTGATGCGGTGCATGTGTTGATTACAGTAGACGATCACCATGGGAACCAGGGCTCCTGCATCGCAGGCTGGGTCCTTATCGCCTGAGGTACCGCCAGGCCTCACCTAACACCTCCGCCACAAGCTGCTGACCATTCTGTCCTGTTTCCGGCGCTGTATGCATCTCTTCCTGTCCTCCCAGAGACCTCTGTCTGCTAAGACTCCTCTTCTTTTTTTTTTTTTTGTGGCCAGGGGGCGGGTTGGGGAGGGAGGGGGGCGGGCGGTCGGCCACTTCTACTGGTCTTTCATTTGTCTATTTTCAACTATCTTTGTTCTCCGGCCCTTGTGGGCCTCCCATCGCAGTGGTCTCTGTTGTTGCAGAGCACCGGCTCAGGGCGCATGCACTCCAGAGCTCCGGTTTGGTAATTGGACACACCAGCCGCTCCGGGGCAGGTGTGATCTTCCCAAGCCAGATCGAACCGGCGCCCCTTGCACTGCGCGGCGGTGTCCTTACCCACTGGACCACCAGGGAAGCCCAGACTCCTCTTTTTTTAAAAAAAAAATTTATTTATTTTATTTTGGGCTGCACAGGCTCTTCTCTGTCTGTGATGAGCGGGGGCTACTCTCCAGTCGTGGTGGGGGGGCTTCTCTAGCCGCGGAGCACGGGTTCCAGAGCGCATGGGCTTCCGTCACCGTGGCTCCTGGGCTCTAGAGCACAGGCTCAGGAGTTGTGGTGCAGGGGCTTCCTTGTTGGGTCTTCCTGGATCAGGGATCGAACTCGTGTCTCCTGCATCACCAGGTGGATTCCCAGGGTTGGGGTGAGAGGGCCTGAGGGTTGGAGGGTCCTGCAACCTCTCGAGGAGGAGGCTTGCCGTCTCCTTCCTCTCCTGCACCTGAACTCAGAGATTTCCTCATCTCCCCAGACACTTTCCGGTGGGTGTGGCTGTGTGAAGACAAATCCACCAGATGGGCACCAGAGAAACTGAGGAAATCTACATGAACCAGAAGGTCAAGATGCAGTCAGCAGCCTACAAAGACAAGAAACGGATTTCCTCAGCCAATAAAGGTTAGGCATCTCGGGTGAGGAGGGGAGACGCTGAGATGGTGGGGGTTGAGGAACTGAAAGGCGAGGCCAGAGGGCTCCTTCCCCGTCCAAACTGTGTGTGCGCGTGTGTCACCGAAATGCTCAGGCATCCTCTCCATTAAGATGCCGATCAGAGCTCCCTCCTCCTCCTCTTCAGCCCCAGCAATCTGCTGTGGGCAGGAGTTGGTGAATCAGGATGCCTCAGCTCCCTGGGCCGTCCTCACCCCCGCCCCAGGGCTCGGGGCAGGGGTCTTCAAGGCCTCTCTCACTGACTTGCCCACAGCTGCCGATGACCCCAACTATGAGAACATCACCTTTACCTTCAAGAACGAGGAGAAGCCAAAGGGCAGTCCCACACCAGCCAAGAATCAGAGTAAGCAGCCGCCGCTCGCCCACGCGGCCCTGGGAGGGGAGGGTGGGGGGCCGCTGCAGGGACCGGGGGCTGTGGGTGAAGGTCAGGCTCAGGGGTGTGGGTGTGGTGGCCTCGAGGCTTGTGGGGGACAGTGGGGGCAGCCGTGTAGGCGGTGACGAGGGTGGTGATGTGGTTGTGCCAGTGGCGGTGTTGACGAAGGTGTGGGTGTTGGTGATGAGGGTGACGACCGCACGGTGGGTAGGGGTGGGGTCACCTGCTGCTGCTGCTTGGTCGCTTCAGTCGTGTCTGACGCTGTGTGACCCCCATGGCCTGCAGCCTGTCAGGCTCCTCTGTCCATGGCAAGAACACTGGAGTGGGTGGCCATGCCCTCCGCCTCGGGGATATTCCCGACCCAGGGATGGAACCCGCGTCTCCTGCAGGGCAGACAGATTGCTCACCACTGGGCCCTCAGGAAAGCCCCATATATATACTTGAGACCCCTGTCCATGGAATTTTCCAGGCACCAATACTAGAGTGGGTTGCCATTTAGCTGATGATGGTGCAGAGGAGGTCCTGATGGGCCACAGTGCTGGCACGGACAAGCATCGATGCAGGCGGACACTGGTGACGGGCTTCGTGAGAGAGCGTGAGGGGACAATGCAGGGACAGCAGCCGGGCTGCTGGCCAGGGTGCACGTTGGCGGCAGTGTTTCCAAAGTTCACGGCTGCTTATGGTATCGAGAACAGCGGGTGTGGGTGAAGACCCGCGGGTGGTGGTGGAGTCAGGGCTGATGACCCAGGTGGCGCTGCTGGACCCTGGAGGTGACCCGTCCCACCTTGCTCCCAGTGCCCGCCAAGTCCAGGCCGCCACCCTCGGAGCTCGCCCTGGGCTGCCGCTGGTTGCCGAAAGCCGCGATGAGCCTGAACATCTTCTTCACTCTGTCCTGCGTGGCCTTCCTCGCCGTGGTTCTGGTGAAGAGTGAGTTGGCTGTTTCTTTCTGTGGGTGGAGGAAGGGGCTGGGGCAGTGGGGAGGGGTCCCCGGGAGCTGAGAAGTCCCGGGCTTCTCCCGACGGCAGAACTCGGGTGATCCTAAGATTGTTCTAAGGTGTTCTTGCCCCCACCCCGCTCTGCCCCATCCTGAACAGATTCTGAGATGTCCAGGGAGCTGGGAGTCTTGAAAGAGGAGCTCCAGAACGGTGAGGGGGGCGCTGGGGCAGGACGAGGGGGGCAGGGCGGAGCTGATATTGACGACCTCGATCGGTGCCCTCAGTCTCCATTGCGGTGGGAGCCTGCCAGAAGGAGCAGGAGACGCAGTGGGGGCAGACCCGACAGAACATCCTGGAGGTCAAGCAGACCACTGACACGATCATGAGGAAAGTCCAGGAGGGGAACCCGAAACAGAGGCCGCTGGCAACAGGTGCGAACATGCCTCCGTGCCCAGCACTGGGCTGGGTGCCAGGGAGTTGGGGGAAGCAACAGCAGGGTTCCTGCCTTCCCAAAGCGTAAGGTTTGGAGGGGTGATGGATGCCTGCCCCACGCCCTGAGTCCCTCAGAGAGTATATATGCTGCTGAGAACCCCAAATACTTTGGGGCTGTGTGGCATCTTTTTCGGGTTCAGAGCTGACCAGGGAGAATAAAACAAAGAGAGCTCCAGCTTTTCCTGTCACCCCCTGCCCGCAGCCTCAAACATAGACGAAATCAAGAAAACATTACAGGAAATCCTCAGTGCGCTGAAGATGTCCAAACCAAGTAAGGTGGAGCCGGGGGAGGTGAATGAGGAGGGTCCCCCGGATTTGCCCCCAGGTTCTCTTCCAAGAGTGGGGTCTCTCTGACCTCAGGCCTCCACCCTTCACCCCCCGGCAACCCTGCAGGTCCCACACCTCAGTGAGCAAGAAGCCCGCTGAGCCCTGGCTGCACCGCGGATTGGAAGGAGACTCACGTGGAGACGGACTGGTCTGATGCTACGCTTGCACCCGCATGGAGACAGCCACGTGTCTCGCGAATGCGTGTTGTAGAGTGGCGTGTGTGCGTGTGCGTGCGTGTGCCGGGGCAAGCAGTTCGGGGAGGGTGGGTATCTCAGCGTGTCCCAGAGCAAGGTGTCATGGGGGAATGTCGGTGGCGAGTGTAGTGTGTGCGCCCAGGCCACTGGCCATGCACCAATGTGTGCATCACGGCGTGTCCTGAGGGTAGCCCCTGTCACCATGTGTGGCTGCAGGGACCATAGGGGTGGGGGTCCTGGTGACACGTGGTGCAGGCCCGTGTGTCCTGTGGATGCGCTGTGACGGAGGTGTGAGGGGTGGGGCCAGGAGAAGGCACTCGCATCATTGGGGATGTGTGTCCTGACACGCCCACCTGTCACGCTGTGCCGGTGTGAACAGGAGCACGTCACCGTGAGTGTGCCTCATCTGGCCCATGAGACTGTTCGGAACAGAACCCGCAGGTGTCCATTCGTTTCTGGGCTCGAAGTCCGTGACGCACGACGATAAAGACCAGCAGGAAACCACGCGGCTTTCTGATCTGTTCTTGGTGTGGCTGGGAGGCTTTGGGACCTGCTGGGGGAGGGTCTGGAAGCGTTCAGACTCGAAAAATGAGAAAGGGCACTCGGGGATCACGTGGACCTGATGCCAGGAGCCCTGGGGGCAGGAGGGCTGCACCCAGTGGATCTGTGACCCAGTGACTGATCTCCTGGGCCCCTGAGGGTTTGTGAACTAAAAGGTCCAAAGTTCTTGCGACCAACACAGAAACGAGGGTTTCCCCCTCCTGATAACAAGCAAAATGAAGAGAGCGATGAACAGGCTAGAGAAACAGAATAAACCATCCTGAGAGAGCTCATTAATCCTAGTTTTATTTTAAACGTTACTAATCCGTAATGTCTGTAACTCGATTTGTCCTTGGCAAGGCTAACCTCTAACACCCTCTGACTCTGTGAATTACACCCGGCACCTAACACTCTAATTCTGTGTGAATTACATCCTGTACCTGGTGTTTTACACTCTCTTATAGCAGATTGCCCTTCGTAGCATTCTGCCTTTCAGAAAGAAGGTCGAGGGCCAAGAACCCAGAGATCAACGGACCCAATTTCCAGGTTGCCTGACCCTTGCTGTGACTGTTTGGAAATAATGCAGGAGGAAGAAAAATACAAGACCCTCACCATTTTGATCCTTACGACCTCGCCCATTCCCCACAGCGAGCCCTACCTAGGAGAGGTCTGCTGATTCCCCAGGGTAGGGGGCGCCTTCGTGAAGCTCTAGGCAGCTGCGTTCCCCCTTTGCCTGGCAAAGAATAAAATCCCTCTTTCCTTTTTCCCCTAAACGCTGTCTCCATGCTTCTGTTAGACATGGGTGCACAGAGAATCGAGATTTTGGTATCCACGTCTCCCTAAGCGTGCATGGGCTCACGGATATACGAGCCCCTGAGTAACTGCCGCTCTGGTGAGAGTCATCTGTCCATAGAGCATGCATTCATGAGCGCACACGCCCATAAGTGTACCATGCCCATGGCTCACGGGTGCACGTCCCCTAAGAGAACTTGTGCCCACGAGCATGCACATGGACCCTAGGACAGGTGGCCACGCACATAAAGCTTTGTCCCTAAGGTGAGCGTGCAGGCATCTGCGTAATGTGTGTGCCCCGACTAGCAGACATGTGCCCAAGGACGCACATGTGCCTGAGACAGAGACCTGTGCCCATCACCAACCGCGCGCTCCGGAGCAGGTGACGACCCTTGCCACCGTCCCCGTGATCGTGGGCCAACCAAGGCCAGCGAGGCCCCTGCCGGGGTGCCTCCACCCGTAAGTCGGGTTCCACGGACACGCGCGCCCCCGTGCGGCCGCTCTCGGAGTCTCCTGGCCGCCCCCGCCCACACGCCCGTCCCGCCGCTGCGCCTGCGCACGCCGGGCCTTTTACGGCGCCGTAAAGCAGCTCGGCCAAATCGGCGGCCACAGGTCCCCGGTGAGACCCCGCCCGCCGCGACCCCTGCCAGCGCCGGGCCGCGTCCGTTCCCCGACCCTCTCCCCGCGGGTCTTTGGGTCCTGAGCCAGGGTCTCGGCGTCCGCGATCCCCGGCCGTCCCGCCTCTTCGGCCCACCCCGGGGGGTGGCCACTAGGAGGGTGGGCCCGCTGCCCGGTCCGCACCGGCGCCGAGGTCCCGGGGCCCCGGTCTCCTCCGCGGCTTAGCTCACCAGCCGCACGGCGGCCGGGTGGAGGCTCACCAGGCTTTTGCCTGACCCTTTTCGGAAATAATGCAGGAGGAAGAAAAATACAAGACCCTCACCATTTTGATCCTTACGACCTCGCCCATTCCCCACAGCGAGCCCTACCTAGGAGAGGTCTGCTGATTCCCCAGGGTAGGGGCGCCGTGAAGCTCTAGGCAGCTGCGTTCCCCTTTGCCTGGCAAAGAATAAAATCCCTCTTTCCTTTTTCCCCTAAACGCTGTCTCCATGCTTCTGTTAGACATGGGTGCACAGAGAATCGAGATTTTGGTATCCACGTCTCCCTAAGCGTGCATGGGCTCACGGATATACGAGCCCCTGAGTAACTGCCGCTCTGGTGAGAGTCATCTGTCCATAGAGCATGCATTCATGAGCGCACACGCCCATAAGTGTACCATGCCCATGGCTCACGGGTGCACGTCCCCTAAGAGAACTTGTGCCCACGAGCATGCACATGGACCCTAGGACAGGTGGCCACGCACATAAAGCTTTGTCCCTAAGGTGAGCGTGCAGGCATCTGCGTAATGTGTGTGCCCCGACTAGCAGACATGTGCCCAAGGACGCACATGTGCCTGAGACAGAGACCTGTGCCCATCACCAACCGCGCGCTCCGGAGCAGGTGACGACCCTTGCCACCGTCCCCGTGATCGTGGGCCAACCAAGGCCAGCGAGGCCCCTGCCGGGGTGCCTCCACCCGTAAGTCGGGTTCCACGGACACGCGCGCCCCCGTGCGGCCGCTCTCGGAGTCTCCTGGCGCGCCCCGCCCACACGCCCGTCCCGCCGCTGCGCCTGCGCACGCCGGGCCTTTTACGGCGCCGTAAAGCAGCTCGGCCAAATCGGCGGCCACAGGTCCCCGGTGAGACCCCGCCCGCCGCGACCCCTGCCAGCGCCGGGCCGCGTCCGTTCCCCGACCCTCTCCCCGCGGGTCTTTGGGTCCTGAGCCAGGGTCTCGGCGTCCGCGATCCCCGGCCGTCCCGCCTCTTCGGCCCACCCCGGGGGGTGGCCACTAGGAGGGTGGGCCCGCTGCCCGGTCCGCACCGGCGCCGAGGTCCCGGGGCCCCGGTCTCCTCCGCGGCTTAGCTCACCAGCCGCACGGCGGCCGGGTGGACGGGTCTCAGCACTCCCCCTCCCGCCTCGCGCGCTGGGGGCTCCCCAGGTCGGCGCCTGGGCAGCGCAGCAGGGGCGCTCTGGAGCTCCAGAAATCCCCCCACCCCGGGCTCTTCATCCCCCACGCGGACCTGGTTGGGGCCGTCCCAGCCTCCCCAGACCCTTTCGGCCCCCGGCCCCGGGCCTGCGTCGCGGGGGCGGGGCTCGCAGCGACCCCTCCCGACCCCTTTCCCACACTTGGCGGGGAGAGCGGGAGAGGGGGTGTCACAGAACCCTCGGCACCGCCACCCCCCATCCCCGGCCATGCCCATTCAGAGGCACAGTGGGTTTGTCTTCGCACCCCCTGGGGATCGTCCCCCTGCCGCCCCATTTCCGGGTTCACCCCCTGCAATGGGAGGATCGCGGTCGGCCGGCTCCCTCTCGTTCCCCACCGGGCGGCTCCTTTTTTGAAAAGCATGGGGGTGGGGGACACTCAACGCCTTCCCTGGCCGCCCCTCTGGTCTTTCTTTTTTTTAAGCAACCCAGGCCCCTTCCAAGAGTGCCTGACAAACCGGTGCTGCCCGAGGGTGCGGGTTTGGAAGGGTTCCCGCATCCTCTCCCGGCTCGGCCCATGTGCCTCGCTTGTTCCCCAAGCCCCCAACCCTCCAACCCTCCCGGCCGTTGGTCTCGCCACACCCCCCGCCCCCACTCCTCTCTTCTGACTTTCCGCTGGGAAGTCGTCTTCACCCTGGGAAGTCGTCTTCACCCTGGGAAGTCAGCGCGGTTGCTGCTGAAGCTCCTGGTGGGGGAGAGATAGATGGTCCCCCACCCTCGTCCCCTCCCGGCCCCCGGCCCCGTGCACTAGGCTTCTAGTTTCTCGCACCGGCCCCGAAGGGTTCGGGACCGTACGTTCAGTGCACAAGCGTCACCTGGATCTCAAGCGTTGGGGTGGCTTCGAGCGCCCCCGTCTGGTCCTCCCCGTGTTCCACCTGCCCCCTCCAGGCTCCTCCCTCCCCAACCCTCTCCTGGCTAAGGGTAGGCGCCTTACCCCCTTCTCCCGTTTAGCGGTCATTGGCTAGACACCACGAAGGTACGCTTTACGCGCATGGTGGCAGCCCCCTTTCCTTCTCAGCGCTTCCCACGTGGGAGACCAGCGATGGGTCACACAAGGGAGGTGGCAGAGAGAGGGGCTCCTTCCCGCCTCTGACGCCCACGCTGCTTCTCCCCCGCAGGGCAGCATGGAGGCGCGCTTCACGCGCGGGAAGTCGGCGCTGCTGGAGCGCGCGCTGGCCCGGCCGCGCACCGAGGTGAGCCTGAGCGCCTTCGCGCTGCTCTTCTCCGAGCTGGTGCAGCACTGCCAGAGCCGCGTCTTCTCCGTGGCCGAGCTGCAGGCGCGCCTGGCCGCGCTGGGCCGCCAGGTGGGCGCCCGCGTTCTGGATGCGCTGGTGGCTCGCGAAAAGGGCGCCCGGCGCGAGACCAAGGTGCTGGGCGCCCTGCTCTTCGTGAAGGGCGCCGTGTGGAAGGCGCTCTTCGGCAAGGAGGCCGACAAGCTGGAGCAGGCCAACGACGACACCCGCACCTTCTACATCATCGAGCGGGAGCCGCTCATCAACACCTACATCTCGGTGCCCAAGGAGAACAGCACGCTCAACTGCGCCAGCTTCACGGCGGGCATCGTGGAGGCGGTGCTCACGTGCAGCGGCTTCCCCGCCAAGGTCACAGCGCACTGGCACAAGGGCACCACGCTCATGATCAAGTTCGAGGAGGCGGTCATCGCCCGAGACCGGGCCCTGGAGGGCCGCTGACGGCCCCCCACCCTGAGATAAACATCGCAGATAACCCCCACCCGCGAGTGTGTCTTCTGTCTTGTTTGAGGGCCTCGGAGATCCGCTCAGCACCTTGACCCGGGCCTTCCCGGTCGGGCGGTCCAGTGGTTGGGACTCTGCGCTGTCACTGCAGAGGATGTGGGGGGGCAACGAAGGTCCCACAAGCCATGCTGCGCCCCCACCAAACAAAACAAACGCCAGTTTGACCCGGGCCCTCGCCTCAGGCTGCTGAGGGTGGCCAAGGCCTAAGACATTAGGGAAGTGGGGTGGGGCGGCTTTGGCCTAGCTTGGGGTTGAGTGGAGCTTCCCTCGTGGCTCATCGGTAAAGAACCTGCGAGTCTGCGGGGCAGGAGCCCTAAGAGACCAGGGCTGGATCCCTGGGTCTGAAAGATCCCCTGGAGAAGGAAAGGGCGGGGTGGGGCCTGGGGGTGGGGCAGAGGGAAGCGCAGCCTGGCCCAAGGAGCTGCGGGACCAGTGGGGAGCCAGCCCTCAGCAGCAGAGGTGTGGGGAGGCGCGGCCCCGGCTGGAGGGGTCAGGCTGAGGGAGATCCCTTTGGAATAGGGCGTGGCTTGAGTTTGTGTGGAAGGGAAAGTGAACCTCGGATGCCCCTCGCCGGGCGACTGCCCCAGGCAGCAGGAGGTTAAGGAGCCAGCCTAGGTGTGGTCTAGGAAGCAGCTGGAGCCTGTCTCTCAGCTCCCTAGCCCCGCCTTTTTAGGCCCTTGCTACTCCAGGGGTGGTCCGGGCCTGGACATCTGCATTCGGAACCAATCGGGTGTCCTTTCCGGGGCTCGGAGGAGCTCCAATGCCACAATCCTTTGTGTCTCTGAAGAATAGAATTCAGCACCAGGCGCAGAGATAGATAAGTTGTTACTAGAGTTACTAGAAGAGGAGGCTCATGAGGCTTACAACCCCTGGACGAGGGGTGCCGCACCCTGAGCGCTCGCTAGGCTGTAGTTTCTTCATCAAAGGAAAAGCGATCAGGGGAGGAGGACTTCTTTGTCTTTCCTGAGTAGACCTCAGGCGTCTATCGTCAGCTTCTCCTCCTCCAGGTGGGGCAGGGGGATTTCTCGGCCCTGCGAGGTCAAGCTGGATTGTTCTTGACGTGTGCAGAGAGCATGCCTGGGGTCATTAATATACTGAGCTCCCTGAGCAGGTTTCATTGTTTTAGGACACGTCCGGAGCTTCTGTCACACGGTTACCTGCTTGGCTTTGTGGTTAAGCAAATCTGCTTTCTTGAGTGATCCTTAACTCACAAGGGTCTCCCATATTTTTCTACTGACAACCTCTTAGTGAGAGTAACTGTTTAATCACCTACTCTGTCCCTTTGCATGCATGTGTGCTCAGCCGTGTCCGACTCTTTGTAACCCCATGGACTGTAGCCCACCAGGCTCCTCCGTCCATGGTTATTCTGCAGGCAAGCGTACTGGACTGGGGGGCTTCCCTGGTGGTCCAGTGGGTAAGAACACCGCCTTGCAGTGCAAGGGGCGCCAGTTCGATCCCTGGCCTGGGAAGATCCCACGTGCCGCGGAGCGGCTGGACCGATGTGTCCAATGACCGAGCCGGAGCTCTGGAACGCATGCACCCATGGCCGGTGCTCTGCAGTGAGAGAAGCCACTGTGATGGGAGGCCCACACGGGCCAAAAAGAACCAAAGATGGATGAAAATAAATAAATGAAAGACCAATAGAAGTGGCCAAAAAAAAAAAGGAATGCTGGAGTGGGTTGCCATGCCCTCCTCCAGGCATTCATTGTAGGTGAGTTCTTCACTCACCAGGCCATCTGGGCAGCCCTTTTTGTGTGTGTGTGTTTTTTTTTTTTTTTCTTTCACTCTGTCTCTAGCACATCCTCTGAGAGCCTGCCGGAAGTGCAGCCCCTCCGGCCCACCCTAGACTAACCACCCAGAGTGTGCGCTTTAGCGAGGTCCCCCAGGGATTCCTCTGTGTACCCTGAGTCTGCTGGCCCCCACCCCACCCCCCAGAGTTTCCAGTTCTGCAGACCTGGGCCCCAGCTGGGGATTTGCATCTCTAACAAGTTCCCAGGAACTGCGGGTACACTGGGGAGGGGGGCACCCTTTGAGAACCCTGGCCCTAGCGAGCTGAGGGGGAAAATGGCAGGCTCACGGCAAAATCATCTGGAGGCTTAAAATACTTTGGTTAATTTCTGAACATGTGAGCACCTTCTTTGTTCAAAAGGGAAGATAGTTACACTTGAGGCAAAAATTGTTCTTGACGTGTGCAGAGAGCATGCCTGGGGTCATTAATATACTGAGCTCCCTGAGCAGGTTTCATTGTTTTAGGACACGTCCGGAGCTTCTGTCACACGGTTACCTGCTTGGCTTTGTGGTTAAGCAAATCTGCTTTCTTGAGTGATCCTTAACTCACAAGGGTCTCCCATATTTTTCTACTGACAACCTCTTAGTGAGAGTAACTGTTTAATCACCTACTCTGTCCCTTTGCATGCATGTGTGCTCAGCCGTGTCCGACTCTTTGTAACCCCATGGACTGTAGCCCACCAGGCTCCTCCGTCCATGGTTATTCTGCAGGCAAGCGTACTGGACTGGGGGGCTTCCCTGGTGGTCCAGTGGGTAAGGACACCGCCTTGCAGTGCAAGGGGCGCCGGTTCAGTCCCTGGCCTGGGAAGATCCCACGTGCCGCAGAGCGGCTGGACCGATGTGTCCAATGACCGAGCCGGAGCTCTGGAACGCATGCACCCATGGCCGGTGCTCTGCAGTGAGAGAAGCCACTGTGATGGGAGGCCCACACGGGCCAAAAAGAACCAAAGATGGATGAAAATAAATAAATGAAAGACCAATAGAAGTGGCCAAAAAAAAAAAGGAATGCTGGAGTGGGTTGCCATGCCCTCCTCCAGGCATTCATTGTAGGTGAGTTCTTCACTCACCAGGCCATCTGGGCAGCCCTTTTTGTGTGTGTGTGTTTTTTTTTTTTTTTCTTTCACTCTGTCTCTAGCACATCCTCTGAGAGCCTGCCGGAAGTGCAGCCCCTCCGGCCCACCCTAGACTAACCACCCAGAGTGTGCGCTTTAGCGAGGTCCCCCAGGGATTCCTCTGTGTACCCTGAGTCTGCTGGCCCCCACCCCACCCCCCAGAGTTTCCAGTTCTGCAGACCTGGGCCCCAGCTGGGGATTTGCATCTCTAACAAGTTCCCAGGAACTGCGGGTACACTGGGGAGGGGGGCACCCTTTGAGAACCCTGGCCCTAGCGAGCTGAGGGGAAACTGGCAGGCTCACGGCAAAATCATCTGGAGGCTTAAAATACTTTGCGGTTAATTTCTGAACATGTGAGCACCTTCTTTGTTCAAAAGGGAAGATAGTTACACTTGAGGCAAACTGCCCTTTTCCCCACCACCCTTGGTTCCTGATCACGTCTCCCCTTTCTCCACTCCTGCCCCCCAAGGAAAGCCCTTCGGGACTTTTGGGGGAAAAATTTCTTAGAATTTTTGCTTCCTCCCTCCCCCACCCCCAAGACCTGAACAAGTGTGTTTTGAAAGGGAATCTCAGATGTTTGTGCCTGGGTCCCCCTCATTGCTTATGAGAAAGGTTTAAGGGCGGGGCAGGTGCAGCTTTTCCATTGGCTGGAGGGCAGCAGGAGACAGGGACATGGGGTTGGGGTGCCAGACTTGGTGGGGGGCAACTTCAGTCATCCCAGCTAGAGGTGGGGTTCAGCACATTGCCAAGAAGGTGGTGGATGTCAACAGAAACGAAAGACCCCGCCTAGAGGATCAGGAAAGGCTGTTGGCCAGGGGAGGGAAGGCAGCCCCAGGCGGCTGGGTGGGGGGCGGCGGGGGCGGTGGGGGGCGGGCAGGCAGCCTGAATCTGGGGAGAGGGGGAGAGACAGACGCCCCAGGCCTGGAGGACGGAGCCCGGAGGTGGTGGGCCCGGGGATGCAGTATTTCAGAGGGAGCTGAGGAAGTTACCTTTGGGCTGAGCAGCCCAGGGTCCTCAGGGACCCTAGAGAGAGAGGCTTCCGGGGCCCACCAAGGCCGGGACCAGGTGGCAGGAGCGAGGGGCAGGAGATGGGGATGGGGGACAAGCTCCGTCCGTATGCTCGGCAGTGAAGCATGCCCTAGGGCAGCGGACCCCAGCCTTTTCGGCATCGGGGACCTGTTTTGTGGAAGACTTTTTTTTGGAAGACAGCTTTTCAATGAACGAGGGAGTAGGGGTGTTTTGGGAGGATTTAAGGGCCTCACATTCATTGTGTACTTTATTATTATTACATCTGTTCCACCTCAGCTTGTCAGCCATTCGCTCTCAGAAGTTGGGGACCCCTGCCCTAGGGAAATAGGGCAAGAGGGAAAGAGACGCGGTGGGTCCCCACAGGATGCTGGAGAGCTTGGGAGCTGGAGGAGGTGGACCCAGGGTCTGTTGCTTCCTGAAGAGGATGAGTAGGGACCTAGGGCAGAGGGAAGAGGTTTGGAACGAGATGTAGGGTTGTGGGGGCCAGGCACCTGTTTTGGACAAGGGAACGGTGCTGAGAACGAACTAGCGGCCACGGTGCTGCAGGCTCCTGTGTGCAAGGTGAACCAGGCAGGCGGTAGCCTTCATCTCACAGCCCCTCCCCCGAAGTGGGTGCCAACAGCCAATCACAAGTCAATGTAATTCAATGCATTTATTGAGCACCTCTTCTGGGCCAGGGTCAGAGGACACAGCTGAGAGCAAAACAAAGGCCCCTGCCCACCTGCAACAGACCAGTGAATTCCACATCCTGCTGAAGGGAGAAGAGGGCTGCGATGAGAAAACCTAGTGAGGTAGAAGGGATGGGGAGGCAGAGGGTGTCCTTCTCAATGGGAGGGAGTCGGCGACAGCATGTGCAAAGGCCCTGTGGCGGGAGTGAGCTTAAATGTCAAAGAAGCTGTGAGGAGGCCAGTGTGGGTGACGCTGGGGTGGTACGGCCCACGGGAGGGGCCCACACGACCAGAAAGGAACCTGTGGGACCCTGGCTAAAAAAAAGCTGGAGGGAAACTTCTGGGAGGTTCGGGCCGTGAGGAGGGGTCTCCACCAGGACTGAAGCAGGAGCAGGTGGGAAGTGGGCAGATTCTGAAGGTGCCTTGATTGCCCGGGGCCGTGGCCCTTTCTAGGGCTTTGGGGGGGCTGTGAGAGACAAAGGTGGGGAAGGGACCTCGTGCCAACCTGGGCGACCCAGAGGCAGGAGCCTGAGCTCTCTTGAACTTGGACAGGCCGCTGTGCGCTGGCCGGGAGTCCTGAGGAGAGGTCCGGGGAGACCAGAATCTGGGAGGGCGGAGAGTGAGCAGGTGGGGGGCTCTAGCCCGTGTTTCACTCCAGGTGATCCAGCGTGGGTCTCAAGCGGCCCGAGCACCCCGCGATGGTGTGTGGTGCTTCCTTTTCTAGACCAGGAAAGGGCTGGGGCAGCCGGGGAGGTGCTTAGCCAGGGGCACTGTGAGATCCTGATCTGCCCCGCTTCTGGCCCCAGGATGGCCTGGAGAGGTGGGAGCTGGAGGAGGTGGACCCAGGGTCTGTTGCTTCCTGAAGAGGATGAGTAGGGACCTAGGGCAGAGGGAAGAGGTTTGGAACGAGATGTAGGGTTGTGGGGGCCAGGCACCTGTTTTGGACAAGGGAAGGGTGCTGAGAACGAACTAGCGGCCACGGTGCTGCAGGCTCCCGTGTGCAAGGTGAACCAGGCAGGCGGTAGCCTTCATCTCACAGCCCCTCCCCCGAAGTGGGTGCCAACAGCCAATCACAAGTCAATGTAATTCAATGCATTTATTGAGCACCTCTTCTGGGCCAGGGTCAGAGGACACAGCTGAGAGCAAAACAAAGGCCCCTGCCCACCTGCAACAGACCAGTGAATTCCACATCCTGCTGAAGGGAGAAGAGGGCTGCGATGAGAAAACCTAGTGAGGTAGAAGGGATGGGGAGGCAGAGGGTGTCCTTCTCAATGGGAGGGAGTCGGCGACAGCATGTGCAAAGGCCCTGTGGCGGGAGTGAGCTTAAATGTCAAAGAAGCTGTGAGGAGGCCAGTGTGGGTGACGCTGGGGTGGTACGGCCCACGGGAGGGGCCCACACGACCAGAAAGGAACCTGTGGGACCCTGGCTAAAAAAAAGCTGGAGGGAAACTTCTGGGAGGTTCGGGCCGTGAGGAGGGGTCTCCACCAGGACTGAAGCAGGAGCAGGTGGGAAGTGGGCAGATTCTGAAGGTGCCTTGATTGCCCGGGGCCGTGGCCCTTTCTAGGGCTTTGGGGGGGCTGTGAGAGACAAAGGTGGGGAAGGGACCTCGTGCCAACCTGGGCGACCCAGAGGCAGGAGCCTGAGCTCTCTTGAACTTGGACAGGCCGCTGTGCGCTGGCCGGGAGTCCTGAGGAGAGGTCCGGGGAGACCAGAATCTGGGAGGGCGGAGAGTGAGCAGGTGGGGGGCTCTAGCCCGTGTTTCACTCCAGGTGATCCAGCGTGGGTCTCAAGCGGCCCGAGCACCCCGCGATGGTGTGTGGTGCTTCCTTTTCTAGACCAGGAAAGGGCTGGGGCAGCCGGGGAGGTGCTTAGCCAGGGGCACTGTGAGATCCTGATCTGCCCCGCTTCTGGCCCCCAGAGATGGGGGCTGACCTTGGCCAAGCCTGGTCAAGCTGTGGTGCCGCCTCGGCCTTCCAGACCCTGGGTGGGGGTGGGGCCCTCGGCTGGGGACCCCAACAGGCTGCCAGGTGACTGGGCCAGCGCCCCTGATCACCTTCTCCAGCCGTCGGTGTTCTGGGGCCTATTCTGGGCTGGAAACTCCGCTCAGGGCGGTTCACTGCCTTGGCCTGCAAAATTCCTGGGGGTCTTGGGGTGTTCTCTGCTCCATCAGACCCCAGAGTCTTCCTCTCCAGGTCCTACTGAGCACGTGCTTCTTGTAATGAAGTAGGAAAAAAAACCTAGCAGGCCGCTAGACATGCCACCTCAGTTCCCGATACTCAGAGGTGGCCGTGGGCACCAGGCTCCGCACCTCCCGATCCCAAGCTGCTCGGCTGGAGACCGGAGCCAGCGAGGCCCGGGGAGGGACCGGTGGGAGGAGCTTCGACGGCCCCAGTTCAGCGAGGCAGGTCGGGTGCAGAGCGCCTGCAACCCTGTCCTCGGGGGCCAGCGCCTGCAGAGGGCAAGGAGGAGGGGGAGGAGGCATGCTACGGTCTGAGGTGTCTTCCACGGCTCCCCGGAAGGCTGGGCCGCCAGGCACTGTGCCCCAACAGAAAGGGGGCTTCCAGCCTCCAAGCGGGAGGTCCGGGGTTCTCAGAGTGGGAACTCCCAGCACTTGAGGGCGCAGAAGCGGTGATGACCAGCGGGTCTGAGAGGCAGGGGACAGGCCCTGGGGAGGGGGTGTGTGTTGGGGGGAGGATCCTGAAATGAATCTGTTGCTTCTGCCGCGGGGTCCTGGGGTCCTGCTGGGGACCTGGCGTTCCCCCCCACACCCCCGGTGTTCACGGCAGGGGGCGGGGGCAGCGGGCGGGCGGGGCGGGGCTCGTGGGGTGCCCAGCCCGGGGACCCAGGGCCGAGGCGGCAGGCCGGCGCTCAGCACGTTCCCCCCGTGCAGGCGGCGTGCAGACGGCGGTTCCACTTGGTGTGTGTGCTTCCTTTTCTAGACCAGGAAAGGGCTGGGGCAGCCGGGGAGGTGCTTAGCCAGGGGCACTGTGAGATCCTGATCTGCCCCGCTTCTGGCCCCCAGAGATGGGGGCTGACCTTGGCCAAGCCTGGTCAAGCTGTGGTGCCGCCTCGGCCTTCCAGACCCTGGGTGGGGGTGGGGCCCTCGGCTGGGGACCCCAACAGGCTGCCAGGTGACTGGGCCAGCGCCCCTGATCACCTTCTCCAGCCGTCGGTGTTCTGGGGCCTATTCTGGGCTGGAAACTCCGCTCAGGGCGGTTCACTGCCTTGGCCTGCAAAATTCCTGGGGGTCTTGGGGTGTTCTCTGCTCCATCAGACCCCAGAGTCTTCCTCTCCAGGTCCTACTGAGCACGTGCTTCTTGTAATGAAGTAGGAAAAAAAACCTAGCAGGCCGCTAGACATGCCACCTCAGTTCCCGATACTCAGAGGTGGCCGTGGGCACCAGGCTCCGCACCTCCCGATCCCAAGCTGCTCGG
Source organism: Tragulus kanchil (assembly GCA_022376925.1). NCBI lineage: Eukaryota > Metazoa > Chordata > Mammalia > Artiodactyla > Tragulidae > Tragulus > Tragulus kanchil. The sequence goes on from JAIOJX010000029.1 coordinate 6,651,488, forward strand.
CTGGAGACCGGAGCCAGCGAGGCCCGGGGAGGGACCGGTGGGAGGAGCTTCGACGGCCCCAGTTCAGCGAGGCAGGTCGGGTGCAGAGCGCCTGCAACCCTGTCCTCGGGGGCCAGCGCCTGCAGAGGGCAAGGAGGAGGGGGAGGAGGCATGCTACGGTCTGAGGTGTCTTCCACGGCTCCCCGGAAGGCTGGGCCGCCAGGCACTGTGCCCCAACAGAAAGGGGGCTTCCAGCCTCCAAGCGGGAGGTCCGGGGTTCTCAGAGTGGGAACTCCCAGCACTTGAGGGCGCAGAAGCGGTGATGACCAGCGGGTCTGAGAGGCAGGGGACAGGCCCTGGGGAGGGGGTGTGTGTTGGGGGGAGGATCCTGAAATGAATCTGTTGCTTCTGCCGCGGGGTCCTGGGGTCCTGCTGGGGACCTGGCGTTCCCCCCCACACCCCCGGTGTTCACGGCAGGGGGCGGGGGCAGCGGGCGGGGCGGGGGCGGGGCTCGTGGGGTGCCCAGCCCGGGGGACCCAGGGCCGAGGCGGCAGGCCGGCGCTCAGCACGTGGCCAGCCGGTCGCACACCCAGCCGTGCAGGCGGCTGTTGCAGACGGCGTCGTTCCACTTGCCGGTGGTGCCCAGCATCATGACGCAGTTCTCGCCCTGGCCCGCGTCGTTGGGCTCCCCCGGCTGCCAGTTGCTGGGACGGCGGCAGGCGCCAGGTCAGCGGCCGGGGTGGGCGGAAGGGTCCCCGCCGCCTCCGGATTCCCACCCCGACTCCTGGGACCCCAGAGACACCCCCCTCTGCTCCCCCGAATCTAGTCCAAATCCAAACCTTGATCCTCTCCCTTGGGTTTCCACCCAGAAGCTCCCCGAAACCTGGCCTGGGGGCTGTGCCCCCCTCCTCTTCCGTCACAGCAGGGTCCCCCTCCCCTCCTCTGCCTCCCCGCTCTTCACCTGTAGTCCAGGGGCTGATTGTCCATCCAGATGAACTCCCCCTCGATGTCCAGGTCCCGGAGGCCAATCCAGGAGCCCCTCCAGGTGGCGCGTTTGGTCAGGAAGTCCTAGGGAGGAGGACAGGGCTGGAGGGCGGGGAGACGCGCCTGGCCTCCCACATCCTCACCCCAAAGGAGGCTGGAGTGGGGCCCGCGCCGCCCCTGCAGCCCCCAGGCCCACCTGCTCCTCCTGGCTGTGGATGCTGACCAGCCGCCCCTGCCGGTGCTGGCAGGCGTACCGGGCCTCGAGCCATCTCTTGGCGCCCTCCCCGAAGTAATAGCACTTCTTCCGGAAATAGATCCATTCCTCGGGGCACGTGTTGCATTCAGAGCCTGGGGTGGAGGAGAGGCTGAGGAGGGCAGAAGCGGAGGGCGCCATGGTGGAGGCCGTGGCGGGCGCCATGGTGGCGGCTGTGGGTACCGTGGTAGTGGCTGTGGGCGCCATGGTGGTGGCTATAGGCATTGGGGCAGTGGCTGTGGGCGCCGTGGTGGCGGCTGTGGGTACCGTAGTAGTGGCTGTGGGCGCCGTGGTGGCGGCTGTGGGTACCGTAGTAGTGGTTGTGGGCACCGTGGTGGCGGCTGTAGGCACTGGGGTAGTGGCTGTGGGCGCCGTGGTGGCGGCTGTAGGCACTGGGGTAGTGGCTGTGGGCACCGTGGCGGGCGCTGTGGCGGGTGCCGTGGGTACCATGGGCCGAGTGGGTGGCAGCGTCTCTCCTGGGGTCTGGGCTGAAAAGCAGATCCACCCCAGGGCCTAATAGAAAGTCTCCCGGGTCGCCTTCTGCCTTGGAGCTCTGACACTGACATGCATGTGAGACCCTCTCCGCGGCAGGAGGCCCTCGACCACCAAGACCGTCAGGCCGCGGCCACTCACACCTTGATCTCCAGCATCCCCACCCCGGGGGCCCCGAGGCCGGCAGCGTCTCTCCAGCTCCAGCGCCAGGGCCAGCCCCAGCCCGGCCACACCTTAGTCTGCAGGGCCGACGGCACCCTGGGGTCCAGACCACCAGCCTGGCTTTTCCCCACCACTCTGCCCACCGTCGCTGCCAACGCCCGCCCAGACCCGCACTCTTGGCCCCTTTCTGAACCATAGAGATGATTTTCCTCTAGCTGGTCAGGGGAGTCTGCAGGGGGTGCTGGGGCAGGAGAAGATCGGAGGCCTGGCCTCCCACATCCTCACCCCAAAGGAGGCTGGAGTGGGGCCCGCGCCGCCCCTGCAGCCCCCAGGCCCACCTGCTCCTCCTGGCTGTGGATGCTGACCAGCCGCCCCTGCCGGTGCTGGCAGGCGTACCGGGCCTCGAGCCATCTCTTGGCGCCCTCCCCGAAGTAATAGCACTTCTTCCGGAAATAGATCCATTCCTCGGGGCACGTGTTGCATTCAGAGCCTGGGGTGGAGGAGAGGCTGAGGAGGGCAGAAGCGGAGGGCGCCATGGTGGAGGCCGTGGCGGGCGCCATGGTGGCGGCTGTGGGTACCGTGGTAGTGGCTGTGGGCGCCATGGTGGTGGCTATAGGCATTGGGGCAGTGGCTGTGGGCGCCGTGGTGGCGGCTGTGGGTACCGTAGTAGTGGCTGTGGGCGCCGTGGTGGCGGCTGTGGGTACCGTAGTAGTGGTTGTGGGCACCGTGGTGGCGGCTGTAGGCACTGGGGTAGTGGCTGTGGGCGCCGTGGTGGCGGCTGTAGGCACTGGGGTAGTGGCTGTGGGCACCGTGGCGGGCGCTGTGGCGGGTGCCGTGGGTACCATGGGCCGAGTGGGTGGCAGCGTCTCTCCTGGGGTCTGGGCTGAAAAGCAGATCCACCCCAGGGCCTAATAGAAAGTCTCCCGGGTCGCCTTCTGCCTTGGAGCTCTGACACTGACATGCATGTGAGACCCTCTCCGCGGCAGGAGGCCCTCGACCACCAAGACCGTCAGGCCGCGGCCACTCACACCTTGATCTCCAGCATCCCCACCCCGGGGGCCCCGAGGCCGGCAGCGTCTCTCCAGCTCCAGCGCCAGGGCCAGCCCCAGCCCGGCCACACCTTAGTCTGCAGGGCCGACGGCACCCTGGGGTCCAGACCACCAGCCTGGCTTTTCCCCACCACTCTGCCCACCGTCGCTGCCAACGCCCGCCCAGACCCGCACTCTTGGCCCCTTTCTGAACCATAGAGATGATTTTCCTCTAGCTGGTCAGGGGAGTCTGCAGGGGGTGCTGGGGCAGGAGAAGATCGGAGGCCTGGGTCCGGATGGCCCCCATCAGAGACCACCTCAGTCTTTCTCCCCTTGCCCAGTCCCAAGGAAAGGCTCAGTGCCGCCGTCGCCAGCCGCGCTCCCAGGTGGGAGGGTGAAAGCACTCTTACTGGGCTGCCGCACTCGGGATTAAAATGGATTGTCACTGAGGGTCGTTCACAGAGGGCTCCATAGATGGGGTGGCATTTTTCCTAAGGAGCCTGAGGTCCACTGCGGTCTGGGGAGACCTCTCACACAGGACCCCCTCTGATCCCTTCAAGAAGGCGTGGAGACTGAGGCCCTGGCTCTGGGTCACAGGATCACTGATCATAGAGAGCTGGAGCCGTGCTCAGACCCTCCGCCGCGGGGCCCGACTCAGGGAGGAGCCAGGAGGCGATCCATCCGAATGAATGAGACCCAGGACTGGGGGAGGGGCCACAGCGGGGCTTCCTGCTGGGATTCCCACAGGCACACCGGGTCCCAGGGGAGCAGCACTCCTCCACACCAAGCAAAGATTCTTCCTCTTCTCTGACCCAGCTGGGGCTTCCCAGAGGCCAAAAATCAAGGGTACAGAGGGGCGAGGGGTGGGTCTTCAGGCAGGAACCTCCATATGCCACTTCCAGTTAAAGGCACCGTTGATTCAGGCTTTCTGCAGCTTGCTGGGGCCATCCCCATGACCCTCGGAATGCCAGCAAGGCCCCCCTCACTGCCTCCCTTGGGGACACGTCATGGTTCCCCTGGTCCCGAGGCTGCAGAGGTGACCTCCGCCTCCCGCCGCCTGCCGGGGTCAGACACTCCTCCAGGAAGGCTGTGGCTAAAGGCCTCAGACCCGCCATCCTCCCCCGAGAGGAGCTGGGCAGGGAACCGGGTCAGTAAAGAGGACCCGTGGGTGGTGAACCAGCCCCATCTTTTGCCCGGAGGAGGACACCATGTGGGAGCCCCCCGCCCAGGTCAGGGGAGGGAGGCTGCTGGAATGAGAAGGGACTTCCTGTCGGCCCAGCCCCGCAAAGGCTACATCTGCGCGCGCACACCCGTCCACGCGGTCACGCGCACACTGCAGTCTCTACTGCAGCCTGGGACGCGCACCCGTGTTGCCCGGCACAGGCGCCAACGCCCCGGGCCCGGACGCGCATGCTCACCGTTGGACGCACGTAGCTCCAGCCACAACTTTCCCACCTGCTCTTGGAGTCTCTCCAGGGAATTCAAGGCCTTCTGCATCTCGTTCAAGCCTTGGGTGGTAGGCGTGGGTGGAGGGGAGGGATCCAAGGGTGGGTTTTCAATCTGGGGGTGCATAAATCCAGGCATCCCTGCCTGCCCGCCACCCTGCAGCCCCTCCCGAGGCGCTCACTGCGGGACTTCACGTTGCTCAGGTCAGCTCGAAGACCATCCAGGTTCCAGGAGAGCTCAGACTCTGGCGAGGGGTGGCAGTGGGCACAGGGCTGGTGTCAGGGGTGACGGCAGGAGTCCCCAGGCGCCGCATCCCTCCGCGCCTCTAGGACCCGCGTTCCCCCGCCCCTCCCGACCCCTCCAGCGCTCACCTTGAGATTCCATTCTCTTCTGTTCAGCTTGGATTTGCTCCATGACCTGCAGCACCAGGACGGCTGATGGGGTAGGGGGGCTCGGTGATGAACAAGTTCTCAGACTCAACCCTCAGTCTTCCCTGGCCCCCTCTGCCGGCCCCTGTGGTCTCCTCCTCTGAGTTTTTAGGGTCCCCTGCCCATTCTGCAATTCATGGCGGTCTAGAGCCCCGCGTCCACGTGTTCATCCATCCCCACCGCCTCCCCGGCTCCGACCCCAAGCTTAGACCACTCACCCTGGGATTTCTGGGCCATCTCCTCACCCGTGTGTCTTTCCAAGGCCTTGGACACCTGAGAGACTGGAGCAGCAGGGAGAGAAGACCCCCTGAGCTAGGAAGGCAGGTCGACAAATCCCCCCATCCCCAGCCCAAATGCAGGGGCCGCCATCTCTTCATCCCAGCGATTGCACCATGGTTTCATTTAAAAGCAGTTAAACATCGTTTTCATTCTCAAAGGCACAAGGACAAGCAGATCTGGTCGTATTTCACTTTGCAGCTGGCACTGGTCTGGGGCAACCCTGCTTTGAGAAAATCAGTGGGCGCTATTTTCCCAGCTGCCTGTGCTCCTTCCCTTTCTCTGTCACATTTGGGTCGTTCTGGAAATATTTCACACTTTCTTGCTGTGCTTGTTAGGGTGATCTGTGGTCAGAGACCTTTGATGTTCCCCTGGGGATGGTTTGAGGGCACCAGGAACCACGCCCTATAAATGGTGAACTTAACTGGTGAAGGCTGTGTCTTCCAACCGCCTCACCGACCAGAGGTTCCCCCATCTCTGTCCCCGGAGGGGCCTCCCCATTCCCTGAGACGCAACACTATCGAAACAAAGTCAGTGAATAACCCTACATGGACCTCTTAAGTGTCTCTCACTCTAAAGGAAAAGCTAGGAATGACGACGCTTAGTGAGGCAGGCACACGGAAGGCAGAGACAGACCCAAAGCGAAGACTTCTGTGCCGAACAGTTAGCCGAGCAGTGAAGGCCAAGGAAATGTTCTCGGAGGAAATTAAGCATGTGACTCCCGGGCTTCCCTGGTGGCCCAGTGGGTAAGGACACCGCCTTGCAGTGCAAGGGACGGTGGTTCAATCCCTGGCCTGGGAAGATCCCACGTGCCCCGGAGCGGCTGGACCGATGTGTCCAATCACCGAGCCAGAGCTCTGGAGCGCATGCGCCCAGAGCCGGAGCTCTGCAGGAGAGAGGCCACTGCGATGAGAGGCCCACACAGGCCAAAGAATGGAGATGGATAGAAATAAAGACCAATAGAAGTGGCCAAAAAAAAAGTATGTGACTCCAGTAAAGACACGAATGGTATGGAAGTGAAACAGCCTCATTGCTAATAGGAGGACGATTTCGTGGTCTGGAGAGAAGATCAAACAGACACAACTGTAATGAGAAGTCAAAGCCACTCACCCTGGGATTTCTGGGCCATCTCCTCACCCGTGTGTCTTTCCAAGGCCTTGGACACCTGAGAGACTGGAGCAGCAGGGAGAGAAGACCCCCTGAGCTAGGAAGGCAGGTCGACAAATCCCCCCATCCCCAGCCCAAATGCAGGGGCCGCCATCTCTTCATCCCAGCGATTGCACCATGGTTTCATTTAAAAGCAGTTAAACATCGTTTTCATTCTCAAAGGCACAAGGACAAGCAGATCTGGTCGTATTTCACTTTGCAGCTGGCACTGGTCTGGGGCAACCCTGCTTTGAGAAAATCAGTGGGCGCTATTTTCCCAGCTGCCTGTGCTCCCTTCCCCTTTCTCTGTCACATTTGGGTCGTTCTGGAAATATTTCACACTTTCTTGCTGTGCTTGTTAGGGTGATCTGTGGTCAGAGACCTTTGATGTTCCCCTGGGGATGGTTTGAGGGCACCAGGAACCACGCCCTATAAATGGTGAACTTAACTGGTGAAGGCTGTGTCTTCCAACCGCCTCACCGACCAGAGGTTCCCCCATCTCTGTCCCCGGAGGGGCCTCCCCATTCCCTGAGACGCAACACTATCGAAACAAAGTCAGTGAATAACCCTACATGGACCTCTTAAGTGTCTCTCACTCTAAAGGAAAAGCTAGGAATGACGACGCTTAGTGAGGCAGGCACACGGAAGGCAGAGACAGACCCAAAGCGAAGACTTCTGTGCCGAACAGTTAGCCGAGCAGTGAAGGCCAAGGAAATGTTCTCGGAGGAAATTAAGCATGTGACTCCCGGGCTTCCCTGGTGGCCCAGTGGGTAAGGACACCGCCTTGCAGTGCAAGGGACGGTGGTTCAATCCCTGGCCTGGGAAGATCCCACGTGCCCCGGAGCGGCTGGACCGATGTGTCCAATCACCGAGCCAGAGCTCTGGAGCGCATGCGCCCAGAGCCGGAGCTCTGCAGGAGAGAGGCCACTGCGATGAGAGGCCCACACAGGCCAAAGAATGGAGATGGATAGAAATAAAGACCAATAGAAGTGGCCAAAAAAAAAGTATGTGACTCCAGTAAAGACACGAATGGTATGGAAGTGAAACAGCCTCATTGCTAATAGGGAGGACGATTTCGTGGTCTGGAGAGAAGATCAAACCAGCCACAACATTTCGTGAAGTCAAAGCCAGAGAAGGTTGAGCACTAAAGAACCGATGCTTTCAAATTGTGGTGCTGAAGAAGACTCTTGAGAGTCTCTTGGACAGCAAGGAGACCAAACCATTCCATCCTAAAGGAAACTAACCTGAATATTCATTGGAAGCTGACGCTCCAGGGAAGAGCTGGCTCACTGGAAAAGACCCCCTGATGCTGGGGAAGGTTGAGAGCAGGAGGAGAAGGAGGTGACAGAGGACGAGATGGTGGGATCTCAATGGACATGAGTTTGACAAGCTCCGGAAGATGGTGAAGGACAGGGAAGCCTGGCGTGCTGCCGTCCGTGGAGTCCCAAAGAGTGAGACACAACTTACCGATGAACAACCCCCACCACAAAGCCTTGTCTAGAGAAAGGGCCTAACTCTCTTCGGTTCAAAGAAAGCTGAGGGAGGTAAGGAAGTCGCAGAAGAAAAGCGGAGCCAGCAGAGGTTGGTTCACAGGTGAAGGAAAAAAGCCACGCCCATAAGACAAACGTGCAGAGGGGAAGGAGCCTGCGCTGGTGTAGCCTGAAGCTGCAGCCTGTTTTCCAGAAGATCTAGCTAATTCATGGAGGTGCTAGACGAAGCCAGAGGTTTTCTTTGTAGATAAAACAGCCTTGTACTGGAAGAAGATGCCATCTAGGACTTCTAGGAGCCAGTGCCTGGCTTCAAAGGATGGAACTTCCCCGGGGTCCAGTGGTGAAGAATTCGCCTGCTCATGCAGAAGACACGGGTTCAATCCCTGGTCTGGGAAGATCCCACATGATTTGGAGTACCAAACCCCATGCACCACAACTACTGAGCCCGTGTGCTCCAGAGCCCCAGCTCCATGACAAGAGAAGCCCCCCACCCCACTCTCCACAAATAGAGAAAGCCTGTGTGCAGCCACAAAGACCCAGAGCACCCCATAAATAAATTTATAAAAAATAAAAAAGCTTTCAAAGACAGTCTGACTCTCACATTAGGGGCTAACCCCAGCTGGTGACTTTCAGCTGAAGCCAGTGCTCACTGAACATTCTGAAAATCCTGGGGCCGTTAAGACGGAGGCTAAATCTGCCCTACTCATGCTCTATAAATAGAACAGCAAAGCTTGGAGGGCAGCACACCTGTTTACAACACGATTTACTGGATATTTTAAGCCCGCTGTTGAGATCTACTGCTCAGAGAAGGTCCCTTTCAAAATAGGACAGCCCTTTGGCAAAGCACCTTGTCCTGCAAGGACTCAGATGCAGATAGACAAGGAGATGTGTGTTTTTTTTTCACACTCGCTAATCCGGCATCCCTGTGGCAGCCCTTGGATGGAGGGGTCATTTCGATGGTCAAGTCTTCATTCTCTAAGAGATACATTTCGTAAGGTAGAGCTGCCACGGTGATGCCGCTCATGGATCTGGGACAAAGTCCAACTGAACACCTTCTGAACGGATTCACCAGATTCCAGATTCCATGAAGAACAAGTGTGATTCACAGGAAGAGGTCAATCTGTCAACGTTAACAGGAGTTTGGGAGAAGTCGATTCCAACCCTCATGGGGGACTTTGAGGGCTTCGAGGCTCAAGCAGAGGAAGTCACCACGGATGTGGTGGAAACGCAGAGAGCTAGAATTAGAAGGGGAACCTGAAAACAGGACTCAATTGCTCGCATCTCAGAATAGAGCCCTCCACCAGTGAAAAGGATACGAAGGCTCATTGACGATCAGCACTTTTAGCCAGAACGAATTTTTACATGAAGGCATGGACACATTTTTAGACCTAATGTTACTGCACACTACACAGACCGCCGTAGAGTGTAATCATAAATGAATAAATGTCTACATATACTGGGAAACTGAAACTGTGACTGTGACTTCCTTTATGGCAATATTCGCTTTATTCTGGAACCAAACCCGCGAGATCTCTGAGGTCTGCCGTACTCAGGAAAAGGCAGGTGAGAATCCAACGCACCCGACCCTCCCGCCACCCAGAATGAAATGCAAACACGCTGGACGGTTCTCCAAAGCTCACGGGACTCTGCTCTGAGTGCTTCAAAAGTGCTAAAGACAGTCTGACTCTCACATTAGGCTAACCCCAGCTGGTGACTTTCAGCTGAAGCCAGTGCTCACTGAACATTCTGAAAATCCTGGGGCCGTTAAGACGGAGGCTAAATCTGCCCTACTCATGCTCTATAAATAGAACAGCAAAGCTTGGAGGGCAGCACACCTGTTTACAACACGATTTACTGGATATTTTAAGCCCGCTGTTGAGATCTACTGCTCAGAGAAGGTCCCTTTCAAAATAGGACAGCCCTTTGGCAAAGCACCTTGTCCTGCAAGGACTCAGATGCAGATAGACAAGGAGATGTGTGTTTTTTTTTCACACTCGCTAATCCGGCATCCCTGTGGCAGCCCTTGGATGGAGGGGTCATTTCGATGGTCAAGTCTTCATTCTCTAAGAGATACATTTCGTAAGGTAGAGCTGCCACGGTGATGCCGCTCATGGATCTGGGACAAAGTCCAACTGAACACCTTCTGAACGGATTCACCAGATTCCAGATTCCATGAAGAACAAGTGTGATTCACAGGAAGAGGTCAATCTGTCAACGTTAACAGGAGTTTGGGAGAAGTCGATTCCAACCCTCATGGGGGACTTTGAGGGCTTCGAGGCTCAAGCAGAGGAAGTCACCACGGATGTGGTGGAAACGGCGAGAGAGCTAGAATTAGAAGGGGAACCTGAAAACAGGACTCAATTGCTCGCATCTCAGAATAGAGCCCTCCACCAGTGAAAAGGATACGAAGGCTCATTGACGATCAGCACTTTTAGCCAGAACGAATTTTTACATGAAGGCATGGACACATTTTTAGACCTAATGTTACTGCACACTACACAGACCGCCGTAGAGTGTAATCATAAATGAATAAATGTCTACATATACTGGGAAACTGAAACTGTGACTGTGACTTCCTTTATGGCAATATTCGCTTTATTCTGGAACCAAACCCGCGAGATCTCTGAGGTCTGCCGTACTCAGGAAAAAGGCAGGTGAGAATCCAACGCACCTGCGTACCCTCCCGCCACCCAGAATGAAATGCAAACACGCTGGACGGTTCTCCAAAGCTCACGGGACTCTGCTCTGAGTGCTTCAAAAGTCTTAGCTTCCTTTTGCCTCTGGCACTAAAATGATGCCCATTTTACAGGTGTGGAAGCTGATGCACACAGCAGTTAGGCTTCATTCCGTCAGGTGCTGCTTAGAGCCTCCCCTCCAAGAGTCTCTGGGTTTTCACCCCCTGGCCCCTGGATGGGCATCGACTAATGCTTAGATCCTAGGGGACACAGTGGAGCCCAGACGTTCTGTCTCGTCCCACACCAGTCAGTGGCAGAAGCAGGGCAAGAACCTGGTCCCCCCACCCGCCTCAGTCCCTCCATACCGTTCTGGGCAGCGATATCCTCCAGCTGTTTTAGATTTCGTGCATTTTCCCAGTCTGCGGGGAGGAAGAGGAGGAGGGAGAGGAAGGATATTTCAGGTGCCTCCATCCGTCCACACCCCGCCTGCCGGCTGGGGGTGGAGGCTTTGGCTGGGAGGCGCCACAAGGTCGTGGAGGTGAGGAGATGGAGGTTCCGGGCCAGAGCAGGGGGCTCTTGAGTTTGGGTGGGAGGGACATGGGAAGGGGCTGGTGGGAGAGACAATGGGGAAATTGGGCTCTGAGGGGTGTGTTGGGCTCCCCAGGATCTGAGAGTGGGGGTCTGGGAGGGAACACGAGAAGGGGGTCTTGGGGACTGGGGGTGTCCTCACGCCACAAAAGGAGCAACGTCAGCAGCCCGGCCCAGAGCGCCGTGGTCAACAGCGCCAGCAGCGCCAGCTGGGTCCCCCTCCGGCAGCACCGGCTCCGCCTTCTGGAAAATTTCATACGCACTTTTAGCCAGAACGAATTTTTACATGAAGGCATGGACACATTTTTAGACCTAATGTTACTGCACACTACACAGACCGCCGTAGAGTGTAATCATAAATGAATAAATGTCTACATATACTGGGAAACTGAAACTGTGACTGTGACTTCCTTTATGGCAATATTCGCTTTATTCTGGAACCAAACCCGCGAGATCTCTGAGGTCTGCCGTACTCAGGAAAAAGGCAGGTGAGAATCCAACGCACCTGCGTACCCTCCCGCCACCCAGAATGAAATGCAAACACGCTGGACGGTTCTCCAAAGCTCACGGGACTCTGCTCTGAGTGCTTCAAAAGTCTTAGCTTCCTTTAGCCTCTGGCACTAAAATGATGCCCATTTTACAGGTGTGGAAGCTGATGCACACAGCAGTTAGGCTTCATTCCGTCAGGTGCTGCTTAGAGCCTCCCCTCCAAGAGTCTCTGGGTTTTCACCCCCTGGCCCCTGGATGGGCATCGACTAATGCTTAGATCCTAGGGGACACAGTGGAGCCCAGACGTTCTGTCTCGTCCCACACCAGTCAGTGGCAGAAGCAGGGCAAGAACCTGGTCCCCCCACCCGCCTCAGTCCCTCCATACCGTTCTGGGCAGCGATATCCTCCAGCTGTTTTAGATTTCGTGCATTTTCCCAGTCTGCGGGGAGGAAGAGGAGGAGGGAGAGGAAGGATATTTCAGGTGCCTCCATCCGTCCACACCCCGCCTGCCGGCTGGGGGTGGAGGCTTTGGCTGGGAGGCGCCACAAGGTCGTGGAGGTGAGGAGATGGAGGTTCCGGGCCAGAGCAGGGGGCTCTTGAGTTTGGGTGGGAGGGACATGGGAAGGGGCTGGTGGGAGAGACAATGGGGAAATTGGGCTCTGAGGGGTGTGTTGGGCTCCCCAGGATCTGAGAGTGGGGGTCTGGGAGGGAACACGAGAAGGGGGTCTTGGGGACTGGGGGTGTCCTCACGCCACAAAAGGAGCAACGTCAGCAGCCCGGCCCAGAGCGCCGTGGTCAACAGCGCCAGCAGCGCCAGCTGGGTCCCCCTCCGGCAGCACCGGCTCCGCCTTCTGGAAAATTTCGTGAATTCTTCCGGGTCTTGGGGGAGCAACGGGGAGCACAGGGTGAGGCTGGGCTCCGGCTCTGCCCGCTGCCCGTCACCCAGAGTCCCAGGAGCTCATCCAGAGCCCACGTGGAAGCGGAGGGTCTCCGAGGACCCCCAGCCTCCTCTGGACACCTTCCCCACGTGGGCTGCTGTCACGGCCATCGGCAGTCGCCACCTCCCCCCGCCCACGTCCGTCCCTCTCTGCCTCCGTGCATCTGCGAGTCTGCCCCTCGGCCAGTCCAGCCCAGCGACCCCTGCTCCTTCCGGCCACACTCCAGCGGCCGGCAAGCCTCACCCGGCCCAGGTCACTGTGCAGAGAGACGGGTCTGGAGCCGGGAGCTGACCCCCACCCCGCTCCTCCACAGGCCCCTTCCTCGGTGGGTTCACCGGTACCCCCTCTCCCTTGTGTGACTCAGTTCCCCACCCACCTCTGTGGCTGGGTCCCCCTGCATCGTCTCAGGAAAACAGGGTCCTCCTCCCCGAGCCCCAGCCCTCCCGCTGATGCCCGTCCCCTCCACACCAGGCTCTGGATCTCAGTTCTTCCTCCCGTCTGAGCTCTCCCCTCTCCCCCACGGGGCCCCCCAGAGCTCTACCTTGCTGCCCCGGTGCGGGCCCAGGGCCCCTCCCCTCAGCCCGGCTGTGAGGGGTCATCTTGCTGAATTCCACTTCTTCCGAGGCCCCTTCACGTGGCCGTGGCTCTATCGGGCTCCCCCTTGCCCCAACTGGAGCTGGGCTTTTGGCTATTTTTTTCTGTCTTGAGGGTGTTGAGTCAGGGCAGGAGGGGCCCGCAGTTTCCTTCGTCTGCTTGGCTCTATGCCAGGAACCCCAGGGCTCACCTCCCTTCCCGGGCTTTTGAGGGACATGGGAAGGGGCTTGGAGACAATGGGAAATTGGGCTCTGAGGGGTGTGTTGGGCTCCCCAGGATCTGAGAGTGGGGGTCTGGGAGGGAACACGAGAAGGGGGTCTTGGGGACTGGGGGTGTCCTCACGCCACAAAAGGAGCAACGTCAGCAGCCCGGCCCAGAGCGCCGTGGTCAACAGCGCCAGCAGCGCCAGCTGGGTCCCCCTCCGGCAGCACCGGCTCCGCCTTCTGGAAAATTTCGTGAATTCTTCCGGGTCTTGGGGGAGCAACGGGGAGCACAGGGTGAGGCTGGGCTCCGGCTCTGCCCGCTGCCCGTCACCCAGAGTCCCAGGAGCTCATCCAGAGCCCACGTGGAAGCGGAGGGTCTCCGAGGACCCCCAGCCTCCTCTGGACACCTTCCCCACGTGGGCTGCTGTCACGGCCATCGGCAGTCGCCACCTCCCCCCGCCCACGTCCGTCCCTCTCTGCCTCCGTGCATCTGCGAGTCTGCCCCTCGGCCAGTCCAGCCCAGCGACCCCTGCTCCTTCCGGCCACACTCCAGCGGCCGGCAAGCCTCACCCGGCCCAGGTCACTGTGCAGAGAGACGGGTCTGGAGCCGGGAGCTGACCCCCACCCCGCTCCTCCACAGGCCCCTTCCTCGGTGGGTTCACCGGTACCCCCTCTCCCTTGTGTGACTCAGTTCCCCACCCACCTCTGTGGCTGGGTCCCCCTGCATCGTCTCAGGAAAACAGGGTCCTCCTCCCCGAGCCCCAGCCCTCCCGCTGATGCCCGTCCCCTCCACACCAGGCTCTGGATCTCAGTTCTTCCTCCCGTCTGAGCTCTCCCCTCTCCCCCACGGGGCCCCCCAGAGCTCTACCTTGCTGCCCCGGTGCGGGCCCAGGGCCCCTCCCCTCAGCCCGGCTGTGAGGGGTCATCTTGCTGAATTCCACTTCTTCCGAGGCCCCTTCACGTGGCCGTGGCTCTATCGGGCTCCCCCTTGCCCCAACTGGAGCTGGGCTTTTGGTTATTTTTTTTTCTGTCTTGAGGGTGTTGAGTCAGGGCAGGGAGGGGCCCGCAGTTTCCTTCGTCTGCTTGGCTCTATGCCAGGAACCCCAGTCAGGGCTCACCTCCCTTCCCGGGGCTTTTGCTAAAAATTCACTCTTCTTTCCAGATAGGGACTCCGGAGTCCTGCTCCCCTCCGGGTGGGAAGATAGGTCAGGGTTCTTGCTTTTGTCAGGGTACATTTCAGAGCATTTGCTCACCTGTGTAGGAACCTTCCTCCATGGCAGCGAGGCTTGGACTCTCCCAGCGATGGGGTGCTCACTACCGGTCAAGGCAACCCACTGGATGGGCACAGTCGAGGCAGCTCTGGCTGGACTCTGGGTTCTAACAAGGGGTGAGGGTCTGATGTCAGGCTCTAGTTCCTGGCACTGGGCCACACCTGGGGCCTGAGGCGCACAGTGACCACTGGCTGATTCTGTTTAGTCCGTGACTGGGAGTCAATGTTGCCGTTAATGGGTGTGGAGGGTCAGCGGCCCAGAGGTGGGCATCCCAGGGTCCATCACCTGCGAGGCGCATGGCAGGTGCCCCATCACTGTGCACCTGAGAGGTCTGGGTCCGTGGCTTTGCCTCAAAGCCAACTTCCTCATCTGCAACATGACAGAATCAAGGCATCGGCACCGTAGGGTGGTCCGCTCTGTCTAAATGGGTAAAGCGCTTTGAACGAGTCTTGGGATATATTAAGCACTCAAAATACCATCAGCTTGGATTTCCCTGATGATCTAGTGGCTAAGGCTCTATGCTCCTAGCGCAGTGGGTATGGGTTCAATTCCTGGTCAGGGAACTAAGATCCCACACACCACAAGTCAAATAAAGACATGTTAAAAAAAAAAAAAAAAGAAAGAAAGAATTCCATCAGCTCTTGCTTCTCTTGCTGCCAGTGAAAGTCAGTGCCGGATTTGACCTTTCCGAAACTCAGTTTTCCCCTCTGTAAAATGGGGGCCATGATAGTGCCTGACTCATGAGCTGAGACAGGACCGGAAGAGGTGACAGTGGCTTTATAAGGCTGGCGACACAGCGCCACACCCAGTGGGTCTTCAGCTCATACACGTTTATGAAGCTCCCACTCTGTGCTGGTCCTGCTGGGAAATGCAGACTCTGCTACCCAGGCCTCAGCTTCCTTCTCTGCCAACATGCCTGAGACATCTTTAAACGTCTCTTGACTTCCAAAGAGCACAGGCTTTGGGGTCAGAGAAGCCTGGGGCCCACCCACCACCCTGCGGGGTGAGGACGAGCGACTCGCTTCCGCTCTCCGAGTCTCCGGGAAAGAAACGAAGGTGGGGCAGCGGGGCTGCCGCTCACACCGGCTCCTTAGCCATCCTGGAGGAGACCCGGGGGTCCCCATCCTGCAGGTAGACGCTGCCCAGGCCTGGGCTGAGTCCTGGCTTCTCCCTAGACAAGCGACTCAGTTTGCCCATCTGTGAACTGGGAGTGAGGGGCAGCGCTGGTCCCCTGGAGGCAGCATTGGAGGTGCTGGTATCGTAGGTGGACTGAGGGACCCAGAGGTCAGGAATCTGCCCACATCACCCCGTGGGGGGACTGGACCTAGGACCCAGGATGGACTGACCGTTCTGTTTAGTCCGTGACTGGGAGTCAATGTTGCCGTTAATGGGTGTGGAGGGTCAGCGGCCCAGAGGTGGGCATCCCAGGGTCCATCACCTGCAGGCGCATGGCAGGTGCCCCATCACTGTGCACCTGAGAGGTCTGGGTCCGTGGCTTTGCCTCAAAGCCAACTTCCTCATCTGCAACATGACAGAATCAAGGCATCGGCACCGTAGGGTGGTCCGCTCTGTCTAAATGGGTAAAGCGCTTTGAACGAGTCTTGGGATATATTAAGCACTCAAAATACCATCAGCTTGGATTTCCCTGATGATCTAGTGGCTAAGGCTCTATGCTCCTAGCGCAGTGGGTATGGGTTCAATTCCTGGTCAGGGAACTAAGATCCCACACACCACAAGTCAAATAAAGACATGTTAAAAAAAAAAAAAAAAGAAAGAAAGAATTCCATCAGCTCTTGCTTCTCTTGCTGCCAGTGAAAGTCAGTGCCGGATTTGACCTTTCCGAAACTCAGTTTTCCCCTCTGTAAAATGGGGGCCATGATAGTGCCTGACTCATGAGCTGAGACAGGACCGGAAGAGGTGACAGTGGCTTTATAAGGCTGGCGACACAGCGCCACACCCAGTGGGTCTTCAGCTCATACACGTTTATGAAGCTCCCACTCTGTGCTGGTCCTGCTGGGAAATGCAGACTCTGCTACCCAGGCCTCAGCTTCCTTCTCTGCCAACATGCCTGAGACATCTTTAAACGTCTCTTGACTTCCAAAGAGCACAGGCTTTGGGGTCAGAGAAGCCTGGGGCCCACCCACCACCCTGCGGGGTGAGGACGAGCGACTCGCTTCCGCTCTCCGAGTCTCCGGGAAAGAAACGAAGGTGGGGCAGCGGGGCTGCCGCTCACACCGGCTCCTTAGCCATCCTGGAGGAGACCCGGGGGTCCCCATCCTGCAGGTAGACGCTGCCCAGGCCTGGGCTGAGTCCTGGCTTCTCCCTAGACAAGCGACTCAGTTTGCCCATCTGTGAACTGGGAGTGAGGGGCAGCGCTGGTCCCCTGGAGGCAGCATTGGAGGTGCTGGTATCGTAGGTGGACTGAGGGACCCAGAGGTCAGGAATCTGCCCACATCACCCCGTGGGGGGACTGGACCTAGGACCCAGGATGGGTGACCCCGGAACCTATTTGCTCCACCCCCGGGACATGACCCCTTGGTGAATGACGGCTGCTAAGGGCCAGGGCAGCAGGGTCCTGACGCCAGCTCATCTCCCCAGCACGGGAGCTCCTTCCCCTGCTTACAGCCTTCCATGGCTCCCGAGGGTCCCGCACGATCAGACCCCACGCAGCCACCAAGCCTATCTTTCTCCCTAAGTCCTACCAATAAGCCAGGTTCGCTTCCCCAAACTTGTTCCCCACACCCACCTGGCGATTCTGACCTCACCTGCCCCCGGCCCATCTCCCAGGCAGCCCTCCTCTTCCTGGTCATCCTTCAAGGCTCAGCCTAGAGGTCACCTCTTCCAGGAAGCCTTCGGCGCCCTCTGTCCACGGCCAGCCCCAACACACACTCACACTGTTCACAGACCCAGAGGCACAGATGCCCAACAACATGCTTTGCACACTCACGTGAAGCTTGAGCGCGCCGCTGTCGTCCTGGTCCGTGCGGGTCCGTGGGAGAGGCCAGCAGGGGCCACGGGCTGTGGCGAGGAGCTTGAGCCCCGAGAGACACTTTCTTCTGACACTAGACTCACCCACTGCTTGCGTTTTCAGAGACCTAAATATGGACTCGCCCCCCGGATAAACCCGGTCCACGCATGACCTCCCCTGTGGCTCGCCACCACCTGGTCGAGTCTCAGCTACGTCGGGCTCCATCTCCCAGGTGAACAGAGTGAGTTCAGAACCCAAGGAGCCAAGTGACAGAGTCAGGACTCGAATCCCAAGTGACTGAGCCATCACACTGGGAAGAGGGAGAGAGACAGGGAGGGAAAGAGGTGGAGAGAGAGGAAGAGAGGGAAAGAGAGAGGTGGAGAGAGAGGAGAGAGAGAAATGGAGAGACAGAGAGAGGGGAGAGAGAAGGAAGGAGGGAAAGAAAAAGAAAGAAAGATAGGTGCACTAACACGAAAGCATTCTATTAAACACCAGCACTTTTACTATATGGTTTATTTTAGTAGCAACACATGCTGGACACAGCCCTCGGTGCCTTAGAGGCATCGACGCACATACATTCTCGACCGGCCCCCTTACGAGGCAGGCACTGCTGGTATCGATGCCGCCTTGTGGATGAAGGGCGTGAGGCACAGAGAGGTTAAGTGACGGGCCAAGTCCACACAGCGGAGCCAGGACTTGAACCCAGGCGGTGTGGGTCCCGAGTCCGCAGCCCCCACTGTCCCCCTAGCCTTGGGCAGACGGGGATCTTCCTGACGCATCCCACACCCTGCTCTTCCCTAACATGTGTCTCCTGACCCTTCACCCAGGGATTCTCGTGGGGAAACGCGCGGTGCCGACTCCTGTCTGGGCCATCTTCCCGCCCCAGGCTCGACGCTCTGCCTCTCAGGAAGACATCCACCTGCGTCCCTGAGCTCCAGCTCCCACCCAGGGCGAGGCCGGGCTGTCCACTGAGCAGGGAGGGGCGGGCTGGACTGTCGCCGGACGGTGCGCTGCGGGAGAGCAGGCACGCGCTTCCTCTTCTGTCACGCTGTGCCCCCAGCATGGGGACTGGTAGCCTTCCGTTCATGTCTGCTGAGCAGATGATTCTGAGGTTTGAGGTTGTCCATGCTGGGCCCCCAGATGGCCTTCGCAACCTTGATCAGGGCTCGCTGGGGGGTGCCGACCCCTCGGCGTGGTTTGCCAAGTGACAGAGGTGGAGCACCTTAGGTAGGGGGGACAGCTATCAACTAGACGTCCGAGAGAGGTCACGGGGAGCCCTGAGTGGACAGAGGTGGCCGGGGGCCTGGGGAGTGGGGACCCTGAGGGCTTCTGTGGGGGCCAGGTGGAGGTGGGGGACAGTACCGGAGGCTGTCTCCTGGTCCGGGAACCAGAGAAGGTGGCCACGTGGATGGAGAGAAGCAGGCAGGTGTGAGAGGAGATGGCCTGACTGTGGGAAGGGGATGGGGGGCAGGGGCTCAGAAGATGCTGTGGACAATGACCAGGCTCCGCAAGGGCGTCTGGGTGGACAGCCGGGCCATGAGGACGTGGGGAGACGGGGAGGGTATTTGGTAGCAAGTCTTGCTGGGCTGCAGGGAGGCCACGGGGTGGGGTCCCAGGAGGGGCTGGGGCTGCAATGGAGTCTCGTGGCTGGGAGCTGCTGAAACAGCAGGTCCAGCCCCGTCCCTACAGGCGCCCACTGGCCCTCCGTGTTCTAACGGGGACTCGAGGGCTCACGCCGTGCCGGGTGCCTGCCAAGACTCAGTTTAGGCAAGAGTGTGTTCGAGGGGCAGGCCCCCTGCTCTGGGGCTGGGGGAGGGGAGCGGGGCGGGGGGCATCACAGACCGCCAGCCCCCCTCCCCTTTCCCCGGCGTCAGCCCACATCTCTCACTGACGTTAGGGGATAAACAGGAAACCTCGCGGATGTGGGCTGCGATCTGGGGGTGTCGGTTCTCCTTTCGGTGTGGGGATCTCTAGCCTCCCCTCCTCACTCCTGGGTCCGGACTCTGTAGGAACTGGACAGAGATCAGGCAATGACCGTAGACAGTTAATTCCAAGGCAGGATCCTAGCCCCATCTGGGACCCTTCCAGATCCTGATTCGTCCCCCAGGATGCTCCCATCCCCAACCCTAACTGGCCCTCGAGCGGCGTCCACGCGGAACCTCAGCACCAGGGACAGAGCCTGGAGCGCAAAGCAAATAGGAGGAAGGAAGGAACCTCACAACCTTGAGCCTGACCTGCTCTTAGCGCGGCTCAGGGCTCACCCGACCTGTCCACTGTTTCCTGGGGTTGCGGGGAGGGGCAAGGAAAGGTGTGTGAGTGTGTGGTGGGGAAGATGAGTAGGTGTGTCGAATTCAGGAGGGCTTCCAGGTGGAGGTGTCTTTAAAGCTGGGATTGTCGTTCTCCACACTGGTTGACAATGAGACCGGATGACTTTTTGTCCCGGGGGCGAGGTCCTGTGCATTTTGTTGAGATGCTTAGGTCCGGGAACCAGAGAAGGTGGCCACGTGGATGGAGAGAAGCAGGCAGGTGTGAGAGGAGATGGCCTGACTGTGGGAAGGGGATGGGGGGCAGGGGCTCAGAAGATGCTGTGGACAATGACCAGGCTCCGCAAGGGCGTCTGGGTGGACAGCCGGGCCATGAGGACGTGGGGAGACGGGGAGGGTATTTGGTAGCAAGTCTTGCTGGGCTGCAGGGAGGCCACGGGGTGGGGTCCCAGGAGGGGCTGGGGCTGCAATGGAGTCTCGTGGCTGGGAGCTGCTGAAACAGCAGGTCCAGCCCCGTCCCTACAGGCGCCCACTGGCCCTCCGTGTTCTAACGGGGACTCGAGGGCTCACGCCGTGCCGGGTGCCTGCCAAGACTCAGTTTAGGCAAGAGTGTGTTCGAGGGGCAGGCCCCCTGCTCTGGGGCTGGGGGAGGGGAGCGGGGCGGGGGGCATCACAGACCGCCAGCCCCCCTTCCCTTCCGCGGCGTCAGCCCACATCTCTCACTGACGTTAGGGGATAAACAGGAAACCTCGCGGATGTGGGCTGCGATCTGGGGGTGTCGGTTCTCCTTTCGGTGTGGGGATCTCTAGCCTCCCCTCCTCACTCCTGGGTCCGGACTCTGTAGGAACTGGACAGAGATCAGGCAATGACCGTAGACAGTTAATTCCAAGGCAGGATCCTAGCCCCATCTGGGACCCTTCCAGATCCTGATTCGTCCCCCAGGATGCTCCCATCCCCAACCCTAACTGGCCCTCGAGCGGCGTCCACGCGGAACCTCAGCACCAGGGACAGAGCCTGGAGCGCAAAGCAAATAGGAGGAAGGAAGGAACCTCACAACCTTGAGCCTGACCTGCTCTTAGCGCGGCTCAGGGCTCACCCGACCTGTCCACTGTTTCCTGGGGTTGCGGGGAGGGGCAAGGAAAGGGTGTGTGAGTGTGTGGTGGGGAAGATGAGTAGGTGTGTCGAATTCAGGAGGGCTTCCAGGTGGAGGTGTCTTTAAAGCTGGGATTGTCGTTCTCCACACTGGTTGACAATGAGACCGGATGACTTTTTGTCCCGGGGGCGAGGTCCTGTGCATTGTTGGATGCTTAGCAGAGTCCCTGGCCTCTGATCTGGGCTTCCCTGGTGGCATAGTGGTAAAGAATCTGCCTGTCAATCCAAGAGATATGGGTTCGATCCCTGAGTTGGGAAGATCCCCTGGAGGAGGAAATGGCAACCCACTCCAGGATTCTTGCCTGGGAAACTGAGCCCGGCAGGCTACAGTCCGTGGGGTCCCAAAGAGTCAGACACATCAGCTACAGAGCATGCGCACCCACTGGCCGCTGCTTGTCAGTTGCCTAGCACCTCCCCCTCCCTTCCAAAAACATCCGGCCATTTCCAGAGGCCCTCTGGGGACGCGGCATCACCCACAGTGGAGGCCCACTGCTTCGAAGCAGGTTTCCAGCGAACACCTCTCTCTCCACCTGCTGTGGACAGACCACTCTTCCCTCTTTCCTCCACTCGACATTCCTTCACTGAGTGCCTTCTCTGTGCCGGACTCTGAACAGCTTCTGTTACTCATACAAACATATTTGACCCAAAATGTACCATTCAATCCATTTCCATGGCGTTAAAGTCCATGATTGGGGTGCAAGCATTCGCCCACCATCCATCCCAGAATGGTTTCCCCTTGCCAAACTGGAAGTCAGTCCCAATTAACTAGGAACGCCCTTGTCCTCCCCCCAGCCTCTGCCCCCAGCCCTCATTCTACTTCTCTCTGTGGGTCTGGCTCCTCTAGGGACCTCCCAGAAACAGAACCACGACAGGATGTGTCTTTTGGCATCTGGCTCATGTCACCGAATGGAAGATTCAAGTGGTGGACAGCAGGGGGTGGGTCCTTCAAAGAAGAGCTGGTTTAGACCGGGGGTCTCAGAAACCTGGCAGCAGGCGGCTATCGGAGCCACCACCCCGCCAGAAGCGGATGCTGCTGCTGAACTTTTTTCTCAATGTCTCACGCTCGCGCCAGTTGCTCCCCTGGGGCTTTGCAGCCTCTGAGGCATGAGCAGGGGACCTCACCGTCCGGGGAACCCCATGCCGTCCTTCCCCAGAAGGCCCGGGTCCCAGAACGGGGCCAGCGGGCCGGAAGCCTCCCGCAACCTTGGCCATGTAGGACTTCCACAGTCCACAGACCTCCCTCCCTGCAGGGCAGGGCACTGGACTCCCGGGGGGCCGGTCGGCTCCTCCTTGGGGGAACCACAGTCTCTCACGGGCCCCCACGCGATGGGGAAGTAGGAATTCTGAGGAACTGGGGTTGGGCCGGAGTGACTCACTGGGGTGAGGGAGGTGGGGTGTGGGGTCCCCCAACAACACAGAGCCACAGAGACACGAAGTGTTACAACACCATCCCCTTCGGGGTCACAGACACACAGAGACCGACGGTCAGTGTGCAAATGAGTCGCAGACTCCTCTACAACACGCACGCGGACACAACACATACACGTGGATACACACAGCGACAGGTGCACAGAAATCCACAGCGCGCACTCACAATGCAAACAGAGAGAGACCACACACCGGAACTACAGATAATAGACACCCCATGTGCACACAGAGAGGCGCACACGTTATCACACACACACACACACACACACACACACACACACACACACACACGTGTAAATGCACCGAAACGTACACACAAACAAAACGCCCGGTCATCCAGAGACGCACGGCCCAGGTAGGCAACGCCCTCGCACGCACGCGTACACGCACGCCCCCTGCTGGTCTTCTGCAGAACTGTTTCCAGAGAGGGCTCGACCGCCAGAGGCAGGGACCCTGCGCCAGCGGCTCTACAGCCCTCTCTGCCCGCCTCTTCCCCACGGGGCTCAGTTTCCCCTCAAGACCTCTCTCTCCTCCTCTGTGCCACCACCTGGCTTCATTAACCCCCTCCTTGCCACTTCCCACATCCTTGCATTCAGCGGCGTGCGTCTCCTGTGAATCATCTGTTCATGCGGTGAAAAATGAAAAAAAGTCACCAGTCATCAATCTAAGAAAGAAATGGAAAAGTTTATGGAAGCCAGCTCAAGAATGATAACCTGGGAGACAGTCTCTCAGCTCTGAGGGTTGTTCCAAAGAGACAGAGAGGGCACTGGTACAGGTGTAATGTTGGAGAAGAGGGATTCCTACAATTGGGCATTTGACTTTTTTTTTAATTAAAAAAATTTTATTTGGGGGCATGCCATGCAGCATGTGGCTTCTTAGTTCCCTGACCAAACTTGCACCCTCTCCATCAGAAGCCTGCAGCCTTAACCACTGGACCTCCAAGAGAGTCTTTCATCTTTTCGCACTGGTAAAGAACCCGCCTGCCAGTGCAGGAGGCTTAAGAGACGCAAGCTCAGTCCCTGGGTTGGGAAGATCTCCTGGAGAAGGAAAAGGCAACCCATTCCAGTATGTCCCCCTGGAGAACTCCATGGACAGAGGAGCCTGGTGCACGGCTACAGTCCACGGGGTCGCAGAGAGTCGGACATGACTGAAGTGACTTAACACACACGTGCAAAGCTAACTTACAATGTTGTGTCCATTTCTGCGGGACAGCACCACGACACAGTTATACCTATTTCTGCCCTGTTTCGTGTTTGAGCACGCATCCTGACAGAAGGTGGCTGCTCTTCACAAGGCACAGATACCTTACTTAACGGTTTTAGCACTTCCCTAAGGATGGGAGGATACAAGGAACTGAGTTCATAAAACTGTCTCCTGAAACTATTGGAGGGTCAGTTCTGCCAATTTTCCTAGAGCAGAGTGCTTCGTCCTAGGTTTCTTGCTGTAGGCTGGCAGTAGCCGTGGCTAATGACATGATTCTGCTAGAACTTGGAATTTTGGTGAGCAACATTTCATTTGTTTTACAATTTCTCTCCTTTTCGAAGGCCCTCGACCGCCAGAGGCAGGGACCCTGCGCCAGCGGCTCACAGCCCTCTCTGCCCGCCTCTTCCCCACGGGGCTCAGTTTCCCCTCAAGACCTCTCTCTCCTCCTCTGTGCCACCACCTGGCTTCATTAACCCCCTCCTTGCCACTTCCCACATCCTTGCATTCAGCGGCGTGCGTCTCCTGTGAATCATCTGTTCATGCGGTGAAAAATGAAAAAAAGTCACCAGTCATCAATCTAAGAAAGAAATGGAAAAGTTTATGGAAGCCAGCTCAAGAATGATAACCTGGGAGACAGTCTCTCAGCTCTGAGGGTTGTTCCAAAGAGACAGAGAGGGCACTGGTACAGGTGTAATGTTGGAGAAGAGGGATTCCTACAATTGGGCATTTGACTTTTTTTTTAATTAAAAAAATTTTATTTGGGGGCATGCCATGCAGCATGTGGCTTCTTAGTTCCCTGACCAAACTTGCACCCTCTCCATCAGAAGCCTGCAGCCTTAACCACTGGACCTCCAAGAGAGTCTTTCATCTTTTCGCACTGGTAAAGAACCCGCCTGCCAGTGCAGGAGGCTTAAGAGACGCAAGCTCAGTCCCTGGGTTGGGAAGATCTCCTGGAGAAGGAAAAGGCAACCCATTCCAGTATGTCCCCCTGGAGAACTCCATGGACAGAGGAGCCTGGTGCACGGCTACAGTCCACGGGTCGCAGAGAGTTGGACATGACTGAAGTGACTTAACACACACGTGCAAAGCTAACTTACAATGTTGTGTCCATTTCTGCGGGACAGCACCACGACACAGTTATACCTATTTCTGCCCTGTTTCGTGTTTGAGCACGCATCCTGACAGAAGGTGGCTGCTCTTCACAAGGCACAGATACCTTACTTAACGGTTTTAGCACTTCCCTAAGGATGGGAGGATACAAGGAACTGAGTTCATAAAACTGTCTCCTGAAACTATTGGAGGGTCAGTTCTGCCAATTTTCCTAGAGCAGAGTGCTTCGTCCTAGGTTTCTTGCTGTAGGCTGGCAGTAGCCGTGGCTAATGACATGATTCTGCTAGAACTGGATGGTGAGCAACATTCTTTGTTTTACAATCCTCTCCTTTCCGGTCTTATTTTTGACTGAGCTCAGGAGGCATTCTGTGACCAATTTGTCCCACAATGCTAGGAATTCTCATTTCCAGGGGAATTTCTCAGGTGGTTCTTGTGGTAGAGAACCTGCCTGCTAATGCAGGAGACATAAGGGACGTGGGTTCAATCCCTGGGTTGGGAAGATCCCCTGGAAGAGAGCATGGCAACCTGCTCCAGTATTCTTGCCTGGAGACCCCCATGGTTAGAGAAGCCTGTTGGACTACGATTCATAGATTGCAAAGAGTCAGACACAACTGAAGCAACTTAACACGCACACACAGGTCAGGCAAGGATTTCATGACAGAGCCAATGTGAACTATTCACAGTAGCCAAAAGGGATTTCTGTAGTGGCCCAGAGGTTAAGATTCCACTCGGCAATGCAGGGGACAGGGGTTCAATCCCTGGTCTGGGAACTAAGATCTCAGATGCTGTGGGGCAACGAAGCCCATGCTGAAATACTGAGCCCGTGTGCCACAAGACCTGACATAACCATACATTTAAAATTTTTAAAAATAATTTTGCTCATCTATTTATTTGCGGGGTCTTTGTCACTGAGTAGGCTTTTCTCTAGTTGCCACGAGTGGGGGCTCCTCTCTAGTCATGATGTGTGGGCTTCTCATTGCTGTGGCTTCTCTTGTGGATCGCAGGGCTCTAGCCCCAAGGGCTCCCACAGTCGCAATTCCCAGGCCCTAGAGCGCAGGCGCAGTAGCCGTGGCGCCCAGGCTTAGTTGCACCGCGGCATGTGAATCTTCCTGGACCAGGAATTGAGCCCATGTCCCCTTCATTGGCAGGTGGACTCTTTACCACAGAACCACCAGGGGAGCCCCGGAGCTGTTTAAATAGTGATCCAGGAAGGCTTTCAGAGTGGATGACAGATGAGCCGGGACCTCTGCAGGAAATAAGAACTCCCAGCTTCATGGATGGGTGGGGTCCCCAGGGGCTGGCTCACCCTGAGAGTCCTGAGCCTATTCCAGGCCTCCACGGGGAGATGCAGGGCTTTCTCTGGGACATTGCCCACGGTTCCCTGAGAATATGGACACTGTGTGTGGACCAGACAAAAGGATCACTCCCAGCTGCCTACAGACAGAAATCCTGGGCCACAGGCACCACCCTCAGGGACCCCGTCTCCCTGTCCTTAGGCGATCCAGGACTCCACAGCCCTCGTCCTGACTTTCAGAAACCCAGAAATCTAGGACCCCAGGCCCTCAGCCTCCCAGCCGCCACGCCGCCAGCCGCTTAGGGAATTCTGATCTGGGATGCTGAGCTCTTTCCCCTCCGTCGGGCTGTGCGGCGGGCTGGCTCCCTAGGTGGATCAGGGCGATAGCAGTGCTGCCCTCTGCTGGATACGCTTGGTCACGGCGCCCTCCCGCTAGGTAACTCCCGGCCACCCAGAGGCGCTGAGAGAAGGGCTCCAGGTCCCAGCGACTCACCTCCCTGCGAGCCTCAGTTTCCTTATCTGTAATGTGGGGATGTGCACAATGCTCCCGCGCAGGTTGTCGTGTGCAGAAGTCCTGCACAGTAAAAAAAAAAAAAAAAAGGTCTCTTCCTCCCAATGCAGAGAAATCCTCCATAAATGGGAGCACTGTGAGCCTGTTTCTGAAACACATGATTGTTGCGTATCTCCCGTTAGTAATAGCTCCCCTCACCCTCCAGCCACCCAGCACACACACACAAAGGGCAAAGGGTCCTAGAGGAAAACCTAAACTGCCCGCAGCTGGCAGGACCGTGTGTGGCACCTTCCCTGTGGCTCCAGGCACATCTACACTCTTTTCTGGCTTTTGAGCCCTCTGGCTGGTTCCTCCACGTCTCTGCTCTCCGAGGGAAGCGGTCCTGGCTAAAGCGGTCCCTAGCCCCTCGGCCAGGGCATTGCCCCAGCTGTTACATGTGAATCTTCCTGGACCAGGAATTGAGCCCATGTCCCTTCATTGGCAGGTGGACTCTTTACCACAGAACCACCAGGGAGCCCCGGAGCTGTTTAAATAGTGATCCAGGAAGGCTTTCAGAGTGGATGACAGATGAGCCGGGACCTCTGCAGGAAATAAGAACTCCCAGCTTCATGGATGGGTGGGGTCCCCAGGGGCTGGCTCACCCTGAGAGTCCTGAGCCTATTCCAGGCCTCCACGGGGAGATGCAGGGCTTTCTCTGGGACATTGCCCACGGTTCCCTGAGAATATGGACACTGTGTGTGGACCAGACAAAAGGATCACTCCCAGCTGCCTACAGACAGAAATCCTGGGCCACAGGCACCACCCTCAGGGACCCCGTCTCCCTGTCCTTAGGCGATCCAGGACTCCACAGCCCTCGTCCTGACTTTCAGAAACCCAGAAATCTAGGACCCCAGGCCCTCAGCCTCCCAGCCGCCACGCCGCCAGCCGCTTAGGGAATTCTGATCTGGGATGCTGAGCTCTTTCCCCTCCGTCGGGCTGTGCGGCGGGCTGGCTCCCTAGGTGGATCAGGGCGATAGCAGTGCTGCCCTCTGCTGGATACGCTTGGTCACGGCGCCCTCCCCCCAGGTAACTCCCGGCCACCCAGAGGCGCTGAGAGAAGGGCTCCAGGTCCCAGCGACTCACCTCCCTGCGAGCCTCAGTTTCCTTATCTGTAATGTGGGGATGTGCACAATGCTCCCGCGCAGGTTGTCGTGTGCAGAAGTCCTGCACAGTAAAAAAAAAAAAAAAAAAGGTCTCTTCCTCCCAATGCAGAGAAATCCTCCATAAATGGGAGCACTGTGAGCCTGTTTCTGAAACACATGATTGTTGCGTATCTCCCGTTAGTAATAGCTCCCCTCACCCTCCAGCCACCCAGCACACACACACAAAGGGCAAAGGGTCCTAGAGGAAAACCTAAACTGCCCGCAGCTGGCAGGACCGTGTGTGGCACCTTCCCTGTGGCTCCAGGCACATCTACACTCTTTTCTGGCTTTTGAGCCCTCTGGCTGGTTCCTCCACGTCTCTGCTCTCCGAGGGAAGCGGTCCTGGCTAAAGCGGTCCCTAGCCCCTCGGTCACCCCTTCAGTGGCCTTTTAGTCTTGTAGAGATGAGAGAGCTGGACCCTAAAGAAGGTTGAACGCCAAAGAATTGATGTTTTTGAACTGTGGTGCTGGAAAGGACCCTGGAGAGTCCTTTGGATGGCAAGGAGACCAAACCAGCCAATCCTAAAGGAAACCCACCCTGAACATCTATTAGAAGGACTGAAGCTGAAGCTGAAGCTCCAATACTTTGGTCCCCTGATGCGAAGAGCCGACGCTTGGAAAAGACCCTGAGGCTGAGAAAGATGGAGGGCCAGTGGAGAAGGGGGGCGGCAGAGGATGAGATGGTTGGACCTCATCAATGGATGTGACTTTGAGCAAATTCCAGGAGATAGTGACGGACAGGGGAGACCGGTGGGCTTCAGCCCAGGGGATCGCAGAGTTGGATACAATTTAGTGAGTGAACAACGTGACCCACCCCCACAACGTGTGAACGCGTCTGGTTTGCTTGTTCATTGCATGGTGCCCCTTTGGAACATGAATTCCAAAGGGCTGTACCTGTTTCATCCCTGGGTCCCCAGCCTGCGGCTCGGGGCGAGGCACACAGTGGGTTCTTTACAGGTATCACCCCGCATGAGTTTCTTATGACTGCTGCAAGGAATTACTGCACACTGGTTGGTTTTAAGCAACATGTATTATCTTGACGTTCTGGAGGTCAGAAGCCCAACACAGGTCTCACAGGCTACAATCAGGGTGTCCACAGAATGGCCCTCCCTCTTGATATTTCTAATTTTTTTTTGAGGGGGGCCTGCCATGGGGCATGCGGGATCTTAGTTCTCCGCCTCCTGCCCAGCCAGGGATTGAACCTGTGCCCCTGCAGTGGAACCAGAGTCCTAAACACTGAATCCCTAGGCAAGTCTTGCCTTTTTAACATTCTAGAAAGAATCCCTTCTCTTATCTTTTCCAGCTTCTAAAGCCCCACCCCACGACCGCACTCCTTGGCTTGTGGTCCCTTCCTCCATCTTGGGAGCAAACAGCGGCACCCCTTTCCACCTCTCTCTGCCTCTACCTCGGTGGTCACCCCTCCTCCTCTGACGCTGATCCTCCTGCCGTGTTTACCCACTCCTTGCGACCCCATGGATGGTAGCCCCACCAGGCTCCTCTGTCCATGAGATTTTCCAGGCAAGAATACTGGAGTGGGTTGCCATTTCCTCTTCTGGGGGATCGATCTTCCCAACTGAGGGCTAGAACCTGCAGTCTCCTGGGACTCCTGCATTGGCAGGCACGTTCCTTACCTACTAGCCACCTTGGCTGCCCCTTTGGTCCTCCTGCCTTCCTCTTATAAGGGCTCTTGTGACACTGGGCCCACCTGGGTCACCCATGATCCTTTCCCCATCTTAAGATCCTTAATCTCACTTCCAAGTCCCTTCCACTCTACAAAGTTACCTATTCACAAGTTTCAGAGATCAGGATGGGGACATTTTTGGCAGAGGGCCTTGTTCGACTGATCAAGGAGGTAAGCGTTTTTATTCTTGTTCCCACTTGAGAGATGCAAAAACTGAGGCTCAGGGAGGCGACATCATGCGCCCAGGCTTACCCAGTAAATCAGTACCAAGCACTGTGGCCTTTCCCCCTGCATCTGCCAAATCCATCCCTTTGGGGAGGGATGTGGGGCCATAGGAGAGGCAAGAGTGGAGGGGCTGGCGGTGAGGTAGGGGGAGCGGGGGGATGGAGGAACGGGTGTCTTGCCCTACCCTGGGGGCTTCCCCGGACACCCCAGTCAATCCAGTAAGAGGCCCTGGGATCCCGGGGGTTTCCTGCAATTCTGGGGACAGAGGTGGAGGCTGGAAAGGCCAGGCTATCTGTCCCAAGGTTACTTCCTTGGAAAAAGGGGTGACGGGCAGGGCTGTTCCATGCAGGAAAGCTTGGCTGGGCTTCAAGGTCACCTCTGACTTGCTGATTCAACCCAGGAGAGTGAGGTCGTGGTCACCAAGGGGCCATTGGTGGGACACCTCCCAGTAAAGAGTTAAAGGGTGGCCAGAGGGTCTTTTCTGTCCCCAGCCCCTGCTTCCCAGCACAAGCCCCAGCTCACTCCTTCCCTTTTTGCCGGTTGTTTTATCTTGGGAGCAAACAGCGGCACCCCTTTCCACCTCTCTCTGCCTCTACCTCGGTGGTCACCCCTCCTCCTCTGACGCTGATCCTCCTGCCGTGTTTACCCACTCCTTGCGACCCCATGGATGGTAGCCCCACCAGGCTCCTCTGTCCATGAGATTTTCCAGGCAAGAATACTGGAGTGGGTTGCCATTTCCTCTTCTGGGGGATCGATCTTCCCAACTGAGGGCTAGAACCTGCAGTCTCCTGGGACTCCTGCATTGGCAGGCACGTTCCTTACCTACTAGCCACCTTGGCTGCCCCTTTGGTCCTCCTGCCTTCCTCTTATAAGGGCTCTTGTGACACTGGGCCCACCTGGGTCACCCATGATCCTTTCCCCATCTTAAGATCCTTAATCTCACTTCCAAGTCCCTTCCACTCTACAAAGTTACCTATTCACAAGTTTCAGAGATCAGGATGGGGACATTTTTGGCAGAGGGCCTTGTTCGACTGATCAAGGAGGTAAGCGTTTTTATTCTTGTTCCCACTTGAGAGATGCAAAAACTGAGGCTCAGGGAGGCGACATCATGCGCCCAGGCTTACCCAGTAAATCAGTACCAAGCACTGTGGCCTTTCCCCCTGCATCTGCCAAATCCATCCATTTGGGGAGGGGATGTGGGGCCATAGGAGAGGCAAGAGTGGAGGGGCTGGCGGTGAGGTAGGGGGAGCGGGGGGATGGAGGAACGGGTGTCTTGCCCTACCCTGGGGGCTTCCCCGGACACCCCAGTCAATCCAGTAAGAGGCCCTGGGATCCCGGGGGTTTCCTGCAATTCTGGGGACAGAGGTGGAGGCTGGAAAGGCCAGGCTATCTGTCCCAAGGTTACTTCCTTGGAAAAAGGGGTGACGGGCAGGGCTGTTCCATGCAGGAAAGCTTGGCTGGGCTTCAAGGTCACCTCTGACTTGCTGATTCAACCCAGGAGAGTGAGGTCGTGTGGTCACTCAAGGGGCCATTGGTGGGGACACCTCCCAGTAAAGAGTTAAAGGGTGGCCAGAGGGGTCTTTTCTGTCCCCAGCCCCCTGCTTCCCAGCACAAGCCCCAGCTCACTCCTTCGGCTCAACACGAAGGAGCTGGGGACTACATTTCTAGAGTGTTCCACCTCCAATCTCACCACATGGACGCACCACCTTGGCTCTGCACTCAGCTCTGCACAGAACTAAATGCTGCCAGCCTGTCACTCTCTGGCGGAGTTTGCACTGGCGATCCTGGGAGAGCCTCCAGGTTCCCAGGACGGGAGTGCTGGGGAAAACTTTGGGAGTGCAGGGTAAATTCAGATCAAAAGTCCCCACTTGATAAAGTCAGGCTGTGTGCTCCCCACACACCAACCCCCAAGTGGGCTCAGCCACGCCCTCTACTTCCCAACACCCTCTCTCGAAAAGCCCTCTTTCCCCAGCTCCACTGCCAGAGCTGAAATCCCATTGTTCTTCCACAGCCCATCTTCTCTGGATGTATTTCCTGAGCTCCGCCCCCCGCCCCCGCAGAACCTGGGGGCCCGAGACAGAAGGAACCTGCTTATCAGATCCGGCTGCCCCTCTCCCTTCTGTCTCAGGGCCTGGGTCAGGCGGCCTGCAGTCTCTTAGGGCGACAGTCCCTTCAAGGAACAGAGCCAGTGAGGCAGCCTCTCGGCCGAGTCCCTCTCCTGGGGACGCAGGTGGCTCCTTCAAGGGCATCCCAAGTCACTCCTCCACGCATTCCTCAGTCGAGTCACTGGTCGCATCGTCCCGGGGGGTAGGGATGGGTTTTGATTCACTGCTGTGGGCTGTACAGAGGAGCCCCTAGCCCAACGGTCAAGGTTGGGGGCTGAGGATTCCCAGGTGATGCAGTGGTAAAGAATCCACCTGCCAGGGGCTTCCCGGACACCCCAGTCAATCCAGTAAGAGGCCCTGGGATCCCGGGGGTTTCCTGCAATTCTGGGGACAGAGGTGGAGGCTGGAAAGGCCAGGCTATCTGTCCCAAGGTTACTTCCTTGGAAAAAGGGGTGACGGGCAGGGCTGTTCCATGCAGGAAAGCTTGGCTGGGCTTCAAGGTCACCTCTGACTTGCTGATTCAACCCAGGAGAGTGAGGTCGTGTGGTCACTCAAGGGGCCATTGGTGGGGACACCTCCCAGTAAAGAGTTAAAGGGTGGCCAGAGGGGTCTTTTCTGTCCCCAGCCCCCTGCTTCCCAGCACAAGCCCCAGCTCACTCCTTCGGCTCAACACGAAGGAGCTGGGGACTACATTTCTAGAGTGTTCCACCTCCAATCTCACCACATGGACGCACCACCTTGGCTCTGCACTCAGCTCTGCACAGAACTAAATGCTGCCAGCCTGTCACTCTCTGGCGGAGTTTGCACTGGCGATCCTGGGAGAGCCTCCAGGTTCCCAGGACGGGAGTGCTGGGGAAAACTTTGGGAGTGCAGGGTAAATTCAGATCAAAAGTCCCCACTTGATAAAGTCAGGCTGTGTGCTCCCCACACACCAACCCCCAAGTGGGCTCAGCCACGCCCTCTACTTCCCAACACCCTCTCTCGAAAAGCCCTCTTTCCCCAGCTCCACTGCCAGAGCTGAAATCCCATTGTTCTTCCACAGCCCATCTTCTCTGGATGTATTTCCTGAGCTCCGCCCCCCGCCCCCGCAGAACCTGGGGGCCCGAGACAGAAGGAACCTGCTTATCAGATCCGGCTGCCCCTCTCCCTTCTGTCTCAGGGCCTGGGTCAGGCGGCCTGCAGTCTCTTAGGGCGACAGTCCCTTCAAGGAACAGAGCCAGTGAGGCAGCCTCTCGGCCGAGTCCCTCTCCTGGGGACGCAGGTGGCTCCTTCAAGGGCATCCCAAGTCACTCCTCCACGCATTCCTCAGTCGAGTCACTGGTCGCATCGTCCCGGGGGGTAGGGATGGGTTTTGATTCACTGCTGTGGCCCCCGTGCTGTACAGAGGAGCCCCCTAGCCCAAGGCAGGTGACACACTGGGTTTGGGAGGACCCCTGAGGATTCCCAGGTGATGCAGTGGTAAAGAATCCACCTGCCTATGCCGGAGACACAGGAGATGAGGGTTCACTCCCTGGGACAGGAAGATCCCCCGGAGAAGGAAATGGCAACCCACTCCGGTATTCTTGCCTGGAAAGGTCCATGGACAGAGAAGCTTGTCAGGAAGACAGCCCATGGGGCTGCAAAGAGTCGGACACGACTGAGCACACATGCACACGCAGGCCCCTGAGGTCAGGGTCACTCACATGAATTACATCAGCGTCTCTGAGATCAAGCTCAGAACAGAAGCAGGAGCCAAGATTTATTTTCTCATTTATGGACGCTCCCTCCGGCTGCAGAGGAAATTCACAACATCTTCGACGCCGCTCCTCGGGGCTAACTGTACACGTAAATCAGACCGCTCCGTCCCTGAATCGCCGGACTTTGGTTAGGGAGGGCGATGGGGTCCGATCTCAGCGCAGAGGAGCGGGAGTAGACTAGGTGAGGCCCAAGGGCGAGGGGCTGCCGCGAGTTTGGAGCGGAGGTCCCCGGGTGCAGTTACTGGCCTATGCTGTGGGTGGCGCAATGGCTCTCATCTAGGGGGCGGGGATTCGTGGTGGTGGGCGGAGTCAGAAGGGTGAGAGGCTCAGGCGATTGGACAAGAGCCAGTGGGCGTGGCTCTGGGCCGGGGGCCGGGTCAGCAGCTGAGCCTCTTCTCGCAGATCCAGTTGCGATGTATTCCTTTGAGTTCCGCTCCCCCCCGCAGAACCTGGGGGCCCGAGACAGAAGGAACCTGCTTATCAGATCCGGCTGCCCCTCTCCCTTCTGTCTCAGGGCCTGGGTCAGGCGGCCTGCAGTCTCTTAGGGCGACAGTCCCTTCAAGGAACAGAGCCAGTGAGGCAGCCTCTCGGCCGAGTCCCTCTCCTGGGGACGCAGGTGGCTCCTTCAAGGGCATCCCAAGTCACTCCTCCACGCATTCCTCAGTCGAGTCACTGGTCGCATCGTCCCGGGGGGTAGGGATGGGTTTTGATTCACTGCTGTGGCCCCCGTGCTGTACAGAGGAGCCCCCTAGCCCAAGGCAGGTGACACACTGGGTTTGGGAGGACCCCTGAGGATTCCCAGGTGATGCAGTGGTAAAGAATCCACCTGCCTATGCCGGAGACACAGGAGATGAGGGTTCACTCCCTGGGACAGGAAGATCCCCCGGAGAAGGAAATGGCAACCCACTCCGGTATTCTTGCCTGGAAAGGTCCATGGACAGAGAAGCTTGTCAGGAAGACAGCCCATGGGGCTGCAAAGAGTCGGACACGACTGAGCACACATGCACACGCAGGCCCCTGAGGTCAGGGTCACTCACATGAATTACATCAGCGTCTCTGAGATCAAGCTCAGAACAGAAGCAGGAGCCAAGATTTATTTTCTCATTTATGGACGCTCCCTCCGGCTGCAGAGGAAATTCACAACATCTTCGACGCCGCTCCTCGGGGCTAACTGTACACGTAAATCAGACCGCTCCGTCCCTGAATCGCCGGACTTTGGTTAGGGAGGGCGATGGGGTCCGATCTCAGCGCAGAGGAGCGGGAGTAGACTAGGTGAGGCCCAAGGGCGAGGGGCTGCCGCGAGTTTGGAGCGGAGGTCCCCGGGTGCAGTTACTGGCCTATGCTGTGGGTGGCGCAATGGCTCTCATCTAGGGGGCGGGGATTCGTGGTGGTGGGCGGAGTCAGAAGGGTGAGAGGCTCAGGCGATTGGACAAGAGCCAGTGGGCGTGGCTCTGGGCCGGGGGCCGGGTCAGCAGCTGAGCCTCTTCTCGCAGATCCAGTTGTCGTTTATATTGGTACAGGGTGCATCGTTCCACAGCCCCGTGCGGAGCATCATAACGCAGTCCTCGCTCTGCCTGGAGTCATTGGGTTCCCCCTGATTCCAGTAGCTGCATGGGGTTGGCGGGGATGTTGCTGGGAGGCTAGGTTGAGGACGGCCCCGGGGTCCGGCCTTTCATTCCGAGTTCTAGCCTGTTCATTGCTTGAGTCTAACCCTGACATCCTGAGAATCTAACCTGAGCACGTACCTGGAAGATGACTTTCTCGGCCCAGAATTTAACCCTAGTCCGTTCCTGGGGTCCGGCCCGCCCCTCCCTAGGGAGATCCTACGATCTGGCTGAAGCACTTCCCCTAGGATCCGAACGGTCAGCCTCCCCGAGTCCCTTCTCTCACCTGAAGCTGAGCGAGACGCCGTCCACCCACTGGTAGCCCCGGATCCTGCCCGCGGTGCGCACGGCCCTGAGGCCCAGCCAGTAACCGAGGCCACGCGTATTCCGACTCAGGAAGCCCTGGGCAGTCAGGAAGAGTGAGCCCGCAGCATCCGGCCCGGCGGGCGCCCACCACCCCGGGCCACGGCCCCTCAGGTAAACGCCTTCTCTCCGCCCTCTCCCCGCCCCTAGACACCCGGGGGCTTCGCACCTGCTCATCCAGGCCCTCGATTATCACCAGGTGCGCGCCGGAGCTCTGGCAGTGCTGCTGCGCCTCTGCCCACGGGGCCCGCAGCGTGGAGAAAAAGTAACAGGAGCCTCGGAATGGCAGCCACGACTCGGGGCACTCGTTGCAGGAGCCTGAGGGGAGCGAGGGCCAAAGAGGTGCTGTGCTCCCAAGTGGAGCAGACGGAGAGGACTGGGGAGGGGGATGTTGGATCCCAGCACCCAGGAGTGGAGCCCCTGAGACCTGGCCAAGGTCAAAGGGCCGGACCAGTCGGCTCAGGGAAGCCCTCCCCGCCCGTCCCGGCTTGCTCACTGTTTCCGAGCCGGGCTAGCTCCAGCGCCCGGAAGAGCTCAGTGCGGATGGTCCCACGGTCCCTACCGGCTTCAGCCAAGCTCTTGGTCACTGCGAGGGAGAAGGAGTCCAGATTATAGCCAGGGTCAGGATCAGGGGGAGCGTCATGATTAGTTAAGGTCAGCATCCACGTCCCTGGTCGGAGACCAAGGTCAAAAACCACATTACGGTTAGAGCCGAGTAGGGTGCTTTGTGGTTGGGGTTAGGACCTGCAGTGAAGGTTCGTGTCCAGAGATGAGGGTCAGGATGGAGGACACGGTTGGGGTCAATGGTCAGGATCACGGGATGGGGGTGGGGGTGTACACAGAAGGGTCCAGATGAATCTAGGGTCCGGTAAGAGCCCGGGGGAGGGATCAGGGACAGTGGCCCTGTCCCACTCTCACCGTGCTCGCTCAGTTCTTTCAGGGCGCTCTCTTGCTGCAGCAGCTTCGACTGGGCCTCTCCGAGCTGGTTGGTCACCGTCTGCAGCTGCGCCTGCGTCCCCTGGCCTGGGGGTTTGGGGATGCACGAGGAGAGATGGGAGCCCGACGTCTGAGGCCGGCCCGCCAAGTTGCTACCTGCCAGGAGCCGGCTCGCCGGCGCTCACCTCCCGGGTCGCTGCCGCAAGCCCCGCCCCCGCCCCCGGCTCACTCACAGCACTTATTGCAGACTCCGACCTTCTCCTTCAGGACCTCCACCGCCGCCGTCTGTTTGGAGGCTGGAACGATCCCCCGTCCGCCCCCACACACGCCGGGTCACCCTCGGGGACTCACGGGACCCCGCCCAACTCCAGAGCCAGCCCCGCGGATCCCCAGGCTCCCGCCCGCGACCCTGGCGCCAGGGTCCCAGACCCTTTGTCCCCGACCTCTGGCAAGAGCCTCTGTTCTGCACGTACCGTTGGCGTTCAGCAGGTCCTGGTGGGCAAGGAGCGCCCTGCGCTCGGTGGAGGCTGCGGAGAGAGGGCTTGGAAAGTCTCCCCTGGCCGCCCCCCTCCCTCTGGGGGTGCAGGGACAGGAATCACCGGGTGCACCGAGTGGGCAGACAGGCGTGCAGCGCACACGTGCACACACGCCTACGGGGTGGGGGGCGGAATACTTTCACTGGCGCACAGGCGCACACCCGTGGGTGCACACAACCTCTGAGGGTGTTCACACTCAGACCGAGGCTGAGGTCCCGGACCTGGCGGGTGTGCCCTGAGGCAGAGAAGACGTCTATGTTGGGGGAAGGAGGGGGCTGCCCCCGACCTTCCCCATCATCCACCACTCACCTTTGGAAAACAGGACGCTGAGAATGAAGGCCCACAGGACCGTGACAGCCACCAGAGCCAAGGCCAGGAAGAGGGGTCTCTGTCCCCAGCGGCCCCAGTGCCCTGGGACAACACAGATGGACCCCTGAGATCCTCCTGCACCAGAACCACCCGGGATCCCTGGGCCCCAAGGACTGAGCCCCGGATCACTTGGATTTCTCCCAGGAAACAGGTTCAGAGAGGTCCAGTAACTTGCCTGTGGTCACAAAGCCTCTAAGAGGCAGGGCTGGCATTTGAATCCAAGCCCAGCAGACGCTAAGACCTGTGGAGTCTCCCCTGGGCCCACTGCCTAAGCCCTCTCCTGGCCGACCCTCTCCCTTTCCCCTCACGTGTGCTAGGTCGTTTCAGTCGCGTCCGACAGGGCCGTAAGGCCGTACGTAGCCCGCCAGGCTCCTCCGTCCATGGGATTTCCCAGGCAAGAATACTGGAAGGGATTGCCATGCCCTCCTCCAAGGGATCTTCCTGCCCCAGGGATCAAACCCCTATCTCCTGCAAAAGCAGGCAGATTCTTTACCACTAGTGCCACCTGGGAAGCCCCTCCGTGCCCCCATCAAACCCCAAATCCCTGGCTAGAGAGAGGCCCAAGGGAACCTCTGAGGCAGCCCCGCTGCGCGTACCTCCGGGGACCTCGTCCTGCCTGCCGTCCCATTTGTCGTACCCGACAGTGTCCATGGTGAGCAGGCGCCCAGCTCTGGGAGTAGATATAAAAGCCCCATCCCTTCCCCCACCCACCCACCTCTTCCTTCCTTCCCATCTTCCTGGTATCAATTCCTGGTACTGAGAATCACTGACCAATCATAGACAGGGACCCTTTCTGGGCTAGCCTGGACTGGAGTCAGGGTGCGGTGGGGAGGGGAAGTAGGGAGTTGTGGGGAGGGGTGGAAGCAGTGGGAGGAAGGGGAAGAGTGAAGTGTGTGCGTGAGTGTGTGCGTGCGTGCGTGTGTCCCGCTCCCCGGGCTGTGCTGGGGCTTTGCTTTGGAGCCCACTCTGCATCTTAGAGGGCTGGCATTGATCTTCCTTCAGAAAGAGGCAGCATGAACCCAGTCAAGTTCAAGGCTGCTCCCTTTGGGTCCCTGAGAAAGCCCCTTCAGGTGTGCCCCCTACCCCACCCCCCATGCCAGCTGCCCCTTCCTCCTCAGTCCCCTGCGGGTGCCCGCCGGAAGTTGTATCTGACCCTGACCTTCATTCCATCCTCTTCAGCCAGAAGGGAGAAGACTGCCCAGTGCTGACAGGCAATCAACTAAGCTTCTGGACTCTATGATTAGGGGTGCGTGTGTGTGTGTGTGTAGGGGTCCACATGCAGCTTCTAGAAGCCTCTGTTTTTCTCCTCTGTGTAAACGGGGAGACTGACAAGGCCTCCCTTCCAAGGGACGCTGTGATAAAGAAATGAAGTAATATGTGGCACCGTCCCAAAGGCACAAGGCCCTCCAGATGTCATCAATCAAGGGACTGAGGCTATGTCAATGCCCCAGAGAAGCAAATTGCTTGCTTCTTGGAGTCAGCATTCCAAGGAGGAGGGAAGAGACAGACAGACATTAATGACCATAATTAAAAGATACGCTGAATAACCTACGGGCTCTCAGTTCCAGGTAATTCATCGCCCCCTCCGCAGGGATACGGACCAATGTCAGGAGGTATGTGTGGTTGTCACAGTTGATGGGGGAGCTACTGGCATCTGGCGGGCTGGGACCCAAGACGCTGCTTAACACCCTGCCATGCGCGGGACAGGCCCCCACAGCAAAGACTGATCCGTCCCCAGTGTTCACGTGCTGAGGGTGAGGCTCAGACGCGGGTCAAAAAATCACAAGCAGGACTTCCCTGGTGGTCCAGTCGACGGGAATCTGCCTGCCAGTGAGGGAGACACAGGTTGGATCCCCGGTCTGGGAAGGTTCCACATGCCACAGAGCAACTAAGCCTGTGTGCCCCAACTACTGAGCCTGCATGCTGCAACTACGGAGCCCCCGGCACCCGGGTTCCACAACAAGAGAAGCCACCACACAGAGAAGCCTGCGCTCCACAACTAGAGAGGATCCCCCACTTGCTTCAACTAGAGAAAAGCCCATGCAGCAATAAAGACCCAGCACAGCCAAAAATAAATCAATGAATTAATTTTAAAACATTTTTTTAAAGCACAATGAACTTATTTACAAAACAGGAACTGACTCACAGTCTTAGAGAACAAACTTAGGGTTACCAGAGCGGAAGGGGAAAGGGATAGTCAGGGGATTTGCGACTGACATTTAAACACAGTTGTCTTTAAAATGGTTAACCAGCAAGACTGGCCGTATACCACGGGACACTCTGTACCAACTGAACTGAGAAAGGATTCGTAAAAGAACAGATTTGTGGGAATGGTGTATCCAAATCACTTTTCTGTAAGCCTGAAACTAGCATTGGTAACCCACTGTACTCCAAACTAAAATGAAAAGGTTTTAAAATATAAAGAAAAATATAAAACAAACCACAAAAAACATCACAAGTGTTACCAACAGAAGGGAAGACAAATGAAGTTGAATAAAGAGCTCTGGACTGCCAGGCTGACCAGGGGTCCCTCACTGAAAAGGAAAAAAAAATTCTGTTTTTTGTTAGGAGTACGATGCACATGGTGCCCCCCTCACAGGCGCTGAGACACATTCTACCTTCTCACCTCCTGTCAACAGCTCTCAGGAATACAACCCTTAACCACATCGGGGTGTAACATTTTTATCTGATGCCCAGTCTCTCAACGTGCTTCAGGCGGGAGCGAGAGACGACACGATCACATAAAATGAGAAGATGAGAGAATTTTTTTTAGAGGAAGACACTCATTAGTGTAACTTGGAGTCACGTGTTCTGCCCCGTCTCCCAAAGCTCCCCAAAGGGATTCAGCCCCCGGGGCCCACCGCTCACCTACGCCTGAGCACATCCAGCACTGGCGCTTTCCCTTTTCTTCTCCTGCCCTTTTATTCCTCCAGGGCCTTCTAGATTCACCTCCCAGGTAAACTACAGGTCCTTGACTCCACAGGATCTGCGTCTGGGGTGCCCCAAAGGCTCCTGGGCTGTTTCAAGAGACCAGGAGATTGTTCAACCTCATGTCCATTGAGTCAGTGATGCTAGTCAACCACCTCACCCTCTGCTGCCCTCTTCTCCTCCTGCTCCTTCCCAGTATCAGCATCTTTTCCAGTGAGTCGGCTAGTTGCATCAGCTGGCCTGCTCAGCAGCATCCGTTCCCCCAGTTTCGGATGCTTATCTCCTTGCAGGACCCCCCTCTGTAAAAAAGCACAGACAAAAAGGAACTGACTCACAGTCTTAGAGAACAAACTTAGGGTTACCAGAGCGGAAGGGGAAAGGGATAGTCAGGGGATTTGCGACTGACATTTAAACACAGTTGTCTTTAAAATGGTTAACCAGCAAGACTGGCCGTATACCACGGGACACTCTGTACCAACTGAACTGAGAAAGGATTCGTAAAAGAACAGATTTGTGGGAATGGTGTATCCAAATCACTTTTCTGTAAGCCTGAAACTAGCATTGGTAACCCACTGTACTCCAAACTAAAATGAAAAGGTTTTAAAATATAAAGAAAAATATAAAACAAACCACAAAAAACATCACAAGTGTTACCAACAGAAGGGAAGACAAATGAAGTTGAATAAAGAGCTCTGGACTGCCAGGCTGACCAGGGGTCCCTCACTGAAAAGGAAAAAAAAATTCTGTTTTTTGTTAGGAGTACGATGCACATGGTGCCCCCCTCACAGGCGCTGAGACACATTCTACCTTCTCACCTCCTGTCAACAGCTCTCAGGAATACAACCCTTAACCACATCGGGGTGTAACATTTTTATCTGATGCCCAGTCTCTCACCGTGCTTCAGGCGGGAGTGAGAGAGACGTACACGATCACATAAAATGAGAAGATGAGAGAATTTTTTTTAGAGGAAGACACTCATTAGTGTAACTTGGAGTCACGTGTTCTGCCCCGTCTCCCAAAGCTCCCCAAAGGGATTCAGCCCCCGGGGCCCACCGCTCACCTACGCCTGAGCACATCCAGCACTGGCGCTTTCCCTTTTCTTCTCCTGCCCTTTTATTCCTCCAGGGCCTTCTAGATTCACCTCCCAGGTAAACTACAGGTCCTTGACTCCACAGGATCTGCGTCTGGGGTGCCCCAAAGGCTCCTGGGCTGTTTCAAGAGACCAGGAGATTGTTCAACCTCATGTCCATTGAGTCAGTGATGCTAGTCAACCACCTCACCCTCTGCTGCCCTCTTCTCCTCCTGCGCACACTCCTTCCCAGTATCAGCATCTTTTCCAGTGAGTCGGCTAGTTGCATCAGCTGGCCAAAGGATTAGAGCTTCAGTTTCAGCATCCGTCCCTCCACTATTCAGGGCTGATTTGCTTTCGGATGGACTGGTTTGATCTCCTTGCAGCCCAAGGGCCCCTCGAGAGTCTTCTCCAGCACCATAATTTGAAAGCATTCTTAGTGGTCACTAAAAGGAGAATGATCGGGCTTCCCTGGTGGCCCAGTGGGTAAAGACTCCGCCTTGAGTGCAAGGGGCGCCGGTTCGATCCCTGGCCGGGGAAGATCCTACGTGCTGTGAAGCGGCTGGACTGGTTTATCCAATTAGGAGCCAGCGCTCTGGAGCGCACGCGCCCGAAGCTGGTACTCTGCAACAAGAGAAGCCACTGTGATGGGAGGCCCACATGGGCCAAAAGATGGATGAAAATAAATGGATAAAAAAATCAATAAAAGAGGCCAAAAAAAGGAGAATTATTGGGGAGAAGATAAAACAGAATTGCTGCAACTTCATGTGGCTAGAAAGCCTGGCTTTGCTCCATGACGAGTGAGAGACTACCTGGAGGAGAAGGTGGTCCCGGGGGCCACCAGCAACAAAAGTCCTCGTGACTCGTCCAACTGTTCTGTCATTCCAGCACAAGCACCAGACTGATTCCCGGCGAGCCAGGAAAGGAGCCATCCATGGAACTGTGAAAATAAGACATTAATTTAAGACCCTAGAAGTAGGGTGATTTGTTATCTTTGTTATCTTTGCGTAGAGAACTGAAACAGTCAAAACATAAACAAACACACCCTTGCATGATAAGCAAACGGGTGTCTGGGGAGAGGATGGCGGGGACCCCTTTCCCCAGGCCGTGGGGTATGTCAGAGAACGTTCCAAGACTGAGAGCAGATGAGTTCATTCTCTTTTAGAAGTTGCTTTTATTTATTTAGGCCACTTCTATTGGTCTTTCATTTCCATCTTTGTTCTTTGGCCCATGTGGGCCTCCCATCGCAGTGGCCTCTGTTGTCGCGGAGCACCGGCTCTGGGCGCATGCGCTCCAGAGCTCCGGCTCGGTGATTGGACACATGGGTCCAGCCGCTCCGCGGCACATGGGATCTTCCCAGGCCAGGGATCCAACCGGCGCCCCTTGCACTGCAAGGCGGTGTCCTTACCCACTAGGCCACCGGGGAAGCCCAGACGGGTTCTCTTTTCCTTTCGACGGTGGACATTCTTAGAAGTATGGCCCTCTTCGGCAGAATCTCAGCCGTCGCTCAGACCTCGCTCCAATCACCTGGCTTCAGGCACTGCAGCTTCTCTAGTGACCCAGACTGACCACTGCCACCACTGCTTCTTGGCACTGGGATCCCTAGGTGGCCACGCCACCCTTTCTGTGGTTTCTGGGACCTGCTCAGCTGGTGCCCATGCTACCCTATTGCAGACCCTTTGCTTGGCACCGGAGATTCAGCAGTGGACAGAATTGGTCAAAACTCGTGTTTTCATGGGCATCGCCATCTCGTGGAAGAGAAAACAGGAAGCACATGTGTGTGCACCATTATTGTAATGGCATCGAGCGATACGTACACTGTCCTCTACTATCCCACCAAGGGAGGAAGAGCAAATATGTGGGGTAATGCAAGAGGAAGTGACTTGGGATAGCTGTTCTCGGATAGTTAGGAACGATCTTCTGAAAACGCAACATTTCTTTGGGAAGTGCTTTGACAGTTCTTCAGTCAGTGAAACATAGTATTACCATGTGACCCAGCGATTTCCAAGAAAAAGGAAAACACATACCCACATAAAAACTTTAACATGAATGATCATAGCAGCATGATTCATAGTAACCAAAAAGTGGAAGGAAGCCAAACGTCCATCAACTGACACGTGAACAAAAGCAGCAGAGTACATTTAAACAATGAACTGTCCTAGCCTGAACAAGACTGAAATCCTGATACGGGCTATGATGTGGGTGCACCTGAAAAACATTATGCTACATGCAAGAAGCCAAATATAAAAGAACATATACTGTATGATTCCATGTGTAAGAAATATCCAGAAGAGGCAAATCTATTGAGGCAGAAAATACACTGGCGGTTGCCTAAATCTGGGAGTGGGCCTTCCCAGGTGGCTCAGTGGTAAAGAACCTGCCTTCCAATGCAAAAGACTCAGGTTCGATCCCTGGGTGGAGAATATCCTCTGGAGAAGGAAATGGCAACGCACTCCAGTATCTTTGTCTGGGAAATCCCATGTATAGAGGAGCCTGGCAGGCTATAGTCTATGGGGTCACCAAAACTTGGACACAACTGAGCAACTAAACAACAACAACAAAGCCTAGAAGTGATGGGGAAAACTGGAGGGTGCTGGTTACAGGGCATGGGGTTTCTTTTAGGGAATATGGACAGTTCTCACATTGGTTGTGGTGATGGATGCACGACAGTGTGAATGTCATAAAAACCACGTCATTGTAAGGGTGAAATATATAATATGTGAATGCAGAAAGAGGTGAGAGAGAGGGGAAGTTAAGAATGGAGTGGGGGGAGGGAAGAAAGAAGGAAGAAAGGAAGGAAGAGGCAACATTTAAGCACAGATATAAATGAAACAAGGGAATAGCCTGAACATATTGGAGGAAGCACACTTCAACCAAAGGGAACAGCAGGTGCAAAGTCTGGGGTATTTCCTCTCACTTATTTAACAAACGTTTATTTAACGCCTCCTAAGTGCCAGATACAGTCCTAGGAGCTGTGGATGTCGAAAAGAAGCAGCTGTGATCTCTGCCCTCATAGAAAGTCACACATGAAACCAAGAATTCCAATTACTATATTACTAGAACAAAACGGTCCATAAATTCGTTCCTTTTTCTAATCAACGGAAAACCACCAGCGATTTCCAAGAAAAAGGAAAACACATACCCACATAAAAACTTTAACATGAATGATCATAGCAGCATGATTCATAGTAAC
Source organism: Tragulus kanchil (assembly GCA_022376925.1). Lineage (NCBI taxonomy): Eukaryota > Metazoa > Chordata > Mammalia > Artiodactyla > Tragulidae > Tragulus > Tragulus kanchil. Next base: position 6,695,785 of record JAIOJX010000029.1, read on the forward strand.
CAAAAAGTGGAAGGAAGCCAAACGTCCATCAACTGACACGTGAACAAAAGCAGCAGAGTACATTTAAACAATGAACTGTCCTAGCCTGAACAAGACTGAAATCCTGATACGGGCTATGATGTGGGTGCACCTGAAAAACATTATGCTACATGCAAGAAGCCAAATATAAAAGAACATATACTGTATGATTCCATGTGTAAGAAATATCCAGAAGAGGCAAATCTATTGAGGCAGAAAATACACTGGCGGTTGCCTAAATCTGGGAGTGGGCCTTCCCAGGTGGCTCAGTGGTAAAGAACCTGCCTTCCAATGCAAAAGACTCAGGTTCGATCCCTGGGTGGAGAATATCCTCTGGAGAAGGAAATGGCAACGCACTCCAGTATCTTTGTCTGGGAAATCCCATGTATAGAGGAGCCTGGCAGGCTATAGTCTATGGGGTCACCAAAACTTGGACACAACTGAGCAACTAAACAACAACAACAAAGCCTAGAAGTGATGGGGAAAACTGGAGGGTGCTGGTTACAGGGCATGGGGTTTCTTTTAGGGAATATGGACAGTTCTCACATTGGTTGTGGTGATGGATGCACGACAGTGTGAATGTCATAAAAACCACGTCATTGTAAGGGTGAAATATATAATATGTGAATGCAGAAAGAGGTGAGAGAGAGGGGAAGTTAAGAATGGAGTGGGGGGAGGGAAGAAAGAAGGAAGAAAGGAAGGAAGAGGCAACATTTAAGCACAGATATAAATGAAACAAGGGAATAGCCTGAACATATTGGAGGAAGCACACTTCAACCAAAGGGAACAGCAGGTGCAAAGTCTGGGGTATTTCCTCTCACTTATTTAACAAACGTTTATTTAACGCCTCCTAAGTGCCAGATACAGTCCTAGGAGCTGTGGATGTCGAAAAGAAGCAGCTGTGATCTCTGCCCTCATAGAAAGTCACACATGAAACCAAGAATTCCAATTACTATATTACTAGAACAAAACGGTCCATAAATTCGTTCCTTTTTCTAATCAACGGCTTTCTCTCTTACTTTCCTGATGCACAAACAGCTCAGATTTTCCCTCCTTTCTCTTGGACTGTCCAAGAATCTTTAGCAACCCTACAAACCAAACGTGGGAGAAGTAGCAGAAAGGCTTCCACCTCAAGTAGAGATTGGGTCTTTTTCAGCCCACTCTTGCAGCTTCTTTCCAAACCACACAGTGGCGCTACTGAAGAATTTGGGCTGACCAGTGAGATGGGGAGCCTTCCGGATCCAGGTACCCAGAAGCCAAAGCAGTGTTTCTGCAGGATGTGTACGCTCTTTCCTGGGAACACATTCCTTTTTTTCCAGTGGTCATGTAAGGATGTGAGAGTTGGACCATAAAGAAGTCTGAGCCCTGAAGAATTGATGCCTTCAAACTGTGGTGCTGGAGAAGACTCTTGAGAGTCCCTTGGACTGCAAGGAGATCAAACCAGTCCATCCTAAAGGAAACCCACCCTGCATATTCTTTGGAAGGACGGATGCTGAAGCTGAAGTTCCAATACTTCGGCCACCTGATACGAAGAGACAACTCATTGGAAAAGACCCTGACACTGGGAAAGATGGAAGACAGAAAGGGCGACCAGAGCATAACAGAGGATGAGATGGTTGGAGGGTATCGCTGAGTCAATGAACATGAGTTCAAGCAAGCTCTGGGAGATAGGGAAGGTTAGGGAAGCCTGGTGTGCTGCTGTCCATGGGGTCACAGAGGTCAGACGCAACGGAGTGGCTGAACTGAAGGGACACATGGATTGAGACACAGACTGATACACGCCATCCAAGGAACTCATTATCTAAAGTTTCACACAAATTCATTGAACAGATATTTAATGACTGCCTACACTGGCCTCTCGTGAATTCAGTTAACAAATATTTCTTGAATGCCTGCTATGCGCCATGCCTTGTGGAAGGTCACGTCATGGCAAAAACAACAGTCAATCCCAGCCGAGTTGGCTCTAAATGTAAATATTTGGAAAGCAAAGTATTGGGGATAATATCCAGGTAGAAAGTATTTCTTAGCCAAAATATTGAGAAAATAAGAAAAAAAATGACTAATCAGCCACATTTTCTTTTCTAAAATGTATATTTATTAGGCTGTGCTAGGTCTTAGTTGTGGCACATGGATGTTCATTGCACCATGCAGGCTTTTTTCTCGCAGCGCACAGCGTTTCTAGCTGTGGAGCGCGGGCCCAGCAGCTGCAGCACCCAGGTCTAGTTGCTCTGTGGCACATGGGATATGAATTCCTGGACCAGGGGTGGCACCCAAGTCCCTTGCATTGCAAGGCAGATTCTTAGCCACTGGCCCACCAGGGAAGTCCCTAAATTACATTTTCAAAACTTCAACTTTTATTTGGGTCATACCCTCATAGCTCAGCTGGTAAACAATCGCCTGCAATGCAGGAGACCCCGGTTCAATCCCTGGGTCAGGAAGATCCCCTGGAGAAGGGATGGGCTACTGATTCCAGTATTCTTGCCTGGAAAACTCCATGGGTCGCAAAGAGTCAGACTCAACTGAATGACTTGATTTTCACTTCTCACTTTCCTTAAAAAGCTGCTCCTTGAGAGCTTTCTGTTTATTGCCATATGAGCACATGCAGTTTTTAGATTATTTTAATTGCTGCTGTACTTTGGTTGTACTTTTTCATTCATTCCATCCCACACAAAAAATCACCCATTTGGAGAAGGTTTTCTTTTTTTTTTTTGTCTATTCTGGGTTTTCGCTGGTGCTGCAGGCTCTTCTCTAGTTGCAGGAAGTGGGGGTTCCTCTCTCATTGAGGGGAGCAGGCTTCTTGCAGCGGTGACTTCTCTTGTTGTGGAACTCGGGCTCCAGGTCACACGGGCTTCAATCGTTGCGGCACATGGGCTCGATAGTTGCGGCTCCAAGGCTCTAGAGCACAGACTCCATCGTTGTGGCTCACGGGCTTCGTTGCTCCACAGCTTGTGGGATCCTCCCGGATCAGGGATGGAACCCGTGTCTCCTGCACTGGGGGGAGAACTTGTCATCACTGAGCTCCCAGGGAAGCCCTTGATAAGTTTGTTGTTGTTGTTGTTAATGCATGCTGATACGACAGCTGCTGCAATACAATCTAGCCAAATTATCTCAAATGAAGTTAAAAGACAACTAAAAATGAAAAAAGGGCAACTAAGCACTGCTGAAGTCATCTTATGGAAGACCATGAACAAACTGTTTGGCCAACCCAGTATAACCTGAGAGCATCAGTGAACTTTCTCATGACTCAGTTCCCCATCTATGAAATGGAAAAGTAACATTACTAGTTTCTACTTCATCAGACTCGTAGCTTATAAGTTACGAGCTTACGAGTTAATAAGTGTACAAGTTCTTTAAACCTCATGGTCACTGCTATTCTAAAAGTGACATTACTAGTTTCTACTTCATCAGACTTGTAGCTTATAAGTTACGAGCTTACGAGTTAATAAGTATACAAGTTCTTTAAACCTCATGGTCACTGCTATTCTTTTTTTTTTGAATTATTTCAACTTTTTAAAAATAACATTCCCTACTCTTACTTTCTTTTAGTTTCTTTTGGCCTTTAAAAAAGCTCATTTGTCTACCTATGACCCATCAACGGGTGTCTCGCATGGTTTATCCTAGAAAAAAGAAAAAGTATGTTCACCCCAAATTTGTGTACAAATGTTTATAGCAACATTGGTTATAATAGTCATTAAGCAGAAACAACCCATAATTTGTCAAGTGAAATTCTTAATTCCTTCATTTTAAATCCCCTATTATCTCCACCCCACCCCACCTCCTCCTCTCTCTTACCACCCTCCTTAGTTGAAAAAGGTCTTCACATTTTTATAGAGGACCCCTTTCCTTCTTTTCACTGAAGTTCATTGCGGCTTTTGATTGTGTTCCCTGACTCCTGAAGATTTTGATACACCCCTCTGATTTACTTTTCTATAGAGTGTATCCCTTCTCCTTCTTTTTCCTATGAGATGGTTTGGGCTTGTTTTGTTTTGTTTTATGTTTTTCTTTATAGAGAAGTTCTGTAGGTAGAGATACAAAGGCAAATATCATCGCCCACGTAGTGGAGGGTTCTTCCCATTTTCTGTGGGGTGCTTTCGATTGCTTGTTAGTGAATAAGTCAAACTTGATGGGCATGCACTCTGAAACACATGAGCGATAAAGTTAGTTGCAGAGGCAGCCACGGTCTAGAGGCCAGTGACCCAGGATGGCAAGAAGCAGAAACCTCTTGAGATGCATAGCTCTGGGGCATTTCTGTAACTCACACACACACAACCACACCAAGTATGTGTTACATGTGCAAGGGTATGTATCGCCCATGTCAGAGAGGCTGCCTGTGCGCGGTGCTGAGTTGGAGAAGACTTTAAAAGTCAACAGTCAGGGCTTCCCTGGTGGCTCAGTGGATAAGAATCTGCCTGCCCTTGCAGAGGGCATGGATTTGATCCCTGGTCCAGGAAGCTTCCACATGCTGAGGAGCAGCGAAGCCTGTGGCCCCCATCTGGAGAGCCTGTGTGCCTGGAGCCTGTGTTCCACAGCTAAGGAAGTCACAGCCTGGAGAAGCCTGCGCACCACAAGGAAAACTAGCTCCTGCTTGCCGCAATTAGAGAAACTCTGTGCAAAGCAACAAAGACCCAACGCAGCCAAAAGTAAATAAAATATTTTTCTTTTAAATCAACAGTGCTGGGGAGCTCCTTGGTGGTCCAGCGGTTAGGACTCTGTGGTTCCACTGTATTGCACATGGGTTTGATCCTGGGCAGGAAATGAAGATCCCTCAAACTGCATAGTGTGGCCAAAAACGATAACAATGACAGCAAATGTCAGCTGTGCTCAGAGGCCATACGGGGCTGACCAAGCCAACTGTCTACAACATGGGAGGTTCCCGCTCCTCTTCCAAGAAGTCCCCTGGTCTGACACACAAGGCTCATCTTGCCTTCGTCATCAGAAACGGAACCTGAATCAACAGGGGCTAACAGCTGCCTTACCAGCAGGAGGTTACAGGGGGGTAGAACCTTCTGGAAGGGTGCAGCCTCCTTCTTGGGCTCTCAAGCACAGCAGAACTCATCACCCAGGAGGGGCAAGGGCTCAGTAGGAGGAAACAGGAGGGGAAAAAAAAACAAACCACAAGGGTTGCACAATCTCACCAGACTATGGTCTTGGGAAGGAATGGACTTGTCAGTCATTATGGAGGGAATTGCTTGTTAGTGAATAAGTCAAACTTGATGGGCATGCACTCTGAAACACATGAGCGATAAAGTTAGTTGCAGAGGCAGCCACGGTCTAGAGGCCAGTGACCCAGGATGGCAAGAAGCAGAAACCTCTTGAGATGCATAGCTCTGGGGCATTTCTGTAACTCACACACACAACCACACCAAGTATGTGTTACATGTGCAAGGGTATGTACCGCCCCTGTCAGAGAGGCTGCCTGTGCGCGGTGCTGAGTTGGAGAAGACTTTAAAAGTCAACAGTCAGGGCTTCCCTGGTGGCTCAGTGGATAAGAATCTGCCTGCCCTTGCAGAGGGCATGGATTTGATCCCTGGTCCAGGAAGCTTCCACATGCTGAGGAGCAGCGAAGCCTGGGGCCCCCCATCTGGAGAGCCTGTGTGCCTGGAGCCTGTGTTCCACAGCTAAGGAAGTCACAGCCTGGAGAAGCCTCGCACCACAAGGAAAACTAGCTCCTGCTTGCCGCAATTAGAGAAACTCTGTGCAAAGCAACAAAGACCCAACGCAGCCAAAAGTAAATAAAATATTTTTCTTTTAAATCAACAGTGCTGGGGAGCTCCTTGGTGGTCCAGCGGTTAGGACTCTGTGGTTCCACTGTATTGCACATGGGTTTGATCCTGGGCAGGAAATGAAGATCCCTCAAACTGCATAGTGTGGCCAAAAACGATAACAATGACAGCAAATGTCAGCTGTGCTCAGAGGCCATACGGGGCTGACCAAGCCAACTGTCTACAACATGGGAGGTTCCCGCTCCTCTTCCAAGAAGTCCCCTGGTCTGACACACAAGGCTCATCTTGCCTTCGTCATCAGAAACGGAACCTGAATCAACAGGGGCTAACAGCTGCCTTACCAGCAGGAGGTTACAGGGGGGTAGAACCTTCTGGAAGGGTGCAGCCTCCTTCTTGGGCTCTCAAGCACAGCAGAACTCATCACCCAGGAGGGGCAAGGGCTCAGTAGGAGGAAACAGGAGGGGAAAAAAAAACAAACCACAAGGGTTGCACAATCTCACCAGACTATGGTCTTGGGAAGGAATGGACTTGTCAGTCATTATGGAGGGAATTAGGGGCAGCGTTAGAACTGGGCCACCAAGGACTTGTGCCCTGCTTTATAGGAAAACAGAGTCCACCAGGCAGGGAGCAGAGCCCAAGGCCAAGGCAAGGAGGCAGGAAAGTGCATCTTCTCTTGTAGGGACCTGTCGCTGAAGCAGCCGTGGGGAGGTGGGGGCATGGAATGTGCACCATTGCCAGGTAACCAGGCGCTGCCCACCCCCTCTCCAGGCTGTAGATTCACCACAGGGGAAATTCAAGGGGAAGGGAGGTCCCAGGCACAGGACTGGCTCAGGCCCCTAATTTCTGGTCCTGGCCCTCCCCAGGGAAGGGAGATTCTTTCTGGAGAGGGAGAAGGAGTGCTGGTAGATGAGAAACATGTGACTGGGGACTTTAAAACAATGTGATGACTTGAGGAAACACGGGGGACTGGGAGAACCCCTAGATGCATCTGACTCAGCCTGGAGGAGGGGGTGGGGGGAGCTTCCTGGAGGAGATATGGCCCGAAGAAAAAGCCAGAATTACTCCAGAAGATGCAAGAGTGTTCAAGCATGATATTAACTCTTGCTGGCCGCTGGATGCGCTCTGCGAGGGCCCACACTCTGTCTGTGGAGTGTGCTTTTCTCTGAATCTGAATACGTCTATTTCTGATCTATCACTGTGTCTCTCAGTAACCCACGAATGAAGGGACTGTGGTAAGAAACGTTTAGAGCCAGGTCTTTGTTCCAAAGAGTCCCACAGGAAGCTGTGAGCCAGGTTCTCTGAATCTAATTCTTTACTTCGATTTTAAGCACCAATGAAAGGAAGCTACCCTATTAAAATAAAAAAAAAAAAAAGAAAAACACTTGCTAAGATTGGGAGGAGGGAGGGCATAGGCCTCTTCAGAGAAGCTGAGACTAATTCGGGGTGGCAATCTGAGGCTGGGGTGCCAGCTGGGGCCAGATTACACAAGAACCTGGACCCTGGCGACAGGGGTTTGGATTCGTGTGGGAGGAAGGTGGACGTCGGGCTCCCCTGGCGGCTTAGCAATAGAGAATCCACCTGCAGCACGGGAGGTACAGGGGTGTGGGGTTCAGCCCCTGGGTGGGGAAGATCCTCTGGAGAGGGGAATGGCCACCCCCTCCAGGATTCCTGCCTGGAGAATCCCATGGACAGAGGAGCCTGGTGGGCTACAGTCTACCGGGTCACAGAGAGTCAGACACGATTGAAACAACTGAGCTTGCGGGGGAAAGTCACAGGGTGAAGTCCGCAGACCAAGACCACTCTGTGACTTCTATACTCTCCAGAGATGAGAAGCTCACTACTGTCCAGGGAGCCCAGCTCAGTGCAAAGGGTATCTTTTCCCTGGGTCATTACTGTTAGTTTTGGGTTTGCTTTTTTTTTTTTTTTTTTTTTAAAGATTTATTTATTTATTTATTTTGGGCGGGGATCGGGTTGGGGAGGGAGGGGGGCAGGCGGGCCACTTCTATTGGTCTTTCATTTATCTATTTTCATCCATCTTTGTTCTTTGGCTCCTGTGGGCCACCCATCGCGGTGGCGTCTGTCGTTGCAGAGCGCCGGCTCTGGGCGCATGCGCTCCAGAGCTCCGGCTCGGTAATCGGACACATCGGTCCAGCCGCTCCGCGGTACGTGGGATCTTCCCAGGCCAGGGATCGAACCGGCGCCCCTTGCACTGCAAGGTGGTGTCCTTACCCACTGGACCACCAGAAGCCCCTTGCTTTTTTATTATATAAAAAAAACTAACTATGCACAAAGGTGTTCAGGAAAAACACATGAAACCCCCATGTTCACTGCTATCAGTGCTAAGAAACGTTTAGAGCCAGGTCTTTGTTCCAAAGAGTCCCACAGGAAGCTGTGAGCCAGGTTCTCTGAATCTAATTCTTTACTTCGATTTTAAGCACCAATGAAAGGAAGCTACCCTATTAAAATAAAAAAAAAAAAAAGAAAAACACTTGCTAAGATTGGGAGGAGGGAGGGCATAGGCCTCTTCAGAGAAGCTGAGACTAATTCGGGGTGGCAATCTGAGGCTGGGGTGCCAGCTGGGGCCAGATTACACAAGAACCTGGACCCTGGCGACAGGGGTTTGGATTCGTGTGGGAGGAAGGTGGACGTCGGGCTCCCCTGGCGGCTTAGCAATAGAGAATCCACCTGCAGCACGGGAGGTACAGGGGTGTGGGGTTCAGCCCCTGGGTGGGGAAGATCCTCTGGAGAGGGGAATGGCCACCCCCTCCAGGATTCCTGCCTGGAGAATCCCATGGACAGAGGAGCCTGGTGGGCTACAGTCTACCGGGTCACAGAGAGTCAGACACGATTGAAACAACTGAGCTTGCGGGGGAAAGTCACAGGGTGAAGTCCGCAGACCAAGACCACTCTGTGACTTCTATACTCTCCAGAGATGAGAAGCTCACTACTGTCCAGGGAGCCCAGCTCAGTGCAAAGGGTATCTTTTCCCTGGGTCATTACTGTTAGTTTTGGGTTTGCTTTTTTTTTTTTTTTTTTTTTTAAGATTTATTTATTTATTTATTTTGGGCGGGGATCGGGTTGGGGAGGGAGGGGGGCAGGCGGGCCACTTCTATTGGTCTTTCATTTATCTATTTTCATCCATCTTTGTTCTTTGGCTCCTGTGGGCCACCCATCGCGGTGGCGTCTGTCGTTGCAGAGCGCCGGCTCTGGGCGCATGCGCTCCAGAGCTCCGGCTCGGTAATCGGACACATCGGTCCAGCCGCTCCGCGGTACGTGGGATCTTCCCAGGCCAGGGATCGAACCGGCGCCCCTTGCACTGCAAGGTGGTGTCCTTACCCACTGGACCACCAGAAGCCCCTTGCTTTTTTATTATATAAAAAAAACTAACTATGCACAAAGGTGTTCAGGAAAAACACATGAAACCCCCCATGTCTTTCACTCAGCTTTATCAGGTTTTGACTTCTTTGCGTTTTTAAGATCCTTTTAAAAGTAAATAAACTGCATTTTGTCGACTAAAAAGAGATAAACAACTTGAGAGTTGTGGGTTAAGTTTTATTTGGGGCATAATTAGGACTGCAGCCTGAGAGACAGCACCCCAGATAGCTCTGAGAGATTGCTCCAAAGAGGCAGCAGCAGGAGGGTTGATAGTTAAGGATTTTGGTGAGGGAGGAGCTCAATATCATTAAACAGTCATTTTACGAAGGGTCCCAGTTAGTCACGAGGATCTGATGTCACCATGAGGAGATTTAGTGCTTTTCTAAATATGAGGAGATGCAAGGATTGAGATAATAAAAGCTGTTCCTAAAAGCATCCACCTATCTAAAGACCTACCCCACCAGATTCCCTGGAGCACGGAGGGCCTCTACCCTTCCCAGCTCTCCATCAGGGGCTGTGGAAGGTCAGCAGCTCTCAACAGCACAGGGTCTGGTCTCTGCAGAGGCAGAGGGCAAATGTCCTTGTTGTCCAGGCATTGGCAATGGAATTGGTAAATGCCAATTTGTAGTTGACAATTTGATAGTCCCATGTACTCCCTCTGGTCTTTTTACTCTCCTTCCTTCCCCAAGGAAAATGCCCTGCCAAACTTGGTGCTTGTCATATTAAAACATATCTGAATCATGTGTACACGTAGACAATGTATTGAGTTGTTTTGCACATCTAGAAGCTTTATCTAAACAGTATCATGTGGGCTACATCCTTCCACAATTTATTTTTGACCTTTCCACGTTGCAGTTTACAAAATATATCTCTTCAACACGCATTCTTCATTAAAAAAAAAAAAAAAAAAGATAAACTCAAGAAAACAAATGCTGAGGCAAACAAAGAAGATAAAACTTCCCTCACTTGATAACCGGGAATTTCCCGGAACCCACAGAAATGTCTTACTTGTGAATTAACACAACATTATAAGGCAACAACAGCATTTCCCTCGTGGTTCGGTGGTGGAGAATCTGCCTGCAGTGCGGGAGACAGAGGAGGCTCAGATTCAATCCCCGGATCAGGAAGATCCCCTGGAGGAGGACACGGCACCCCACCCCAGTATTCTTGCCTGGGGAATCCCAAGGACAGAGGAACCTGGCGGGCTACAGGCCATGGGGTCACCAAACAGTCAGACATTCACTTTAGTTTTGAAAAGAGCTCGAAGATACTGTTAGGCGTATTCATTGACGGGGAAACCAGGACCCTGCCCCAAGGCTGCACTATCGTTTCGTGCCTGCTTCTCCCTTCACTGATTAGCAACTGTTAGAATCTCTCCTTTGGAACTCAGGGAAGATCATAGAGGTTGGTATCTCTTCCCTACAAACAAAACATAGAGAGAAGGGGACACAGGAAGACTTCTGTGCCCAGGATTCCCACAAGGTCCTGCTCATTCCCTGCTTTATCTTGAGAAAGAAAAACAGAGCTGGAGGAATCAGGCTCCCTGACCTCAGGCTATACTATAAAGCTACAGTGATCAAAACAGTATGGTACTGGCACAAAAACAGAAATATAGATTAGTGGAACAGGATAGAAAGATCAGAGGTAAACCCATGCACCTATAGTTGCCCTAATCCATGAAAAGGAGACAAGAATATACAACGGAGAAAAGGCAGTCTCTGCAATAAGTGAAAGTGGACAGCCACATGTGAAAAATGAAACTAGAATACTCCTTCACGCCATACACGAAAGTGAACTCAAAATGAAGTGAAAAATCGAATCATATGACAAGACATTAGAGGAACTCTTAAAGGAAAACAGGCAGAACAGTCTCACATAAACTGCCTCAAGAAGTTATTGGTACATTGCCTGGTGTGATGAAAATACAAACAAAAATAAACAAATGGAGCCTACCTAAGTTTAAAAGCTTTTGCACAGCAAAGGAAACAATAAACAAAGCCAAAAGTCAGCACTTCAGAATGGGAGAACATACTTGTAAAAGAAAGCAACCAAAGAGGGATTAATCTCCAAACCTACAAACAGTTCATGTCACTCAATATTAAAAAAAAGAAACAAAGACGGATTTCCCTGGTGTTCAGGGGCTAAGATTCTGCTCCCCCCATGTAGGGGGCCCAGGTTCATTCCCTGGTCAAGAAACCAGATCCCACATGCTGCAACTAAACCAAGCACTGCTGAACAATAAACACATAAAATAAAATAAAAAGAAATGTTGTGGTCCATGCTCAGGTCGGCAAAGAATTTCCAGACATGAGGCAGAATGAGAGGAGAATAAAGTTCATGAGACTGGGAGACACTGTTAGAACAGTGGGCCAGCTCAAGGGAGAACCGACCTTGAACAAAGGTCTTTGAACCATTTTTGTAGCTAGGGTCCAGGGCGTGGCATAGGGGCGTTACGGGTCATTTGCTGATTGGACGGTGTATTGGGTGGGGGAAGAGGGATGGTTACAGCCTGGGGGAGGTCTATCTGTTCCTGCTTTCCAAGACCCTCCTTGTTTGCCTTGTTCTTTCATCCTTGAGACACCACAAGAAAGAAACCCAATAGGCAAGGACCTTCCTGGTGGTACAGTGGATAAAGAATTTGCCTGCCAATGCAGAGGACATAAGTGCAGTCCCTGGTCCAGGAGGATTCCACATGAGGGGGAACAAGTAAGCCCATACCCCACAGCCACTTGCCCTAGAGCCCTGGAACTGCAGCTACTGAAGTCCTTGCAGGTAGAGCTCCACAAGAGAAGCCACCACAATGGGGAGCCCACACACCACCATGAAGAGTTGCCACAATTACAGAGAGCCCAAACACAGCAAGTAAGACCCAAGACCACCAATAAATAAACAAATAAAAACTTTTACAAATAGCAAGAGGACCTAAACAGACATTTCTCCAAAGAAGACTTACAGATGGCTGAGGGGCATATGAAAAGATGCTCAGCATCACTAATTAGTAGTGAAATGCAAATCAAAACCACAGTGAGATACCACCTTACACAGGTCAGAATGGCCATCATAAAAAAAAAAAAAATCTGCCAACAGTAAACTTTGGAGAGGGTGTGGAGAAAAGGGAACCCTGCTACACTGTTGTGGGAATGTAAATTGGTACAGCCACTATGGAGAACAGTATGAAAGATCCTTCAAAAACTTAAAAAACAGAGCTAACATATGATCCTAAAATCCCACTCCTGGGCGTATATCTGAGAAAAAAACATGATTTGAAAAGATACATGCACTCCAGTGTTCATTGTAGCACTAGTTACAATAGTCAAGACATGGAAGCCAACTCAATGTTTGCCAACAGAGGAATGGATAAAGATGTGGTACATATATACAATGGAATACTACACAGCCATTAAAAAGAATGAGACAGGGGCTTCCCTGGTGGTCCAGTGGGTAAGGACACCGCCTTGTAGGGCAAGGGACGCCGGTTCGATCCCTGGCCTGGGAAGATCCCACGTGCCGTGGAGTGACTGGACCGATGTGTCCAACTACCATGCCGGAGCTCTGGAGCACATGTGCCCAGAGCTGGTGCTCTTCAGCGAAAGAGGCAACTGCGATGGGAGGCCCACACAGGCCAAAGAACAAAGATGGATGAAAATGAATAAATGAAAAGGCCAATAGAAGTGGCCAAAAGAGAAAAAAAAAAAAAAAAGGAATGAGATAACATCATTTGCAGCAATAAGGATGAATCTAGAGATCGTCATTCCAAGTGACGTAAATCAGAGATAAATATCATGTAATATCATTTATATGTGGAATCTTAAAAAGAAAAAAAGGTATAAATGAACTTATTTACAAAACAGAAAGTCACCAACGTAGAAAACAAATTTATGGTTCCCAGTGGGGGACGTCTTAAAAATAGAGGACATATGTAGATGTATAACTGATTCATTTTGCTGTACAGCAGAAACTAACACAGCATTGAAAATAAGCTATACTCCATATATATATATATATATATATATATATATATATATATACTTTTTTTTTTTTAATGACGGTCTCCCCATTTATCTCTGCCACCAAAGAAGCAGACAAAAACAAAATCCCCTAAATGAAGTCAATTTTGGTGCATTGACATCAGTGGGCGCCATTGAGCTGCTTGTCCAAACCAAAAGAAACAAGTAAATTCATTGGGAATAACTGGAAAGATTTACAAAACGAAAATTCAGATCCAGCTACAAAGGAAAAAGTCCTCCCAAAATTGAATCAGGAAGTAGAAGGAAACTGTAAGTCAACACTCTAAAGAGAATTAAATGAATCCAACAAACATTTCAGGTTATGAAAGAATCACTTCAGAGCAAATATTCAGAGCTAGGGACTTCCCTGGTGGTCCAGTGGTTAAGACTCCAGCTTCCAATGCAAGAGGCATGAGTTTGATCCCTGGTCAGTTACCTAAGATGCCACATGTTGCAGCCAAAAAAACCCACAAAAACTAATTTTTTTTTTTTAATTCCAATTAAAAAACCAAGTGCTGGTGTGGGCAGAAAAGAAAAACAGGAATAGATAGAGAGAGATTTGAATCAACAAGGGAAAGAAATGGAAGAAAAAGAACTGTTTCAGAAATACAGAATAAATGATAAGGTACCCAAGAGAGAATATACTCAAATGAAAGTGTAATAAAAACGCAGTAGAAGGCTTCCTGGGTGGTCCAGTGGGTAAAGAGTCCACCTTGCAGTGCAAGGGGCACTGGTTCAATCCCTGGCCTGGGAAGATCCCACATGCCACAGAGCAGTTGGACAAGGGTGTCCAACTACCCAGCCGGAGTTCTGGAGCGCATGCGCCCAAAGCCGGTGCTCTGCAATGAGAAAGGCCACTGTGACGGGAGGCCCACACAGGCAAAAGAATAAAAATGGATAAAAATAAATAAATAAATGAGGCCCCCTCCCCCCTAAAAAAGAATGCACCTTGCAATGCAGGGGACGTGGGTTCGATCCCTGGTCAGGGGAAATTTAAACACCCACATTCCTTCGAGTAACTAAGCCTGGGCATCGCCACAACTGAGTCCACAAGCCACAGCAAGAGAGTCCGTGTGTTGCAGTGAAAGATCCTGCACAGTACAACTAAGACCTGACACAGGCAAATACATATAGCAAAATCATAATTTAAAAAAATATCCAAAAAAAAAAATCCAGAAATAGAAAGGCACCTGAAATTACAGATTAAGAGGGCTGACAAGGTACCTGGGAAAAGTAACCCAGAGGGTCAACTCTGACACATATCCCAATAAAGTTATTTGATTTCAAAGATTAATATAAAATCCTTAAGTCTTCCATAGCAAGTAATTCATGAAGTCATAAGAATTATGCTGGTATTAGACTTTTCTTTTTTTTTTTCTAAAGATTTATTTATTTATTTATTTGAGGAGGGTGGGGTGGTGAGGGAGGGGAGCAGGCGGGCCACTTCTATTGGTCTTTCATTTCTCTATTTTCATCCATCTTTGTTCTTCGGCCCGTGTGGGCCTCCCATCGCGGCGGCCTCTGTTGTCAGAGCCACCGGCAGGCCCTGCTTGGCCATTGTCAGCCCCACGGCACAAAAACCCACAAAAACTAATTTTTTTTTTTTAATTCCAATTAAAAAACCAAGTGCTGGTGTGGGCAGAAAAGAAAAACAGGAATAGATAGAGAGAGATTTGAATCAACAAGGGAAAGAAATGGAAGAAAAAGAACTGTTTCAGAAATACAGAATAAATGATAAGGTACCCAAGAGAGAATATACTCAAATGAAAGTGTAATAAAAACGCAGTAGAAGGCTTCCTGGGTGGTCCAGTGGGTAAAGAGTCCACCTTGCAGTGCAAGGGGCACTGGTTCAATCCCTGGCCTGGGAAGATCCCACATGCCACAGAGCAGTTGGACAAGGGTGTCCAACTACCCAGCCGGAGTTCTGGAGCGCATGCGCCCAAAGCCGGTGCTCTGCAATGAGAAAGGCCACTGTGACGGGAGGCCCACACAGGCAAAAGAATAAAAATGGATAAAAATAAATAAATAAATGAGGCCCCCTCCCCCCTAAAAAAGAATGCACCTTGCAATGCAGGGGACGTGGGTTCGATCCCTGGTCAGGGAATTAAAATCCCACATTCCTTCGAGTAACTAAGCCTGGGCATCGCCACAACTGAGTCCACAAGCCACAGCAAGAGAGTCCGTGTGTTGCAGTGAAAGATCCTGCACAGTACAACTAAGACCTGACACAGGCAAATACATATAGCAAAATCATAATTTAAAAAAATATCCAAAAAAAAAAATCCAGAAATAGAAAGGCACCTGAAATTACAGATTAAGAGGGCTGACAAGGTACCTGGGAAAAGTAACCCAGAGGGTCAACTCTGACACATATCCCAATAAAGTTATTTGATTTCAAAGATTAATATAAAATCCTTAAGTCTTCCATAGCAAGTAATTCATGAAGTCATAAGAATTATGCTGGTATTAGACTTTTCTTTTTTTTTTTCTAAAGATTTATTTATTTATTTATTTGAGGAGGGTGGGGTGGGGAGGGAGGGGAGCAGGCGGGCCACTTCTATTGGTCTTTCATTTGTCCATTTTCATCCATCTTTGTTCTTCGGCCCGTGTGGGCCTCCCATCGCGGCGGCCTCTGTTGTCGCAGAGCACCACCTCTGGGCGCATGCGCCCCAGAGCTCCGGCTGGGTAATTGGACACATTGGTCCAGCCGCTCCACGGCACATGGGATCTTCTCAGGCCAGGGATCAAACCGGCGCCCCTTACCCTGCAAGGCAGTGTCCTTACCCACTGGACCACCAGGGAAGCCCGGTATTAGACTTTTCAAAGCTAATATTCAAAGCAACACAACAATGGGGAAACATTCAAAATAACTCAGTGAGTGAAAGTATGAACCAAGGATTTGATATCCAGCCCCACTGTCTTTCAAACGTGTACAAGAAATTAAGGGATTTCATCTACATATAGATATGGATAGATACATAGATATAGATATAGCTATGCGTATATACCCAGTTGCCTTAGTTGTGTCCAACTTTTTGTGACCCTATGTTCTGTAATCCATCAGACTCCTCTGTCCATGGAATTCTCCAGGCAAGAATACTAGAGTGGGAGCTTCCCTGGTGGTCCAGTGGGTAAGGACACCACCTTGCAGTGCAAGGGGTGCCGGTTCGATCCCTGGTCTGGGAAGATCCCATGTGCCGCGGAGCGGCTGGACCAATGTGTCCAACTGCCGAGCCAGAGCTCTGGAGCGCATGCAAAGAACAAAGATGGATGAAAATAGATGAATGAAAGACCAATAAAAGTGGCCAAAAAGAATACTAGAGTGGGCAGCCGTTCTCTTCTCCAGGGGATCTTCCCGACCCAGGGATCAAACCTGAGTCTTCTGCATTGGCAGGCGGATTCCTTACTGTCTGAGCCACCCGGGAAGCCCCAACCCCAGGTGGCTCAGTGCTAAAGAGCCTACCTGCCAATGCAGGAGATGCGGGTTCAATCCCAGGCCAGGAAGCTCCCCTGGAGGAGGAAATGGCAACTCACTCCAGTATTCTTGCCTAGAAAGATCCCATGGATGGAGGAGCCTGGTGGGCTACTGTCCATTGGGTTGCAAAGAACAAGACAGAACTGAGCACACATGAAATGCACCATCAGGAGAGGGAAGAAAACCCAGGAACAGTGTACAGAAAAGGTGACCAACACTCGTCAGAAATGTCAAGAGCATAAAAAACAGGGCTAGATTAAACGGTCACCAATTGGAGGAGTTTCCCGCGGGGCCCCGCCTCTGTTGTCGCAGAGCACCACCTCTGGGCGCATGCGCCCCAGAGCTCCGGCTGGGTAATTGGACACATTGGTCCAGCCGCTCCACGGCACATGGGATCTTCTCAGGCCAGGGATCAAACCGGCGCCCCTTACCCTGCAAGGCAGTGTCCTTACCCACTGGACCACCAGGGAAGCCCGGTATTAGACTTTTCAAAGCTAATATTCAAAGCAACACAACAATGGGGAAACATTCAAAATAACTCAGTGAGTGAAAGTATGAACCAAGGATTTGATATCCAGCCCCACTGTCTTTCAAACGTGTACAAGAAATTAAGGGATTTCATCTACATATAGATATGGATAGATACATAGATATAGATATAGCTATGCGTATATACCCAGTTGCCTTAGTTGTGTCCAACTTTTTGTGACCCTATGTTCTGTAATCCATCAGACTCCTCTGTCCATGGAATTCTCCAGGCAAGAATACTAGAGTGGGAGCTTCCCTGGTGGTCCAGTGGGTAAGGACACCACCTTGCAGTGCAAGGGGTGCCGGTTCGATCCCTGGTCTGGGAAGATCCCATGTGCCGCGGAGCGGCTGGACCAATGTGTCCAACTGCCGAGCCAGAGCTCTGGAGCGCATGCAAAGAACAAAGATGGATGAAAATAGATGAATGAAAGACCAATAAAAGTGGCCAAAAAAAAAAAAAGAATACTAGAGTGGGCAGCCGTTCTCTTCTCCAGGGGATCTTCCCGACCCAGGGATCAAACCTGAGTCTTCTGCATTGGCAGGCGGATTCCTTACTGTCTGAGCCACCCGGGAAGCCCCAACCCCAGGTGGCTCAGTGCTAAAGAGCCTACCTGCCAATGCAGGAGATGCGGGTTCAATCCCAGGCCAGGAAGCTCCCCTGGAGGAGGAAATGGCAACTCACTCCAGTATTCTTGCCTAGAAAGATCCCATGGATGGAGGAGCCTGGTGGGCTACTGTCCATTGGGTTGCAAAGAACAAGACAGAACTGAGCACACATGAAATGCACCATCAGGAGAGGGAAGAAAACCCAGGAACAGTGTACAGAAAAGGTGACCAACACTCGTCAGAAATGTCAAGAGCATAAAAAACAGGGCTAGATTAAACGGTCACCAATTGGAGGAGACAAAGAAATGATAGTTAAATGTTATGTGACATTCTGAGCCAGGAGAAGAACCAAGTAAGTTCTGCAGTTTGGCTGACCATAGGGCATCAGCGTGATGTTCCTGGGTTTGATCATTAGACTGTGGTTGGTTCGATGTTAACCCTGGCGGAATGCAGATGAAGAGTATTTGGGAACTCCTGTCTGTTTCCCCAACTTTTCTTCTAAGTCTTAACAATTGTCTCAGAGTACAAAGTAATCTAAACAAAGGCACCCTGGAGCTTCTTTTGCTCATAACTTTTAAAAAATATATTTATTTATTTTATTATTTATTTGGCTGCATCAGGTCTTAATTGTGGCATGCCGGATGTTCACTGTGTAACACTGAATTTTTCGTTGCAGTGCTTGGGCTCAGTAGTTGTAACACATGGGCCTCGCTGAGGCACATGGGATCCTAGTTCCCTGACCAGGGATCGAACTCAAGTCTCTGGCATTGCAAGGTGGACTCTCAATCACTGGACCACTGGGGAAGTCCCTGCTCATAACTTGTATCTTAGCATAAAGCTTCTTTTGAGTTTGTGCTTTTGTGGTTAGTCCACTAGCTGATGTGAAGGTAGGAACTCGGGTGGGGTTTATTTGGGAGATGAACCTGGTAGGCCTGAGTAAAGCTGTGGGGATATAGGAAATGGAAAACTGGGAATTACAATGCCAGGTAGAAATAAGGTCTTTAATCAACTGATCTGAAAATAATCAGTGTAGACTGCTCATCCAGTGGGGTCGATGCAAGCACAGGCCAGGAAGCTCCCTGGAGGAGGAAATGGCAACTCACTCCAGTATTCTTGCCTAGAAAGATCCCATGGATGGAGGAGCCTGGTGGGCTACTGTCCATTGGGTTGCAAAGAACAAGACAGAACTGAGCACACATGAAATGCACCATCAGGAGAGGGAAGAAAACCCAGGAACAGTGTACAGAAAAGGTGACCAACACTCGTCAGAAATGTCAAGAGCATAAAAAACAGGGCTAGATTAAACGGTCACCAATTGGAGGAGACAAAGAAATGATAGTTAAATGTTATGTGACATTCTGAGCCAGGAGAAGAACCAAGTAAGTTCTGCAGTTTGGCTGACCATAGGGCATCAGCGTGATGTTCCTGGGTTTGATCATTAGACTGTGGTTGGTTCGATGTTAACCCTGGCGGAATGCAGATGAAGAGTATTTGGGAACTCCTGTCTGTTTCCCCAACTTTTCTTCTAAGTCTTAACAATTGTCTCAGAGTACAAAGTAATCTAAACAAAGGCACCCTGGAGCTTCTTTTGCTCATAACTTTTAAAAAATATATTTATTTATTTTATTATTTATTTGGCTGCATCAGGTCTTAATTGTGGCATGCCGGATGTTCACTGTGTAACACTGAATTTTTCGTTGCAGTGCTTGGGCTCAGTAGTTGTAACACATGGGCCTCGCTGAGGCACATGGGATCCTAGTTCCCTGACCAGGGATCGAACTCAAGTCTCTGGCATTGCAAGGTGGACTCTCAATCACTGGACCACTGGGGAAGTCCCTGCTCATAACTTGTATCTTAGCATAAAGCTTCTTTTGAGTTTGTGCTTTTTGTGGTTAGTCCACTAGCTGATGTGAAGGTAGGAACTCGGGTGGGGTTTATTTGGGAGATGAACCTGGTAGGCCTGAGTAAAGCTGTGGGGATATAGGAAATGGAAAACTGGGAATTACAATGCCAGGTAGAAATAAGGTCTTTAATCAACTGATCTGAAAATAATCAGTGTAGACTGCTCATCCAGTGGGGTCGATGCAATCACAGGGCCCTATAAATGTGGAGAGGAAAGCAGAAGAAGCAATGTTTGAGCTACTCCAGATGAGAAAGATGTAGTCATTGCTGGCTTTGTGGGTGGACGGAGAGAGTGCCCAGCCAACAATTGCAGACACCTTCTAGTAACCGAAAAAGGCAAGAAACCCGGAACCTTCAAGCTGTGTATTGTAGTCAAAAAAAAAAAAAAAAACAACCATGGTATCTGGGAAATCAAACACAACAGTAGTAGAGAAAAGCATATTGAAAAAAGACAAGGTCCTAGCATACATAAGATGATCAAACTATAGTAACTCAAGCAGGGCAAAGAAACAAGAACAAGTTCAATGGGACACATAATGCAAGGCAGGACTTTATTAAGGGGGTGTCACGGTGGGGCTGAGGGGGAACTGAGCCCATCAACAGATGAAGAAAGATGGTCTATAGCTGATGAAGGGATTGGTCTTAGAAGATAAAGGGATCTTAGAATCCCTCTCAGGATCTCCAAGTCCTCGACTAGGAGCTGGATGGGTATTCACCAAAGGGGTGGGGCCCAAGAGGAACCCGGACCTGGTGTTCCAGTTGGCTGAGCTGACGGGGGTGTGGGCGGGGCAATGTGAGGGCGTGGGCGGGGCGTGGGAGGGGCGACGTGCAGGAAGGGCCGGCATGCACGCGGGGGCCCTCAGAGGTCTGGGCAGGGAGCCGGGGGCTTCTCACAAATCCAGGGGTTTTCTGTAGAGCATCTGACATCATTCCAGCCGTCGTTGTGCAATTCCCCACAGTCCTCATCTCCATGGTTGTTAGGCTCCTTTTTCCAGAAGCTGTGAACCCCATCAGCCTCTCTGAGACTTACCCCACTGCCTCCACCCAGAGTCAATCACTGGACCATAAGCTTCTTTTGAGTTTGTGCTTTTGTGGTTAGTCCACTAGCTGATGTGAAGGTAGGAACTCGGGTGGGGTTTATTTGGGAGATGAACCTGGTAGGCCTGAGTAAAGCTGTGGGGATATAGGAAATGGAAAACTGGGAATTACAATGCCAGGTAGAAATAAGGTCTTTAATCAACTGATCTGAAAATAATCAGTGTAGACTGCTCATCCAGTGGGGTCGATGCAATCACAGGGCCCTATAAATGTGGAGAGGAAAGCAGAAGAAGCAATGTTTGAGCTACTCCAGATGAGAAAGATGTAGTCATTGCTGGCTTTGTGGGTGGACGGAGAGAGTGCCCAGCCAACAATTGCAGACACCTTCTAGTAACCGAAAAAGGCAAGAAACCCGGAACCTTCAAGCTGTGTATTGTAGTCAAAAAAAAAAAAAAAAAAAAAAACAACCATGGTATCTGGGAAATCAAACACAACAGTAGTAGAGAAAAGCATATTGAAAAAAGACAAGGTCCTAGCATACATAAGATGATCAAACTATAGTAACTCAAGCAGGGCAAAGAAACAAGAACAAGTTCAATGGGACACATAATGCAAGGCAGGACTTTATTAAGGGGGTGTCACGGTGGGGCTGAGGGGGAACTGAGCCCATCAACAGATGAAGAAAGATGGTCTATAGCTGATGAAGGGATTGGTCTTAGAAGATAAAGGGATCTTAGAATCCCTCTCAGGATCTCCAAGTCCTCGACTAGGAGCTGGATGGGTATTCACCAAAGGGGTGGGGCCCAAGAGGAACCCGGACCTGGTGTTCCAGTTGGCTGAGCTGACGGGGGTGTGGGCGGGGCAATGTGAGGGCGTGGGCGGGGCGTGGGAGGGGCGACGTGCAGGAAGGGCCGGCATGCACGCGGGGGCCCTCAGAGGTCTGGGCAGGGAGCCGGGGGCTTCTCACAAATCCAGGGGTTTTCTGTAGAGCATCTGACATCATTCCAGCCGTCGTTGTGCAATTCCCCACAGTCCTCATCTCCATGGTTGTTAGGCTCCCCTTTTTTCCAGAAGCTGTGAACCCCATCAGCCTCTCTGAGACTTACCCCACTGCCTCCACCCAGAGCCCACTCCCCTTGTGGAGAAGCTGGTCCCTGGACTTGGGAGCAAATTGCCAAGGACCAGTCAGAGGTTGGTGAGGAATTCGGAAGCAGGGTTTTTGAAATGTAGGTTCAAACACCACCTCCACCAGAATCAGCTTGGGCAAAGTTAAATGTGGGCTTCCCTGGTGGCTCAAACGGTAAAGAAACTGCCTGCCATGAGGGACACCCGGGTTTGATCCCTGGGTCGGAAAGATCCCACGGAGAAGGGAACGGTGACCCAGTCTAGTATTCTTGCCTGGAGAATTCCATGGAGAGAGGAGCCAGGGAGGCTACAGTCCATGGGGTCACAAAAGAGTTGGACACAACTGAGAGACTGACACACACACCAAGTTAAATGCAGAGTCGTGGCCCTTACCTCAACTTATAGAATCAGACACATCCCCAACTCCCGCCCCTCTCCCCCAGGAAGTGAGGACTCTGTGTCTTCACCGAGCTCCTTGGTAATACTTCCCAGTCCAGAGTTGGAGCACCCCTGCATTTTTGGTGCATGTAGGGGGAGTTCCCTGCCCATCTCCTCCTGGGCCATCATCCCTGGGAGATTACCTGAGTTGGTTGGAGCTGTTGTCTACCCACCGCCAGGAGCCCTCGTTATGGTGGTCACTGAGGCCAATCCAGGTGGGTCTATTATTTCTGACATACCAAAAGTTCAGGAATTTCTGCGGGTTGGTGGGGATAGGGAGAGGGGTATCAGGAGGAAGACCCCTGTACGCCACATGTCCCATGTCTTCCCACATTCCCAGGGTCCCTTGCCTCCCACGGAAGTCTTTTTCAAAGACTAATCAAGTAGCCCCTAATCAAGTCGTATGTGTTCCCATGTGCATCAAGGCTACAGAGGTGTGTTAATGTACATACACGTGCAGATATGTCTTATCTGTGTCTCACTTAACATGCATTGTGTACGTCTCAAGGGCATGCTGAATTCCCTTGGTGTCCACACATGGGTTCCTCTCATCCATATTCTTCTCTCATGTGACCTTCCTTTGTCCATTATGGCTCCTTCTTCAAGAAGTCTTCCCTGATTGCATCTCGCCTCCCATCCCCATTGCCCAGTTGCCCCCCTCTCAGAGGACAGAGGAGGGAGGCAGAAGGCTCTTTGTCCGTAATGGCCCGACCCCAGGACAATCTCGCCCAGCCCACCTCCTCCTCAGCACTCTCAATGGTGACCAGTCGAGCCCCAAGATCCAAACAGGCGGAGACGGCAGATCTCCAGTCACTCTGGGTCCAGGAGAAAAAGTAGCAACTTCCGCGGAAGAGCTCCCACTTCCGAGGACAGGGGTGGCACAGATCCCCTAGGGAGGAGGGGCAGAGTTGGGATAAAGAGCTTGTCAGCTCCAGCCCCAAGAAACCCAGGAGAAAGACCCGGCTCTGTGCTGCCCTCTTCAGCCTGGCCGCCAGGGAAGCTGCCTCCCAGCCCCATCTGCCATCCGAGGACCTCCTCTTGACCTTGGCGCCGCGCCCTCACCCAGGGTGGCGTTAATCCGGTTCAGGTGCTGCAGAATCTCCGCC
Organism: Tragulus kanchil; assembly: GCA_022376925.1. Taxonomy (NCBI): domain Eukaryota; kingdom Metazoa; phylum Chordata; class Mammalia; order Artiodactyla; family Tragulidae; genus Tragulus; species Tragulus kanchil. The sequence continues at coordinate 6,719,126 of JAIOJX010000029.1, forward strand.
AGCCTGGACTGCATCTGCTTCTGCACAGCATCATCTGGAGGGAGGGGGCTTCCATTATTAAGCACCTACGGTGTGCCTGGTGCCAGGGCCCCCATGAGAGCACTGTGCATGGAAACTCACGGTGACCTGGAGAGCCCATCGTACAGACTCGGAAAAAGTGCGGCTTCGAGAATGACTTGCCTGACATCGCCAGCCCCCGGGACCTCGTGCAGTGGTCTGGGCCCCTCCCCGACTCCTTCCCTCTCTCCTTCACCCCTGGCGGCGGCTCATCCACAGGCTCGCAGCCCCAGAGCCCCCTCCCTACTCTGACTCCGGAACCTGGTGTCCAGCCACTTTTCCAAAGTGTTGTTCTCGTGGTCCCCCAGATCTCTCTGCAGACACCGGATCCTGGAAACTACAACAGAGCAGAGAAGTTCCCCTCTGAGCACCGACTCTCTACCCGACCCTGGGCCAAGTCTGCTTTCACGGGCTCGGGGAACCTACGCTCCCATGGGGAGGATGAGGTGCCCGTCACAGGAGGACACAGGCTCAGAGAGGGAGAGTCACTAGCCCATGGTCCCACAGAAGGTGACCCAAAGTCTGAATGACCCGGCCCTAGTAGGTCTGGGGACTGTGGGAAAGGGCCAAGACCTTCCCAGGGAGACCACCCAGAGGGACCTGGGGCCCCAACTCTCGGAGGCTCACGCACCTTGAACCAGGGTGGTCAGCTGGAGCATGAAGAAGCCCAGGGAGACGAAGATAAGGAGTAGCAGGAGCAGCGGGCCCCAGGTCAGACACTCTGGGGGACCAGCAGATGGGGGCGGGGCTGGGGGCGGGACGCGGACTCGGCCCCGACTCCGCCCCCGATCGACCCCTTCCCCCCAGCCGCCTGCGCCTGGACCAGCCGCTCCGGTACCTGGCAGACCTCTCAAGCTCCTCAGACTGTGGAGCAGTCTAGGGTGTCTCTCAGCCCATCTCTGGTCCACAAATGTCTCCTCCTCTGGATAGAGCAGAGCGCATGCGCTTGAACTTGGAAGCCTGCTGAGCCCCGCTCTCAGAGCCGCAAGCTGGGAGGCCAGACCCTCCCCCTTTCCTGCAAGCTGGAGGCGCCCAGGCCCCCGCACCCTCAGGACCCTGGGACCCTGTCATCCCCACCGGCACCCCAAACTGGGGGTCCAGCCTCACCGGAGCTGGCTGGCTCCTTGAGTCGTACATCTCTGCCATCCTTCTCCCTCTCTCGGCTCCTCTTTCCAGCCCCCCTAGGGACCATGGTTTTTATAACCTCACATAGTCCCCTCTGTCACCCCTCCCCAGATGCATTATTGCTCAACTGATGAAGAATGGGGAACAGGAGGGGGATAACACTTCCTCTTGGAACAAAACCAGGGAGATACGGGACTGACACACTTAGGGACAAGTCAGCTAGGGTGGGGCAGAAGTTGTGCCGTCAAGGTTGGTGCCAGAAGGCATTGTGTTCTCGTGGTCCCCAGCTCTCTCTGCAGACACCGGATCCTGGAAACTACAACAGAGCAGAGAAGTTCCCCTCTGAGCACCGACTCTCTACCCGACCCTGGGCCAAGTCTGCTTTCACGGGCTCGGGGAACCTACGCTCCCATGGGGAGGATGAGGTGCCCGTCACAGGAGGACACAGGCTCAGAGAGGGAGAGTCACTAGCCCATGGTCCCACAGAAGGTGACCCAAAGTCTGAATGACCCGGCCCTAGTAGGTCTGGGGACTGTGGGAAAGGGCCAAGACCTTCCCAGGGAGACCACCCAGAGGGACCTGGGGCCCCAACTCTCGGAGGCTCACGCACCTTGAACCAGGGTGGTCAGCTGGAGCATGAAGAAGCCCAGGGAGACGAAGATAAGGAGTAGCAGGAGCAGCGGGCCCCAGGTCAGACACTCTGGGGGACCAGCAGATGGGGGCGGGGCTGGGGGCGGGACGCGGACTCGGCCCCGACTCCGCCCCCGATCGACCCCTTCCCCCCAGCCGCCTGCGCCTGGACCAGCCGCTCCGGTACCTGGCAGACCTCTCAAGCTCCTCAGACTGTGGAGCAGTCTAGGGTGTCTCTCAGCCCATCTCTGGTCCACAAATGTCTCCTCCTCTGGATAGAGCAGAGCGCATGCGCTTGAACTTGGAAGCCTGCTGAGCCCCGCTCTCAGAGCCGCAAGCTGGGAGGCCAGACCCTCCCCCTTTCCTGCAAGCTGGAGGCGCCCAGGCCCCCGCACCCTCAGGACCCTGGGACCCTGTCATCCCCACCGGCACCCCAAACTGGGGGTCCAGCCTCACCGGAGCTGGCTGGCTCCTTGGAGTCGTACATCTCTGCCATCCTTCTCCCTCTCTCGGCTCCTCTTTCCAGCCCCCCTAGGGACCATGGTTTTTATAACCTCACATAGTCCCCTCTGTCACCCCTCCCCAGATGCATTATTTCTCAACTTATGAAGAATGAGGAACAGGAGGGGGATAACACTTCCTCTTGGAACAAAACCAGGGAGATACGGGACTGACACACTTAGGGACAAGTCAGCTAGGGTGGGGCAGAAGTTGTGCCGTCAAGGTTGGTGCCAGAAGGCATTGTGCTAACCCCCTCTCCAGTCCTGGGACCTTCAGCTTCCCATTTGCAGAGCCTCAGCTTCCTCAACCGTGCAATGGGACCATTAGCTCACCTAAAGGAAATCAACCCCATCCATCCGATATTCACTGGAAGGACGGAGGCTGAAGCTGAAGCTCCAATACTCTGGCCACCTGATGCGAAGAGCTGACTCTTTGGAAAAGACCCTGATGCTGGGAAAGATGGAGGGCAAGGCGAGAAGAGGGCAGCAGAGGATGAGATGGTCGGATGGCATCACTGACTCAATGGACATGAGTTTGAGCACAGTCTGGGAGACAGTGAAGGACAGGGGCGCCTGGGCTGCTGCAGTTCGTGGGTTCACAGAAAGTCAGACATGACTGAGAGATGAACAACGAGAACCCTGCCTCGCCCTGTAACTGGGAGACAGCATACAGAGCTCTAGTGAGGCTCTAAGCTTCCTGTTCTAATGATGAACACTCAGCAATACAAACACATAAGCAGGTGCCCACCATTCTTGCCAGTGTGTATTCTCCTCACTGCAGCAAGTGATAAACTCAGACTTGCTAACCACAGGTGTGGTCCTGGTGGTCTGACGGTTCTCGCAACAGTCCAAAGAGGAAGGCAGTAACTGTCCTGCTTTATAGATGAGGAACTGAGAAGCACAGAGCCCAAGCACCAGTCTGAGGCCACACAGCTCAAAAGCAGTGGGCTGGGAATTGACCCCTGCGTCCCTGCTTAACCGCCATACAGAGCAGTTTGTTTCTCTTCTTCTTCTTTTTTTTCTTTTTGTTTCTCTTCTTTTGTAACTACTAAAGATTTTATAGAAAGTCAATTTGCAACTGTGTATCAAACTTCCGATTTATTTCTGTCTGGGCCCTAGGGTCCTGTCTGGTTCACTGGATCTATACTACTATCTTTTTTCCCCCTTAATCTAAAGTGAGCCTCTTGGGGCTTCCCTAACTCAGTGGTGAAGAGTTCGCCTGCCAGTGCAGGAGACATGGGTTTGATCCCTGATCCAGGAAGATCCCACATGCTGTGGAGCTACTAAGCCCATGAGCCACATCTGTGATAGAGCCTGTGCTCTAGAGCCTCAGCTGTTGAGCCCATAAGCTGCAACTACTGAGTCCACATGCCCTAGAGCCCGAGTTCCACAAGTCACTGCAACAAGAATCCTACCCACCTCAACTAGAGGGCAGGCCCCACTCCCCACCACTAGAGAAGTGCCTGTGGAAGCCGTGAAAACCCAGAATAGCAATAAATAAATAAATAAATAATAAATAAAATAATAAATAAATTTTTATAATTTATTTTTATATTAATTTTTAATACAATTAACACTAAAAAACAATAAACTGAGTCTTTTGTAGACAGCATATAATTGTATCATCTGTTGGATTTATTCTGACACACTGTACCTTTTAGTCGGAGAATTTAACCCCTTTACATTTAACATAATTACTGATACGTTTTCTAGAGAAACCCTAGGATGTCTCTCAGCCGATCTCTGGCCCACTAATTATACTGAACATAATTGATGAGAAGGTAAGGTTTTGTTTTGCTATTTGTTTTACATATGTCTTATTTCTTTTTTCTTCCTCAGTTCCAGGTTCCCAAAAATAAGTTGGAACTTCTCATTCAGAGCTTCTTATACTCGTGGCCAGTCACACAGCTGTGTCCAGCCCTTTGCAGCCCCGCAGGCGGTAGCCCACCAGGCTCCTCTGTCCTCCATAGCATTTCCCAGGCAAGAATAGTAGAGTCGGCTGACTTTCCTCCTCCAGGGGATCTTCCCGACCTGGGGATCGAGCCCTCGTCTCCTGCATTGACAGGCAGATTCAGCGCCACTGAGGTGCCGAGGAAGCCCTTTCAGAGTCCCTAGGGACATCTCATTCCTTAATTTTTCCCTTTAAATTTTTTGGTGAGGCTATTATTTGCCCTAACTGTTATCTCTCACTTCAGGCAGCTGCGATGTTAAGATATTTGACAGATGCCCCCCAGGAGAGGTTTTTAGCACTGGACAAGTTCAAGTGGGGTCAGTGAAAGACAAGCTTTTCAAGTGTGGTCTTCCAGGAAACCACTAGACAGATTGGGTAATACTCCTTGGGAAGGAGGCTTTGTAAGATCTCCCCCTCTGTTCTTCTTCCAGCGCCAGAAATGTGGTCAGTTATTTTGAAGGCTATCTTTTTAAAAACTGTATTTTATTGAAGCATAGTTGATTTACAATGCTTGTTAATTTCTGCCATACAGCAAAATGGTTCGGTTATACACATATATACATTCTCTGCATATCCTTGTCCATTCGGGGTTATCCCAGGATCCTGGATACGGTTCCCTGGGCGACATGGTCGGAACTGGTTTATCCTCCTATGTACAACAGTTTGCATCCACTAATTCCAAATTCCTAATCCATCCCCCCCTGACCCCCATCCCCTCGGGAATCGCAAATCTATTCCGTATGTCTGGCAGTCTGTGGAGCTGTCTCTGGGGGCGAAAGTGAGTTAAAATTCTACCAAGCTCACTGCTCTTTATTGAAATTCAGTCATTTTTCTGGACTAAATACTCCCTGCATCACTTTAACATAATTACTGATACGTTTTCTAGAGAAACCCTAGGATTCTCTCAGCCGATCTCTGGCCCACTAATTATACTGAACATAATTGATGAGAAGGTAAGGTTTTGTTTTGCTATTTGTTTTACATATGTCTTATTTCTTTTTTCTTCCTCAGTTCCAGGTTCCCAAAAATAAGTTGGAACTTCTCATTCAGAGCTTCTTATACTCGTGGCCAGTCACACAGCTGTGTCCAGCCCTTTGCAGCCCCGCAGGCGGTAGCCCACCAGGCTCCTCTGTCCTCCATAGCATTTCCCAGGCAAGAATAGTAGAGTCGGCTGACTTTCCTCCTCCAGGGGATCTTCCCGACCTGGGGATCGAGCCCTCGTCTCCTGCATTGACAGGCAGATTCAGCGCCACTGAGGTGCCGAGGAAGCCCTTTCAGAGTCCCTAGGGACATCTCATTCCTTAATTTTTCCCTTTAAATTTTTTGGTGAGGCTATTATTTGCCCTAACTGTTATCTCTCACTTCAGGCAGCTGCGATGTTAAGATATTTGACAGATGCCCCCCAGGAGGGGTTTTTTAGCACTGGACAAGTTCAAGTGGGGTCAGTGAAAGACAAGCTTTTCAAGTGTGGTCTTCCAGGAAACCACTAGACAGATTGGGTAATACTCCTTGGGAAGGAGGCTTTGTAAGATCTCCCCCTCTGTTCTTCTTCCAGCGCCAGAAATGTGGTCAGTTATTTTGAAGGCTATCTTTTTAAAAACTGTATTTTATTGAAGCATAGTTGATTTACAATGCTTGTTAATTTCTGCCATACAGCAAAATGGTTCGGTTATACACATATATACATTCTCTGCATATCCTTGTCCATTCGGGGTTATCCCAGGATCCTGGATACGGTTCCCTGGGCGACATGGTCGGAACTGGTTTATCCTCCTATGTACAACAGTTTGCATCCACTAATTCCAAATTCCTAATCCATCCCCCCCTGACCCCCATCCCCTCGGGAATCGCAAATCTATTCCGTATGTCTGGCAGTCTGTGGAGCTGTCTCTGGGGGCGAGAGTGAGTTAAAATTCTACCAAGCTCACTGCTCTTTATTGAAATTCAGTCATTTTTCTGGACTAAATACTCCCTGCATCACTGTACATTTCTGGTTGATTGCCAGAGTTCTAAAAGTGTTGATTCTGACAAATTCTGCAGTTTTTTTTTCAATGCTTTCACGGAAGGGCAAAATTTTTACTCTCCAATTTTTGCTGACGTGTCTGTTTGTTTTTTTAGTTTCTTTCTTTCTTTCTTTTGGTGTATGAAGTGGCTTTGGCCAGTCCTTTCACTCTGGCTTCTGTGTCCATCGAACACGTGCCTATCAATTGTTTTGCTGATAGACTTTCCTTACCCAAATCTGGTCCGTGCTCAGTCACTCAGTCGTGTCTGAGTCTGTTCGACTCCACAGGCTGAGGACCAGGCTCCTCTGTCCGTGGAGTTTTCCAGGCAAGCACACTGGAGTGGGTGGCCATTTGCTTCTCCAGAGCCCTGGCGTCACCCATTTTTCCAAAGAGCCCTGATTGCTGTGAAGTGGAGATTGGTCTTCAGAACTCACCACCTGAGGGTTGTGTCATTTTTTTTAATTAATTAATTTACTTATTTATTTTTGGCTACTCTGGGTTTTCACGGCTGCCACAGGCTCTTCTTAGTTGCTGGGAGTGGGGGCTCCTCTCTAGTTGAGGGGAGCAGGCTTCTTGTTGCGGTGACTTCTCTTGTTATGGAACTCGGGCTCTAGGGCACACGGGCTTCAGTCGTTGCGGCCCAGGGGCTCCACAGTTGCTGCTCGGAGGCGCTAGAGCCCAGGCTCACTAGCTGTGGCTCACGGGCGTAGTTGCTTCACAGTATATGGAATCTTCCCGGATCAGGGATCGAACCTATGTCTCCTGCATTGGCAGGCGAACTCTTTACCACTGAGCTACTGGGAAAACCCTATTGTGTCATTATTATTGGGGTGTCACTGATCCCAGGACGTCTGAGGAGACAGATGAGTAAGCACACGAGACACACACACACATTTTTTTTCTATATATATTTTTATTTTTTTAAGTTTTTTTAACTTTTATTTTACTTTTAACTTTTACAGAGTTTTGTTGTTTACAGATATGTCTCTCTATATTTTTAAAACCATGGGTTCACACCAACACCTTCAATTGAAGACGATAGAGTTCATTCTAATTTTCCCCCTTTTTTTTTTTTTTAAGTTATTTTTTTCCTCCATCATGCCTCTTTTATTTACATTTATTTTCATCAATCTTTTTATTCCTTGGCCTGTGTGGGCCTCCCATTGCAGTGGCCTTTCTCATTGCAGAGCACTGGCTCTGGGCACATGCGCTCCAGAGCACTGGCTCCTAATTGGACATACTGACCCAGCCGCTCCTCAGCGCGTGGGATCTTCCTGGGCTAGGGACCCAGCCTGTGCCCCCTGCTCTGCAAGGCGGACTCTCCACCCACTGGACCACCAGGGAAGCCCCTCCTCCATTCTTTTTTTTGTTTGTTTTTTCCTTTTTTGGCCACACAGCTTGTGGCATCTCAGTTCCGCAAGCAGAAACTGAACCAGGGCCACAAACCCTGAAAATCCTAACCACTAAGCCACAAAGGAACTTCTACCCAAAGCATCTTTGTAAGACTCTTCTCTGATGCTGGGAAACTGGGCTCCCATTATTCTGGATGTATTTATTTATTTCACAATCCCACCATATATAGCCAATCTCATTCTCCCATCACCAGCCTCCCACTGTATAGATGCCCTCCTCAGGGCACTTGCACATGGACACCCTCTGACCAGACAGACTGACCCCCAGTTGTTGTCCTTCTCGCCTCACTTGGGCTCTGATGTCCCACACCATCCATCCCTCCACTAGAATGCTCTCCTCCCCAAATCCGGACTCCAACGCTCTCGTGGCCGCCATTTTGAATTCTTACTTTTGTCATCTAAGACATGACTGGTCTACCTTGTCCCTGAAACACTGCTCTATCTATGCAAGCTTGTCCATTCCCAGAGCTCCTGTCTGCCTTCCCCCTGGTATAGAAGCTGGAACTGCTCTTGACGCATCTGTGAAGGGTTCCTTTTTTGTTAAAAGAAAAAAAAAAGGTCACACCATGTGGCATGTGGGATGGGACCCCAGTTCCCAGGTAAAGAGATTGCACATGCACCCCCTGCGGTGGAAACACAGAGTCTTCACCACTGGAGCGCCAGGGAAGCCCATGAAGGGCTCATTTTGACCTCTGAAACCCAGCTCCTCATTTTTTAAGGGTTCACACCAACACCTTCAATTGAAGACGATAGAGTTCATTCTAATTTTCCCCCTTTTTTTTTTAAGTTATTTTTTCCTCCATCATGCCTCTTTCATTTATTTATTTTCATCCATCTTTATTCCTTGGCCTGTGTGGGCCTCCCATTGCAGTGGCCTTTCTCATTGCAGAGCACTGGCTCTGGGCACATGCGCTCCAGAGCACTGGCTCCTAATTGGACATACTGACCCAGCCGCTCCTCAGCGCGTGGGATCTTCCTGGGCTAGGGACCCAGCCTGTGCCCCCTGCTCTGCAAGGCGGACTCTCCACCCACTGGACCACCAGGGAAGCCCCTCCTCCATTCTTTTTTTTGTTTGTTTTTTCCTTTTTTGGCCACACAGCTTGTGGCATCTCAGTTCCGCAAGCAGAAACTGAACCAGGGCCACAAACCCTGAAAATCCTAACCACTAAGCCACAAAGGAACTTCTACCCAAAGCATCTTTGTAAGACTCTTCTCTGATGCTGGGAAACTGGGCTCCCATTATTCTGGATGTATTTATTTATTTCACAATCCCACCATATATACCCAAAGTCTCATTCTCCCATCACCAGCCTCCCACTGTATAGATGCCCTCCTCAGGGCACTTGCACATGGACACCCTCTGACCAGACAGACTGACCCCCAGTTGTTGTCCTTCTCGCCTCACTTGGGCTCTGATGTCCCACACCATCCATCCCTCCACTAGAATGCTCTCCTCCCCAAATCCGGACTCCAACGCTCTCGTGGCCGCCATTTTGAATTCTTACTTTTGTCATCTAAGACATGACTGGTCTACCTTGTCCCTGAAACACTGCTCTATCTATGCAAGCTTGTCCATTCCCAGAGCTCCTGTCTGCCTTCCCCCTGGTATAGAAGCTGGAACTGCTCTTGACGCATCTGTGAAGGGTTCCTTTTTTGTTAAAAGAAAAAAAAAAGGTCACACCATGTGGCATGTGGGATGGGACCCCAGTTCCCAGGTAAAGAGATTGCACATGCACCCCCTGCGGTGGAAACACAGAGTCTTCACCACTGGAGCGCCAGGGAAGCCCATGAAGGGCTCATTTTGACCTCTGAAACCCAGCTCCTCAAGGCTCCCTTGCATTCCCCACTCTTACTAGTCCTATTGAAAAGTCTGGGGTTTTCTAATCATCCCCAGGAGAAATCCTGTCATCTCTCCTTCAACACTGATTTTGTGCTCAATGCTTTTCGAACATGGCCTCCACAAATCTCCACTGTGTGGCTATTATTGGCCCCATTTTGCCTCTGAGCAAAAGGAGGTTCAAGGGATTCCCAGGTGGTGCCGTGGTAAAGAACCCACCTGCCAATGCAGGAGATACAAGAAATGTGGGTTCAATTCCTGGGTCAGGAAGATCCCTGGAGAAGGAAATGACAACCCACTCTAGGATTCTTACCTAGAATCCCATGGACAGAGGAGCCTGGTAGGCTACAGCCCTTAGGGATGCAAAGAGTCGGACACAACTGAGCAACTGAGCGCATACACACTAACAGAGGTTCAAAGATCAGATCAATTGTCTAGGGTCCATCAGCTTATAAATGCTGGAGCTGGGGTTTAATCCATCAGACCGTATCATTCTCTTTTTTTTTCATAGGTTTGGGGTTTGGGGAGGCTTGTTTTTTTTTTAGTTTAGTTTTTTTGTTTTGGTTTGGTTTTGGTCATGCCCTGCAGCATATGGGCTCTTAATTCTGTCAACTACAAACTGGCATTTACCAATTACATTGCCAATGACTGGACAACAAGGACATTTGCCCTCTGCCTCTGCAGAGACCGGACCCTGTGCTGTTGAGAGCAGGAATTGAACCTGTGCCCCTGCACTGGAAGCACAGAGCCTTAACCACTGGAACACCAGGGAAATCCTTTCATTTCACTTTCATTCATGTCTATGTCCCTCAATTCAAACCTAAGGGACAAACACAGGACATTTCCTTCTGCTTGCAAGACGAACCCCAGTTCCGCAGGTTTTTAAAGGACGCATCTGTGAAGGGTTCCTTTTGTTAAAAGAAAAAAAAAAGGTCACACCATGTGGCATGTGGGATGGGACCCCAGTTCCCAGGTAAAGAGATTGCACATGCACCCCCTGCGGTGGAAACACAGAGTCTTCACCACTGGAGCGCCAGGGAAGCCCATGAAGGGCTCATTTTGACCTCTGAAACCCAGCTCCTCAAGGCTCCCTTGCATTCCCCACTCTTACTAGTCCTATTGAAAAGTCTGGGGTTTTCTAATCATCCCCAGGAGAAATCCTGTCATCTCTCCTTCAACACTGATTTTGTGCTCAATGCTTTTCGAACATGGCCTCCACAAATCTCCACTGTGTGGCTATTATTGGCCCCATTTTGCCTCTGAGCAAAAGGAGGTTCAAGGGATTCCCAGGTGGTGCCGTGGTAAAGAACCCACCTGCCAATGCAGGAGATACAAGAAATGTGGGTTCAATTCCTGGGTCAGGAAGATCCCTGGAGAAGGAAATGACAACCCACTCTAGGATTCTTACCTAGAATCCCATGGACAGAGGAGCCTGGTAGGCTACAGCCCTTAGGGATGCAAAGAGTCGGACACAACTGAGCAACTGAGCGCATACACACTAACAGAGGTTCAAAGATCAGATCAATTGTCTAGGGTCCATCAGCTTATAAATGCTGGAGCTGGGGTTTAATCCATCAGACCGTATCATTCTCTTTTTTTTCATAGGTTTGGGGTTTGGGGAGGCTTGTTTTTTTTTTAGTTTAGTTTTTTTGTTTTGGTTTGGTTTTGGTCATGCCCTGCAGCATATGGGCTCTTAATTCTGTCAACTACAAACTGGCATTTACCAATTACATTGCCAATGACTGGACAACAAGGACATTTGCCCTCTGCCTCTGCAGAGACCGGACCCTGTGCTGTTGAGAGCAGGAATTGAACCTGTGCCCCTGCACTGGAAGCACAGAGCCTTAACCACTGGAACACCAGGGAAATCCCTTTCATTTCACTTTCATTCATGTCTATGTCCCTCAATTCAAACCAGCTCAAAAAAATAGCCAAGGGAATGCAGGGTGGGAATTGATAGTCTTGTATCTTTTAATTGGGGAGCTCGAGAAAGAATTGATGCCTTCAAACTGTGGTGCTGGATAAAACTCTTGAGAGTTCCTTGGACAACAAAGAGATCAAACCAGTCAATCCCAGAGGAAATCAACCCTGAATATTCACTGGAAGGACTGATACTGAAGCTGAAGTTCCAAGACTTTGGCCACCTGATGTGAAGAGCTGACTCATTAGAAGAGACCCCCCTAATGCTGGGAAAGACTGAAGGCAGGAGGATAAGGGGGCGACAGAGGATGAGATGGTTGGATGACACTATCAACTCAATGGGCATGAGTTTGAGCAAATTCCTGGAGATATTGAAGGACCAGGAAGCCTGGAGTGCTGCCGTCCATGGGGCTGCAAAAAGTCACACACCAGTGAGGGGCTGAACAGTATCAAAAAGAAGAGAGAGAAGAGGACAAGATTCAGGTTCGAAAATGTTGTTTATCCATCTACATCTGTCTCACCCAGAATGTAACCTTCTAGACTAAGAACCGGCAAATGCTTTCTGAAAAGGGCCAGATAGCAAGTATTCCGGGAGTCGTCTCAGCCACAGTGACTCCATTCTGTCCTTGTAATACGAAAGCACCGGGGCAGTGTGTGTCAGTGGCTGGGTGGGGCTGAGTTTCACTGAACTATTTATAAAAACAGCTGGGAGTCCAGCTGTGCAGAGGAAGGCAACCAAGTCTGTTTTCTTCACTGCTACATCTGCTGTGTCAATAAACACTCTCTGGCACGTAGTGGGCACTTTAAAGATGATAACAAACAAATTATTATGATTTGTATATTCTTTTTTCCCTCTTCTTCTCTCTCTTCATTTTTTAAGTTATGTTCTTTGTTTTTTTTTTTGGGGGGGGGTAGGTTTGGCAACACCATACAGCTTGCAGGATCTTAGTTCCCCAAACAGAAATTGAACCCACGCCCTTAGCAGCCAAAGCACAGAGTCCTGACCACTGGTTGTTGTTCGGTTGCTAAGTTGTGTCTGACTCTTTGGAATGGTGGGCTGCAGCACACCAGGCTTCTGGGTCCCTCCCTGTCTGCCCAAGTTTTCTCAAACTCCTGTCCATTGAGTCGGTGATGCCATCCAACCATCTCGTCCCCTGTAGCCCTCTCCTCCTCCTGCCCTCCATCTTTCCCCACATCAGGGTCCTATCCAATGAGTTGGCTCTTTGCATCAGACGGACAAAGTCTTGGAGCTTCAGCTTCAGTATCAGTCCCTCCAACGAATATTACCTAAACACGAGACCCCCAGGGAAATCCTGTCACTCGTATGTTCTTGATGGAAACGCAATGATACAACCAGAGTGAGCAGTGCTGGTGGATGGTTGGATAGACCCAGGGAGACTCAGCTCTGCAGCATGTTCAAGGAGTTCCAGGGGAGTGTTTGCTCCTTAAAGAAAGGATCAGGGATGGGACTCCCATGTGGTCCAGCGGCTAAGATTCTGAGCTCCCAATGCAGAGTGCCTGGGTTCAATTCCTGGTCAGGGAACTAGATCCCACGTGTGGCAACTAAGACCAACTGCAGCCAAATAAATAAAAATAAATGTTAAAAGCATTAAAAAAAGGAAAGGAGCAGGGATGGGATGGCCATGGCTGTCCAGTGTTTGAGAATGCACATTCCAATGCAGGGGACCAATCCCCATGTGGGGAGCAAAGTTCCTACATGCTGCACCCCCAAAAAATGTGTTTGAAGCGAGGGAAAGAAATGAACTTTATCAGGCCACTGTTTGCTATCAAGAGGCCTAACTCTTCTCATAACAGCCCTGTCAGCTGGATTTGTATCACAGAATGTTTGTGTCTAACACCTCCCCTCCCCCTCCCCTGAATTTCTACTTTGAAATCCACTCCCCAGTGGGATGCTATTCAGAAGTGGGGCGTTTGGGAAGTGGTTGGATCATGAATGGAATCTGTGGTCTTATAAAAGAGATCCCAGGGGACTCCCTGGTGGTCCAAAGATTAAGATTCTGAACGCCCAAGGCAGAGGTTCCCTGGTCAGGGAACTAGACCCCACATGCCACAACCAAGAGTTTGCATGCTGCACCTAAGACCCAGCACAGCAAATAAATATTAAAAAGAGAGAGCGAGAAGAGACACTCCAGAGAGCTCTCTAGCTCCTTCTGCCGTCTGAGGACACAGCAGAAGGAGATGGTCTTCCGTGAATCAAGAGGCAGATCCTCAGGGGGTGCAGTGGTAAAGAATATGCCTGCAATACAAGAGACAAAAGAGATGCAAGTTCAACCCCTGGGTTGGGCAGATCCCCTGGAGGAGGGCATGGCCGCTCAAGTATTCTTGCCCAGAGAATCTCCTGGACAGAGAAGGGCTACAGTCCACAGGGTCACAAAGAGTCAGACACAACTGAGCACACACGCACAAAACCACAAAATCCTCACCAGACACCAAATCTCCCTGGATATTGATCTTATTATTTCACTCTTTGGTTGTGCTGGGTCTTCAAGGCAGCATGTGGGCTCTCTGTTGTGTTGGGCAGGCTTTCTCTAGCTTAGTTTCTAAGCTTAGGTTTCGTTGCACCATGGCATGTGGAATCTTAGTCACCTGACCAGGGATCAACCCCCCTGTCCCCTGCACTGGAAGGCAGATTCCTAGCTACTGGATCATCAGGCAGTCCCCCCAACACACACACTGATCTTAGACTTGCAGCCTCCAGAACTGTGAGAAATAAATGGCTGGGCTTCCCTGGTGGTCCAGTGTGTAAGGACACCGCCTTGCAGTGCAAGGGGCGCCGGTGCAATCCCTGGCCTGAGAAGATCCCACGTGCCGCGGAGCGGCTGGACTGATGTGTCCAATTACTGAGCCGGAACTCTGGAGCACATGTGCCCAGAGCCGGTGCTCTGTGACAACAGAGGCCGCCGCGATGGGAGGCCCACATAGGCCAAAGAACAAAGATGGATGAAAATAGATAAATGAAAGACCAGTAGAAGTGACCCCCCCCAAAAAAAAGAAAGAAAGAAAGAAATGGCTGCTGAAGCCCCCAGTAGGCCATGGTATTCTGTTAGAGAAGCCTGAATGCACTATGATGGCCTGTGCCCCCATTTCTCATATGGGGAAAACCGAGGCCCGGAAGTTGAGGAGACACACAGCCTCACAGCTGGAGGCAGAGCTAGGGACGTGGTGGCTTTCCCATCTCCAAAGACACATAAGCAGAGCTGGAACACCAGCCTCTCAGGAAGGTAAGACAATCTCTCTTGGATGGGTTACTCCTACTACATTCATTCTAAACCTCTCCACCTGGTAGGGCTTCCCTGGTGGCTCCGATGGTAAGGAATCTGCCTGTGATACAGGAAACCCAAGTTTGATCCCTGAATTGGAAAGATTCCCTGGAGAAGGGAATGACAACCCACTCCTGATTCTCGCCTGGAGAATCCCATGGACAGAGGTGAATGGAGGGCTACAGTCCACGGGGTCACAGAGAGCTGGACACAACTGAGCAGCTAACACACACCACGTGATATCCGGCACTTTGTGATTGGGTCTTGGAGTGGCCACCCCGTTTTCCCTCCTGGGGCTCCAGCGTCCGACGGAAACGTTTCAGTTCCTCTAGGAAGCCACATTCTCTTTCATTTCCTGACCTTCGCATGTGCTGATCGCTCTGAAGTGAAAACACTTCTCCAACCATCCCGTGCCTCTTGAACAGCTGGTCTTTCAGGATGTAAACTTTTGCCTAGAACATGACCTTCAGAAAGCTCTGGAGTTAGCACCCTTCTCCAGACCACTCCACTGTGTCCTACGGCCCCCCCCTTTGACTTGCAGCCTCCAGAACTGTGAGAAATAAATGGCTGGGCTTCCTGGTGGTCCAGTGGGTAAGGACACCGCCTTGCAGTGCAAGGCGCCGTGCAATCCCTGGCCTGAGAAGATCCCACGTGCCGCGGAGCGGCTGGACTGATGTGTCCAATTACTGAGCCGGAACTCTGGAGCACATGTGCCCAGAGCCGGTGCTCTGTGACAACAGAGGCCGCCGCGATGGGAGGCCCACATAGGCCAAAGAACAAAGATGGATGAAAATAGATAAATGAAAGACCAGTAGAAGTGACCCCCCCCAAAAAAAAGAAAGAAAGAAAGAAATGGCTGCTGAAGCCCCCAGTAGGCCATGGTATTCTGTTAGAGAAGCCTGAATGCACTATGATGGCCTGTGCCCCCATTTCTCATATGGGGAAAACCGAGGCCCGGAAGTTGAGGAGACACACAGCCTCACAGCTGGAGGCAGAGCTAGGGACGTGGTGGCTTTCCCATCTCCAAAGACACATAAGCAGAGCTGGAACACCAGCCTCTCAGGAAGGTAAGACAATCTCTCTTGGATGGGTTACTCCTACTACATTCATTCTAAACCTCTCCACCTGGTAGGGCTTCCCTGGTGGCTCCGATGGTAAGGAATCTGCCTGTGATACAGGAAACCCAAGTTTGATCCCTGAATTGGAAAGATTCCCTGGAGAAGGGAATGACAACCCACTCCTGATTCTCGCCTGGAGAATCCCATGGACAGAGGTGAATGGAGGGCTACAGTCCACGGGGTCACAGAGAGCTGGACACAACTGAGCAGCTAACACACACCACGTGATATCCGGCACTTTGTGATTGGGTCTTGGAGTGGCCACCCCGTTTTCCCTCCTGGGGCTCCAGCGTCCGACGGAAACGTTTCAGTTCCTCTAGGAAGCCACATTCTCTTTCATTTCCTGACCTTCGCATGTGCTGATCGCTCTGAAGTGAAAACACTTCTCCAACCATCCCGTGCCTCTTGAACAGCTGGTCTTTCAGGATGTAAACTTTTGCCTAGAACATGACCTTCAGAAAGCTCTGGAGTGTTTCCCAGCATCCCCAAATCACTCTCCAAGTCTCATCCAACTCCAACTGGCTGTCCTACAGACTGAAGGCAGTTCTGACACTCTCCAAGCTGGGTATCATGTCAGATTTGTTTAAAAAAAAAAAAAAAGCAACAGCGTACATTTTAAAGATCTTATTGGCTTTATTCCATGACTCATGCACTGGGCAACATCCAAACTGGCAGATAGAAAGGAATCCTGAAGGTATGTTTTAAAGGCAGAAGGAAGCAGAGTCAAGGAAGTGGTACTCCCAAAACATGAACCGGTGTTGGCAAGGTTACTTTCCACTAGGGGGATGGGATGGTGGTGGGCAGGGGAGGGGGGTGTGTGTCAGGTGATTCCTGATTGGCTGATTTAAGATTCCATTTCTGAAAGAGCTGAAACTGTCATCAGGACTGAGTTAGGCTTTATTGAGGCTTTCAGTGGCTAAAGGCAAAGATCTCTCATGGTATTGAGGAATGTCACATTGCACTTGAAAATATGCAGGCGATTTTCAAATACCGTATTGGGGGGGGGGGCACTTCTATTGATTCTTCATTCATTTATCTTTGTCCTTTGGCCTGTGTGGGCCTCCCATGGCAGTGGCCTCTCTTGTCACAGAGCAACAGCTCCAAGCAAATGTGCTCCAGAGCGCCGGTTCGGTAGTTGGACACATTGGTCCAGCCGCTCCGCAGCACGCGGGATCTTCCCAGGCCAGGGATCAAACTGGCACCCCCTGCACCGCAAGGCGGCGTCCCCACCCACTGGGTCACTAGGGTAGCCCTCAAATATCTTTTTTTTTTTCCGGGGGTGGGGGTGCAGGNAGGGAGGGGGGCGGGCGGGCCACTTCTTTTGGTCTTTCATTTCTCTATTTTCATCCATCTTTGTTCTTTGGCCCATGTGGGCCTCCCATCGTGGTGGCCTCTGTTGTCGCAGAGCACCGGCTCTGGGCGCATGCGCTCCAGAGCTCTGCCTTGGTAATTGGACACATCGGTCCAGCCGCTCCGCAGCATGTGAGATCTTCCCAGGCCAGGGATCGAACCGGCGCCCTTTGCACTGCAAGGCGGTGTCCTTACCCACTGGACCACCAGGGAAGCCCCTCAAATATCTTTTGATATTGATCTCTGACATCATTCTGATACAAGAACGGACTGTATGATTTCAATACCTTTACACCATGAAAGTTTTACACCTTGTTTTATGTACCTGGATATATTCCAGCACCTCCTAGTTTATAGGTTCTTGGAACTTGAACAGAATTTGTATCCTGCTGTTGTGTGAAAATTGTATAAATCTTAATGAGGTTGAATTGGTTCACGATGCTCTTCAGGTTTACTGTCTCCTACTTTTCCGTATATTCATTCTATTAATCCTTGAGAGTCTGATCATGAAACTCCAACAGAATAATTTATCTATTTTAAAAAATATTTGTAATATATAGTGGAACCATCGGAGAAGGAGATGGCTACCCACTCTAGGATCCTTGCTGGGAAAGTCCTGTGGACAGAGGATCCTGGCAGGCTACAGTCCGTGAAGTGGCAAGACTTGGACATAACTGAGTGAGTAAACCACTACCACCACGTGGTAGAATTAGATGCAGCTTCATTCTGTATTTTCCAAGTCTCCTGTGGCTGCACTGTCATGCTTCTATCATTTAAAAAACAAAAAAGAGGGGGAAAAGACTGAGTTGGGTGTCAAGAGGCTTACACAAAAATTCTCTGCGGTCAGATCTGTCCCCTCCAAAGCGTGAGTTACACAGGAGACTGTACCATTGGATCAAAACAGATGTTTGACCAACGTCTAGAAAACAGATGAGTGCAGAAATGTCGTCTCACTCTGTTGCCCACTTTACCATCTGTGCACCCAGACACGAGCAACAGCCCAGTCCTGCGTTCACACTCAGATTCTCACCTCTCTTCCACTGACAGATCACATCATCTTTTAACACCTGCTCCTTCAGGAAGCCCTCCTTCCTTACCCACCTGGAGCCCCATCCCAAACCAGGTGAGGTATAGACTCAGTCATACCTTAGTAGCTCTCAGCCAACAGCAGAGGGATTTCCCCAAAGACCTGTCCAGGTTAGACCCCCACCTTCCTCCCACCTCTCAGACAAGTGCCTTCTGCTGCTTTAGAAAAAGAATGTGTTAGTCACACAATCGTGCTTGACTCTTTGTGACCCCATGGACTGTAGCCCGCCAGGCTTCTCTGTTCATGGGTTTCTTCAGTCAAAAACAGCGAAGTGGGTAACTGTTGCCTTCTCCCGGGGATCTCCCTAACCCAGGGATCGAACGCAGGTCTCTCCTGTACTGTGGGTGGATTCTTTACCATCTGAGCCACCAGGGAAGCTGCTTTAGAGGTGTCACTTAAAATAGGATCCAGCCCGCGCTCGCCTCACAGAAACCTGCCAGTACCAGAATTTCAGAACGTCAGCTAACATCACAGACCGCGAGGAAACCACTGCGGGCCTTGGGCAGGAATCCTGGAATGGACAGCCTATGGGATTTCTGGCCAGGCTGAAGAGCGCCACCCAGCGGTCACGACCTGACACCTTCCTGCCTCCTTGACTGCGCTGGCTGCTCCCTCTGCCTGGCGAGGCCCCTCCTCCAACTCTCAGCATCTCTCCTGTTCTTGAGAGCGGCGTCGTAATCCTCCACGTTTGCTCGTTTCCCCATCTTGAGCCTTAGCCCCTCGAGCGCCCCGGGACGGAGGGAGTGCCCCACCACACCTGCTGCCCTGCGGTAAAGGGTCCTGGACCAGCTGTTCCTCCAGCTCCAGCATTCCTGGTGATGTGGATGGGCTGTGCCCCACATCTTGGAATAGGACGCCTTCCAGGAACAGAGGCACACTGCTTCCATCTTTGAGAGGAAATCTCTGGGTATCACTGCGCTTCTTGGAAGAGAGCCGTTCTCATTCCTGACTTCACCCTCTCCCCAGATCACCAATCACAGGATCTACCTTTCCTTTGAGAAAATCAGCAGACCCATTTTTGTCTTGGTCTCACCCATGATAACGGTGGCCACCCCCTCCTTCCGGCTTGAACCCCACTTTCCTGGGACTCGCCTGACAGCCTTACCCGCTGCGGCTCCTCCTCCCTCCCTGGCTGCTCCTGCTCCGTCTCCTTCCTCTTCCTTTGCCTGACCTTGCAACTTGCCTGTCATTTACGAATCTTTGCTATCCAAATCCCCGTCTTCTGTTGGAAGGACGAGAAAGGAAGAACGCCAGGAATGGACGACTTGTCCAATTTCTCCAGGATTCCAGCCAGCCTGAGGCTGCCGAGGGCGGCAAAGTCAGAGGGAGACACCAGGGCCAGAACTGAGTGAGATACCACCGAAGATCCAGTAGATCGAAAGGGAAAGCCCAGGGACGTCTCTGGCGGTCCAGCGGTTAAGATTCCAGCTTCCAGGGGAGGGGCTTTCCAGGTGGCGCTAGTGGTACAGAATCCGCGGAGATGCCTTAAGAGACACGGGTTTGATCTCTATGTCAGGAAGCTCTTCTGAAGTAGGAAATGGCAACCTCCTCCAGTATTCCCCGAGAACCGAGGAGCCTGGCAGGCTGTAGTCCATGGGGTCGCAAAGACTGAGCATGCCCGCGCGTGCACACACACGCACACACACACACACAGACTTCCAATGTAGGGGGCACAGATTTGATCCCTGGTCACAAAACTAAGATCCTACATGCTGCGTGGTGTTGCAAAAGAAGAAAGCCCAAGCTGGTTATAAACACCAGACAGCCACAAACCAGGGCATAGGGACAGCAGGGTGAGGCTACAAAACCACCATGATGCTGTTTTAGATTCTAGATCTTTACTCATATGCCTTTCTAGGGTCTCCTGTGATATTTAGTCTCCTCCGTTTTCAAATGTGTTCTTGGGTCCCTTTTGGATAGCTTGTATCACTCTAGGATCTATTTCCAAATAATTCATTAGTTTGTTTCAACTCTGGCTCTCCTACATAGAAGTTATCTATTATTGTTTACCTAATTGCTAGAAATGGAGTGGGTTCACACACACATTTATGATTCCAGGTTTTGGTGGGTCAGCAATCTAGCCGTGACTTCATGAATCCTTTGCCCAGGGTCTCTCCTGATGACCTAGACTGCTGGGTTGTTGGGCGGGAGCGAGACTTGGGGGGGAGGGAATGGAGGCAGACGCACGGCTGATTCATGATGTTGTGCAGCAGAAGGTAACACAACCACTGTAAAGAGGTTATAGTTCAATAAAAAATAACTAAATGTAAAGCTGGAGGACTCATACTTTCTGACTTTTAAACCTAATACAAAGCCACAGTTACAAAACAGTTCAAAACAGCGTGGTTCTGGCCCAAGGATAGATGTATTACCAACGGAACAGAATGGAAAATCCAGAAATAAACCACGTATCAATGGCCAGTTGATGTTTCACGACAGCACCACGTCCATTCGAAGGGGAAAAAAAACAGTATCTTCAACAAATGGGGCTGAGAAAACCAGATTTCCACAGGCAGAAGAATGAAATTGGACACATAGCTCACATTATCGAAAATCAATGGAAAAACAATTGAAGACTGAAACTCTTAAAGCAGAGGGTAAATCTGTATGTCAGGAAGCTCTTCTGAAGTAGGAAATGGCAACCTCCTCCAGTATTCCCCGAGAACCGAGGAGCCTGGCAGGCTGTAGTCCATGGGGTCGCAAAGACTGAGCATGCCCGCGGTGCACACACGCACACACACACACACAGACTTCCAATGTAGGGGGCACAGATTTGATCCCTGGTCACAAAACTAAGATCCTACATGCTGCGTGGTGTTGCAAAAGAAGAAAGCCCAAGCTGGTTATAAACACCAGACAGCCACAAACCAGGGCATAGGGACAGCAGGGTGAGGCTACAAAACCACCATGATGCTGTTTTAGATTCTAGATCTTTACTCATATGCCTTTCTAGGGTCTCCTGTGATATTTAGTCTCCTCCGTTTTCAAATGTGTTCTTGGGTCCCTTTTGGATAGCTTGTATCACTCTAGGATCTATTTCCAAATAATTCATTAGTTTGTTTCAACTCTGGCTCTCCTACATAGAAGTTATCTATTATTGTTTACCTAATTGCTAGAAATGGAGTGGGTTCACACACACATTTATGATTCCAGGTTTTGGTGGGTCAGCAATCTAGCCGTGACTTCATGAATCCTTTGCCCAGGGTCTCTCCTGATGACCTAGACTGCTGGGTTGTTGGGCGGGAGCGAGACTTGGGGGGGAGGGAATGGAGGCAGACGCACGGCTGATTCATGATGTTGTGCAGCAGAAGGTAACACAACCACTGTAAAGAGGTTATAGTTCAATAAAAAATAACTAAATGTAAAGCTGGAGGACTCATACTTTCTGACTTTTAAACCTAATACAAAGCCACAGTTACAAAACAGTTCAAAACAGCGTGGTTCTGGCCCAAGGATAGATGTATTACCAACGGAACAGAATGGAAAATCCAGAAATAAACCACGTATCAATGGCCAGTTGATGTTTCACGACAGCACCACGTCCATTCGAAGGGGAAAAAAAACAGTATCTTCAACAAATGGGGCTGAGAAAACCAGATTTCCACAGGCAGAAGAATGAAATTGGACACATAGCTCACATTATATACAGAAATCAACTCAAAATGGAAAAACAACCTAATTGAAAGAGCTGAAACTCTTAAAGCAGAGGGGTAAATCTGTATAGCATTGAATTTGAAAATAGATTTTAGACATGACATCCAAAGCACAGGTGACAAAAAAGTGGATAAATTGGACTTCATCAAAACTTAAAATTGGGGCTGCCCTGGTGGTCCAGTGGGTAAGGACACCACCTTGCAGTGCAAGGGGCGCCGGTTCGAGCCCTGGCCTGGGAAGATTCCATGTGCTGCGGAGTGGCTGGACCGATGTGTCCAATTACGGAGGCAGAGCTCTGGAGCGCGTGCGCCCAGAGCCAGTGCTCTGCAACAGCAGAGGCCACCGCGATGGGAGGCCCGCATGGGCCAAAGAACAAAAGAAGGATGAAAAATAGATAAATGAAAGACCAATAGAAGTGGCCCGCCGGCCCACGCCCCTCCCTCCCCAACCCGCTCCGCGCCCCCCTCCAAATCTTAAAAAACAAATTAAAAAAAAAATCAAAAAAAACCCACCAAACTTAAAATTGTCATGCATCATAAGACATCTTCAAGAAGGCATAAACAGCTTACTGAGTGGGAGAGAATACTTGTAAATCATATCTGATATGGTTTTGCTATTCAGAACATACAAAGAAATTCTGCACCTCACTAACAACAAAAACATACAAGTCAGTCTTAACATGGTCAAAAAGAGGGACTTTCCTGGTAGTCCAGTGGTTAAGACTCTGTGTTTCCAATGCAGGGGCATGGGTTCAATCCCTGGTCAGGAAACTAGATCCCACATGCCACAGCTAAGACTCAGAGAAGCCAAATAAATTTAAAAAATTGTAATTGACCAAAGACCTGAATTTACACCAAGATGATGTACAAATGGCCAATAAGCACATAAAAAAATACTCAATAGCTTTAGTCATCAGGTACATGTAAGTCACCATCACAGTGAGATAACAGCTCACACCTACTAGGATAATTATAATTTTAAAAAATAACAAATACTGGGAAGGATGTAGAGACATTGAAATCCTCATGCATTGCTGGTGGGAATTTAACATGGTGCAGCCACTGTAGAAAAGACTTTGGCGGCTCCTCAAAGAAGAATGAAATTGGACACATAGCTCACATTATATACAGAAATCAACTCAAAATGGAAAAACAACCTAATTGAAAGAGCTGAAACTCTTAAAGCAGAGGGGTAAATCTGTATAGCATTGAATTTGAAAATAGATTTTAGACATGACATCCAAAGCACAGGTGACAAAAAAGTGGATAAATTGGACTTCATCAAAACTTAAAATTGGGGCTGCCCTGGTGGTCCAGTGGGTAAGGACACCACCTTGCAGTGCAAGGGGCGCCGGTTCGAGCCCTGGCCTGGGAAGATTCCATGTGCTGCGGAGTGGCTGGACCGATGTGTCCAATTACGGAGGCAGAGCTCTGGAGCGCGTGCGCCCAGAGCCAGTGCTCTGCAACAGCAGAGGCCACCGCGATGGGAGGCCCGCATGGGCCAAAGAACAAAAGAAGGATGAAAAATAGATAAATGAAAGACCAATAGAAGTGGCCCGCCGGCCCACGCCCCTCCCTCCCCAACCCGCTCCGCGCCCCCCTCCAAATCTTAAAAAACAAATTAAAAAAAAAATCAAAAAAAACCCACCAAACTTAAAATTGTCATGCATCATAAGACATCTTCAAGAAGGCATAAACAGCTTACTGAGTGGGAGAGAATACTTGTAAATCATATCTGATATGGTTTTGCTATTCAGAACATACAAAGAAATTCTGCACCTCACTAACAACAAAAACATACAAGTCAGTCTTAACATGGTCAAAAAGAGGGACTTTCCTGGTAGTCCAGTGGTTAAGACTCTGTGTTTCCAATGCAGGGGCATGGGTTCAATCCCTGGTCAGGAAACTAGATCCCACATGCCACAGCTAAGACTCAGAGAAGCCAAATAAATTTAAAAAATTGTAATTGACCAAAGACCTGAATTTACACCAAGATGATGTACAAATGGCCAATAAGCACATAAAAAAATACTCAATAGCTTTAGTCATCAGGTACATGTAAGTCACCATCACAGTGAGATAACAGCTCACACCTACTAGGATAATTATAATTTTAAAAAATAACAAATACTGGGAAGGATGTAGAGACATTGAAATCCTCATGCATTGCTGGTGGGAATTTAACATGGTGCAGCCACTGTAGAAAAGACTTTGGCGGCTCCTCAAAGAGCTAAACATAGAATTCCCATACAATCCAGCAATTTCATTCCTGCGTATGCATCAGAATAACAGAAAGCAGGGACTGGAACAGACACGGGTTCCCTCGTGTGCCCTGCAGCATTTTAGCCAAAAGGTAGAAATGACCCAAGTGTCCATTGACAGAAGAATGGATACACATACTATAGTTTACACAAACACCAGACTATTCTCTAGCTTTTCTTTTTTTTATCCTCTACCTTTTAATAAAAAGGAAGGAAGTTCTAACACAACATGGATGAACCTGAAAACATTTGCTCATTGAAATAAACCAAACACAGAAGGACAAATATATGAGTGGCCTTAGATGAGGTGCTTAGAGCAGATAGGCCTTCCCTGATGACTCAGAGACCTGGGCTTGATCCCTGAATTGGGAAGATCCCCTGAAGAAGGAAATGGCAGCCCACTCCAGGATTCTTGCCCAGAGAATCCCGTGGACAGAGGAGCCTGATGGGCTACAGAGAAGCCTGGGGTCTCAAAGAGTCGGACACAACGAATTGACTTTCACTTCACTTCAGAATAGATCAATTCATAGAGACAGAAAGTGGAATAGAGGTTACCAGGGACTGAGCAGGGTTGGGAGCGGGTGATGAGGACTTTTTTGAATGAGGACAAAGTTTCTACTTGGGAATGACAAAAACATTGTGGAAGTAGGTAGTCATGATTGCCCAGCATTGCAAACGCACCTAATGCCACTGGGTGGTACACTTAAAATGGCAAAGGTGAGGTTAAGTATATTTGACCACAATCAAAAATTCTCAAAAAGGGGTGGCCCAGTGGGTAAGGACACCGCCTTGCTGTGCAAGGGGCGCCAGTTCCATCCCTGGCCTGGGAAGATCCCACGTGCTGCGGAGCGGCTGGACGGATGTGTCCAATTACCGAGGCAGAGCTCTGGAGCGCATGCGCCCAGAGCCGGTGCTCTGCGACAACAGAGGCCACTGCGATGGGAGGCCCACATGGGCTAAAGAACAAAGATGGATGAAAATGGATAAACGAAAGACCAAAAGAAGTGGCCTGCCCACCCACCCCCAACCCGCTCCCCTAAAAATAAATAAATAAATATTTTTAAAAAATTATCAAAAACGGGAGCTTCCCTGCTGGTCCAGTGGGTGAAGAGTCCGCTTTGCAGTGCAAGGGGCACCAATTTGATCCCTGGCCCGGGAAGATCCCACATGCCCCGGAATGACTGGATGGTATGTCCAATTATGCACCAGCATTATCGAACGCATGCACCCAGAGCTGGTGCTCTGCGACGAAAGAGGCCACTGCGATGGGAGGTTCACACAGGCCAAAGAACAAAGATGGATGGAAACAAATAAATAAAAGACCAATAAAAGAGGCCAAAATTTTTTTTAAAAAATCTCAAAAATAAGAGGAAGAAGAAGAAGCTACCATGCCTCTTAAGATCTAGGCTCAAAACTAGCCCAGCATCACCTCTGATACATTCTGTTGGTGGGAACAAAACCAGCTCAGATTCAAGTCATGGGAAAACAGACTTCACTTCTTCATTGGAGGAGCTACGAAGATTATCCCCCCTTTCGCCTTTTTTTTTTTCTTTTAACTTATTTTTATTTATTTATTTGTCTGTGCTGGGTCTTAGGTGCAGCACGTGGGATCTTTAGCTGCAGTATGAGATCTAGTTCCCTGACCAGGAATCGAACCTTGGACCCCTGCATTGGGAGCACGAAGTCTTAACCACTACACCACCAGGGAAGTCCCCCCTTTTTCTCTTTATATAGGATAAAGTATCAAGTCTGAGCTCACACTGATCAATATTTACAACAAACAAATTTTGAGTTCAAAGAGTAATCTAGAAAAAAATGGTTTTGATGGTGCTAAAACTTCTTATCCACCAAATACTGAGAGAAGAGTCATTTAGTAAGTTTAAAGATGCAAAATTTGACTCTGAAGAAGTGACAACCACCTACCCCACCCAAAAAAAAAAAAAGACCCACAGAGGCAGAATTGCCAGTTGGTAAACACTGGACAGAAAGAGCTCAATTAATGAATCAAATGTTTACTGCAAAAATCACATGGAAAAAAATGTTCCTGATAAAAATGATCTCAATCAAAGAAAAATGAACACTGGAAAAAAAAATTGGGAACAGTTTAAGTGTAGTGAAAAAGAGTGAAGTGATCCAGGAATCTAGTTGGCTAGATGCAGCTTAGGATTCAAAAGTCTTTTCCAACAGAAATGTGTTGGATTTACTTTTCCCCCACTGAGCTTTTTAAAAATGGAATCAAAGTGTCCCCAGAATAAAACCAGCCTTTGTGCGACTATGCCAGGGTGAGCATGAGAGGGTCAAAAGCCCCATGAATCTTTCTGGTATTTAATTTTATTCCCCAGCCACTAGATGCCAATCATCTCTTAGGCAAGCTCCCAGAAACAATCTGGTCCTTCCCTCTTTCTGGACTTCCCTGGACTCCACCCAGGTTTGTGCTTAAAGAACAAAGATGGATGGAAACAAATAAATAAAAGACCAATAAAAGAGGCCAAAATTTTTTTTAAAAAATCTCAAAAATAAGAGGAAGAAGAAGAAGCTACCATGCCTCTTAAGATCTAGGCTCAAAACTAGCCCAGCATCACCTCTGATACATTCTGTTGGTGGGAACAAAACCAGCTCAGATTCAAGTCATGGGAAAACAGACTTCACTTCTTCATTGGAGGAGCTACGAAGATTATCCCCTTTCGCCTTTTTTTTTTCTTTTAACTTATTTTTATTTTTTTATTTGTCTGTGCTGGGTCTTAGGTGCAGCACGTGGGATCTTTAGGTGCTGTATGAGATCTAGTTCCTGCCCAAAGAATCGAACCTTGGACCCCTGCATTGGGAGCACGAAGTCTTAACCACTACACCACCAGGGAAGTCCCCCCTTTTTCTCTTTATATAGGATAAAGTATCAAGTCTGAGCTCACACTGATCAATATTTACAACAAACAAATTTTGAGTTCAAAGAGTAATCTAGAAAAAAATGGTTTTGATGGTGCTAAAACTTCTTATCCACCAAATACTGAGAGAAGAGTCATTTAGTAAGTTTAAAGATGCAAAATTTGACTCTGAAGAAGTGACAACCACCTACCCCACCCAAAAAAAAAAAAAGACCCACAGAGGCAGAATTGCCAGTTGGTAAACACTGGACAGAAAGAGCTCAATTAATGAATCAAATGTTTACTGCAAAAATCACATGGAAAAAAATGTTCCTGATAAAAATGATCTCAATCAAAGAAAAATGAACACTGGAAAAAAAAATTGGGAACAGTTTAAGTGTAGTGAAAAAGAGTGAAGTGATCCAGGAATCTAGTTGGCTAGATGCAGCTTAGGATTCAAAAGTCTTTTCCAACAGAAATGTGTTGGATTTACTTTTCCCCCACTGAGCTTTTTAAAAATGGAATCAAAGTGTCCCCAGAATAAAACCAGCCTTTGTGCGACTATGCCAGGGTGAGCATGAGAGGGTCAAAAGCCCCATGAATCTTTCTGGTATTTAATTTTATTCCCCAGCCACTAGATGCCAATCATCTCTTAGGCAAGCTCCCAGAAACAATCTGGTCCTTCCCTCTTTCTGGACTTCCCTGGACTCCACCCAGGTTTGTGCTTCCGCAGACCCCCGTCTCCCACCTCCCATACCAGTCCAGGTTTTCCTGTTCCTTGGAAGCTGTGGGTCATGACAGACTGTTCTTTTTCTGGGTGTGAACCCCAGGATTTGTCCTTTATGATGGCGCCTCACTCCTCCACACTGAAGGCCCACAGGCAGCCAGTTCAGAGATGATCCCTTGGGGGTTACTTGAACCTCTCCACATCCTGGCCATCAGTCTTGCTGTCCTGACTTAACACCGTGCATCCCATCGCTAGGGCTCACCTAGCGCCTCCCAGGTGGCGCAGTGGTAAAGAACCTGCCTGCCAATGCAGGAGACAAGGGTTCCATCCCTGGGTTGGGAAAATCCCCTGGAGGAGGAAATGGCAACCTACTCCAGTATTCTTGCCTGGGAAATCCCATGGACAGAGGAGCCTGGAGGCCTACCGTCCATTGGGTTGCCAAGGCTCAGACATGACTGAGCAGAACACACATGCATATCCCATGTCTAACCACGTCCACAGGGGGTCCTCCCCGACCTCTTATGTCCACCTAGGAGTCAATGGACAATGTCCATGAGGTTCACTTCAGCTTCACACTCTGCAAATACAAGGTCACCTTGTGACTATGTCAGGACTATGAAACGTCCAGCACATCATCTTTAAAGGAAGGTCCTAGTAGTCCAGTGTTAAGGCTCCACCCTTCCACTTCAAGGAGCACAGGTTAAATTCTTGCCCCAGGCAATAAGATCCTCTCCGAGAAAAGGAGGGCAGGGGCAAAGACCTGTTTTTCTTGGTTGCATGGCCTGCAGCATCTTAAATTCTCCAACCAGGAATCGAACCCTGGGGCGCTCAGTAGTGAAAGCAAGGAGTGCTAACCACTGGACTGAAAGGGAATTAAAGACAGGTTCTTGAAAAACAAACAAAAAAAAAATTGGGGGAATATGGGCATGTGGAGGAGAAGGAATTCATTATGATTATTTTTACCATCGAGCTTTTAGAAATATGCTTCAAAGCTTTTCTGAGCAGTTCCAGAATGTTAATAGATGCAACATACAAGCGATAGTAAGAGGTGGGGAGAGAGAAGACACACAGAGAGGGGGTGCAGACGGGGGTAGACAGGGTGAAGACAGAGACAAAGAGAGAGTAGTAAGGCAAAGTGTAGACGGGACAGAGGGTAGGCAGAGGCGAGGACAGATGGACAGGGGCAAGGAGTGTGGCCGGATATCATTCGCTGCTCCCCAAACCAGAAGGAACCCCCTACCTACTATACAGAGGATTGAAATCTCAGACCTCAGCAGGTGCTGCCATGCCGCATTCTGGGTCCCAGCCTTCCCGTCCTCATTTCTCTCTCCTTTTTCAGCCCCTATTCTGAGCTCACGATGTCACACTCTCTTCTGTGACAGGGCCCTTCCCTGCCCCAGCCTCTGCAGGGCCCATCTCTGCGTATTGGACTGGAAACGTGTCCTTTTCGCCAAGTCTTGGCCCTCTGTCAGTAACTTCCTCTACCGATCCCTCCCCTTCCACCCTTCCCTGTTAATAATCCTGGGCCCTCCATTCATCATCAAAGATTTTATAAGCATTTCCTAGGTGCTGGGCCCCTACTCAGCAAGGCTGGGGGCCCCGGGGAAACCTGACCTAGGCCCTGCATCACCCCCCAAACCCACTCCCATGTGTCTAAGAGGTGTGGTGGATGCTGGGGTCCTGTAAGCACTGATAAGGGCATGCATGCTCCGTTTGATGGAGGAACATGAGACCGTCAGCCTCAGAGAAGACACTTAACCTGGCCTAGACGAGAGCAGGGGACAGACCTGAACTCTCGGTGTGACACCCCAACCCCCCAAAGCCCCAACCCCAACACAGAGCGGGGCGCATAGAAGATGCGGTTCATAATCCAAAGGATTTCTGGCAACACCCCTTTTCAGACCCAACGATTAGCCTGCCTGTTCTGCCCCCGCCCCATCACTGACCTAGGCCCCGCCCCCTCTGCCCCGCCCCTGCTTCATTCACCAGGCCTCAAGTCCCTCCATGGGGGCGGGCCACAGCGCAACAGTCTCACAGTCTCATTGGCCAGAGAGCGTTACTTCACCGCCCTCCTTCAAACTCACTGGCTAAGCATATGTCAATCTTTATAGAGGCCCAATAATTGCCACAGCCGGGGTTTGAGGGACAGATAATAATGGACGCGTTATTGGGCAAAAAGCCCTGCTCTGGGCGGGGCTTAGCGCCAAACGCGCCCCTGCCTCTGTCGAGAGGGGGTGCAGACAGGGGTAGACAGGGTGAAGACAGAGACAAAGAGAGTAGTAAGGCAAAGTGTAGACGGGACAGAGGGTAGCAGAGGTGAGGACAGATGGACAGGGGCAAGGAGTGTGGCCGGATATCATTCGCTGCTCCCCAAACCAGAAGGAACCCCCTACCTACTATACAGAGGATTGAAATCTCAGACCTCAGCAGGTGCTGCCATGCCGCATTCTGGGTCCCAGCCTTCCCGTCCTCATTTCTCTCTCCTTTTTCAGCCCCTATTCTGAGCTCACGATGTCACACTCTCTTCTGTGACAGGGCCCTTCCCTGCCCCAGCCTCTGCAGGGCCCATCTCTGCGTATTGGACTGGAAACGTGTCCTTTTCGCCAAGTCTTGGCCCTCTGTCAGTAACTTCCTCTACCGATCCCTCCCCTTCCACCCTTCCCTGTTAATAATCCTGGGCCCTCCATTCATCATCAAAGATTTTATAAGCATTTCCTAGGTGCTGGGCCCCTACTCAGCAAGGCTGGGGGCCCCGGGGAAACCTGACCTAGGCCCTGCATCACCCCCCAAACCCACTCCCATGTGTCTAAGAGGTGTGGTGGATGCTGGGGTCCTGTAAGCACTGATAAGGGCATGCATGCTCCGTTTGATGGAGGAACATGAGACCGTCAGCCTCAGAGAAGACACTTAACCTGGCCTAGACGAGAGCAGGGGACAGACCTGAACTCTCGGTGTGACACCCCAACCCCCCAAAGCCCCAACCCCAACACAGAGCGGGGCGCATAGAAGATGCGGTTCATAATCCAAAGGATTTCTGGCAACACCCCTTTTCAGACCCAACGATTAGCCTGCCTGTTCTGCCCCCGCCCCATCACTGACCTAGGCCCCGCCCCCTCTGCCCCGCCCCTGCTTCATTCACCAGGCCTCAAGTCCCTCCATGGGGGCGGGCCACAGCGCAACAGTCTCACAGTCTCATTGGCCAGAGAGCGTTACTTCACCGCCCTCCTTCAAACTCACTGGCTAAGCATATGTCAATCTTTATAGAGGCCCAATAATTGCCACAGCCGGGGTTTGAGGGACAGATAATAATGGACGCGTTATTGGGCAAAAAGCCCTGCTCTGGGCGGGGCTTAGCGCCAAACGCGCCCCTGCCTCTGTCTGCGGTTCCTCGGGGACGCAGGCTTCCCTCAGAGACACACCCCTCTCTCCTCGCTATTGGTCCTTCCAAGTGTTGATCAACAGGACTCGCTATTTCTACAGGTGAAACCACCCGTCCTTCACGGCTCCCCTAATTTCAATTCGCTTCTCTCCTTAAAGGCGGCAGCCTTTTGGCCGTAGCCAGGGCCCGCCTTACGGTATGGCCACGGATTGGTCAGACAACCCATCGCTCTTGGACGATGGGCGGAGCCAGAGCGTCTGGGGGCGGCGAATTGGCTGACCGGGCCTCGGGGGCGGGGCCGCGGCTCCTGTCAGCGGGTGAAATGGCAGCGGCGGAGCCGGCGGCGGCCGCGGTCCCGGGGGGCGGCTGAGGGGGCCGGGCCGGGGCTGCGGGGCGAGCGGCGCGGCGGGGATCCAGCGGCGCGGCCCGGGACGGCGAGGCTCGGCACGGCGATGGCGGCGCGCTCTAAGCAGGTAGGTAGGCGGCGCGGGCCGGGCCTCCCGGGCGCCTTCTCGGGCCCGCGGCTCCGCGCTGCGGCCCGCGGGGGCCGGGCAAGACCGGGACTCGGGGCCCTTCGCCCCGGAACCCGCGCCGGGAGCCCCCGGCCCGCCCCGCACGGGCCCTGGTCGGGAGCCTCGGGGCCTGGCCCTGCCCGTCCTCCTTCCTGACGCCTCGCGACCTCCCGGGGCCCCTCCCACGGCCCCTCGGGCGCCCTCCTCCCCACCCCGCAGACCCGCCCCCACCAGCGTCCCCCGCAAGCCCAGCACCCCACCCTGCCTCTCCCCGGAGCCCTGAGCCCCCCTTCCCCTGTAGACCCCTGGCCACCCGTCCCCGTCCTCACTCACCTCCCACCTCAGGGCGCAGACCTCCCCCACCCCCAGAGATCCCAGCCTGAGAGCCGTGCCCTCCCTGCGGACCCCCCAGCCTCTGTGAAGCTGGACCCCTGCCCACGGGCCGACGCCACCCCAGCAGCCCCGCACCCAAGGCAGGGTGCACCTGAAATCCCGACTGAGGCCTTTGAGGGACAGATAATAATGGACGCGTTATTGGGCAAAACCCTGCTCGGGCGGGGCTTAGCGCCAAACGCGCCCCTGCCTCTGTCTGCGGTTCCTCGGGGACGCAGGCTTCCCTCAGAGACACACCCCTCTCTCCTCGCTATTGGTCCTTCCAAGTGTTGATCAACAGGACTCGCTATTTCTACAGGTGAAACCACCCGTCCTTCACGGCTCCCCTAATTTCAATTCGCTTCTCTCCTTAAAGGCGGCAGCCTTTTGGCCGTAGCCAGGGCCCGCCTTACGGTATGGCCACGGATTGGTCAGACAACCCATCGCTCTTGGACGATGGGCGGAGCCAGAGCGTCTGGGGGCGGCGAATTGGCTGACCGGGCCTCGGGGGCGGGGCCGCGGCTCCTGTCAGCGGGTGAAATGGCAGCGGCGGAGCCGGCGGCGGCCGCGGTCCCGGGGGGCGGCTGAGGGGGCCGGGCCGCGGCTGCGGCGCGAGCGGCGCGGCGGGGATCCAGCGGCGCGGCCCGGGACGGCGAGGCTCGGCACGGCGATGGCGGCGCGCTCTAAGCAGGTAGGTAGGCGGCGCGGGCCGGGCCTCCCGGGCGCCTTCTCGGGCCCGCGGCTCCGCGCTGCGGCCCGCGGGGGCCGGGCAAGACCGGGACTCGGGGCCCTTCGCCCCGGAACCCGCGCCGGGAGCCCCCGGCCCGCCCCGCACGGGCCCTGGTCGGGAGCCTCGGGGCCTGGC
Source organism: Tragulus kanchil (assembly GCA_022376925.1). Taxonomy (NCBI): domain Eukaryota; kingdom Metazoa; phylum Chordata; class Mammalia; order Artiodactyla; family Tragulidae; genus Tragulus; species Tragulus kanchil. Next base: position 6,752,027 of record JAIOJX010000029.1, read on the forward strand.
CCTGCCCGTCCTCCTTCCTGACGCCTCGCGACCTCCCGGGGCCCCTCCCACGGCCCCTCGGGCGCCCTCCTCCCCCACCCCGCAGACCCGCCCCCACCAGCGTCCCCCGCAAGCCCAGCACCCCACCCTGCCTCTCCCCGGAGCCCTGAGCCCCCCTTCCCCTGTAGACCCCTGGCCACCCGTCCCCGTCCTCACTCACCTCCCACCTCGGGGCGCAGACCTCCCCCACCCCCAGAGATCCCAGCCTGAGAGCCGTGCCCTCCCTGCGGACCCCCCAGCCTCTGTGAAGCTGGACCCCTGCCCACGGGCCGACGCCACCCCAGCAGCCCCGCACCCAAGGCAGGGTGCACCTGGAAACCACCCCGCTCCCTCCCCGCACACGCCCCCGAGCCTGACTCTTCTGGATCGCTGCTTCCTGAACGTCCACCCTCACCTTGTGCCCAGGACCGCCCAGCAGATGGTCTGAACCCCACCCACCCAGGGCCAGCCACCCCTCTGAGGGCCCCACTCACACGCACACACACACACCTGGGAACCCAGGGAGCGAAGCCCATGAACCCCCAACAGCTCATACCCACATGAGTATGGGGGCCCAGGGTGTGTGGTAGACCGCCTGGACCCCTCACACTCAGGAACTCACCTGTCCAAGTCCTCCTGGAGGCCCCACCAGCTCCCAGCTCAGGCAGAGACTCGATGTCAGCCGTCTGCCCTGCCCCAGGCGGCCAGCCTTCCTGTCCACTCCAGCCTCCCTGAGCCCGTGCCTCCACGGGGGCCCTGTAGGTGGCGGGGTGATCCAGAATCTCCCAGAACCCCAGTGAACACCTGCCCCAAACCTCTTCCTGTTCATCCGTCTCTCCCCACGTCACCCCTCCCCCTTTAAAGGCAAGGTGCCTCCCTCTTTCTCTCTATCCCAGGCTCCCCAAAAGACCCACTGCCTGCCCCCTGATCTGTGCCACCCCTGGAAGAGGGTGGAGGTCCCCGCTGCCCCCGGCCCCAGTCCCGAAGTCTGACCAGACTGGTAGGACCAGCATCCTGACCCCATCGCATCCACTGGCGGCCGATGGCACGCCAGCACAGCCGCTGCCCCTCACGCCCCGGGGGCTCTGCCCCACACGGCCAGCCTGTCATGCCAAGAGGAAACAGCTTCCTTCGATCCTGGCATTTGGGACCCGGCGGGGCTGGGCTGGGGCCTGCCAGAAGCAGGCAGCTCTTTGTTAAGGAATATTTTCAGAAGGGAAAAATATGCTGAAGAGGCTCGGGTGGAACACCAGTGAGGAGTCGGCTTGCTTTTTGTTTTTATTTTTTCCCCCTTGGCTGGGCTGGGCTGGAGTTGGGGGCCCCGTGTCCGTGTGTCTTTCCAGGTGCGCTGGCGGCTCCCTCCCGGCGCGCCGCCCCACAGCCCACCCCCCTGGTCCAACCTGTGGGTTCCCCTGGGCTTCTGCGGTCGCCAGCAGGTGGTCTGGCCCTGGCACAGGGATGGGGCGAGCCACAGAGGAGGGAGGGTCAGAGAACTGGGGGGACAGTGTGGCCAGGACCACAGGATACAGAGGAGCCCCTGGTCCCGCCCACGAGGACTCTGGAAGAGACCACGGCTGCCTACTGGCTCCTTCGTCTGACTTAGCCTGCCTGGAAAACTCCGGAGAAACAAACCCGGGTTCTCTATAGACATTCATCAGTGGTTTCTGGATGACTCTGATGAAAAGCGTCTCTTGGCTCGGGGCCTTGACTTACCCATCTGGAAAATGGGGAGAGAAATCCCAGGACCATGGCTTGGGATTTCAGGGGAGCCAGAAAGTTTAGGATGTGGCCCTGAAGGTCCCCTAAGCTCCATGAGGAAGGAGTCCGTGGGGGCCAGGAGGGCAGCTTCCCACCCGTGGACACTGGCAGAGTCACTGGCCGACGTGGTCCCCTGGTTGTACTTAGCTGAGGCCTCAGTGGATAGCGGGTGTCTTTCGGGAGCTGGACTGGGCCTCAGGGCCGAGAGAGCGTCTGTTGTGGCATTTGTGGCCCCACAGGGACGTCCCACAGGGGGAAAGGGCAGTCGGGGGCCGGCTGGCTGGCGATGCCCACGTCCCCCAGAGTCCTCTGAGGCTGGACAGGGCGAGGTTTGCGCTGTGGACGTGTGGAAGGGAGGAGGGAAGCGGGAGAGTCCTGAAGGTCACGAGGCACACGGGAAGCAAACTCCACGGCCTCCCCAGGGGGCACTTTGTGCTGAGGCAGCGGGGTCAGAGGGCTCCCCAGGACAGGCTGTGACTCCTCAGGAGCACGCGAGAAGGCTCCCGGGCAGCACTGCCGAGGGACCTCAGTGTCATTTGACCCTGGACTGGGGTCCGCGACCGGGTCTTGCCTGCTGTCGATGGTGCAGGGGCCGCAGAAGAGAGTGACCTCAGGTTCCCCTTGCGGCATCCAGGTGCCGGTTGCCCCTGGGCGGCCTTCCGCCCTCGCCACGAACTGGGAGTTGAGTCAGTGGCTGGGGCATGAAGGAATGTCAGGTGTGGCCCATGGCCTGCGTCTGAAGGCAGGAGGCAAGAGCTGAGGCCAGCAGCGCCCACCCATCAGGCCTTGCCGCGTGCCAGGCCCAGCGTTCGCCCCATTTGCATGTTATCTCAGTTAATCCCCTAACCACCCGGAGGGAAACCGCGCTCCAGCCCGTGGCCTGACCGCCACTCCCGTGTGGAAGCAGGAGACAGATTAATGGACGGCATGCCCTGAGCAGAGGAAAGGCCGGCGCGTCCCCGAGGCGTCAGGGAAGGGAGAGCAGGGATGACGTGCGCGCTCGGGAGAGGAGCTCTCCGGGCAGGCGTGGCTGGGAAGGGCGTTCAGGCAGCCCGAGCGCCTGGACCTCAGCCTGGGCAGCAGGCACGGACGTGGCGCCTGCAGGAGGCACGCCCCTTGGGTGGCTTCCACCCTGTAGACCTTCATGTCCCACACGTGGCACACGCCATGGGGCCTCTCTGGTCCAAGGGGTCAGTGTTGGAACTGAACTTGGAATGGCAACCAGCCACCCCCTGGCGGACAGGCCTCAGTGGATAGCGGGTGTCTTTCGGGAGCTGGACTGGGCCTCAGGGCCGAGAGCGTCTGTTGTGGCATTTGTGGCCCCACAGGGACGTCCCACAGGGGGAAAGGGCAGTCGGGGGCCGGCTGGCTGGCGATGCCCACGTCCCCCAGAGTCCTCTGAGGCTGGACAGGGCGAGGTTTGCGCTGTGGACGTGTGGAAGGGAGGAGGGAAGCGGGAGAGTCCTGAAGGTCACGAGGCACACGGGAAGCAAACTCCACGGCCTCCCCAGGGGGCACTTTGTGCTGAGGCAGCGGGGTCAGAGGGCTCCCCAGGACAGGCTGTGACTCCTCAGGAGCACGCGAGAAGGCTCCCGGGCAGCACTGCCGAGGGACCTCAGTGTCATTTGACCCTGGACTGGGGTCCGCGACCGGGTCTTGCCTGCTGTCGATGGTGCAGGGGCCGCAGAAGAGAGTGACCTCAGGTTCCCCTTGCGGCATCCAGGTGCCGGTTGCCCCTGGGCGGCCTTCCGCCCTCGCCACGAACTGGGAGTTGAGTCAGTGGCTGGGGCATGAAGGAATGTCAGGTGTGGCCCATGGCCTGCGTCTGAAGGCAGGAGGCAAGAGCTGAGGCCAGCAGCGCCCACCCATCAGGCCTTGCCGCGTGCCAGGCCCAGCGTTCGCCCCATTTGCATGTTATCTCAGTTAATCCCCTAACCACCCGGAGGAAGCCGCGCGCTCCAGCCCGTGGCCTGACCGCCACTCCCGTGTGGAAGCAGGAGACAGATTAATGGACGGCATGCCCTGAGCAGAGGAAAGGCCGGCGCGTCCCCGAGGCGTCAGGGAAGGGAGAGCAGGGATGACGTGCGCGCGTCGGGAGAGGAGCTCTCCGGGCAGGCGTGGCTGGGAAGGGCGTTCAGGCAGCCCGAGCGCCTGGACCTCAGCCTGGGCAGCAGGCACGGACGTGGCGCCTGCAGGGAGGCACGCCCCCTTGGGTGGCTTCCACCCTGTAGACCTTCATGTCCCACACGTGGCACACGCCATGGGGCCTCTCTGGTCCAAGGGGTCAGTGTTGGAACTGAACTTGGAATGGCAACCAGCCCCCCCCTGCCCGGGGACGTGTGCAGCACACAGGCTCTAGAAGCCGCACAGAGAGCAAGAGGGAGGTGGATTAGGAGAGCTGGCCACCCACCCGGGCTGGGGAAGAGATGGGTCCCTTCCGGGAAGCTCTCCCAGGCCTCGCTGGCACCGCCCACCCGCACTGGAGCACTGCAGTGTGTTGCTGAGGTCATGTCTTTTCCTTTTTAAAAAACCTTTTGGCTGTGCCATGCAGCATCTTAGTTCCCCGGCCAGGGATCAAACCCATGCCCTCTGCATTGGAAGCACAGAGTCTTACCCGCCCGGACCTCTAGGGGCGCCCCCTGGAGATGGTTTTGCTGAGGGTTGTCTCCCAGCCAGCGAGTCCCACCAGGGCAGGCTGCATGTCTGTTCGTGGCTGAGTCCAAGGCGAGAACAGGGCACGCAGAGGATGCTCAGGGAACACTTGGCTGGTTTCGGGCGCTGAGCGTCCGCTCTGCTCACCCACTTCTCAAGAGGGCCTGGATCTCTTGCGCAGAGAGAGGTTGTGTCCCTCTGCCTGGAGGGCCCCCAAAGGCAGGGCAGACCCACGTCCCCCCAGCCCCCGACCCGCCAGCCTGCCCACCAGGAAAGGTGCCTTCTTGGCTTTCAAGAACCAAAAGCCTGAACAGGATGCCTCTTCTCTTACCACCTGTCCCTAGAGGGCTTCTGGGGGCTTGAGATGGTTTCCTTGGTCGGCCTCAGGGACATGAAAAGCAGCTTGCCGGGAAGGAACCCGTGACGATGGCAGGAAGTGTTAGCTGCTGACATGCAGGGTAGCAAAGGCCGGCGCGTCCCGAGGCGTCAGGAAGGAGAGCAGGGATGACGTGCGCGCTCGGGAGAGGAGCTCTCCGGGCAGGCGTGGCTGGGAAGGGCGTTCAGGCAGCCCGAGCGCCTGGACCTCAGCCTGGGCAGCAGGCACGGACGTGGCGCCTGCAGGGAGGCACGCCCCCTTGGGTGGCTTCCACCCTGTAGACCTTCATGTCCCACACGTGGCACACGCCATGGGGCCTCTCTGGTCCAAGGGGTCAGTGTTGGAACTGAACTTGGAATGGCAACCAGCCCCCCCCTGCCCGGGGACGTGTGCAGCACACAGGCTCTAGAAGCCGCACAGAGAGCAAGAGGGAGGTGGATTAGGAGAGCTGGCCACCCACCCGGGCTGGGGAAGAGATGGGTCCCTTCCGGGAAGCTCTCCCAGGCCTCGCTGGCACCGCCCACCCGCACTGGAGCACTGCAGTGTGTTGCTGAGGTCATGTCTTTTCCTTTTTAAAAAACCTTTTGGCTGTGCCATGCAGCATCTTAGTTCCCCGGCCAGGGATCAAACCCATGCCCTCTGCATTGGAAGCACAGAGTCTTAACCGCCGGACCTCTAGGGGCGCCCCCTGGAGATGGTTTTGCTGAGGGTTGTCTCCCAGCCAGCGAGTCCCACCAGGGCAGGCTGCATGTCTGTTCGTGGCTGAGTCCAAGGCGAGAACAGGGCACGCAGAGGATGCTCAGGGAACACTTGGCTGGTTTCGGGTGCTGAGCGTCCGCTCTGCTCACCCACTTCTCAAGAGGGCCTGGATCTCTTGCGCAGAGAGAGGTTGTGTCCCTCTGCCTGGAGGGCCCCCAAAGGCAGGGCAGACCCACGTCCCCCCAGCCCCCGACCCGCCAGCCTGCCCACCAGGAAAGGTGCCTTCTTGGCTTTCAAGAACCAAAAGCCTGAACAGGATGCCTCTTCTCTTACCACCTGTCCCTAGAGGGCTTCTGGGGGCTTGAAATTGTTTCCTTGGTCGTCCTCAGGGACATGAAAAACAGCTTGCCGGGAAGGAACCCGTGACGATGGCAGGAAGTGTTAGCTGCTGACATGCAGGGTAGCAAAGTTGCTTTTTTTTTTTTTTAGTCAGAAGAGATTCCTCAGGTCATACTGGTCGTCCACCCCTCAGATTTTAGCCTGAAGCTATTTGCCGTTGCTGCTGTTACTACTAATAGAGATGATGATAGTTTTACTGCGTTTAATATGTAAACAGGGCCACCATGGAAGGGCTGGGCCTGCTGAGGAGGGAAAGTTTGTTTCTTCGGTTCACAAATGTCAGGGGCCTGCTGGCACACCAAACACTGGGGTCCAGCAGGGGGTGATGCAGCCCCTGCCCTCGTGGGGCTTCCCACCCAGCAGAGAATCGCTAATACGGGCCGACTCCCGTCCTACGCACACGCCAGGTCTAGCTCATCTTTGCTCCATCTAAACCTATGGAGTCGGTACTTTCATCAGCTGGGTTTCCAGGTGGGGAAACTGACCCAAGGTGTGTCACCCCCAAGTCAGAAAGAGAGAGACCAGAGGAGGGATTTGAACCGGGGCTGCTGGCCCTGAAGTCCTCCCGGGAGACCAGGAGATGGGGACGATCTGTTATCCACACCCACGGCAGGGAGGGGAGGCGTGTGGACATGGAAACATCCCGCGCGGCACAGCGGAGAAGCTAGAACCGGAGATGGGAGGAGGGAAGCAGTGACCAATGGGGTTCAGCAACCATCTTTGTTCCCTGAGGGGTAGCTCGCCCACCAGATGCCCACCCTGCTGCTTAAGGAAAAGAGCCTGAGACGTTAGAGTCAGGCTGACCCGTGTGGCCCAACTGATAGCCCATCAGATTGGGCAGGTGGGGTCACGCGGTATCTTTAGGGCTTCGGATGCAGAAATGACTTTATGTCCCCATAATCATTAGAGGTAAAGCAGGGGGTCCCCAGCCTCCCCGACTGCAGACTGCTACTCCCTATCCAACCAACAGCAGCATCAGATTAGAAATAAAGTGCACAATAGGGCTTTCCTGGTGGTCCAGTGGTTAGAGTCCACCTTGCAGTACAAGGGGCACCAGTTAGATCCCTGGCCCAGGAAGATCCCACATGCCGCAGAGCAGCTGGACCAGTGTGTCCAGTTATGAGCCGGAGCTCTGGAGCGCATGTGCCCAGAGCTAGTGCTCTACAGCAAGAGAGGCCACTGCGATGGGAGGCCCACACATGCCAAAGAATAAAAAGATGGATGAAAAATAAATATAAATAGTAAAAATTTTAAAAGAGGCATGATGGGAAAAAAACTGTTTTTTCAAAAAAGAAAGTGTACAATACCCGTAATGCACTTGAATCATCCTCAAACCATCCCCTTTGCCCCTGGTCCATGGCAAAATTTTCTTCCATGAAATCAGTCCCTGGTGCCAAAAAGGTTGGGGACCACTGAGGGAGAAGTTCAGAAGCTGGTGGCGGAAGAGGCAGAGGCGGGCGGATAGGAAAGCAAAAATTAAAGGAGCTTTGGGGTCTTTCTTCCTGCCTCTGAAAGATGGCACACACAAACTCACTGTCCTCAGAGAAAGAGGAACTCATTTACAGAGTGCCCACGCACTCGGTGTTTTATGTGGATTATTTCTAAAATCACTGAATCCAGTAAGAGTGGCTTCTCAGCAGATCAGCTTGGGGTGAAAGCTCTGGAATCAGAAATCCAAGTGCAGGAAATTCCCTGGTGGTCTGGCGGGTACGACTCTGTGCTTTCAGTGCCGCGGGCGTGGGCTGAGGGCGTGGGTTTGATCCCTGATCAGGGAACTAAGGTCCCATATACCTGACAGTGCAGTCAAAAAATAAATTTTAAAATAGACTTTAATTTACAAAAATTTTAGGTTCACCAGGAAATAGAGAAGATAGCCACAGCGTTCCCACAGACCCCACACCCACACATAGTTTCCACATTAGTAACACTGTCTGGCACGTTTGTTATAATGAATGGACCAATATTGATACATTGTAGTTAACTAGATGGTGCTGCGGTAAATAATCTGCCTGCCAATGCAGGAGACACATCCCTGAGTCCGGAAGATCCCCTGGCAACCCACTCCAGTATCCTTGCCTGCAAAATCCCATGGACAGGGGAGCCTGGCAGGCTACAGACAATGGATTCACAAAGCGTGGACACGCAAGCACACATGTGATTGACTAAAGTCAGCACTGTATTCAGATTGCCTTAGCTTTCCCTAGTGTCCTTTTTCTGTCCCAGGCCCCCTTCCTGGATCCCACAGGACAGTCTCTCACCATGCCTCCTGAGGCTTCTCTTACCTGAGACAGTTTTCTTAGGCTTTCCTTGTTTTTGATGACTTGGATGGGTTTGAGGAGGAGTAGGCAGGAAGGCTCAAAAGCACCTCCTAATCTGAATTAGCCACGTGGTTTTCTCAGTCTTGAGAAGGAAGACACAGAGATGAAGGGCCCTTGTCACATCAGCGTATCAAGTGCACGTGCCCTCAATGTGACTTATCACTGATGCTGTTGACCTTGATTGCCTGGCTGAACAGCACAAGGACTTTCCTTTTCATCCATCTAGCACAGACATTGAGTACCTGGGTGCTCATGGCCAGATGCCGCATTAGAGGCATATGTGTCTTGGGTTGGGGTTATAGGGTTAGGTACTTTTGGAGAGAGGGGAGTGAAGTGAGCCAGCATGCTGGAGGCCATGGAGTGGGGGGATTTACCAGAAAAGAGTTCACTGAAAGATGCCTGTTTCCTTTTTTATGGCTAGATACCACTCCACCATGTGGACAGACCTCGTTTCAGTTATCCATTCATCCACCAATGGACGTTTGGGTTGCTTCCATTCTCTGGCTGTCGTGAATGGAGGGAGCTGCTGTGAACAGTCATGTACAGGTTTTCATGTGGATATACGTTTCCCATTCTCTTGGGTAGAGTTCATAGAAGTAGGATTGCTGGATCATATTGGTAAAGCTTTTTTTTTTTTTCTTAATTTTGACCTCTTTTTAATGAATTTTTTATCCAGTTATTTTCATCCATCTTTACTTTTTGGCCTGTGTGGGCCTCCCGTCACAGTGGCCTCTCTCATTGCAGAGCTCTGAGCTCTGGTTCTGGGCGCATGTGCTCCGGAGCGCTGGCTCATAATTGGACAGACCGGCCCAGCCGCTTCGCTGCACGTGGGATCCTCCCGGGCCAGGGACTGAACCGGTGCCCCTTGCACGACAAGGCGGACTCTCTACCCACTGGACCGCCAGGGAAGCCCCCCCTTTCTTTTTATTTTAAGAAAGAGGCTGTTGGTTTATTTGACCACACCAGGCCTTAGTTGCCTCAGGCAGAATCTTTTCAGTTGCATCATGCACGATATTTGCAGCCTGTGGCATCTAGTTCCCCGACCAGGGATCACACCCAGCCCCCTGCGTTGGGAGCATGGAGGCTTAGCCCTTGGGCCACCAGGAAAGTCCCCGTGTTGGTCACCCTCTGTTTATCTTTCTGAGGAACCGCCTGACTGTTTTCCACTATCGCTGTTGCTGTTCACTCACTCAGTCACGTCCAACTCTGCGGCCCCCTGGACTGTGGCATGTCAGGCTCCCTGTCCTCCACTGTTTCCCAGAGTTTTCTCAAACTCTTAACCATTGAGTCAGTGATGTCATCCTATGTCGTCACCTCCTCTTCCTGCCCTCCAGCTTTCCCCTCCCCGAGGCCTTTTCCAGTGAACTGGCTCTTGGCATCCGGGGGCCAAAGAGCTGGAGCTTCAGCTTCAGCGTCAGTCCTTCTAATGAATGAATATTCAGGGTTGCTTTCCTTTAGGACTGGCTGGTTTGATCTCCTTGCAGTCCAAGGACTGTCAAGAGTCTTCTCCCGCACCACAAGTTGAAAGCATCAATTCCTCGGTGCTCAGCCTTCTTTATGGTCCACCTCTCACATCCATACAGGACGACTAGAAAAATCATAGCTTTGACTGCATGGACTTTTATGGACAAAGCAGTTTTTGCTTTTTAATGCGCTGTCTAGGTTTGTCATCATCTTCCTTCCAAGCAGCAAGTGCCTTTTAATTTCCACTGTACTTCATCTTTTATTCCATGTGTTTCTCTCAATTGGTAATAGAAAGTTCGGATGATCATTTCTGGGTCTCTGTACCCCTCCTCACCTACTCCAAGGGCCGCGTCTCTCTTTGCCCCGCAGTGTTCAGCCCTCTGCTCTGTGCCTGGGACCTGGGAGGCACTCAGGAAATACCGGCGGGTGGGCAGGCGGATTTGATTCCTCCAGCATTTCCCTCTCTCCCTCTGCACCAGACTCAGCGTGGGGCACGGCGATAGCGGGGACGCAGACGGGGTGAATCCCGCCCGCACTGGCTTTCAGGAGCCAGGCGGCAACCTTGGCTGGTGCTCAGGAGAAAGGAAACGCTGGCGAGAAGCGTGTCACCGTCACAGACACGGATCTGGTCATTTAAGTCCTGAAAGTGAGCCACCAAGGGCCTGAAGGGGTATAGGCGAGGCGGGGCCTGTGGAGGAAGGGATGCCTTGCTGGGCTGAGGCAGAGGGAGTCCAGGAGGCCAAGGAGGCCGGCGTCTCTGAGCTAGATAGGAGTGGACTTTGCAGAGGGGGAAGCATGGGGGACTTCCCCAGGAGGCCAGCGGTTAAGCCCGCAAGCTCCCAGTGCAAGGGGTGCGGGTTCCATCCCTGTTCAGTGGCCCTACAAGCCACATGGCGTGGCCAAAAAATATATTAACAGAAAAAAAATATGGAGGAGGAGGACGAAGCACGGTTGTGAGTGTCCAGACGCCCCACGAGAGAGAGGGAAAGGGACGTAGGGGGCCCCCGGCCTCTAGAGCTTCCTGTGGGCCCCACCCATCCACCCTCGGCCCCAGCTCACGAGGCGTCTCCCCCCACCCCTCTGGCGTGGCAGCCTCCTGAGCTATGGGCCAGCATCAGGGGGCATGGGGGGCAGGGTGCCAGCAGAGGCCGTGTTAGGTGGCCCACCGCCCACCCTGCAGTGGCCGGGACCCCACTTTGGTGCCCACAGTGGTGCAGAAGAGAAGGACATTGAAGGTGGGGTTGTTGAGAGACTGGGACCCCAGACCTGGAGGGTCTGTGCGTGGATCTCAGAGGCTCGTGGACCCTCAGCACTCAAGGCATCTGCCCATCTCTGAGTCTCTGTGCCCAGCCAGCGAGGGTGGGGCAACTGCGTGCCCTGGGGGTGGGGTCACTCACCTCTCGTCACGCCACATCCCTCCCTAGGACAGTGCCGGTCCTCAGACAGGGCCCAGTAAGGCAGGGGAGGGGCGGAGCTGAGCTGGTTAGAGGCCAGGCGCTTGGTGGGGGCGGCGGGGCCATGTTCATCCCTTTCTGCTGGCTTCCAGGCATGGGGAGCCCTGGTCAGGGCAGGAAGCATGCACGTGTGCATGTGTGTGTGCACCTGCGGGCAAAGGGGTCTGGGGTGTGAGGTAGCATGGGGATGCGTAGCTGAGTGTGTGGGCGTGTGCTTGTGTGGGTGTCAGAGTGTGTGTGTGCCCGTGCACGCGAGACTGTGTATTAGTGTATCTGTGTATTCGCCTAGCAGTGTGTGAGATGGCTTGTGAGTATGAATGCTTCTGAGTGTGTAGGGTGTGCGATTGTGGGTGAGTGTGAGTGCCTGAGTGTGGAGGAGCGGATGTGCGTCAGCAGAACAGCTTCCAGGCTGCGCAGCATGTAGAGTCAGGAGCAAGTCAAGAGAACGAGCCTGAGGGGTCAGAAGGGCCTGCCTCTCAGACTGCAAACATCAGCCCTGTGTATTGCATCAGGGTTATTTCTTGTATGAAATACACATTAAGATGTGATTCGTGCCTGAGCAAACCCCACTAGCCCTCGTTGCTCCTTTTCATCAGAAACCCAGAGCCAAACCATTCTCTTGGGCTCTTCGCAGGCCGGCGTGGGGTTGGGGGAGCACAGTTCTGAGAGCGGGGTCCCCTGGGTGCAGCACGGAGACAGGGACCCCAGCCCCAGCCACGTGTGGCCTTTGTCTCTGAGGTCCCCACGGTTCCTCAAATCCAGCTGTGCTTCCGGGGCTCCGTCTTCGCCTCCACCCCTCCCACTGCTGCCCTGATGTCGGGGAACCCACGTGGCCTTCCCTGGCCCTCCCCTCCCACAGAGAGCCTTCCAACCAAGTCAGCACTTCTTGTCCACAGCCCGTCGTCTCTGCCCCGGCCGGCCGCAGACTTTGACTCTGCAGGAAGCCCCACGTGGCCCCCACCGTCCTTCTCTCAGGAATGATTAACTCCTGGCTTTGTGGTGCACATGACTTTTCCTTGGGGCAGGTGGTCCCGGGCAGCCGGGCAGTGGAGAAAAAGTGCTTCCAGCTCTGACGGGAACCATGCCTTCAATTTGTAGCACTCACTGAAGCCAGAGCCCTTGGTGCCCGTCAAACTCGGGGGCCCTTAGGGGCCAGAGGGAGAACCGGTTCCCTGAAGAGCCACAGAGTCCTGGGCTGAGAGGGATTTTCCCCTCCTCCAAGAGATGAAAGAAAAAGGGTCCCCCCCATTCCCATCCCATGACAGGGCAGCTCAGGGAAAGGAGATGAGAATTAGGGACCAGGGAAAGGATGCAGCCTGGGCAGGGTCTAGTCCGGCTGACCTGGGGGCCGGCAGGTGCTGGTTGGGGGCTGAGCTGGGCTGTGGAAAGGCACCCAAGGTGACTGAGGGTGCGAGGCAGGGGTGCTTTTGTCCTCTGGCTGTCCTCCTGCTGCCTGGGGGGCCAGATGCCCCTCGCCAGACGCTGGGCTAGTGCCCCTCTGTGATGGGGCTGTCAGAGCCAGCGGGAGCCTCACTTCAGACACTGGTCCATGTGAGTCCAGAGCCTCTTTTCTTGGCATGGTGCCGAGCCGCCGCTCCTGGGGCTGGCAGAGGGGAGCCCCCAGTGTCCCTGAAGCTCCAGGAGGAACAGCAGGGACGGGCTGGCGCCCACGCAGCCCACCACAGGCCAAGATCAAGGTACCCGTCAGAGCCCGCGCCTGTCGCTCTCCAGCCACCAGAGCACAGGTTCTCCGTGTCTGGACGTGTCCCCAGCTTCCCGGCCCAAGGGGCGTCGGCTCTTCCGGCCATTGGCAGCGCTGGACAATTAACAGAGGAGAATAATTGCTTCGGGCCGTGCCAGCAGCCCACTCTGCTTGATGAGACAGGCAGGGCGGATGCTGAGGCGAGGCTCCCAGGGAAGGCCACAGCCAGGGGCAGGGCCCGAGGTTGTCCAGAATTGCCGCCAAAGCGGGGCATCTGCACCCCAAGGTCCCGGCAGAGACCCCGAGTGACAAGCAGGCTTGGCCCTGACCCTGCTGAAGACTCGGGGTGTCCGCTGAGACTCAGCAGCCAAGCCCAGGGCGAGCAGGTCAGCGCCGGCCCTGGCCCCATTCAGGTGTCTGGACCACAAAGGCGGGGATCCCAGTAGCCAGCACTCAGAGCAGAAGGAGCCAGCAAGGCCGTCCCCTGGACTGGCGTGCCTGGGGATGAGGGGTGACCCCCCGGACAGACCCGAGGCGGGAAGCCTGGGTCACGTGAGGCGCTGTCTCTGGTGAGCCATGGGCTCTCTGGTCCAGAGCCAGCAGGACAGGGCAGGCATGCCACTCAGTGCTGACCACCCGTGTCTCTGGTCCCCAGACAGCACTGTGACCTGGCCCTCCTCACGGATGAGGAGCCCGGCCGCCATGGCGAGCCCCACTCTGAGCCCCGACTCCTCGTCCCAGGAGGCCCTGTCGGCCCCCACCTGCTCCCCCACCTCTGACTCCGAGAACCTCAGCCCCGATGAGCTGGAGCTGTTGGCCAAGCTCGAAGAGCAGAACCGGTGAGTTGGGCCCTGAGGGACGGGGCGAGGCCCCAGGTACAGCCCAGGCCTCAGATGGACGCTCCTGGGAGCCCCTGCGCTCAGAGCCCAACCCGGCCCTGGGCCGAGTAACAACATCTTGCGGAGGCTAGACAAGGGCGTTTGCCGTCACCTCCCTTCAGATGAGGAGACCACGGGATCGGGGACCCAGCGAGCCCGGCCTTTGCTTCCGAGCCTTCACTGGCGGGAAGAGTAAAGCTTCTGCCCCTGGAGCTGGCCCTCCCGCCCTTCTCTGCTGGCTTGCCCCTGTTCTAAAGTGTGTTTTATTATTTTACCCAGTAAGTCGAGGCCAGCAGATCGGGAAATGACCGTCATCCAAAAGGCAGTTTGGAGGCCTCCCTGGCTGTCCAGCATCCCCTGAGCGTCCACTGCTGGGGATATGGGTTTGATCCCTGGTTGGGGAACTAAGATCTTGCATGCCACGTGGCAAGGCCAAAAGAAAAAGAGTCATTATGCACAGACTCCAAGAGGAGGGGCACAGCATGCCGGGCAGCTTGCAGGCCCCCCAGGGAAGCCCCAGGGTCCCGCAGGAGGCGAGGGAGCGAGAAGGCCATGGGCAAGCGCCCTGCCTGTGGTTTCTGCAGGAGTGGCGAGGCCGTGCGGCCCGGCCTGGGGCAGGCTCGTGTGAGTGGCTTCAGCCAGCCGGGCACGCAGGGGCTGGGCCTTTCGTCTAGTACTCGGCCCTGGGCTGACTAGGGCAGGGGGCAGTGGCCCTGAGTGCCAGCACCTAACTGAGGCGGCTGGCTTGTGGTTTCCAGGTTGGTTGGTTTGCCTATGAAAGGTGCGCTGGCAGCCGGTCCTAACCATCTGTGGGGTCTGCTAGGCCTGGGAGGGGCCGTCCCTCCAGAGTCAGGGAGGCCTCGGATGCCAAAGCATCAGACACAGGTGGTTAGCGCAGCCTCTTGTGAGCCAGAGGCCCCTCCATGTGCCTCATCTGTGAACACGCCTTGACCAAGCCTGCCCCTCACGGCTGGTACGGGACCAACGAGCTGATCCTCATGCTTCTCAGCCCAGGGCACAACGTGAGACACCTGCGTGGCAGCCGCTCCGGGGTCCGGGGATCAGAACCAGGGCTCAGAGAGGCTAGGGCCCTGGCCAAGGTCACTCAGCAAGTGCCACGCAGCCAGAACGACTGAGGCCCAGAGGACCCCGGGGAGGAGGGGCCGGGGCGAGCAGCGCCTGCAGCCACGCCACCCCCTTCCCGCCTGCCCAGGCTCCTAGAGGCCGACTCCAAGTCCATGCGCTCCATGAATGGCTCCCGGCGGAACAGCGGCTCCTCGCTCGTGTCCAGCTCCTCGGCCTCCTCCAACCTGAGCCACCTGGAGGAGGACACGTGGATCCTGTGGGGCCGGATCGCCAACGAGTGGGAGGAGTGGCGGCGCAGGAAGGAGAAGCTGCTGAAGGTGGCGGGCCGAGTCCAGGAGGAGCAAAGGGGCGGGGCTGGGGGTGGGCACTCTCGGGGTGCCTGGCCAGGGCAGGGCGAGGCGGGGAGGGAGAGCAGCAGGGGCTGGCGTCCCCAGCCCCAGCCTGCTTCCTGCCCTCGTGCTCGGTGATGGCCGATCAGCACACTAGCCACGTGGACGCTGTGGATCGGGGGTGACTCAGTCAAGTTCTGCAAGGCGTGGTCAGGCCCCAACTCCGAGACCCGGGGGGAGGCTGCACTGGGACGGCCTCCCGCCCCACTCTGACTGGTCGTGACCGGTCTCCAGGAGCTGATCCGCAAGGGCATCCCACACCACTTCCGGGCCATCGTCTGGCAGCTCCTGTGCAGCGCCACGGACATGCCGGTCAAGAACCAGTACTCGGAGCTGCTCAAGATGTCCTCCCCCTGCGAGAAGCTCATCCGCAGGGACATCGCCCGCACCTACCCGGAGCACGAGTTCTTCAAGGGCCAGGACAGCCTGGGCCAGGAGGTCCTCTTCAACGTCATGAAGGTGAGACCCAGCCCCACGGAGGAGCGCCCCGCCGGCCGGCCCGGAGGGACCCCGCCCTGATGCCCGCCCGTGTCCCCTGCAGGCCTACTCGCTGGTGGACCGGGAGGTGGGCTACTGCCAGGGCAGCGCCTTCATCGTGGGCCTCCTCCTCATGCAGGTAGGCGGCCTGCCCCCGGGGATGACGGAAGCAAGAGCGCCCTCCTCCAGGGCTGTCCTGGGGCTGGAGCCTCGCGCCCGCCCCCCTGTGACCTCAGACAGTCTCCTGGCCAGGCCTCCAGGCCTGAGCACAGAGGGCTGACCGCCATCCCTCCTGCTCGGTCACCTCCCAGCTCAGGCCGGGAGGGGCTTGGGTCAGCCCGTGCAGTGTCTGTGGGTTGGGGGTTCCCTCTGGGGACTCTAGCAGGCTTAGGAGGGGACAGCGAGCACAGCTGGGACTGGGCCAGAAGCTGCCTCGACTGTGGGCTCTGGAGGCCCCCAGGCCTGGGGTTCAAGTCCGCTGTTTCCCGGGCAGGCGACTCAGCTGCGGGAGGCTTCCCATCGGTGCAAAAGGGGACGATACTGACTGGAGGCTCGCTGTGGGAGGGTCTGGGCAAGCTGGCACCGTCCGAGTTCAAAGTAAAGGGAGCAGAAACAGGCAAAGCCAGGAGAAGAGCGGCAGGTGGCCCCCAGCCCCCACTCACAGCGCCCCCACCGCCCCAGATGCCCGAGGAGGAGGCCTTCTGCGTGTTCGTGCGGCTGATGCAGGAGTACCGCCTGCGGGAGCTCTTCAAGCCCAGCATGGCCGAGCTGGGGCTCTGCATCTACCAGTTCGAGTACATGCTCCAGGTGAGCGGGCCCGCCGCAGCCCACAGCCCCAGGCGCTGACCTCGGCCCTCCCAGCGAGTCTCGTGGACAGACAGTTCAGGCCTGAGAACCCACGCCCAGAGGTTCCCGTGCAGAAAGGGGCCCTGCTCCCCAGGAGCCGTGAACATCGCCCGCACCTACCCGGGCACGAGTTCTTCAAGGGCCAGGACAGCCTGGGCCAGGAGGCCCGCGGGGCCCCCCCACGGAGCGCCCGCCCGGAGGGACCGCCTGATGCCCGCCCGTGTCCCCTGCAGGCCTACTCGCTGGTGGACCGGGAGGTGGGCTACTGCCAGGGCAGCGCCTTCATCGTGGGCCTCCTCCTCATGCAGGTAGGCGGCCTGCCCCCGGGGATGACGGAAGCAAGAGCGCCCTCCTCCAGGGCTGTCCTGGGGCTGGAGCCTCGCGCCCGCCCCCCTGTGACCTCAGACAGTCTCCTGGCCAGGCCTCCAGGCCTGAGCACAGAGGGCTGACCGCCATCCCTCCTGCTCGGTCACCTCCCAGCTCAGGCCGGGAGGGGCTTGGGTCAGCCCGTGCAGTGTCTGTGGGTTGGGGGTTCCTCTGGGGACTCTAGCAGGCTTAGGAGGGGACAGCGAGCACAGCTGGGACTGGGCCAGAAGCTGCCTCGACTGTGGGCTCTGGAGGCCCCCAGGCCTGGGGTTCAAGTCCGCTGTTTCCCGGGCAGGCGACTCAGCTGCGGGAGGCTTCCCATCGGTGCAAAAGGGGACGATACTGACTGGAGGCTCGCTGTGGGAGGGTCTGGGCAAGCTGGCACCGTCCGAGTTCAAAGTAAAGGGAGCAGAAACAGGCAAAGCCAGGAGAAGAGCGGCAGGTGGCCCCCAGCCCCCACTCACAGCGCCCCCACCGCCCCAGATGCCCGAGGAGGAGGCCTTCTGCGTGTTCGTGCGGCTGATGCAGGAGTACCGCCTGCGGGAGCTCTTCAAGCCCAGCATGGCCGAGCTGGGGCTCTGCATCTACCAGTTCGAGTACATGCTCCAGGTGAGCGGGCCCGCCGCAGCCCACAGCCCCAGGCGCTGACCTCGGCCCTCCCAGCGAGTCTCGTGGACAGACAGTTCAGGCCTGAGAACCCACGCCCAGAGGTTCCCGTGCAGAAAGGGGCCCTGCTCCCCAGGAGCCGTGAACATCGCCCGAAAGATGCTTCCAGAGACCGGGCAGGGGTCAGCCCTCCCAGGGGGCCCCTCAGACACACGGCTGCCCCCTCCCGTCTGCTCCCCGGTGGGGCAGGACGGAAAGTGTGGTCTGCCTGCCTTTGCCGATGACTAGAGAGCTGCAGCTGCCTCTGTGTACAAGGAGCAGCCGCGCAGGGCCCACTCCTGGCTGGCAGACGGCACCGGTGTACACACACACACACGCACGCACACACACGCATGCACATACACCAGCCTGCTCCGGAAGCAGGTCTGCTCCACAGTGGGCAGGACGCACCTGGTCGTGAAGGCGCCCCCTCCTCAGGCCTGGAGGACCAGGAGGTGCTGTCTGTCTAGGCAGATGGCCCAGGGCCACAGAGAAGGAGCGAATCCACCCCAAGGCTGAGGAGGCAGGAGCTCCCATGGAGAAGTCGCTGGCCACAGCCAGAGAGCCCCGAGTCCAGAGGAGGCCCAGGGCAGGCCAGGCACAGCCGAGGGTCTGTTATCTCAGGGAAGGACCTCCAGGGGGTCCCAACACCTTCCCAGTTTCTGTCACTTTCCAGCCATCTGAGGTTAAGGTCAGTCAGACATCCTCTGGGCATGGCTGGGCACAAAGCGCAAAGCATTGTGGGTGTGGTGGTGAGGGTCCTAGGTCAGCATGCTGCTCAGAGCTCTGGGGTGCTACCACCCCTCCCCCTGACCCAGGGACAGCGCAGGGGTTGCCCAGAGCAGGTCAGGGACAGCTCCCTGGAGGTGAAGGCACCGAGGCGCAGCACTTGCGGGTGGAGGGAGGCTGTGAAAGCCAACAGCCGTGCCCGCGCCCTCCTCTCAGTGCCCGGCCCCCTCCCCAGGAGCAGCTCCCGGACCTGAACACCCACTTCCGCTCCCAGAGCTTCCACACGTCCATGTACGCCTCGTCCTGGTTCCTCACACTCTTCCTCACCACCTTCCCGCTGCCTGTCGCCACCCGCGTCTTTGACATCTTCATGTACGAGGTGAGGCCCTCCGCATGCGCCCTTCCTCTGCTGGCCGCCCTGGCTGGAAACCATCCGGGACTCGGGGGGGCTCAGGGCGGGGGGCCCAGGAGAGCCCGGCCAGAGGTGCACCGCCTACTGCCTTTGCAGGGCCTGGAGGTCGTCTTCCCGGTGGGCCTCGCTGCTGCAGGTGAACCGTGAACATCGCCCGAAGATGCTTCCAGAGACCGGGCAGGGGTCAGCCCTCCCAGGGGGCCCCTCAGACACACGGCTGCCCCCTCCCGTCTGCTCCCCGGTGGGGCAGGACGGAAAGTGTGGTCTGCCTGCCTTTGCCGATGACTAGAGAGCTGCAGCTGCCTCTGTGTACAAGGAGCAGCCGCGCAGGGCCCACTCCTGGCTGGCAGACGGCACCGGTGTACACACACACACACGCACGCACACACACGCATGCACATACACCAGCCTGCTCCGGAAGCAGGTCTGCTCCACAGTGGGCAGGACGCACCTGGTCGTGAAGGCGCCCCCTCCTCAGGCCTGGAGGACCAGGAGGTGCTGTCTGTCTAGGCAGATGGCCCAGGGCCACAGAGAAGGAGCGAATCCACCCCAAGGCTGAGGAGGCAGGAGCTCCCATGGAGAAGTCGCTGGCCACAGCCAGAGAGCCCCGAGTCCAGAGGAGGCCCAGGGCAGGCCAGGCACAGCCGAGGGTCTGTTATCTCAGGGAAGGACCTCCAGGGGGTCCCAACACCTTCCCAGTTTCTGTCACTTTCCAGCCATCTGAGGTTAAGGTCAGTCAGACATCCTCTGGGCATGGCTGGGCACAAAGCGCAAAGCATTGTGGGTGTGGTGGTGAGGGTCCTAGGTCAGCATGCTGCTCAGAGCTCTGGGGTGCTACCACCCCTCCCCCTGACCCAGGGACAGCGCAGGGGTTGCCCAGAGCAGGTCAGGGACAGCTCCCTGGAGGTGAAGGCACCGAGGCGCAGCACTTGCGGGTGGAGGGAGGCTGTGAAAGCCAACAGCCGTGCCCGCGCCCTCCTCTCAGTGCCCGGCCCCCTCCCCAGGAGCAGCTCCCGGACCTGAACACCCACTTCCGCTCCCAGAGCTTCCACACGTCCATGTACGCCTCGTCCTGGTTCCTCACACTCTTCCTCACCACCTTCCCGCTGCCTGTCGCCACCCGCGTCTTTGACATCTTCATGTACGAGGTGAGGCCCCTCCGCATGCGCCCCTTCCTCTCCTGGCCGCCCTGGCTGGAAACCATCCGGGACTCGGGGGGGCTCAGGGCGGGGGGCCCAGGAGAGCCCGGCCAGAGGTGCACCGCCCGTACTGCCTTTGCAGGGCCTGGAGGTCGTCTTCCGGGTGGGCCTCGCGCTGCTGCAGGTGAACCAGACGGAGCTGATGCAGCTGGACATGGAGGGGATGTCCCAGGTGGGCAGCGGGGCTGGGGGGTGGGCTTGCCCCCTGCGGGAGCCCTCCTGAAAGATGGGGAGACCCCAGACTCCCTGAGTACCCTGATCCTTTCCATTTCCTCTCTGCCCCCAAGATCTCCCTAGAGGGCCAGAGGAGCCCCCGACTTGGCCAGCCCCAGGCCAGGGCCAGCAGCCGGGCAGCAGGGAGAGAGGAAGGCGAGCCTGGAAGTTCACCTCCCTTCACCTGCCCCCAGCTCCGGGTCCCCGAGAGCCTAGTGGGGCACACAGCAATACTGCCCACACCTGACGGCCTTGGGTGTGGTTTCAGTCCCAGCAGCCAGGCCAGGCAAGGGCCCAGGAGGGCGGGTGCATCCGGGGTGGCCCCGGCCAGCTGCCCTGCCTGCTTCTCACTGCCGCGCCCCCCTCATGAGGGCCCCCGCCCCTCCCAGCGGCCTCCAGCTGGTGCTCAGGGAAGAATGCACAAAGGCCACGGTTGTGTCCACGAACACGGGCGCCCATTGTCCGCAGCTGCCCGAGGGGGCCAGCTGGGCTGCGGAGCGGGAGCCAGCCCGGCCCCGAGCCACAGCAGGCTGTGTCCACCAGCAGCGCGCGCTGAGCTCTAGAAGCCCAGGCCGGCAGGCAGCCCGCCGAGGGTCCCCCTCTCCAGCTTCCTCCCCCGACCCTGACCCTTCAGCCCCTTCCGTCCCTCTTCACTACCCCGGGGGTCCCAGCATGGCTGCCCCTTCCCCGCTGAAGGCCCCTCTGCTGAGACCCACCCAGGCCTTCCCCCTCCAAAGCCCCTGAAGCCTGCTTTTCAGACAGACAGAAGTCCTGGCCGCAGGCAGCTCCTTCTCACCACCCCCGATTCTCATACTCGCTCGCTCGATCCACACACACGGATGGAGGGCCCACGGCGGGCCAGGCCGCACAAGGCCCCAGGCGACCGACGCTGGCCGGCCCTCCTGGCGTGCCCAGGCCCGCCTCCAGGGCGGGGGCCCAGGAGAGCCGGCCAGAGGTGCACCGCCCCTACTGCCTTTGCAGGGCCTGGAGGTCGTCTTCGGGTGGGCCTCGCTGCTGCAGGTGAACCAGACGGAGCTGATGCAGCTGGACATGGAGGGGATGTCCCAGGTGGGCAGCGGGGCTGGGGGGTGGGCTTGCCCCCTGCGGGAGCCCTCCTGAAAGATGGGGAGACCCCAGACTCCCTGAGTACCCTGATCCTTTCCATTTCCTCTCTGCCCCCAAGATCTCCCTAGAGGGCCAGAGGAGCCCCCGACTTGGCCAGCCCCAGGCCAGGGCCAGCAGCCGGGCAGCAGGGAGAGAGGAAGGCGAGCCTGGAAGTTCACCTCCCTTCACCTGCCCCCAGCTCCGGGTCCCCGAGAGCCTAGTGGGGCACACAGCAATACTGCCCACACCTGACGGCCTTGGGTGTGGTTTCAGTCCCAGCAGCCAGGCCAGGCAAGGGCCCAGGAGGGCGGGTGCATCCGGGGTGGCCCCGGCCAGCTGCCCTGCCTGCTTCTCACTGCCGCGCCCCCCTCATGAGGGCCCCCGCCCCTCCCAGCGGCCTCCAGCTGGTGCTCAGGGAAGAATGCACAAAGGCCACGGTTGTGTCCACGAACACGGGCGCCCATTGTCCGCAGCTGCCCGAGGGGGCCAGCTGGGCTGCGGAGCGGGAGCCAGCCCGGCCCCGAGCCACAGCAGGCTGTGTCCACCAGCAGCGCGCGCTGAGCTCTAGAAGCCCAGGCCGGCAGGCAGCCCGCCGAGGGTCCCCCTCTCCAGCTTCCTCCCCCGACCCTGACCCTTCAGCCCCTTCCGTCCCTCTTCACTACCCCGGGGGTCCCAGCATGGCTGCCCCTTCCCCGCTGAAGGCCCCTCTGCTGAGACCCACCCAGGCCTTCCCCCTCCAAAGCCCCTGAAGCCTGCTTTTCAGACAGACAGAAGTCCTGGCCGCAGGCAGCTCCTTCTCACCACCCCCGATTCTCATACTCGCTCGCTCGATCCACACACACGGATGGAGGGCCCACGGCGGGCCAGGCCGCACAAGGCCCCAGGCGACCGACGCTGGCCGGCCCTCCTGGCGTGCCCAGGCCCGCCTCCAGGGACGCGGGGCCTCCCAGGGGCTCGGGTGGCCCTAGGCGGTCCAGGCCCACGTGTCCGTGACCCCCCGTATCCTCACAGTACTTCCAGAGGGTGATCCCCCATCAGTTCGACAGCTGTCCAGACAAGCTGATCCTCAAGGCCTACCAGGTCAAGTACAACCCCAAGAAGATGAAGAGGTCAGTCAAGTGGGCAGCCGAGGTGCTGGCAGAAAAGGGGGTCCCCGCGGGTGGGACAGTGAGCATGCCGGCCCTCCCCTCTGCAGGCTGGAGAAGGAGTACGCGGCCATGAAGAGCAAGGAGATGGAGGAGCAGATCGAGATCAAGGTGCGTTCCTGGGGGACAGGCCCGGCTGGGCGGGATGTGCCTGGGATCCCCGCGATGGCCGCCAGAGGGCAGCCCTGACGGGTGTCCCTTGGCCCATGCCCTTTCAGTCACCACCCGGCTATGTACGAGCAAGGGCCACCCCCAGCCCCCCAACTGGGGACACACAGCGAACAGGTGTTCCTGTCACCCGAGATTCAGCCGCCAGCCCCCTGCCCTCCCTGAGGTCTGGGCTGGAGCTCCAGCCCTCTCATCACAGGACCCGGGTCTCCTGGCCTCCGGCCCCCTCCTTCAGTGACCTGGGGGACTTTCCAAAAGTCACCTCATAAACATAACAGGAGATGGCTTGATTCCTTCCTAAGGAAGTTCTCAGGGTTTTAGGAGCCCTGTGCCAGGGCCAGGGGTGAGGACCAAACATGTAATGCTCCTAGGTGACAGTACAGGAGGACTTGCCTGGGCAGGCAGAGCCTCTGCCCCGAGCCCCCGCTCCTTCCCTCTGCTTTCATCTCATCCCTCCAGACCCGGCCCTGTGGTTCCCTCCCCGGGCGTCTGGCGAGCACTGTGTGCCCGAGGCCCGGCAGAGCCCTGGTCCAGCGCGGCAGGGCCAGACTCAGACCAAGCCCTGCCCAGCCTGGCTCTGTCCTCGTCAGGGGCGGAGCCCCCCAGGGCTTGGGCTCGGAGTCCCCCCAGCCCAGAGCGCACCTCTCAGCTCTGCCACAAAGCAGCTGGGTGACCGGCCAGGAAGCTGAATGTACCTCTCTGAGCCTTGTGTTCCCTTCTGCAAAATGGGGACACCACTTGCTCTCCTGTTCGAATCACTGTTACGCTGAACCACCACCCCGTCCTCATCCCAGCCACCTCTGGAAAGGCTGAGACAGAACCCAGATTAGAATCCAGGTCACCCGCTGCCCACATCTGAGTGGGGAAAGAGGACTTCATTGTCTTGGCCTTGTTTGTAGGTTTTCAGAGAAATCGCTCTGCGTCCGGAATGTGTAAGCATCTCCCTTTCTCAGGAGTGGCAGCGTTGCTGATACACCAGTCTAAACGTGACCGTGTGTCTTGCTCGTGTAGACGGGGCCTGCTCCCACCTGGTGGCCACGGGGGCTTCGCAGTAGAGAGGGAGCAGCAGACCCTCAGACCATGTCCCCAGCCTGGAGGTTTCCCGCCAGAGGAGCCTGAGCCCCCCAAGGGCAGATGCGGTCCCCCTTGACCCTGTCCTGTGCCATTTCACCTTCTGCCTGCTTTAAAATGAACCCAGGATTTGTTTTAATCAAGTATGGTGGGGGGGCGAGCCCAGACCGCTGTCTTTAGAAGAAGCGTTTATGACTGCCAGTTCCCGAGAGGAGGGGTGTAGCTCTGCTGTGTGCACGGGGCCACAAAGGGAAGCACCAGGGCGGGACAGGGGGAGAGAAACCCCTGGGCCAGGGTCCTCCCCGTGATTTCCATGGGAAGGGATGGGTGAGGCTGGGTAGGCAGGTTCAAGAGAGTCAGGATTGGCTGGTTTGAATAATTTCTGGGGCTCTGGGCTATAGGAGTGGTCGCAGGCTGTCCTGGAACAATGGAGGGTCCGGGAAATACTGGCTTGGTGGGTGAGAGGTAAGAAAGGTGGGCAGGGTGTGGCTGGTTAGCCTGTGGAAGGCACGCCAGCGGCAGGCTGTCTACTCTCCCCAGGAATTAGCTCGTCCTGGGAGGGGCACTCCTCCAGGATTAGCATGGCGTCAGGATGTCAAAGCATCAAAAGCACAGAACGAAACAATTTTTTTAATAGTTTGATCAGTACCTAGCCCCCCGCCGTCCTTGTTCAGGTTCTGTCTCGTTTTCCACTGGGAGGAAGCGGAGTGAGCGAGCTGTTGGTCAGCACATCTGGCTCCTCCAAGGATAAGGATCCAGCTAGGGGGGGTTTTTTTTTTCCCGAATCACTGTTACGCTGAACCACCACCCGTCCTCATCCCAGCCACCTCTGGAAAGGCTGAGACAGAACCCAGATTAGAATCCAGGTCACCCGCTGCCCACATCTGAGTGGGGAAAGAGGACTTCATTGTCTTGGCCTTGTTTGTAGGTTTTCAGAGAAATCGCTCTGCGTCCGGAATGTGTAAGCATCTCCCTTTCTCAGGAGTGGCAGCGTTGCTGATACACCAGTCTAAACGTGACCGTGTGTCTTGCTCGTGTAGACGGGGCCTGCTCCCACCTGGTGGCCACGGGGGCTTCGCAGTAGAGAGGGAGCAGCAGACCCTCAGACCATGTCCCCAGCCTGGAGGTTTCCCGCCAGAGGAGCCTGAGCCCCCCAAGGGCAGATGCGGTCCCCCTTGACCCTGTCCTGTGCCATTTCACCTTCTGCCTGCTTTAAAATGAACCCAGGATTTGTTTTAATCAAGTATGGTGAGGTGACGAGCACAGACCGCTGTCTTTAGAAGAAGCGTTTATGACTGCCAGTTCCCG
Source organism: Tragulus kanchil (assembly GCA_022376925.1). Classification (NCBI taxonomy): domain Eukaryota; kingdom Metazoa; phylum Chordata; class Mammalia; order Artiodactyla; family Tragulidae; genus Tragulus; species Tragulus kanchil. Next base: position 6,776,903 of record JAIOJX010000029.1, read on the forward strand.
AGAGGAGGGGTGTAGCTCTGCTGTGTGCACGGGGCCACAAAGGGAAGCACCAGGGCGGGACAGGGGGAGAGAAACCCCTGGGCCAGGGTCCTCCCCGTGATTTCCATGGGAAGGGATGGGTGAGGCTGGGTAGGCAGGTTCAAGAGAGTCAGGATTGGCTGGTTTGAATAATTTCTGGGGCTCTGGGCTATAGGAGTGGTCGCAGGCTGTCCTGGAACAATGGAGGGTCCGGGAAATACTGGCTTGGTGGGTGAGAGGTAAGAAAGGTGGGCAGGGTGTGGCTGGTTAGCCTGTGGAAGGCACGCCAGCGGCAGGCTGTCTACTCTCCCCAGGAATTAGCTCGTCCTGGGAGGGGCACTCCTCCAGGATTAGCATGGCGTCAGGATGTCAAAGCATCAAAAGCACAGAACGAAACAATTTTTTTAATAGTTTGATCAGTACCTAGCCCCCCGCCGTCCTTGTTCAGGTTCTGTCTCGTTTTCCACTGGGAGGAAGCGGAGTGAGCGAGCTGTTGGTCAGCACATCTGGCTCCTCCAAGGATAAGGATCCAGCTCAGCAGCTTGGCATCTGTGCGGCTGAGGCCAGAACGTGGGTGGGGTCAGGGGTCAGGACTGATTCTGAACCCCTATGACAGACAGAGGGACAGAGACCCCTGCCTGCACCATGGCGGGGAGCCTCTGGCCAGACCCTGCCTGCCTCCAGCTTTGTTTCCTTACCTGGACGTGAGTCAGCATCCATCCATCAAGTCTGCAATCCTCTCTGACCACAACTGCCTCCTGGGCACGTTCTGGGTGTTTCTAGCACCTTCTTCTCCCCGGAAGAATTGTGTGCGATCCACAGAAAAGCAGGACTTTCACTCACCCACAGACTGAACAATTTCTGTACCCACCTCTTAAAGGGCCCGCGGGCAGAAACTAGGTATGAGGCAGATGTTTGCCTCCCCCACTTCCCAGAAGGCTGTGGGGGAACCTAAAACCACAAACACCCCAGCAAAGCCACCAGCGCAGCATCGAAAGCGGAAGTGAGGGAGGCCGCCTGGAGAGCCAGAATCCCGGGGACGGGGACCAGAGTCAAGGGTCTAGCACGGCTGGTTCTCAGCGGGACGCAGACACGTGGTCAACAGCACACACACGGGTGCCGCACGACCCCTCCCCTGGGGCTTCCCTGGTGGCTCAGTGGTGAGGAGTTTGCCTGCCATGCAGAAGACACAGGTTCGATCCCTGGTCCAGGAAGATCCCACGTGCTGCGGAGCAACTAAGCCCATGAGCTACAACTGTGGAGCGTGGGCTCTAGAGCCTCGGAGCTGCAACTAGGAAGCCCGTGTGCCCTAGAGCCTGAGTTCCACAACAAGAGAGGTCACTGCAACAAGAAGCCTGCTCACCTCAACTAGAGAGGAGCCTACTCCCTGCAACCAGAGAAGAGCCTGTGGCAGCAGTGAAAACCCAGAAGAGCCAAAAATAAAAAAAGAAAGAAACTCTCCCCAGGAATTAGCTCGTCCTGGGAGGGGCACTCCTCCAGGATTAGCATGGCGTCAGGATGTCAAAGCATCAAAAGCACAGAACGAAACAATTTTTTTAATAGTTTGATCAGTACCTAGCCCCCCGCCGTCCTTGTTCAGGTTCTGTCTCGTTTTCCACTGGGAGGAAGCGGAGTGAGCGAGCTGTTGGTCAGCACATCTGGCTCCTCCAAGGATAAGGATCCAGCTCAGCAGCTTGGCATCTGTGCGGCTGAGGCCAGAACGTGGGTGGGGTCAGGGGTCAGGACTGATTCTGAACCCCTATGACAGACAGAGGGACAGAGACCCCTGCCTGCACCATGGCGGGGAGCCTCTGGCCAGACCCTGCCTGCCTCCAGCTTTGTTTCCTTACCTGGACGTGAGTCAGCATCCATCCATCAAGTCTGCAATCCTCTCTGACCACAACTGCCTCCTGGGCACGTTCTGGGTGTTTCTAGCACCTTCTTCTCCCCGGAAGAATTGTGTGCGATCCACAGAAAAGCAGGACTTTCACTCACCCACAGACTGAACAATTTCTGTACCCACCTCTTAAAGGGCCCGCGGGCAGAAACTAGGTATGAGGCAGATGTTTGCCTCCCCCACTTCCCAGAAGGCTGTGGGGGAACCTAAAACCACAAACACCCCAGCAAAGCCACCAGCGCAGCATCGAAAGCGGAAGTGAGGGAGGCCGCCTGGAGAGCCAGAATCCCGGGGGGACGGGGACCAGAGTCAAGGGTCTAGCACGGCTGGTTCTCAGCGGGACGCAGACACGTGGTCAACAGCACACACACGGGTGCCGCACGACCCCTCCCCTGGGGCTTCCCTGGTGGCTCAGTGGTGAGGAGTTTGCCTGCCATGCAGAAGACACAGGTTCGATCCCTGGTCCAGGAAGATCCCACGTGCTGCGGAGCAACTAAGCCCATGAGCTACAACTGTGGAGCGTGGGCTCTAGAGCCTCGGAGCTGCAACTAGGAAGCCCGTGTGCCCTAGAGCCTGAGTTCCACAACAAGAGAGGTCACTGCAACAAGAAGCCTGCTCACCTCAACTAGAGAGGAGCCTACTCCCTGCAACCAGAGAAGAGCCTGTGGCAGCAGTGAAAACCCAGAAGAGCCAAAAATAAAAAAAGAAAGAAATTTTTTTGAAAAAAGACCCTTCCCCTAGACCCAGGCTCTGAGTCTCTCTTCTAAGCCTTGGGGCTCACATCGAAACCGTGAGGGGCGGGGCCTGTCTGCGAGCGGCTGCCCCCAAAACACAGAGGCCTCTGTCCTTGACAGGTCCAAACCGACTCCGCAGGAGGACAGAGTTCCCACTCCCACCCTGCCACAGTGTACATCTACCCAAGCGATCATGTTAGTTTCCCTGAATTAACAAACAAACAGCCACCTCGTGGGCCATCTTGTATGGGAACTGGTTTTCACTGTTTTCTGGAATCGCTGACCTGAACCATTAGACACTCTGGCCCGGCGGTGGCCTGGCCCCCAGGGGACAGACCTCTGTGCACAGCAGTGTGGCCCGCGCTCTGACCCGCTCTCTCCTCTCCCCCTACAGAGGCTTCGGACAGAGAACCGGCTCCTGAAGCAGCGGATTGAGACGCTGGAGAAGGTGAGGGACGCGGCCGCCAGCCCGCAGCACCGAGCCCCCCAAGGCCTGAGCAAAACCACACCTCCAGAGGGCCGGCCAGCCTCCCACCCCGAGCAGAGACCCCACCCTGAACCCCGTGGCCTAGAGCCCAGGGGCCCCACCTGGTGCCCCGGTTAAACTTGGGGCTGCTGTGTAAACTGGGGGCCGAGTGGAAGCTCTGCCCGAGGGGGCTGAGTTAGACCCCCCCAACTGGCAACTTGGAAATCCAGCCGTGTCCGGCGCCCTCCCGGGCTGCCTGGGTGCACACGGCTCTGACACAGAAAAGAGGAGGAGGCTGCAGCCTTGTGCCATAGAGGCGGGCCATAGCCTTGACCCTGGCCCCAGCCTGTTCTTAAAGATGGGAGTAGAGACAAGGGCCTGCTCCTTCCAGCTCCCCACGCAGCCTCCCTCGACCCTCTACGGACCACCGAGAAAGCGGAATTTGTCCTTGCCCCAAAGCCTTGAGTCTCGTTCCACTTTCAAATTAAAAGCCCCGGCCCAGGGCTTCTCACCTCAACTAGAGGAGCCTACTCCCTGCAACCAGAGAAGAGCCTGTGGCAGCAGTGAAAACCCAGAAGAGCCAAAAATAAAAAAAGAAAGAAATTTTTTTGAAAAAAGACCCTTCCCCTAGACCCAGGCTCTGAGTCTCTCTTCTAAGCCTTGGGGCTCACATCGAAACCGTGAGGGGCGGGGCCTGTCTGCGAGCGGCTGCCCCCAAAACACAGAGGCCTCTGTCCTTGACAGGTCCAAACCGACTCCGCAGGAGGACAGAGTTCCCACTCCCACCCTGCCACAGTGTACATCTACCCAAGCGATCATGTTAGTTTCCCTGAATTAACAAACAAACAGCCACCTCGTGGGCCATCTTGTATGGGAACTGGTTTTCACTGTTTTCTGGAATCGCTGACCTGAACCATTAGACACTCTGGCCCGGCGGTGGCCTGGCCCCCAGGGGACAGACCTCTGTGCACAGCAGTGTGGCCCGCGCTCTGACCCGCTCTCTCCTCTCCCCCTACAGAGGCTTCGGACAGAGAACCGGCTCCTGAAGCAGCGGATTGAGACGCTGGAGAAGGTGAGGGACGCGGCCGCCAGCCCGCAGCACCGAGCCCCCCAAGGCCTGAGCAAAACCACACCTCCAGAGGGCCGGCCAGCCTCCCACCCCGAGCAGAGACCCCACCCTGAACCCCGTGGCCTAGAGCCCAGGGGCCCCACCTGGTGCCCCGGTTAAACTTGGGGCTGCTGTGTAAACTGGGGGCCGAGTGGAAGCTCTGCCCGAGGGGGCTGAGTTAGACCCCCCCAACTGGCAACTTGGAAATCCAGCCGTGTCCGGCGCCCTCCCGGGCTGCCTGGGTGCACACGGCTCTGACACAGAAAAGAGGAGGAGGCTGCAGCCTTGTGCCATAGAGGCGGGCCATAGCCTTGACCCTGGCCCCAGCCTGTTCTTAAAGATGGGAGTAGAGACAAGGGCCTGCTCCTTCCAGCTCCCCACGCAGCCTCCCTCGACCCTCTACGGACCACCGAGAGAAAGCGGAATTTGTCCTTGCCCCAAAGCCTTGAGTCTCGTTCCACTTTCAAATTAAAACACTGCCCACGGGGCCCAGGGCTTCTCTCACCCAGCCCTCTCCAGGGGGCGCCTCCTCACTCACGGGAGGTCCCAGAAGCCCGCGGGGTGGCCCTGGCCCCCTCCACACACACACACACACACACACACACACACGCACGCACGCAGACCCCTCCCCAGGACGGAGCTCGCTCTGGCTTTGGTCTTCCTCCCGGGCCTCTCCTGCTGGCGCTCTGGTCTCCGGGCTCACTCCTCTCTCCTGCTTCTAGAGGTAGTCCACTGCCTTAGTGACCTGTGGTTCTTGTCTGTCTCCCCTTCTCCTGTCCCCGCGCCTTCCGCTCTGCCTCCTCCCTCTGTCGCTCGGAACCCCTCCGCCCGTAGGAGAGCGCTGCTCTGGCTGATAGGTTAATCCAGGTACAGTGGTGTCGTCTCCCTCTCCTCCCTCTTCCCGACCCCCACACGACCACCAGGCTGCCTCTGCGCTGGCCACTGCCAGCCTCCGGGAGGGCGAGGGGGCAGGCCTGGCGCTGCGCATGGGGGTGGCTGGGGACGGCTTCTCCCGGAGACGGAGGCTTCCCTCTGGGGGAGGGGGCGTGCGTGTGGGCGTGGTGCATGTGGGCGTGTGAGTGTACACGCGCATTCACAGTGCTCCTCCCTGCGGGGACACCGGTGGGAACAAGGGTGGGGCTGCATCAGCAACAGGCCTGGTGTGTGCACGCCCAGCCGCCCCAACGCACAGCGCACGCATGCACACACCCCCTCAGGCCCCGCCCGCTCTTCTCTGCTCCTGCCTGCAAGGCCTGCCCTCTCCTCTCACTTGCCTGCTTCTGCGGCTGCCTCATCTTGAATGGCTTTCTCTGGAAGCTTCTGCCTTGGTGGCTCTGAGCCTGGAATGGGGGACCTAAACGGGGGGCGGAGGGGGGGCGGGGGCGAGGCGCGGTGGGGAGGGGATGAGGCTGGAGGGTCAGTCTCCGGCAGGTGGAAGTCCAGGGGCCCAGGACTAGAGAAGGCTGGGGGAGAGATGTGTCCCGCCCCGCAACCTGGTCCTCAGTAGCCAGCACTTAGCCTCCGGGCTCTCGGTTTCCCCAGATCCCCACTGTCCCCGGTGGAGCCCGACCTCTGCTGTGCCGACCGCCCTGAAGGAGGACTTGTTTCTCCTCGCCTGGGACAGAGGCTGCCAGCCAGAACCTGAGTTCTGAACGGCTGGGCCTGTTCCTCCAGGGTCCCCCTGGTTCCTGCTCCTGCCTGCCCCCTCCCCCAAACACACATCCCCAGGGCCCCTGGGTCGCTGCAGGCGATCCCAGGCGCAGAGTGCGGGAGGCCCTCTTCCGTCCTCCTCGCCTCCTCCACCCTCTCTGGGCCTCCCCCCACTCGAGGCGGGCCCCAGGCAGAGCCGGGGGTGTGAGCAGAGGCTCACGGCACCCCGTCCTCGCCGTCCTCAGGGGCAGGTGACGCGTGCGCAGGAGGCCGAGGAGAACTACGTCATCAAGCGGGAGCTGGCGGTCGTGCGGCAGCAGTGCAGCTCGGCGGCCGAGGACCTGCAGAAGGCGCAGAGCACCATCCGCCAGCTGCAGGAGCAGCAGGTACCGGGTCGGGTGGGCGGGGCCAGGGGCCGGACCACGCCCCGCGAGGCCACGCCCCATGCCCGGCTGCCCGCGGGGCTCTGGAGCACCTGGCCCTCCTGTGCCTTCTCAGGCGAGCAGGGGACCCAGAGTCTCCCCCAGGCCCACCTGCAGCCAGCAGCCCACACCCGGGGGATCCATGGTTTCCGTTTCCCGTCCCCGGTGGGGCGTCTGGCCTCCCACACTACCACACAGAGGGCAAGGCAGCCGGCCTCCCAGCCCCGTCCCAGCTCAAGGGCCCCTGGGAACCGGTGTCCACTGCTGATGGGGCTGTGGTTCCTTAGGGGAGCCCTGGTGTCTCCCCAGGGCCTGAAGGGCTGCTGAGCTGTTACCAAACCAAACCCAGGACCACTCCTCTGACAGCTGCAAAGCCAGCTACCAACATGGGTTGTGAGGGAAAGCACAGCATCTATTGCAAATAAGAATGGGCAACTCCTCAGAAAATAAAACCCAAAACGTCCCTGATGGTTTTTCGGCAGGGTTTTTGGTTTGGGTTTTCTTTTTCTTTTTAGTACTTTTTATTTATTTGTTTGGCTGAACCGGGTTTTAGTCCCAGCACACAGGATCCTCAGTCTTCATCGCAGCATGCGGGACCTTTCGCTGCAGCGTGTAAACTCTTAACTGTGGCATGTGGAGTCTAGGCCCCTGGCCAGCGGCCAAGCCCAGGCCCCCTGTACTGGGAGTGCCGAGCTTTAGCCACTGGACCCCAGGGAAGTCCCCAGGCAGGGGTTTTTAAAGACAGTGTTCGGGGAGAGGGTCCTAGGATGCAGGGTGAGCTGGAGGACCTTCTGATCGGTTGGTGGTGGGGAGACAGGGTATGTCAGTCAGCAGGAGTCTCTGACTCCCACCTGTCTGGGGTCTGCTGCTGTGGTCAGCGTCTTCCACCTGGACGGGGCCTTGGTTTCTGCAGAAGCAAAGACCCGTATCAGATGGTTACCTCTCACGCTTCCGGAGGCCCTGGCCTCCCAGGACTCTATTGTCCTAAGTCCCTGAAGCTGCTCTCTAGAACTCAGCGAGGGCCTGGGGGAGACTACAGCCTTTTTCTACAAACAAGAAAAGCGACACAGAAGGGCTTTTCTACACAGGAGGATCCCACAGGGTCTTGCTCGGTTTCAATCCTCCATTTTGTTTGAAACTCGGGGGAAGGGTGGCACAGGAAAGGCAAGAAAGTTCTGGGTGGAGAGGTTAATCCCACACACCAGGGGAGCGCAGTTTCACGGCTTCCTGGGTCTGGGGCAGGTAGGCAGCCATGCACTTAGGAGCTGGGACGAGGCGGGGAGAGCCCCCTCCGCTGCCCCACGCCCTGCCCCGGGAGGAGGGCCTGGTCCCTGCCCGCTGGCCTGAGCTGACGGCCTGGGGATGAACTTGGGGTGGGCGTTGGAGGGCACTAGGGCTGGCGGACAGCAGAGTCTGCTTCTCCCAGAGGGGGCTTCCCAGAACTCTCCTCCACCCACCCCCAGCCCCTGCCTTCCTGCCAGGGTGGCCCAGCTGCCGCTGTGGCCTCCAAACTCAGCAGGCATGCCCAAGCACAGCCCCTGGAGGCAGGAAAGGACGCCGTCGGCGCCCCGCGCCCCAGAGCGGCACCTGCAGGGCCTGGCAGTGGGTGGGGGTCCCTCATGTGGAGGATCCCCAGGGCGCTTGAGGGACAGGGGGTGGAGAGGAGGAAGGGTTCTTCTCTGAGGAGGGCCCCCTCCCCTGTGCCTGGAGACAAGATGCTCTGCGGGTCCTGGGGACAGAGGGGCGGAACCTCCCCGTTGCTCACCCACACCCACCTCCTGCCCCTCAACGTCCAGGGCTGTAGCCCCTCCTGGCTTGGAAGCAGCCAGGCCGAGGGGGAGACTGAGGCTGGGCCAGCCCCACCCAGGGCACGACGCCCTCTGTCAGGCCCGTCGGAGGGACAGTCCCCTGCCCCTCTGGGCTCCAGCCTGTAGGGCCTGCCGCAGAGCTCGGGGCGGAGGGCGGCCGCTGCAGGGCAGGGCTGGAGGGCGGGGTGCGGCTGTGGGCCTCGAGCTCTGTCTCCAGAGGCCCCGGAGGAGGTGCAGCCAGGCAGAGCTGCCCGCTGGGCCGCGGGAGAGCCACCCACACCCCTGGGTCCCAGAGACCTCCAGTGGAGACCCCCAGGGGTCAGGGCGGTGAGCAGACCTGGCCAGTGGGGAAGCAGGGCTGTCGCTAGGTGGCGGGGTGGCTGGGGCAGCGTCCCCGAGAACTGCCCTGCCGGGCCACCCAGGGAGCCAAGTGCAGGCTGCACTCGGACCCCCGGGGTTCCCCTCTCACAAGTCCTCTTTATGGGGCCCACGCATCACCCCTGGGACAGCCTGGTCTGAAAGCTCCTGGGCACCGAGGAGAAGGTGGCCTCAGCCACCTCTTGCCACCTGCCCCTCATGACCACGCCTTGTGGTCAGGCCATGGCCCACACAGCAGGAAGCGGCCCCGGAGAACTCGCCCTGCCTCCTCACCCTGGCAGTCCTGGGACCCAGGCGTCGGTGGCCCTCGGGGGCCTCCTGAGGTCATGGGTGGTGTCCCCAGGATGGCATTCGGCCCCTCAAAGGGATCCAGGGTCTCTCCTCGCCCCCTCCCCCACCGTGTGAGCCCCCTCCTGGCCCTGGCAGTGGAGGAGGTGGGACAGCCTGGACCCTCGATGCCGCCTGGCGCCCAGCACTGCCCTCTGCCCGCCCCAGGATAACCCACGCCTCACCGAGGACTTTGTGGCCCACCTGGAGACAGAGCTGGAGCAGTCGCGGCTGCGGGAGACCGAGACGCTGGGGGCCCTTCGGGAGATGCAGGACAAGGTTCTGGACATGGAGAAGGTGCGACTGGGCGGCCCCTGGGGGACCCTGGGGCCGGGGCCGGGGGTGAGGGCGCCGCGGTGCTCTGGGATGTGACGACGGGGCCCTGGCCAAGGAGAAGGGGTGGCCCGGGGACAGCGCCCCCTGCCTCCTCCCTGCAGTCTCCACGGCCCTGGAGGCACGCCCAGCCGCCGGCTCCACGGCTCCACGAGGGCCAGGCCTGCCCTCGTGTGCCAGGCACCGAGCCAGCAGCGTGGCGGCCATCAGGGGCTTCCTGGACAGCCAGCCCTGCCCCTGTGTGTCCCCCTCAGGCGCCGGGCTCCAGGATGGAGAGGGGGGAGGGGAGGCCCAAGCCCACAAGCCCATCAGGGCTGCTCCCTCCACAGACCCACCGCCCAGGGTGCCAGGCGCGGTGCCTTCCCAGCTGCTCCCACGCCGGGTATGGGCTCAGCTCCCCCAGCCACCAGAGGGCAGCGCTGCCTGGGTCACCAGTGGGACCCACCTCGGGCCCCCCATCCCGCCTCGCAGCTGTTGGGTGTCCTCCTCCGTAGGGTGTCATCAGCGGGGCGCGGGGCCATCGGCTCACGGCCCCCATCAGACCTGCTGCCCAGAGCGGGGCTTCCCTTCCGCCGCGTCAGAGGGAAACGTGGGCCCAGTAGGTCTGTCACCCTCCAATGACTCCCAGACCCAAACGGGCAGCGAGAGGCTGGAGCACAGATTTCATCCCTGAGCCCAGGATAGGAGCCTCGGCTGGCCTTCGGTCAGTCCCCAGGGAGATGGTGCCGGAAGCCCGCTGCCTTCTCAGCTCCTGCTGGGCTGGGTCCGGCTCTGGATCTCAGATCGCAGCTGGGGAGCACCCGCCCTCCCGCTCGCGGGTGGTGGTCAGGCACGAGGGGTGAGGGGGCGCCCGCGGCCAGCCCTAGGAGAGGGCAGCGGCTCTTGCCCCACCCGCCTCGCAGACCAGGATGTCCAGCCCCGGCGGCCAGGGCGGGCCTCCTCCCCTCGGGCACCCGGGCGTCCAGGCTGCCTGAGGTGGAGCCCAGAGGAGAGGGCCCGCGGTGGGGGGCCGCCGGGCAGGGCCGCGTGTCGGGCAGCTTCTCTCGCTCTGAGCGCGCCTCTCCCCGCAGAGGAACAGCTCGCTGCCCGACGAGAACAACGTGGCGCGGCTGCAGGAGGAGCTGAAGGCGCTCAAAGTGCGGGAGGGCGAGGCCGTGGCCTCGGCGCGGGAGCTGAAGCAGCAGCTGCAGGAGCTGGCGGACACCTGGCAGGTGAGGGAGGGCCTCGCGCTTGGCTCCAAGCGGCCTCGCGGCCCTGGGGCGGGGGCCGACGCGACCTCTCCCCGCAGGCCCACCTGTCCCGCGGCGGCCGCTGGAAGGAGTCCCGCGAAGCTGGTGCTGGGCCCGACCATGGGTGCCAGCCCCGGTGCCCCTCAGGCGCCGGGCTCCAGGATGGAGAGGGGAGGAGGCCCAAGCCCACAAGCCCATCAGGGCTGCTCCCTCCACAGACCCACCGCCCAGGGTGCCAGGCGCGGTGCCTTCCCAGCTGCTCCCACGCCGGGTATGGGCTCAGCTCCCCCAGCCACCAGAGGGCAGCGCTGCCTGGGTCACCAGTGGGACCCACCTCGGGCCCCCCATCCCGCCTCGCAGCTGTTGGGTGTCCTCCTCCGTAGGGTGTCATCAGCGGGGCGCGGGGCCATCGGCTCACGGCCCCCATCAGACCTGCTGCCCAGAGCGGGGCTTCCCTTCCGCCGCGTCAGAGGGAAACGTGGGCCCAGTAGGTCTGTCACCCTCCAATGACTCCCAGACCCAAACGGGCAGCGAGAGGCTGGAGCACAGATTTCATCCCTGAGCCCAGGATAGGAGCCTCGGCTGGCCTTCGGTCAGTCCCCAGGGAGATGGTGCCGGAAGCCCGCTGCCTTCTCAGCTCCTGCTGGGCTGGGTCCGGCTCTGGATCTCAGATCGCAGCTGGGGAGCACCCGCCCTCCCGCTCGCGGGTGGTGGTCAGGCACGAGGGGTGAGGGGGCGCCCGCGGCCAGCCCTAGGAGAGGGCAGCGGCTCTTGCCCCACCCGCCTCGCAGACCAGGATGTCCAGCCCCGGCGGCCAGGGCGGGCCTCCTCCCCTCGGGCACCCGGGCGTCCAGGCTGCCTGAGGTGGAGCCCAGAGGAGAGGGCCCGCGGTGGGGGGCCGCCGGGCAGGGCCGCGTGTCGGGCAGCTTCTCTCGCTCTGAGCGCGCCTCTCCCCGCAGAGGAACAGCTCGCTGCCCGACGAGAACAACGTGGCGCGGCTGCAGGAGGAGCTGAAGGCGCTCAAAGTGCGGGAGGGCGAGGCCGTGGCCTCGGCGCGGGAGCTGAAGCAGCAGCTGCAGGAGCTGGCGGACACCTGGCAGGTGAGGGAGGGCCTCGCGCTTGGCTCCAAGCGGCCTCGCGGCCCTGGGGCGGGGGCCGACGCGACCTCTCCCCGCAGGCCCACCTGTCCCGCGGCGGCCGCTGGAAGGAGTCCCCGCGGAAGCTGGTGCTGGGCGAGCTGCAGGACGAGCTCATGAGCGTGCGGCTGCGCGAAGCCCAGGCGCTGGCCGAGGGCCGCGAGCTGCGGCAGCGCGTGGTGGAGCTCGAGACGCAGGTGGGCCGCGGCCGGCCGGGCGGGGGGGCGGGCCCTCCTCGGACAGGCCGTGACCCCCGCCCGTGCGCCCCCAGGACCACATCCACCGCAACCTGCTGAACCGCGTGGAAGCCGAGCGCGCAACGCTGCAGGAGAAGCTGCAGTACCTGGCGGCGCAGAACAAGGGGCTGCAGACGCAGCTCAGCGAGAGCCGCCGCAAGCAGGCGGAAGCCGAGTGCAAGGTGCCCGCCCCCACCCCCGTTCCCGAAGCCCGCGCCCCGCCCGCCGCGCCCCTTGACCCCTTGTCCCCCACTGCGCCCCCAGAGCAAGGAGGAGGTGATGGCCGTGCGCCTGCGGGAGGCGGACAGCATGGCGGCCGTGGCCGAGATGCGGCAGCGCATCGCCGAGCTGGAGATCCAGGTGAGCGCCGGGGCGGGGGCCGGGCCGGGCTCGGGGCCGGGGCCTCGCGCTGACGTCCGGCGCCCCGGCCCGCCCGCAGAGGGAGGAGGGCCGCATTCAGGGCCAGCTGAACCACTCGGACTCCTCGCAGTACATCCGCGAGCTCAAGGACCAGATCGAGGAGCTGAAGGCGGAGGTGAGCACGGGAGGGGCGTGAGCGCCTCGGCGACCGCGGCCGGGCCGGGCGTCGGCGCCGCGGGGAGCGGGAGAGAAGGGGGCCCGGCGGGCGGCCGGACTCCCGTCCGCGGGTCCGTCGGTGCACGCCTCCAGCGCGCGGGTCCCCCGCCCCAGGTGCGGCTGCTAAAGGGCCCGCCGCCCTTCGAGGACCCGATGGCCTTCGACGGGCTCAGCCTGGCGCGGCACCTGGATGAGGACTCGCTGCCGTCCTCGGACGAGGAGCTGCTGGGTGTGGGCGTGGGCGCGGCGCTGCAGGACGCGCTCTACCCGCTGTCCCCCCGCGACGCGCGCTTCTTCCGCCGGCTGGAGCGGCCGGCCAAGGACAGCGAGGGCAGCTCCGACAGCGACGCCGACGAGCTGACCGCGCCTTACAGCCAAGGCCTGGACAACTGAGCCTGTGGCCCGCGTGCTTGGAGCCCGGGGGCCGCCGCCTGTCCGCCTGCGCTGCCGCCCGCACTTGAACAGACTCCACGCCCTCGGCCGTTCTGCCCACACCGAGGGCCAGGCTCCGCGGCCGGGCGCAGAGGACAGGGCCGGGGAGCCTCGGCCTTCCCTGGCAGGCCCCCTCCCCAACAGTGTTTACCCACCTGGGTCGGTTCCCTCTTGGCCAAGTTGCCTGGAGGGTCTGCCCCCCTCGTCAGCCAGAGCCAGGAGGACCCAGGGGCCCAAGACTGCCAGAACGGAAGCCGCCCCTCCCGGCTGGCCTCCTCCCGGGACAAGAGCGGACCTGCCGGGAAGGGCCCAGGGAGGCCTGAGGGGGGAGGCGCCCCTCGCGCTGGACGTTGCCATCCATGAAGGCCCTGGGGACCCTTGGCCTCTGGGGACAGAGGGCCAGGCTGGGCTTTCCCACCTGGTGCAGGCGTTGTGGCCCCTGTGACAGAAACCAAAGTCCGCCTACTGTGCGCAGAGCCGCTGGGGTGCAAGTGGCCAGATGGACCGGCCGGGGCCTGGACCGTGTCTGTCCCTGCTTCCTGGGGCCAGGGCAGCCGTAAGGAAGTAAAGAGAGCCCCCTCTTCCCAGCACCCACCTCTTCCTCTGTGCCAGTCCTGTCTCCCCAGCTTGGCCTGTGACGGAGGGTCTCCACCCAGGTCAACCTCCTTTCCAGGACGGCCCAGCCTCCACTTCCCTTCCTCCTCCGTATCTCCGGCCCCAGAGGGGGAGGCCGCCTGGCTGAGTGACCCCCTCCGCTGCACCTGCTCAAGGTGGTCCCATGGTCCCTCCTGAATCAGAACCAAGAACGGTGCCGAAGTCCAGTGACCCTGACCCCCAGGGGCCCCACGACCCCCGGGCCGACCCCTCGGTGCTCCTGGAGCCTAAGCAGCACCCGAAGCCGTCCCCCAGCGCTCCCAGGGGCAGGGACCCCGTGCTCAGTCCCTGCTTCCCAGTCGCTCACTCCTCAGTGTTACATGGCCTGGGGACCAGGGTGGGCACCCGAGGGGCTCACCCATGTGCCCCCAGACACTGCCCACCACCATTTTGCACACTGCCTGTTCACACTCCAAATGTCGCCCCGGCGGGAAAGATGGAAAATAAAGTATTTACACAGTCACCGCAGGGGCGCTGCGCAGGGCAGGCCGTGGGGTCGGGACCCGCCAGGCGCCGTGGGTCCCCCGCCCCTTGTGAAGCAGCGGGGAAGGGAACAGGCCATCTCTGCCCTCGGGAGCCTCCCACCGTCTGAGAGAACCCAGGGTGCAAGTCCTGGCAGGCCAACACGGGGGCCAAAGAGGCTGCCCGGGTCCAGGAGCAGCCTGGGAGAGGAAAGGACATGCATGCACGTGCACAGTGTGAGCGGAAGCGTGGGAGTAGGAAGAGATGGTTGGCATGGGGGGAGGCCAGGGGGCTTGGCCTACACTAAGTGTGGCAAATGCCTGGATGACCGTGGAGGGAGATCAGGGAAGGCTTCCTGGAGGTGGCAGGGGGGCCTCTCCAAGGGCAAAAGCATAGAGTGAGGCATGGCTGGAACCAGCAGGAGGCACGTGAGACCTGTGAAGGAGGAACAGGAGAGGGTGGGCATGGCCAGACCCAGAGGGGCTTTTCAAGTCAGGGGAAGAAAGACCTGGCACTTGGAGGAGAGAGGGGCTGCCGTCTTGAGAGTCCGTGCAGAGGCAACGGTGAGCTCAGCACGGGATGGCCCTGGGGAAGGAGATCCAGAGAGGTGGGATCTTCGTAGGCTGGCCTCCAGAATGGAGGTGGAGTGTCCCGGGTAGCTCAGGGGTCCAGGGATGGCTTTCTAGCGGAGACATTGAACTGGGGCCAGCCAGGTGCCAGCCAGGCCTGCCCTCCACACCCCGTGTGGATCCAGAGAGAGTGCCCTGCTCAGCTCTCCAGTACCTGCCAAGGAGTGAGCGGGACGCAGGTCATGCTCCAGGACGGCTGAGGCCCCCGCCCTGCCCCCTCACGCCACGCTCTCGTGAGCCCGCGCACCGTCCCCCTCCCACGGCTTGAACGCGGGGCCCCTCGCCGTGGCTGTCTGCCTCTCCTCCCACCAGGTAACCATCCAGCTGGCTCCCAGGGTCAGGCAGGAACGTGGGGGCCCTCGGAGACTCTGGCCCGCCCCCTCCTAGAGGCTGGCCTTGGGATCCCAGCTGCCCAGCCTGTCACGAGTCAGCCTCCACCTTTGGGCTTGTCTCAGCGTCTGGAAGCAAGCGCTCCTGGGTCCTCAGCAGGCCCAGCTTAGAAAAGGAGCCTCTTGCCGCCTTAACGGATTGGCTTCCAGGGATGGAGGTGACAGCACATGCCCCCTGCGACTGGGTCAGTTTCTCTTTGGACCCTAGGTTGGGAGGCAGCCGCTTCTGGGGTGCGGTCGAGAGGAACCCAGTTTCAGGGACTGGGTCAAGGGGCCACGAGAGGGCTGAGGGCCCCACACAGGGCCCCGCTCTGTCCTTCCACCTGCCCCACGGACTGTAGTCACCATCATTCTAGGCGTGAAGCAGGATGCCCTCGGGGAGAAAAGGCCTAGGGGTATGTTTCCCACAGGGGTACACAGGAAGAAGGGGCGGGGCTGGGGCTTAAAGGATCGAGAGTCAGGATGGCTGGACGGGGGAGGAAGGGCAAGGAATTCTGATTGGGGAAGACAAGCGAAGGCACGGGTCGGCTCCGGTGAGCCCCCCTAATGGGGTGCACGGGCCTGGCTGGCGGAGCTTGGGGCGGACACCCTGAATGGGGATGAAAGGTGAGGCCCGTGGCTGGGAGGCAGACCCAGAGGGGCGTGGTGAGGGCCCCTGGAGAGGAGTGGGCAAAGGAAGGAAGGGTGCCCTGAGCTCCCACCTGGCCTTGAGAGAGGCTGCGCCTCCTCTGCAGGCGCCTCCTAGTGAGGTCCCCCCGAAGGCTGTGACTCCCCTTCAGGAGCCCAGGGCTCAGCTTCGGCCTCCTCGGTGAGCAGAAGGCAGTGCGCCCTCTTAGGAGGCACCCGGAGGGGATCCGAGATGGCCATCGGCCTCAGGCCTCCTTCCTCCCTCTCCCAGCCACCCCAGGATGTGCAAAGTACGGGGTTGCTCTTCATAGGAAGAACCGCAGCTAGTGCCTCCCCGGGATTCAAGCCACCCTTTCCGCCTGTCTTCCACGGCTTGAACGCGGGGCCCCTCGCCGTGGCTGTCTGCCTCTCCTCCCACCAGGTAACCATCCAGCTGGCTCCCAGGGTCAGGCAGGAACGTGGGGGCCCTCGGAGACTCTGGCCCGCCCCCTCCTAGAGGCTGGCCTTGGGATCCCAGCTGCCCAGCCTGTCACGAGTCAGCCTCCACCTTTGGGCTTGTCTCAGCGTCTGGAAGCAAGCGCTCCTGGGTCCTCAGCAGGCCCAGCTTAGAAAAGGAGCCTCTTGCCGCCTTAATGGATTGGCTTCCAGGGATGGAGGTGACAGCACATGCCCCCTGCGACTGGGTCAGTTTCTCTTTGGACCCTAGGTTGGGAGGCAGCCGCTTCTGGGGTGCGGTCGAGAGGAACCCAGTTTCAGGGACTGGGTCAAGGGGCCACGAGAGGGCTGAGGGCCCCACACAGGGCCCCGCTCTGTCCTTCCACCTGCCCCACGGACTGTAGTCACCATCATTCTAGGCGTGAAGCAGGATGCCCTCGGGGAGAAAAGGCCTAGGGGTATGTTTCCACAGGGGTACACAGGAAGAAGGGGCGGGGCTGGGGCTTAAAGGATCGAGAGTCAGGATGGCTGGACGGGGGAGGAAGGGCAAGGAATTCTGATTGGGGAAGACAAGCGAAGGCACGGGTCGGCTCCGGTGAGCCCCCCTAATGGGGTGCACGGGCCTGGCTGGCGGAGCTTGGGGCGGACACCCTGAATGGGGATGAAAGGTGAGGCCCGTGGCTGGGAGGCAGACCCAGAGGGGCGTGGTGAGGGCCCCTGGAGAGGAGTGGGCAAAGGAAGGAAGGGTGCCCTGAGCTCCCACCTGGCCTTGAGAGAGGCTGCGCCTCCTCTGCAGGCGCCTCCTAGTGAGGTCCCCCCGAAGGCTGTGACTCCCCTTCAGGAGCCCAGGGCTCAGCTTCGGCCTCCTCGGTGAGCAGAAGGCAGTGCGCCCTCTTAGGAGGCACCCGGAGGGGATCCGAGATGGCCATCGGCCTCAGGCCTCCCTTCCCTCCCTCTCCCAGCCACCCCAGGATGTGCAAAGTACGGGCTTGCTCTTCATAGGAAGAACCGCAGCTAGTGCCTCCCCTGGGATTCAAGCCACCCTTTCCCGCCTGTCTTCCCCATCCCCCCAGAAGCACTGGCTGCCATGGCCCAGTGAGGGAAGGACTCGGTCAGTGGATCACGTGGGCCACCTCCTGCTCACTCACTTGATCACGCGGCCCCATTTGGGCCCCTCCTGCACCTGATATTTCCATGAGAAGTCCGAGATGTGAGAGCCTCCGTTCACGGTGGCGGCGGGATGCAGCAAAGGTTGCTGAGTCCCACCTCGGCCCCTCCTCGCACGCCCCTCGCCTCAGTGGAGTGCTCTGGAAAGCCTTCAAGCAGGGCTACAGCCTGCTGGCACAGCCCCTCCCGCCGCCCAGCGGTCAGACGCGCCGCCGAAAGGCCCCAAGCGGGCGACCGCAAAGGGGAAAGTGAGCAGGCCTTAGTGTCCCGATTTATTTCAAACTCAGGCTGAGCGCGGTAGACAACACACTGGACACCTGGCAGGGCCTAGGCCGAGGGAGGGACGGGGCTCGAGGGGTGCGGGAGCGCGTCCTAGACCAAAGGCGAGCGGCTCAAGGGGAGGGCCCTGGCCAAAGCTGTGGGTGGGTCGCAAGCCTGGGCCAAAATTCTGGGGCTCTAAGGGGGCTGAGATGAATCCACAGGGAGTCAGACTTCTGGAGGAGGAGATCTAAGACAAAGAGGTGTCGCCTGAGGGGCGGATCCTAAGGCAGGGCTGGGGTGGGAGGGCGGGGCCGGGGTCTGGCTCAGTGGAAGGTCTCTACCTCTACTACAGTCCAGTCCCCCTGCGGGGAAGCCACGTCATCCGGGGAGAAACTAGTGACGGAGGTGATGCTGGCGCGGGACTCGTCCAGTGGAGACAACAGTTCGGCCCAGCGGCCCAGTTCGGCGTCGCTCAGCGCAGTGCGGGCGCCCCCAGCGCTGCCACCACCCGCCGCGCCCCCCGAGCCACCGCTGCCGCCCGCGGCCCCCTCGGCCGCCGCCAGCAGCAGCGTCCGGCTCAGCAGGTGCTGCACCACGCTCGCCTGCAGCGCCCCCAGCGGCAGCTCTCCCAAGCGCGCCTGCTTCGCGCCCCGCGAGGCCGCTCCAGGCCCAGCTCCAGTCGCCGCTGCCTTCCCACCGCCCGCGCCGGGCCCGGGCCCGGGCTCCAGCTCGTCTGTTGCCGGGGTCGCCGACTCGGGCCCTTCAGCCTCGTAGATGGTGCACAAGCCGTCAGCAGAGCCCGACCCGGCAGCAGGAGACCAAGGCAGGGGTGCTCCTGCTGGGAGAGGCGCCAGGTTGGGCGGACAGAGGGGGAAGCCCCGCCCCCGCCGCAAGACCCCGCCCCCTCCGTCAGCTCGGCCCTCAGGCCCAACTGTCCAGCCCCCGAGTTGCAAAGCCTCGCCTCCGACCCCGCCCTCCCGCTGTCCCCAGACCTCGCCCTTCTCTTGGTCCGCAGAGTCCCAAGGACTGCTTACCTGGGGTGCCGCGGATGGCCAGAGGCGGAGCGGAACCTCGGCTCCAGGCGGCCGGGTGGCAGGCAGCGAGCTCGGCATCGGCAGGCGGAGAGGTTGCGGCGCCGCTCTCGGGCCCACTGTCGTAACCGCGCAGCTCTTCGGGCGTGCTGGTGGCGCTGCTGCTGTGGCCCGCCAGGTCTGGGCCACTCAGCGTACTGGATGGGCTGCGCGACGGCGGCGGCGGTGGGCCTGGGGCCAGTGCCAGGGTCAGCCGTGGGCCTGAGATGGGGGCATCGGGACCCGGGGTTGGGGGGCGGCGTGAGGCCTGCAGAGGGGGGGAGGTAGGGGGAGATGGAGGGGTCTGCAGAGTCGGCAAGGCCAGGGAAGGTGGAGCCAGCGCTGGGGGCGTGGCCAGAGGGGAGGGAGGGTCTTGCAGAGGAGGTGAAACAGGGGGAGAGAGAGGGACTTGCAGAGGGGACGAAGTCGGGGGAGAGAGAGGGACTTGAAGGGGTGGCGAGGCCAGAGAAGGTGGAGCCCACAGAGAGCTTGTCGTCAGGGAAGTGGGGGCGTCTTGCAGGGGAGGTGAAGCAGGGGGAGAGAGAGGAACTTGCAAAGGGGGCGAGGCTAAAGAAGGCGGAGTCTGTGGAGGAGGCGTGGCCAGGGAAGAGGGGGCGTCTTGCAGAGGAGGTGAAGGGGGAGAGAGAGGAACTTGCAGAGGGGGCGAGGCCAAAGAAGGCGGGGCCCGCGGAGGAGGCGTGGCCAGGGAAGAGGGGGCGTCTTGCAGAGGAGGTGAAGGGGGAGAGAGAGGAACTTGCAAAGGGGGCGAGGCCAAAGAAGGCGGAGTCGGTGGAGGAGGCGTGGCCAGGGAAGAGGGGGCGTCTTGCACGGGAGGTGAAGAAGGGGGAGAGAGACGGACTTGGAAAGGGGGTGAGGCCCGAGAAGGTGGAGCCTGCAGAGGAGGCAAGCCCTGAGGGGGAGTGGCCTGCGTAGGGGGCATGGTCAGAGAAGCTGGGGAGGATGGGGCCTGCCGAGGTGGTGAGGCTAGAGATGGGGCCTGTATAGGAGGCGTGGCCTGTCGAGGGGGAGCATCCAGAGGTGAAGTCTGTGGCAGAGGCGTTGCCGGGGGAGAGGGAGACCTTGGAGGAGGAAGACCCTGCAAAGAAAGTGTAGTCAGAGAGGGAGAGGCCTGTGGAGGGGATGCGGCCAGAGGGTCCTGCGTGGGAGGCGTGCCCAGTGCATAGGGCGTGGCCGGAAGAGGGGGACACGGAGAACTGGCCTGCGGAGGGGGCGTGGTAAAAGCGGAAGGAGCCTGAGGGGTTATGGCTGAGGGAGAGGGCGAGATCCTCAAAGATGTTGTTTGAGATAGAGGGACAGTGACTGGTGATAGAGGACCAGACGAAGGAGGTGTGGCCGAGGGTGAAGGGAGAGCTGGAAAAGGGGGTAGAGCCAAAGGGGCCTCGGTGGGGAGCACACTGTGCGGGGCGGGTGAAACTGAGGTAGGGACTGAAGCCAGAAAAGCCGCGGTGACCGAGGGAGAGGGGGATACCTCCGGAAAGGATGCACCCAGGCATGCGGGTGGAGCTTCCAAAGGAGGTGTGGCTGGCGGAGAGGGGAGGGTCTGCAGAGAGGGTGGAGCCGAAGGAGGAGGGGCCGGTGGAGGGGGCGTGGTCAGATGTAGACCTGGGGCCTGGGAAGGGGGCGTGGTAGGTGGAGAAGGAGGGAGGGCGTCCCTTGAGGGAGTGGCTGTGACTTTCGGAGGCGGTGCCGTGGGACGGGGTAGAGAAGATGCGGCCCGAGGAGGAGAAAGGCCCTGCACCGCGGCTGCGCCCT
This sequence comes from Tragulus kanchil, assembly GCA_022376925.1. Classification (NCBI taxonomy): domain Eukaryota; kingdom Metazoa; phylum Chordata; class Mammalia; order Artiodactyla; family Tragulidae; genus Tragulus; species Tragulus kanchil. The sequence goes on from JAIOJX010000029.1 coordinate 6,797,120, forward strand.
TCCTTGGGGATGCGGCCTGCGGGGGGCGTAGAGCTTGCAGTCCTTTAGACTTGGGTTGAACACCCTGAGCCCGGGGTGTTCCAGCCAGGGAGGCCCCGGAGCGGACTGGGGAGGAGAGAGGGGTGGCGGTGGAGCCTAAAGGGCGCGAGGCTGGCCTCTGGAGGCTCCCGCCGGCGCTGGGTCGCCTCCTGGCGGCAGGACTCGGCTCCGCGGCGCTGCGCTCCGGGGCACTGCTCACTGATTTCCTGGATGTCTCAGTCGAGGGCCGGGGCCGGACACTAGGAGTTGCCCGGGGGACACCCGCCTCAGCGCCCAGAGCCCGGGACCGACGGGCGATGACCGGGGAGGGGACGGCTGGGATGGACCCAGAAGAGTCTGGGGACAAAGCAGAAGACCGAAGGGTCACGATACTTCTAGGCTGGTTCCCCTCCCAGCTCAGGAAACCTCTTCTTCCCCAGGTCACATACCTCTCCGTGTCCCAGCACTCAGGGAAGTCCTGGGTGAATGTGCGGCTTTTCCTCTGGCCGCAGGCTCCTCAGCTGCGGGCCGGACCCCTTTCTGCCCAAGAGGGCCTGGTCTAGGGGCAGAAGGGACTGCGCTCAGGGCAGAGCTTCAGCTCCTGTTTCCAGTTTCGCCTCTCTAGTCTACATTTCCCCATCTGTGAAAGGGGGCATATGCTCTCTCTCTGCCAGCCAATGATAGTTTTCACCAGTTTGCACCCAGGGATCAGCAAGTGCTCCCACACACTTTAATTAAAGGCTTCCAGATGGAGACACGAACCCGTGCCTAAGGAACCAGCAGAGAGGGGGGCGTGTTACCTGGTTGGCGCGCTGGCATGCCCAGGGCTCGAGAGACAGCCTGAGCCTGGGGTCCTGGCGGGGGCCCGCTCCCCTCTCCCAGCCGCTGGGGGCCTGGGGGCTGTGGGGAGAAGGCCGAGTCAACGCAGGTGCCCCCAAAAGGAAGGGCAGACTGGTGCCTCAGAGGAAGCGAGGCAGCAAGTTGGGCTCAGAACCAAGGAAAGAGGCTGAAGTACCTGGGCTCCGGGGGCCTGTCCCGGCGCTCCGCGTGGGGCCCACCCGGGGGGGAGCCTCCGGGAGAGCGGCTCCGCGGGTGCCCCCGGCTCGCTCTGCCAGGGGCCCTCTCCCTGCAGCTGCCGCGGCTCCCAGAACCCGGAGAGCCGCGCTGGTTACTGGGGGAGGAGGTCGTGGAGACCCTGGGGGCCTGGGGGCCAGGAGGCCGGGAGGGCGAGAAGCGGGCGTGCGAGCGGTGGCCGCTGCCCTGGGCTTGTCCCTCTTGTCCATCCCGCACCTGATGAGGAAGCGGATTGATCAGCGTCCCAGGTCCTGGACCGCTACGCTGCCTGCAAGGCTGGGCGCCCCTTTTTAGGAGTTGCGCTCCGGGGCACTGCTCACTGATTTCCTGGATGTCTCAGTCGAGGGCCGGGGCCGGACACTAGGAGTTGCCTGGGGACACCCGCCTCAGCGCCCAGAGCCCGGACCGACGGGCGATGACCGGGGAGGGGACGGCTGGGATGGACCCAGAAGAGTCTGGGGACAAAGCAGAAGACCGAAGGGTCACGATACTTCTAGGCTGGTTCCCCTCCCAGCTCAGGAAACCTCTTCTTCCCCAGGTCACATACCTCTCCGTGTCCCAGCACTCAGGGAAGTCCTGGGTGAATGTGCGGCTTTTCCTCTGGCCGCAGGCTCCTCAGCTGCGGGCCGGACCCCTTTCTGCCCAAGAGGGCCTGGTCTAGGGGCAGAAGGGACTGCGCTCAGGGCAGAGCTTCAGCTCCTGTTTCCAGTTTCGCCTCTCTAGTCTACATTTCCCCATCTGTGAAAGGGGGCATATGCTCTCTCTCTGCCAGCCAATGATAGTTTTCACCAGTTTGCACCCAGGGATCAGCAAGTGCTCCCACACACTTTAATTAAAGGCTTCCAGATGGAGACACGAACCCGTGCCTAAGGAACCAGCAGAGAGGGGGGCGTGTTACCTGGTTGGCGCGCTGGCATGCCCAGGGCTCGAGAGACAGCCTGAGCCTGGGGTCCTGGCGGGGGCCCGCTCCCCTCTCCCAGCCGCTGGGGGCCTGGGGGCTGTGGGGAGAAGGCCGAGTCAACGCAGGTGCCCCCAAAAGGAAGGGCAGACTGGTGCCTCAGAGGAAGCGAGGCAGCAAGTTGGGCTCAGAACCAAGGAAAGAGGCTGAAGTACCTGGGCTCCGGGGGCCTGTCCCGGCGCTCCGCGTGGGGCCCACCCGGGGGGGAGCCTCCGGGAGAGCGGCTCCGCGGGTGCCCCCGGCTCGCTCTGCCAGGGGCCCTCTCCCTGCAGCTGCCGCGGCTCCCAGAACCCGGAGAGCCGCGCTGGTTACTGGGGGAGGAGGTCGTGGAGACCCTGGGGGCCTGGGGGCCAGGAGGCCGGGAGGGCGAGAAGCGGGCGTGCGAGCGGTGGCCGCTGCCCTGGGCTTGTCCCTCTTGTCCATCCCGCACCTGATGAGGAAGCGGATTGATCAGCGTCCCAGGTCCTGGACCGCTACGCTGCCTGCAAGGCTCTGGGTCCTGGCACCTCTCTGCTCCTTCTCCTGCGTCACCGCCCATGGGCGCTCAGACCTCTGCTTGGATCCCCTCCCCACCCACCCACCCCTCACCAGCGCAGCTGCTCGGGTTGTCCCCAAGTCTCGTCCTCATCGCCATCCTCCAGGCCACGCCCGCCTTAGCCCACCCCCTCTCCCGCCTCTGCTTCCCCTCAGAGACCCACCCACCTACCCCTCGCCCCCTCAGAGACCTGACCACCAGCGTCGGGCCAGGGGGCGGCCACAGGTTCCAGATGAGGGGGGAGCACACGCCCCGGTCCCCTCGCCAGTCCCCAGCAGTCTCGGGCCTCCGGGAGAGATGCCGGCGCGGCACCTGCCGGGAGGAGGAGCGGCCCCGGCTGCCCGCGCACGGGCTCGGGGAGACAAAGAGCCGCGTCCCGAGCCCGTCCCCTCCGCCAGCCGGGCCCTGGTCCGCGCCGCGCCTCCACCTGCTCGCGCCACGCTCACCTCGGGCTCCGGGCTCCCTCCGCTCCACGCCGGGTCGCCTGGGGTGGGGCGGGGTGGGAGCGCCGCGGCGGCGGCGGCGGCGAGTGGAGGGCTGCCGAGGGGAAGGGGCGGCGGCGGCGGCGCGGGGAGGCGGGCCGGCCCCTCGGCGGCGGGCGGGGGAGAAGGGGGCGCGTGCGCCCGATGCAGACCCGGGAGGCGGAGGCGGGAGCCCGCGGGGTTGGGGGGAAGCGCGTGGGAGGGACGGCTTCTCTGCGGCTGCGCCGGAGGGGCTTCGAAATCCGAGGGGCTTCGGGGGCGGGGATCCCTTGGGGTCCCCGACCCAGTGTAACCCCCTGCCACACACACCTGCCCAGGCCCCCGCCCCAACCACCTGGAGACCGAGGCCTGCCTGAACGCGGATAGGCTGGGCCCTGGCAACCAGGGGGCGGGACCGTCGCGCCTCGTGCCCAGTTCACCAATCCGGCCCCTCGATGTCCCCGGCCCTGCTTCGCGATGGTGGAGGCTGCCCCCCGCCCCAGGGTTGCTGGGGCTTCCGCCCCTCTTTTGCCCAAAGGCTTTTCACAGACCCCAGGAAACCTTCTACCGGATGGGAGAATGCAGTCCTGGGAAAGTAGGGGTAGATCCCAAATTTGGCAGTAGAGAAGAAAGGATGGGGGGAGAGGGAGACGGAGCATCCTCCCAGGCCACAGGAAGTCAAATCAGCAAAGGCTTCCTGATAGAGCCGGGCTTTGGGGAGACGAGATTATGGAGGGGCTGGAGGTGTAAACATGGGCACATGAAGGCATTGAGGCAATCCCGTTCGAGGTTTCCCAGCCCAGCCACAAGGAGTGAGAGTGTCATTCTGGGGACCCGCCAACTGGTACAGGGGCCACCTGGAGTACCTAGATAGGGGTGGCAGGCGTGGAAGAGGCACAAGCATGAAGAGGAAGCCAGCCATCCTCCGCTGCCCTGAGCCGGTGACGCCACCAGGCGCCCCACTGCCTCTCTGCTTGTACTCAAGACCGCTGTGGGGACTTCCCTGCGGGTCCAGTGGCCAGCTCCCCAACACAGGGAACTAGATGCTGCATGCGACAGCCAAGAGCTGCTGCCACAAAAATCGAAGATCCTGTGTGCTGCAACTGAGACTGGGTGCAATCAAATAAAAAATAAATAAATACACATTGTCCCCACAGAAGCACTGTGCTCTCTGCCCCCAGGCCCCACCTTTCCAGACTCGTAGCTGCCCACTAACCCATCCCAAAGAACCAGCTCCCTCCGTCCCACCTCATCGCGATGACATTTGTGCATACACAGAGAGAGAGAGAGACAATGCCCTGTGTGGTTCCATTCATAGAACCTTCTGGAAAATTCAAGCTAATCTGCAGATTGTGACAGAAAGCAGCTCTGTGCCCGTGGGGTCCACGGAAGGGAAACTTCTGAAACACTCATTGCAGCCACTTTGATTCCTGATCCTGAGAAACTATGCGTGCATGGTCAATCATTCAGCCGTGTCCGACTCGTGGCGACCCTGTGGACAATAGCCCACCAGGCTCCTCTGACCATGGGATTTCCCAGGCAAGAATACTGGCGTGAGTTGCCGTTTCCTCCTCTGAGAATCTTCCGGACCCAGAGATCAAGCCTCCTGTGTCCTCTGCAGATCCTTGATCACTGAGCCACTGGGAAGCCCTGAGAAACCATGTCAGACAGAAAATCCTTGTTGTTTTAAGGAGCTAAGTGTGGGGGCCGTCTGTTACAAAGCAATAAATAACGACCTCAGGCTCCCCAAACCTTAAAAGCGGGGTATAAAATATCAAGTATTGGTGAGAATGTGGAGAAATCAGAATGTTCGTAGACGGTCGGTAGGAATGTAAAATGAGACAGCCACTGTGACCCACCGCGGTCCCCGGAGGATTCGGATTCCTAGAGACGGATGGTAGACTGCTGGGAGCCAGGGGCTGGAGGAGAGGAATGGCGAATGTGTGTTCCATGGGGACAGAGTTTCAGTTTTGCAAAATAAAAAAAGTTCCTGAAGATGGATGGGGGGAATGGCTGCGCAACACTGTGAAAGCACTTTATGCTTGTGAGCTGGACGCTTACAAATGGCTGCTGTTGTTGTTCAGTTGCTAAGTTGTATCCAACTCCCGGTGACCCCACAGACCACAGCGCACCAGGCTTCCCTGTGCTTCCCTGTCTCCCGGAGTTGGCTCAAACTCACGTCCATTGAGTGGGTGATCTAACCACCTCATCCTCTGTCACCCCCTTCTCCTCTTGCCTTCCATCTTTCCCAGCATCAGGGACTTCTCTAAGGAGTCAGCTCTTAGCCTCAGGCGGCCAAATGGTTTGGATGTTATGTGTGTGTGCGTTACCATGATTGTTTAAAAACCTGGATAGTGAGCATGTGGGAAACCTCAGGAATTCCCAGTGGGAATGGAACCTACGTGGTCTCTCTGGAGGACAAGTGGGATGCACTGTATGTGCGTATGGCCAAGACAGCCCCCTCGAGCGTGTGTGCCTGCAATGGATGCCATACACCGGCCCTCCCCCATTGCAGCCACTTTGATTCCTGATGGTCAATCATTCAGCCGTGTCCGACTCGTGGCGACCCTGTGGACAATAGCCCACCAGGCTCCTCTGACCATGGGATTTCCCAGGCAAGAATACTGGCGTGAGTTGCCGTTTCCTCCTCTGAGAATCTTCCGGACCCAGAGATCAAGCCTCCTGTGTCCTCTGCAGATCCTTGATCACTGAGCCACTGGGAAGCCCTGAGAAACCATGTCAGACAGAAAATCCTTGTTGTTTTAAGGAGCTAAGTGTGGGGGCCGTCTGTTACAAAGCAATAAATAACGACCTCAGGCTCCCCAAACCTTAAAAGCGGGGTATAAAATATCAAGTATTGGTGAGAATGTGGAGAAATCAGAATGTTCGTAGACGGTCGGTAGGAATGTAAAATGAGACAGCCACTGTGACCCACCGCGGTCCCCGGAGGATTCAGATTCCTAGAGACGGATGGTAGACTGCTGGGAGCCAGGGGCTGGAGGAGAGGAATGGCGAATGTGTGTTCCATGGGGACAGAGTTTCAGTTTTGCAAAATAAAAAAAGTTCCTGAAGATGGATGGGGGGAATGGCTGCGCAACACTGTGAAAGCACTTTATGCTTGTGAGCTGGACGCTTACAAATGGCTGCTGTTGTTGTTCAGTTGCTAAGTTGTATCCAACTCCCGGTGACCCCACAGACCACAGCGCACCAGGCTTCCCTGTGCTTCCCTGTCTCCCGGAGTTGGCTCAAACTCACGTCCATTGAGTGGGTGATCTAACCACCTCATCCTCTGTCACCCCCTTCTCCTCTTGCCTTCCATCTTTCCCAGCATCAGGGACTTCTCTAAGGAGTCAGCTCTTAGCCTCAGGCGGCCAAATGGTTTGGATGTTATGTGTGTGTGCGTTACCATGATTGTTTAAAAACCTGGATAGTGAGCATGTGGGAAACCTCAGGAATTCCCAGTGGGAATGGAACCTACGTGGTCTCTCTGGAGGACAAGTGGGATGCACTGTATGTGCGTATGGCCAAGACAGCCCCCTCGAGCGTGTGTGCCTGCAATGGATGCCATACACCGGCCCCTCCCCCCATGCCCTCGGAGCACCCATGGTCCCCACGTGCAGGGAAGGTCAGAAGCACCAGGCTGTGAACACCCCTCACCCCCATCTCCAGAGCTACCCTCAGCCACGACGGACAGAATCTGCACCAGTGCCTCAACTCCCCCGCCTCTGGGTGGGAGAACCTAGAGGTTGCGACCGCCATCTTCTCCCAGAGCGCCCCGGCACAGGGGAAATCCAGCTGCCCATCTCGGCAGCCTGCACCTTCCCTTCATCAACCACTCTCATTAACACTTACTGGCTTCCGTTGTTAATGCTTCCTGAGATCACCTTCCAGAAACACTACTGGCATCTAATTCCTTGTCTCAGGGGCTACATCAAGAAGATTTCTGGGGGCTTCCCTGGTGGTCCAGTGGTTAAGAATCCACCTTGCAGGGCTTCCCTGGTAGCTCAGTGGTGAACAGTTCGCCTGCCAATGCAAGAGATACAGGTTCGATCCCTGATCCAGGAAGATCCCACAGGCTGAGGAGCAGTTAAGCCTATGAACCACAACTATGGAACCTGGGCTCTAGAGCCTCGGCGCTGCAATGATGGAGCCCATGGGCTGCATCTACTGAAGCCCATGTGCCCTAGAGCCCAAGTTCCACAACAAGAGAAGTCACCGCCACAAGAAGCCTGCTCACCTCCACTAGAGAGGAGCCCCTACTCCCTGCAATTAGAGAAGAGCCTGTGGCAGCAGTGAGAACCCAGAATAGCCTAAATAAATAAATATTAAAAAAAAAAAAAAAAGAATCCACCTTGCAATGCAGGGAGCACCAGTTCGATCCCTGGTCAGGGAACTAAGATCCTATATGCCACATGGCAGCTAAGCCTATGTGCTGCAACTACTAAGCCCACACATCTAGAGCTTGTGCTCTGAAACAAGAGAAGGCTGCACAACACAACTAGAGAGAATGTCCCCCTCGCTGCAAACATAGAAAGCTTGTGTGCAGCACTGAAGACCCAATGCTGCCCAAAATAAATAAATGAATAAATTATATATATATATATATATATATATATATATATATATATATACACACACACACACACACGTTTTTTTTCAAAGAAGCCTTCTGAACTAAGCATCCATCCATGTTGATGCAGGTGGTGCTGGTGGTAAAGAACCTGCCTGCCAACGCAGGAGACCTAAAAGACGTGGGTTGGGAAAATCCCTTAGAGAAGGGAATGGCCACCCACTCCAGTCGTCTTGCCTGAAGAATCCCATGGACAGAGAAGCCTGGCGGGCTACAGTCCACAGGGTGGCAAAGAGTCGGACAGGACTGAGGCGACTTAACAGACCAGCATCCCTCCACCCGTCATTTGCTGGAGTGCCCCTGTGTGCCGGGCACCATCTGAAGTCTCAGAAAAGACACCGGTCTAGGGTTCATGGGGCTTCAACACCAGTGACCGCAGGTGCAAAGTTGTCTGTATCAAGACTGCATTCCACCCTCAGGCTGGAAACAACCCCCCCAGGGCATGGATCTCAAGGAGCTTCTTCGGAGGCTAGAGGAAAGGGAGAAAGTTTGTCTCAAGAAAATTTTGTCTCAAAAGGCCCCTGGCCCCTCACTACCGCTTCACCTCACTCTGCTTTGTTAGACACACAGCATGTGTGGGGACCCAGAGTCTGACTCTGCAACCCGTCCGCGGACTGTAGCCCAGCAGGCCCCTCTGTCTGTGGGATTTCCCAGGCAAGACTACTGCTGTAGGTCGCCATTTCCCTCTCCATGGGAATCTTCCCAACCCAGGGATCGAACCCCTGTCTTCTGCGTTGGCAGGCAGATTCTCTACCACCGCGCCCCCTGGAAAGCTCCTATACACATAGCACTGGCCACAAACTGACATTATCTTGTTCTTTAATTATTTGCATTCTTACCATCTCCCTCTCCCCCGCCCCACCCACACCCCTACCCACCCCCTCACCACCCTCGACAGAGCAGAATCTGCGAGAGACAAGAGAGCCTCAGTGACCTAGTCCACACAAAGAAGGCTTTTCGTTGGATTGCCTGTGGTCGAGTCCACAGGGACTTCTACAAGGGTCGCGCCCATTGCCAGAGTTCACAGAGGAGCCTAAGCTTAGGGGGTCCCAACCCTCATGGTCTGAGAGTATCACCGATCTGGTGACTTCTTTTCCTCGTGGGAGATGGGGTCTCACTCCCCGCCCCCACTGTCCAGGTCTCCTCTCCTTTGAGTCTTGCCTGCAGAGCAGATGAAGGTCAAGGCTGGTCTAAGATCCACTTCAGGCCTCCCACAGTAGGGAGGAAATCATAGGGTGGGGCAGCAGGGCCTCCCAGACTGGACTTCAACCCTGGCTCCCAGAGCCCTCTGACCCCTGCGCCCAACCCCGGAGGACCCAGAGTAGCCCCCCGCCATCCGTTCCCCAGTGGAGAGCATGGCCTGGCTGGGGGGTCCGAGCAGGAAGCGGGAAGCGCCCCGCCCTCCCTTGGGGCTCTAACCACCGATTCCCTGGTTGAGCCTCAAAGCCCACCTGGACTTCCACCTGTTCCTGAAGGACCTGTGCAGCTGGGCTCCCAGAGGGTACCCTCGGGCTGCTTTGGGAGCCCAGCGCCCCCAGCCCCTCTCAGTTTCTCCCAGGCCAGGTCCGCCCACTGCACGGAGCTCAGAATGCTACGATCCCTACTTCTCCGACGAGCACCTTCCCTCCTCGGGGATTTCAGAGTTAGGATCGTCTTGCCCCGGCTGTCCCGCGGTACCGGGTGTCGCCGAGGGACCGGAGCGAGGCGGGGCGGAGAAGGCCGGGGGCGGGGCGGGGCGGGGCGCGGCTCCTGTCCCGCCCGTCCGCCCTGACTCACCCGGCCTGGCCCGCGAACCCCGCGGGGGTCCCCGCCGCGCCACTTCCAGGGACACAGGGATTGGAAGCAGCGTCCGGCCCACGAGGTGATCTCTACCGCGCCCCTGGAAAGCTCCTATACACATAGCACTGGCCACAAACTGACATTATCTTGTTCTTTAATTATTTGCATTCTTACCATCTCCCTCTCCCCCGCCCCACCCACACCCCTACCCACCCCCTCACCACCCTCGACAGAGCAGAATCTGCGAGAGACAAGAGAGCCTCAGTGACCTAGTCCACACAAAGAAGGCTTTTCGTTGGATTGCCTGTGGTCGAGTCCACAGGGACTTCTACAAGGGTCGCGCCCATTGCCAGAGTTCACAGAGGAGCCTAAGCTTAGGGGGTCCCAACCCTCATGGTCTGAGAGTATCACCGATCTGGTGACTTCTTTTCCTCGTGGGAGATGGGGTCTCACTCCCCGCCCCCACTGTCCAGGTCTCCTCTCCTTTGAGTCTTGCCTGCAGAGCAGATGAAGGTCAAGGCTGGTCTAAGATCCACTTCAGGCCTCCCACAGTAGGGAGGAAATCATAGGGTGGGGCAGCAGGGCCTCCCAGACTGGACTTCAACCCTGGCTCCCAGAGCCCTCTGACCCCTGCGCCCAACCCCGGAGGACCCAGAGTAGCCCCCCGCCATCCGTTCCCCAGTGGAGAGCATGGCCTGGCTGGGGGGTCCGAGCAGGAAGCGGGAAGCGCCCCGCCCTCCCTTGGGGCTCTAACCACCGATTCCCTGGTTGAGCCTCAAAGCCCACCTGGACTTCCACCTGTTCCTGAAGGACCTGTGCAGCTGGGCTCCCAGAGGGTACCCTCGGGCTGCTTTGGGAGCCCAGCGCCCCCAGCCCCTCTCAGTTTCTCCCAGGCCAGGTCCGCCCACTGCACGGAGCTCAGAATGCTACGATCCCTACTTCTCCGACGAGCACCTTCCCTCCTCGGGGATTTCAGAGTTAGGATCGTCTTGCCCCGGCTGTCCCGCGGTACCGGGTGTCGCCGAGGGACCGGAGCGAGGCGGGGCGGAGAAGGCCGGGGGCGGGGCGGGGCGGGGCGCGGCTCCTGTCCCGCCCGTCCGCCCTGACTCACCCGGCCTGGCCCGCGAACTCCGCGGGAGTCCCCGCCGCGCCACTTCCAGGGACACAGGAATTGGAAGCAGCGTCCGGCCCACGAGGTGAGGAGGTGGCTCTCGGCGCCTGGGAACCGGTGGCGAGGCTGAGGGCCTGGCCCACAGGAGGACTGCCCAGGTGCGCCTGGCCCTGTGACCTGGCCGGGGCAGAGAAGGAGCCGGGGGTGGGGGTGGGGGTGTGATAAGAGGGGGCAGTGCGGAGAGAGGCCCGGCCCAGGTCAGAACGAGGGCGCCTGTCCTGGGAGCCCCGCAGGCCTGGCCAAGGGCAGAGTGAAGATCAACAGGCTGGGGTCCACCCGGGGTGTGTGTGGGGGTCTTGACTCTGTTTCCCTCTCCTCTTGCCAGGGAGACCTCATCCCAGGGAGCCCTCACCTCCTGGAGCCCTACCACGTGGGGGCCTCCCCAGACTGTCCCCTTCTGGGATCCTTGAACCTCAAGACTCCCCAGAACCCCCAATCCTGGCAGGGGCGCTTAGAAAAGTCCTAGGTTGGGAGTCCCCAGGCCTGGGGCCCAGAGCTGGCCCTGTTGGGACGGGCCACCCTCCCCCACCCAGGCCAATTTCTCCCTTGTGGAGAAGTCAAAGGTTAACCCGTTGCCCTCCAAGGTCCATTTCAGGGCTCACAACCCTCATGGGGTTTCTTCTTTGCCCCTTATCTTGGGTGGTGGGTGGGAACAGGGGCTGGGATTGGGGGTTAGATCTGGACCATCCATCACGGCCACCTTGTGTTTAGAGGTAAACTGAGGGCTTGGGGGAGGCCTGGGAGAGAAGCCAGGGTGGGCAGAGCTCAGGCTGAGTAGGGGGCAATTTCTCCTGTTGGACAGGCTGACCAGGATAAGTTAGCCTGGGAGGCAGAGCGGCCGTCCCACCTCCATCTCCTCTCCGCGGGAAGGCGCCTCTTTCCGAGGTTCCCTTGGCCAAGACGCGCCATCTCAGTGAGACGTTCTTGCTCCACCTGGAACAGCGTGCCTGTGATCAGACGGACGGAGCTCGGGGGTCTCCCTCCGACGCCACTTGTCCCCAGCCGTGACACCTCCAGCACGCTGTTTCGCCTTCCCGAGCCTGGAAAAGAAGGGTCTCTCCATCCACGTTCCCAGAGTTGGGATGAAACCAGACGCTGAAAGCCTCTGGCGGCCCTAGGTTCTTTGTCCCCACATCAGCATGACGCCTTCTCCCCCAGCCCCTCCCACCAGCCCGGCTCAGACAAAGGGGGGCCCATCTTGTGTCTGGGGCAACTTAATGGCAGGTTCCAGACAATCAAGATTGGGAAGTCCCCCGGCTCCACGGCTGTTGTATAAACTTCTCTGTGGGAGCCTCGGACCCATCCGCTGGGGACTGTGGGTGCCTCTGCCTTTTGCCTCTCCTCTTGCCAGGGAGACCTCATCCCAGGGAGCCCTCACCTCCTGGAGCCCTACCACGTGGGGGCCTCCCCAGACTGTCCCCTTCTGGGATCCTTGAACCTCAAGACTCCCCAGAACCCCCAATCCTGGCAGGGGCGCTTAGAAAAGTCCTAGGTTGGGAGTCCCCAGGCCTGGGGCCCAGAGCTGGCCCTGTTGGGACGGGCCACCCTCCCCCACCCAGGCCAATTTCTCCCTTGTGGAGAAGTCAAAGGTTAACCCGTTGCCCTCCAAGGTCCATTTCAGGGCTCACAACCCTCATGGGGTTTCTTCTTTGCCCCTTATCTTGGGTGGTGGGTGGGAACAGGGGCTGGGATTGGGGGTTAGATCTGGACCATCCATCACGGCCACCTTGTGTTTAGAGGTAAACTGAGGGCTTGGGGGAGGCCTGGGAGAGAAGCCAGGGTGGGCAGAGCTCAGGCTGAGTAGGGGGCAATTTCTCCTGTTGGACAGGCTGACCAGGATAAGTTAGCCTGGGAGGCAGAGCGGCCGTCCCACCTCCATCTCCTCTCCGCGGGAAGGCGCCTCTTTCCGAGGTTCCCTTGGCCAAGACGCGCCATCTCAGTGAGACGTTCTTGCTCCACCTGGAACAGCGTGCCTGTGATCAGACGGACGGAGCTCGGGGGTCTCCCTCCGACGCCACTTGTCCCCAGCCGTGACACCTCCAGCACGCTGTTTCGCCTTCCCGAGCCTGGAAAAGAAGGGTCTCTCCATCCACGTTCCCAGAGTTGGGATGAAACCAGACGCTGAAAGCCTCTGGCGGCCCTAGGTTCTTTGTCCCCACATCAGCATGACGCCTTCTCCCCCAGCCCCTCCCACCAGCCCGGCTCAGACAAAGGGGGGCCCATCTTGTGTCTGGGGCAACTTAATGGCAGGTTCCAGACAATCAAGATTGAGTCACGGAGACAGATAATGATAACCCCATGTCTGGCTCCACGGCTGTTGTGTATACACCTTCTCTGTGGGAGCCTCGGACCCATCCGCTGGGGACTGTGGGTGCCTCTGCCTTTTTGCCTCTGACGGTGGGCTTGTGATGGCCAGCGGCAGAGTTTCCACTATTGTGAGATAGGTCTTGAAGGGTGGCAGGAACTCGGGGACAGGAAGCTCGTCCCTGCCTGTCCGTGTGGCCTGTCTGCAAGGGTTCCCATTCTTCACTGAAGCAGCTAAGCACTGTCCCTTGAAGGAGCAGGTGGCCAGAGTGGGGGGACAGTGGGTGGCCAGAGCTGGCAGGGAGCGTATGGCTGACTCTCTGGTCCTGGGACTCCCTTCAGCTTGTGCACACAGGCGCTGGTATGTACGCTCTAGAATGCTCCTGGAATGTCCCTTTCAGTGGCTGCAATTTGGCCCCCGGGGGCTGTGGAGCGGCCCTGGCTGTGTTTCTATCAGATTCCCTAGTGTCTGAGCCCATGAAGTGCTGGGGTGCAGCTTCCCTGGGCTTGTTCAGGACAGGTGGGGAAACCCAGTGAGAGGGTTGGGTCACTAGGGGAAAGATCCCGTGTTCTGCCTGAGCACCCCTTGTGTGTGCCCAGTGCTGGGTGAGTCAGACCTTGAGTCAGGGGGCCCCAGAGACCGGGTGTGGGCAGGTGTGTCCTTTCCCTTGCGTGTGCTCCACGGTTGGTGGGATTAAGGGAGGTGGCAGACGGCCCTGGCTTCAGCCTGGTGGGCGGGGCCTGGATACGATAGCCCCGCCCCCTCCTCCCACCTTGGCTTCACTCAGAGCACTCAAAGGCCTTCAAGGGCTGTGGGGACCGAAAAGGGAGTCAGGGAGGTGTCAGAGCCATTGGCTGAGGTGTGGGACAGAGGCAAGGCCCCACCCCCCAGGAGAGGAGGCAGGCCAGAGGACTGCCGGCTGACCCCGCCACCTGCCTTCTCTGGCCAGCCCGTGACAGGCCATCAAGATGAGGACCACAGGGCGTAGGAGACCTGAATAAGAAACATGCAGGCGTGCTATGTGTGCCCGACTGACCCTATGTTGACTTACCCTATGGACGGTAGCCGGGCTCCTCTGTCCATGGAATTTTCCAGGAAACTGGAATGGGTTGTAACCCCATGTCTGGCTCCACGGCTGTTGTGTATACACCTTCTCTGTGGGAGCCTCGGACCCATCCGCTGGGGACTGTGGGTGCCTCTGCCTTTTTGCCTCTGACGGTGGGCTTGTGATGGCCAGCGGCAGAGTTTCCACTATTGTGAGATAGGTCTTGAAGGGTGGCAGGAACTCGGGGACAGGAAGCTCGTCCCTGCCTGTCCGTGTGGCCTGTCTGCAAGGGTTCCCATTCTTCACTGAAGCAGCTAAGCACTGTCCCTTGAAGGAGCAGGTGGCCAGAGTGGGGGGACAGTGGGTGGCCAGAGCTGGCAGGGAGCGTATGGCTGACTCTCTGGTCCTGGGACTCCCTTCAGCTTGTGCACACAGGCGCTGGTATGTACGCTCTAGAATGCTCCTGGAATGTCCCTTTCAGTGGCTGCAATTTGGCCCCCGGGGGCTGTGGAGCGGCCCTGGCTGTGTTTCTATCAGATTCCCTAGTGTCTGAGCCCATGAAGTGCTGGGGTGCAGCTTCCCTGGGCTTGTTCAGGACAGGTGGGGAAACCCAGTGAGAGGGTTGGGTCACTAGGGGAAAGATCCCGTGTTCTGCCTGAGCACCCCTTGTGTGTGCCCAGTGCTGGGTGAGTCAGACCTTGAGTCAGGGGGCCCCAGAGACCGGGTGTGGGCAGGTGTGTCCTTTCCCTTGCGTGTGCTCCACGGTTGGTGGGATTAAGGGAGGTGGCAGACGGCCCTGGCTTCAGCCTGGTGGGCGGGGCCTGGATACGATAGCCCCGCCCCCTCCTCCCACCTTGGCTTCACTCAGAGCACTCAAAGGCCTTCAAGGGCTGTGGGGACCGAAAAGGGAGTCAGGGAGGTGTCAGAGCCATTGGCTGAGGTGTGGGACAGAGGCAAGGCCCCACCCCCCAGGAGAGGAGGCAGGCCAGAGGACTGCCGGCTGACCCCGCCACCTGCCTTCTCTGGCCAGCCCGTGACAGGCCATCAAGATGAGGACCACAGGGCGTAGGAGACCTGAATAAGAAACATGCAGGCGTGCTATGTCGTGCCCGACTGACCCTATGTTGACTTACCCTATGGACGGTAGCCGCCGGGCTCCTCTGTCCATGGAATTTTCCAGGAAAGAATACTGGAATGGGTTGCCACGTCCTCCACCACGGAGCTTCCCAACTCAGGGATAGAACCTGTGTCTCTTGCATCTCCCGCATTAGCAAGTGGATTCTTTACCACTAGCGCCACCTGGGAGGCCCGGGAAGGATGAGAAACAGGGCCTTTATACTGGGAAGCACGGACACTGGGGAGGTGAGGCGGACCGCCTGGGAGCCCTCCTCAGAGGAAATGAAATGGGGACCTTGCTGCCTCCCTTTCTTTCCCCCTCCAGCCCCAGGGAGAGAGGTTCCCTGGTCGCCCGTCAGGGAGGGTGCTGTCCCAGCTCGCGGCTTACGCCCCCGTGTGACTTGCACCTGGCAGTCTGTATCTGGAATAATGATACCTTGGTCTAAAATGAAACCCAGGGATAGACAGAGTGGGCTGGCCGCCCAGGAGCCTGGCAACCCAGCCCCGGCCGTCCCTGTCGTAGGTGTTACCCTGGCTCTCTCCCTGTGAGTTTTCCATTTTCTGATCTTCCGCCCCTTGGCCTCTCGGGTCTCTGTTTTCTGCCCCAGATCCTAAATAGCGGCCCCTCCAGAAAACCCAGGTGTCCTAGTCCCTGTCACACCGCCCCCCCAGGGCTGACCAGCCTTCAGCTCTGCCACTCCCTGCCCCTGGGGCCGGTAACCAGAGCCAGGCTTCAGCCGGCTTTTCCGGTTGGAGTTTGGAGGTGGTGCCGGAGTGCCCTGGTGGGCGGGGCCTGGATACGATAGCCCGCCCCTCCTCCCACCTTGGCTTCACTCAGAGCACTCAAAGGCCTTCAAGGGCTGTGGGGACCGAAAGGGAGTCAGGAGGTGTCAGAGCCATTGGCTGAGGTGTGGGACAGAGGCAAGGCCCCACCCCCCAGGAGAGGAGGCAGGCCAGAGGACTGCCGGCTGACCCCGCCACCTGCCTTCTCTGGCCAGCCCGTGACAGGCCATCAAGATGAGGACCACAGGGCGTAGGAGACCTGAATAAGAAACATGCAGGCGTGCTATGTCGTGCCCGACTGACCCTATGTTGACTTACCCTATGGACGGTAGCCGCCGGGCTCCTCTGTCCATGGAATTTTCCAGGAAAGAATACTGGAATGGGTTGCCACGTCCTCCACCACGGAGCTTCCCAACTCAGGGATAGAACCTGTGTCTCTTGCATCTCCCGCATTAGCAAGTGGATTCTTTACCACTAGCGCCACCTGGGAGGCCCGGGAAGGATGAGAAACAGGGCCTTTATACTGGGAAGCACGGACACTGGGGAGGTGAGGCGGACCGCCTGGGAGCCCTTCTCAGAGGAAATGAAATGGGGACCTTGCTGCCTCCCTTTCTTTCCCCCTCCAGCCCCAGGGAGAGAGGTTCCCTGGTCGCCCGTCAGGGAGGGTGCTGTCCCAGCTCGCGGCTTACGCCCCCGTGTGACTTGCACCTGGCAGTCTGTATCTGGAATAATGATACCTTGGTCTAAAATGAAACCCAGGGATAGACAGAGTGGGCTGGCCGCCCAGGAGCCTGGCAACCCAGCCCCGGCCGTCCCTGTCGTAGGTGTTACCCTGGCTCTCTCCCTGTGAGTTTTCCATTTTCTGATCTTCCGCCCCTTGGCCTCTCGGGTCTCTGTTTTCTGCCCCAGATCCTAAATAGCGGCCCCTCCAGAAAACCCAGGTGTCCTAGTCCCTGTCACACCGCCCCCCCAGGGCTGACCAGCCTTCAGCTCTGCCACTCCCTGCCCCTGGGGCCGGTAACCAGAGCCAGGCTTCAGCCGGCTTTTCCGGTTGGAGTTTGGAGGTGGTGCCCGGAGTGCCCCTGAAGGGGGTGGGGGGTCCACGCCCCGGAAGTCCCAAGTCTCAGGACGCTCCGTGGTCCAGTGGTGGAGGGAGCCAGGGCTGACCGCCTGGTTACGGGGTGTCTGGAGTCAGGGAAGCTGAGCGAAGTGTTTCGGACTGGCGTCCAGGGTGGGAGGAGATGCCTGGGCTCGGGCAAAAGGCCGCATGGGCCAGATGGGGAGCAGCGGCCTCGTGGAATGCCCCTCCTGAACTCTGAGAGGACAAGCCCGGTGCGATCGGGCCAGGGGTCCCTGGGAGCAGAGGTGGTGTGGACCGCGGGCTGTCGTAGTCGCTTGGCTCCAGGAAGGCGGTGAGGGCTGGGGCCGGGGGGAGGGGGAGGGAGCTCTAGGCTAGGGGTCCTCCCGGAGTTTGGCGGCCCAGAGCGCGGACCGGGAGCCGAGGCGGACGGGGAGCTGAGGCGTGCCTCTGGCTCTTCTCGGGCCGGCTCACCAGGTGCCCTGGGCTGAGGGTCTCTCTCTGCACCCTCCCTTCCTGCTTTCCCATAGGCGGGATGATTCCGGTGGCAGAGTTCAAGCAGTTCACGGAGCAGCAGCCCGCCTTCAAGGTGCTCAAACCCTGGTGGGACGTGCTGGCCGAGTATCTCACGGTGGCCATGCTCATGATCGGGGTCTTCGGCTGCACCCTCCAGGTAAGGGGCGGGGCAGGGGTGGGGCCTGGATAAGGCGGGGTCTCTAGGAGGCGGGGGCGGGGAGATTCCGGAAGTCTTTCCTTCTAGGATCCTTGTTCTAGAGACTGGATGTCTGAAATCAAAGTCTTGACAGGGTTGATTCCTTCCAAAGGCTCTTCTAGGCTCTGGTGGCTTCAGGCATGCCGCGGTTTAGAGAGGACATTTTCCCTGTAATTTTGTAGCATCTTCCCCCAGTATGTGTGTGTGTGTGTGTGTCCAAATTTCTCCCTCATCTTTTTTTTTTACACATAAATATTAAGCCCAATTTATTTTATACCTATGAACCTATGTTAGTCTGCTTTGTTGATGATGTTTTAGTCGCTAACTCATATCTGACTCTTTTGTGGCCCCATGGACCGTAGCCCGCTAGGTTCCTATATCCATGGAATTTTCCAGGCAAGAATACTGGAGTGGGTCATTACCATCTCCTTCTCACTCATCTTAATTACATCTCCTCTACAAAGGCTATTTCAAGACAAAGCGACAATCACAGTTCAGGTATTTGAGGGTTAGGACTTCAACTTGTTTGTTTGTTTGTTTGTTTTTAATATTGATTCGTTTGGCTGCACCAGGTCTTAGTTGCCTCATGCAGGACTTTTACTTGGAGCATGTGGAATCTTCATTGTTGCTGTTGTTCTTTTTTAAGTTGGGGCATGCAAACTTAGTTGCAGCATGTGGAATCCAGTTTCCTGACCAGGGATCAAACCTGGGTCCCCTGCATTGGAAGTGCCCAGTCTTAGCCACCGAACCAACAGGGAAGTCCCTAAGACTTTCACATCTTATCGAGGAGTACGAATCAACGCAGCTCTTTTTCTCAGACAAAGTCCCAAGTCTCAGAGGTTTAGTCAATTTTCCAAAGTTACAGCCGGCTAAGGACAGCGGGGCGGGCAACAAAGCCCTCTCCTGCTTTCAGCCTCCTTTCTCCCCCAGTAACTTCCCACGCCGCCCCAGACCCTCCACCCTCCTCCAGACCCTCTCCCCCATCATCCTCAGGTGACGCAGGACAAGATCATCTGCCTGCCCAGTCACGAACCCCGGGAGAACTCATCAGAGGCCCCATGCCAGCAGCTGCTGCCGCGGGGGGTCTCGGAACCCCTGGGGGACCTCCGGGAGCTGAGCGGCCTCAAGAACAACCTGGACCTGCAGCAGTACAGCTTCATCAACCAGCTCTGCTACGAGACGGCCCTCCACTGGTACGCCAAGTACTTCCCCTACCTGGTCGTCATCCACACGCTCATCTTCATGGTCTGCACCAGCTTCTGGTTCAAGTTCCCCGGCACCAGCTCCAAGATCGAGCACTTCATCTCCATCCTGGGAAAGTGCTTTGACTCGCCGTGGACCACTCGGGCCCTGTCTGAGGTCTCCGGGGAGAACAACAAAGGCCCCGCCGCGGCCACCGCGTCTGCCGCCGGGCGGGTGACCGTGACCGCAGCGGCCACGGCGGGGGAGGGGGAGAAGGAGAAGGTGCTGGCGGAGCCTGAGAAGGTGGTGACGGAGCCCCCGGCTGTCACCCTGCTGGACAAGAAGGAGGGGGAGCAGGCCAAAGCCTTGTTTGAGAAGGTCAAGAAATTCCGCGTGCACGTGGAGGAAGGGGACATCCTGTACACCATGTATATCCGCCAGACAGTGCTCAAGGTCTGCAAGTTCTTGGCCATCCTGGTCTACAACCTCGTCTACGTGGAGAAGATCCGCTTCCTGGTGGCCTGCAGGGTGGAGACCTCGGAGGTGACCGGCTACGCCAGCTTCTGCTGCAACCACACCAAGGCCCACCTCTTCTCCAAGCTGGCTTTCTGCTACATCTCCTTCGTGTGCGTCTATGGGGTCACCTGCCTCTACACCCTCTACTGGCTCTTCCACCGGCCCCTCAAGGAGTACTCCTTCCGCTCGGTGCGGGAGGAGACGGGCATGGGCGACATCCCCGACGTCAAGAACGACTTTGCCTTCATGCTGCACCTCATCGACCAGTACGACTCGCTCTACTCCAAGCGCTTCGCCGTCTTCCTCTCCGAGGTCAGCGAGAGCCGCCTGAAACAGCTCAACCTCAACCACGAGTGGACGGCCGAGAAGCTGCGGCAGAAGCTGCAGCGCAATGCCCGGGGCCTGCTCGAGCTGGCCCTCTGCATGCTGCCGGGGCTGCCCGACGCGGTCTTCGAGCTCAGCGAGGTGGAGGCGCTGCGGCTGGAGGCCATCGGTGACCTCGCCTTCCCCCCGGGCCTCTCGCAGCTGGTGCACCTGCAGGAGCTGAGCCTGCTCCACTCGCCCGCCAGGCTCCCCTTCTCCTCGCAGATCTTCCTGCGGGACCGCCTGAAGGTCATCCGGATCAAGTGCGAGGAGCTGCGGGAGGTGCCCCTCTGGGTGTTCGGGCTGCGCGGCCTGGAGGAGCTGCACCTGGAGGGTCTCTTCCCCCCGGAGCTGGCCCGGGCGGCCACCCTCGAGAGCCTCCGGGAGCTGAAGCAGCTGAAGGTGCTGTCGCTGCGGAGCAACGCCGGCAAGGTGCCCGCGAGCGTGACCGACGTGGCCGGCCACCTGCAGCGGCTCAGCCTGCACAATGACGGAGCTCGCCTGCTGGCGCTGAACAGCCTCAAAAAGCTGGCGGTGCTGCGGGAGCTGGAGCTGGTGGCCTGCGGGCTGGAGCGCATCCCGCACGCCGTCTTCAGCCTGGGCGCGCTGCAGGCACTGGACCTCAAGGACAACCACCTGCGCTCCATCGAGGAGATCCTCAGCTTCCAGCACTGCCGCAAGCTGGTCACACTCCGGCTGTGGCACAACCAGATCGCCTACGTCCCCGAGCATGTGCGGAAGCTCCGGGGCCTGGAGCAGCTCTATCTGAGCCACAACAAGCTGGAGACGCTGCCCACCCAGCTCGGCATGTGCTCCAGCCTCCGCCTGCTGGACGTCTCCCACAACGGGCTGCATTCCCTGCCGCCCGAGCTAGGTCTCCTGCAGAACCTGCACCACCTGGCCCTCTCTTACAATGCCCTGGAGTTTCTACCCGACGAGCTCTTTTTCTGCCGCAAGCTGCGGACGCTGCTACTCGGCTACAATCACTTGAGGCAGCTCTCGCCCCAGGTGGGGGCCCTCAGGGCCCTCAGCCGCCTGGAGCTCAAGGGCAACCGGCTGGAGGCGCTGCCGGAAGAGCTTGGCAACTGTGGGGCACTCAAGAAGTCGGGGCTCCTGGTAGAGGACACCCTTTACGACGGGCTGCCAGCCGAGGTGCGGGACAGGATGCAGGCGGAGTAAAGCCAGGGAGGGAGACAGGTGGAGGTCGACCCCCCCCCCAACCCCCGCCCTGCGGGATCTCTACCATTATCTTCAAGGGAGGAGACCCAGTGGGCTCCAGCCAGGAGACGAGGACCCGACATGTCGGCGGACGGAGCCCAGGCAAGATCCTGGGACTGGTTTGTCTGGGAGGCTGTGGATTTGGGGTGGAACATCCTGGCAGGATTAACTCAGTCATAAGACCTTCCAACCAAAACCACACCCATGTCTTTGGCTGGGCTGACCTACCCCCAGTCCTGGGCCAGCGTGACTGCCATTCCCCAGTGAGCAGCCATAGTACCCCTTCTGGGGTGCAGTGGGGAGGGGAGGCTCATCCCAATGGGATTTCTACCCTCTCCCTGCCCAACCAACACAGCTTATACCTGGGCTTCTCTCCCTAGGAGGGGACACAAGACGCAAGGGACCACCCCCAACTTCCCAACTTTTGATGTTAACCCCTTATTTATAAGGTGTCTGCTGTAGACACCTGAACTCAGAAAGTAGTGGTTCTCCTATTTGGCTGAAATCAACATTTCTGAAACAACATCCCAGGGCCCACCCTTAAAAGGCTGACTCAGGAGGTCTGGCTGGGGGCCAGGAATTGGCTGGTAAACAGAAGTGTCCCAGGTAACTCTGATGCGGACTATCCCAGGCCTGCGTGGATGACCTGGAATAGCTACTTGGGTGTCCATAGCAGAGACTCTGAACTTTTGTTTTAGATGCCTAAATGCTTTGAGAAATCTGATGAAAGTTGGGCATCTCCTTCCACAGGAAAAGGCTCACGTACATATACTTTAAACACTCCGCGGCCAACTTCAGGTGATCAACAGATCCCCCACAGGGCTGTTTATGGACATGCTAAGGATCCAAACACCTGCTGGGAAGGGTACATGTTTCTGAGGATAGGCTGGGATTTTGTTTTTCAATGTTCCCTATATGAGGGAATGTATATCAGCAGGTGCTTAATAAATAATACTAACAATGAGAACTATCTTTTTTTTTTTTTTTAACTGTGCTGGGTCTTCATTGCTGCACTGGGGCTTTCTCTAGTAGCGGTGCACAGGCTTCTCATTGCAATCACTTTTCTTGCCGCGGAGCAAAGGCTCAGTAGTTACAGCACAAGAGCTTAGTTGCTCCGTGGCATGTGGAAGCTCCCCAGACCAGGCATGGAATCCGTGTTCCCTGCACCGACAGGTGGATTCTTAACCACTGGACTACCAGGGACGTCTGAGAATGACAAGTCTGATCCCTTGGGTCCACTTCTGCCATTGTCCAAGGCTTTGATTCCACCAGACCATGTACAGGCACGTGGCGAGAGTTAGGTTCCAGAATCAAGGCCATGAGCCCCTACCTGGGAGCAGAGGCAGAGAGAGCTAACCAGGAGAAGTCAGGTGGCACTGTCTACTTGGCTTTTCTGCTGGAAAACTGGCTTTCCTCTACATGCTGTTATTCTCCTGGCTCCACAGTTGGGGACCTGCTCCACCTGTAAGTTATCAGCAGGGAAGTCACCAGAAGCCTTCAATCGCCCATCACAGTTTTCCCGAGCTAGAGTGCGTAGGGCCTTAGCGTTTGACCTCCTAGGATCCGCCCCTCTATGGCGTCTCCAACATGTGAGCCTCCTCCTGCTGCCCCAGAGCAGAGGCAAGCTGCTTGCCCCGGGGAGAGGAGGCAGGGTTCCAGAATGGAACATTCTCCTAGCACTCTCTAGACCAGTGAAAGAACGTGTGTAGGCTGGAAGGCGCCAGCTGGAGGCATCACACCCCGGGGCCTAGCTTCTGCATTGTTGAGGAGCTAAGCAGATGAGGAACGTCTTAAAATTTCCCACACACATCTGACTTGAAACTCTCTGGCCTTGCCCTTGGCCCCCTCATCGCTGAGGGCAGGGGTCACACCGTGTGGTGTCCAGGGCCCTGACAGTAGCCGAAGCCCTTCCCCGCCCATCCTTTACGGGCCAATCCTGACGCGGCTGAAATGGAAAGGGCTTTCCCGCAGGTGCCTAATTATGGTGAGTAGGCAGCAATTAAGCACAACAGGGATCCTAAGGAAGCACTGTCCCAGATGAGAAAAGCAGTGTGCAGAGGCGTGGGTGCCAGCTAGAGCCGGTCGGGAAGAGAAAGAACGAAGCTGAGGACACAGCCCTGGCGACCACCGGGACAGCGGCGGGCGGGTGGCGGGGGGTGCACATGCGCAGCAGACAGCCCGCGCGTGATCGCGTCGGCCCTTCAATACGCCTGCGCGCTGCTTTCTCCGCCCGCCGCTCTTAACCGAGTGGTGAGCGAGTTTCCAAACAGCGCCTCACTCCGGAGAGCTCGGGAATTGGCACATGCGCGTTACACTGGGAGGCGCTGCCCGTTGCCCGCCGCGAGCTCTAGGAGGCGCCATCCTTCGGGCTGCGACGAAGCACGCACGCGCAGAGGTTCGCACGCGGGCAGGGCGGGTGCGCGCCGCGGGCATGCGCCGTGCCGAGCGAGACGGCGGCTCGGCGGGGTCATCCAAGCGCAGGCGCAGTGCGGTGTTTGTCTGCCGGACTGACGGGCGGCCGGGCGGTGCGCGGCGGCGGCGGCGGCGGGGAAGATGGCGGCGTCCTCCCTGGAGCAGAAGCTGTCCCGCCTGGAAGCCAAGCTGAAGCAGGAGAACCGCGAGGCCCGGCGGAGGATCGACCTCAACCTGGATATCAGCCCCCAGCGGCCCAGGCCCAGTAAGCACGGTGGCGTGGGGGAGGGGGCAGGCGGGGCGGGGCGCGCGCCGCGGGAGGCCCCGCCCCCGCCAGGCCCCGCCCCCGCTTCCGGGGCGCTCCGGCTCCTCCTCCTCTCCGCCCCGCTCCCGGCTGTCGGCTCGCGGGGAGAGGGTCACGGTGTCCCGGGGGGCGTGGGGCCCGCGGGATCCCCGGCAGCCCTCACCCTGCCTTGGGGCTCCCCCTTACGGGGCCTAGGCGTCTGGTGACCCGGCTCCGGGCGAGGCCCCCGCAGCTGATGACCCGCCCCCCATCACCGGGATCCTCGGAGCCTCGGCCACCTGTACTCGGGGGCTTGCTCCTCCTCCTCCATGCGACCGCGACCACAGCCAGGCCCTCCGCAAACGTGTACACATCCCTTTTTACCAGCCGATCCCGCTGCCGCCATCTCAGAGGCTGTGTCCAGAGGTCCCCTCCCCCCTACCTGGGTCCTTGTCATCCGGGTTCAGCCGATGATCCGCTGACGCTCACACAGGCGCACCTGGCCGGGGACACCTGACATCGCGGGACCGTGTATAATCGCCCCTGTGATTGTGTCTCGCGCGGCCTTCCCCCGGCTCTGCGGTCTCGTCCTGGGCTTCCGCAGACCCCCGTCCCGTCCCGCAGACATTATAGCCTCAGAAGCCAGGCCCCGCCTCCTCGTACTCCGCCGGCTAGATTCGCTGCCGCTGGCTCTGTGGATCCCGCAGAAATAACACACACAGCGTCCAAGCGTGCCCCCTTGGTCACCTTGAATCAAGTGACCCACAGCCACGGCCACTCAGCCCGGGGACACCCGAGGCCTGTCGGAGACGCCCGGGGCACCTGCTTTGTGACCCCGTGAGCTCAGCGGCTGCCTCTCCGGCGTCCTGTCCTGGGGAGTCCAGAGCTGCCTCACCGGAGCCTGGGACCACCGTGGCCCCATGTGGTCTGCTTGTAATGTCATACAGAACCCCCTCCCCACGTCCTCGAAGCTCACAGGGCGTCCTCTTTTCCCCCTTCCTACCGACCTGATGAACAGCAGCCCCCACACATGCTTGGTTTCTTTTCTGTATAATTTTCTAGCCACTCCTTGGGGCATTTGGGATCTAAGTTCTGCGACCAGGGCCCGAGCCCGTGCCCCCTGCGCGGAAGTGCAGGACGTTAAATGGACGGTTGGGGCGGTCGCCTCTCTCAAACCCACTTTCTGTGTCTCTCGACCCAGCGAACTGCCCATCGTTTATCCCCTCTGATAGCACCCTTGTGACTTAGTCGCGCCCGTGGGGTCATCCTGGCAGGGGGAGGATCGCTGCTTCTCATCTGGGTCCCCCACCGCTCCCCGGTCACTGTCCGTCCTTGCCTGGGGTCCGCTGGCCCACCCTCCCTCTTCCGCTCTTGATCCCTGTGGCTTCCTCAGCGGGATTGGGGCGGGGTCTCCTGGGGGCCCAGAAAGAGCCCGGAGGCTGCGGTGCTGGCGGTGTACCCTGGCTGATAGCAAGCTCGGCCAGGACTGGAGGGTCCCCACCAGGCTTCAGCCCTGCCCCTCTCTGGCCCCAGCGTGGACAAGACGGGTCTGGGCAGGGCCTGGGTGCCTGGTGGGGGTTGGCCCGGATGCCCGGCCAGGCCGCCCTGGGCAACCCATATCTGTGTTGGCTCCATCCCATCCTCCCGGCCCTCCCGTCTCTGTCCTCCTCTGCCGTTCGGTGCCGCCAGCCTCCCCTCCTCCTCGTTACGGTTTGATTTCTTTTCTTTTGGACAAATCAGTTGTTTCTGTTGTGATTTATCGTGGTGTTGTTTTTCTTTTTTTTTTTTTTCTTCCTTTTCCCCATCCAGTTATTGTGATCACTCTAAGCCCTGCTCCTGCCCCGTCCCAGCGAGCAGGTACCAGCCTTTTTATCATCGCTGCTTGGACCTCTGCATCATTGACCTAACCGCTGCCCCGGCCGCAGAATGCCATGCCCCGCCCCTCCCCCGTGCTCCGTGTGTGTGTGTGTGTGTGTGTGTGTGTGTGTGTGCATGTGTGTGCGTGTGCACCTGCCCCTCCAACCCGCCTGCCCTCTCCATCCTCATGGCCCGCGTCCGGGCCCCCGGCCACTTCCTCTGTGTCCTCTCCCCTCCTGCGCCTCCCTTCCTCTCGGGCTCAGGTCTGGACTCCTCGCACGGAGAAGCCGCTGAGGGGGTCCCACGTGTCCGTAGGTGTGATGCCTGCAGGTGTGTGTGTGTGTGTGAGAGAGAGAGAGGAGGGAGGGAAAGTTGGGCCCCACGTCTGCTGACCCGTGTCATCAGCCAGGTCGCCCCCATGCCAGCCCTGGACGGGGCCCTCTCCTCGAGCGCCTGGCACTCCCCGGGGGGTGGGAGGCCCTGAGAGTGGGGTCTTCCGGACAGGGAGACGTGGAGGAGGCCCCAGTGCTTCCGGGGGAGGCCCGGTGGAGCAGGGTTGTACCTTCTGCGGGGCGGGAGGGCGGCCGGGAAGCCTGGGGAGACGGTGGCACCGAGCAGTCTCCTGGGAGGTGGGGGCGCTTGGGGGTGGAAGTGGAGGAGGCAGCCCACCCCCCAGGCCCTAGGGCAGGTGCGGGTGGGACCGGGCGCAGAGGGAGGGGTGGAGGGGTAGGGGTTGATGAGACAGAGACGGGGCGGGGGTCTGGCCTGGGTGGTCCTCGTGTGTGGAATGGGAGGGACCAGGTCGGAAACGCAGGTGTGTGTACGTGTGTGTGTGCGTGCGTGAGCGAGCGAGGCGAGGGAGCGGCGGCCCTGCGGCATGTCCTCTGCGCGGGCTGGTGGGTGTGTGCCGTGCCCCGTGTGTGCTCACTGACCGCCCGGTACCTCTGACAGCTCTGTTGGCCGCGAGCACCGCCCCACCCGCCCCGATTTCTTTTCTTTTGGACAAATCAGTTGTTTCTGTTGTGATTTATCGTGGTGTTGTTTCTTTTTTTCCTTCCTTTTCCCCATCCAGTTATTGTGATCACTCTAAGCCCTGCTCCTGCCCCGTCCCAGCGAGCAGGTACCAGCCTTTTTATCATCGCTGCTTGGACCTCTGCATCATTGACCTAACCGCTGCCCCGGCCGCAGAATGCCATGCCCCGCCCCTCCCCCGTGCTCCGTGTGTGTGTGTGTGTGTGTGTGTGTGTGTGTGTGTGCATGTGTGTGCGTGTGCACCTGCCCCTCCAACCCGCCTGCCCTCTCCATCCTCATGGCCCGCGTCCGGGCCACCGGCCACTTCCTCTGTGTCCTCTCCCCTCCTGCGCCTCCCTTCCTCTCGGGCTCAGGTCTGGACTCCTCGCACGGAGAAGCCGCTGAGGGGGTCCCACGTGTCCGTAGGTGTGATGCCTGCAGGTGTGTGTGTGTGTGTGAGAGAGAGAGAGGAGGGAGGGAAAGTTGGGCCCCACGCCTGCTGACCCGTGTCATCAGCCAGGTCGCCCCCATGCCAGCCCTGGACGGGGCCCTCTCCTCGAGCGCCCGGCACTCCCCGGGGGGTGGGAGGCCCTGAGAGTGGGGTCTTCCGGACAGGGAGACGTGGAGGAGGCCCCAGTGCTTCCGGGGGAGGCCCGGTGGAGCAGGGTTGTACCTTCTGCGGGGCGGGAGGGCGGCCGGGAAGCCTGGGGAGACGGTGGCACCGAGCAGTCTCCTGGGAGGTGGGGGCGCTTGGGGGTGGAAGTGGAGGAGGCAGCCCACCCCCCAGGCCCTAGGGCAGGTGCGGGTGGGACCGGGCGCAGAGGGAGGGGTGGAGGGGTAGGGGTTGATGAGACAGAGACGGGGCGGGGGTCTGGCCTGGGTGGTCCTCGTGTGTGGAATGGGAGGGACCAGGTCGGAAACGCAGGTGTGTGTACGTGTGTGTGTGCGTGCGTGAGCGAGCGAGGCGAGGGAGCGGCGGCCCTGCGGCATGTCCTCTGCGCGGGCTGGTGGGTGTGTGCCGTGCCCCGTGTGTGCTCACTGACCGCCCGGTACCTCTGACAGCTCTGTTGGCCGCGAGCACCGCCCCACCCGCCCCCGTGCCCTCTCTCCCTCTCACTCATCCATTCTTCTCTTCTCTCTCTCCCCTTCAGCCTCTTGCTCTCATGCTGCCCTCCTGACCTGCGGTGGGCCCGGCACCACCTCTGTGATCTCTGTCCTCAGGGTCTTCGTCTGCCTCCCCACCCGCCCCATCTTAGCGACCCTGCGCGGGCCCCCTCAGACGCCCGCCCTGCTCCCGTTCGCGGGGCCGGCTGGAAGCCTCTGGCCCCCAGCTGCCTCAGCCCCGGCTCTGGGAAGCCCTCAGAGGCCCTGGTGGACTGTGGGGGGTCTGACAGGGAGCTGAGAGGCCCAGGGAGGGGAGGGGCGTGGTCCTCACCCGCAGAGCCGCCGATGGGATGCAGCAGCCTGCTAGGGATCCAGGGTCCCCGGGCAGGGGGTGCTCGAGGGTGCTCAGGTGCCCCGGAGGGCGTCCGGCCATTGCGGCAAGGCTTGGGACCGAGCTTCTGGCTGCGGCAGAGCAGGGAGGGCCCAGGAGGCAAGGCCTCCGGGCCAGCGGAGGAGGCTGGGGCTGGCCACCTCCATAGGGTTCCCCGAGATCTCCCCTCCCTCCCCCAGGGCCTCCTAGGACTGCAGGCCTGCTCCTCGCTCTGGCCGCGGTCAGGGTCGCGGGCCAGCAGGGCACGGGCGCCAGGAGCCGCAGCCTACCTGTCTGTGCCCATTGGTCACCGGGCCTGAGTCACCAGGCGCCAGGGGACCTCCAGAGGAGAAGGCCCCAGTTCCTGGCCCGTCTCCGAGGGGAGGTGAACCTGGGCATGTTTGTAGCCCCCAACCTCCCCAGAGAGGGGCGCCCTTCCGGAGGCCTAGTGGCAGGGTCTCTGCAACTCACGGTTCACAGCGGGGTCTTCTGTCCCTCCCAGGGCCACCCTGGCTCTGCTCCTACCCTGCGGCCTGTCCCGCTGGGAGCCTCCCCGTCCCTCGGAGGCCCGCGCTCCTGTCCCGGGCTCCTCTCCGGCCTGTCTCTGCAGCGCCTCCTCTGGGCAGCTGGGCCCCACGTCTCAGCTCCCGTCTGTCTGTCTCCCGCCCTTCCGTCCCCTAACGCTGCCTGCCCGCTGCCTACCTGCCTGCCTGCCTGTAGCATGCCCAGGCTGTCCGCATGCAGGCTTCTGGAAAGAATCAATCTCCCCGCCTGGCCCGGCCCCCGACCCTTGAGCCCTGCGGCCCCTGGGGGGCTGTCACCCGGATCCCCTCACCTGAAGGACACAGGTCCAGCCTTGGGTCCTGCCCCCGTCCCATTGGCCGAGCTCTGCAGGCCAGGCCGGAGGCTCACAGAGGAGCCCGCTAGCTAGAGGACCGCCTCCCTGACCCCGAACCAACAGGCGAGGCAGCCGGAAGCTTAGGTCTCTTGCCCACTCTCTCCCCAGGGTGGTCCAGCCACATTCAGTGTGCCACGTTTGGCGTTGCTGCCTTGCGTGGTCCCAAGTGGGCGCAGTACCCTGGGCCTGCTTCTTGGGTGGAGTGGGGAGGAAGGGGACACAGCAGGGCAAGCTGCCTGCCCAGGTCCACAGCAGCCTCTGGGCCTCCTTTGTCGGGGAAACTTGGGGGTGAACCCTCAGCGTTGGGGACCACCCCTCCCCACCAGCTCCCCACCAGCCCCTCCCAGTCAGACAGGCTTGGAGAAGGCGCCCTGAGAGTGGTCTGGGAGTAGGGCACTCCCCTCCAGCAGGGCCGGGGGCTGTGCCGGCCCACCTGAGGGGTGCGGGGGCGGGGGAGGAGGGTGTGGCCAGGCCCTGCATTGGGGCCAGCTGGGAGCTCACCCCCCACGCTTGGTTCCCACCTCCCCCAGCCCTGCAGCTCCCGCTGGCCAACGATGGGGGCAGCCGCTCGCCGTCCTCCGAGAGCTCGCCGCAGCACCCCACGCCCCCAGCCCGGCCCCGCCACATGCTGGGGCTGCCGCCAACCCTATTCACACCCCGCAGCATGGAGAGGTGAGCTGCTGGGCCCCCGGCGGGGGAGCGGAGGACGGTCAGGAGGCGCAGGGCCGCCTCAGGGAGGAGCTGGCGAGCCCTGCGGACCCCTGAAGCTGGGGTCACCTCGGGTCAGGACCCTACTGACCCTAGCTCGAGATTCAGAAGCCTGTCTCTGCAGCGCCTCCTCTGGGCAGCTGGGCCCCACGTCTCAGCTCCCGTCTGTCTGTCTCCCGCCCTTCCGTCCCCTAACGCTGCCTGCCCGCTGCCTACCTGCCTGCCTGCCTGTAGCATGCCCAGGCTGTCCGCATGCAGGCTTCTGGAAAGAATCAATCTCCCCGCCTGGCCCGGCCCCCGACCCTTGAGCCCTGCGGCCCCTGGGGGGCTGTCACCCGGATCCCCTCACCTGAAGGACACAGGTCCAGCCTTGGGTCCTGCCCCCGTCCCATTGGCCGAGCTCTGCAGGCCAGGCCGGAGGCTCACAGAGGAGCCCGCTAGCTAGAGGACCGCCTCCCTGACCCCGAACCAACAGGCGAGGCAGCCGGAAGCTTAGGTCTCTTGCCCACTCTCTCCCCAGGGTGGTCCAGCCACATTCAGTGTGCCACGTTTGGCGTTGCTGCCTTGCGTGGTCCCAAGTGGGCGCAGTACCCTGGGCCTGCTTCTTGGGTGGAGTGGGGAGGAAGGGGACACAGCAGGGCAAGCTGCCTGCCCAGGTCCACAGCAGCCTCTGGGCCTCCTTTGTCGGGGAAACTTGGGGGTGAACCCTCAGCGTTGGGGACCACCCCTCCCCACCAGCTCCCCACCAGCCCCTCCCAGTCAGGCAGGCTTGGAGAAGGCGCCCTGAGAGTGGTCTGGGAGTAGGGCACTCCCCTCCAGCAGGGCCGGGGGCTGTGCCGGCCCACCTGAGGGGTGCGGGGGGGGGCGGGGGAGGAGGGTGTGGCCAGGCCCTGCATTGGGGCCAGCTGGGAGCTCACCCCCCACGCTTGGTTCCCACCTCCCCCAGCCCTGCAGCTCCCGCTGGCCAACGATGGGGGCAGCCGCTCGCCGTCCTCTGAGAGCTCGCCGCAGCACCCCACGCCCCCAGCCCGGCCCCGCCACATGCTGGGGCTGCCGCCAACCCTATTCACACCCCGCAGCATGGAGAGGTGAGCTGCTGGGCCCCCGGCGGGGGAGCGGAGGACGGTCAGGAGGCGCAGGGCCGCCTCAGGGAGGAGCTGGCGAGCCCTGCGGACCCCCTGAAGCTGGGGGTCACCTCGGGGGGGTCAGGACCCCCCTCTACTGCCACCCGCTCCCTCTACCCTCAGCATCGAGATTGATCAGAAGCTGCAGGAGATCATGAAGCAGACGGGCTACCTGACCATCGGGGGCCAGGTACCGCGCTTCCCTCCCCGCCCCCAGGGAGCGTGGGCGGGGCACAGCTGCCAGGGGACGGATGGGATGAGGGCCGAAGCCCGTGGGACCCCCAGCCCTGGCTCTCGTCGCCAGCGCTACCAGGCGGAGATCAATGACCTGGAGAACCTGGGTGAGATGGGCAGCGGCACGTGTGGCCAGGTGTGGAAGATGCGCTTCCGGAAGACGGGCCACGTCATCGCTGTCAAGGTGAGCCCGCCCCGCCCCTGGTGGGCCCCGCCCCGCCCCCGGGTGAGCCCCGCCCCGCCCCCAGGCGCTCAGGCGCTCAGCCCTGCTGTCCCGCGCAGCAAATGCGGCGCTCAGGGAACAAGGAGGAGAACAAGCGGATCCTCATGGACCTGGACGTGGTGCTCAAGAGCCATGACTGCCCCTACATCGTGCAGTGCTTCGGAACGTTCATCACCAACGTGAGCCGAGCGCCTCCTAGCCCCCTCCCCTGTCATGCAAGCCCCCTTCCCCGGGGACCTGAGCCTGTCTGGGGCGGGGGGCACAGCTGCTCCCCCAATCCACCATTGTCCTGGCAGACGGATGTCTTCATCGCCATGGAGCTCATGGGCACGTGTGCAGAGAAGCTCAAGAAGCGGATGCAGGGCCCCATCCCCGAGCGGATCCTGGGCAAGATGACCGTGGCGGTGAGCGGCCGGGTGGGCGCAGGCAGGCCGGCGGGAGCCCTGTCCCCTCGCCGGCTGTCCCCAACTCACTGGCCACCGCCCCCTGTGTGCACGGCCAGATCGTGAAGGCGCTCTACTACCTGAAGGAGAAGCACGGCGTGATCCACCGGGACGTCAAGCCCTCCAACATCCTGCTGGACGAGCGGGGCCAAATCAAGCTCTGCGACTTCGGCATCAGTGGCCGCCTGGTCGACTCCAAAGCCAAAACGCGGAGCGCAGGCTGCGCCGCCTACATGGCAGTAAGTGGGGCACCAGGCGGGAGGGCGGCCGGCCCACCCCAGCCCCAGGGCTACATCCCCCCTCTTGCACCTCCCACCGGCAGCCCGAGCGCATCGACCCCCCGGACCCCACCAAGCCCGACTATGACATTCGGGCCGACGTGTGGAGCCTGGGCATCTCCTTGGTGAGTTGGGCCCCAGCTTTTGGAGGGGCGGGGCGGGCTCTTCTCAGGGTGGCCTTTGGGGGATAGGGCGGGGCCCGTCCTCCCCCCAGCCCAGCCCCGCCCGTCTCTCTCCCAGGTGGAGCTGGCCACGGGACAGTTCCCCTACAAGAACTGCAAGACGGACTTCGAGGTCCTCACCAAAGTCCTCCAGGAAGAGCCCCCGCTCCTGCCTGGGCACATGGGCTTCTCAGGGGACTTCCAGTCCTTCGTCAAAGACTGGTGAGTGGCCGTCCCCGCCTTCCAGCCTGGGAGGCAGGGCGAGCTCAGACGGGGGCCTGAGGGGCCCCAGGACGAGCGTGCGGGCTGCAGACGAGCTGGAGACGGACCCCTGGGGGCTAGGAGCTGGGTCTGGACTCAGCCTGAGGGGACCCCTGGCCCTGGGGTAGGGGGCAGCGTGGCCCTTGGGCTTCCGCAGGGGCTTGGAACGAGCAGAGGAGCCCCAGCACTGAGGGCTCCGAGAGCCGCACGCCAACAGCAGGATGTCTGTGTCGGAGCCCACCCACCTCTCCCAGGGGTATCCCACCAAGCCCGTCGGGCTCCTGTCACAGGTGGGGGCTGAGCACCAGCCCCGGACCCTCTGTCAGCACAGGCCCGAGAGGATGTGGGCTCCAGCCCACGGATCCTGCGGCCCCGCCTCTGGGGCGGGCAGCCAGGCGCCTCATCCGGGTTCTCACCTTTCTTCTTCCTCCCCCCATGCAGCCTTACTAAAGACCACAGGAAGAGGCCAAAGTACAACAAGCTACTTGTGAGTCCTCAGGGCCCCTCCCCACCCCACCAGACCCCACCCACCCCTGGCCGGGCACCAGGGGCCAGGGCCGAGGCCCTCGTCCTGAGCCCCACCCCTCGGGCCCGCAGGAACACAGCTTCATCAAGCGCTACGAGACGCTGGAGGTGGACGTAGCGTCCTGGTTCAAGGACGTCATGGCGAAGACCGAATCGCCGAGGACGAGCGGGGTCCTCAGCCAGCACCACCTGCCTTTCTTCAGGTAGCCAGCCTGCTGGGGACGCGGCCTCGGGCCCCCTTCCCCGCACGGCCCCCAGCTGCCTGCCAGGGGAGCCTGGGACCTGGACGGCGGATGAGGGCTGAGGACAGAAAGTAGGGGCCGCCGACCCACCCCCGCCTCCCGCCTGCCAACCGTGGACAGACGGACAGACAGGCCCGCCAGGCCCCAGCCCTTCCCGTCCGGGGATCAGCCGGCCGTGCGCGTCCCCCCGACAGACACTGTGAACGGAAGACAGCAGGCCACGAGCAGACTCGCTGTTTCAGTTGTGACCTCTGGGCTGGGGCGGCCCCCAGGGGTCGGGGGAGAGCCGCCCATCCTGCGCCCCTACCCTGCGCGGTCCCCACCGCCTGCCTCCTCCACGCCACACCCTGGCTCCTTCTCCCTCCCTCCGCTACCCCGTCTACCTCTCTGGCTTTCCCCATCTCCCTCCTGCCCCTGCCTCTCTCCCGGCCCAGGCCCTGCCACCCCGGCGGGACCCCTGGGCCCACACGGGCCTCCGGCCGGCGATGGCCCGTCAGCTGGCGCCCTCGCCCACGCGGCAGGTGGGCTGGACATGGGGACTGCAGCCAGTCTGGGGCTGGGCTCTTTCTCTTTTTGATCTCAGGGGGTCCTTTTTGGAGTTTAATGTATTTTATTGTACTTGGTGGGGTGTTGGGTGGGCGGGGGGAGAAGAGCTTGGTCTCATGGGGTTTGTCGGTACCTTCAGAAACTTTTACCAAAGTCATGTTTAGCTGCTTGTGGCGGCAGCCTCCGAGCCATCCACGTGCACTGGGGGCTGGGGCTGAGCCGTGGGGGCCCGGGCTACTACCCGGGAGAGACTGGTCCCAAAAGTGGGCTCTGGGGGCAGGGTGCGCCTTCCTTGGGGCTGGAGACTGGCCAAGCTTGCAGGGGTGAGTGGAGGACCTCAGGGGGTGTGGAGGGAGCCCAAGGGGCCCCGGGGTGGGCGGCAGCGCGGGCATGGTGGGCCAGGGCCGAGGCCCTCGTCCTGAGCCCCACCCTTCATCAAGCGCTACGAGACGCTGGAGGTGGACGTAGCGTCCTGGTTCAAGGACGTCATGGCGAAGACCGAATCGCCGAGGACGAGCGGGGTCCTCAGCCAGCACCACCTGCCTTTCTTCAGGTAGCCAGCCTGCTGGGGACGCGGCCTCGGGCCCCCTTCCCCGCACGGCCCCCAGCTGCCTGCCAGGGGAGCCTGGGACCTGGACGGCGGATGAGGGCTGAGGACAGAAAGTAGGGGCCGCCGACCCACCCCCGCCTCCCGCCTGCCAACCGTGGACAGACGGACAGACAGGCCCGCCAGGCCCCAGCCCTTCCCGTCCGGGGATCAGCCGGCCGTGCGCGTCCCCCCGACAGACACTGTGAACGGAAGACAGCAGGCCACGAGCAGACTCGCTGTTTCAGTTGTGACCTCTGGGCTGGGGCGGCCCCCAGGGGTCGGGGGAGAGCCGCCCATCCTGCGCCCCTACCCTGCGCGGTCCCCACCGCCTGCCTCCTCTACACCACACCCTGGCTCCTTCTCCCTCCCTCCGCTACCCCCTGTCTACCTCTCTGGCTTTCCCCATCTCCCTCCTGCCCCTGCCTCTCTCCCGGCCCAGGCCCTGCCACCCCGGCGGGACCCCTGGGCCCACACGGGCCTCCGGCCGGCGATGGCCCGTCAGCTGGCGCCCTCGCCCACGCGGCAGGTGGGCTGGACATGGGGACTGCAGCCAGTCTGGGGCTGGGCTCTTTCTCTTTTTGATCTCAGGGGGTCCTTTTTGGAGTTTAATGTATTTTATTGTACTTGGTGGGGTGTTGGGTGGGCGGGGGGAGAAGAGCTTGGTCTCATGGGGTTTGTCGGTACCTTCAGAAACTTTTACCAAAGTCATGTTTAGCTGCTTGTGGCGGCAGCCTCCGAGCCATCCACGTGCACTGGGGGCTGGGGCTGAGCCGTGGGGGCCCGGGCTACTACCCGGGAGAGACTGGTCCCAAAAGTGGGCTCTGGGGGCAGGGTGCGCCTTCCTTGGGGCTGGAGACTGGCCAAGCTTGCAGGGGTGAGTGGAGGACCTCAGGGGGTGTGGAGGGAGCCCAAGGGGCCGTGGCCACGCAGGGTGGCCTTCAGGGACGGCAGGCGCGGGGCATGGTGGAGGGCGGCCGGCGCTGGT
The DNA here is from genome assembly GCA_022376925.1 of Tragulus kanchil. NCBI lineage: Eukaryota > Metazoa > Chordata > Mammalia > Artiodactyla > Tragulidae > Tragulus > Tragulus kanchil. The sequence goes on from JAIOJX010000029.1 coordinate 6,832,318, forward strand.
GCGGCAGGGAGGCAGCGGACGGGCCGGGTGACAGGTGTGGCCCGGGGGGCCGGGAGGCGGGGTGAGCGTGCATGGATGGGAGGCGGTGGGTGTGAGGATGTGTGACAGGGACAGAGGCGGGGCGGGCCGAGGGCTGGGCGTGTGCAGGCAGCCACGCTCTGGTAGGGCCCCCGGTGCCCTTCGACTCACCTGGAGCTGGCCAGTCCCCAGCCCACCTGGGCACCCCAGGGGCCCTGGGCAGCACGTAGCCAGAGCAGGAGGGGGTGTCTTTCCTTGTTGGTGGTGATGCATGCGAATCAAGTGGACTGCAGAACAAAATAATGTTACAAAAAAAAAGAAAACCCCAGAAAAACCACAAAAATCCACCAACGCCAAAGGTGAGGAAGCTCGCTGGATGTAGCTGAAGCAATCTAGACTAGGCATCACTGTATCCTCCATGTATCTCACTGGCTCTAGTTACTTCTAGGATAGTCACGAAGAAACGCCGCATGTTTAAAAATACTCCAAGTCTTCTTTGTCCCCCCACCCCCGGGGAGCCCACTTCCTGCTTCCACGCCTTTTTGAGGGGAGTGGGGCAGGGTGTGGGGCCACCAGGCCTGGCCCCGCCCTCCCTTGTCAGGGGCCTTCGTGGATAGCCGGGAAGGTCGGGGGGGGGGGGGGGGGGCCAGCCCCAAGGCCCGCACAGGCCTGAGGCCAGCTGCCTGGGTTTAATTTTTATTTAACTTTATTTTCTGTTTTGTGAGTGTGTGTCCACCCGTGTCTCCCCGCCCCTGCCCCCTTCAGTGTTAAATGGGAGCCTCCCCACCCACCCCCGCCTCTCCCGTCTCCCTCCCCCCACCCCATCTGTCACAGGTCACCAGCCATCCCTCTCAACCAGGCAGAGGGCGAAGTGGGCCGCCAGGGGCCTGGGGCAGCCTGGCCCAGCCCATTGGCCCATGAGCCCTGCTCAGGCCGCCAGTATTGCCCCATCCCTTTTTAAAATGAAACGCCCTTGTTTGTAAATCCTTAGACGCTTGAGAATAAACCCGTCCCTTTTCTTCCACTGAGTCTGGTGTGTCATGAGCCTGGCAGAACCTGGCAGCGGCGTGGGGCAAGGGGAAGGGGTCCTGAGGCCTGACCTGGGGGATGGGCGGCTGGGGACCATCCTCGTGGACGAGCCTCGGCCGCGAGGGGAGACGAAGGCAGGGCTGGAGGCTGGTGGGGGGGATGCAGTGACTCAATGCATAGCTGATGGCCAGTGGGTGGGACACCCCCGACCTGATGGCCACAGGCCTGGCGGGAAAGCCCTTAATCCCCAGCAGACCTTGGGCACCAGCTTGGATGTCCACCACCCCCGCTCCCTATCTGCCGAAGTGGCTACCCAGCCAAGAACAGATCCCAGATCCCTCTCCCCACCTGCTGGGTCTGGTGCTGTCCACCAGCTGCGCACGCCCTCGCTTCAGCCAGGCTGCCCTCGCTTCAGCCAGGCCGTTCATTATGCTGGCCACCGCACTAATGCTGCTGGGCCTGCTCCCGGGGACCACTGCCCTTCCGAGTGAGCCAGCAGGTAGGTAGGTGCAGGCAGGGTGAGGCCAAGGGCTGTGGGCGGGGCGCGGTCTGTGCAGATGACCCTAGGGAACATGTGCCGGCTATCCTGCATGCTTGGAGGACATGCTTTGAGAAGGACCCTGCTGAGCTCCTGAAAACAGATGGGGGTGGGCAGAGCAATCACACCCCCCAGTGGGGGCTCCGCGGTGCCTCTTCCCTTTGCTGCTGCCGCCCTCAGTCTGGGAGAGAGGACCCCGACCTAGGGAAAGGGCCCCAGGCCCTGGCGCCCGGGCTGGGCTTGCATGGTGCCCAAAGGTCTGGAGGAAGGCCACCTTGGTCTTCTCCCCTCTTGGAAAGGGTGTGGCCTGCACCGCCCCCTCCGCCCTCCGACCACCCGGGCTGGGAGCCCTGGTCCTCTCTAGGTGGGGGAGAGGTCCAGATTCCCGAAGGGGAGGACCCCTGCGCTCGGCCCAGGCTGGCTCTCCACCGTCAGACACCCCTCAACCCCTTCCCCACCAGGGATCCTTCACCCACTGCCGGTGGAGAAGTCAGGATCAGGAATGAGCCCTGCTCAATATGCCCCATCCCTTTTAAAATGAAACGCCCTTGTTTGTAAATCCTTAGACGCTTGAGAATAAACCCGTCCCTTTTCTTCCACTGAGTCTGGTGTGTCATGAGCCCCGCAGAACCTGGCACCGCCGTGGGGCAAGGGGAAGGGGTCCTGAGGCCTGACCTGGGGGATGGGCGGCTGGGGACCATCCTCGTGGACGAGCCTCGGCCGCGAGGGGAGACGAAGGCAGGGCTGGAGGCTGGTGGGGGGGATGCAGTGACTCAATGCATAGCTGATGGCCAGTGGGTGGGACACCCCCGACCTGATGGCCACAGGCCTGGCGGGAAAGCCCTTAATCCCCAGCAGACCTTGGGCACCAGCTTGGATGTCCACCACCCCCGCTCCCTATCTGCCGAAGTGGCTACCCAGCCAAGAACAGATCCCAGATCCCTCTCCCCACCTGCTGGGTCTGGTGCTGTCCACCAGCTGCGCACGCCCTCGCTTCAGCCAGGCTGCCCTCGCTTCAGCCAGGCCGTTCATTATGCTGGCCACCGCACTAATGCTGCTGGGCCTGCTCCCGGGGACCACTGCCCTTCCGAGTGAGCCAGCAGGTAGGTAGGTGCAGGCAGGGTGAGGCCAAGGGCTGTGGGCGGGGCGCGGTCTGTGCAGATGACCCTAGGGAACATGTGCCGGCTATCCTGCATGCTTGGAGGACATGCTTTGAGAAGGACCCTGCTGAGCTCCTGAAAACAGATGGGGGTGGGCAGAGCAATCACACCCCCCAGTGGGGGCTCCGCGGTGCCTCTTCCCTTTGCTGCTGCCGCCCTCAGTCTGGGAGAGAGGACCCCGACCTAGGGAAAGGCCCCAGGCCCTGGCGCCCGGGCTGGGCTTGCATGGTGCCCAAAGGTCTGGAGGAAGGCCACCTTGGTCTTCTCCCCTCTTGGAAAGGGTGTGGCCTGCACCGCCCCCTCCGCCCTCCGACCACCCGGGCTGGGAGCCCTGGTCCTCTCTAGGTGGGGGAGAGGTCCAGATTCCCGAAGGGGAGGACCCCTGCGCTCGGCCCAGGCTGGCTCTCCACCGTCAGACACCCCTCAACCCCTTCCCCACCAGGGATCCTTCACCCACTGCCGGTGGAGAAGTCAGGATCAGGGAAGGGGCGCCTCCCTGGGAATGCGCAGCGTTGCGCCCAGGCTCAGTGGCCGGGCTGAGACCTCCCTGGGGGGCGCCAGGGGTCCATCACAGCTGCGGGTGTGCGGCGCCCAGCCGAGCGCGGGTGATGCCTCCACCACAACGGCACCCGTTTTCCCAAGAAGACAGCCGGGCCGAGCAGGCTGGCTCACTCGAGGGCCCAAGGAACAGCGCATCCTCCTTCCCCTGTGGCACCCTTTTTCCCCGCCAGCGTCCCACTTCCCTGCGGAGACAGGGCCCTGGCTGCGCCAACCCCTTTTCCGCCTGGAGCTGTCGGGCGCCGAGGACGCCTTCCCACGCCGCGGGGGGCCGCTTGAGGTCCCGGCGGACAGCCGCGTGTTCGTGCAGGTACGGGCTGTAGGGGACGCCAGGAGGCCAGGGAGGGCCGGCGGGGGCGGACGATCCTGACCACAACCCCGCCCCGCAGGCGGCCCTGGCTCGTCCCTCCCCGCGCTGGGGCCTGGTCCTGCACCGCTGCTCGGTCACGCCGACCTCACGGCCGGCGCTGGGCCCCGCCCTGGCGCTGCTGCGTGGAGGCTGCGCCGCTGACCCCTCGGTCACCTTCCCGCCACCGCGGCCGCCCCGGGGTGCCGCCCGCCCCGCGCGTTTCAGCTTCCGCCTGCGCCCGGTCTTCAACGCCTCGGTGCAATTCCTGCACTGCCAGCTGAGGCGCTGCCGCCGCCTCCAGGGAGCCCGCCGGACGCCTGCGCCTTTTACGCTGCCTCCGCGGTCGCCGGTGCGCGGGCGCAGGGCTGGGAGTCTGGGCGCCCCGGCCCGTCGGGGGCCGGGCACGAGCGCCTCCCAGGGAGGAGCCCTTTAGGGTTTGGGCATCTGGGCGCTGTGGGACCCGGGGGCGGAGGTACGTCGAAACCGGGAGTAGGCACTGGGTCTCTGGCTGGGGTAGGGCGCGGGGACGTCCGAAAGGGCCGGATTTTCGAAGGGGAGGACCCCTGCGCTCGGCCCAGGCTGGCTCTCCACCGTCAGACACCCCTCAACCCCTTCCCCACCAGGGATCCTTCACCCACTGCCGGTGGAGAAGTCAGGATCAGGGAAGGGGCGCCTCCCTGGGAATGCGCAGCGTTGCGCCCAGGCTCAGTGGCCGGGCTGAGACCTCCCTGGGGGGCGCCAGGGGTCCATCACAGCTGCGGGTGTGCGGCGCCCAGCCGAGCGCGGGTGATGCCTCCACCACAACGGCACCCGTTTTCCCAAGAAGACAGCCGGGCCGAGCAGGCTGGCTCACTCGAGGGCCCAAGGAACAGCGCATCCTCCTTCCCCTGTGGCACCCTTTTTCCCCGCCAGCGTCCCACTTCCCTGCGGAGACAGGGCCCTGGCTGCGCCAACCCCTTTTCCGCCTGGAGCTGTCGGGCGCCGAGGACGCCTTCCCACGCCGCGGGGGGCCGCTTGAGGTCCCGGCGGACAGCCGCGTGTTCGTGCAGGTACGGGCTGTAGGGGACGCCAGGAGGCCAGGGAGGGCCGGCGGGGGCGGACGATCCTGACCACAACCCCGCCCCGCAGGGGGCCCCTGGCTCGTCCCTCCCCGCGCTGGGGCCTGGTCCTGCACCGCTGCTCGGTCACGCCGACCTCACGGCCGGCGCTGGGCCCCGCCCTGGCGCTGCTGCGTGGAGGCTGCGCCGCTGACCCCTCGGTCACCTTCCCGCCACCGCGGCCGCCCCGGGGTGCCGCCCGCCCCGCGCGTTTCAGCTTCCGCCTGCGCCCGGTCTTCAACGCCTCGGTGCAATTCCTGCACTGCCAGCTGAGGCGCTGCCGCCGCCTCCAGGGAGCCCGCCGGACGCCTGCGCCTTTTACGCTGCCTCCGCGGTCGCCGGTGCGCGGGCGCAGGGCTGGGAGTCTGGGCGCCCCGGCCCGTCGGGGGCCGGGCACGAGCGCCTCCCAGGGAGGAGCCCTTTAGGGTTTGGGCATCTGGGCGCTGTGGGACCCGGGGGCGGAGGTACGTCGAAACCGGGAGTAGGCACTGGGTCTCTGGCTGGGGTAGGGCGCGGGGACGTCCGAAAGGGCCGGATTTTCGGGGGCCTAGTGGTGCGACCCCTGGTTGAGGTAGAGTGCTGGACACTTGGATCTCCCTGGGGACCAGCCCCTGATGTTCCCGTCTCTCCCCTACCCGCCCCCCGACCCCGCTCCTTGCAGTGTTTGCCTCAGGACGAGGCGTGCCCGGGCGCCGGCAGCGGCGGCGATGAGAGCCGGGGTGCGGACAGCTCCCACCTGCACACGCTGACGCAGCCAATCGTGGTCACCGTGCCGCGGCTGTCCCCCAGTGAGTGCCCAGCGGGGTCCTCCGCGGTCCAGAAGAGGGCGTGCGGAGGACACCTGAGGCCTGATCCCAGCCTCAGCCCTGTACTTCTCGCAGGGTTACTACCCAAGGCCTTCCCCGGCAGAGCCGTGCGCCCGGAGTCTCCCGCGCCCGGCCCGGAGGCCTTGGAGCCCGCGCCGGTGGTGGCGCTGGTGGTGGCCGCGTTCGTGCTGGGCGCCGCTCTGGCCGCCGGGCTCAGCCTCGCGTGCGCGCACTCAGGTACCAGCCTCCGCCTGCCGGGATCTCCCGCCTGGGCCCGAGTCTGTTCCCGCGCGTCGGGACCCCGGGTCGCGGTCGTCCCAGCCGGCTCGGCCCTAACACGCTACACCTGCGTCCGCGGCGCCCGCAGCTGCTTCCAGGGGCGCCCGCGGCCCAGCCCTACGCACCGCCTCCCCTCCGCGCGCTCAGCTTCTCTCTCCTCCCCAGCGCCCCCACACCCCGGCCCGCCCCCGGGAGCCTCGCCCAGCGGCCCCCCGCCCAGGAGGCCCCAGTGAGGCAGGTAAGAGTCGGGGGGCAGGAAGGACAGAGAGATGGAGGAGGGAGGTGGTGACGATTTTCAGAGCGCGTTCCCTCTGCCAGGCGGAGTTCCAAATGATTCACGCATATTAATCCTTGTAACAACCTTCAGGTACTTTTATAATCCCCATGATAGGAGGACAAGGAGAGGCATTCTCTGAAATTAACTTGCCAAAGGTCACAAAAGTTTGGTGGAGCGGGGATTCGAACTCAGGTGGTGGGGGACACCCCCCGCACGGCCAGGGAGGGTCGGGGTTAGGAAAGGGTGCCCGTCAAATTTTGGGTGTCGACCCTGGTTGAGGTAGAGTGCTGGACACTTGGATCTCCCTGGGGACCAGCCCCTGATGTTCCCGTCTCTCCCCTACCCGCCCCCCGACCCCGCTCCTTGCAGTGTTTGCCTCAGGACGAGGCGTGCCCGGGCGCCGGCAGCGGCGGCGATGAGAGCCGGGGTGCGGACAGCTCCCACCTGCACACGCTGACGCAGCCAATCGTGGTCACCGTGCCGCGGCTGTCCCCCAGTGAGTGCCCAGCGGGGTCCTCCGCGGTCCAGAAGAGGGCGTGCGGAGGACACCTGAGGCCTGATCCCAGCCTCAGCCCTGTACTTCTCGCAGGGTTACTACCCAAGGCCTTCCCCGGCAGAGCCGTGCGCCCGGAGTCTCCCGCACCCGGCCCGGAGGCCTTGGAGCCCGCGCCGGTGGTGGCGCTGGTGGTGGCCGCGTTCGTGCTGGGCGCCGCTCTGGCCGCCGGGCTCAGCCTCGCGTGCGCGCACTCAGGTACCAGCCTCCGCCTGCCGGGATCTCCCGCCTGGGCCCGAGTCTGTTCCCGCGCGTCGGGACCCCGGGTCGCGGTCGTCCCAGCCGGCTCGGCCCTAACACGCTACACCTGCGTCCGCGGCGCCCGCAGCTGCTTCCAGGGGCGCCCGCGGCCCAGCCCTACGCACCGCCTCCCCTCCGCGCGCTCAGCTTCTCTCTCCTCCCCAGCGCCCCCACACCCCGGCCCGCCCCCGGGAGCCTCGCCCAGCGGCCCCCCGCCCAGGAGGCCCCAGTGAGGCAGGTAAGAGTCGGGGGGCAGGAAGGACAGAGAGATGGAGGAGGGAGGTGGTGACGATTTTCAGAGCGCGTTCCCTCTGCCAGGCGGAGTTCCAAATGATTCACGCATATTAATCCTTGTAACAACCTTCAGGTACTTTTATAATCCCCATGATAGGAGGACAAGGAGAGGCATTCTCTGAAATTAACTTGCCAAAGGTCACAAAAGTTTGGTGGAGCGGGGATTCGAACTCAGGTGGTGGGGGACACCCCCCGCGCGGCCGGACGGCGGGCTTAGGGTCGTTAGGAAAGGGTGTCCACACTTCAGACAGGCGCTAGGAAAGAATTCGGGTTTCAGACTTCAGCATCCACCCTGACCTAGGCACACAAACTAATGGGGCGGCCGGTGATGGGTTGAGAAGGGGCTGTAGACTACCGTAGCGTCCCCTCCCCGCTCAGCCGCAATCGCTCCTTCCCAGAGACGGCGCGGCCCCAATAAGGTCCGGAGACAATCCAGCCACGGCCTCGCATCGGGCGCGGCAGGATCTGGGACGCGGAAGGGATTGCGATCCCTGGGCCCCGCCCGCCTTGCTTCTCCTCCCACCCACCCACCTGGGCTCAAAATAAACAAGTAGCCTGAACTGCGGAGTTCTCAAGTCTAACCTGTGCGCGTGGCGCGCGGTGGCGACTCCCGCCTGGGAGAGGTCCCGACTGGAGGGGTGGGGCTTTAAGGCGGGGCTCACACGCCCTGACACACGTGGGCAGGTGCCGCCCAAGGACATTTTGTCCCAAACAAAAGGGAGTGCCCAATCAATCCTACCAGCTTAAATAAACCTCGCCTCCAACCCCGCCCCCGCGCACTCCCCTCCTCCAAGCCAGGACTTCTCCGTTCTCCACGCCCCCTACCCGGACCCTGCCTTTGCCAGGACCTCGAGAGCTCAGGCCTCTGCTCCTTTCTCGTCTCCGTCTAGCCTTTAGGTCCTTGAGCCCTCCGGCCCACGCTCCACCCTCCCCAGAGCAGAGGCGAGGGCGGGACAATCAGCTCCGTTTTACGGTGGAGGCAACTGAAGCTCCGCACGGCCAACATCACTTGCTCACCTGGCCGGGCTCTCCGACCTCACAGCCGAGGTTCTTGACTACCAAACGCGCCATAGGAGGTTTCACGAGACTTAGTCCCGACATGGAGGGAAGGCACGCAGTCTAAGGTGTCGGCTCCAGTTCGTGAACGAGATCGAATGCGGGCGGGGGGCCTCGTTCGCCCCCGCCTCTGTTAGAGAGCAGCCTCCCCATCGCTTCCCGGGAAGGCAGTTCCCTTCGGACCGCAAAGCCAGCACACGCCGAACGACGCCGCCATCCGCGTCTGCTTCCGCGCGGGTCTTTTGGCCCCGGGGGCCGCCGTAGCCCCACCCACCAGGGACACAGCTCCGGAAGCACGAGTCTGCCCTCGCGCGCCTCTCCAGCATGAAGCCACCGCAGCGGCGGCGAGCGATCCCTGCACGCTATATGGTGGAGGCGACCCGCCCCGCGGTCTGGAGAGCCCGCGAGAAGCGGAAGCTGTTACGACTACTGCGGACGCGACGGGGCCAACCGGAGCCGGACGCAGCCGAGCTCGCCCGGGAGCTGCAGGGCCGGAGCGAGACCGAGGTGGCAGGGGTCCCGAGACTGGAGCGAGGCTGGAGGCGGAGCTGGGATGGGCCCGGGAGCTGGCAGAGGGGCGGGCCCTGGGGGGGGGGGGCTGGACGAGAGCGAGGCTTGGGGGCGGGGCTCTGGGGTGGGCGGGTCGAGGGTGAGGTTGAGGAACCGGAAGCACGCCGGGGGAGACGGGACTAGGGCGAGGCTGGGCCCCGCGTGGCGGCGTGAAGCTGTGGGCGGGGCGGCGGGCGGGACCGAGGAGTCGCGGGGCGGAGCGAGGAGGAGGCTGGGCGGAAGACTGAGGGGCGGGGCGAGCTCTTGAGAACAGAGGCCCCAGAATGGATTTTCTCTGGCGGCTCACTTGGTATAAGAATCGGCTTGCAATGCAGGCGATAGGGATTCGGTCCCTAGTCGGAAAGATTCCTTGGAGAAGGGAATGGCTACCCACTCCAGTAGTCTTGGCCGGGAGAATCCCACGGACAGAGGAGCCTGGCCGGTTGCAGTCCCTGGGGTCGCAAAGAATCGGATATGATTGAGCCGTTAACACTTTCATTTCTCAGAATGGATGCAAGTCGCAGTGGGACTGGGCAGGGATGAAGTTGAAGTGGGAATCAAGAAGTGAGGTCTGGAAATGGAGCGGAATGGAGGAATAGGGTAGCACTTAGCCCGGGTGTGGGCCCTGGCAGTGGGGAGGAGCCACAGCCAGCTAAGGCCTTGTATCTTGGGTAGTCACCCCATCGCTTCCCGGGAAGGCAGTTCCCTTCGGACCGCAAAGCCAGCACACGCCGAACGACGCCGCCATCCGCGTCTGCTTCCGCGCGGGTCTTTTGGCCCCGGGGGCCGCCGTAGCCCCACCCACCAGGGACACAGCTCCGGAAGCACGAGTCTGCCCTCGCGCGCCTCTCCAGCATGAAGCCACCGCAGCGGCGGCGAGCGATCCCTGCACGCTATATGGTGGAGGCGACCCGCCCCGCGGTCTGGAGAGCCCGCGAGAAGCGGAAGCTGTTACGACTACTGCGGACGCGACGGGGCCAACCGGAGCCGGACGCAGCCGAGCTCGCCCGGGAGCTGCAGGGCCGGAGCGAGACCGAGGTGGCAGGGGTCCCGAGACTGGAGCGAGGCTGGAGGCGGAGCTGGGATGGGCCCGGGAGCTGGCAGAGGGGCGGGCCCTGGGGGGGGGGGCTGGACGAGAGCGAGGCTTGGGGGCGGGGCTCTGGGGTGGGCGGGTCGAGGGTGAGGTTGAGGAACCGGAAGCACGCCGGGGGAGACGGGACTAGGGCGAGGCTGGGCCCCGCGTGGCGGCGTGAAGCTGTGGGCGGGGCGGCGGGCGGGACCGAGGAGTCGCGGGGCGGAGCGAGGAGGAGGCTGGGCGGAAGACTGAGGGGCGGGGCGAGCTCTTGAGAACAGAGGCCCCAGAATGGATTTTCTCTGGCGGCTCACTTGGTATAAGAATCGGCTTGCAATGCAGGCGATAGGGATTCGGTCCCTAGTCGGAAAGATTCCTTGGAGAAGGGAATGGCTACCCACTCCAGTAGTCTTGGCCGGGAGAATCCCACGGACAGAGGAGCCTGGCCGGTTGCAGTCCCTGGGGTCGCAAAGAATCGGATATGATTGAGCCGTTAACACTTTCATTTCTCAGAATGGATGCAAGTCGCAGTGGGACTGGGCAGGGATGAAGTTGAAGTGGGAATCAAGAAGTGAGGTCTGGAAATGGAGCGGAATGGAGGAATAGGGTAGCACTTAGCCCGGGTGTGGGCCCTGGCAGTGGGGAGGAGCCACAGCCAGCTAAGGCCTTGTATCTTTGTCAGGTAGCTGGTCATGCCTGGGGCCTTGGCCCGAGAACCCCAGGCAGATTTCCCATGATCCTTAACTCCTGGCCAGTGGGAGGTTAGGGAGTGGACTGCCTAGCCTTGGGCTTCTAGCAGGTCCATTTAGCCTCTTCCTCTTCCTTTCCAGGTCCAGGACTTTCTCCAGCAGCTCAAGGGCCGAGTGGCCCGGGAGGCCATTCAGAGGATATATCCTGGTCCAAAGAGTCCGAGTCGCTGGGAAACACAGACCCCGGCCCCCATCGAGGTGAGGTGGGGCAAGGCTCCCCAGTCAGGAGAGCTCCAGGAGTGGGACATGGGGGACTCCTGAGGGCCAACAGCTAAGTACCCTCTGCTTGTTTCACCCAGGTATGGATGGATCTGGCGGAGAAGATCACAGGCCCACTGGAGGAGGCCCTGACTCTGGGTTTCTCACAGGTACAGCCAGCCCCCAGACAGGACAGGGGTGTCCCCTCTGGACAGGGTCATGAGTCTAACAAAGCTGGACCTGGGTCCCTTCCCCTTGCCAGCTCTGTGCATCTGGCCAGTCACCAGTCACCCTAACCTTCACGTCCGCCTTGCTCAGGGTGGGAGGGAGGATTTGACGGCTGTTTCTCGCAGGGCAGGGGAGCAGCCCGCGGGGACACTCCTGCCTTTCTTCCCTAATCCCTCTGCCTGCCAGGTGTTCACCATCGCCGCCACAGAGCCCAGCAGCCTTCTGCACTCCCAGCCGCCCAAGCCCACCAGAGCTCGTGGAAAGCCACTGCCCCTTGAACCCCCTGGAGAGCAGGAGGGCCCTGCGGTCCCCGGCCCTGCCCCTGAAGCCCATGGAGGGTCGGAGGCTCCTGGACCCACCCCCAAGACACAGGGCCCTGCCCCTGAAGCACCTTCAGAGTCCCTGGCTGGCCTGTCCGCTGAGGAAGACTTTGCTGTGGATTTTGAGAAGATCTACACATACCTGTCCTCCGTCTCCCGCGGGGGAGGGGGCCCGCCGCTCTCTGCCGCTGGTGAGAAGGGGAGAGGCCGGTCCTCTGGAGGTGGGATCTCTGGCTGCCCACCCCGCCCTCCCCTCACTCCTCCCCTTTCCCTCCCTCACCAGAGTCGGCTGTGATCCTGGACCTGCTCATGGCGCTCCCTGAGGAGTTGTCCCGTCTGCCCTGCACCGCCCTGGTGAAACACCTGTTGGATATGTACCGACATCTGACGGCCCGCCAGCCCATCCCTGCTGGTGAGGGCCGGGGGTCCGGGGATGAGGCTGGCGGGCCAGGTTCCAGCGGGCAGGAGGTGGCTGGCCAGGCCGCCCCGCAGGCCCCCGAGGACACGGGCTCCAGCCAGCCCATACCCGCTTGGCAAGCAGCTGGGATCTGCCCGCTGAACCCGTTCCTGATACCCCTGGAACTTCTGGGCCAGGTGGAAAGGTGAGGAGACCCGCAGGCAGAGGACACTCCGGATGTGGGTGAGCCCCCGGGCTCTGAGCCCCTCTTGGACTGGCACTGGGTTGTCTTGAGGATCTTGCCGCGGTGGAAGGTCCCTGACACAGTGCGCAGGCCAGGGTGGCCCTGAGATACAGTGGGGAGTCTCGCGGATGGAAACCCTGTTGTCCAAGGAGGGGTTCGGCCACAGAACGGCATGGGGCGGTTCCGGCCAGGCAGCTGGGCTAACGCCGCTGTCCAGAACCCCCACCCCCACTGTTCCTCACCCACGGGTGTCCCGTGTCCTGTAATGGTGAATAAAGATCTTGTCACCCCCACAACTGACTCCTGTGAGTTAGTGGTGGAAAGGGGCCCGGGACAGCGGGGGCACGCTGGGGGTGCGGTATGGTAGGCAGTAGAGGCCACACTGCCCCATGTCCAGCCCAATGGCACATGCAGGAACCTTGGTCTGGCTGTGAGGCAACCCCTTGGTGATTGTTTGGAGGGTCTCGGCCTGAGCTGGACAGGGGTCAGGGATAGGTCTGCTGAGCCCAGTGATCTTCCCTCAACACAGGTGGATGGGAGGGGCAGGCAGGCAGGTGGGGGGGGCCAGGAGAGGACGAGGAGTGGGCTGCCCCTGCAGCAGGAAGCTGGAGGGAGGAGCAGGCCCCTGAGGTGGCCTTGGGGAAGCAAACCAGGGAAGGGAGGGCAGCTGGAGGGGCCGGAGGAGGGGAATCGGGGAGCCAAGCTGGGGAGAGCCTGGCTGGCGTCCTGGCTGTTGTCAAAGGCCTCGAGTGGCTGGGGTGCTGCTGGTCTCCCTGCCGAGCCCCGCCCCAGCAGGCTCCCTGCCGGCGCAGATGCAGGGGCGGGTTGATGTGGGGGGGGCAGGGGCGCCAGGTGTCCTCCCACGGCCCTGCCTTCCCCCAGGTCTCACCAGGCCTCGGAGCCGGCGAATTTCCTTCGAGGAGGCTGTGCATTCACACAGCCTTCCTTTTATAGCAACGCTCGCTTCTCCCCACACACACTGCACACGGCTCTCGCGGGCGCCCAACACTTCTCCCAGGCAGGCTGTGGAGCAGAGCCAGCCCCGCCGCGACCACAGCCCCGGCACCAGACCCAAGGCTTCCTGAGTTGCTGGTGGGTCGGAGGGACCAGGTCAGGGAGGTCTGGGAGCACGGTCTCCGTGCCAGGAGGCCACGTCAGCTCCTGAGACCGCCTCCGGGGCTGGCGGCAGGTGCCCCATCTCGGCTCCCTACCAGGCTGAGTCCATTCTGTGGCCCCCAGAGTCGCCCCAAGTCAAGGGAAGGAAGGAGGGTCCTGGCTGTTCCCGGAGTCGGGACAGAGGTGGGGTTGAGACGGTTAGTCTCAGCCCCTAGGGCGTGCATCTGGGTGTTTCTCAACCCTGGGCACCTGTGTAAAAATAAGCCCTGGGTTCAGATCCTAGCTCTGGCCAAGTCACTCAAGCTGTCTGGACCCGAGTCCCCACGCCTGTGGAATGAGGCGGCCAACAGGGTCCTGGAAAACAACAGGCCAAGCGCAGCGTCACATCCTCAGCACACTGCGTGGCATGCAGTAAGCGCTCAATAACTGCTTTTATTAACACCATGGGCTCAGAGGCAGGGAGGGGTGAGAGGCCAGGGGAGGGGTGTGGCAGGAGGGCCCAGAGGGAGGTCGCAGGAGGGCCAGAGAAGGGTGGAGGTGGTAACACAGGGAGGGGCGCGCTGACCTGAGCTGGGGCCTGGGCTGGGGCCAGAGGGAGCCTGTCCTGTCTGCTCCTCCGGCGGAGGGAGCTCCGCATCCTGCCACAGCAGCCATAGTCGCTCTTCAGGCTCTGTCTCCCGGGCAGGCCGCGCAGGGCATATTGGTATGCGGCGCCCACCCCGTGCGCCCAGGAGAGCCTGCCCCGCAGAGCGGGAGCCCGCGGAGGGGCTCAGCACTTACGGGGCGGGGCGGGGGAGAGGAAGGATGCCCAGGGGACAAAGAGGGACGGAAAAGGACACGGAGGTCCCCGAATCCAAGAGTGGACAAGACACTCATGCTGCTGGGCGGCGGGACAACAGCAGAGCCATCTACAGGCTGGGGGCGGAGAGGTGGGACAGGGCGGCATAAAGGCACGAAGTGGGGCCCCGGCCTGGCCAGGAGGGAAGACGGGAGGGGCCTGGGCGGGGAGGGCTTGGACTTCTCATGCCCTCCTCCCTCGGGCGGCGGGCTCAGGGGGCGGGATCCGGAGCGCGGTCCAGGCCTGGCGGCGCCCGGTCAGATCGACCCTGCGAGAGAGACCCGGCCGAGGGCCGGCCGGGGGCGCCGTACCGCTCAGACCAGTGCGTAGTCGAACTGCCCGCGCTCGAGCGCCTCCTTGTGGTCGGTCCAGGACGAGGCGGGCATGCGGCTGTAGGGGTCGAGCAGGATACGCACGCAGCGCACCATCAGCAGCACCAGCACCACAAGCAGGCACAGCACGAAGGCGAACACGGTGCGCTGCTCCGCGTCCAGGCCCGCACCCGCCGGGGGCCCCGTCGACGGCGGCAGCGGCTCGGGCGACAGCGTCCACGTCGCGCTCATGGCTCACATCGCCGCGCGCCCTGAGGAGCAGGGACCCGCCCGGGACGCGGGGATGAAGCTGCGCCCTCCTTCGCCCCCGCGCTGTCCCCTCCCGCCGCCGCCCCCATCCCGACACCCGGCAGAGCCCCAGCCCCCGCCTGCGCCTCTGTCCCCGGGCTACGCCCATGCCCGGCCCGCGGGCGCCCAACTCCCGGCGTGCGCGCAGGTGGGGACGCTGAGAACAAGGAGAGGAAACCCCGACCCGGCCGGCCCGCGTACAACAGGTGTGAGCGCGCGGCCCGGGCTGCGTAGCGGGGGTGAGACCCGGCTCCCCCGCCCCGCTCCCTTTGTTCCTGCGTCCTGGGGAGCCCCCTCCCCACCACCCCCGTCCCGCCGCGCCCCTCACCCTGGCCTGGACCGGGACCGGGACCCAGCGCCCGGCAGCCGCGCTCTCTTCCGAGACCCGCACCCGCTCTGCTCTCGGCCTCTCCCCGGCGGCCGCGGCGGCGGCCCGGGCTCTGCCCACCCCACCCGCCCCTGGAGCAGCGGAGACCGAGGCAGGCGAGCCGCGCGCGAGCCGGGCCGCCGCGGCTGTTCCCATGGCGACGGGGGGCGGGGCCGCCGCGGGGGGCGGAGGCTGCGCAGGGAGCGGCGCTCGCGCCCGCGACCCCGCCCCGCCCACCGGGAGAACCTGGCCCCGCCCGGAGGCGCTGGCGAGACCACCCGCTCCTAAGGGCTGTGAGCCGCAGAGGCTTCGCCCTCCCAGCCCCGCAAGCACCCCTGCATCCCCAGCCCGACCTCAGCCCTCGCGCCCCGAGTCTTCTCTGCAACTGAACCTTCAGCTTTCCTGTTTAGGGGGATCCCAATGACCCCTTCAGATGCCCTCTAGCCCCAGGAACCCTAACCTTCAAGAGACCCCAGCCAGGTCACCGACAACCTCCACGGCTTTTCTTGTCATTGAAGGACACACACATACCAGGTGGGCAGCCAAGCACCACAAGCAGGCACAGCACGAAGGCGAACACGGTGCGCTGCTCCGCGTCCAGGCCCGCACCCGCCGGGGGCCCCGTCGACGGCGGCAGCGGCTCGGGCGACAGCGTCCACGTCGCGCTCATGGCTCACATCGCCGCGCGCCCTGAGGAGCAGGGACCCGCCCGGGACGCGGGGATGAAGCTGCGCCCTCCTTCGCCCCCGCGCTGTCCCCCCCCGCCGCCGCCCCCATCCCGACACCCGGCAGAGCCCCAGCCCCCGCCTGCGCCTCTGTCCCCGGGCTACGCCCATGCCCGGCCCGCGGGCGCCCAACTCCCGGCGTGCGCGCAGGTGGGGACGCTGAGAACAAGGAGAGGAAACCCCGACCCGGCCGGCCCGCGTACAACAGGTGTGAGCGCGCGGCCCGGGCTGCGTAGCGGGGGTGAGACCCGGCTCCCCCGCCCCGCTCCCTTTGTTCCTGCGTCCTGGGGAGCCCCCTCCCCCACCACCCCCGTCCCGCCGCGCCCCTCACCCTGGCCTGGACCGGGACCGGGACCCAGCGCCCGGCAGCCGCGCTCTCTTCCGAGACCCGCACCCGCTCTGCTCTCGGCCTCTCCCCGGCGGCCGCGGCGGCGGCCCGGGCTCTGCCCCCCCCCCCCCCCCCTGGAGCAGCGGAGACCGAGGCAGGCGAGCCGCGCGCGAGCCGGGCCGCCGCGGCTGTTCCCATGGCGACGGGGGGCGGGGCCGCCGCGGGGGGCGGAGGCTGCGCAGGGAGCGGCGCTCGCGCCCGCGACCCCGCCCCGCCCACCGGGAGAACCTGGCCCCGCCCGGAGGCGCTGGCGAGACCACCCGCTCCTAAGGGCTGTGAGCCGCAGAGGCTTCGCCCTCCCAGCCCCGCAAGCACCCCTGCATCCCCAGCCCGACCTCAGCCCTCGCGCCCCGAGTCTTCTCTGCAACTGAACCTTCAGCTTTCCTGTTTAGGGGGATCCCAATGACCCCCTTCAGATGCCCTCTAGCCCCAGGAACCCTAACCTTCAAGAGACCCCAGCCAGGTCACCGACAACCTCCACGGCTTTTCTTGTCATTGAAGGACACACACATACCAGGTGGGCAGCGCCCCACCCAGGCAAGGCTCCCCATCTTCCGTTGGAGGTCCTTTAGTGGCCATGACCGCCTCCCTTCACCACGGGCCTGGCCCACCCCCGACCTCCTCCTCAGTCCCAGCCCTCCCTGCCCCAGTGACGCACACCTTGGACAACCCAAGTTGCTCTCTTGCACTTTGGTGTTTTATTATTTCCAAATCTCCACTTATATACAGGATAGTAAGGGCACTGTTTTTGTTCTTTAAAAAAAGGAGCCAAAACGGCCTGACTGATGTGGTCACTGGGCCCAGGCCCCACCACTCTGTCCTGGGAGGGCGTCCCTGGGCTGGGGGTCTCTGGGCCCTGCCTGGTCTGCGCCTGTGGCCTGCCAGTCAGCAGCCTGCCGGGGGTCGGGGGTGGGGTGGAGCGCCCTCCCCTCCCTGCCCCATCCAGCCAGGCTGCAGCCAGCCCGGCAGAGCAGGACGGGGCTGACAGTCCTGTCCCCAGAGGTCTGGTTGCTGCAGGTGGACACCAGTCCCCGCGTGTCTGCCGTGAGGGTCAGCCCCCTGACCGTGGCCGCTGTGCTCAGAGGACCTGCTCTGTGCTCGAGGCTGAGATGTCCAGGAGCCGCCAGGCCGCGTAGGGGTTGAGCTCATCCTGGTCGCGGCAGAGCGCCCACACGTACAGCATTCGTAGTACCTTGTCCTGCAGAACCCAGGAAGCGTGAGGGCCGGGGCAGGGAGCACCCGGCATCCAGAGCCGGGCGGGACGCTGCTGCCTGATTAGGGCACCGGGAGGGACCGGAGCGCTGCTGAGGTGTCGGCCTGGGTCCAGGGTCCCGAACACAGGCTGGGACTCGACGTGGTCCACCAGACAGAGCAGCCGCCCCTGACCTCCACCTGGGCCGGCGCGAGGTGCTGTCCCGGGCCCTGCACTGCAGGGAGCTCCGCGTGGCCCTGCCCTGGCCCTCCTGCCCACTCACCGGGTCGCCCTCAACCACTTCGCCTTTGGGGTTCTTGATCACCATCACCATCTGGGCCTGGAAGGTGATGATCAGCACGGGCCCCTGCTCCATCATCTTGCCCATGGCCAGCTGCAGCGGGGTGTGAGGAACAGGGTGGGTGGGCCTCAGAGAGCAGCCCCAGGGCTTCCACCGCCCCGCTCGAGGGGCAGAGCTCTGCTTCAGGGCCCTGGGGCTGCTGCCTCTCACCAGCCCATGTCCAGCGGGCGCTTCCCCACTGGGAGACAGGGTCTGGATCACTGAGGATCCAGGCAGGATCCCTGGGTGGTGGGGCGTGGTGGGCACGTGAAGGCCTCTCCGAGCACCTGCCCTCCCCACAGGCAGGAGCCCCCGCCCTAGTCGCAGCAGAGAGACCCGCGAGGGCCTGAGCAGTCCTGACAGAGCAAAAGTGCAGCGGGAGCCCTGGCCTCAGGGGCCCCTGGCTCTGGGCAGCAACACCCCATGGGGCCAGCACTTGCCGAAGAATTCCCAACCCCGGGACTGTGCAAACTGAAAGGGATGCTGGAGGTAGTTTTATCCAAGCACTGGAACTCCCCCACAGACGGGGAGCTCATCCCTCCCAGCTGAGCACAACTCCAAGGAGCAGCCCTCGCCCCACCAAAGAGGCACTCACGTCGATGTTGTCAATGTCCAGGATGCGGGAGTGGAACTGGAGGCCCAGCGCCTTGGCCTGCTGGATCGGGTGGGCCAGCTGGCTGTAGGTCTGCAACAAGAAGCCAGACACGCCTGTGAGGCAGGCCACCCACGAGCACGCCACGTCCAGGGGCCACAGCGCCCGGAGCCGGTGTGCCACACAGCCTGGGCGGGCGGTAGGCTCGCCCCCGGGGTTTCAGGCTTCGGCGCGTGCACCTCCCAGAAACGCCTTGTGCGCCAGGAGCGACAGCCGCCAGGAGCCGGGAGGCTGGTGCCACCGCCTGCTGGCTCGCATCGCACATTTCGCTCTCATTACTGAGACAGCAGCGTATCCCCACGACCGAGAGCGGTATTAACCAGCGAGGCCAGGAATGCTCCTGCAACGTGATCTGGAAGGTGCCCGGGAGAGGTTCACTGAGGCCTCTCTGGCTGATCCTGAAGTTTCCTGTGGAGCCTGGCCTGCAACCAAACACTTTTTTCTAGGATTCATCCTGCCCACTGGCTGCCCCGGGGCGAGCGGCCTGGGTCTGCCCCTTTCTTGGCCTCGGCCACAGGCCGCCTGCTCCTCCTATGGGGCAAAGATACCCTGGCCCTCTCGTGCCTGCTCCCAAGCCCAGGACACCACGTCCTCGCCGCTCAGTGAGTGACCAAGACAGAAGACATTCCAACAGCATCTACTTTTCACGCAACTAACAGATCCGCTGAGTGAAAAGGAGGGGAAAGAAGAAGGCGCCAGTTCGACTCCTGGTGTGCTGCCTTGGTGTTCTGGCTGCAAGGCATGTAGGATCTAAGCTCCCAACCCAGGGATCGCGCACTCGCCCCCTGCAATGAGAAGCAACGTCTCAACCGCTGGACCCCCAGGGAAGCCCCTGGCGTGCGTGCTTGCTTAAAGATGACATTCTTAAAATGCCCCGGTGTGAGAGGCTGCAACTTCGGCTGCGTTTCTAGGGGCACCAGCAGCAGCTCGCTGGCAGAGATAACCAGCCACATCCTAATGGTCCCAAAGTAAAAGAAAAAAGAAAAAACTCCCCACACAGCCATGCTGAGCACAACTCGGAAGCTCGGAGGCCCACGTCGATGTTGTCAATGTCCAGGATGCGGGAGTGGAACTGGAGGCCCAGCGCCTTGGCCTGCTGGATCGGGTGGGCCAGCTGGCTGTAGGTCTGCAACAAGAAGCCAGACACGCCTGTGAGGCAGGCCACCCACGAGCACGCCACGTCCAGGGGCCACAGCGCCCGGAGCCGGTGTGCCACACAGCCTGGGCGGGCGGTAGGCTCGCCCCCGGGGTTTCAGGCTTCGGCGCGTGCACCTCCCAGAAACGCCTTGTGCGCCAGGAGCGACAGCCGCCAGGAGCCGGGAGGCTGGTGCCACCGCCTGCTGGCTCGCATCGCACATTTCGCTCTCATTACTGAGACAGCAGCGTATCCCCACGACCGAGAGCGGTATTAACCAGCGAGGCCAGGAATGCTCCTGCAACGTGATCTGGAAGGTGCCCGGGAGAGGTTCACTGAGGCCTCTCTGGCTGATCCTGAAGTTTCCTGTGGAGCCTGGCCTGCAACCAAACACTTTTTTCTAGGATTCATCCTGCCCACTGGCTGCCCCGGGGCGAGCGGCCTGGGTCTGCCCCTTTCTTGGCCTCGGCCACAGGCCGCCTGCTCCTCCTATGGGGCAAAGATACCCTGGCCCTCTCGTGCCTGCTCCCAAGCCCAGGACACCACGTCCTCGCCGCTCAGTGAGTGACCAAGACAGAAGACATTCCAACAGCATCTACTTTTCACGCAACTAACAGATCCGCTGAGTGAAAAGGAGGGGAAAGAAGAAGGCGCCAGTTCGACTCCTGGTGTGCTGCCTTGGTGTTCTGGCTGCAAGGCATGTAGGATCTAAGCTCCCAACCCAGGGATCGCGCACTCGCCCCCTGCAATGAGAAGCAACGTCTCAACCGCTGGACCCCCAGGGAAGCCCCTGGCGTGCGTGCTTGCTTAAAGATGACATTCTTAAAATGCCCCGGTGTGAGAGGCTGCAACTTCGGCTGCGTTTCTAGGGGCACCAGCAGCAGCTCGCTGGCAGAGATAACCAGCCACATCCTAATGGTCCCAAAGTAAAAGAAAAAAAAGAAAAAAACCCACTCACAAATGCCTGCTGGATGAGTCACCATGCAGGGGAGTATTAAAAGAAAACCTGACATCTTCTCCTCTGCTTTTTCCAAGTTGTTTGTGAGCTGGGTACAGAATAGAACCAGCCAGAGTTTCTGGATTATTCAGTAACAAGACACTGGGGGTGGAAGAAAAAAACCAACAAACCCCTAGAAGACACAGGTCAGGGAGCAAGCAGGATGGGGCGAGGTGGCCCTGTGGGGACAAGCAGGCTGCCAGGAAGGGACACGGCAAGATGGGGTGCCCCTAAGGACGCCTGACCCACTGCTACACAACCCAGCGCTGCCCGGGGCCCGGAGCCCCGACTCCAGGAGAAGCCAGCTCTTCCCCAGGCGGGCATCGATCAATGTCTGCTTGTATCTGCGTTTGGGGATCTCACGACGGGAACCGTTAATGAATGCACCCCATGGCGCATGTGCGGGGGCTCCACTTGTGTCCCCAGAGTACCCCCTCGATCCCCACGAGACAATCCAGTGGTCCCAGGAAGGGGGGCCGTGGGGCCTCACGCCTCACTTGCTGGCTGCCACCCGTGCCCCCCGTGCACAGAGCGAACCTCTGAGGCACTCCAGAGCTCTCCGGTGTCCCTTTCCACCCCTCCCCTGACCCATGGGACCCCAGCCTACAGCCCCCGCACCCCTGACACCCCCACCTCCACCCCCAACACCCTCCCAACCCGCCCGTCCCCACCCCTTTGAGCCCTTCCCGGACCGAGCTGCCCAAGCAGATCTCTTCCAAATTGCAATGTCTTCTTAAGCCTAAAGAGGAAGGGAAAAAAAGCCAGCGAGCACTCACAGCTTCATAGCACCAGTCTCTGAGAATGTCAAGCTCTCCAGAAATCATGGCCTAAAAAGGGAAAGACAAAAAAACAAGCGTGAGGATGAGAGTGGGCTCCGGAGGCAGGGAGACACTGCTCGAGAGGGCTCTCTGCAGAGATCCTCCCTGGGGAGCCCCGCGGCCCCACGCCGGGTCCCGGGCTGGGGAGCAGGGCCTGGGCTCGGCTGCGGCAGTGGGAGCGGCCCCCGCGGGTGACAGCCGGGCAGCCCGGGGTGGGTCCCCAGGGTCTGCTGGAAGGAAGGGGAAGGTGGCAGGGATCAGAGCTCTGGTCCCGGCTGGGAAACTGAGCCACGGCGGCCAGGCCGGGGCAGCCTGCCTCCCCTGGGGACGAAGGCTTTGGACAGCCAGGTCCACTCAGGACGGGGCAGAAAGGACGTGCAGGGGTGGGCTCCCAGGGCGCAATGAGAGAAGCTGCCCCGGGAAGCCGGTGTGGGGAGGGTCCTGGGGGAACCACAGGGCGTCAGGAGTCCCCAGAGGGTTCTGCCTGGGCTCGGACTGCTTCTGGGAGTCGCTGCCTCTTCTTCTCCTCCCAGCCCTGCCCATGTGTCCTAAGGAAGCTGGGAGCGGGAGGAGCGAGGGGTGCCACACAGAGGGGGCCCAGACATTCAAACGGGAACTGGACCGGCTCCCTGTGGCCCCACTAAGGCCACACCACAGGCCTCTGGATGGGCTGGGCTGCAGGACACGCAGGCTAGGGCCCACCGAGGATGACCTGGAGCAAGCTGCCCACTCCTTGTTTATGAGCCCAAAGGAGAAGCAAGAAGATAAGAGTACGGGACCCAGGATCCCCGGAGAGGAAGGCCCCTGGGTTGGTGTGCCCTGAGGCGGCGGCCTGAGTCACACACTTCCTCAGACTCCCCGCAGGGCTGCAGCCTGCCTCCCCCAGCTCCCGAAAGGCCCCGGGTGGCCGGAAGGGAACCACCTGAGGAAGAGAGCTCAAGAGAAACCAGCCAGGGGCTCCAGGCTCCAGCAGGTGAGACACTCAGGCCCTGGAGCAGACACGCTGCGCGGGCGAGGCAGGACTGGGCAGAGGAGCGCTCCCTTGGCGGCTCAGGGGTGAAGAATCTACCTGCCAATGCAGGAAACACAGGTTCGATCCCTGGTCTGGGAAGATCCCACGTGCGGCGGGGGCCTAAGCCCATGCGCCACAACCACTGAGCCTGCGCTCTGGAGTCCGTGAACAGAACAAGAGAAGCCACTGCAACAAGACGCCAGCGCGGCAGCGAAGACTCGGGGCGGCCAGAAGTCAGTTCCTTCACGAGCAGCCAGAGCGCCGGCCGGGACCGCGGGCGAGCACGGGCGCGGGCCTTCTCGGAGGTGCCGGCTGCCGGGGGCTTGCAGGGCTGGCGGGCGGGGGTCCGGCCTCCGTGGCCACCAGGGCCGGGCGCCCCTGCCGGCAGAGCCCCCGAGGGCAGGCGCACACCCACCTCCAGGACGTTGGGGATGATGTCCTTCTCACACTGCTGCAGGAAGCGGTCCTTGTCGAAGGCAGGGTCCACGCGCAGGATCTCCGTGAGCACCTCCGACATCTCCGTCTTGGAGAACAGGCCCCCTGGGACGGCCAAGCGGGAGGCGAGGGTGAGGGCCCGGGACCCCGAGCGGCTGCTGGCGGGGGGCGAGGCGGTCGGGCGCGCGCGCACTCACCCAGCAGGTCCGTGACCTTGTCTGTCAGCGCACGCGACGCCCGGATGAGGGCGTTGTCACTCTCGTCGTACTTCATCTTCATCTCGAAGAACCCTGTGCGGGCGGCAGGCGGGGTCAGAGCTCAGGGCTCCCTTCCAGAAGACACTCCCACTCCGTCGCAGCCCCCGGGCAGCCTGGGTGAGCAGAGGGGGGCCCTCTCCCAGGCTGCTTCCTCCGCAGACACCAGGGCCTGCGGGTCGCCCACGGGCTAGAGGTGCAGCCATCCCTCCACCAAGGGCCTGGGGGCTGTGTGGCCCTGGGGTACCTCTGCTGGCTGCTGCTTTCCCTGCAAAGGGCACACAGGCCTCTGGGAATCCCCACCGGACGAGGGACAGGGCTGCCTGTCGGCGCCAGGAAAGCCAGGTGCCGAGAGAGAGCAGAGCGCACTGCGCCTTGAGCTGGCTCCTGGCCTGGGAGGCGGTGGGTCGAGGCCTGATCCACAGCTGCCGCGCACGGTCCAGTGGAGGCGGGGCTCACGCCCGGCCCCATGGCCACACCGGCTCCAGCCCAGACGGTGACCCAGCCCTGAGAGCAGTGCCCCGGCGTCTGCGACGTCATGGGGGCCTCCCCGCGGCCCCTGAGGTCTGTGCTCCGCGGCACACTCACTGGCAACCCTGCAGAAGGGACTGGTCCTCCTGGACCCCGGCCTCCTCTGTCTGGTGCCCGGTCCCGGGGGAGCCCTCGCTGTGGGGCCGTTCTCGGAGGGGACACTCACGGTTGAACACCACGTTGTTGTCCCTGAAGTCCTTCCACTGCTGGTGCCACTTGGAGTCCTTGTGCAGCACGACCCCCAGCGCCTCCCTGGGGATGACCAGGGACGCCCGTGAGCGGAGCTGCCCTGCCCGCAGGGAGACGGGGGAATCGGGGTGGCACGATGACCCTGGCCTCGCCTCCCGGCCTCCTGCCTGCTCATTTCCCCTGCCCTTCAGCCCAGCCTCCCGCCTCCAGCTCCCTCAGGGAGCCAGGGAGCCTCGAGCAGAAAGAAACCCCACAAGCGGACTGGGTCAGAACCCTCTGCTCCTCAGAAACAGGCCACAGGGCAGGTGCTGACAAGGGAGGCAGTGATGGGCGGGCGGCCCCTGGCTGGTCGGGTACCTACTCGTTGGCCTCAAACACTTTCTCCTCCTTGAATTTCTCTCCCGCGAACTCGTTCCTCTTCCGGAGCCGCTCGGGCCGCCGGTAGGGCCCGGTCTGTCCCAGGACGCTCTCGTCGATCTCCTTCTTGACGGACTCCACGCCCTGCCACGCACAGCCGGCCGTGTGGGAGCTGGCCGCTCCGCCCCAACCCCCCGGCCCAGCAGCTGGGCCCCCGCCCGGCCGCGGGTCTCAAGGTCACCTGACTCGCGGAGCCGCAGGGGGAGGCAGACGCACCGGCTAAGAGGAGACGCTGGCCATCCGGCCCCCGCCCCCGACTCCCCGCCACCTGCTCGATAAGCAGCCCCCAGAGGACCCTCACATTCTGAGACCAATCCCCCCTCCCTGGAAACCTCCCTTCACATGGGGAGAAACCAGACACAGGAAGGGCTCCCTGAGCGCAGTCCCTGCCCCAGCTCCCCATCCAGGCCGGCCCAGTCTGTCACCCCACCTCCCCCCACCTCTGGAACCCTTTTCCCTCCCAGCCCCACTCCCCAAGACACTCTCCGTGCTCCCTAGGCCCAGCGCTCTCCCCGGCACGCCTGGCGCGCTACTCTGAACTGCTTGTCCCTCCCCTGTCCCCGTTCCTGTCCCGGGATCCTTTGAGAGCAGGAACTCGGACCTTCTCTCCTGTGGCCCGTGGCTGGTGGGGGCCGTTCTCGGAGGACACTCACGGTTGAACACCACGTTGTTGTCCCTGAAGTCCTTCCACTGCTGGTGCCACTTGGAGTCCTTGTGCAGCACGACCCCAGCGCCTCCCTGGGGATGACCAGGGACGCCCGTGAGCGGAGCTGCCCTGCCCGCAGGGAGACGGGGGAATCGGGGTGGCACGATGACCCTGGCCTCGCCTCCCGGCCTCCTGCCTGCTCATTTCCCCTGCCCTTCAGCCCAGCCTCCCGCCTCCAGCTCCCTCAGGGAGCCAGGGAGCCTCGAGCAGAAAGAAACCCCACAAGCGGACTGGGTCAGAACCCTCTGCTCCTCAGAAACAGGCCACAGGGCAGGTGCTGACAAGGGAGGCAGTGATGGGCGGGCGGCCCCTGGCTGGTCGGGTACCTACTCGTTGGCCTCAAACACTTTCTCCTCCTTGAATTTCTCTCCCGCGAACTCGTTCCTCTTCCGGAGCCGCTCGGGCCGCCGGTAGGGCCCGGTCTGTCCCAGGACGCTCTCGTCGATCTCCTTCTTGACGGACTCCACGCCCTGCCACGCACAGCCGGCCGTGTGGGAGCTGGCCGCTCCGCCCCAACCCCCCGGCCCAGCAGCTGGGCCCCCGCCCGGCCGCGGGTCTCAAGGTCACCTGACTCGCGGAGCCGCAGGGGGAGGCAGACGCACCGGCTAAGAGGAGACGCTGGCCATCTGGCCTCTGCCCCTGACTCCCCGCCACCTGCTCGATAAGCAGCCCCCAGAGGACCCTCACATTCTGAGACCAATCCCCCCTCCCTGGAAACCTCCCTTCACATGGGGAGAAACCAGACACAGGAAGGGCTCCCTGAGCGCAGTCCCTGCCCCAGCTCCCCATCCAGGCCGGCCCAGTCTGTCACCCCACCTCCCCCCACCTCTGGAACCCTTTTCCCTCCCAGCCCCACTCCCCAAGACACTCTCCGTGCTCCCTAGGCCCAGCGCTCTCCCCGGCACGCCTGGCGCGCTACTCTGAACTGCTTGTCCCTCCCCTGTCCCCGTTCCTGTCCCGGGATCCTTTGAGAGCAGGAACTCGGACCTTCTCTCCTGTGGCCCGTGGCTGGTGGAGGGCCCAGCGTGCGGTCAGCTGCCACAGGTATTCACAGAATGAATTCAGGACCACAAGTGACCCTGAGCGACAGCCTTGGAGTTCTGAGCCAGCGCTAAGGGTGTCAGCAGACGACTGCTGGCTAAAGGCTCTTGGTCTGTCAACCCACAGCTCTCCAGGGCCCGGGACGCCCAGGTTGCCCAGCAGACAGGCGCTGAGCCCAGAGATGGGGACTCCCAACGAGGCTCAGCAGGCCCAAGCCCCGCGCGCCCGCAGGCATGGGTCTGGCCCAACTCACCTGGGAGAGGGCTTTGAAAGCGGCGGTCCTGCCCAGCTTCTCGCCACTTTTGGACACCGACTCGGCCGACTGCTTGGCGGTCTTCGCTGCCTCTTCCACACCCTCCTTGATTTTCCGGCCAAGGTCGCTTTTACTGGCCTCCTCAAGACTCTACTGAGACAGAGAAGAGGGACGGGTCGGCGCAGCGCTGGCGGGGGCTGGCGGGGGCTCCCCGGGGCTCAGGGCCTACCCGTTGACAGAGGGCGGGAGCAGGCCCCCCCGAGCTTCTCTGGCTGGTGGAGCTGAGCCGGTACACAAGCTGGAGAAGCGTGCCTACACCTCCTGGGGTGCCGGGCCCTGGGGCCGCGGGGCAGAGCAGGCAGGAGCCCCAGCCCTCCAGGGATACACAGGAGCAGCCGCCTGGGGGCAGGGGCGCTGGGGGAGGAAGAGGGTCAGCAAGCGCGCTCGCTGCTGGGCTGGCCTCAAGGCAAAGCCCTGCCCCTGTCTACGGGAGACACAGGAGACCCGGGTTCGATCCCTGGGTCAGGAACAGCCCCTGGAGGAGGGCCCGGCGACCCCCTCCAGTATTCCTGCCTGGAGAATCCCATGGACAGAGGAGCCTGGCGGGCTACAGGCCATGGGGCCACAGAGGGTCAGGCACGACTGAAGGGACTGAGCAGGCAGGCGCCTCCCTCCAGCCCCGGGGAACAGAAAACCCAAAGCAAAGCAACCGAGGCCTCTCTCCCACCCCCACCCTCACCCCAGGCAAGGTGTCCCCGCCCCCTTCTCTCCTGGCTGGAGGAGAAACATCTTCATGCCACCCCCTGTTCTTGCCAGTAGCACAGAGGGTTCGAACTTAAGCCACGAACTGCAGGACTCTGGGCTGGTCTGGCCTCGCCCTCCTTCCTGAGGACTTTATCTCGGGAAAGCCTCTGGACCCGCGGCCGCCCGCCAGCCCTGCCCACGCACCCAGCGGCCAGCTCCTCCCGCCGCTTCCCCGGAGGTGAGAACAGAGGGCCCAGAGCCTCAGCCAACGGCCTCGGGGGTCCTGAGGCCATTACCTCCTTCACGGTGCCCGTGAACTGCCCCAGCTTCTTCCTGATCACCTCGCTCGTGCGCAGCGTTTCCGATTCGATGCTTCTCTAGGGCGAAGGCCGTTGCATCTCTGTTGTGATACACAGTCCCTTCCTCCCCGGACGCCCCGGCTTCTCCTGCCCTCCCCAGCCTGCCCAACGGGCCCCTCCCGACCCCCGGGGCCTTGGCGGCCCCAGCCTGCCGTGAAGCCTCACAGGGACCCTCCCGAGCAGAGCCCCAGGCCGCGCACCTCTCGAGGCGGCAGGGGGTGAGCTCGGCCCTCTGCCCACCAGTGCCACACTGGCGGTGGGGGCGAGCGGGACTGTGCTGCTGACACTTTGGCCCACTCAGCCGCCCTGCCCCAGCCTCCGCCTCCTCTGCCCCCGCCGACCGCCTGGCCCACTCCTTTTCCTTAATGCAAAGGAAGGGCGATCTCCCGTAGGGTGGAATCCCCCACCGGGAGACATGTCCAAGTAATGGCCTTGCGGAGACCCAGAGGCAACAGGCCTTGCTGCTTCTGGCGCCCAGGAGAGGGGCCAACATAGCAAAATCCCAAGGGACCTGGGGAAAGTGCCCACGCCCCCCCAGGCTCAGCAGCCACGGGGGAGACGGCAGGGCTGGGCTGCCTCACAGAGCTCTGGCGGGCAGGCGGATAGAAGGTGCCAGGCCCAGTCATGGGGGCCCTGGCAGCTGCGGCAGTTGAGAAGGGGCGGCTGTGATTATATATGGGGCTGGCCAGTTAGTTTTTTCAAGTGTTTCCTTACGCTCTAATGGACAAACCCAAGACAAAGTTTTTGGCTAACCAGCCACATAATAATTACACCAGCCCTGGAACCCGCTTTCCACTCGTCTTGCTCAGAGGCCAGGGCGGGGAGGCCCTCAGGAGTACACATCTCAAACCCAGCGCCTGAGGGACCTGGGGGCACCACGGAGATGCGGGTTCTTTTCTGCCCACCTTTTATTTTTCACTGGCGGTCACTGCTTCACAGCCCTCCCCCCCCTCCTCCCGCTTCCCCGGAGGTGAGAACAGAGGGCCCAGAGCCTCAGCCAACGGCCTCGGGGGTCCTGAGGCCATTACCTCCTTCACGGTGCCCGTGAACTGCCCCAGCTTCTTCCTGATCACCTCGCTCGTGCGCAGCGTTTCCGATTCGATGCTTCTCTAGGGCGAAGGCCGTTGCATCTCTGTTGTGATACACAGTCCCTTCCTCCCCGGACGCCCCGGCTTCTCCTGCCCTCCCCAGCCTGCCCAACGGGCCCCTCCCGACCCCCGGGGCCTTGGCGGCCCCAGCCTGCCGTGAAGCCTCACAGGGACCCTCCCGAGCAGAGCCCCAGGCCGCGCACCTCTCGAGGCGGCAGGGGGTGAGCTCGGCCCTCTGCCCACCAGTGCCACACTGGCGGTGGGGGCGAGCGGGACTGTGCTGCTGACACTTTGGCCCACTCAGCCGCCCTGCCCCAGCCTCCGCCTCCTCTGCCCCCGCCGACCGCCTGGCCCACTCCTTTTCCTTAATGCAAAGGAAGGGCGATCTCCCGTAGGGTGGAATCCCCCACCGGGAGACATGTCCAAGTAATGGCCTTGCGGAGACCCAGAGGCAACAGGCCTTGCTGCTTCTGGCGCCCAGGAGAGGGGCCAACATAGCAAAATCCCAAGGGACCTGGGGAAAGTGCCCACGCCCCCCCAGGCTCAGCAGCCACGGGGGAGACGGCAGGGCTGGGCTGCCTCACAGAGCTCTGGCGGGCAGGCGGATAGAAGGTGCCAGGCCCAGTCATGGGGGCCCTGGCAGCTGCGGCAGTTGAGAAGGGGCGGCTGTGATTATATATGGGGCTGGCCAGTTAGTTTTTTCAAGTGTTTCCTTACGCTCTAATGGACAAACCCAAGACAAAGTTTTTGGCTAACCAGCCACATAATAATTACACCAGCCCTGGAACCCGCTTTCCACTCGTCTTGCTCAGAGGCCAGGGCGGGGAGGCCCTCAGGAGTACACATCTCAAACCCAGCGCCTGAGGGACCTGGGGGCACCACGGAGATGCGGGTTCTTTTCTGCCCACCTTTTAAATTATTTTTCACTGGCGGTCACTGCTTCACAGGGCTGTGCTGGTTTCTGCTACAGAGCCACGTGAATCAGCCACTGGGGTCCCCGTCCCCTAAAGCCTCCCTCCCTCAGCCAGATGCTGACCCAGGGGCTCAGAGGGCTCTGAAACTCCGTCTGCACGCTGCCCTGCATGAAGAAGACGCTGCAGGCGCGCTCAGACCTGGGAGGCTGGGAGACCCGCCCTGTCCCCTCACTCCCCAGCATCAGGGACCCTGACAGCCCGGGCGGCACTGCGGCAGTGCCTGCTTTGGGAGCAGGTGAGGGCTGGCGGCCGTGACTGATACACGGGGCTGGCCGGGACGCAGAGGGGACTCACATATTTCCTCCTGGCTTCCTGGAGCGCGTCCGACTCTTCCAGCTTCCGGGCCTCGTCTCGGAACTTTTTTATACTTTCTTTCATTTCTTTGTTTTTGGCTAATTCCTGTCTGATATTATCGAGCAAGCCGGAGAGAAAGCCTTTTCTGTTCCCAGAGGAATAGGATTTGGACTAGAAAGAAAGTAAAAGAGACAAAGGATTTTTTAAAATATTCTACTTTCTGTTGATACAGGGCTAACAATGAAGAGATACATCTTTTTAAAAGAGTAGAAGAGACACATTAAAGAACCACCAGGTGATGAACTATGGGGCACCCAGGCAAGGACATGGGATTCAGCCATAAAAAGAAACGAGGCAAGGGACTTCCCTGGTGGTCTGGTGGATCAGAATCCACCTGCCAAGGCAGGGGACGTGGGTCTGACCCCTAGTCCGGGAAGATCCCACATACCAAGGAGTAACTAAGCCGTGGCCGCAACTACTGATGCCTCCTCGCCTGCAGCCTGTGCGCTGCCACGGCAGAGGCCGCTGCAATGAAAAGCCCGTGCTCCACAGTGAAGAGAAGACCTCCCTCTCTGCAATGAAGACAGCCTGCGTGCAGCAGCGAACACCCAGCGCGGCCCAGAATAAATACAGCAGTGTGTCCATGTCCCAGCCCCTGGTGGTCCACTGGTTAAGCCTTTGCCTCCCACTGCAGGAGGTGTGGGTTCTACCCCTGGTCAGGGAGCCCAAAACATAAACAGAGGCAATATTGTAACAATTTGGTAAAGAACTCTTAAAAAAAAAAAAACAACGAAATGAGAATTCCCTGGTGGTCCAATGGTTAGGACTCACTGCTTCCATTGCCAGGGCCCAGGTTCAATCCCTAGAGGGGGAACTAAGACCCTGAAAGCCATGTGGCTCAGCCAAAAAAAAGGGAAAAAAAAAAAGAAATCAGTTATCAAGCCATCCAAAAATATGAAGGAAGCCTACACACCAGTCACACAATGTGATATGTCAATTACATGTCCATTCAAAAAAAAAGACAGGGACCTCCCTGGCAGTCCCGCGGTTAAGACTCTGCCGTCCAGTGCAGGGGCGGGGGCTTCAGTCCCGGCCGGGGAGCCACGGTCCCACGAGTCACGGGGCGCGAAGCCCCTGCACACCTGGAGAGCAGCCCGAGTGCTGCCGCTAAGACCCGACGCAGCCAGACATACACACACAAACAGCTAGATACTTAAAACAAAACACGACCAGACCGCAGAGGGACCTTAAGTGGCTATCACTGAAGAGCCGCAACCTGCAAAGGCGACAGCCTGCAGGGCTCAGCGCTGAGGTCCTGGGAGAGGCGACACTGCGGAGACGGAGACGCGAGGCACTGGGGCAGGGGAGGGGGCGCGGACCCGGAGTGCGGACGACTTTTAGGGCAGTGAAGCGTCTATGTAGCGTGTAACGATACTGCTAACGGTAGATGCGTCCTTATACGTTTCTTCAAACCCACAGCAAGTACAGCACTGGGAGTGGACCCAACGTCAACCGCAGACCACAGCCCAGTCAGCACAGTAATGTGTCAATATTGGCTCATCAGTTGTAACAAATGTTCCCTCCTGACAGCAAGAGGTTCCTGCAGCCAGGGAAGCCTGTGTGCCAGGCGGGAGGGGCGGGAGAGGGCTGATGGGCACTTTCTGTGCCTCCCACTCAACTTCTCTGTAAACCTAAAACTGCTCAAAAAAAAAAAAACGTAAAAGCGGCCCAGAATAAATACAGCAGTGTGTCCATGTCCCAGCCCTGGTGGTCCACTGGTTAAGCCTTTGCCTCCCACTGCAGGAGGTGTGGGTTCTACCCTGGTCAGGAGCCCAAAAAATAAACAGAGGCAATATTGTAACAATTTGGTAAAGAACTCTTAAAAAAAAAAAAAACAACGAAATGAGAATTCCCTGGTGGTCCAATGGTTAGGACTCACTGCTTCCATTGCCAGGGCCCAGGTTCAATCCCTAGAGGGGGAACTAAGACCCTGAAAGCCATGTGGCTCAGCCAAAAAAAAGGGAAAAAAAAAAAGAAATCAGTTATCAAGCCATCCAAAAATATGAAGGAAGCCTACACACCAGTCACACAATGTGATATGTCAATTACATGTCCATTCAAAAAAAAAGACAGGGACCTCCCTGGCAGTCCCGCGGTTAAGACTCTGCCGTCCAGTGCAGGGGCGGGGGCTTCAGTCCCGGCCGGGGAGCCACGGTCCCACGAGTCACGGGGCGCGAAGCCCCTGCACACCTGGAGAGCAGCCCGAGTGCTGCCGCTAAGACCCGACGCAGCCAGACATACACACACAAACAGCTAGATACTTAAAACAAAACACGACCAGACCGCAGAGGGACCTTAAGTGGCTATCACTGAAGAGCCGCAACCTGCAAAGGCGACAGCCTGCAGGGCTCAGCGCTGAGGTCCTGGGAGAGGCGACACTGCGGAGACGGAGACGCGAGGCACTGGGGCAGGGGAGGGGGCGCGGACCCGGAGTGCGGACGACTTTTAGGGCAGTGAAGCGTCTATGTAGCGTGTAACGATACTGCTAACGGTAGATGCGTCCTTATACGTTTCTTCAAACCCACAGCAAGTACAGCACTGGGAGTGGACCCAACGTCAACCGCAGACCACAGCCCAGTCAGCACAGTAATGTGTCAATATTGGCTCATCAGTTGTAACAAATGTTCCCTCCTGACAGCAAGAGGTTCCTGCAGCCAGGGAAGCCTGTGTGCCAGGCGGGAGGGGCGGGGAGAGGAGGCTGATGGGCACTTTCTGTGCCTCCCACTCAACTTCTCTGTAAACCTAAAACTGCTCAAAAAAAAAAAAAAATACGTAAAAAGCCTATTAAAAACAAAAGGAGGGGTTTCCCTGGTGGTCCAGTGGGTAAGGACACCGCCTTGCAGTGCAGAAGGCGCCGGCTTGATCCCTGGCCTGGGAAGATCCCACGTGCCGCGGAGCGGCTAGACCGATGTGTCCAACTACCGAGCCAGAGCTATGGAGCGCATGCGCCCAGAGTCAATGCTCTGCAGCGACAGAGGCCACTGTGATGGGAGGCCCACACAGGCCAAAGAACAAAGATAAATAAATGAAAGATCAATAGAAGTGGCCAAACAAAAAGGAAAAACAAAAATAAAAGAAGCCAGCCTCCTGGGCTTCCCTGGTGGTCCAGTGGGTAAACAGTCCGCCTTGCAGTGCAAGGGGCACTGGTTTGATCCCTGGCCTGGGAGGATCCCTCGTGCTGAGGAGTGGCTGGACCAGTGTGTCCAATGATGAGTCAGGGCTCTGGAGCGCATGCACTCAGAGCTGGCACTCTACAACGAGAGGGGCCACTGCGATGGGAGGCCCACAGAGGCCAAAGAACAAAGATAAATAAATGAAAGATCAATAGAAGTGGCCAAACAAAAAGGAAAAACAAAAATAAAAGAAGCCAGCCTCCTGGGCTTCCCTGGTGGTCCAGTGGGTAAACAGTCCGCCTTGTAGTGCAAGGGGCACTGGTTTGATCCCTGGCCTGGGAGGATCCCTCGTGCTGAGGAGTGGCTGGACCAGTGTGTCCAATGATGAGTCAGGGCTCTGGAGCGCATGCGCTCAGAGCTGGCACTCTACAACGAGAGGGGCCACTGCGATGGGAGGCCCACAGAGGCCAAAAGAATAAAAATGGATGAAAATAAATAAATAAAAAAAAACAATAAGAGATGCCAAAAAATTAAAAAAAATAAAAACCTCCCCAGGTGATGTGGATATACACCAAAGTCTGCGACCCACTGCTTACAGGGGGACGAGCAGAAGTGAGACACACCTGACATGTAGCATGTGCAAAGAAAAGAACTGTTTAAAAAATAAAAAAAGAAGCCAGCCTCCTCCAACAGGGGAAATGCTGGGAGAGAGACGGGCACAGTTTGGAATCTTTGTGGATACCTACCCAAGGCAAAGGTCCACACTCAGAGGGACCCGCATACCAGGACAAGAGCCGGAAGGACTCTGTGGCCTCTCACCCCAAAGAAGCTGGCACTGGCCCTGCTCCTGGGGCTTCTGGGCTGAGGGAGCGTCTTCCGTTGGGCCACTCCCAAGGCTCAGCTGGGCTGCGCACGTCACCAAGGGTCTGGGGACTGGCACAGACCTCTCTCGGCCCACAGACAGCCTGACCTCAGGGTCCCCTCTCCAACCCCGACAGGAAAACCCAGGGGCCAGAAGACGGCGTGAGGCCCAGCTTCAGGCGCTGCCCTGCCCAAGACACGGGCTTTGGGGTCAGACAGGCTGGTTTAGATCCCAGCCTCTCCTCCTTCGTAGGCTTAAGAGAAAGCTTAAAGAATGATTGGGAGTGCCTCAAGTCCCAGGGATGTGGTCGCATGTGCTCAGCTGTGCCCACCTCTGAGGGGGGTGCGGGCTCTGCCCTGGGGCCTGGGGACTCACCCGACGAGTTTCAGGGCTGACAGACGCCCTGGCCTGTTGAGCCCCAGCCAAAAAGACAGCACGTCGGGGAGCTGCCCCACAGCAGGGTGGTCGGGTGCTAGCAAGCTGCTGCCCGGTCCATGTGGGTCCTGCCAGCCTTCCTCCAGGAGAAATCCAGGTTCTGAGAGTGTCAGAGACTGTGCCAGCTCACGGCAGCGCCCCTGCTCACCCCAGGGTTGTGAACTGGGTGTTGGCGGGGTGAGGGGTCAGATGTGGATGACTCATGGGAAGGCCATGTCCCACACTGGCACCAGCCCAGGGGTGGGGGCAGGGAGCGAGTGAGGCCAGCACGGGTGACTCGCGGGTTGAGGTGAGGCTCTGAGGGAAGGGAGGGTGTGGGCTGCCCGAGCATGTGGAACTGCAGACAGTGGGAGGCCTGGGCCTTCCTCCCCATGGTGGTGAGGAAGCGTGGCCAAAGAGGAGTGACGGCGAGGGCAAACGCTCTGGAAAAGGCTGTTTGTGAGGAACGGTGTCAGGAGTAAGACAGACGGGGCGGGGTGCTTCCCCGGTGGTCCAGGGGTTTAGAATCCGCCTGCCAATGCAGGGAACATGGGTTCGATCCCTAATCTGAGAGGATCCCACCTGCCATGGGGCAACTAGGCCCGGGCACCACAATTATGGAAGCCTGAGAGCTCTAGAGCCCATGCTCCACAACAAGAGAAGCCACTGCAATGAGAAGCCTGGGCACGGCAACGAGAGAGCAGCCCCAACTCGCTGCAATAGACAAAGCCCGAGGACAGCAACAAAGACCCTGTGTAGGGCTTCCCCTGGTGGTCCATTGGGGAAGGACACCGCCTTGCAGTGCAAGGGGCGCCGCTTCGATCCCTGGCCTGGGAAGATCCCACGTGCCGCGGAGCGGCTGGACTGATGTGTCCAATCACCGAGCCGGAGCTCTGCAACGACAGAGGCCACCGCGATGGGAGGCCCACAGGAGCCAAAGAACAAAGACAGATGAAAATAGAGAAATGAAAGACCAATAGAAGTGGCCCGCCCATCCCCCTCCCTCCCCACCCCCTCACCCCCTCAAAAAAAGATTAAAAAAAAAAAAAGACCCCGTGTAGCCATGAATAAATAAAACTATATAAATTTTATAAAACTATAAATGTAAACCCAAAATTATAGAAATATAAAAACAGAATTATAGACCCATAAACATAGAAATACAAAAGCTTTATACATCAATAAAATTTTTAAAACAATAAAGGTAAGGGAAATCCAGCCCCAGGAGATGAGGCGTCACTCTGCTCCAGTGACCACAGGACCGTCAGCCAGAAGCAGGCCCAGCCTTGATCAGTGAAGGAGCCACACGCGGGACCCAGTGGGAGGTGATTTCAGCTCCACTCTGGGAAGCAGGAGCCTCACCCTCACAAGGGCCGAGACCTCGGGGCCCACCGGGCTCGGTGACTCTGGAGGCCTGGCCATCAGACGCCCGGCAGCGTGGCTGGCATCCTGAAGCCCTCTCCGGTCACCTAGGTCTGACTCTCACACCTTCCCCTCCTGCTGGCTCGCTCACGTCCCAAGTCACTCACCAGGGTCAGTTCTCTGCTGGGCCGGGGCAGCTGGTAGGTACCAGGGGGCAGCGGCACGAGGCTGTGGCTGGACAGGAGGTGGACTCCACTGCCAATGCATCTCTAATTGAGAGAGAAAAGAGAAAGATCCATTTAGACCAGAAGGTGATGAGGAAGGAAGTCGGCCACGCTGTAATAACCAGGGGTTGCCTGAGACTCATTTGACCATTTCTGTCACAAGCCGGCTACATGCTCGATGCTCAACACTCAACAATCTCAAATTCTGAGAAGTCAGTGGCATCTGGTGAAAGAGCACACGCTGGCTGTGTACCTGCGTGGCCCACACATACCCTCCCACCTCTGACCCCGGGGGGAGCCCAGTGGATCCCAGGAAATGCCAGCCTACGGAGGAAGAAGGCTAAACACGCCAGTCTGATTTAAGGGCTTAGTCTGAAAATGGGCATGCTGAGCCTGGAGGCTGGCGGCCACCTGTCTTCTCTCACCAGCCCACTCCACTTCTGCTGGCCTTGGAAGGACCAGAGCCAGGCTTTCAGAGGTAAACACTGATAACTACTGTCCCAGGCACGACCCTGCGATAAACCTACCATGTCCTGGTCCAGGACTGGGCTGTGAGCAGAGCAACTTAGGAGAATCACTGGGCAGAGTGATGCTGCTAATCTCATGTGAAAGACATTTCTCTGACCAAAGGATGAATTTATGCTCCAGGAGGGACACTCCAAGCAGGTCGTGTTCAACGCTGCATCCTCGCACCCGGCATGGAGCCAGGGACACGGGCATCAGAGCCCTGAACGGTCCACTCTTTCGTTTCTGCCATCCCTGGGCCCCCCCTCTCCCTGTGCCACGGTTGGTCTGCAGGAACTCTAAACAACATACAAACTGACCCAGACGCTACAGCCTCCTATACCTACTCATGAGTACTCCTGGGAGTTGTTCCAACATTTAGTTATTTTGTTGTTTTCTTCATCTAAATGCCTACAGCCACTGATCCTGGAGCCACCGATGTCTTGGCAGCAGTCTGAAATGGGAGTGAATGGCTGTCTATCTGGGCAGGAAAATCCCACCGAAGCTGGAAGGAGGTTCCTCTTCTGCCTTGTGCCAGAACCCACACACCCATACAGGCACCCTCCAAAACCTGACTCAAAAGACAATCCGCCCAGAAGCAAAGCCCCGCCCTGAGTCAGAAACACCTTGCTTCTCCTGACACTGACATTCCTGTGAGATATTTCCCTTCCTGACCTGAGTTTTGGACCTAGGCAGCCACCTCACTACCTCTAAGACTTTAGGCCGCTTGCTTCACACTTAGGAGTTCTTAGTGTCCTAACTTGTGAGATAGCACAAACAGAAACAACCTGAGCGCCGCTTTCCACGCCTTGAGCCCAGATTCTCAGACAGGGTGACACCTGCCTCCCGCACTGTCAGAGGGATTAGGGGAAATGCTCCCGCTTGGGGACCCAGCACATAAAGCCGTCACGGCTTTATGCCTTTTCCTCGCCACTTTTTCTCCACTGAGCCTCACGGTCACACTCACTCCCCGGGACACGTGGGGTCAGCCAGGAAGTGAGGGGCGATCCGCTCCCCACCGGGCTCCGCGCCCTGCCGCCCCCGGCCCGGCACGCTCGGCCCCCCGCCACAAACCCCGCCCTCAGGCCCTGCTCCCGGCCCCGCGCTACGGGGCCCCCGCCCCGGCCTCGGCTGACCCAGCGACCCAACCCCGAGTCTCTCGCGGAGCCCAGGGAAGGGCCAAGGGGTCCAAGGCCTGGGAAGAACGAGGTCCTGGAGGTCACGGGTCCGCAGCTCCCCAGTCCCGCCCTCCCGGCCCTGCAGAGCTGCTCACCCGCGGGCAGCGGCACCAGCCTCCGCGCAACGCCGCCGCCGCCATGCTGGAGGATCCCGTGTGACCTTCTTGCGGCGCAACCCGATAGCGTCACGCGCCGCGTCAGCCTGGGGTGGCCAGGGCCTGGGAAAAGCAAGGCCTGGGGGTGCGGTTTGTGAAAGGCGAGGCATATCATTGGACAAGGCTCCCAAGGAAGGCGGGGCCGTGGCTCTAGGGGCGTGGCCCCAGGGGGATTCCTAGAGAGCTAGGCCTCTGATAGGGCAGAATTTCAGGAGAGCGGGGCCTGTGACTGGATGCAATCTGCGGGGCGGGTACCCCTGTGTGGCAGAGACCTATGATTGGGTAAGAGAGCAAAGGGGCGGAGCCATAGAGTGTGACTTCTGTCCTGAGCGCAGGTTCTCCTACAGATGACCCAGTGTTCCGGTGGCCAGAAGAGTCTGGTGGACAGAGCGACCCACCGTAAGAATCGATTCAATTGAGTTCTGACGGATTGACCGATGGACCTGCGCTATAGCCATTGACTCTCTCACTGACAATAGCTGACGAGCTCAAGAGTCTTCTCCAGCACCACAGTTGGAAACCATTAGTTCTTTGGTGCTCAGCCTTCATTATGGTCCAACGCTCACATCCATACATGACTGTTGGAAAAACCATAGCTTTGACTATATGGACCTTTGTTGGCAAAGTGATGTCTCTGCCTTTTTTTTAATTTTTATTTTTATTGGGGTATTTGTTTTACAATGTCGCATTAGCTTCAGGTGTACAGCGATGTTGTTATTCGTTTTTACAGTTTTCTTGTTTTCAGGTATACATAATCCCCAAACAGTCATAGGTATATCCCTGACCCCTCTCCCCTGAGCCCTCCCTCCCTTTTCCACCTTCCCATCCCCCCAGGTTGATGCTTAGTTCCCATGTAGGTTCCCTTAGTCTTACAGCTTAATCACAGTGATAATCTCTATTACAAAGTCTCTGCTTTTTAATATGCTGTCTAGGTTTGTCATAGCTTTCCTTCCAAAGAGCAAGCGTCTTTTAATGGCATGGTTTCAGTCACCGTCTGCAGTGATCTTGGAGCCCAAGAAAATAAAGTCTGTCCCTGTTCCTGCTTTTATTTATTTGGCTGAGCCAGGTCTTAGTTGTGGCATGTGGGATCAAACCTGGGCTTCCTGCATTGGGAGTATGCAGTCTTAGCCACTGAACCACCAGGGAAGTCCCCACCCGTTCTGTCTGTAACACACCACATGAGTAGCCTGATACTGGCCACAGTGAGAGTGTTTGCTATTTAGGAATTGACCAGTGCTACAGATTAAGAGCTTTCTGGTTCTGTTTGGAGGGCCAGTTATTAAATCTTTAATGGGAACATAGAGGAGAAGAGAGACGTCTCCGAGGAATCTTTGCTGTGCTTAGAAAGTGAAATGTTGACAGCTGGAGGTACAGATGGGGTAGAATGAGGTTGGTTTGTGTCTTTCCCCCACCTTTTCATTTTGAAAATGTTCCAGGTTACAAGAATGTGGCAAGAATAGTATAATGAACACTCATACACCCTTCACCTAGATTTGCTTTGCCACACATACTTTAGCATTCTCTGTGTATAGCAAGGGCTTATAAAGAATCTACCTGCCAATGGTAAAGAATCCACCTGCCACCGCAGGAGATGTAAGAGACATGGGTTTGATCCCTGGGTCAGGAAGATCTCCTGGAGGAGGAAATGGAAAACCACTCCAGTATTCTTGCCTGGAGAGTCCCAAGGGTGGAGGAGCCTGGCGGGTTACAGTCCAGCAGGTTGAAAAGAGTTACACACGACTGAGGTGACTTAGCATGCACACACGCATGTATAGGCAAATGAACATATATATGCAAATATATATATATATATATATATATAGAGAGAGAGAGAGAGAGCGCCAAACTCAAGTTCATGTGCTTGAGGAACAGTGAGACAAAACAAAGTGAAACGTCAGACTTTGGAGCAGAGAAAGGTTAATCCATTGACAAGGCATCAGGCTGGAATATGGGAGACCTAGACTCATCTCAAATCCCATCTTGCTGACTGGCTAGGACACAAGGTTTTTGTTTCTGATTTCACTGCAGTATGGGGGTTTCCCAGGTGGCACTAGTGGTAAAGAATCTGCCTGCCACTGAAGGAGTTATAAGAGATGTAGGGTTGATCCCTGGATGGGGAAGATGCCCTGGAGGAGGAAATGGCACCCCATTCCAATATGCTTGCCTGGAAAATCCTATGGAGAGAGGAGCCTGGAGGGTCATAGTTCATGGGGTCGCAAAGAGTCAGACATGACTGAGGATGTAAGCGCTGATAGTTAATTTACAATATTGTGTTAGTTTCAACTGTACAGTTAAGGGATTCAGTTATATATATACATATATACATATACATAGTATGTATAATTATTTTCAGAGAACTTTTTCATTATAGTTTTGTTGTGTGTTTTTTTTAACTTTTAAAATTTATTTTTAGCTAGTCTGGGTTTTCACTGCTGCAGGCTCTTCTCTAGTTGCAGGGAGTGAGGGCTCCTCTCTAGTTGAGGGGAGCAGGCTTCTTGCTGTGGTGACTTCTCTTGTTGTGGAACTCGGGCTCTAGGGCTCACAAGCTTCAGTAGTTATGGCCCATGGGCTCCATAGTTGTGGCTCTGAGGCTCTAGAGCCCAGGCTCCATAGTTGTGGCTCACGGGCTTCGTTGCTCCACAGCAGGTGGGATCTTCCTGGACCAGGGATCGAACCCATGGCTCCTGCATTGGCAGGTGAACTCTACCACGGAGCTACCAGAGAAGCCCTCCACTATAGTTTTTTACGACATTGACTATAGTTTCCTGTGGTATACAGTAGGTCCTGATTATGTATCTATTTTATATCTCTGCTAAGAGGCTCAGTCATGTCTGACTCTTTGTGACCCCATGAACTTTAGCCCACCAGGCTTCTCTGTTCATGGGACTTTTCCAGACAACAATATTGGAATGGGGTGCCATTTTCTCCTCCAGGGGATCTTTCCCATCCAGGAATCGAACCTACATCTCTTACAACTCTGGCATTCACAGGTGGATTCTTTACACCTAGCGCCACCTGAGAAGCCGTTTTCTCTATTGGGGTGTGTATTTGTTAATTCAATACTCCCAATTTATGTTCCCTGCCCTCTTTGGTAAGCATAAATTTGTTTTCTATTATCTGTTCCAGTTTTATAAATAAGTTCATTTGTCCTTTTTTTTTAGATTACACACATGATATCATATAGTCTTTGTCTTTTTCTTTCTTACTTCACTTAATCAGCTGTTTTTGAGGTTCACCCATATTGCTGCAAATGACATTCTTCCATTGCCTGGATGGGGAAGATGCCCTGAGGAGGAAATGGCACCCCATTCCAATATGCTTGCCTGGAAAATCCTATGGAGAGAGGAGCCTGGAGGGTCATAGTTCATGGGGTCGCAAAGAGTCAGACATGACTGAGGATGTAAGCGCTGATAGTTAATTTACAATATTGTGTTAGTTTCAAGTGTACAGTTAAGGGATTCAGTTATATATATACATACATACATATACATAGTATGTATAATTATTTTCAGAGAACTTTTTCATTATAGTTTTGTTGTGTGTTTTTTTTAATTTTTAAAATTTATTTTTAGCTACTCTGGGTTTTCACTGCTGCAGGCTCTTCTCTAGTTGCAGGGAGTGAGGGCTCCTCTCTAGTTGAGGGGAGCAGGCTTCTTGCTGTGGTGACTTCTCTTGTTGTGGAACTCGGGCTCTAGGGCTCACAAGCTTCAGTAGTTATGGCCCATGGGCTCCATAGTTGTGGCTCTGAGGCTCTAGAGCCCAGGCTCCATAGTTGTGGCTCACGGGCTTCGTTGCTCCACAGCAGGTGGGATCTTCCTGGACCAGGGATCGAACCCATGGCTCCTGCATTGGCAGGTGAACTCTTTACCACGGAGCTACCAGAGAAGCCCTCCACTATAGTTTTTTACGACATTGACTATAGTTTCCTGTGGTATACAGTAGGTCCTGATTATGTATCTATTTTATATCTCTGCTAAGAGGCTCAGTCATGTCTGACTCTTTGTGACCCCATGAACTTTAGCCCACCAGGCTTCTCTGTTCATGGGACTTTTCCAGACAACAATATTGGAATGGGGTGCCATTTTCTCCTCCAGGGGATCTTTCCCATCCAGGAATCGAACCTACATCTCTTACAACTCTGGCATTCACAGGTGGATTCTTTACACCTAGCGCCACCTGAGAAGCCGTTTTCTCTATTGGGGTGTGTATTTGTTAATTCAATACTCCCAATTTATGTTCCCTGCCCTCTTTGGTAAGCATAAATTTGTTTTCTATTATCTGTTCCAGTTTTATAAATAAGTTCATTTGTCCTTTTTTTTAGATTACACACATGATATCATATAGTCTTTGTCTTTTTCTTTCTTACTTCACTTAATCAGCTGTTTTTGAGGTTCACCCATATTGCTGCAAATGACATTCTTCCATTCTTTTAATGACTGAGTAATAGTCCATTACTTATTGTACGTATTATTATATATAGCACATCTCTTTTACCCATTCATCCATTGATGGGAACTTGGGCTGCTTCCATGTCTTGACTTATTGTAAACAGTGCTGCTCTGAACATTGGGGTGTGTGTGTCTTTTCAAATTAGAGCTTCTGTCATTTTTTGAATATATGCCCAGGAGAGGAATTGCTGGATCATATGGCACCTCTATTCTTAGTCCTCTTAAAGTGACTCTATATTATATTCCATAGTGATTGCACCCATTTATACTCCTACCAATGTGTAGGAGGGTTCCCTTTGCTCCACACCCTCTCCAACACTTACTATTTGCAGACTTTCTAATGATGGCCCTTCTGACCAGTGTGAGGTGGTACCTCACTGTAGTCTTTTTTTGTGTTGGGGGAGCAGGTTGGGGAGGGAGGGGCGAGGGCGGGCCACTTCTATTGGTCTTTCATTTATCTGTTTTCATCCATCTTTGTTCCTTGGCCCGTGTGGGCCTCCCATCGCAGTGGCCTCTGTTGTCGCAGAGCACCAGCTCTGGGCACATGCGCTCCAGAGCTCCCGCTCAGTAATTGGACACACTGGTCCAGCCACTCCGTGGCACGTGGGATCTTCCCAGGCCAGGGATCGAACTGGCGCCCCTTGCACTGCAAGGCAGTGTCCTTACCCACTGGACCACCAGGGAAGTCCATCACTGTAGTCTTATTTTACATTTCTCCAGTAGCGATGTTGAGCATCTTTTCACGGGTCTATCTGCCCCTGTATGTCTTCTTTGGAGAAATGTCTATTTAAGTCTTCTGTGGCCAGAGCGCCAGGTTTACAAAGGCAGAAGAGGGCCATTACTTATTGTACATGTCATTATACAGCCCAGCTCCCTGGTAGACAGCAGTTTCAGGCTTGCCAGTACCATCTGGACACTCGGTGTGTCATCGGTGACTGTGATCCACATGTTCCTGCAGAGCCACCTAGAAAGTCACGCTCTGCTGTTGAAGCCGGTCAGTGGGCGGTGTTCTGCTGTAGCCGCCTCAGCTAAGACCGTCAGGTTTCCCAGATCAGTAGAGTAACCCTGGGCTGTCTGGAAACCTTCCAGATGCTGTCTGGGGTGGATGCATTATGGTGGGCTGGGTGAGGTCAATGGCGAAGCCAGAAGTGGGACAGGGACCGAGGCACTGGCGTGCCACCCTTGGGGGCAGCATCCAGAAAACCCATTATTGGTGGTGTGTACACGGCGTCCCCAGGAAGGGCAAGGTTTGGAGCTAAGATGACCCCAGAGACTATGCATCTTGTGCTCTGTAACAAGTTACCCAAAACGTTACGGCTTATCAAAGAAAAGAACGCTGGTTGCCAGGAACTGGGGGTCGATATGAAAGATACATGAATTCTAGAATTCCTGTGTACAGCCAGCTAGATGCTTCCAGTTAACAGTCTTGCACTGTGCACTTAAAACATTTCTCTTGGGCTTCCCTGGTGGTCCAGTGGGCAAGGACACCGCCGTGCAGTGCAAGGGGTGCCGGTTCAACCCCTGGCCTGGGAAGTGGGAAGATCCCATGTGCCACGGAGCGGCTGGACCGATGTGTCCAATTACCGAGCCGGAGCTCTGTAGCGCACGCGCCCAGAGCTGGTGCTCTGCAGCGAGAGGCCACTGCGATGAGAGGCCCAGACGGGCCAAAGAACAAAGATGGATGAAAATAGATAAATGAAAGACCAATAGAAGTGGCCCACCTGCCCCCTCCCTCCCCACCCCCCAAAATAAATAAATAAATATTTTTTAAAAATTTCTCTTTTTTGGGCCTCTTTTATTGTTTTATTTATTTATTTTCATCCATCTTTTATTCTTTGGCCTGTGTGGGCCTCCCATCGCAGTGGCCTCTCTCACTGCAGAGCACCGGCTCTGGGCACATCTGCTCCGGACTGCTGGCTCGTAACTGGACACACTGGTCCAGTCACTCCGCAGCACATGGGATCTTCCTGGGCCAGCGATCGAACCAGTGCTCCTTCCACAGCAAGGCGGACTCTTTACCCACTGGACCACCAGGGAAGCCCCTTAAAAATTTCTTAAGGGACCTCCCTAGTGATCCAGTGGCTAAGAAGCCGCCGCGCTATGCAGGGGACATGGGTTTGATCCCTGGTCCGGGAATGGAGATTCCACACCCAGCTTCTGCTCGCCCCGAGACCTCCACCATCTGTCTGCCTCCCGTCTGGCCTTCTTCCTGCTTCTGCTTCCCCCTCTACCCGGCCAACTTTCTCCTCCACCTCCTGTTCTCCTTCCCCGGGAATAATGACAGCAGTGGGCATGGTTCCATATAGTGCGCTCACGCCTCCCCTGGTCCAGATAGCGCGCGTGGCTCCAGGAAGCGGCATCTTATTTAGTGCCAGCCCACAGGCCTCCCAGGCGGCTGCTATCATTAGCCTTCTCCTACAGACGGGCACCCAGAGCTTGCAGGCGGGAAGGAAGATGCCCACAGCGATCACGTCAACGAAGAGAATCTAGCTGGCAAGGTAGGGCCGAGCCCCTGGCCTGGGCCACCCCAGTCAGACGGCCACGCCCAGGGTGGAAGCAAGGGTGTCATAAGGCGGGCTTTGAATCTTCCTTAGGGAGGCTGGCGTTATTCCCCTTTCTAGCGAGGAAGCAAAGGCCTCCAGAAGTTAATCAACTCAAGTGCTGGTATGGCAAAATCGAAGGCATTGGAAAGAAGCCATAAAGGGCAGTTAGGAACATCCCTTGTGGTCCAGCAGTAAGGCTCCAGGCTCCCAATGCATGGGGCCTGGGTTCGATCCCTGGTCAGAGAACTAGATTCCCACATCCCACAACTCAGAGTTTGCATGCTAAGTGCTGTAACTGAGACCCAGCACAGCCAAATA
Source organism: Tragulus kanchil (assembly GCA_022376925.1). NCBI lineage: Eukaryota > Metazoa > Chordata > Mammalia > Artiodactyla > Tragulidae > Tragulus > Tragulus kanchil. The sequence continues at coordinate 6,876,995 of JAIOJX010000029.1, forward strand.
AGTAAATAGATAAAAATGAATAAATACAGGGGCAGCTAGACGGAAAAGTACCGGCAGGGGAAGAAGCCAGATCTTGGAGATGTCAAGGGGAGCGGGAGATCTTGGCCGGAGAGGCCAGGTGGGGACCAGATCACAAGGGGTGCCTAAGTCAGGAGCACTGGAGAATTTTAAACAAGGCATGGCGGGGAGCCGCGGGAGCCATTGGATCAGCTTTGTGTTGTGGAAAGATCCCTCCACAGTGAGGAGGCCACTGTGGTTGCTAGCCGACTACAATGTCCAGAACAAGGGGACCAGCCAGTGGGCCGGGGACAGAAGTCAGCGGTCAAGATGGTCAGGACTCGGGGGCAGGGAATCCTGGCTTGTACGGCGCAGGGGCCCATCTCACCAGGCACGCCCTGCCGGCTGCAGGCGCGGCAGCGGTGGTGCAGGGCAAGGACTCCGCAGGGCCCTCCACAGGTGGGTGATCGCGAGGGGTTTCTAGGATCTCCAGGGGTCCTGAGGGACATCCCCCTCTCTCTGAAACCCCATCCCTCTTCTCACGACTATTTGTGCCGATCAGGTTCCACGTGGGGTGTGGGTGGAACAGTCAGACAGCAGGTGCAGAGCTTATAAGGCAGTCAGACCTTTCAAAGAGCCAAGCCTGGGGCTCCCCGGGGGGTCCAGTGGGGAAGCCGCCACGTTCCTGCTGCAGGCGGCATGGGATGCATTCCTGGGCGGGCAACGAAGATCCTGCAGGCCATGTGGCCCAAACCGACCAAACAAAAACACAACCCCCACCCCAAACCAACTACACTTCAGGGTAAACAAAAGAAAGAACCAGGCCTGACCTCTTAGCAGGGCTGACCTTCCTCTCAGGTGCCTTGCCCCCATCATACCTTGGGGGTCCTTGGAAGTGTTTTGCTTTAAGATAAAAAGGAAAGCTCGGGTGTGGGAGGGAACAAAGCGAACAAAGCAGCGCGGGCAGCGCTGAGGCTTCTTCCTCCTCGCCAAAAAGACCAAGTGACGAAGAGCAAGTGTGCCCAGGGGACCTGGGGGCCCCGCACCCCCAGCAGCAAGGACTGCGGCGTGGGTTTCCGCGAGGGCACCTGTGGGGCCCAGACGCAGCACATCCACGAGGTCTACGGAGTCAGCTCCCTGACCAGGGATCCCACCTGCACCCCCTGCATCGGAAGGCAAAGAAAGTCGTAGCCACTGGACCGCCAGGAAAGTCCTGCTATCTTGAAATTCTTTTTTTTTAATATGTTTTTTCGATCTTTTTTTCCCCCATCATGCCCCTTTTATTTATTTTCATCCATCTTTTAATTCTTTGGCCTATGTGGGCCTCCCATCACAGTGGCCTCTCTCACTGCAAAGCACCGGCTCTGGGCACACGCGCTCCAGAGCCTGGCTCGTCATTGGATGCACTGGTCCAGCTGCTCCGCAGCACGTGGGATCTTCCCGGGCCAGGGATCGAACCGGTGCCCCCTTCACCACAAGGTGGACTCTTCACCCACTGGGCCACCACTGCCTGGACTCTTTCATCTTTGGCTGAAACTCTGACCCCACTAAACACTGACTCCCCCTCCCCTCCCCAGCCCCGGCTCCCACCATCCTACTTTGGTCTCCATGAATTTGACTTCGCTAGGGACCTCACGAAGATGGAATCTTACTGTATTTGTCCTTTCATGACGGGTTTACTTCACTTACCATAATGTCCTCATGGCTCATCCGTGTTGTAACATGTCAGGATTTCCTTCCTTGTCAAAGAAGAATAGTCCATTTTACAGAGACACTACACTTTGTGTCTGAATTCTAAACAATTTTTGCAGAAGGGGCCCTGCAGTTTCCAGCTGCAGTGGGCTCCCTCAACCGGCCCCTGCAGGCCATGTGGCCCAAACCGACCAAACAAAAACACAACCCCCACCCCAAACCAACTACACTTCAGGGTAAACAAAAGAAAGAACCAGGCCTGACCTCTTAGCAGGGCTGACCTTCCTCTCAGGTGCCTTGCCCCCATCATACCTTGGGGGTCCTTGGAAGTGTTTTGCTTTAAGATAAAAAGGAAAGCTCGGGTGTGGGAGGGAACAAAGCGAACAAAGCAGCGCGGGCAGCGCTGAGGCTTCTTCCTCCTCGCCAAAAGACCAAGTGACGAAGAGCAAGTGTGCCCAGGGGACCTGGGGGCCCCGCACCCCCAGCAGCAAGGACTGCGGCGTGGGTTTCCGAGGGCACCTGTGGGGCCCAGACGCAGCACATCCACGAGGTCTACGGAGTCAGCTCCCTGACCAGGGATCCCACCTGCACCCCCTGCATCGGAAGGCAAAGAAAGTCGTAGCCACTGGACCGCCAGGAAAGTCCTGCTATCTTGAAATTCTTTTTTTTTAATATGTTTTTTCGATCTTTTTTTCCCCCATCATGCCCCTTTTATTTATTTTCATCCATCTTTTAATTCTTTGGCCTATGTGGGCCTCCCATCACAGTGGCCTCTCTCACTGCAAAGCACCGGCTCTGGGCACACGCGCTCCAGAGCCTGGCTCGTCATTGGATGCACTGGTCCAGCTGCTCCGCAGCACGTGGGATCTTCCCGGGCCAGGGATCGAACCGGTGCCCCCTTCACCACAAGGTGGACTCTTCACCCACTGGGCCACCACTGCCTGGACTCTTTCATCTTTGGCTGAAACTCTGACCCCACTAAACACTGACTCCCCCTCCCCTCCCCAGCCCCGGCTCCCACCATCCTACTTTGGTCTCCATGAATTTGACTTCGCTAGGGACCTCACGAAGATGGAATCTTACTGTATTTGTCCTTTCATGACGGGTTTACTTCACTTACCATAATGTCCTCATGGCTCATCCGTGTTGTAACATGTCAGGATTTCCTTCCTTGTCAAAGAAGAATAGTCCATTTTACAGAGACACTACACTTTGTGTCTGAATTCTAAACAATTTTTGCAGAAGGGGCCCTGCAGTTTCCAGCTGCAGTGGGCTCCCCAAATGACACAGCTCCTCCTCCTGTCCCTGCCACACTGAATTCAGCAGGAGAAGCCCTTCCGGCACACTCAGTCCGCTTCTCCCTGGAAGTCCCAGAAATGAACTCAGAAGGGGGCAGATGACTAAGGCCACCTCCCCTGTCCCCCACTACTTTGGAGAACTCAGAAGAGACCCAGCGACACTTTTTCAAACTTTAATATTTATTTGGCCCTGCAGGTCTTAGTTTTGGCATTCAGCGTCTTCACCGAGGCGTGCTGACTCTTAGTTTTGACCTGTGGGATCTCGTTTTCTGACCTGCGATGGAACCTGAGCCCCCTGCCTTGGGACCTCCGAGCCTTAGGCGCTGGATCACCAACGTCCCACACCTCTTTTTCAGGAGTCCCTTTAGTCCTTCGCTGCTTATTGTCACCTTGAAAGGCTGCACTGTGGTCTGCGCGCTCCTCAGCCCTGGGCTCCTTGGTCAGAGCTCAGACACCACCAGCAGAGCCCCAAGAAAACCCTTTCGTGGCACTGCCCCTTACGGCCCCGCCCACGAGGTGGGGCTGATGCTGAGCAGCTGGTGGAAGGGGCGAGGCCCCTCCCGCTGGGGCCAGGCCTGGCACTTGAGAAACAGGGGCAGCCGGCCCCTTCCATGCGGTGTGGCCTCGATAGTGCTGAAGCCTCCACCGCTTTGACTGGGAGCCTTGAGGTGACCTGCCTGCTGCCCTGTCCTGGGGAAGTGCCGGCCTTCAGGGTCTGCCCTGAGGCTTTCGTGCACACAGGCACGGCTCGCAGAGGGGCCCTGGTGTGAGTCTTTCGGTCGCCACGCCTGCTGTGTCAGGTCAGACATCCCTACCCGTGGCCCCTGCTCACTTTCCTGTTTCCCTGGGATGTGGTGGTTTGATCTTAGTTCCCTGAGCAGGGATTGAACCTCTGCCCTCTGCATTGAAAGCATGGAGTCTTAACCACTGGACCACCAGGGAAGTCTAGGGGCGTTTACTGACATGGACGAAAGAGAAAGCTCACACGCATTTGTGGGTCAGAGCTGGCTTTGGTTTTGGAGCCCCTGGGCCCCGGTCTCTCCCAAGGGGCCTGGTGGCGCTCCAGCCCTGCCCAGACTTTCTGTGGACTTGCTCTGCCCTGTCCCTCGGCACTCCCTGGTGTGGGTCGGGTGCCTTTGCCATGAGGCTTCACTTGAAAGAAGAAGGTGTTCATGCCTGGACTACGAAACTGGCTCCCCTGACCTGTGCCCACCCCCACTTCCTGTCCTGGGTCCCTTCAGCTGGAAAGGGCCCGCCAGTGGCCTGCCTTGAGCCCTGGTCCTGCTCCCTGACACCCATCCAGTGGCTTTCTGAGCTGTAGTTTCTGCCAGGATCCAACCAAATTCTTCAATTTTCAAAAAAATTTTTGGGGCTGTGGGATCTTAGTTCCCTGACTGAGATGGAACCCACGCCCCCTGCATTATAAATGCAGTCTTAATCACTGGGCTGCCAGGCATGTTCCCAGATCCTTCAACTTTAAGAAAACCAATTGGACAGAAGGTGGTCCTTGGAACAAAGGGGAAGGTGGATTTGGAGATTCCGCAGTCTACAGGAAGCCCAAAGACAGCCAGAGAGCTCGTGAACAGAGAGGGTGAGAGGCCGTGGGCCTGGACCCCTGCTGACACAGGACCACCCCCCCCGCCGACCACCACGTTCAGAGGGCCCCCCTGTGCTCAGTTTAATGCTTTGCAGTCACCGACTTGAAACTCTTGGTACCTTCTGAACCAGAGGCCCTGCAAACTCTGTCCTCAGTTTGGTGAGGTCAGGAGAAGCCCTCAGATTCTGAGAGGCCCCTGTTCCCGGAGGTCCAGGTAGCAGGGTGCTGGCTGTGTGCCCCGATGCAGGGCTCAAGAGGAATTCCTCCCTCATCTGCTCTGGGGTGACTTAAAGACCCCTGGGAGAGCGGGTATTGGGTTGGGGCCCCCGGGCACCTGCACCCCTCCCCACCCTTGTGCAGTCACATGGCAGAATGCCCTGCCTTCGGGAGGCACCGTGTGCCCCTACACCCCCAACTTCCCATCCCGGCTGAACCCCAAGACAGTTCAGCACAGCTGTGACAGGCTGTCCACACACAGGGTGCTCTGCACCAGCCTGGTGGGGAACAAAGTCGCCAGCGCTGGACAGTGCACACCTTCCTCACGGTTATGTGAAGGACGCGAACAGCTGTCCGGGCCATCGCCTCCTCCCATCTCCCCGAGCCCCATGCCCCAGCGCTCGGCACCGCCCACACACGGGACGGGGGTCTTTGGTCTGCTCTTTCGGAGTCCTGGGTGGGCAGAGCCAGGGGTTACCTGGGGAGCCGTGCTCCCGGGTCAGCCTGTGTTCCACTATGGGACTTGTGTGTGGCTTCCCAGAGCCCAGGGCTCGCAGCTGCATGCCGCCGCCACCTGTCCTGCGCTGAGTGGGCTCCAGCTGGCGGCAGAGGGTAAAGGGCCGGGGGCGCTGCCCCCACTGCCCCCCACCCCACAGTGAAAAACACTCTCACAGCACAGCTCGGTCCTTCCTCACACTAAAAAGAGACCACGGTTCTCTGGGACAACACGGATGTTTATGGTATTCTCTCTTCTCTTCTGGAATTCCTTTCCAAATGTGCTAGGCAAGCACAGAGCTGAGACAGACAAGAGACGCACAGACAACGGGATGCGGGCATTCGGCCCTCAGAGCCGAACCTTGAATGGGACGGTGGAGACAGCCCTGCCCCCAGCCCCGGGCAGAAGCCCCCCACCTTGCGCTCGGTCCGTCTCTCAGCTCTGAGCTCTGGGGCGGGGGATGCTGGAGGCTGTCCTGGGCACCAGGCCTGGAGCTGGGACAGAAAGGCTGTTACAGACACCCCACTTACGGCACCTCTGCAGCTGCTCGGGGTGGGTCCCGGAGCTGCTGAAGCAGAATCTGCCTTTTTGGTGTCCCTTTGGCGGCACCGTGAGGTACACGGGATCTCAGTTTTCTGGCCAGGGACCGAACCTGTGGCCCCTGCCGTGGGCGTGCAGCGTCCTAACCACTGGCCATCTGCGTCAAGGCAGTCCTCGGATCTGCTTCTGAGTAAGACCCCTGGGGAGGGGTGCGCATGGAGGGTGCACGCTCCTCCTCCTCCCTCTCGGGGCACCCTGGAGCCCCCTCCAGCTGGAGCCCCACCCCCTTCCCCAGGAGGTCTGGCCCACCCTCCACCGTGGAGGGACATGGGCTGGCTATTTCCAGGGAGCTCCATGCACAACCACAGGACACACACGCACACACAGCCACACACGAAAGGAAACAGGGTGCCGGGAAGAGGCCCCATCCGTGCTGCTGGAGAGGCACAGGAGGCAGGGCTGCAGCTGAGCCCACAGCCCCAGGGTGGCTGCTCTCTGCCGACCCAGCCTTGCTGCCTGCGTGCACAGTGGCCATGGTGGGTGCGGGACCTAGCTGACCTGTTTCCCCTCCCACGAGGCGCCTACAGGGCAGGTGTTGTGGACCCCATTTCACAGCAGGGTACGCTGAGGCTGGGGAAGAGGCAGGGGCTTGCCCACCACAGAGGGGGCGGAGTCAGGACGCGACCCTGAGCCCTCCGTGCTCCCTCCTGCCTCTCGGGACGTCAGAACTCACCGGCCCGGGCCTCCACCGGAAGGGGTCAGCGTCAGAAGGCATTCAGAGCAGCCAGGGGGCAGAGCCAGGCGACACTCAGGGACAAGACGGGGCTCAGGGACCCTTCTGGGGGTGCGGGAGGGTGGCAGCCGGGCAGAGGGAGGTGCAAGGCTGGGCACAGGACCTGTCCCAGCCCTGTCCCCCGGGCTGGCCTGTCCCGAGGGCTCCCTGCCTCCCTGCAGGGGTGGGGGTGAAGGCCAGGGCGAGGCACAGAGCCCGGCCAGGGGCGGCCCCGTCTGACCTGGGAAGGAGCGAGTCCCGGCGGCGCCGCCCTCGGCGACGGCTGCTAGGAGGCACACAGCGTCACAGCGTCACCCCTACACCACCACGTCTCCACGTTCCCACTTCATTTATTACCAAAATGTCACAGAATTCCAGTCAGTTAACATACAGCGATTAACACAAGCCTGATACCTGGGCAAGAGCTACGCTCGGACATTCGCGTCACTGGGAGTCGTGAGCGCCCACGCCGTGGATCTCCGTCCTCCCAAGACACACTCTGCGAGCTTTGGAAACTGAATTAAAATGTCTACACGGCTATGAACAATTGTTTAATAAAACTTTTTCATGTTTCCATTACATGTAAATATATCAATTTGGCATCTCTATAAAAACTCTGAAAATGGTGCAAAAGTTTCATTCTCTTTGAGAAAGCCATTGACAAAAAATATTCACACTTCACTAAAATTTTGAAAAATGGTCTTCTTTCAAAGCTTCTTTATTAATCTGAAGTCTTCTGGATTATCAAAATCTAGGTTTGCTTTTTTCCTCCTAAAACACTAAAGAACATTTATTCACAAGGATAAAAAGGCAAACTGGGGGGATGGAAAACTGAGGACCTTTTTGTTTTTTTGTTTTCCTGAAAATCAAAAAGCAAATAAGAAATAAAGAAAAAAAAAAAAGAAAAAAAAAGAGCTAGTTACATAAGCAATCTCCAAAGAACACAATGGGATTCATTTTATTGTTGGCTTTTGGACAGCAGTGTCATACTTTATTGAAAACAAACCCATGTAAAAACAAAGTTAAAATGAAAAATGGTACCTGAAAAATAAATTACTTCATATAAAACAAACCAATAACTTAAAACACACCAATATACAAAAGGTCTACCCACCTACTGTACAACAAGGGAACCACTTGGGAAAGTGCCCCCCTCCAACCCCCCAGAGCAAGTCTCTAAACGGAACAACACATGGGAAAGACGTGGCCCCGACCCCAGACAAGCCTTGTCTCCTGGCGGAAGTGAAACACAGTCCTCCCGGTCACGGGGGACCACCAGTCAGCCTGACTTCGGTCTTCGCGGGGACTTACGAGGAGCTCGCTGTCTGTTTTAATGACCAAGCAGAAAACTGAAGTTGGTCACCAAAAGGTCGTGGAAAAATACAATTGTTAAGAAGTCACAGGGCGCTATCAAAAGGCATGGAAACACGAACCCTGCCGGGGCTCCTACCGCCGTTGTAAGAAAGCAAGAAAGCAGTAGTCTTGCTGCCCTTCGGCGGAGGGTGCGCGGGACTCCAGGTGGGGCCAGGCCTGGGAGTCAGCAGGTGTTTCCTGCAGAGTTGCCTCCAGTCCCAGAAGGGTCCATGGGTCCTGGGAAGACGGGAGGGATCTCAGATGGAGACGGGATGGGGCAAGGGGAGCGAGAGGGGAGGCCCTTGGCGGCTTGGTCTCATTCTCTGCGATCCAGCCGAAGACGGCTGTGGAAAGCACGGAGAACAAGGGTCAGGCTGAGGCGGATGTGAAATGATACAGCTGGGAGATGCGAACTCTGATTTTCAAGAACAAGGGCAGACTGGAGTCAGACCTCGGCCCTCGTCTGGAGGCCCACCGGAATTAATTATTGCCAGTGACTGTCTTGGGCTCCCCATGTCTGTCTGACCCAGCGGGGCTTCCCCTCTGCAGCGGCCAGCTCCCTACAGCAGCGGGGTTCAGAGCCTGGATGGCGGGTCTCCGGCACTAACTCCAAGCGCAGGCTCTCGGAGGTTAAGGCAGCTGCCCTTGGCGAGGGAAGAGGCTCATCTTGGGGGAACAGGGAAGGTGCCGCCAGCTAAGAAAGCCCAGCCTTTGGCTATTCTGGCAAGAGAAGGGGGTGGCAGGCAGGCAGGCGGCGGGCGTCACGGTCACAGGATGTGCGACCAGAGGCACAGCTAGTGCAGAAAACCACAGCTGGGCATGTCCAAAAGCTAGAGAGAGGCAGAGCCGAGGGGGCGAAGACTGGAAAAGTCGACTGGAACCAGGCGCACGGATGTGCAGCTGCCGAGCAGTGAGGAGGGCTGGTCACACAGGCCAAGAGAGAATCAATCAAGGTGTCTTTGGTATTCATGTACCAAACCAAAGTTTCAAAAAATTTTAACATCGTCTACTCTCAATTCTTTGTCATCAACATTCTTAAATAAAACAAGAGCACTCATTACACGAAATACAAATATGACTGATCTATGCAAAAAAAAAAAATCTTAAAAGACACGGTTTCTTTCAGATTGTGACTTAAGAACAAAAAAAGCTGGGGGAGGTCTTCCTTTTGCAAACGAACCTAGAGAAGATGTACTGAACTTTCTGAACACGGGGCCAGCATCTGGCACTTCCGTGGGAGCAACGATTACTTTTTGGAAGTAGGATGGGTGAAAGGCGGTACAGTACTCTGGCACACTTGCAAATTAACACTCCCAAAGAAACACACGAGGGCTCCAGCCCGAAGGCCGTTCGGAGTGGGGACCACCCGACCAGACGTTTACTGAGAAACTTTAGGCGACTCTCAGAGTCTGCACGTGCTTCGCGTTTCCGTCTCGTGTGTGCCAGCAGCGGGATGACCCCCGCGGTCCCAATGAAACCGAGGGGACGCGGCGACGGGCCGCCACGCTGGAGCCCGTCACCCCGCAGTGTGGCCTCCGACAGAACGCTCGTGGGAGACGGCACTCCAGCACGGGCTGGCGCCGAGGTGGGTCAGCGAGGAGACCTAAGCGTTGCTCTGACCTCACCGGCTCTGAGAGACACTGGCCCGGGCTAGTGCAGCCTGCCCGGTCTGCTTTTCTAGGCGAGCATCCCGGGCCCGGGGTGTGGAGCGCTCTGGGGCATACCCAGCAGGGACCCTCTATGTGTTGAATCCGGGCAAAAGGCCTTGGATCCAGGAGGAGGCACGAAAACTGGCTGGGACTTAGAATCTGGAAGATTCTGTGGGAGGGAGAAGGCCCTCCGTGGCACGTGGCCAACGTGAGACAAGGCCTCCAGGTGTGAAGGCGGCCCTTTGCGGGGAACGAAGAGGGCAGCGCGGGGAGCTGGGGGGGTGCTGGGCAAGTGGCTGGCAGCCCCTTGGGGAAGCCTGCGGGAGGGGACAGACAGGCAGCCTCAAACATTGGGGGGTTTCTCAGAACAACTGACCCGCTGTGCAGAAGGCTGTGCCTACTGCCCAATGGCTTCCGCTTAAATAAATAGACAGATAGATAACGCCACATTTCCATGATACCGATGAACTAAACAGCCTACCGTTAACATGTTTTACCCTCGTGTCAAGGTTAAAAACTACTGGGACTAAGTTAGCATGGTTTCGATTCTCTCGTACACCGGTAATCTATATTCAAAAAATCAGATTACGCTCCTGAGGGGTTGCCCCGAGACTGGCACCCTGCCTCCTTAGCTCTCAGACCCTCCCTGCCCGTGCCCCATTCGGAGAAAACACACCACCTGCAAGGGCAACATCACAGATCCACCAATGCTTTGTCTTGAGGCAAGTGTATCATTACCTAAGATTCTACAAATCCTCCCTGCACGCTGGGCTGTCTGTACCTAACCTAGCCAAAAAGAAAGAAAAGGTAAAATAAAAAACAAAACAAAACTCGAGCAAAACAAAATCAAATTTAATGGTCTTAAATGCAAAAGTAAAAACAAACAAAAAACACAAAAAAGCAAAAGAAAATTAACAGAACAACCCAAAACGTCAAGGCAGTCATGAAGAGAACTTGGAAGGTTAATCTTGAAAACTACAAATCAAAGAGTTTTAGTTGTTTTTTTTTTTTTTTTGTTAATAGATAACTGTCAGGAAGTAAGTACTTTTCTGGCGAGTGTTCATAGGAGAGCAAAGTTGCAAAACAAAACCTGACTACGATAGAAAAAAGCCTAGCGCTCACGAGAAGGGATGCGAGAAATACAATGCTCAAATGTTTCTGCGTCGTTAAAAACCAGAGCAGTCTGACGCGCCGGAGCCGCGGCCGTGCACCCGGAGCCTGGAGCGAGGACAGGGCCAACAGGATCCGACGTGGGGGGTGCCGGGTGGGCGTGCAGTGTGTGGACAGGAATTTGGGGTGTCAGAGGAGCGAGGCGTCTCGAGGCGGGCCTGCAGCTGAGATCTGACTCTGGAATACACGGGAGCGCCCCTGAAACTCTTTGGTCCGTTCCCATTGGTGCCTGGGCTTGGGAGACCCCCTCGAGTCCTCCGCAGGGCCTGGCCGGCCCTCCTTGCCGGCGGCCCCCGCGGCCGTGCCGGCCAGGGCCCCTCGTCCAAGGGAGCAGCAGGCAGCAATGGGACCTGCTTGGGGAAAGCAATTTCCTGTCACCTGAAGCAGAAATCGCTCAAAACGTGGAAGCGGTTGAGACCATCGCGCTCCCAGCATCTGAACACCTGGAGGGACGAGAACTAAAAGGTCGTTTCTGAGTGCTTGCTGGTTCTACCCAGTTTGTGGAGACAGCGAATGAAACGCGTGTGAGGCGGTCTCGGAAGTTAAAGCATGCTTGTTTCGCCACCATCCCGAGGGACTGGTTAGTCAATGCAGTCTACTTAGATTTCTGTTTAATATATATTTTAAAGGAAATAACTTAAGAAACTTAAAATTGGTCTAACATTGTGGGATTTCAAACATTTGAACATGTCGGCTGCATCCCAGAGTATAAAAACCTTTTCACTTCTCATTTAGACTAAGACAAACACTTGTGAAAATTGGCGCAAAATGAGTTGTACACTAACAAAAAAGGTTCAACTTCTTCACTCTTAATTATCTATTCCGTACAAAAAAAAAAAAAAAAATAGCGTAAGCGAGTTATTTGTGGGACTTGTTGGTTTTGAAGGAAACCTGTAAGATTTTGTCCCCCAGGCGGTAGCCGTTCAGACTGGCTATGGCCATGGCGGCTTCTTCATAGTTTGTCATGGTCACAAAGCCAAAGCCTTTGCACTTGTTGGTGTTGAAGTCGCGAATCACTTTCACATTGGTAACGGCGCCAAAGGGCCCGAACATCTGCCAGAGGATCCCCTCATCGGCATCCTGGCCCAGGTTGTAGATGAAGATGCACCAGCCCGAAGAAGCGTTGCCTGGGACATTGACGCCAGAGAGCCCACTCATGTGATCTACACCCATGGGGGAGAACCTAGCAAACAGAGAGCACAGCGTTCAGGTCAGGGTCAGGGTCAGGGCGGGCCAGCATGCCGACGTGCGGCCCGTGGGGGCGCTTGGGCGGGCACCCCCCGCCCCTTGGGCATGACTGGGGCCTGTCACTGAGTGGAGGTCAGCACGGTGCTGGAGGGAGGGCCTGGGCTCCCAGCTCCATCAGGGGGTGGGCTCAGAGGAGACTCTGGCTGGAGGGGGGGCTCAGCGCCTTAAGCCACTTCCCTCGGAGAGGGGGCCTACAGCGGCCTCTGGCCAGCCCCCTTCCACTGCCGGGGGAAGGGAGCCTGCTCAGTCACGACCACACCTCCCACGTTTAAAGGCTGGGCCCTCTTCACATCCTCCTGGGTGCTGGGACACCCCGGCTCCCTTCCTCATCCTCTCTGCCTGCTCGCCGCTGGGCAGTGTCTGCCCACAGCACACACCCGGGAAGCGCCACCGCGGACGGCCACAGCTCTGGACGACCTCCCACCATTGGCTCACGGCACCCAGGAAGGGCCAGGGCTGTGGGCTGCCAGTCCGAGCTTTACCAGAAGTGTGGGACCCCTCATTTAAAAGAAAAACAATTCTGGCCATGCCCCACAACAACACGTGGGACCAGGGATCGAACCCACAGAGCGTCTCAGGCACGGGCCCTCTGGGGAGTCTCTGGGGCTCCCTCTCTAAAGAAACACTTTCAGTCACATACAAACTAGCCTTCCACATGGCATGGCCACTGTAACAAGGATGAAGGGAGATAATGAAAGCGCTCCCGAAGTCACGTGACCCGCAAGATGTTTCACAAACTCTAAAGAACAGTCGGAGGACCGATGGAAGAACACCGGAGCTCGACAGACACAGCGCCTCTGAAGCCCCACAGTGCAAATGAGGACCGCCTGCCCCCAGATACCATCAGGCTCAAGCCGAGGGTCTGACCCGGGGGGGGGGCACCTTCGAGCGCCGCTGGGCAGATGCACTCCCTCGGCAGACACCAGGAGAGCAGCTGCGCCCCGGGCGCAGCGGCCCCCACGGACACAGCGGTGCCTGCAGGTGAAGGCTCAAAGGCACGCTGCGGGCCGGGACACTGACTTCGCAGGAATAAAGTTAAACAGCCTGCAGGGGACGTCTGAGTTGGTTAAAAGTGCTGGTTAGTGGTGAGACCGCAGGATCACCGAAACAGGGTGGGAAAGGGCCCCCGAGTGCCTGTGTGAGCTGCTTTTCAGTGAGATCTGGTAAGAGGTCTGATCTTTTCCTTTAACTTTGTAGGACGTGGACCCAAGTTAGCGGAGCCGTTAACTGTATCTTGATGTAGTTACTGAAACGAAACAAGTCCGAGACCAGACTAGACTACCCTATTGACAGTGCGGTTGGCATTACCCCTGGGCGTCTTCCACTGGCCAGAGCCTACCTCGTCTCAACTTCTGGGAACGGTCCTCCTCGTTCTTTCCTTATGGTACAGAGGAGCACCGACCCTTCTGGACTTGGGGACTCTTCCCGCCGTGGTAAGAACTGGCTGCAAACCCTCTCCTCTTCCGGGCCTCCCTCCCGCCCATCCTCCCATCTGTCCCTGGGGTCTCGGGCACCTTCCCGCCTCTCCTGTACTCTCAGCCCCCTCACTCTTCCCCTGCAGGCTCCCCAGTTTTCCAGAGTTCCGGGTAACTCCCTGCACTCGGCTGTCTGCACCCCCGTGTGATCAGCAGTGAGGCTGACCATGCTGACTTTCACTGGATCGAGCTCACTTCTGTCCAAAGACGCTTCCCCAGCTTTGCCTTTCAACTAGAAAAGCCAACCAAGGAGGGCCAGCTTTGGGACCCGAGCCGCTGAGAACTCTGACTATGGGACTGCAAAAGCAAGGCCCTGACGGGCACCAGCTGTGGAAACAGGCAGGGTGTTACCAATCGCCCGCTTAAAGCCTGGATGGGAAGGTCACCCAGAGAGATCCCCGACATGCCCCAGGGGAGCCCTCACGCCAGTTCTCAAGGTTTTGATGGACACAACACAGAACTGCCAGCAACACAGCCAACTTCAGAGTCCACGTCCGCGGCTCTGCTCGTCTCTGATCCCCTGTGGCCTGGCGACTACATCGTCTCCCACGGAAAGGCGCCGGCAGGTGGGAAAGCAGCTCGCCTCTAGGATGAGCTTGTAAACAGCAGGCACAGAACGTGTGGACACCAAACGACTCCACACGGCAGGTGGCTGAGAACGGTGTGCCCTCGGGGTGCCAATCAAGCATCTAAAGTCTGTTCACAGCCCTGGAGGGAGAGGGGCTCTCGAGTCAACTCAGGCTGCGCTCTGCCCCGGACGCGGGCTGCTCTTGCGTCCCATGGTCCCATCACGAGGAACCGCGGGCCACAGTGCCAGGCACTCCCTGAGAGCTGACGGGAGCAGCGCCCTGTTTTCACCTCCACTTGAAGGCGCACTGGGATGAAGACACACGGCTCCAGACACCTTCCTGACGTGGGGCCGGGGGGACGACGCGGAGACAGGATGTGCCCAGCCCAGCGTGCCCAGCAGTTCCCGCAGCCCGAGGTCGCCTGCCCAGCGGGCTGGGCGCCGCTGAAGGGCGTGTGCGGCCCCGGCGGGACCAGCGCGCCCTCCTGACCTACCTGAATCTCTGCGCCTGGTGATGCACGGGGCCTCCGAACCGGCGGGCTGGCGAGTGGTACAGCTGGGAGAGCAGCGCCACGTTTTTGTTCTGGTTGGGGTTGGCCGCGAACTTCACTGTAATGGGCTCGGAGGAACCTGGGGGTTTATGACCATTGAAACTGCTAATTGCCTCTTCTGCTTCCGACCGTTTGTCAAACCGGATAAACGCAACCCCTCTGGACAAACCTTTTTAATAAACCAACAAAAACGGAGTTAGGGGGAAAAAATGCAAGGATTTTTAAAACTGAAAAGCAAAAGTCAAGTCAGTCAGCCTACTGTGGTTCAAACTGGATGCTTGGTGAACGAGAGAAACAAAAGCTGAACCTAAGTATGGAGACACGAACAGATGAAAACAATGACTGATAAAAGCTGAAGGTTCCAGACTTTCTTCTGAGCGGAAGCAACCTCTGCACAATCTCTGCAACAAGACACCAAGTCCCAGACAGACTCCCCAGACCTCCTTCTTAAAGGACGCCACGCGGCTCCTCCACCTGCCTGGCCCCAGGGTCCTCCCCCCGACAGCCCGCCCGCCACTGGGCCTCCCCAGCCGGCCCGACCCAATCCGTTCGCTCCCGGCCTGGCTCAGCCGCCCGAGTCCCCAAAGGGCACGGAGTCCAAGTAACCCAGCTGCACCCCAGTGGCTCTTTCTTGCCACCAACTCACTCACCTCTTGGATACTCTATGTTCTCTGGGAAGAACCTAGCCTCAGCTGATTCTGAGGGCCCTCAGACCCTTTCCAGAAAACTGCCCACTACAGGCTGGCTCCCCTCCCCACAGACTCCCTGCCTCGGGTCCGCTCATCCCACCCTCAGCTGCCTTGGGGGAGCACCTTCTCTGGCTCCCTGGGTCCTGCTGCCGCCCCTTGACAGAGCAAGAACGTGGCTGCCAGAGCCCCGGTCCAGCTGCTGAAGGTGGGGCTGTGTCAGCCTGACAGGAGCATGAGGCTGAAAAAACCCTCTGGAAGAGGGCTCAGCCACCCTCAGCCCTCCCTCTGCCCACATTCTGGGTCTGGGAGGAATCACGGGGACCCTGGTCCGTGAAGAACTCGATGCCTGAGGTGAGCCCGGGTCGGCGGACCAGTCTGGGCTGCCGTGAGCTGTGTCAGAAGTGGGGCTGGGTGAGTCAGGGCCCTTGAGGCGAGCCCAGGGGGGGGAGGCCCCAGGCCACGTTTTGTTCTGGTTGGGGTTGGCCGCGAACTTCACTGTAATGGGCTCGGAGGAACCTGGGGGTTTATGACCATTGAAACTGCTAATTGCCTCTTCTGCTTCCGACCGTTTGTCAAACCGGATAAACGCAACCCCTCTGGACAAACCTTTTTAATAAACCAACAAAAACGGAGTTAGGGGGAAAAAATGCAAGGATTTTAAAACTGAAAAGCAAAAGTCAAGTCAGTCAGCCTACTGTGGTTCAAACTGGATGCTTGGTGAACGAGAGAAACAAAAGCTGAACCTAAGTATGGAGACACGAACAGATGAAAACAATGACTGATAAAAGCTGAAGGTTCCAGACTTTCTTCTGAGCGGAAGCAACCTCTGCACAATCTCTGCAACAAGACACCAAGTCCCAGACAGACTCCCCAGACCTCCTTCTTAAAGGACGCCACGCGGCTCCTCCACCTGCCTGGCCCCAGGGTCCTCCCCCCGACAGCCCGCCCGCCACTGGGCCTCCCCAGCCGGCCCGACCCAATCCGTTCGCTCCCGGCCTGGCTCAGCCGCCCGAGTCCCCAAAGGGCACGGAGTCCAAGTAACCCAGCTGCACCCCAGTGGCTCTTTCTTGCCACCAACTCACTCACCTCTTGGATACTCTATGTTCTCTGGGAAGAACCTAGCCTCAGCTGATTCTGAGGGCCCTCAGACCCTTTCCAGAAAACTGCCCACTACAGGCTGGCTCCCCTCCCCACAGACTCCCTGCCTCGGGTCCGCTCATCCCACCCTCAGCTGCCTTGGGGGAGCACCTTCTCTGGCTCCCTGGGTCCTGCTGCCGCCCCTTGACAGAGCAAGAACGTGGCTGCCAGAGCCCCGGTCCAGCTGCTGAAGGTGGGGCTGTGTCAGCCTGACAGGAGCATGAGGCTGAAAAAACCCTCTGGAAGAGGGCTCAGCCACCCTCAGCCCTCCCTCTGCCCACATTCTGGGTCTGGGAGGAATCACGGGGACCCTGGTCCGTTGAAGAACTCGATGCCTGAGGTGAGCCCGGGTGACGGCGGCGGACCAGTCTGGGGGCGTGCCCTGGTGGGGAGGCTGTGTCAGACAGCCCTGCCCGGACATCCTGGCTCTCCACTGCCAGTCAGAGGCTGCCCGAGGCCTTCAACAGGAGGCGAACGACAGTTATCAGAGCAGACGAGCCCAGGGCTCTGGGCCCTTGGCTAAGTGATGTGAGGAACATCCCCATGTCCCACAGGGTCCCACCAATCGTCCCCATGATGGACACGGGGCGTAGGGGCCTTGGGTACACCAGCCAGGGGTGGAAGTACCAATGCCAGGATGGTCACTCCTCGGGGCCTACTGCTAGACCCACGCTCTGTCCCACTCTGGAGGTGACAGTGTGGACCCCGTGTGAACAGGCAGATGGCAGTCAGGGGCTCACGGGCAGGGGTCCCTGGTGACTGCAGCAGACCATGGAGACCAAGTCCTAAAGCACACATCCTACTCTCCACTGGGAAACTCCCCCTGCTGGGGGTGCCCCGGCATGGCACCCTGGGAAGGGGCACAGTGGCTCCCGGTGGCCTCAAGGCTGTCCCCACACTGGCTCCGTGACTATTCAAGTTGGAACTTAAAACGGACACGGCAGGAGATGCTCACTAAGCCAGCGAGACCAGACTCGGTGACTCACACGTACCCGCCAGGGTCTGAGCCCGCGTAGGATCTCAGTTCAGAAGGAGCACCTGCACACACAGCTTGGCGCACACACTTTACTCTCAGACAACACGAACGCCGCCTCGACAGATGGGAGCCCGAGCATGCGCTCGCTGCAGGCAAGCCCCGCTGGAGGCCGCGGCCGGCTGCTCCTGCAGAGCGGCCTGCGGGGACGGGGCTCCCCTTATTCACCAAGACCGCATGCCTCAGGCAGAGGACACTGGTGGGTGCAACTGCGCACCCCCCGTCTGGTTTTGTAAAATGACGCTCAAGTGAAAACTGCCCAAGTGAGACAAAGAAAACCTGAGTAAGAGAAAGAATGCTACTTCCGGTGAAGGAATATAACCTCGATGCTTGGATGAATGGATAGTTTTTCAAGATGATTGTTTCTTCTT
The DNA here is from genome assembly GCA_022376925.1 of Tragulus kanchil. Lineage (NCBI taxonomy): Eukaryota > Metazoa > Chordata > Mammalia > Artiodactyla > Tragulidae > Tragulus > Tragulus kanchil. The sequence goes on from JAIOJX010000029.1 coordinate 6,894,847, forward strand.
TAGTGTTCTTAGGATTAAGGGCAAAGAGTGATAAATCGTATCATCTCTAGACAAAGATCATAATTACAATACATAAGGAAGCGAAGAAAATTTTTATAAAACTTCTGTCAGCTCAGGAGATTATGGGTGCTTTATTTTTTTTTATTACCCAGACCATCTGTTCCTTTTTTCTTTTTTTTTAAATTACTCAGGCCATCTTCTTTTTTTTTTTTTGCCTCTAAGTCATCATTTGTTTTCATCCATCTTTATTCTTTGGCACGTGTGCGGCCTCCCTCGTCAGAGCACCGGCTCCAGGCGCACGTGCTCCAGAGCGCCAGCTCGCAACTGGATACACCAGCCCAGTTGCTCCGCGGCACATGGGATCCTCTTGGGCCAGGGATCGAATTGGTGCCCCCTGCACCGCAAGGCTGACTCTCCACCCACCGGACCACCAGGGAAGCCCCTGGGTTAAGGTTTTTTGAGAGAGCTTCTGTCTCTCTAAAATGCATCTCATGAAGACAACTCAACCTGCAGACGTGCTCTGCATGCCACTCCTGGCCCTGGCCGTCGAGCCCCAGGGAGCCCCAGGGCGCCCCGGCAGTGAGCAGCCCCTGTCCCGGCAGGGAGCCCTGCGCGCAGGCCTCCTCCAGAGCGGAGGGGCAGGGAGCCCGCGGTCCCCAGGCTCATCTTCAGACTCTCCGAAATGACACCCCAGCCTAGGAGAGGGCTGTGGACAGGAGTCCCCAGGGCTCCCACAGGGTTCCACCCACCACCTCCTCACAAAGCTCCTGCAGGCGGAAGGGGGCGTGGAGCGGGGGCCGTGCCTTCATGAAGCGGCAGAGGCTGGTGGGGAGGCCTGAGGGTGCCCCAGACTCTGCAGGTAAGCAGCCTTGCAGAAGGCAAGAGGGCAAGATCTGGACAGAACCACTGACAGGAGGGACTGCCCCCAGGGTCGGGGGACAAAACTTCCGAGGCCAGGGGCTGGGGCAGGTGCTCTGAGGTGGGTGGACCCCAGCGTGGGAGCCAGGCCATGCTCAGTGGCACTGGGCTGGACCGAGACGAGCAGAGGCCCGCAGGTCACACAAGATCAGGGAAAGCACGGCCACGGAAGCAGGATGTGGCCAGCACCCCTTCCCTCGCCAGTCCCCTGGACGGCCCACTCACAGGCGCTCCTGTGCAGGAGGGGGTGGGGATAAACGTATGGCCTCACCAGCCAGCGGGGTTCCCCATCAACGGGTACTTGACGGCAAGGGAGGGGCCTTCAGGGTCCACAGGAGCTAACCCAGATGAGGGCTGCGTACCAGGCACAGGGTGTCGCCCCGCCCCTGCCCCCGCCCCAGCCAGAGCCAGGGGCAGAGAGGACAAGACAGAGTGGGTTGAGCCCATGTCCCTCCAGCAGAGCGGGCGTCCGTGCTAGGCTTGGGGGGGACCCAGAGCTGCCACCAAGCTGTGCCTGGGCCCACGCTCCTGATGCCCCTGGAGGACTCGAGCCGTCCACTCCTCTCCAGGCTGGGTCAGCCCATGCCACGCTGAGACAGGACGAGGGAGAGCAGGGGCCAGGACTGCGGGCCCACAGCACCTAGCTCAGGGGGACGCACCTTCATGCCCGTCTGCCTCGGGCCGGACGCCTCACCCGCCTGGCTCGCGTCTGCTCGGCAGCCTCCCCGGGGAGCCGCCTCAGAGCCACGACTGCTGCGGCCCGGCTGCCAGCAGGTGCCTGACTACCTCCGCCAGGGCGGGGAGACACTGCGCTGGAAGAACACGAAAACCGAGCACACAAGCCCACCCGCTTCACTGAGCTCTGCGAGCAGCTGCCTTTCTTTCTCGCTGGTCAGCTAATTCCCATGCCTGCTGAGAACAGAGCCGAGGGGCGCTAACGCGGGGGTGGGGGCCAAACTCTCTGCTCCCCTGACGGAGCCGTGCACGGGGCTGGGCAGGGCCAGTCCAATCCCAGGACCAGGACCACGGGGGCGGGTGGCCGCTCTAAGGGCTGGCTCTGGGTGCCAGGGACTCAGCTCGGCGAGGGATGACTGCCAGGCGCAAAGCCCAGGGGCCAGGACAGCCTGAGAGGCCGTCACCACCTTCGAGCTCTGAATGAGCTCCCAGGGTGGGGGGCGGGTATCGAGTTGTAGAGATTCAAGAATGGCTCCTGAGAATCAGTCCCCGTGGAGCTTTGGGGAAATGACAAGCAGGGGCTGTGGACCTCGAGTAGACTGTCCCACACGGCACCCCGCAGCCCTCAGTAGGAAGTGCAACTCTCAGGTCCAGGCTGGGACGGCGGGGTGCCTGTGCAATGTGCCAGATTTCCTGGTGTATTCACCACGAAGAGGCTGGCCTAACCTTCCAGGTCAGGACTGCTGTCACGCCACGTACCCCCTCCAGCCTCACGGCACAAAAGCCAGTCTTCTCGTCACGATTCTGTCCTCATGGGTGGCGTCACCGAGGGCAGCCATCAGTCTTCCCGAGGAGGCTGGAGCCCCGCCCGGAGAGAAGCGCGCCTCGTGCCGGGCCGCGTGCCGTACCTGTGGTCTGGTCCACGAGGACCCGCGAATTGATGATCCGCCCGAACCGAGAGAACATGTCCTCCACGTCCTTCTGGGTCATGTTCCTTGGGAGTCCGCTGATGTACAAGTTGGCGTCTTTGATGACCTCTGAGCTTGGGCGCGCGTACGACACCTTGAAAACAAAACCGCTCGCTGGCGTTAGGACAGACACGTGGCCAGGGCATCCAGGAGGCGTGACGTCCGCAAGCGAGGGAAAGCCAACCCTGCGGGAGGAGGTCCCCCGCGGCAGCCCCCGGTGACAGCCCCCTCGGGCCGGGCAGGGGCCCCGGTGCCCCGACGACGCAGACGCCACTCCTGTTCCGCAGTCGAGTCTGACGGGGGGCAGGGCGGGGACCAACCCCGGCCGCCGTGCCCCTGCCCCGGCCTCAGGCCTCTCTGGACCAGAAGCCCTTCCACCCTCGGCCTGGGGGACAGGGCTCCCGAGCCCACCGGAGACGCCCAGGAAGCCCCAGCCTCTGGGGCGCTGTGCGGTGACGGGGAGGTGAGGGGGCCTCGCGCGGCCGGGGCGCAGCGCAGACCTCTGCGCAGCCAGGAGCCAGCGCGACGGTGCCCGCAGCTCTTTACCTTAATGGTTTTTGACTGGAGCCGCAAGCCGTTCAGCGTGTTGATCGCCCTCTCTGCGTCCTTGGCAGTCACATAGTTCACAAAGCCATAGCCCAGGCTGTGTCCTGTGCGGGGAACACGTGCATCTGAGTGCCCACTGGGAGGCAGCCGGCCCGCGAGCGAGGGCAGGGAGAGCCGGGGTGGAGGACCATCGGTGTGAGCTGGGCTTGGAAGGCCAGGACCAGAGAGATGACACCTGAGAAGACACAGGCCTGCGGGCCCTAAGAGCCATGGCCTCCTGGAAGCGCGGTTAGAGACCAGTGGCTGCAGTCCACACCGACAGCTTGTTTGTTACATCTCCTGGCAACCTTGTATACTTTCTGCAAAGAATAAATCTATCAAGTGTTGCTTTTGTAATTAAAAACAAAAAAAGGTTATTTTAAAACGATGCCTTACAAAGAGGATCCTGGGAGCCCGTCACCAAAGCAGGGCCGAGGAGCCACCCCACTGGTGCCCGCAGCTCTGTGGGGCTCCGGGCATGGGGGACCCGGGGCGAGGGGTGAGGAGGGGGACAGGATAGGCTGGTGGGGAAAAAACGCCAAGTGTCCAGGCCGTTCTGCCTCTTTTGTGCCAGAAGCTGGAAGGCCCGCTGGGCTCTGGCGCCCCCCAGTGTCGGCTCCCTTCACTTTCCTGAACTGAAATCCTGGCCTGGCGAGAAGTCAGGGAGCCCCTGGCCACCAGCCCCACCTGGTAGCACCTCCGGGGACAGCACCATCAGCCCAAGCCTGGGGTCATCGTAAGACCGGCACGCCCCTCCCCCCACCCCAACTGGATGCTAAAACACCAGGAGGCCAGAGTCACAGCAAGGCAGACGTGCTGACTCCGCCCATTTCACCGGCTGAACCCAGGCCAGTCTGGCCATTATGAAACCCAAGGAGAGCCCAACGCAGTGTTCTCTCACTGTGAAACAAATGAACAAATGAAAATGGTTTTTAGATTTAAAGAAAAATTACAAAGACGTGGGCTTCCCTGGTGGTCCAGTGGTAGCGACACTGCCTTGCAGTGCAAGGCGCCAGTTCGATCCTGGCCCTAGTGGGGTGCCCGCAGCTCTTTACCTTAATGGTTTTTGACTGGAGCCGCAAGCCGTTCAGCGTGTTGATCGCCTCTCTGCGTCCTTGGCAGTCACATAGTTCACAAAGCCATAGCCCAGGCTGTGTCCTGTGCGGGAACACGTGCATCTGAGTGCCCACTGGGAGGCAGCCGGCCCGCGAGCGAGGGCAGGGAGAGCCGGGGTGGAGGACCATCGGTGTGAGCTGGGCTTGGAAGGCCAGGACCAGAGAGATGACACCTGAGAAGACACAGGCCTGCGGGCCCTAAGAGCCATGGCCTCCTGGAAGCGCGGTTAGAGACCAGTGGCTGCAGTCCACACCGACAGCTTGTTTGTTACATCTCCTGGCAACCTTGTATACTTTCTGCAAAGAATAAATCTATCAAGTGTTGCTTTTGTAATTAAAAACAAAAGCAGGTTATTTTAAAACGATGCCTTACAAAGAGGATCCTGGGAGCCCGTCACCAAAGCAGGGCCGAGGAGCCACCCCACTGGTGCCCGCAGCTCTGTGGGGCTCCGGGCATGGGGGACCCGGGGCGAGGGGTGAGGAGGGGGACAGGATAGGCTGGTGGGGAAAAAACGCCAAGTGTCCAGGCCGTTCTGCCTCTTTTGTGCCAGAAGCTGGAAGGCCCGCTGGGCTCTGGCGCCCCCCAGTGTCGGCTCCCTTCACTTTCCTGAACTGAAATCCTGGCCTGGCGAGAAGTCAGGGAGCCCCTGGCCACCAGCCCCACCTGGTAGCACCTCCGGGGACAGCACCATCAGCCCAAGCCTGGGGTCATCGTAAGACCGGCACGCCCCTCCCCCCACCCCAACTGGATGCTAAAACACCAGGAGGCCAGAGTCACAGCAAGGCAGACGTGCTGACTCCGCCCATTTCACCGGCTGAACCCAGGCCAGTCTGGCCATTATGAAACCCAAGGAGAGCCCAACGCAGTGTTCTCTCACTGTGAAACAAATGAACAAATGAAAATGGTTTTTAGATTTAAAGAAAAATTACAAAGACGTGGGCTTCCCTGGTGGTCCAGTGGGTAGCGACACTGCCTTGCAGTGCAAGGGGCGCCAGTTCGATCCCTGGCCACGTGCCACAGAGCGGCTGGACTGATGTGTCCAACCACCGAGCCGGAGCTCTGGAGCATGTGTGCCCAGAGCCGGTGCTCTGCAGCGAGAGAGGCCTCTGCGATGGGAGGCCCACACAGGCCAAAGAACAAAGCTGGATAAAAATAGATAAATGAGGGCTTCCTCTGGTGGTCCAGTGGGTAAGGACACCGCCTTGCAGTGCAAGGGGCGCCGGTTTGAGCCCTGGCCTGGGAAGATCCCACGTGCCGCAGAGCGGCTGGACTGTGTCCAACCACCGAGCCGGAGCTCTGGAGCGCATGCGCCCAGAGCTGGTGCTCTGCGACAACAGAGGCCTCTGCGATGGGAGGCCCACACAGGCCAAAGAACAAAGCTGGATAAAAATAGATAAATGAGGGCTTCCCCTGGTGGTCCAGTGGGTAAGGACACTACCTTGCAGTGCAAGGGGCGCCAGTTCGATTCCTGGCCTGGGAAGATCCCACGTGCCGCGGAGCGGCTGGACCGATGTGTCCAATCGCCGAGCCGGAGCTCTGGAGCGCATGCGCCCAGAGCCAGTGCTCTGCAGGCGCCACCGCGATGGGAGGCCCACAGGAGCCAAAGAACAAAGACGGATGAACAGAGAGAAACAAAAGACCAAGCTCCCCTCCCTCCCCAACCCGACCCCCGCCCAAAAATAAATAAATAAATAAATAAATCTTAAAAAAAAAAAAAATAGATAAATGAAAGATCAATAGAAATGCCCCCCTCCCCAAAATTACAAAGATAATGTAGAGTTCTCACCTAGCCCACGCCTGATTTCCTCTATCCTAGGAGGGTGTCCCTGTCACATTAGGGAACCGGACCCACATCCCTGTCTGAGCCAGATGGCCTGAGGTCTCCCCTAAAGTCCTTTCTGTCCCGGGATGCCACCTGGGGTGGCTGGGACACCGAGCTATCAGGTCTCCATGGGTTCTCCTTGGCGGGGACAGCTTCTCCCCTTGCTCGTTTTGATGACCCTGACCGTTGTAAGGACTGCTTCAGAAATTCTGCAGACTCTCCACCAGCCTGGCTCATCAGGTTTGCCCGTGGGCAGACAGGGGCATGACGGGTTTTCAGGAGGAAGGCCAGAGTGAAGCGCCCTTCGCAGGCCATCGTCCTGGGGTGTCCGCAGGGCTCACGCTGGTAGATGCTGGCCTTGAGTCCGGTCTCACCAGTCTCGCCAGCGTAGTTACCACACCTGCCCCTTCACAGCCCTGCGGAGTAAGTCACCCCAGTACTCACTGTCGAGGGCTCTGGAGCCGAGTCTCTGAGACCCAGGGAGCTCTGGTAGAAATGCGGGCGTGCAGTGGGGTCTGTCAGGGTTTGGTCTTGTTTCCTTAAAAAAGGAAGGGGCCCGTGCAGAGCCACCAGTAGCTTGTGTAGCCCTGCCTTGAAGCGGGGAGGGCGTGACTCCGCAGAGTCAGGCCCCGTGAGCAGAGGGTCAGACCCGCCGCTCGGAAAACTACCATCGGCTCCAGGCTGGAACGGCTTGCAGGTCCTTGGAAGCAGAGAATGCAGGTGTCTGGGTGCAGAGTCCCGCCCACACCTCCAGCCTCGCTGAGCCGCGGCTCTCCAACGCCCTCCGTCATCTCTGACGGTGCCCAGGCCGTGGAGCCGTCCTGCCTGGCCTGCCTTCTCTGCTCCTCACTCCCAAGGCCAGGTCACCTGTGTCCTCGGCTCCTGGCACTTCCCGGGCCAGGCCGCGTTCCCCTGCCTTCGGCTTCAGCCGGCTCCTCCGAGCGCCTGGACAGAGCCCTGCCCCATGCGGTTCCAAGTTCCTACCCCCACCCCCTGGCTGGCCGCACCTAAGACCACATGGCCCTCGGGTGCCCCCCCAGTTCTAGGAGGCGGGTCCAAAAGCCTCGGCAGTGCTGGGCGCTGCTGACCCGCTTCACTGCCGCCTCCTCCAGGACCTGGCGGCGATGCCCACGGGCCCGCCCCAGGCACTCCATCCTCCACCTGCACCATCGCGATGGCCCCGGGTCCGACCTCTGGCCCTGGTCTCTGTTATCCCTGGTGTCCCAGCGACCCCAGGTGGCATCCCGGGCCGCTTCCTGGGCGGCCTCCTTGACCACCACGTGTCCACACTCGCTGGGAGGTCACACACTTGGATGACGCCCACCGGTTCCCTCCCGCCCCGCTCCGCTCCACTCGTCCTTAGTGAGCCCACACGTACAGAGCACCTACCGTGTGTCGGGCTGCGTGGCTGCGGGCCAGGAGGTTAATGGTTGTCACCAGTGAGGGCAGCTCCTGCCTTCATGAAATTCACACCCCGCAGGGCAACTCAGACAACAAACCAGCAAGAAGCTGACAGAGGCGCACGCAGGGGCTGCCAGCAGACCCTCTGCGGTCGAGGGAGCGGGGTCAACAGGACCCGCCCAGGGGAGACGGGCGGTCAGGAGCCTCCTTGGAGGAGGAGACACGAGAAGCAAGGCCTCAGGGTGGCTGGAGGCGAGCATGTGTAGATGACTCCGGTGTGCTTCAGGAAAGCAAGCTGGTCAGCCGCTGAACAGAATGAGCCGGGGGCCGGGCTGGGGGTGGCTGCTGGGTGGACCAGGCAGCAGCAGGGCAGGGCTGAGGTCAGCACAGAGAGCACAGGGGCCTGTGAGCCAGACTGGGTGTGAGATGAGGATCGTGCCAGGAGGAAGAGCCATGAAGCAGACCTGCCGGCCGGACTGACAGCAAGGGCGCTCTCCGGCCGAGGCCCCTAAAGCGCCCGCACTCCCAAGTCGGGACTGGCTCTGTCCCCGAGTCGGTTCTCCTCTCTGTGGTGGGCACCTGTGGGCACCCAGGGAGGCAGGCGAGGAATGAAGGGAGCCACGGGTTCGCGGGAGACAGCAGTGGCCGCGGTGCCGTGCCCTTGGCATAACCCAGTCGCTCTCGACTCTGGCTGCGCGTCGGTCAGCAGGGAGGCTGTGACAAACCATCAGCACCCAGGACACAGCCCAGACCAATCCCATCAGGACAGGCTGGGCGGCAGGGGCAGGGGCAGCTTCAGGGACCTGTAAAGCTCCTCGAGGACCCCAGCGCCGAGCCCCGGCTGGGAACCGCCGCTGGCCGTGCGTGAGGGGAGCTGGCCCCACGGTACTGCAGACGAGCCCGACGCAAGGGGCTATGCTCAGAGCAGGTGCCTGGGGAAGGCCCTCCCTTCCCAAGTTACCATTTCTCTACCAGAGTCCGCAAGCCTCGTGGGGAAACGACGCAGCTCCCTGGGGCGCTCCTCAGCTCCACTCGTCCTTAGTGAGCCCACACGTACAGAGCACCTACCGTGTGTCGGGCTGCGTGGCTGCGGGCCAGGAGGTTAATGGTTGTCACCAGTGAGGGCAGCTCCTGCCTTCATGAAATTCACACCCCGCAGGGCAACTCAGACAACAAACCAGCAAGAAGCTGACAGAGGCGCACGCAGGGGCTGCCAGCAGACCCTCTGCGGTCGAGGGAGCGGGGTCAACAGGACCCGCCCAGGGGAGACGGGCGGTCAGGAGCCTCCTTGGAGGAGGAGACACGAGAAGCAAGGCCTCAGGGTGGCTGGAGGCGAGCATGTGTAGATGACTCCGGTGTGCTTCAGGAAAGCAAGCTGGTCAGCCGCTGAACAGAATGAGCCGGGGGCCGGGCTGGGGGTGGCTGCTGGGTGGACCAGGCAGCAGCAGGGCAGGGCTGAGGTCAGCACAGAGAGCACAGGGGCCTGTGAGCCAGACTGGGTGTGAGATGAGGATCGTGCCAGGAGGAAGAGCCATGAAGCAGACCTGCCGGCCGGACTGACAGCAAGGGCGCTCTCCGGCCGAGGCCCCTAAAGCGCCCGCACTCCCAAGTCGGGACTGGCTCTGTCCCCGAGTCGGTTCTCCTCTCTGTGGTGGGCACCTGTGGGCACCCAGGGAGGCAGGCGAGGAATGAAGGGAGCCACGGGTTCGCGGGAGACAGCAGTGGCCGCGGTGCCGTGCCCTTGGCATAACCCAGTCGCTCTCGACTCTGGCTGCGCGTCGGTCAGCAGGGAGGCTGTGACAAACCATCAGCACCCAGGACACAGCCCAGACCAATCCCATCAGGACAGGCTGGGCGGCAGGGGCAGGGGCAGCTTCAGGGACCTGTAAAGCTCCTCGAGGACCCCAGCGCCGAGCCCCGGCTGGGAACCGCCGCTGGCCGTGCGTGAGGGGAGCTGGCCCCACGGTACTGCAGACGAGCCCGACGCAAGGGGCTATGCTCAGAGCAGGTGCCTGGGGAAGGCCCTCCCTTCCCAAGTTACCATTTCTCTACCAGAGTCCGCAAGCCTCGTGGGGAAACGACGCAGCTCCCTGGGGCGCTCCTCAGCCCAGGACCCAGCATGTGGGGCAGGGCGGGGACCCCCACTTCCAAGCTCCCTACAGATGACGCTCCTTCGACCCAGAGGCCGTGGGGTCACTGGAGTCACGCAGTGCCTTGAAGGCACGTCAGCGGCTGCCTCTGTCCGCCTGAGGGGTGATGGAAGACCAGCCCCGTACGAGGGGGTCTCGGGGTCTGATGAACGCGCGGGGTGCTCAGGGCGAGTGCAGCCAGGGCCCGGATCCCGCACAGGCCACCGGGCTTCAGGAGGCCGACGCCTGCCAGAGCCAGGGGCGGGGCAACCAGAGTCCAGGTGGAGTCCAGAGGAGAGGGGAGGAGGCGGAGGGGAAGGCAGGCAGGGCGAGGATGAACAGACTCCGGGCCTGGAGGAGTGTGTGTGAGGCCAGGCCCCGCTCTCGCCCCCCTGCGCTGCAGAACGGGCAGCCCTTCTCATCCGGGTTCTGACTGCCGGGCACCGGCGCTGCCCCCTCCAGAAAAGCTTGAACACCCCCGCCTAGCGGACTCGGTGGATCTGGGTGCCGCCTGAGACGCAGTTTCTCTCGCTCCCCAGGTGCCGGCGCTGCTCAGGGTCGGCTGGAGAAAGCAAGGCGACCTTCACCTGGGGTACTGGTGTGCCCGCTGGTGACCCCTGGGCCAAGACCCTGCATTCCTCAACCTCTTATGCTCTTCTTGGACCAGGGTCAAGACTAAGAGATGATTCCGTCTTGGGTAATTTGAGCTTTTCTTCCTGCTCGACTCTGGCTGCGCGTCGGTCAGCAGGGAGGCTGTGACAAACCATCAGCACCCAGGACACAGCCCAGACCAATCCCATCAGGACAGGCTGGGCGGCAGGGGCAGGGGCAGCTTCAGGGACCTGTAAAGCTCCTCGAGGACCCCAGCGCCGAGCCCCGGCTGGGAACCGCCGCTGGCCGTGCGTGAGGGGAGCTGGCCCCACGGTACTGCAGACGAGCCCGACGCAAGGGGCTATGCTCAGAGCAGGTGCCTGGGGAAGGCCCTCCCTTCCCAAGTTACCATTTCTCTACCAGAGTCCGCAAGCCTCGTGGGGAAACGACGCAGCTCCCTGGGGCGCTCCTCAGCCCAGGACCCAGCATGTGGGGCAGGGCGGGGACCCCCACTTCCAAGCTCCCTACAGATGACGCTCCTTCGACCCAGAGGCCGTGGGGTCACTGGAGTCACGCAGTGCCTTGAAGGCACGTCAGCGGCTGCCTCTGTCCGCCTGAGGGGTGATGGAAGACCAGCCCCGTACGAGGGGGTCTCGGGGTCTGATGAACGCGCGGGGTGCTCAGGGCGAGTGCAGCCAGGGCCCGGATCCCGCACAGGCCACCGGGCTTCAGGAGGCCGACGCCTGCCAGAGCCAGGGGCGGGGCAACCAGAGTCCAGGTGGAGTCCAGAGGAGAGGGGAGGAGGCGGAGGGGAAGGCAGGCAGGGCGAGGATGAACAGACTCCGGGCCTGGAGGAGTGTGTGTGAGGCCAGGCCCCGCTCTCGCTCCCTGCGCTGCAGAACGGGCAGCCCTTCTCATCCGGGTTCTGACTGCCGGGCACCGGCGCTGCCCCCTCCAGAAAAGCTTGAACACCCCCGCCTAGCGGACTCGGTGGATCTGGGTGCCGCCTGAGACGCAGTTTCTCTCGCTCCCCAGGTGCCGGCGCTGCTCAGGGTCGGCTGGAGAAAGCAAGGCGACCTTCACCTGGGGTACTGGTGTGCCCCGCTGGGTGACCCCTGGGCCAAGACCCTGCATTCCTCAACCTCTTATGCTCTTCTTGGACCAGGGTCAAGACTAAGAGATGATTCCGTCTTGGGTAATTTGAGCTTTTCTTCCTGCTCGTCTCGTGTTCAATGTTTTTCTGTAAGGAACAGAGGTGATTTGTATGAAGAGAAAAAGGGATCCGCTGGACGGGTGTGGTGGGCACCTCTGTGGAGGGAGCACCCCTGGGAAATTCTCCGGAGCGTGAGAGCGGGATGTCTGGGGAGGACAAGCCGCGCCTCCAGCCCGTGAGCAGGGTGAGGGGTCTCGATGCGACTTGGAACCGCAGGCCAGGCTGTGGGCTTCATCCTGACAAGACGTGAGAGCCAGTAAGGCAGAGGTGGAGCGGGCAGGCTGGAGGGCGTGGACCCGTGACCAGCATGTCCAGGAGGTGCAGGTGGGCTCGTGGCACCTCGTGAGGGCATCTGCAGAGGGACCAGACACCAGAACAGAGAGCAGGGCAGGGCTGTGCAGTCAGGCCAGGTAGTGACCGTGGACGGACCAGGCAGCAACAGCTGGCCTGGCTGGGCAGAAACGCCCCGAGTCTCAAGGCCAGCACATGGGACATCCCCACATCCCAGCCAGGTCCCTGCCCCCTTCCTCCCATCACCCGTGCACGGTCCCGGCCAGCACATCTAACAGGCTTGCTGAACGAATGACCATTCACGCCGATCCCCATCCCCAATACCAGTTCCCCTCGCTCCGTCCATCAGTCACTCCACAAACCCCGACCACGGCTCCATCTGGGGATACAAGACGGTCCCTGCCTCTGCAAACTGCAAGGACCTACTGGACCGGCAAGGGCCTACTTCAGCTCAGTGTGAAGCCCACATGCCTGACCTGCCAAGGAGTGTGTGAGGCCAGGGCTTCCCTGCGCTGCAGAACGGGCAGCCCTTCTCATCCGGGTTCTGACTGCCGGGCACCGGCGCTGCCCCCTCCAGAAAAGCTTGAACACCCCCGCCTAGCGGACTCGGTGGATCTGGGTGCCGCCTGAGACGCAGTTTCTCTCGCTCCCCAGGTGCCGGCGCTGCTCAGGGTCGGCTGGAGAAAGCAAGGCGACCTTCACCTGGGGTACTGGTGTGCCCCGCTGGGTGACCCCTGGGCCAAGACCCTGCATTCCTCAACCTCTTATGCTCTTCTTGGACCAGGGTCAAGACTAAGAGATGATTCCGTCTTGGGTAATTTGAGCTTTTCTTCCTGCTCGTCTCGTGTTCAATGTTTTTCTGTAAGGAACAGAGGTGATTTGTATGAAGAGAAAAAGGGATCCGCTGGACGGGTGTGGTGGGCACCTCTGTGGAGGGAGCACCCCTGGGAAATTCTCCGGAGCGTGAGAGCGGGATGTCTGGGGAGGACAAGCCGCGCCTCCAGCCCGTGAGCAGGGTGAGGGGTCTCGATGCGACTTGGAACCGCAGGCCAGGCTGTGGGCTTCATCCTGACAAGACGTGAGAGCCAGTAAGGCAGAGGTGGAGCGGGCAGGCTGGAGGGCGTGGACCCGTGACCAGCATGTCCAGGAGGTGCAGGTGGGCTCGTGGCACCTCGTGAGGGCATCTGCAGAGGGACCAGACACCAGAACAGAGAGCAGGGCAGGGCTGTGCAGTCAGGCCAGGTAGTGACCGTGGACGGACCAGGCAGCAACAGCTGGCCTGGCTGGGCAGAAACGCCCCGAGTCTCAAGGCCAGCACATGGGACATCCCCACATCCCAGCCAGGTCCCTGCCCCCTTCCTCCCATCACCCGTGCACGGTCCCGGCCAGCACATCTAACAGGCTTGCTGAACGAATGACCATTCACGCCGATCCCCATCCCCAATACCAGTTCCCCTCGCTCCGTCCATCAGTCACTCCACAAACCCCGACCACGGCTCCATCTGGGGATACAAGACGGTCCCTGCCTCTGCAAACTGCAAGGACCTACTGGACCGGCAAGGGCCTACTTCAGCTCAGTGTGGAAGCCCACACTGCCTGACTGCCATGGAGGGCACCCGGAGAGGAGCACCTAACGCTGACTAGATCAGGCCAGGAAAGACATCCGAGAACACGCGGGGCCCAGGAAGCGAAGGGTGTGAGAGCAGGTGCGGGACCAGGCCCAGCAGGCGCGTCAGATTCCTCTGCCACAGTGGGGAGGAGGGTCTGGAGGGACCACGGGTGGCCAGTTAAGAGCCTAAGGCAGCAGGGCAGGCAGAAGACGACGAGGCCTGGTCTGAGGTGGTGGCGGAGGGGAGGAGAAGAGAGGGAAGCACTCAGGGACACGGGTCGAAGGGCCTGTTGAGATTTCTCTCTGGAGCCACGGAGCGGACAGTGGTGCCACCTGCTAAGGTGAGACCCGGGGAAGCAAGCAGCTGGCTGTGGCAGAATCGTGGTCAGTCTGGGGAAGACGGACGGCCTGAATGTCCTGGAGCTCGGGAGAACTCTCTGGTTGAAAGAGCAGTGGCCAAATCAACTGTCAGGCTAGGCTGTGGGGGCGCGTCCACTCACGCCACAGGTGACGCGGGAAGAGGCGGCTCGGGGATCAGGCGAGCGCCGCCCAAGGCAACGGCTGGGGAGGAGCCGCGGAGAGACAGAAGGGCCCTCGGTGGCAGGAGAAAGCACAGACCCCAGGCGAGAGGCAGCTGCCAGAGGAAGAGACAGAGGAGATGGCTCTGTGAGCAGGACAGGGAGCTGAGCTAGAAAGGTGTCCCGCCTGGGGGCGAGGCTGCCCCTCAGGGTAGAGGCCAAGGATGCGGCTCAGCACCCTGAGACCGACTGGACAGCCCTCCCACCGGAGTCAGCACTTCAGACAGGAACAGCAGACATGAACAGGGGAAGCTCTGAGCCAGAGGGTCGGGCATCCTGCAAGGGCTCTTTAAGAGAGCAGGGCTGAGCATGCTTGAAGGCTGGAGGGCGATCCTGCAAAGACCCAAAAAAGTGGGTACCTGCATAACCTGAGGTTCCTGGGATGCTGAGGCGGGAAGGGATCCAGGACAGAGGTCAGATGGCCATTATTTCCACTGTGGAGTAGGAAGTGGTTGTTAAGTGAGAGAAAGGGGGGCCAAGGGGGGCCAATGCGCTGAAATGGCTGCTGCGGGGTAGCGGATGCTCATGCTGTGAGCTTGGCTAGGGGTCTGACTGGACGAGGTGCCTGTGCACCAGGACGCGAGCCTCCCTCTGGGCAGGGCCCCTGAGCCAGGCCGGGAGACAGCAGACAGAGGAAGGCCACCCCATCTGGGGCTTCACCAGAGGAATGTAACAAAGGACAAAATGGAGAGAGAGGGGAGGCCCTGGCCCCAGAATCAGGCTGGAAGAAGTTTTCACACACAGTGGCAGAAGGAGAAAAGTGAACCGAGTCAGTTTCCATAAACTTAAATTCATTCAACTTAAAGAACTACTTGTTGTTGTTCAGTCGCTCGTGACGACTCTTTTGGACCCCGTGGGCTGCAGCCCGCCAGGCTTCCCTGTCCTTCGCCAGCTCCTGGTGCTTGCTCAAACTCAGGTCCACTGAGCCCATGATGGCATCCAACCATCTCATCCTCTGCTGTCCCCTCTTCCTCTTCCTTCAGTTTTTCCCAGCATCAGTGTCTTTTCCAACGAGTCATCTCTGTGCATCAGGTGGCCAACGTACTGGAGCTTCAGTCTCAGTCCTTCCAATGAATATTCAGGGTTGATCTCCTTAGGATTGACTGCTTTGATCTCCTTACTGTCCAGGGGACTCTGAAAGAGTCTTCTTCAGCATTCCAGTTCGGAGGCATCAATTCTTTGGCGCTCAGCCTTCTTTATGGTCCAATTCTCATTTCCATACATAACTACTGGCAAAATCATAGCTTTGATTACATGAACCTTTGTAGGCAAAGTGCTATCTCTGCTTTTTAATATGCTGCCTAAGTTCATTACAGCTTTTCATGGCAGGGACTTGGGCTTCTCTGGTGGCTTAGCAGTGAAGAGTCCTCCTGCCGATGCAGGAGATGAGCGTTCAATCCCAGGGTGGGGAAGATCCCCTGGAGAAGGAAATGACAATCCACTCCAGTATTCTTGCCTGGGAAATCTCATGGACAGAGGAGCCTGGCGGGCTACAGTCTATAGGGCCGCGAAGAGTCAGACACAAATTAGCAGCTAACCACCACCACCACCAAAAGGCATTGGTGGTCCAGCAGCTAAGACTCTGTGTTCCTAATACAGGGAGGGGGCCCAGGTTCGATTCCTAGTCAGCAAACTAGATCCCACATGCTGCAACTAAGACACAGAGCAGTCAAATAAGTAAATAAGTATTTAAAATAAAAATGGCTAGCAAGATGCAGAGCTGAACTGCCAATGCAGGCCCATCTGCTTCAGAGCTCCCGATGCATCACAGTCAGCCTTGCCTGGAGAGCAGAGAAAGCTTCCCTTTTTTTTGAGCGTTTAGAGAAAGCTTCCTTCTTAACCGAGATAATTTCCAAATTATGCTTGTGCTGCCTCTGCTGGTTCTCAACACCAGTTCTCCCCAGACTCATCTCGCCCAGTTGAGGTGCTCCTATTCACATAGCTTGCATTCCTTTGAAAACCGCAGCAAGCCAAGAGACAGAGTCAGCGGTATCAACGGGGCTGAAACTTCCCTCCCACCAGAACTTAACAGGAGAAAGGCAAGACTTAGCAGCAGGACAGGAGACTTTCAAAACCTCTCGAACCTAGGAGTCTTATTCAGGATGGCCTCCTGGAACTGGAGAGAGCAGTTTCGAGAACATTCTAACACTGTTCAATTTTGTGTATCACCTAAAGCTTCTGTGTTGATTACATTTATTAAACTGCAGACTCTCAGAACTGAAAGGATCCTTAAAGGACTTCTGAGTTCAAAGTCCCCCTCTGGGACTTCCTTTCTGATTCAGTGGCTGAGACTCCAAGATCCCAATGCAGGGGGCCCAGGTTCAATTCCTGGTCAGGGAACAAAGATCCTACACGCCACAACCAAGAGTTCACACGCCACAACCAAGACCGAGTGCAGCCAATAATTAAAAAAACGAAAAAACCCACCTTGTTTTAAAAACAAAACCCTCCTCTGATGAACTAACTCCCTGGACCATAGTCAACCAGCCTCTACAGAAGTCACCTTGGGGACAGGCTTCTTCACATCACTGGCAAACGATGACAGCTCATGAAGCAGGACCATGGGTTCAATAGTATTAACTCTACTATAATGCAAACTGAAATCCTGGGTTGGTCAAAAAGTCCGAGTGTTACCATAAGATATCACAGAAAAACCCCGACAAACTTTCTGGTTAACCCAATATAATACTACATTTCCATAATAAACCGGCCTTTTGACTTTGAAATTACTTTTCAGTTAGGGAATCATGGTCCCACAAACTAGGGTGGCAAGACACAGAGCAGTCAAATAAGTAAATAAGTATTTAAAATAAAAATGGCTAGCAAGATGCAGAGCTGAACTGCCAATGCAGGCCCATCTGCTTCAGAGCTCCCGATGCATCACAGTCAGCCTTGCCTGGAGAGCAGAGAAAGCTTCCCTTTTTTTTGAGCGTTTAGAGAAAGCTTCCTTCTTAACCGAGATAATTTCCAAATTATGCTTGTGCTGCCTCTGCTGGTTCTCAACACCAGTTCTCCCCAGACTCATCTCGCCCAGTTGAGGTGCTCCTATTCACATAGCTTGCATTCCTTTGAAAACCGCAGCAAGCCAAGAGACAGAGTCAGCGGTATCAACGGGGCTGAAACTTCCCTCCCACCAGAACTTAACAGGAGAAAGGCAAGACTTAGCAGCAGGACAGGAGACTTTCAAAACCTCTCGAACCTAGGAGTCTTATTCAGGATGGCCTCCTGGAACTGGAGAGAGCAGTTTCGAGAACATTCTAACACTGTTCAATTTTGTGTATCACCTAAAGCTTCTGTGTTGATTACATTTATTAAACTGCAGACTCTCAGAACTGAAAGGATCCTTAAAGGACTTCTGAGTTCAAAGTCCCCCTCTGGGACTTCCTTTCTGATTCAGTGGCTGAGACTCCAAGATCCCAATGCAGGGGGCCCAGGTTCAATTCCTGGTCAGGGAACAAAGATCCTACACGCCACAACCAAGAGTTCACACGCCACAACCAAGACCGAGTGCAGCCAATAATTAAAAAAACGAAAAAACCCACCTTTTTTTAAAAAACAAAACCCTCCTCTGATGAACTAACTCCCTGGACCATAGTCAACCAGCCTCTACAGAAGTCACCTTGGGGACAGGCTTCTTCACATCACTGGCAAACGATGACAGCTCATGAAGCAGGACCATGGGTTCAATAGTATTAACTCTACTATAATGCAAACTGAAATCCTGGGTTGGTCAAAAAGTCCGAGTGTTACCATAAGATATCACAGAAAAACCCCGACAAACTTTCTGGTTAACCCAATATAATACTACATTTCCATAATAAACCGGCCTTTTGACTTTGAAATTACTTTTCAGTTAGGGAATCATGGTCCCACAAACTAGGGTGGCAGCCAGAGCCCTGCTGAAAAGGCTGGCTACTCCTCAGCAGAGCTGGGAAGAGAGGAAGAGGAGGAGGAGGGAGAAGGAGAGAAGAGGAGAGGGAGGAGAAGAGGGAGGAGGGAAGAGGAGAGGGAGGAGGAAAGAGGAGAGGGAGGAGGGAAGAGGAGAGGGAGGAGGGAAGAGGAGAGGGAGGAGGGAAGAGGAGAGGGAGGAGAAGAGGGAGGAGGGAAGAGGAGAGGGAGGAGGGAAGAGGAGAAGGAGGAGAAGAGGGAGGAGGGAAGAGGAGAGGGAGGAGGGAAGAGGAGACGGAGGAGGGAAGAGGAGAGGGAGGAGAAGAGGGAAGAGGGAAGAGGAGAGGGAGGAGAAGAGGGAGGAGGGAAGAGGAGAGGAGGGAAGAGGAGAGGGAGGAGAAGAGGGAGGAGGGAAGAGGAGAGGGAGGAGGAGGAGGAGGAGGAGGAGGAGGAAGAGAGGTCAGGAGGCCTCTCTGAAACATTCTTCACCGGGGAGGAAAGAAAGTCTCTGCAGTCCCAGGTCTCTCCCCGTTTTCCCTCAGAGTCCCTGAAGGCATGTTCTCAAAACAGAGGCCGCTCCGCAAGGGAAGGCTTCACCAGGAACCGGCCCCCTGAAGCCCTCAGGAGGCGGGCAGCATCAGGAGGCAGGCGCCCCCAGCCCCAGGTCACGGATGGGGACACTGAGACGCTAGGGGAGGGTGGGGCTCTGAGCCGGCCCAGCAACCCCACAGCCCGCCTGTGATCCTCCAGTGCCCTACTCCGGCCCCAGAGCCGCCTGTAAGGCTGCCCAGAGGGGACACCATGCCCTTCTGTGGGCCTGACCTTGTACCAACACCTGGGAAGACGAGCTGGGCCTGTGCTGGCAGGACCGGCCAGGGTCTTCTACAGGTGGCTGTGCCCCTTCTGGCTCTCCTAGCATCCCTGCTTCTCTTCTCGCTCACGCCACAACCAAGACCGAGTGCAGCCAATAATTAAAAACGAAAAACCCACCTTGTTTTAAAACAAAACCCTCCTCTGATGAACTAACTCCCTGGACCATAGTCAACCAGCCTCTACAGAAGTCACCTTGGGGACAGGCTTCTTCACATCACTGGCAAACGATGACAGCTCATGAAGCAGGACCATGGGTTCAATAGTATTAACTCTACTATAATGCAAACTGAAATCCTGGGTTGGTCAAAAAGTCCGAGTGTTACCATAAGATATCACAGAAAAACCCCGACAAACTTTCTGGTTAACCCAATATAATACTACATTTCCATAATAAACCGGCCTTTTGACTTTGAAATTACTTTTCAGTTAGGGAATCATGGTCCCACAAACTAGGGTGGCAGCCAGAGCCCTGCTGAAAAGGCTGGCTACTCCTCAGCAGAGCTGGGAAGAGAGGAAGAGGAGGAGGAGGGAGAAGGAGAGAAGAGGAGAGGGAGGAGAAGAGGGAGGAGGGAAGAGGAGAGGGAGGAGGAAAGAGGAGAGGGAGGAGGGAAGAGGAGAGGGAGGAGGGAAGAGGAGAGGGAGGAGGGAAGAGGAGAGGGAGGAGAAGAGGGAGGAGGGAAGAGGAGAGGGAGGAGGGAAGAGGAGAAGGAGGAGAAGAGGGAGGAGGGAAGAGGAGAGGGAGGAGGGAAGAGGAGACGGAGGAGGGAAGAGGAGAGGGAGGAGAAGAGGGAAGAGGGAAGAGGAGAGGGAGGAGAAGAGGGAGGAGGGAAGAGGAGAGGAGGGAAGAGGAGAGGGAGGAGAAGAGGGAGGAGGGAAGAGGAGAGGGGGAGGAGGAGGAGGAGGAGGAGGAGGAAGAGAGGTCAGGAGGCCTCTCTGAAACATTCTTCACCGGGGAGGAAAGAAAGTCTCTGCAGTCCCAGGTCTCTCCCCGTTTTCCCTCAGAGTCCCTGAAGGCATGTTCTCAAAACAGAGGCCGCTCCGCAAGGGAAGGCTTCACCAGGAACCGGCCCCCTGAAGCCCTCAGGAGGCGGGCAGCATCAGGAGGCAGGCGCCCCCAGCCCCAGGTCACGGATGGGGACACTGAGACGCTAGGGGAGGGTGGGGCTCTGAGCCGGCCCAGCAACCCCACAGCCCGCCTGTGATCCTCCAGTGCCCTACTCCGGCCCCAGAGCCGCCTGTAAGGCTGCCCAGAGGGGACACCATGCCCTTCTGTGGGCCTGACCTTGTACCAACACCTGGGAAGACGAGCTGGGCCTGTGCTGGCAGGACGCCGGCCAGGGTCCCTTCTACAGGTGGGGCTGTGCCCCCTTCTGGCTCTCCTAGCATCCCTGCTTCTCTTCTCCTTCCTGTCTCATCCTTCTTCCCCTCCTGCTGTCTTGCTTTGCACACATATTCCCCACCTTAGGATGAATTTTTCCTCTTCTGGGAACCAACAGCCCATTTTTTACCAGATAAAAAGGAAACTTCATGGCCGTCACTTCAAGGCTGCGGCTCTTTGTAGCTGAGGAGCAGGGCTTGGCAGGACAGGCCCACGTAGCCCTTGCCCGGCTACCCCCTCCCCGCCCCGCACGTGCGCGCACACGCACGGCTGTCTCTACCTGCCACTTTATCCCGGATAAGTTTTGCAGATTCCACTTCGCCAATACTGCTGAAGAGACTCCGCAGCTCGTCCTGGGTCATGTTCTGAGGGAGGTAGTTGACGATCAGGTTTGTTCTCCCGATGTCCTCCCGGCAGTCCTCAGCCATGTGGTCTTCATAACCATTAGACATGGTATTTTCTTTAAAAAGATCTGCAGGGAGAGGAAAAATGAAGTAAATTCCAAATGTCCCCACTGCAGGATAGTAAGGCAATGCTCATGACTGTGTTTGCACTGAGACATTTTTCTTTTCCACGTCACGAGCTGGACTTGTGTCCACCTAAAAGCCTGCACGTGGATGTTCGCAGCAGCTTTCCTGGAGACTGCCGCCAGACTGGAAGCGGCCAAGACGCCCTTCAGTGGGCGATGGAGAAACACACGTCAGTCACCTGGTAACACGCACACGCGGAGCGTTATTCAGGGCCAAGAAGACGGGAGCCGGGAAAGGCACGGAGGGGCCTCACGAGCAGACTGCTGAGTAAGAGCGCTCGAAAGGCTCCACGTTAGAGGGTTTCCACCATGTGAGACTGTGGAAAGGGCGAAACAGAGAGACCGCATGTGGGGACAAGGGAATGAAAAGGAAGAGCACTGGGATTTTTAGGGGCAGTGAGGCTCTTCTGTACAAGAGTATAACGGTGGACACACGCCATCACACACCTGTCCAAACCCACACAGCCTTGAACATGAAGAGTGAATGCTAGGCCATCCCCCCTTCTGTGGGCCTGACCTTGTACCAACACCTGGGAAGACGAGCTGGGCCTGTGCTGGCAGGACGCCGGCCAGGGTCCCTTCTACAGGTGGGGCTGTGCCCCCTTCTGGCTCTCCTAGCATCCCTGCTTCTCTTCTCCTTCCTGTCTCATCCTTCTTCCCCTCCTGCTGTCTTGCTTTGCACACATATTCCCCACCTTAGGATGAATTTTTCCTCTTCTGGGAACCAACAGCCCATTTTTTACCAGATAAAAAGGAAACTTCATGGCCGTCACTTCAAGGCTGCGGCTCTTTGTAGCTGAGGAGCAGGGCTTGGCAGGACAGGCCCACGTACCCCTCGCCCGGCTACCCCCTCCCCGCCCCGCACGTGCGCGCACACGCACGGCTGTCTCTACCTGCCACTTTATCCCGGATAAGTTTTGCAGATTCCACTTCGCCAATACTGCTGAAGAGACTCCGCAGCTCGTCCTGGGTCATGTTCTGAGGGAGGTAGTTGACGATCAGGTTTGTTCTCCCGATGTCCTCCCGGCAGTCCTCAGCCATGTGGTCTTCATAACCATTAGACATGGTATTTTCTTTAAAAAGATCTGCAGGGAGAGGAAAAATGAAGTAAATTCCAAATGTCCCCACTGCAGGATAGTAAGGCAATGCTCATGACTGTGTTTGCACTGAGACATTTTTCTTTTCCACGTCACGAGCTGGACTTGTGTCCACCTAAAAGCCTGCACGTGGATGTTCGCAGCAGCTTTCCTGGAGACTGCCGCCAGACTGGAAGCGGCCAAGACGCCCTTCAGTGGGCGATGGAGAAACACACGTCAGTCACCTGGTAACACGCACACGCGGAGCGTTATTCAGGGCCAAGAAGACGGGAGCCGGGAAAGGCACGGAGGGGCCTCACGAGCAGACTGCTGAGTAAGAGCGCTCGAAAGGCTCCACGTTAGAGGGTTTCCACCATGTGAGACTGTGGAAAGGGCGAAACAGAGAGACCGCATGTGGGGACAAGGGAATGAAAAGGAAGAGCACTGGGATTTTTAGGGGCAGTGAGGCTCTTCTGTACAAGAGTATAACGGTGGACACACGCCATCACACACCTGTCCAAACCCACACAGCCTTTAACATGAAGAGTGAATGCTAGGACTTCCCGGTAGTACAGGGGGTAAGAATCTGCCTGCCAGCCCCGGGGACATGGGTTTAATCCCTGGTCTGGGAAGATCCCACATGCTGCGGAGCAATAAAAGCCATGTGCCACAACTAGGGAGCCCGCGATCTAGAGCCTGCAAGCTCTAACTCCTGGGCCCGTGCGCCTAGGGTCTGTGCTCTGTAGTAGGAGAGGCCACCGCAATGAGAAGCCCGCGCACCGCAATGAAGAGTAGCCCTGCTCACCACAACCAGAGCGCCTGAGTGCAGTAATGAAGACCTGGTGCAATCCAAAATGAATCATGTTGGATTTCCCTGGTGGCCCAGTGGCTAAGACTCTGTGCTCCCAGTGCTGGGGACCTGGGCTCGATCCCTGGTCAGGGAACCAGATCCATAACTGAGACCCAGTGCAGCCAAATAAATACATTTAAAAAATTAAAAATCAATCAATCAATCAATCATGTTTTTAAGAGTGAACTCTAAGACAAATCTTGGGCTTTAACTAGTATTTAACAACTCAAGTTTATCAATTAGAACAAAATACCACACTAAGGAAAGATTTAATAATAGAGGAAACTGCTCGCAGATGGGTATAAGGAAATTCACTCTCTTTGCAATCCTTCTATAAACCTAAAACTGCTCTAAAAATAAAGTGTACTGAAATAAAACCAGAAATAGCCCAAGTTCAACCCTTTCCACTTACTAAGAGGGCTTTAAAGAAGCAAACCTATGAACAACTCCAGCACAATTCAAGCCCCTGGCAGAAGTGGCTGGGGCCTTCTGAGGACATCCTGAAGACCTCGGATTGCTTTCTCAGGTCTCTAGGGGCGCTGCCGAGGCAGCTGTACACGGAGGAGCCTGTGACGGGTGCCAGGCGCCTGCCCACTGCCCAGACCCCGTCTGTCCTCCGGCAGGCAGGCCGTGGTCCTGCGAACTGCTTTCCCCCTGAGACAGAGTGACGAAGTCAAGCAACATGTAAGGATTTCTCCACCGGTTAGGGGAGCTAGGTCTCAAAGCTGGCGGGCTCTGGATCACCTTGAGCTGCCTGTGGAAATCCTGACTTCCAGGGACAGCCAGCGGGGCACACTGCTGGCTCACGACCACTCTTGGGGAAGTCCTCCGTGCTTAAGGCTGTGCTCCTGGCACTGCTATGAAGTCCCGTGCTCTGAAGCAGGCAAACTATGGGGTTGAAAGTCATCACTGAGAAAAAGGTCCTATTGCCCACCGGCCAGGACGTCTCTGGGGCAGCCCAGCCCTTTCTCCAGGTTCCTACTGCCCAGTTCTGACTTTATGCTTCAAAACCCAGTGCCCTGAGTCAGAAGCATTTTGCCTCCTCTAAAAATAGTCTTGCCAGCGGTTATATAAAATCCGGAGCGCATCTCCTATATGGGATTTCCCACCTGCCCTGGATCAACATACAAAGAGGAACCAGGTCTGGTTCCCTGTTTACTGGGGGAGAAATTCAGGTCTTCTCTACCTTTCTACTCCCACTTGCTTCAGACCATACACAACGTGCAACATCAGTCCAGTATTTATTTATTTGAAAATGGCCTATGCATCCTACTCTTTATAAAGTTGTTTTGCATTGAGAGCCATGAAAGAAAAGAACGACTGGAAAGTTAGACTTTATGAGGTTAGAAACTCCTGGATGGCAAAGATACCACCCAGAGAAGCCGCAGACTGACGGAGAGAAAGCACTAGCTCCCTTTCATCCCATCTAGAGCTGTGCTCTCCCCTGGGCGAGTCAGCTTCCTCCCCATGGGACACTGGGCAGGGTCTGGGGACATTGCTAGCTATCAAGACTGGGGGGAGGGGTGCGGGTACCACTGGCACCCCGTGGCAAGAGGCCAGGGATGCTGCCGAACACCGTGAGGCACAGGGCAGGCCAGTCCCCAGCCAAGAATTATCTAGTCCAAAGTGTCAATACTGCTGACGCTGAGAAAACTGATTCCAGCTATCTACAAATTAGCCTCCCCTCCAGACCCGTCTGTCCTCCGGCAGGCAGGCCGTGGTCCTGCGAACTGCTTTCCCTGAGACAGAGTGACGAAGTCAAGCAACATGTAAGGATTTCTCCACCGGTTAGGGGAGCTAGGTCTCAAAGCTGGCGGGCTCTGGATCACCTTGAGCTGCCTGTGGAAATCCTGACTTCCAGGGACAGCCAGCGGGGCACACTGCTGGCTCACGACCACTCTTGGGGAAGTCCTCCGTGCTTAAGGCTGTGCTCCTGGCACTGCTATGAAGTCCCGTGCTCTGAAGCAGGCAAACTATGGGGTTGAAAGTCATCACTGAGAAAAAGGTCCTATTGCCCACCGGCCAGGACGTCTCTGGGGCAGCCCAGCCCTTTCTCCAGGTTCCTACTGCCCAGTTCTGACTTTATGCTTCAAAACCCAGTGCCCTGAGTCAGAAGCATTTTGCCTCCTCTAAAAATAGTCTTGCCAGCGGTTATATAAAATCCGGAGCGCATCTCCTATATGGGATTTCCCACCTGCCCTGGATCAACATACAAAGAGGAACCAGGTCTGGTTCCCTGTTTACTGGGGGAGAAATTCAGGTCTTCTCTACCTTTCTACTCCCACTTGCTTCAGACCATACACAACGTGCAACATCAGTCCAGTATTTATTTATTTGAAAATGGCCTATGCATCCTACTCTTTATAAAGTTGTTTTGCATTGAGAGCCATGAAAGAAAAGAACGACTGGAAAGTTAGACTTTATGAGGTTAGAAACTCCTGGATGGCAAAGATACCACCCAGAGAAGCCGCAGACTGACGGAGAGAAAGCACTAGCTCCCTTTCATCCCATCTAGAGCTGTGCTCTCCCCTGGGCGAGTCAGCTTCCTCCCCATGGGACACTGGGCAGGGTCTGGGGACATTGCTAGCTATCAAGACTGGGGGGAGGGGTGCGGGTACCACTGGCACCCCGTGGCAAGAGGCCAGGGATGCTGCCGAACACTTCGTGAGGCACAGGGCAGGCCAGTCCCCAGCCAAGAATTATCTAGTCCAAAGTGTCAATACTGCTGACGCTGAGAAAAACTGATTCCAGCTATCTACAAATTAGTAAGAAAACCCCCCAACATATCACTAACAAAGAAGTGGTTCAAGGATAAGGATCTGCAACGAATAGCTGCTGGGAATGAGACAGCTGATAAGGCTTCTGAAAAGACGCTCAAGTTCACAAACTGTGAGGAAAATGCCAAATAAAAGGAGATGTGATTCTGTGACAGCCAAAGAGACTGCAATCCAGGGTGGATAAAACCCAGTGTGAATAAGGACCGGGAGAAAGGCTGCCCCCATACACCACCTATAAGGTGTGACAAGGTGCCAACTTCTGGAAAGACAACACGGCTGGCCTGCCAAAATGTTCCCTGTGAACGCCACCCTCTGAGTCAGAGCTGCAAGGAACTACAGAACTTATCACACAAGTGAGGAAAATACGTGCAAGGAACATGCTGACCCCATGACTGGTAAGACACTGGATATAACCTAAGTATGTATTTAGGGACTTCCCTGGCGGTCCAGCTCTTAAGACTTTGCAGGGGACACAGGTTAGATCCCTGGTTAGGGAACTAAGATTCCACATGCCTCATGGCCAAACAAAACAAAACACAAATATGCATTAATTATAATTGATTAATTATAAATAAATAGCATTTTCAGTAAAAAGCATGGCATTAATAGGTTTGATCAGGAAAAACTCCACGAACCTGTTAAACCATCTATGGCCATGAGATTTTGAGACAGATCATTAGCTCAGAAACAAAGAAACAAAAACAACGGCTGAAAAGCCTGAACCGAAGTACAAGGACTAACAGAAGAATTAAAGTGCATGCAATGCACGCTGCTCAAAATGCGAGTCAAACCTTTTTCTTCCTCCTTCCCCTTTTTTCCCTTTATCCTGCCTCTCTTCACTCCTGTTTCACTCTTCTTGCTTTTCTCTCAGCCCGACTTCACAGATTATATACCGGGCAGTAATGACTCCCTTCTCATTATCCAGAGAGGGGTGTCCTCTATGCCTGGGAAGAAGTTTGCTTCTTCAGTCAGTGGTTGGTACACCATGGCCTGCAGGCCAAATCTGTTCCATTCACTGCCTGTTTTTATAAAGTTTTATTGGCACGCGGTGTCTCTCACTTGTTTATGTGCTGTCTCTGGCGGCCGTGGTGCTCCAGCGACCGAGCGGAGTAGCTGTGACAGAGACCATATGGTCCATAGAACTGAAAATACTCACCATCTGGCTCCTTACAGAAAAAGTGTGCCGACCTCTGTTCTAAAATGTAGAAACAGAAAAATTTCTTGGAGAAAATCTCTGTGACCTGGGTGAGGCAAAGCTGTCTTCGTCACCACGCCAGAATCCAAATCCATTTACAAGATCGATAAACCGGATCTCATCAAAACTGAAAACTTTTCCTCTTACAAAAGACGCTGCTAGGAAAATTATAAGTCACAGACTAGAAGAAAATATTTTCAAATCACATGTCTGAAAAAGGATTTGTATCCAGATCATATTTAAAAAAAAAACTCTGAAACTTAACAGTTAGAAAACAAACAACTCAGTTTTTTAAATGGCAAAAGATGTGAACAGATACTAAGCCAAAGAAGATATCTGGATGGCAAATAAATGCATGAAAAGATGCTCAACATTATCAGTTATTAGGAAAACACAAATTAAAATCACATCAAGGGAATTCCCCGGCAGTCCAGGGGTTAGGACTCTGCGCTCTCATTACCTAGGACCTGGGTACAATCTTGGTTGGGGAACTAAGATCATGCACAACTAAAAAACCAAACAAACCACATCAAAATACCACTACCCATCTAGGAGGTCTAAAACAAAACAAAAGCAAGCCAGCAAACAGCGACAACAAACCAGACTGTGATCACATTCTGGTGAGGAGGTGGAGAAACGAGCACTTCCATGTCCTGCTGGTGGAAATATAAAAATGTCACAGCTGCCATGGAAAACAGCCCGGCGAGTTCTTATCATTAAACATACACTTACCACATGACCCAGAAACCCTATTCCTAGTACTCACACATGGACAATAGAAACTTTTGTTTATATAAAAACCTACGCAGTAAGACTTTTCTGGTGGTCTGGTGGTTAAAACTATGCCTGCCTGGGGCTTCCCTGGTGGTCCAGTGGGTAAGGACACCGCTTTACAGTGCAAGGTTCGATCCCCGGCCTGGGAAGATCCCACGTGCCGCGGAGTGCCTGGACCGGTGAGCCCAATGACAAGCCAGCACTCTGCAGTGCATGCGCCCAGAGCCGGTGCTCTGTGGCAAGAGAGGCCACTGCGATGGGAGGCCCACACAGGCCAAAGAACAAAGCTGGAAAAAATAGATAAATGAAAGACCAAAAGAAGTGGCCCGCCCGCCCCCCTCCCTCCCAACCCGCCCCCGCCCCGAAAAAGAAAAAACAAACAAACAAAAAACTATGCCTGCCAATGCAGGGGACACAAGTTCGATCCCTGGTCTGGGGAGATCCACATCCTGAGGGGCAACTAAGCCCGTGTGCCACAACTACTGAGCCCTGGCACCCTAGAGCCTATGCTTCGTCACAAGAGAAAACACTGCAGTGAGAAGCCAGGCACCACGGAGAGAACAGCCTCCACTCCCTGCCACTAGAGAAAGGCCTCAAGCAGCAACAAACACCCAGTACAGCCAAAAGTAAATAATAAAAATTTTTTAAATGCAGTAATGTTTATACCAGCATTTGTTCATTTTTGAAATAGTTTTAATTTTTTGTTTGTTTAATCTTTTTAATAATATTTTCCATGACGGTTTTCTGCAGGAGACAGACTATAGTTCCAGATGCTATACAGGAGACCCCAGTTCGATTCCTGGGTCAGGAAGATCCCCTAGAGAAGGGATAGGCTACCCGCTCCAGTATTCTTGAATGCCCCTCGTGGCTCAGATGGTAAAGAATATCTGCCTGCAGTGCAGGAGACCTGGGTTCAATCCCTAGGTTGCGAAGATCCCCTGGAGAAGGGATAGGCAATCCACTCTAGTACTCTTGCCTTCCATGGCTTGTCAATAGGGTCACAACGAGTCAGATATAACTGAGTAACTTGAAAGAAAAAAACCCCTATATAATAGATTTACAGATGCTATCTATACAATAGATTTATAAATACTATCTCTATAAAACAGAGCCCCCCGCACCCCTGCTTTTTCCCTCCCATTTGTCTTTCTGACTTACTTCACTTAGTGAAAACTATGCCTGCCTGGGGCTTCCTGGTGGTCCAGTGGGTAAGGACACCGCTTGCAGTGCAAGGTTCGATCCCCGGCCTGGGAAGATCCCACGTGCCGCGGAGTGCCTGGACCGGTGAGCCCAATGACAAGCCAGCACTCTGCAGTGCATGCGCCCAGAGCCGGTGCTCTGTGGCAAGAGAGGCCACTGCGATGGGAGGCCCACACAGGCCAAAGAACAAAGCTGGAAAAAATAGATAAATGAAAGACCAAAAGAAATGGCCCGCCCGCCCTCCCTCCCAACCCGCCCCCGCCCCGAAAAAGAAAAAACAAACAAACAAAAAACTATGCCTGCCAATGCAGGGGACACAAGTTCGATCCCTGGTCTGGGGAGATCCACATCCTGAGGGGCAACTAAGCCCGTGTGCCACAACTACTGAGCCCTGGCACCCTAGAGCCTATGCTTCGTCACAAGAGAAAACACTGCAGTGAGAAGCCAGGCACCACGGAGAGAACAGCCTCCACTCCCTGCCACTAGAGAAAGGCCTCAAGCAGCAACAAACACCCAGTACAGCCAAAAGTAAATAATAAAAATTTTTTAAATGCAGTAATGTTTATACCAGCATTTGTTCATTTTTGAAATAGTTTTAATTTTTTGTTTGTTTAATCTTTTTAATAATATTTTCCATGACGGTTTTCTGCAGGAGACAGACTATAGTTCCAGATGCTATACAGGAGACCCCAGTTCGATTCCTGGGTCAGGAAGATCCCCTAGAGAAGGGATAGGCTACCCGCTCCAGTATTCTTGAATGCCCCTCGTGGCTCAGATGGTAAAGAATATCTGCCTGCAGTGCAGGAGACCTGGGTTCAATCCCTAGGTTGCGAAGATCCCCTGGAGAAGGGATAGGCAATCCACTCTAGTACTCTTGCCTTCCATGGCTTGTCAATAGGGTCACAACGAGTCAGATATAACTGAGTAACTTGAAAGAAAAAAACCCCTATATAATAGATTTACAGATGCTATCTATACAATAGATTTATAAATACTATCTCTATAGCAGACAGCACCTGCTGCCCTCACTCAGCCCCTCCCCAGCAACTGTAAGTCTGTTCCCTGGGTCTGTCTGTCTGTTTCTGTTTTGTAGGCGGGTTTACCTGTGCCACATTTTATATGTGGAATCTCACATGGTATTTGTCTTTCTGACTTACTTCACTTAGTGTGATGGTATCTAGTAGGCCCACCCATGTTGCCGCAGAATGGCATTATTTTGTTCTTTTTTTACGGCTGAGTAGTAGTCCATTGTACACACGTACCACATCTCCTACATCCACTCCTCTCTCGATGGACATTTAGGTTACTCCACGTTTTGGCTCTTGCAAATAGCGCTGCCGTGAACACAGGGGTGTAGGGATCTTTCTGAGTTGGAGTTCTGTTTGGATATATGCCCGGGAGTGGGGCTGCTGGATCCTATGGCAGCTCTATTTTTAGTTTTTTGAGGAACCACGGTGCAGTTCTCCATAGTGACTGCACCCATGTACACGCCCACCAGCAGTGGAAGAGGGCCCTTTTTTCTCCACATCCTCTCCAGCATGTATTCTTTGTAGACTTTTGGATGATGGCCATTCTGACTGGGGTGAGGTGATATCTCACCATGGTTTTGATCTGCATTTCTCTAATAGCGATGCTGAGCATCTTTTCCTGTGCCTATAGACCATCTGTATGTTTTCTTTGGAAAAAAGTCTACTGCGGTCTTGATGGGGCTGTTTTCTTTTGCTGTGGTTGCACTATATGAGCTGTACGTATATTTTGGAAAGTAAGCTCTTGTCAGCTGCATCATTTGCAAATCTTTTCTCCCAGTCTGTAGATTGTCTTTTACTTTGTTTTACGGTTTTCTGTGCTGTGCAAAAAGTCTGTGCGTTTGACCTGGGTTCAATCCCTAGGTTGCGAAGATCCCTGGAGAAGGGATAGGCAATCCACTCTAGTACTCTTGCCTTCCATGGCTTGTCAATAGGGTCACAACGAGTCAGATATAACTGAGTAACTTGAAAGAAAAAAACCCCTATATAATAGATTTACAGATGCTATCTATACAATAGATTTATAAATACTATCTCTATAGCAGACAGCACCTGCTGCCCTCACTCAGCCCCTCCCCAGCAACTGTAAGTCTGTTCCCTGGGTCTGTCTGTCTGTTTCTGTTTTGTAGGCGGGTTTACCTGTGCCACATTTTATATGTGGAATCTCACATGGTATTTGTCTTTCTGACTTACTTCACTTAGTGTGATGGTATCTAGTAGGCCCACCCATGTTGCCGCAGAATGGCATTATTTTGTTCTTTTTTTACGGCTGAGTAGTAGTCCATTGTACACACGTACCACATCTCCTACATCCACTCCTCTCTCGATGGACATTTAGGTTACTCCACGTTTTGGCTCTTGCAAATAGCGCTGCCGTGAACACAGGGGTGTAGGGATCTTTCTGAGTTGGAGTTCTGTTTGGATATATGCCCGGGAGTGGGGCTGCTGGATCCTATGGCAGCTCTATTTTTAGTTTTTTGAGGAACCACGGTGCAGTTCTCCATAGTGACTGCACCCATGTACACGCCCACCAGCAGTGGAAGAGGGCCCTTTTTTCTCCACATCCTCTCCAGCATGTATTCTTTGTAGACTTTTGGATGATGGCCATTCTGACTGGGGTGAGGTGATATCTCACCATGGTTTTGATCTGCATTTCTCTAATAGCGATGCTGAGCATCTTTTCCTGTGCCTATAGACCATCTGTATGTTTTCTTTGGAAAAAAGTCTACTGCGGTCTTGATGGGGCTGTTTTCTTTTGCTGTGGTTGCACTATATGAGCTGTACGTATATTTTGGAAAGTAAGCTCTTGTCAGCTGCATCATTTGCAAATCTTTTCTCCCAGTCTGTAGATTGTCTTTTACTTTGTTTTACGGTTTTCTGTGCTGTGCAAAAAGTCTGTGCGTTTGACCAATCCCGTTTTCTTTCTTTCTTTCGTAAATGTTGGCCTCTTTTATTGGTTTTTTTATTTATTTATTTTTTATTTATTTTTTATTTATTTATTTTCATCCATCTTTGTTCTTTGGTCTCTGTGGGCCTCCCATCACAGTGGCCTCTCTCACTGGCTCTGGGCACAAGCGCTCCAGAGTGCTGGCTCGTCATTGGACACGCTGGTCCAACCGCTCCACAGCACATGGGATCTTCCCAGGCCAGGGATCGAACCGGCGTCCCTTGCACTGCAAGGTGGACTCTCTACTGATGGACCACCAGGGAAGCCCCCATTTTCTTATTTTGCTTTCATTTCTACTGCCTTGAGAGACTGACCTAAGACAACACTGGTACAGCTTCTGTCAGAGGAGGCTTTGTCTGGTCCTCTTCCAGGCATCTCAAGGTGTTGTGTCTTGGGTTAAGTCTTACAGCCATTCTGAGTTTACTTCCGGGTAGGGTGTGCGGGTGTGCTCAAGCTTCACGGCTTTACACCAAGAGCAGCCTTCCACATCATCGCCCGAACCTGGAACCACTCAAAACAAATGTCCCTTGAACCTTCAGAGGATAAACTCCAGCACAGCAGACGACGGAACAGGATGGAGCAATAAAGCGGTGCCACCATTCACGCGGTTCCGGAGGCTCTCCAATACATTCTGCTGAGTGACAGAAACCAGACTCAAAGGCGAAACCTTTTCCAGAGCTTAGGGCTAGATCAGTAGTTGCCGAAAACGGGAAGCAGGGGACGGGCTGACTTCCCTAGGAGAGCGGGAGGAAATTTTTGTTTTCCAGGCGATCATGATCATGGTGGTCACATAACTATTCATTTGTCAAAACTCAACTCTACACCAAAAAGTGAATTAAAAAATAAGTGTTAGGGACTTCCCTGGTGGTCCTGCACTTCCACTGCAAAGGGCACAGGTTCAGTCCCTGCAGGAAACTCCCACTGCCATGCCACAGAGTGGCCAAAAGAATTTTTTAAAAGACTTTTTAAAAGATTTAAAACGTGAAGCTTCTACACGACAGCCCTGTCCTCGGCCTGCTGGCTCCTCCTGACACGACGCAGTGAGGCTGCGCAGTCCCCCGCAGGCCCACTCTTGGCCAACTGCCAACACTGCAGAACCCAACGCCCAGAGCAGTTTCCGGGCGCTTTGGTGCCACCCTACTTTCAGCTCCCCTCCCCTGACCTCTCCACGTCTGCATGTGTCCTCGGAGGCACCGACCACAACCTAGCCTTGGTGTCTGTCTGAAAATCAATGACTCCGGCCAGCTCTCAGCACGCCAGGCCCTGCCTCCTCTCGCTCAGCGTCCCTGCACGTGGCAGTCCCGCGGCCTCCTCCCGGTCACCCTGACAGCCCATCAGGCCAGCTCGTCCCCGGCTCTCCTGTCAGTGGGGTCACGACCTGCTGAGGCTCTGGGGTTAGATGGCTTTGCCCGGAGGCCGTCATCGCACCGTTAGTCACGGGCAGGACCAGGCCTCAGGCTGCGCGGCCAGCTTCAGGGAGGAAACACCAGGCCCGCTGTGACGTCTCCCCTCACTCGAGCGCCCCCGCCACGGTGGACCGTCATCTCTCTGCGCTTGTGTTTCGGCTGCTCTTTTGGCAGGGATGGTGTGCCTTCTCCATCCCCTCATTTATCTTTAAAGACTCTCCCAGGATGCTCACTCGCTCTCGATCTCAGGGCCTGCACACTGCTGGTGTGAACCTTTATTACTGCACACATCTTCCTCACTCGTCATTATGTGCCTTTCACTGACATCATCCGTGGAAAGCTCAGAGGGCCAAGGCTACACCCCTGTGGCTACGGGTCTCCAGGCAAACCCAGGGCACCTGGCAAACGGGAGGTGTGGCCCACAGGCGCACACAGGAGAGGGGCAGACACGCCTGGGAGCATGCTGTTTGCTGCACTCTTCTGTGTTGGAGAAGCGTGCCGGGAAATTGTATGATGATCTACTCAGTGCATTTACTACGCTACTTTTTTAGGATCATCCCATCCCACCCCGACCCAGAGAACCAAGTCCACTGCAGGGAGCCAGAAGAGTCACTGACCCAAATCTGGTGGCCAAAAGAATTTTTAAAAGACTTTTAAAAGATTTAAAACGTGAACCCAGCCCTGTCCTCGGCCTGCTGGCTCCTCCTGACACGACGCAGTGAGGCTGCGCAGTCCCCCGCAGGCCCACTCTTGGCCAACTGCCAACACTGCAGAACCCAACGCCCAGAGCAGTTTCCGGGCGCTTTGGTGCCACCCTACTTTCAGCTCCCCTCCCCTGACCTCTCCACGTCTGCATGTGTCCTCGGAGGCACCGACCACAACCTAGCCTTGGTGTCTGTCTGAAAATCAATGACTCCGGCCAGCTCTCAGCACGCCAGGCCCTGCCTCCTCTCGCTCAGCGTCCCTGCACGTGGCAGTCCCGCGGCCTCCTCCCGGTCACCCTGACAGCCCATCAGGCCAGCTCGTCCCCGGCTCTCCTGTCAGTGGGGTCACGACCTGCTGAGGCTCTGGGGTTAGATGGCTTTGCCCGGAGGCCGTCATCGCACCGTTAGTCACGGGCAGGACCAGGCCTCAGGCTGCGCGGCCAGCTTCAGGGAGGAAACACCAGGCCCGCTGTGACGTCTCCCCTCACTCGAGCGCCCCCGCCACGGTGGACCGTCATCTCTCTGCGCTTGTGTTTCGGCTGCTCTTTTGGCAGGGATGGTGTGCCTTCTCCATCCCCTCATTTATCTTTAAAGACTCTCCCAGGATGCTCACTCGCTCTCGATCTCAGGGCCTGCACACTGCTGGTGTGAACCTTTATTACTGCACACATCTTCCTCACTCGTCATTATGTGCCTTTCACTGACATCATCCGTGGAAAGCTCAGAGGGCCAAGGCTACACCCCTGTGGCTACGGGTCTCCAGGCAAACCCAGGGCACCTGGCAAACGGGAGGTGTGGCCCACAGGCGCACACAGGAGAGGGGCAGACACGCCTGGGAGCATGCTGTTTGCTGCACTCTTCTGTGTTGGAGAAGCGTGCCGGGAAATTGTATGATGATCTACTCAGTGCATTTACTACGCTACTTTTTTAGGATCATCCCATCCCACCCCGACCCAGAGAACCCAAGTCCACTGCAGGGAGCCAGAAGAGTCACTGACTCTAGCCGGGCACTCCCTGCTGACCTGGAAGTGTGTCTGGATCTCTGCGGAGGAGGAGCCGGCAGGACGCCATCTGGGGGTCTGCGGCCCACCGCGCCGGTCTCTACCGCCCTGGCGTGCGGCTTCAGAGGTGCTGTTCACCTCCGCTGTATGCCCACTGTGTACACAAGGAACAGACACCACATGCACGCGCCTGTGTGTATATGTCCGTACAAACGACACACAAGCGTACGGAGCCTACACATGCACAGCCGCAACATCCGTTTCTCTCAAGCGCCCCTGAGACTCCATCTCCATTCACGGTCACAGAGGGGCTGGCTGCTCGGGCCAGGACAAAACCAGGACGAGGCACATGTATCCTCGGGCTCCATCCTGACGCTCCGCACAACCCACAACAGGGCCAGGACTCACTCATGCCCGCAGTCCCTTCCAGAGGTCCAGTCCTGAGTTCCTCAAGGTGAAAGTATAAGGAGTATGAAGTCGCTGAGGTGCGCTCAGGTCGGCTCGGTATCCTTCCTCGTCCCTTCCCACGGCCCACGGCCCGGCAGCTGCCTGGTGGGGCAGCTCAGTCACAGCAAGTCCACGTCCGCCAGGCTGAGAAGCCCAGGGAGAGGCAGAGTGGCTGCAGCTGGGTATGGGGCCGCACCAGAGTCTCCCATGGGCCCCGAGGGGACCGGACCGCACCCACAGCCCTGCTGGGAGCTGCAGCTTCTTGCCAGTTGATCCAGGCTCCTCCAGGCTTCTCACGCGCAACTGCAGAGCAACCGAGCACAGCAGGAAGAAGCCCACGGGCTCCAACAGACCAGAGCTCCAACATAAGCCCTACTGCTCATCAGCTAGACTCCTTTCCCAGAACTTTCACTTCTGTCTGCAGACTGAGGTGTCAGCCCCTGGTTTCCACTCACGGCTCAGTTTGGCATGTGACAAGCGCCCCCCTCACCAGCAGCCTCCAGGTCCACTAAGGAACACACTGACCCTTTCCCCTGGGGACCCTGGAAATGACTCACACCTCTGAGGCCATTTCTCAGGGGCCTGGGTTCCAGGGAAGCCGCCGTGCGTGTCGGCAGCCCGGGCTCATGAGCACCCATGGGACACGGAGGACCTCAGTGGCGGTGCCTGGTCAACCACACACCTGTCCTGGGATGCCCCGGCGGGCCTCCTCCCCTGCTCCCCAGAGACATGAACCTCATTCAGGTCTCACCCCTCACTCTTACTTCGCCAGTGAGATCCAGATGAGCACGTGTCTCCCTGCCCTCCCCGCTTCCGGAGGCAAGCACCCCATCTCCCTCCTGTCCTCGCTCCCTTCTTCAAACACCCCCCCGAGTGACTTCACTTGGTGGCACACACGCACAGCTCTCCCCCAGGCCACCTCTCCCACCCCCAAGCCTCGGTGAGCACCAGGCTCTGCCGGTTGACAGCCGAGAGGCCTCGCTCTCCCCCACCTCTCGGCCACCGTCCCTCTCCAGGTCTCTGTCACCTTCTAGGCAGACTGACTCCAGCTGACTGGTCTCCCCGCCCCATGCCTGCTTCAAGCCCAGCCTCATCTGACCTGTTCCCCGGTCACTCCCATCCCTCGGTCCCCTGATTCCTGTTCGTGATGACATTGGTCTCGCCATCGGACTGCTCTGCACTGGTTCCTCTCCTTTATGTAATCTTTCCTCTGGCATGACTGTCTCTCTGATAAGTGGCTGGATCCGGTCAGCTCTGAGCTCCCTTCTAACCCTTCTTTCCCCAGCACGTATGGACTGCAACCATGAGCCAGCAGGAGCAAGGCAGTGGACACAGAAGACAAAGACCCTCGAATTCAGGCTAGCACCGGGCCACCTCTGCCCTCCCAAAGCCTCTGGATTGGTCTGTCCATCCTTCCAAGAGGCAATCTTGGGGCTTCCCTGGTGGTCCAGTGGCTAACACTCTGTGTTTCCAACGCAGGAGGCACCAGTTCGATCCCTCGCCAGAGACCCAGATCCCACATGCCACAACTAAGAATTTGCATGCCTCAACTAAAGATGCCGCATGCAGTAAGACCTGGCACAGCCAAATAAATAAATATCTGAAAAAGGAAAGAACAAAAGTGCTCTTCCAAACTCACCTCGTGACTGTGTCCACTAAGGAACACACTGACCCTTTCCCCTGGGGACCCTGGAAATGACTCACACCTCTGAGGCCATTTCTCAGGGGCCTGGGTTCCAGGGAAGCCGCCGTGCGTGTCGGCAGCCCGGGCTCATGAGCACCCATGGGACACGGAGGACCTCAGTGGCGGTGCCTGGTCAACCACACACCTGTCCTGGGATGCCCCGGCGGGCCTCCTCCCCTGCTCCCCAGAGACATGAACCTCATTCAGGTCTCACCCCTCACTCTTACTTCGCCAGTGAGATCCAGATGAGCACGTGTCTCCCTGCCCTCCCCGCTTCCGGAGGCAAGCACCCCATCTCCCTCCTGTCCTCGCTCCCTTCTTCAAACACCCCCCCGAGTGACTTCACTTGGTGGCACACACGCACAGCTCTCCCCCAGGCCACCTCTCCCACCCCCAAGCCTCGGTGAGCACCAGGCTCTGCCGGTTGACAGCCGAGAGGCCTCGCTCTCCCCCACCTCTCGGCCACCGTCCCTCTCCAGGTCTCTGTCACCTTCTAGGCAGACTGACTCCAGCTGACTGGTCTCCCCGCCCCATGCCTGCTTCAAGCCCAGCCTCATCTGACCTGTTCCCC
This sequence comes from Tragulus kanchil, assembly GCA_022376925.1. Lineage (NCBI taxonomy): Eukaryota > Metazoa > Chordata > Mammalia > Artiodactyla > Tragulidae > Tragulus > Tragulus kanchil. The sequence continues at coordinate 6,932,069 of JAIOJX010000029.1, forward strand.
GGTCACTCCCATCCCTCGGTCCCCTGATTCCTGTTCGTGATGACATTGGTCTCGCCATCGGACTGCTCTGCACTGGTTCCTCTCCTTTATGTAATCTTTCCTCTGGCATGACTGTCTCTCTGATAAGTGGCTGGATCCGGTCAGCTCTGAGCTCCCTTCTAACCCTTCTTTCCCCAGCACGTATGGACTGCAACCATGAGCCAGCAGGAGCAAGGCAGTGGACACAGAAGACAAAGACCCTCGAATTCAGGCTAGCACCGGGCCACCTCTGCCCTCCCAAAGCCTCTGGATTGGTCTGTCCATCCTTCCAAGAGGCAATCTTGGGGCTTCCCTGGTGGTCCAGTGGCTAACACTCTGTGTTTCCAACGCAGGAGGCACCAGTTCGATCCCTCGCCAGAGACCCAGATCCCACATGCCACAACTAAGAATTTGCATGCCTCAACTAAAGATGCCGCATGCCGCAAGTAAGACCTGGCACAGCCAAATAAATAAATATCTGAAAAAAGGAAAGAACAAAAAGTGCTCTTCCAAACTCACCTCGTGACTGTGTCCAGGGACCCTGTACCATGTGACTCCAGCACACTCCGTTAGGTTTATCTCCAAGCCCACCTTCTTGACCTTCCGCCTGCCCCAACCCCCTCAGGGTTCTGGACGTCTCTCTCCAGCCTCCTCTCGTACTCACTTGGGCTGCTGGCTGCACCTGGGAACGGCTGCCCACGCCTCTCGGATCACAGTGACCAGTTTGGACACCACCTCTTTCATTAAGAACAAACCTCAAGCAATGGACAATCACTTCTTTCAACACTCTCCAGGCCGTCGCCACCATGGCTTCCTCCCTTCATTACTTGAACCTCACACAGCTTTGTCTTTTCTCTGCCCCAGCTGAGGCTGTAAACTCCCTGAAGAGGAGACTTCTTCCTCTTGTCCCCGTTCCCCACAACAATGAGCAAAGAGTAAGGTCTCATGTGTTCGATCTATAAAACCGCGCTCACTGACTCTGTGGCTGCACGCAAGGCTCGGGATGGAGCAAGGACGCACTCGAACCCGGCACAGAAGCGAGCCCCATCCACATGTACGGACAGGACGCTACCTTCTGCCACCTCCCCACTTCCGGTCTGCGTATCCACGTCAGGGCCATGTGCCCTACTCGAGGGACCTGCTGTTTTGTCTATGTCCACAAGCCAAACTGCGACTTCTCCTGCCTTCTCAGTTTCTCTGAGTGACCGTTATCCACATACTGGGTACTCGGGCAGGGTTCAGAAGCATCCCCTGATGCTTTCTTTTGCTCACGTCCCATGGTTACACACCTGCTGAGCCCTGTGTCCTCTACCCTCTAACCGGGTCTCAAACCTGGCCCCTCTTTCTGGACCACCACAGCCCTGGTCATACTTGGGACCTCTTTGATTTACAGGGAAGCTTCATCACCCACTAAGTGGGTACAATCTTCTCTTCTAGCTCTTCATCCTGCGTGCAGATCTGACCCCTTCGCCTTGTGAACTGAAGCTGAGACAGCCGTGCTGGGCCAGGCCTGCAGGACCACGCCCGCCCTCTGCCCTCCCTGCCCCTGCACACCGGCTACAGGAGTCCCCTGGCCTCCACTGCGCCTTTCTTGAAAAAGGAAAGAAAAAAGTGCTCTTCCAAACTCACTCACTGTGTCCAGGGACCCTGTACCATGTGACTCCAGCACACTCCGTTAGGTTTATCTCCAAGCCCACCTTCTTGACCTTCCGCCTGCCCCAACCCCCTCAGGGTTCTGGACGTCTCTCTCCAGCCTCCTCTCGTACTCACTTGGGCTGCTGGCTGCACCTGGGAACGGCTGCCCACGCCTCTCGGATCACAGTGACCAGTTTGGACACCACCTCTTTCATTAAGAACAAACCTCAAGCAATGGACAATCACTTCTTTCAACACTCTCCAGGCCGTCGCCACCATGGCTTCCTCCCTTCATTACTTGAACCTCACACAGCTTTGTCTTTTCTCTGCCCCAGCTGAGGCTGTAAACTCCCTGAAGAGGAGACTTCTTCCTCTTGTCCCCGTTCCCCACAACAATGAGCAAAGAGTAAGGTCTCATGTGTTCGATCTATAAAACCGCGCTCACTGACTCTGTGGCTGCACGCAAGGCTCGGGATGGAGCAAGGACGCACTCGAACCCGGCACAGAAGCGAGCCCCATCCACATGTACGGACAGGACGCTACCTTCTGCCACCTCCCCACTTCCGGTCTGCGTATCCACGTCAGGGCCATGTGCCCTACTCGAGGGACCTGCTGTTTTGTCTATGTCCACAAGCCAAACTGCGACTTCTCCTGCCTTCTCAGTTTCTCTGAGTGACCGTTATCCACATACTGGGTACTCGGGCAGGGTTCAGAAGCATCCCCTGATGCTTTCTTTTGCTCACGTCCCATGGTTACACACCTGCTGAGCCCTGTGTCCTCTACCCTCTAACCGGGTCTCAAACCTGGCCCCTCTTTCTGGACCACCACAGCCCTGGTCATACTTGGGACCTCTTTGATTTACAGGGAAGCTTCATCACCCACTAAGTGGGTACAATCTTCTCTTCTAGCTCTTCATCCTGCGTGCAGATCTGACCCCTTCGCCTTGTGAACTGAAGCTTCGAGACAGCCGTGCTGGGCCAGGCCTGCAGGACCACGCCCGCCCTCTGCCCTCCCTGCCCCCTGCACACCGGCTACAGGAGTCCCCTGGCCTCCACTGCGCCTTTCTTGCCTCTGAACCACCAGATCCCGTGTGGGTCCCAGAACAAACCAAGACTTCCCTGCCTTGGCTGCTGGGGCTCCTGCATCCTGCCAAGCCCTTCCCCACTGTCTTGGCCTGGCGAGCCCCTCCGCTCTCGCTTTACCTCCTCCAGGAAGCATCCTGTGATCACCTCTGGCCACCAGGATGGCTAACAGACCTCTTCCGTGTTTCCGCACTGGCAGGTGCACAACCACGGTCACCACACTCAGTGGAGTGGGCTGGAACCATCCGTGCACATGCCGCCATCGCCAGTGCCTCCCCAGAGCCCAGCGCGGGGCCGGGGACCTGGGCGCTGAGTCGAGAGAGTCGGCTAAAGGAGGGAAGCCAGACTAACTTCCCTCGGTCAGGCTGGTTTCCTCTGCTCTTCCCCTGACCCAGTCTCAGGCCGGCCTCGCCGCTTCGCTACTGCCACCTAGGGGCGAAAGGAGGCGACCGCGCTTCTTTCCCCATTCAGCCCTGAATCCGATTCCACCAAGGGGATACAAGCCAGGAACCGTTGACTCTGGCGTCAGTGGGGAAAGAGGGGCGGTCAGGGGGGCTTCAGATGGTGAGGGAGTTCTGACCCGGGCCCCAGAGCATGAGGAAGCGATCTCTAGGTCGCGGAGAAAGGCAGGGGGAAAACAGACAGTGAGGGCTGGTCAGAGTTTCAGGCCTATGTGCAGGCAAAATCAGAACAGAAAGGAGGGTTAGAATGTGCAAGCGATCCCAGACGTTAGCTTTTAAGCCACCTACGGAGGTTTAAAAATTAATTTATTTTCCACCCAAAGACTCTCACTTGGGAGTAACATAATCAGATCTGCATTTTTTAAAAAGGCAACTGTCGCTGGAGTGTGGAAAGGTGACAGAGAAGGGAGGCAGAAGTGAGACAAAAAGCAAGGCCTTAAGAAGATGGGCTTTAACCACCCTCCTCTCCTTCTTCACCTGCTGCCCCATGACATCACTCAACACAGCCCACCGGAAACTCCGCCCCTGCAACACAAACAGGATTCAGTGCCACCTTTTGAGAAGCTTATACACCCTGCCTTCATGGGCCGCGAAGTTGCAGAATTTTATAACAGATTCTAGCACAGAGCTTCACACACAGAGGATGCTCAGTGTCATGTGAACGCAACATCTCTCTAGGCCCCTCCCTCGACGCAGGAATTATAAGAGTGGTAAACCCGGCGGTTTAAGAGTAAGGACTCTGAGTCAGAGGGTCTGAGTTCAAATCCTACCATCAGCCACTTTCTCACAAAGTGACCCCCTGACGCCTCAGTTTCTTTGTCCCTAACATGGAAATTACCATACACGGCATCTACTTCAAGGGCAGAGCAATGTCTGTGGGTGGTAAGCACAAAGCAAATGCTCACTAAATCCTGTCGACTATTTATAACATTGTATGTTCAGGGCCTCCCAGGTACTCCACACGCACAACGGTAGGGGTTTCCCACACCCTTAAGTGTGCACGACCACAGTTTCATTCACCCCATTCCACAGAGAAGAACACTAGACCAGCAGTTTCGATTCACCCCATCCACTGGAGTATCTGGGGCGAAAGGAGGCGACCGCGCTTCTTTCCCCATTCAGCCCTGAATCCGATTCCACCAAGGGGATACAAGCCAGGAACCGTTGACTCTGGCGTCAGTGGGGAAAGAGGGGCGGTCAGGGGGGCTTCAGATGGTGAGGGAGTTCTGACCCGGGCCCCAGAGCATGAGGAAGCGATCTCTAGGTCGCGGAGAAAGGCAGGGGGAAAACAGACAGTGAGGGCTGGTCAGAGTTTCAGGCCTATGTGCAGGCAAAATCAGAACAGAAAGGAGGGTTAGAATGTGCAAGCGATCCCAGACGTTAGCTTTTAAGCCACCTACGGAGGTTTAAAAATTAATTTATTTTCCACCCAAAGACTCTCACTTGGGAGTAACATAATCAGATCTGCATTTTTTAAAAAGGCAACTGTCGCTGGAGTGTGGAAAGGTGACAGAGAAGGGAGGCAGAAGTGAGACAAAAAGCAAGGCCTTAAGAAGATGGGCTTTAACCACCCTCCTCTCCTTCTTCACCTGCTGCCCCATGACATCACTCAACACAGCCCACCGGAAACTCCGCCCCTGCAACACAAACAGGATTCAGTGCCACCTTTTGAGAAGCTTATACACCCTGCCTTCATGGGCCGCGAAGTTGCAGAATTTTATAACAGATTCTAGCACAGAGCTTCACACACAGAGGATGCTCAGTGTCATGTGAACGCAACATCTCTCTAGGCCCCTCCCTCGACGCAGGAATTATAAGAGTGGTAAACCCGGCGGTTTAAGAGTAAGGACTCTGAGTCAGAGGGTCTGAGTTCAAATCCTACCATCAGCCACTTTCTCACAAAGTGACCCCCTGACGCCTCAGTTTCTTTGTCCCTAACATGGAAATTACCATACACGGCATCTACTTCAAGGGCAGAGCAATGTCTGTGGGTGGTAAGCACAAAGCAAATGCTCACTAAATCCTGTCGACTATTTATAACATTGTATGTTCAGGGCCTCCCAGGTACTCCACACGCACAACGGTAGGGGTTTCCCACACCCTTAAGTGTGCACGACCACAGTTTCATTCACCCCATTCCACAGATAAGAACACTAAGGCTCCCCCAGCAGAGTTTGTACAACGCCCTGGGAACTCTGAATTTTGAGGCATCAGACATGGAGCTGGAGGAACTTCCGGTGGAAGCACATCTCGTCCAGGGGTGCTTCCCACACGTGTGAGTACGTGTGTGACACTTCTGGCAATCTCAAGACTCTATTTTGGATCTTCACAACTGGAGGTAGAGGATGCTGCCGACATCCAGGGGGTAGATGCCAGGAGCGGCCCCTCCCCCAAACCAAGACTGCTCAGACCCAAAATATCAGTAGTACCAAGGCTGGAAAAATAAAAAACTAAAAAACCCTCCTGGAGTGAATCCGCCTCCCCAGCGTCCCACTTCGGGAGCACCGGCTATCCAGATCACCCACGAATGCTCTCTGGAAGGCGAGGGAGCGCTGTTCCTCCAGGGCAGGCACCTGCAGAAGTTCTTCTCCACCTGCCCTGCACACGGTGGGGATCGGCGCCCATTTTCATCAGCCAGCAGCAGAGGACGCTGGCAAAGGTAGACCATCCATCCCCCATTGTTCAACTGCGTGCAGTTTTCTGTTTTCAACACACATATTTTACAGAGCCAAACGTCCCACACCCCAAAAACTGTTTCGTTAGAGATGGCGTTCAAAAAAAAAAAAAAAAAATCCCCCCCCACCCTCAGGACTCTCATACATACCGAAGGCTTTGCACACTCCTAAGAGGACCTCAGATCCGCCGCGGTCCTCTGACAACGGCCACAAAAGATTGTGTAGGATTTCCCGGGGGAGCGAGGCCGGGGGCCGTGACCTCTGCGAGCTGAAGGCGCTCACCCGACTCCCGCGCCTCTGGCTTCGCTCTCCCGCCCCCGGATACCCGGCTTGTAAGGCTACCCGGGCCCGGCCGCGGAGCCCGGCCGCCAGGCGCGTGCCCACGCCGTGCCCCCCATCTCGGCCCTCGCGGCGGCCGAGGAATCCGGCCCGGGGCCTGCCGCTGGCGCCCACACCGGCCGGCCCCGGCCCGCTCGCCGAGGCCCGCGCGCGTCCCCTCCCGGTCCGGCGCGGCCTGGGCCTCGGCCGGTGCAGGCCCGCGAGCGCCCGCGGCCCGGCCAGGCGAGCGCAGGCCTGCCGCGGCCTACCCCGTCGGGCGCCGCCGAAGGCCCCCGCCTCACCTGGACGCGGGCGGGAGGGCCCGGGGCTGCTCCGGGGCGGGCGGGCGACGGCGGCGCGGCGCTAACGGCTCCGCTCGGCCTCGGTAGCGGTGGCGGCAGCGGCGGCGACGGCGACGGCGGCAGCGGCTCCTCCTCTGCGCGCACGACCCGCTCCGGCCCGCGGCCCGGACACGCCCCCCAGGCGCACGCCCCCATTGGCCGGCCTCCGCCACGGCGCGCTTCTCATTGGCTCGAGTTGCTGTCGCGGCGCCCCGGGGCGCGCGGCAGGGGCGGGACTTCCGGCTGGCGCCGCCTGTGAAGAGCTCGGCGGCGGGTAGAGACCCGGAGTGGCTAGCGATGGCCGCGGAGGGGGTCAGCTGAGGCCTGGCCCACGGAGGCCGACTGGAGGCGGTCGCCGCAGAACCGCTCCCCTCGTCCAGGGTATGCAGTGTGTTTCGCGGCTGTCTGTCCCGCCCGCCGCCTCCGCCGCCGTCACTACTACTCTGCAAGGTAGGAACCGTCAGCGCGCCTGGGCTATGGTGACAGGATCCGGGTTCGAATCCCGGCCCCGACGTTGCCGCACGACTTGCCGTGGGGCTGGAGGAAGGGGCACTCAGTTTCCTTGTCTGGCGTGGTGAGCAGTCGGGCCTGGGGACGTGGTCAGTGTTGCATCTGTGTTGAGTGTTAGAGCCAACGGTTATCCAGAGGCTCTGCTAACATCCATTCATTAAAACGCAATTGACCGCCTACTATGTGCTGGTCACTATGGGAAGTGAACAGGTTAAAGTACCTGCCTCTTTGGGTGACACATGTAAGCGAACCACAAATGTTAGCCACATGCATAATTTAGAATTTCTAGTAGCCATGTGAAAGAACAAAGAAACAGATGATGTTAACTTTAATAATGTGTTTTTATTTAACTCAGTTTATGTCTGAAATGTTATTTCAGCGTGTAACCCATGTAAAAAGGTACGAGATCTTTTTATGTTCTTTTTTTTTTTTCTTTACATGCCTTTGAAATCTGGTTTGTCTTTCACCTTCACAGCACTCCTGAAGTTGGACTGGCTCTGTGTCAAAGGCTCAACAGCCGTGGTTGCCAATGGCTACCGCTGGCACCATGAGGGGCTAGATGGGAAGTCAGGAAAGAAATGAAGTGGATTCCACAGCAAGTGGTAAGACTGAAAAGTACATTGGGCATCGGGCATGAGGGGTGGGGGGTTGCCGTCTGAAAGAGGGCGCTCAGGAAGGCTGAGTAGGGAAGATTTGCAGAAGGACCTGAAGGAGTCAAGCACACTGAGCAAGCAATCATGCCAGTGTATTGTTTCGTTCAGTGTTACTCAATATAACTGTCTGTGCACACGGTCATATTCTTTTATCAGCACTGCTAAATTTGATACCCATTGGCTCTCTGTGGCTTTTGGGTGCTTGACTCGTGGCTGATGTCTTTAAAGAACTCAGTGTTTCATATAACTAGTTTTTGTTGCTGTTGTTAGTCGCTAAGTTCTGTCTGACTCTTTGTAACCCCATGGACTGCGGCACACCCGTCTCCCCCGTCACTGCCTCCTGGAGTTTGCTTAGATTCATGTCCATCGAGTCAGTGATGCTGTCTACCCATCTCACCCTCTGTTGCCCGCTTCTCCTTTTACCTTCAGTCTTTCCCAGCATCAGAGTCTTTCCCAGTGAATCGGCTCTCTGCATCAGGTGGCCAGAGTTGGAGCTTCACGGATCACAGCCTTGTCATGTGAAGGCGCTTGTGGAGCTCAATGAAGCTGTGAGCTGTGCCACGTAGGTGCACCCAAACCGGTCATAGCGGAGAGTTCTGACAAAACATGGTCCACGGGAGGAGGGACCGGCCAACCACTCCAGTGTTCTTGCCGCAAGAGCTCCTGAACTCAATTTCTGCTTAATTTCGATTTGGTCACCTAAAGCTCAGGGTTTCAGAGTAGATGGAGCCGGGCAGTGGCAGGTGCCGCGCTCTGAACTGAGCCGAGCTCACCTGTGTCCTCTCAGAGGCTCTGTAAGAAGAGCTGAGTCAGGGCCACCGTGACGAGCCGTGAAGCACTGCATGCGTTCATCTGTGCCTTATCACAGCTAGCATTCATAGACTTCAATTTTTAGAAGAATTTTAGATTTACAGGAATATTGCACAGAAAATACAGACTTAACATGTTCCCCACACCCAGTTTCACCTCTTCATAACGGCTTTCAGCGTGTGTTAGTTACTAAGTAGGGTTCGACTTGTCACGACCCCGTGGACTGTAGCCGCCCCCGGGCTCCTCTGTCCATGCGGATTCTCCCGGCGAGAATCCTGGAGTGGGCTGTCATTTCCTTCTCCAGGGATCTGCCCAACCCAGGGATGGAACCCAGGTGTCCTGCATTACAGGCAGATTCCGCACCACCAAGCCATCAGGAAGCCCCATATATATACATATATTTGGGCCCCTATGGCCTGTAGCTTGGCAGGCTTCTCTGTCCTTGGAATTTTCACACAGAATACTGGAGTGGGTTACCATTTCCTTCTCCCAAAGGGAAAACCCTAGTAGGATACATTTGTAATACTTAATGAACCAAGATGGATACCTTATTGTCAGCTGCAGTTCATGTTTTGATTTCCTTTGTTTTTACCTAATGTCCTTTTTCTCTTCCAGAATCGCATCCAGGATACCACATTAAATTTAGTTGTCGTCTCTCTCCAGAAAGAGTAGATAATCGGCATATTTAATGTTGTATTAGCTTGTACAGCATAATGATTTGGTATATGTATATTTTGCCAAATGATCACCTCAGTAAGTCGGTTAATGACTAACATCCGCTGCCACACGTAGTCCCATTTTTTTCTCATGTGATGAGAACTTTTTAAAAAATTGTATTTATTTACTATTTTTGGCAATTCTAGATTTTCAGTGCTGCTGCAGGCTCTTCTCTAGCTGTGCCACGTAGGTGCACCCAAACCGGTCATAGCGGAGAGTTCTGACAAAACATGGTCCACGGGAGGAGGGACCGGCCAACCACTCCAGTGTTCTTGCCGCAAGAGCTCCTGAACTCAATTTCTGCTTAATTTCGATTTGGTCACCTAAAGCTCAGGGTTTCAGAGTAGATGGAGCCGGGCAGTGGCAGGTGCCGCGCTCTGAACTGAGCCGAGCTCACCTGTGTCCTCTCAGAGGCTCTGTAAGAAGAGCTGAGTCAGGGCCACCGTGACGAGCCGTGAAGCACTGCATGCGTTCATCTGTGCCTTATCACAGCTAGCATTCATAGACTTCAATTTTTAGAAGAATTTTAGATTTACAGGAATATTGCACAGAAAATACAGACTTAACATGTTCCCCACACCCAGTTTCACCTCTTCATAACGGCTTTCAGCGTGTGTTAGTTACTAAGTAGGGTTCGACTTGTCACGACCCCGTGGACTGTAGCCGCCCCCGGGCTCCTCTGTCCATGCGGATTCTCCCGGCGAGAATCCTGGAGTGGGCTGTCATTTCCTTCTCCAGGGGATCTGCCCAACCCAGGGATGGAACCCAGGTGTCCTGCATTACAGGCAGATTCCGCACCACCAAGCCATCAGGGAAGCCCCATATATATACATATATTTGGGCCCCTATGGCCTGTAGCTTGGCAGGCTTCTCTGTCCTTGGAATTTTTCACACAGAATACTGGAGTGGGTTACCATTTCCTTCTCCAAGGAAAGCCCCTAGTAGGATACATTTGTAATACTTAATGAACCAAGATGGATACCTTATTGTCAGCTGCAGTTCATGTTTTGATTTCCTTTGTTTTTACCTAATGTCCTTTTTCTCTTCCAGAATCGCATCCAGGATACCACATTAAATTTAGTTGTCGTCTCTCTCCAGAAAGAGTAGATAATCGGCATATTTAATGTTGTATTAGCTTGTACAGCATAATGATTTGGTATATGTATATTTTGCCAAATGATCACCTCAGTAAGTCGGTTAATGACTAACATCCGCTGCCACACGTAGTCCCATTTTTTTCTCATGTGATGAGAACTTTTTAAAAAATTGTATTTATTTACTATTTTTGGCAATTCTAGATTTTCAGTGCTGCTGCAGGCTCTTCTCTAGTTGTAGGGGTTGGGGACTTGAGGTGAGCAGGCTTCTTGTGGCGGTGACTTCTCTTGTTGTGGAACTCGGGCTCTAGGGCACACGGGCTTCAGTCCTTGCGGTACACGGGCTCTAGAGTTGCAGCTCTGAGGCTCTAGTGCACAGGCTCCATAGTTGTGGCTCACGGGCTTAGTTGCTCTTCGGCCTGTGGGATCTTCCCGGATCAGGGATCGAACCTGTGTCTCCTGCACTGGCAGGCGAATACTTCACCACTGAGCTCCCAGGTAAGCCTTCTTGTGATGAGAGCTTTTAAGATCCAGTCTCTTAGTTGTCCTGTCTTTTTAGGCTCCTCTTAGCTTTCACAACTTCTCTGACTTTCCTTGATTTTGATGATCTTAATTGTTCTGAGGAGGCCTGGTTGACTATTTGGTAGGATGTTCCTCTGTTGGCATTTGTCTGGTACTTTTCTCGTGGGGATGCTGGGATGACGGGTTGGGGGAGGAATACCAAAGAGGTAAAGTTCCATTCTCATTTCACCATGTCACGGGTGCATACAATTGGGGATTTCCCTGGTGGTCCAGGGGTTAAGATACTCTACCCCTAGTGCAGGGGGCATGGCTTCGATCCTTGGTTGAGGGACTAAGATCCCACAGGCCCTGTAATGAGGCCAAAACAAGATGAAAATGAAAAAGGATCCATACCATCAACTTTATTTACGTATGTTGATATTGGCTTTCATCGTGGGCTTCTTTACCTCTGGACCACGAGGGAGGGGCCCCTATGCCGCCTTGTTTTGTTTGCTTGTTTTCTTTGGAGCACTTCCAGGATACCACATTAAATTTAGTTGTCGTCTCTCTCCAGAAAGAGTAGATAATCGGCATATTTAATGTTGTATTAGCTTGTACAGCATAATGATTTGGTATATGTATATTTTGCCAAATGATCACCTCAGTAAGTCGGTTAATGACTAACATCCGCTGCCACACGTAGTCCCATTTTTTTCTCATGTGATGAGAACTTTTTAAAAAATTGTATTTATTTACTATTTTTGGCAATTCTAGATTTTCAGTGCTGCTGCAGGCTCTTCTCTAGTTGTAGGGGTTGGGGACTTGAGGTGAGCAGGCTTCTTGTGGCGGTGACTTCTCTTGTTGTGGAACTCGGGCTCTAGGGCACACGGGCTTCAGTCCTTGCGGTACACGGGCTCTAGAGTTGCAGCTCTGAGGCTCTAGTGCACAGGCTCCATAGTTGTGGCTCACGGGCTTAGTTGCTCTTCGGCCTGTGGGATCTTCCCGGATCAGGGATCGAACCTGTGTCTCCTGCACTGGCAGGCGAATACTTCACCACTGAGCTCCCAGGTAAGCCTTCTTGTGATGAGAGCTTTTAAGATCCAGTCTCTTAGTTGTCCTGTCTTTTTAGGCTCCTCTTAGCTTTCACAACTTCTCTGACTTTCCTTGATTTTGATGATCTTAATTGTTCTGAGGAGGCCTGGTTGACTATTTGGTAGGATGTTCCTCTGTTGGCATTTGTCTGGTACTTTTCTCGTGGGGATGCTGGGATGACGGGTTGGGGGAGGAATACCAAAGAGGTAAAGTTCCATTCTCATTTCACCATGTCACGGGTGCATACAATTGGGGATTTCCCTGGTGGTCCAGGGGTTAAGATACTCTACCCCTAGTGCAGGGGGCATGGCTTCGATCCTTGGTTGAGGGACTAAGATCCCACAGGCCCTGTAATGAGGCCAAAACAAGATGAAAATGAAAAAGGATCCATACCATCAACTTTATTTACGTATGTTGATATTGGCTTTCATCGTGCGGCCTTCTTTACCTCTGGACCACGAGGGAGGCCCTTCTTTGGTTTTGGGCCCATTCCTGTCAATGCCGCCTTGTTTTGTTTGCTTGTTTTCTTTGGAGCACTTCCTTGCTTTCTAGTACCGTCAGACACTGCACGCTCATCTTGGGGTGTTTTCTGACCCCAGTCCTAGAAGCAGCCGTTTCTCCGAGCCTGGTCCCTCTGGTGAGAGAACGGGCTGGATGCAGCAGGAGGCGGGGTCCGCTGGCCGGAGCTGGGGAGCTGGGGCCTCCAGACAGGGACCAGTCAGCGCCCGGCTCAGCTTTGTGCCCGAGGAGGGCCCAGGCAGCAGTGGGAAGCACCCGATGACGGTCTCGAGGAAAGAGGCTGTGCGGCGGGACTGGGGGCATCTGCCTGCAGCCGTGGAGGGCCCCGGAGAGTCGGGCGGAGAGGCGAGGGCTTCCTCAGGCAGACCAGGAGTCGCCACTGCAGCCAGATTCCACCCGTGCCTTTTTTTTTTTTTCTTAAACGCAGCCGGTGAGCTACAAATGATGTTTACATTTTAATTTTATTTTTTGTCCGCGCCACGGGACACGTAGGATCCTCGTTCCCAACCAGGGAACCCACAGCCCCTGCGCTGGAAGCACGGAGTCTTCACTAGACTGCCAGGGAAGTCTTACGTTTCTAAAGGGTTGGAAGGAAAAAAAAGAAGAGCATTTTGTGACGTGGGCCAGGGCAGCTTCAGCGTCCATCCAGTTAGCGGGTCCCGTGGCCACGCCCGTCAGCGGCGTGTGCCCGTGGCTGCTTTCAGGTCGCAGGAAAAGACTCAGACTTGCTCCAACATGGGGCCCCGCGCCTCTGCCATCACTGTTCTGAAGTTCTTAATCTTGTGAATGAGGGGCCCGTTTTAATCTTTCACTGGGCTCAAAATTGTGCAGCTGGTCTTGGCAAAGAGCCCAGGTGGCCACAAAGCCTCCACTCTTTGGGGTTTCGTAAATACTCTACCCCTAGTGCAGGGGCATGGCTTCGATCCTTGGTTGAGGGACTAAGATCCCACAGGCCCTGTAATGAGGCCAAAACAAGATGAAAATGAAAAAGGATCCATACCATCAACTTTATTTACGTATGTTGATATTGGCTTTCATCGGCGGCCTTCTTTACCTCTGGACCACGAGGGAGGCCCTTCTTTGGTTTTGGGCCCATTCCTGTCAATGCCGCCTTGTTTTGTTTGCTTGTTTTCTTTGGAGCACTTCCTTGCTTTCTAGTACCGTCAGACACTGCACGCTCATCTTGGGGTGTTTTCTGACCCCAGTCCTAGAAGCAGCCGTTTCTCCGAGCCTGGTCCCTCTGGTGAGAGAACGGGCTGGATGCAGCAGGAGGCGGGGTCCGCTGGCCGGAGCTGGGGAGCTGGGGCCTCCAGACAGGGACCAGTCAGCGCCCGGCTCAGCTTTGTGCCCGAGGAGGGCCCAGGCAGCAGTGGGAAGCACCCGATGACGGTCTCGAGGAAAGAGGCTGTGCGGCGGGACTGGGGGCATCTGCCTGCAGCCGTGGAGGGCCCCGGAGAGTCGGGCGGAGAGGCGAGGGCTTCCTCAGGCAGACCAGGAGTCGCCACTGCAGCCAGATTCCACCCGTGCCTTTTTTTTTTTTTCTTAAACGCAGCCGGTGAGCTACAAATGATGTTTACATTTTAATTTTATTTTTTGTCCGCGCCACGGGACACGTAGGATCCTCGTTCCCAACCAGGGAACCCACAGCCCCTGCGCTGGAAGCACGGAGTCTTCACTAGACTGCCAGGGAAGTCTTACGTTTCTAAAGGGTTGGAAGGAAAAAAAAGAAGAGCATTTTGTGACGTGGGCCAGGGCAGCTTCAGCGTCCATCCAGTTAGCGGGTCCCGTGGCCACGCCCGTCAGCGGCGTGTGCCCGTGGCTGCTTTCAGGTCGCAGGAAAAGACTCAGACTTGCTCCAACATGGGGCCCCGCGCCTCTGCCATCACTGTTCTGAAGTTCTTAATCTTGTGAATGAGGGGCCCGTATTTTAATCTTTCACTGGGCTCCGAAAATTGTGCAGCTGGTCTTGGCAAAGAGCCCAGGTGGCCACAAAGCCTCCACTCTTTGCTGCGGGGTCCTTTCCAGACAAAGTAGGCTGGGCTTGCTGTGGTGGGCAGAAGACCCCCCTGGAGGTCCACGCCCTGGTTTCTTGGACCCTGTGAAGCTCGCTCTTTGCGTGGCCAAAGGCACTCTGCAAATGGGACTGCATCGAGGATCTGGAGATGGGCAGGAGTGTGAGACCAACGTCGTCACGAGGGTTCTTACCAGAGGGAGGCAAGAGGGGCTGAGGAGGCGACGCGATCAGATAAGCAGGAGGCAGTGGCAGCACTGACGTCTTTGAGGTTGGAGGAGGTGGCCATGAACCACGGAAGGCCGACGGCCTCTAGAGGCCAGGAAAGGCCGGGAAACGCATTCTCTCCTTGAACTTCCAGGACCGCAGCCCCGCCAGCACCTTGATCCTAGCCCGAGAAGACTGACTTTGGACTCCTGACTCCCGGGACTGTCAGGTCATGAAAGGGCCTCAGTTCAAGCCACCAAAGCTGCGGTGACTTACTGGAGCAGCCACAGGGCCCTGGTACTCCCGCCATAGGTCGTGGGCACGTGAAAGAATCAGCCAGAGAGAGGTGTTTGGTTTTTTTTTAATATATTTTTTGATATCGAGGCCAGTTTTTTAAAGTCTTAATTGAATTTGTTACAGTACTGCTTCTGTTTGATGTTTTTTTTTTTCTTCTGGCAGCAAGGCATATGCGATCTTAGCTCCCAGACCAGGGATGAAACCCATGCCCCCTTGCTTGCAAGCATGGGGTCTTAACCACTGGACAACCAGGGAATGTCCCCAGCCACGGAGCATTCTAATTGAGACACTTAGCGTGATTCTTTGCGGATTCGTCAGAAGGAAGGGGCCCAGAGTCGAGCGTGGAGTGCACACTTCAAAGGAGGGGTTTGTGAGGACAGCCCTCGGGAGAGCTGGCAGAGCAGGTGTGGGCAGGATGAGGAGGGAAAGAGGACTCCCAGTGTCTTAGAGGTAGGATCCCAGGACCTGGAGGCAGTCAGGTGTGGACAAGGCAGTGGCCCAGGCATTAGGCACAGTAGTGGGGAAGCCACGGCACCTGGACCACTCACAGGACTCCCAGTGTGGGCCTATCCTGGGGACATAGGAATGGGTTCAGGGAATTCCCTGGCAGTCCCGTGGTTAAGGGCTTCTCTGGTGGCTCAGCTGGTAAAGAATCCACCTGCAATGCAGGAGACCCTGGTTCAATCTCTGGATTGGGAAGGTCCCCTGAGGAAGGGAATGGCTACCCACTCCAGTAGCCTTGCCTGGAGAACTCCATGGCTCGTCCATGGGTCCCAAAGAGTTGGACGCAACTGAATGACTTTCACTTCACTTCCTGTCGTTAGGGCTCTGCACGTCCACGCTAGGGGGCACAGGTTTGATCCCCGGTTGGGAAGCTCGGATTCTGCTTGCTTCACGGCTCAGCCGATAAAGAAAAGAAATGGGTTTCAGTGTCAGGGAAGCCGTTCCCTGGTCAGTCCCCATACAGAGCCGAGGCATCGAAGTGGAGTACCCTTCCTAAGCACGGAGGCCGGCGACCCCGTCGAGCCCAAAGAAGCTTCTGGCGCTCGAGCTCTTTGTGGGCCCGACTTCAGTCTGATTCACTCACAAGTGCTGAGCAGGTGAGTTACGGACAAAACCAGGAAGCTGCATGGCCTCCTCCTGGGACAGCTTTGAGTTTGTTTTTGGTGAGCAACCCCACTGGAGTTCACGGCCCTGACGCCCCCAGAGTTGGAGGGGGGGTGGCCAGGGGCTCCTTCCGGGCGTGGGACCCTGTGCTTCTTGCTCAGACACATTTCTGGCCTGGAGATTCTGGCCGGGGGCAGGCACAGAAGCGCAGGGCTTCCCAGGACTGCTGCTGTGTGATCGCCTCCCCGAGCCTCCGTTTGCTCATTTGAAAGACGGGGCCCTGCCACCACAAGGACCCGTGTAGAGCGGGGCAGCTGCGGCCCAGGACGACCGCCTGGCACAGGCTCGCAAAGGAGCGTCTGTGCTCAGTGCCCGGGGAGCAGGGAGGGGCCCTGCTCGTCCCCGCATGCTGCAGCGCGCGCACCCGTGGCCCCTGACCTGAGTGAGCGTGGCGAGTGCTGGATTCCAGAGTTGCCTCTGCAGATCTGACCCGTGCCCCGTCCACTGGGCGCGCTTCGGCAGGCGCCCCGGTGGCATCTTATCTCTTGTCGTGTCAAAGACCAGAGCGGCCCCCGCCCTGGATCCCGAGGGTCACTGTGCTGTGGACTGTGGTCACTTTCACTTCTCCTGTCACTTCGCCCTCCTCACTCCTGCCAGTGACCAGGGAGCAGACGCCATGTCATTTTCTGTTTTTCACTTTTTAAGATTTCTACTTTCTTTTAGTCCAGCTGTTATTTTTCATGCCATGCAGGTTCTCCTTGGCCTGTCTCTAAATGTTTTACATGTATGTCTCGGGCTTTGGGAGATGCTTTAAAAAAAAAAAATCCGGTAGAAATTCAGTAGTTTCTAGTCTATCCACAAAGGTGTACAAACCTCACTCTTATTCCAGCACATCTTCATCACTCCAGAAAGGAAGCCAAGGCCTTCCCTGGTGGTCCAGTGGCTAAGACTCCATCCTCCCAATGCAGGGCCTTGGGTTTGATCCCCGGTCGGGGAACTAGATTCCACACGCTGCAACGGAAAGTCCTCCATGCCGCAACTAAGATCTGGTGCAGCTAAATGAATCAGTAATTTTTAAAAAAGAACCTCATGCCTGTGAGCCGTCCCTCCTCCAGTCTCTGGCAACCGTGAACCTGCTCTCTGACTCAATGATTTTGCCTGTTCTGATCACTTGGATCCAAACTGATCCCATGGATCACGGCCTTGTCTGACTCAATGAAACTGTGAGCCGTGCCGTGCAGGGCCACCCAAGATGGACGTGTCTGGGTGGAGTGTTCTGCCAGAATGTGGTCACTGGAGAAGGAAACGGCACACCACTTCAGCGTTCTTGCCTCGAGAACAGATCACTTTAGGTAAAGGGTCTCGTACCAAATGTGACCTTGTGCGTCTGAGCATCGTGTCTTCCCAGCTCGTCTCTTGTAGTGTGATTTAGCACCTCGTTCATCTTCAGGGCCAAATAATATTCCACTCTGGCTGGACCACGTGTTGTTGATCTGTTCATCCATCGGTGGATGTTAAGGGGGCTGTTTCCTCCCTGTGGCCTTCATGAACTGTGCTGGCATGCACATTTATAGACGTATCTAATGGACATATGTTTTCATTCCTCTTGGACAGATACCTAGGATGGAGTGGCTGGCTGACAAAGTGACCTGATGAGGAGCCATCAGACCATTTTCCCCAGTCTTCTCCTTATACATGAGATGGAGGCTTCGTGCCTGTCAGTCGTTGGCAGGTGCCCAGTTGGCTATGACCATTCTCCAGCCCTGCTCCTCGTCTAGCATCCCACAGGAAGCAGGCAGAGGCCCGCAGATTTGTCAGGGTGCCTCGCACCTGCCACAGTGGGCCGGAGCAAGGCCCCAAGGGCAGGTGTTCCCATTACAGGCTTCTCCCGACCCTGCAGCACCCGCTTTCCATGTAGCAGGAAACCCTCAGGCACCCCGCTCCCCAGGCGAAAGGTCCACAAGCGCCACCCGCGGCCTCTCTGGGAGCCCTCCACCGTGGTGACCTCTGATCGTGCCTGGGTGAGGGCAGGTAGCGCCAGGGAAAACGGCCAGGTGTGTTATCAGCTGTTAAAGCTCAAGCAGCTCGATAAGAACCCAGGGAGCAAAGACCAGAAACAGTTCACCGGAGAAGAGAGTCGACAAGCCTCAGCGTGGCCCTCGGGTGAGGGCTGATTAAGGCGAAGACCATTCCACTGCCGCAGGGACCCCGTCCATCACTGGCTCCCCGGGGTGGTGGCCGGGGTTATCAGACAATCAAAGAGCCTGCGGAAGATACGTCCCTGGCATCTTACAGGGTTCAGGGTCTGGCCCTGTGGTTCAGCCGCTGACCAGTATCCTGAGCCCGCAGGGAGGGCTGCTCTTAGGTTGCCTGTGCCCTCAGGGTTGGCAGTGCTTGGAAGGCCCTGCGATGGTGGCTGGCTTGGGAAGTGTTCGTCCTCTAGAAAGGAGGAAGCCCGTGACCACGTGAAGGAAGAGCGCCTTGGCGGGGCTGAGTGCTGTGCGGAGGCAGTTTCCTCCTCACCACGCACTCTGAGTTGGCACCTGTCATCTTCAGGGCCAAATAATATTCCACTCTGGCTTAACCATGTGTTGTTGATCTGTTCATCCATCGGTGGATGTTAAGGGGGCTGTTTCCTCCCTGTGGCCTTCATGAACTGTGCTGGCATGCACATTTATAGACGTATCTAATGGACATATGTTTTCATTCCTCTTGGACAGATACCTAGGATGGAGTGGCTGGCTGACAAAGTGACCTGATGAGGAGCCATCAGACCATTTTCCCCAGTCTTCTCCTTATACATGAGATGGAGGCTTCGTGCCTGTCAGTCGTTGGCAGGTGCCCAGTTGGCTATGACCATTCTCCAGCCCTGCTCCTCGTCTAGCATCCCACAGGAAGCAGGCAGAGGCCCGCAGATTTGTCAGGGTGCCTCGCACCTGCCACAGTGGGCCGGAGCAAGGCCCCAAGGGCAGGTGTTCCCATTACAGGCTTCTCCCGACCCTGCAGCACCCGCTTTCCATGTAGCAGGAAACCCTCAGGCACCCCGCTCCCCAGGCGAAAGGTCCACAAGCGCCACCCGCGGCCTCTCTGGGAGCCCTCCACCGTGGTGACCTCTGATCGTGCCTGGGTGAGGGCAGGTAGCGCCAGGGAAAACGGCCAGGTGTGTTATCAGCTGTTAAAGCTCAAGCAGCTCGATAAGAACCCAGGGAGCAAAGACCAGAAACAGTTCACCGGAGAAGAAAGTCGACAAGCCTCAGCGTGGCCCTCGGGTGAGGGCTGATTAAGGCGAAGACCATTCCACTGCCGCAGGGACCCCGTCCATCACTGGCTCCCCGGGGTGGTGGCCGGGGTTATCAGACAATTAAAGAGCCTGCGGAAGATACGTCCCTGGCATCTTACAGGGTTCAGGGTCTGGCCCTGTGGTTCAGCCGCTGACCAGTATCCTGAGCCCGCAGGGAGGGCTGCTCTTAGGTTGCCTGTGCCCTCAGGGTTGGCAGTGCTTGGAAGGCCCTGCGATGGTGGCTGGCTTGGGAAGTGTTCGTCCTCTAGAAAGGAGGAAGCCCGTGACCACGTGAAGGAAGAGCGCCTTGGCGCGGGGCTGAGTGCTGTGCGGAGGCAGTTTCCTCCTCACCACGCACCTCTGAGTTGGGTCCTGTTAGATGGACTGAGCAGGATGCAGATAAGAGGCCGTTGGAGCTGGGGAGCGGGGAGGGGCTCGGGAGTTGGTTTACCACTCTGGGGAAGGAGAACGCAGCTCGGGTAAGGGGTCGTGGGCTCGCGGTGGCATCTCTGGGATTTTACTTTCACTTCTCCATCCTGCCAGCGTCCAGCAGCTTAAGGTGCTTAAGCATGGAGTGGGGCAGGCATCCTCAGCGGTACAGTTACGGTGAGGGCTTCAGGGACTTCCCTGGCGGTCCAGTGGTGAAGACTCCGTGCTTCTCATGCTTCCCATGCAGGGGGCACAGGTTCAATCCCTGGTCCAGCAACTTGGATCCCATATGCCAAAACATTTTTTAATTAAAAAATCAAATACATTTCTTGGCCACTTTTATTGGTCTTTCATTTGTTTATTTTCATCCATCTTTATTCTTTGGCCTGTTTGGGCCTCGCATTGCAGTGGCCTCTCTCACTGCAGAGCACCGGCTCTTGGGCATGCGCTCCCGGGTGCTGGCTCGTAATTGGACGCACCGGTCCAGCTGCTCCGCGGCATGTGGGATCTTCCCAGGCCAGGGATCAAACCAGTGCCCCTTGCACTGCATGGCAGACTCTACCCACTGGACCACCAGGGAAGCCCTAAAACACATTTTTTTAAAATATTGGGACTTCCCTGGTGGTCCAGTGGCTCAAGACGCTGCCCTCCCAATGCAGGGGGCCCAGGTTTGATCCCTGGTCAGAGGAATAGATCCCAAGTACTACGACTCAGAGTTCTCATGCCACAATCAAAGAACCCACATGCTGCAACTAAGACCTGGCGTGGCCAAATAAATACGGAAAAAATAAACAAATACTGAACTGATGGCTTCGGGTTCCCGTGGGAGAGGGAGGAAACCAAGGCCGTGGAGCAAGGGTTTGTCTCGATCTGTTGCCGCCACATCCCGAGGCACTCGGCAGACGGCCGCCTGACTCAGGTGTGCCCTGCGCGTGCGAGGTCACGGGCTGCTGAGAGCTCAGGCCCCACCTCAGCACCGGGAACCCGTCCCCTCAGCTCTGGAGGTGGGAAGTCCAGGGTCAAGGGTCAAGGCCTCTCTGCTCAGCTTGCAGGGGGCGGGCTTCTCCCCGCAACCTCACTTGGTCTTGGCTCTGTGTCCTCACTTACCCATGGTTTAAGGACACCAGTCACATTGGATTAGGGTCCACCCTAATGACCTCGTTTTTGACTCCAAAACCTCTTTAGAGGTTCTAAAGCCAAAGATTTAGGTCAAGGCTACCATGTAGGGGTTTGGGAAGAAGGACATAGTTCAGCTCCCCAGCACCAGAGCACGTGGTTCTGCCGCAAGCTGCTGGGTGTGGGCGGACCTCAGGTGGCCCTCGTCACTCCGTCACTCACCGGCACGGCCCAGTCCCCACAGGTCAAGGGAATTTTACCCATCCTTCTTGGCCACATTGTCCTATAAACATTTTTAATTAAAAAATCAAATACATTTCTTGGCCACTTTTATTGGTCTTTCATTTGTTTATTTTCATCCATCTTTATTCTTTGGCCTGTTTGGGCCTCGCATTGCAGTGGCCTCTCTCACTGCAGAGCACCGGCTCTTGGGCATGCGCTCCCGGGTGCTGGCTCGTAATTGGACGCACCGGTCCAGCTGCTCCGCGGCATGTGGGATCTTCCCAGGCCAGGGATCAAACCAGTGCCCCTTGCACTGCATGGCAGACTCTACCCACTGGACCACCAGGGAAGCCCTAAAACACATTTTTTTAAAATATTGGGACTTCCCTGGTGGTCCAGTGGCTCAAGACGCTGCCCTCCCAATGCAGGGGGCCCAGGTTTGATCCCTGGTCAGAGGAATAGATCCCAAGTACTACGACTCAGAGTTCTCATGCCACAATCAAAGAACCCACATGCTGCAACTAAGACCTGGCGTGGCCAAATAAATACGGAAAAAATAAACAAATACTGAACTGATGGCTTCGGGTTCCCGTGGGAGAGGGAGGAAACCAAGGCCGTGGAGCAAGGGTTTGTCTCGATCTGTTGCCGCCACATCCCGAGGCACTCGGCAGACGGCCGCCTGACTCAGGTGTGCCCTGCGCGTGCGAGGTCACGGGCTGCTGAGAGCTCAGGCCCCACCTCAGCACCGGGAACCCGTCCCCTCAGCTCTGGAGGTGGGAAGTCCAGGGTCAAGGGTCAAGGCCTCTCTGCTCAGCTTGCAGGGGGCGGGCTTCTCCCCGCAACCTCACTTGGTCTTGGCTCTGTGTCCTCACTTACCCATGGTTTAAGGACACCAGTCACATTGGATTAGGGTCCACCCTAATGACCTCGTTTTTGACTCCAAAACCTCTTTAGAGGTTCTAAAGCCAAAGATTTAGGTCAAGGCTACCATGTAGGGGTTTGGGAAGAAGGACATAGTTCAGCTCCCCAGCACCAGAGCACGTGGTTCTGCCGCAAGCTGCTGGGTGTGGGCGGACCTCAGGTGGCCCTCGTCACTCCCGTCACTCACCGGCACGGCCCAGTCCCCCACAGGTCAAGGGAATTCTGGGGTCTGGGTGCCCCCCCATTTTCTGGTGGATGGAGCAGACTTGGGGCTCTGGTGGCCAGACGGGGAGCCGAACACCAGGGCTTAGCCAGGGGCCATGTGGCAGTGCCCAGAGGCTGGCCAGCGGGGCGGGGGAGGAGGGGTGGGCCATCTCCCCAGACCAGCCGCCTGCCCCAGGAGCCGGGCTTTTCCTGGGCTCACCCCCAGGGAAGTGCCACTGAGCACATGCCTGCCGCCTCCTCCTCTTCTCCCAGGGCTTTCTCTACGCAAGCCCTCCCCCTCCACGCCCCCTGGTCCCTTCCTGCCTCGGGAGACGGAGATGGTAGACGGCATGCCAGCAAAGGGGCTGGTCACACAGTCAGCAAGCGAGAGCCCTACCCCTTCCCCCAGTCTCTGGGAGCTCCTTGAGGGAACAGCTGTCCTTTCCATCCCCAGCACCCAGCGTGGGGCCTGGCACCCAGTAGGTGTCCACAGTCTGCTGACCTAGTGAACCAGCAGCCAACCTTTCCCTCGAGAAAGCACTGCTCCCCAATTCCTCGTCCCTCCCTCCTGGGGCCTCACATTCCAGAGGTAGGAGCATTCAGCTCACACAGCCTTCCAGGGCAGGCCAAGGGTCAGGAGGAACGAGAGACAGCTTTTCCCTAGAGAGGTGGGGCAGGGGCAGACGGGCCAAAGGTCACTGAGAAGAAACCCTCCATGGGGGGAGAAGGGGAGAAGCCCCTCTGGGTCTGAACCGACAAGGCCAAAAACCAGTCACAGCAGGGCTCCTCCCTGACATTGGGGCCAGAGAACTCTTCCCGGTGGGGACAGAGCCGTGCCTTTTGTAGGGATCGCTGTCCCCCAGGACCCCCAGACTGTGACAAACACACATCTCTCCTTTAAGGACACAGTCAAAACCCTAATGACCTCGTTTTTGACTAAAACCGAGCAAACGATTAGCAAGGCTACCATGTAGGGGTTTGGGAAGAAGGACATAGTTCAGCTCCCCAGCACCAGAGCACGTGGTTCTGCCGCAAGCTGCTGGGTGTGGGCGGACCTCAGGTGGCCCTCGTCACTCCCGTCACTCACCGGCACGGCCCAGTCCCCCACAGGTCAAGGGAATTCTGGGGTCTGGGTGCCCCCCCATTTTCTGGTGGATGGAGCAGACTTGGGGCTCTGGTGGCCAGACGGGGAGCCGAACACCAGGGCTTAGCCAGGGGCCATGTGGCAGTGCCCAGAGGCTGGCCAGCGGGGCGGGGGAGGAGGGGTGGGCCATCTCCCCAGACCAGCCGCCTGCCCCAGGAGCCGGGCTTTTCCTGGGCTCACCCCCAGGGAAGTGCCACTGAGCACATGCCTGCCGCCTCCTCCTCTTCTCCCAGGGCTTTCTCTACGCAAGCCCTCCCCCTCCACGCCCCCTGGTCCCTTCCTGCCTCGGGAGACGGAGATGGTAGACGGCATGCCAGCAAAGGGGCTGGTCACACAGTCAGCAAGCGAGAGCCCTACCCCTTCCCCCAGTCTCTGGGAGCTCCTTGAGGGAACAGCTGTCCTTTCCATCCCCAGCACCCAGCGTGGGGCCTGGCACCCAGTAGGTGTCCACAGTCTGCTGACCTAGTGAACCAGCAGCCAACCTTTCCCTCGAGAAAGCACTGCTCCCCAATTCCTCGTCCCTCCCTCCTGGGGCCTCACATTCCAGAGGTAGGAGCATTCAGCTCACACAGCCTTCCAGGGCAGGCCAAGGGTCAGGAGGAACGAGAGACAGCTTTTCCCTAGAGAGGTGGGGCAGGGGCAGACGGGCCAAAGGTCACTGAGAAGAAACCCTCCATGGGGGGAGAAGGGGAGAAGCCCCTCTGGGTCTGAACCGACAAGGCCAAAAACCAGTCACAGCAGGGCTCCTCCCTGACATTGGGGCCAGAGAACTCTTCCCGGTGGGGACAGAGCCGTGCCTTGTAGGGTGTGTAGCTGCATCGCTGTCCCCCCAGGACCCCCCAGACTGTGACAAACACACATCTCTCCAGACTTGGGCGGTGGCCCCTCGACCTGGTTCCCATGCTGATGTTAAGGGTCCTGGGCTCGGACTTCCCTGGTGGTCCAGTGGCTCAGACTATGTTCTCCCAGTGCAAGGGGCCCAAGTTTAAGCCTTGGTCAGGGAAGTTGATCCCATGTGCCACAACTAAGACCCAGCATAAATAAATAAATAACTTAAAAAAGGGGGTCCTCAGCTCACATCCGGGTGTGCCCTGTCCCCTCTGCCTGGAGGTCTCTGTGCCCCAGCCCAGAACCCCAGGTACGTGATGCTACATGGCAGAAGGGACTCTGTAGGTGGATGAAGACAAGGCTCTGGAGACAGGAGGTAGTCCTGGGCTCTCTGGATGGGCCCTGCATCAATGACAAGGGTCCTTACGGCAGGGAGGCGGGCGGGTCCGGGTCAGAGAAGGAGATGTGATACCAAACGCGAAGGTCAAAGGTTAGAAGATGCTGGTCTGCTGGCTTTGAAGATGGAGGAAGGGGCCATGAGCCAAGGGATGCAGGTGGCTGCCAGGAACTTGGAAAAGGCCCGGAAACCCATTCCCCATGGGAGCCTCCCAGCAGAAGCCAGTGCGACCCACATCTTGATTCCAGGGCCTGAGCCCTCCACGCCATGGGAGAAGAGCGCGAGTGAGGGGTAGGCGACTTTCTCAGGCTTACGACACTGAGATGGGGAAACAGACCCAATGACCAGTTCTCTCCCCAAACTGAAAAGAAAAAGTTTTAATCTGGGGGCACATAAAGCCTCCAAAGCTGCAATCTTGGCTTCTCATAGCAGACTTTGAAAGGCTTCCCTTTTTCTCCAGCACGTCTTCAGCCCGCTCTTTTCCTTCCTCCCCAGGAGAAGACAGCTCTGATTTTTACCTCAAAGGGAAAATGCGTCTTGAGTTTCAGAAGTTCACAACTAAACAGATGTATGATCTATGCGGCACCTGAAGACCCTCCATCCGCAGCCAGAACCCCAACACAGCATCTGTGAGGCCTCAGCCTTCCCCAGAAGGGATCAGGGACAGGACTTTGGAAAAACGCTCTTGTCACAGCAACAACGATGGGCACGACATGGGTCGTTTCTCTGAAGCCAAAGGAGGCTACAGGCTTAGGGGAAGGGTGGCAAGGGGCCGAGGGCAAGGGGCAGCTGTTAGACTTGAGTGGGAGCCAGGGCAGGCGTCCAAGAGCAGAGGATGATGGTCGCAGGGGACGTCAGAGATACCTAAAGGCCGTCCTTGGTGTTCACCCGTTGCCAAAAAGGGTGGCGGTGGAAGAGGGAAGTGGGGATTCCAGGCGGTGGGAGGAGCGAGGTGACGAGCGGACTCATCGTGGGCTTCATTTTCTGTGTTTTGTAACGTTTTGACATCTGCCGGCCTCGCAGATCTGGGACAGGCTGCCCTTCCACAATCCCTAGAGAGAGCAGATGACTGGCAGCGAGCCTCTCCAGGGCAGGGCAGCCAATCCAGAGTCCAGACAGCGCTGTTATCAGGCGCTCACACTCTGGGAGGCAAAATCCCCCTGCCCTAGTTCCCTCAGGGACAGGTAACCTGCCAGACAGCCAGGGACAGCCACGCCACCCGGGGCCCACCGAGAGTGCTCCCACCAGCCGGTCCGAGATTCCTTCCCCTGCCTTGCCTGGCCTTCCCCACGGAAACCACAAGAAAGGCTCATGCCCTGCTTTCTCCTGGCTCCTGGCCCCCGAGTGACCCTGAGGCTTCCCCAAGTTGCCCCACATGGTGTGTTATGCCCCCTCCTTTTGGGATCTGTGAGCAGTAAACTGTCTTTTCTATAGTAATTTTTAGAAACTCATTCATTGTTGGCTGTGCTGGGTCTTCACTGCTATGCACGGGCTTTCTCTAATTGCAGCAAACAAGGGGCTCCTCTTCATTGCGGCGCACGGCTTCCCACTGCCGTGGCTTCTCTTGTTGCGGAGCACGGGCTTCAGGCACGCAGGCTTCAGTAATGGCCACCCACAGGCTCTAGAGCACAGGCTCAGTAGTTGTGACACGTGGACTTTGTTGCTCCTCGTCATGTGAGATCTTCCCAGACCAGGGCTGGAACCCGTGTCCCCTGCATTGGCAGGCAGGTTCTCAACCACTGGACCACTGGAGGACCCCCCCCCTTTTGTGACTTCTGTGGGAAGGGTGGAGTGAGGCCAGGTGAGCAGGCTCAGGGCTGACTAGTTGGAAGCATATCAGCAGGCTCTGGGATATAGAGCCTGACCCTAGCTGTCAGCACCTGGCCCTGGGATGATCCTGGCTGGAGGATAGTGGCCCTGAGTGTGGGAGCCTGAGAGAGGAAGGGGCCAGGGTAAGGGCTCTGGATTGTCTGGTTTGCATATGAAAGTTGCCCTTGAAGGGAAGCCTTTTACGATGTCCAGGAATCTGCTAGCCCTGGGGGCGCAGCACCTGCAGGATCAGCCAGGCTCCAGCTGTCAAAGTACCAGAATAAGAAAGACCTGCTGGGAGCCTCGAGGGTCTTTAAAGCGGTGAAGTGCTCTGTGTGACCCCCTAACGGTGGATACATGTCGGCACACCTTTGTCCAAACCCCTAGAATGTACAAAGGCTTCCCAGGTGGCACTAGTGGTAAAGAATCCACCTGCCAGTGCAAGAGACACAGACGCAGGTTCAGTCCCTGGGTGGGGAAGATCTCCTGAAGTAAAAATGGCAACCTTCTCCAGTACTCCTGCCCGGAAAACTCCATGGACAGAGGAGCCGAACAGGCAACAGTCCATGAGGCCGCAAAGAGTCGGACACGACCGGCGTGCCTGGGCACACAGAATGCACAACCGCAGGCGTGAGCCCGAATGCAGACTCTGGACTTTGGATGATTGCCGTGTGTCAGTGCAGGTTCATTAACAGAAACAGACATACCTCCGAGGTGCAGGTTGTTTGATAAGGTGGAAGGCAGTGCGTAGGGGGCAGGGGACATGTGGGAAATCTCTGTACCTTCCTTTCAGTTTTGCTGGGAGATTTAGACTGCCCTTTTAAAAAAAAAAACTCTTAATAGAAAATAAAAGGAGAAAAAGAATGTAGAATTTTGAATTGATTGTTTATCCATGGCTGGAAAGACATATGTGGCTATTCAACACTTGAATGGTTCTGGAACTGTGCAATGGACCATGTTTGGAACACTTACTATGCAAAAAAAAGGACACTATCTCATAAATCATTGTTACTTGATTGCATGTTGAAATGATATCTTGGATTGTTGTTGTTCTGTCCCTAGGTCATGTCCAACTCTTTTGTGACCCCATGGACTGTAGCCCACCAGGCTCCTCTGTCCGTGGAATTCTCCAGGCAAGAATACTGGAGTGGGTAGCCAGTCCCTTCTCCAGGCGACCTTCCTGACCTAGAGATCAAACTGAAGTATCTTGCGTTGGCAGGTGGGTTCTTTACCATTGAGCCACCAGGGAAGTCCATTATCTAGAAATAGGGTTAATTACATACATTATTGAGAAAAAGGGAGAGAGAGAGACGTGTATAATACAGCACCCAATAAGTATACGTGGAATGAAGGAGTCAGGCCTGAACTTGGAGTCTGGCTCCACTTACTTGGTCAGGTAGCTTAACCTCTCTGGACCTCAGGATTGTTTTTCCCTGTCAAGTGGGGGTCATTAGTCATCCCGTAGCATCTGCTGTCGCCCCAAGCCCCTGTCTAGAGGAGCCCAGCCCAGCCCCAGCATCCCCCTACCACCTCCAGATCTGAAGCAGTGACCTTAGTCTCGAAGGATCTTGCTTCATTATTTGCTACCTGTCTGCCCTGCACGGCTTAGCTGGGTACCTAGCCTAGTGCCAGGCATGCAGTAGGCCCTTGCCACCTGTCTGTTGAATGAATAACAGATGGCCCCAAACAGGTATCTGATGAGGATCAGTGACATCGCTGTCCTCTTTCCTGGCAGGGAGGCCTCTGCTTGCTCACCATGCTTACCCCGGGCCCATGACCAGTACTTAAGAAGTGCCCAGAAACCTGTTTGGAAGGGCTGAGTGGGGCTCGCCTCCTCAAAGAGGGACTCACACCCTAGGGGACCCTCTCCTCAGGACCCACGCCGCTCCCCGCCATGTCACTCCCGCCCCAGCCGGCCCGGGCCCCGTGTGTCCAGCAGGTGCAGGAGAAGCAGGAGGACGGAGCCCCAGCTCCCCAGCGGGTCCCTGGACGCAGAGACCGCCGGTCAGCCCAAGGGAAGCCCCTCAGCGTCAGCCTTCCACGAGGCGGCAGGGCCAGCTGCATCAGGAACACCGTGAAATGGGTCACACAGGCAACCAAGTCCCTGGAAGTCAGGCCAGAGGCTTGCAAGGCATGATTTAAAAAAAAAAAATCACTTTTCTCTCCTACCTCCAGTTGCCTGGCAACCACTGTCCATCTGGACCAGAGTGAGAGGCAGCTGGGTACAGCAGGAGTCCAGGCCTGGCAAATAGGGCACCCTCGGTCTGATATGCTCCCCATCAGATGCACAAAAACATAGAATTTGTTGGGGGGGTGTGTGTCTCAGTAGCTTTCTTTTGAGGCCACCTGAGCCGGGACCTAGAGGCACCAGAGGCTCAGGAGGGCGGCGGGCAAGACAGGGAGTCAGCAGTGTGTGTGTGGCAGGGTGAGAGTCTGATTCAAAAGCAACTGCAGGAAGCCCTTCATGCAGGAGCCTTCCTGATGCGCCCCAGGTCTCTGCTCAGTGGCCTTCCCCCATTAGG
The DNA here is from genome assembly GCA_022376925.1 of Tragulus kanchil. Lineage (NCBI taxonomy): Eukaryota > Metazoa > Chordata > Mammalia > Artiodactyla > Tragulidae > Tragulus > Tragulus kanchil. Next base: position 6,960,989 of record JAIOJX010000029.1, read on the forward strand.
GGACTGTCCCTCTTTCCTTCACGGTATTTAAGAAGTAGAAGTCGGATTTGCCTGATCAAAGAATAAAAATTAAAAAGGGTGAATGACTTGGCCACTCAGACTCTCAAGTTTCCATCTCAGTAAAATCGGGCCCACCAGCGAGCACTTGGGAGGGCCTCCAGCAGAGAAATGAGTGAGCGGGTACCCAGGCGCCCGGGAAAAGCTGACTGCAATGGCGGTGGCTGGTATTTTCCCTCCCCGAGCCCCCTGGCTGCCCCCTTCTGCAGTGCACCCACGAGATGCGCTGAGCTGAGCTGTGCCCCTGCCCCCCACCCCACCCCGCACTGCAGCCTGGCCTGCGGGCCCTGGGGGTGGTCAGTCCCTGCATCTGACAGCTGCAGGCCGGCGTGACCTAACACACCTGGTGCTCAGAGCTGGGGACCAGGAGCAGGAGAGGTGTGTGTGTGGGGGGGTTCTGTCCTCTGTGCTGTGTTCACTCACGCGGAGAAGAGGGTCCCTTCGCTGGAAACCATTTACCCTCAGCACCTCCACCCCCTTTTCCCAGCTGAGCCCTGGCCATAAAGGTCTGGCCCCATACTCAGCGACTGCGGTTCTCGGAACTCTGGGTCTCCACCCAGGGCCCTTAGCCCTGAAGCATCTTGTCCGCCGTTCAGACACCTGAGTGCACAAACCCCTGCCTGCCCCGCGAGCGGGTTCCGCAGACCCCTTCCTCCCCCTTTAAGGCTGTTGGTGGGGCGAACTGAGCGGCAGGGAGGTGGGCTCGCTCACGGGGGACTTCCGCCCAGTCCGTCGCTGCCCGCCGGCCGGGCAGGCAGGGGCAGTGGGCCGCAGCGGGGAGGCTAGCCCTGGCCCGCCACGCCGCGTCCCCACGCCCGCAGCCACGCGGAACCGCGTCCTGGCTCGGCCTCACCTACCCGGTAGCGGCCACAACCACCGGCGCGGGACCACCAGGCTCCTGGGCATCCGTCCGTAAGCCCCGCCCTGACCTAAGCCCCGCCCAGAAAGCCCCGCCCCGGTGGTCAAGGCCTTCCGTCAAGGCCCGCCCCTTGCGCTAAGCTCCACCCACTAAGCCCCCGACCCTGCCCAGGGAGTGGGTAAGGGGCTTCGTGGTGGAGCAGGAGAGACGAGAAAGGCGTACAGCGTGTCATAAATACTCAAGATGGTCCACAGCTAAGGAAGCTGCCCATAAAAAGTTAAAGATGATCAGCTGGGAGTTCTCTGCAGCGCCCCTTCCCCAGGCCTCTGTTCCAGGGTGGGCCACGCTGACCTTGGAGAAAAGAAACTCCTAGGTGGGTGCCTTGCTGGTGTGGCTACCTAGAGTTGCCACTTTCCTTCCAAAACCAGAAGACAAAACTGAAATTTTCCCTCCCCGAGCCCCCTGGCTGCCCCCTTCTGCAGTGCACCCACGAGATGCGCTGAGCTGAGCTGTGCCCCTGCCCCCCACCCCACCCCGCACTGCAGCCTGGCCTGCGGGCCCTGGGGGTGGTCAGTCCCTGCATCTGACAGCTGCAGGCCGGCGTGACCTAACACACCTGGTGCTCAGAGCTGGGGACCAGGAGCAGGAGAGGTGTGTGTGTGGGGGGGTTCTGTCCTCTGTGCTGTGTTCACTCACGCGGAGAAGAGGGTCCCTTCGCTGGAAACCATTTACCCTCAGCACCTCCACCCCCTTTTCCCAGCTGAGCCCTGGCCATAAAGGTCTGGCCCCATACTCAGCGACTGCGGTTCTCGGAACTCTGGGTCTCCACCCAGGGCCCTTAGCCCTGAAGCATCTTGTCCGCCGTTCAGACACCTGAGTGCACAAACCCCTGCCTGCCCCGCGAGCGGGTTCCGCAGACCCCTTCCTCCCCCTTTAAGGCTGTTGGTGGGGCGAACTGAGCGGCAGGGAGGTGGGCTCGCTCACGGGGGACTTCCGCCCAGTCCGTCGCTGCCCGCCGGCCGGGCAGGCAGGGGCAGTGGGCCGCAGCGGGGAGGCTAGCCCTGGCCCGCCACGCCGCGTCCCCACGCCCGCAGCCACGCGGAACCGCGTCCTGGCTCGGCCTCACCTACCCGGTAGCGGCCACAACCACCGGCGCGGGACCACCAGGCTCCTGGGCATCCGTCCGTAAGCCCCGCCCTGACCTAAGCCCCGCCCAGAAAGCCCCGCCCCGGTGGTCAAGGCCTTCCGTCAAGGCCCGCCCCTTGCGCTAAGCTCCACCCACTAAGCCCCCGACCCTGCCCAGGGAGTGGGTAAGGGGCTTCGTGGTGGAGCAGGAGAGACGAGAAAGGCGTACAGCGTGTCATAAATACTCAAGATGGTCCACAGCTAAGGAAGCTGCCCATAAAAAGTTAAAGATGATCAGCTGGGAGTTCTCTGCAGCGCCCCTTCCCCAGGCCTCTGTTCCAGGGTGGGCCACGCTGACCTTGGAGAAAAAGAAACTCCTAGGTGGGTGCCTTGCTGGTGTGGCTACCTAGAGTTGCCACTTTCCTTCCAAAACCAGAACACTGCTTTATTGTTGTGGTCGTTAATAACAATTTTAGCTTGAGATTATTCTCAAGATAACATTTGGGAAAATTAAAATATATTCATATATTGCACTGGTAAAAAAATTTATATATATATATATATATATATATATATATAGAGAGAGAGAGAGAGAGAGAGAGAGAGAGAGAGAGAAGTCATTGTAGCTAATACATGAATTAACCCGAATTTTCTTCTTCTTATTTTATTGTTAGGCCACGCCACACAGCTTGAGGGGATCTGAGTTCCCTGACCAGGGACAGAACCCCAGACCCTCTGCCTTGAGAGCATGGTGTCTTAGACACACACTAGCAGGGAAGGGGCCTGGTAAATTACAGTTGGTGCTCACTACTGAAACCTTGTTGGTGGCCTGTCAGTGCACACTGTACTTGTGCTTTAATTATTAAAGAGAAGGACACACTGACCAGAAGTCAAAGATGTCCATGTTCAGAATAAGATTAAAACCCCTCTTCCCTGGGCCTCCTCTGGGGATAAGACTTCCTCCCCAGACGCCAAGGTCGTCCCGGCTCGCCGTGCCCGTGCTGGTCTGTGTTTTGGAGACCTTGACAGAATGTCTCCCTGCCCTGGTGGACGCTCTTTGTTCTGACAAGATATAAAACAGCTGAAGGCCCTGCCTCCCTGGACCAGCTCACAGAGCCGTCTGGGAAGCGGGCCGGGCGAGTCCTCAGTCTGACTTAACTAAAACTCTTTTTTAGTCTTAATATTGTTTTTGGTTTTTTTCCTTTCCTGCCATTACCCACAGAAAGTGTGCCATCCCATGCTATTTGCTGTCTTCACGAAGTCCCCGGCCACCGCCGCCCTCTAATTTCAGAGCAGAGGGACCTTACCCCTCCTTTCAGCCTCCTGACCACTCTCCCCTCCTCCCAACCGGTGGCCACCACAGACTTCACTGTCTGTGTCTGTGGGTTTACTGGGACACGTCACCCCACTGTATGCAGGAGAGAAAAATGGCAGAAGTTAGGGCCCCAGCGGAACAGGTGGCTGCGGAGTGGGGAGCAGAGGTGAAGGCTCGCCCCTGCTCTAGGCAGCCTGGGAAACTCTAGAGCTGTGGGAAGCCAGGGTCTACCTAGGAGTGCAGCAAGAAAAGGGGCCGGGAGAAGGAGAAAAGGCCCTTCAGGGAGAAAGCCAGGGTGCTGGCTGAGGGTTCGGGAGCGGAGGACGGTGAGCCTTCAAGGGTGCTGGCTGAGGGCAGCCTGGGTCTGTTCACCTGCACCCATCCACCTCTCTCCCCCGTCCGAGGAGTTAGTGGAAGGGGTCATTGTTTCCTGCCCAGCTCTTTGATGTGTGTCCTTTTGCGCCCTGCTCTCAACTTCCGCCAGGTGCATCCTGACCTTGGAGAGAGGAGCTAGGAAAAAACGGGGGGGAGGGGGGGGGAGGGGAGAGGAGGGCAGGGCTGGAGAGAGAAGCCAGGAGGTGGGAGAGGAGGCGGGCGGATGGGGAAGGGTGGAGCGGCAGGGTGGCGCTCCTTCTATAAAAGCCTGCTGGCCTGGTGGCAGGACAGCTCAGGTTCACTCCGGGAGGCGCTGGCTCCAGGGACCCCACGGGCTTTGGTGAGTCCTCCCTGAGACCAGAGGCAGGTCCCTGTGGCACCTGTCCCCATCCCGGACCACCTGCCTCCCTTGCAGGGGGCCCAGGCTTGAGACGGGGGTGTCCAGGTGCCTGCGGCTGTCCATGCTGGGTCCTCACCACCCACCCCCCGCTCTTCCCAGTGAATCCCCTGGAGGAGGAGGACGCACCTGCACCATGCATCCAGGGCTCCTGGTCTGCCTGGTGGCCTGCCTCGTGGGTGCCTGGGCTCCCACCGTCCACGCTCAAGGTACGGCCTCCGACCGGCCCTCCCTTCCCCTCTGGGATCCGCTCTCTCTCTGTTTCCGGTGCCTCCCTCTACCAGTGTGCTCCGTCCCCTGCTCGATAAGCCCCCCGATCCCATCAGCACCCAGGTCATCCTCGGATGGACAGCTCCCCCACCAGACACGCCAAAACTCGCAGCACTGTGCAGCTCCTCGGGGTGCACGGTCCTTAGCCCCTCCTTCCAGAGCCCTCAGATGCCTCCTCCACACTGCAGGACCCAAGGTGTCCCTCCAGACTCCAGCCAGCCCAGGGGCTGTGGGGCGCAGAGGGCTGGCAGGGCTGGCCACCCCCCAGGACACAGTGCAGTGGCCGAGCCTGCAAAGCCGGGGTGGGGGGGCGTTGAGATCAGAGCCTGGGACACCAGCGAGAAGGGGTCTCCATCTCCGCTCCCTCCACCCAGGCTATCTGTGTGGTCAGGCCTTTATGACCCCCAGTTTCCTCATCTGCAAAGCAGGGTTCCACCTGCAGAGATGGGACCTGGGAATCCAATGGCCGATGGCGGCAGTACTCCTGGCCTGGTGCCTAGCAAGCTACCATGATAGCCATGACTGCTATTAATGGGGAACTCCTCTCCCCGGAGTAGGCACGTGAGGATATTGGAGAACAAAGGTCATTCTGGATGCCCCCGGTGTCCCTCAGCTCGGCCACTGTGTTCCCATCCCTGTGGGCCCACAGGAGGGCAGTGGAGCCCGACCGGCTGACCGGGCAGGACCCCTGGCCAGGTGGAAGCCCCACAACCCCAGCCACCTGCCCCACCTGCCCCTCATTAGGTCTGAGAGGCCCGGGACCTTAGCCTTTGCCCAGGATGGGGATGGGCCTCGTTCTCCTTGCCCTGCTATTAAAGGCCCCTTTCAGGAGCCAGGCTCAGCCTTGGCCCTTCGATCTTGGGGACAGGGTGGCTCCCAGGCCCCCGGAACTTCCTGCCTGGCACTGCAACCCAGGGTCCTTCGGACTCCACGGCTCCTTGCTTTCCGGGTCAAGGTGGGGGATGGAGGGAAACTTCAAACTCTCCCCAGCCCCCTCCCAGAAGTCAAGTATAGGCTCGGAGGCAGGCATTGTCTGAGGCGTGGATCCATATTCATTCACCCTCTGCTCATTCCAGCGGCTCATCCTCCCAGAAACTTCCAGCACCAGCGCCTCCTCCTCCTCCAGCCATGCCCCCTCCCCTTCTCAGGGCCCCGCAACCGCTCCTTGCCCTCTGCCCCAGAGCGGGAGTGGACATGGCCTCGCTTCCCCGTTTATTTCGTGGTCCTGGGCCTTTCCCAGCTGGGGCCTGCATGCGAGCTGTCCCCTCATCAAGGGCCAAAGGTGAGCCGAGTGGCTTCCTTACCGTCCACACTGTCCTGGGGCCTCCGCGGGGCCCGGAAGGGCCGCGGTGTGTGCTTGGGCACCCACGTCTTGGGCATCCCTGTGGGGCGCGTGCGCAGACGTGAGCCTGGGCGCAGCTGTGTGCTCTGCTCGCAGGTGCCTTTGAGGACTGCTGCCTGGCTTACCACCGCCGAGCCAGGCCGTCCCTGCTCCGGTACGCCCAGAGCTACCACCGCCAGGACGTGAGCGGGAGCTGCAACCTGCCTGCTGTGATGTGAGTGGGGCCGGGGGGCCGTCGGTGGGGCTCTCACTCCGGTTCCATCCTCACTCGGGCACCCCTCTCCCCCCAGATTCTTCTTCCCCCAGATCAACAAGATGGTGTGCGGGAAGCCAGGGGCCAGGTGGGTGCAGGCCGGGATGAAGATTTTGGACGCCCGGAAAAACAGTCACTTAAAGGTCCACCACAACATCCGGAGAAACCTCCAAGGTGGGTGAGGCCCTAGCCCAGCAGCAAAGCCCATCCTGCCTGCAGCGGCCCCTGAGTTGGTCAACCCCCAGCAGCCCGGTACCTGACACTTGGCCCCACCCAGGGAGAGGCAGTGGCCGGGAGGGAAGGCTGGGAAGGTGCAGCTGCTTTGGCCCTTCGATCTTGGGGACAGGGTGGCTCCCAGGCCCCCGGAACTTCCTGCCTGGCACTGCAACCCAGGGTCCTTCGGACTCCACGGCTCCTTGCTTTCCGGGTCAAGGTGGGGGATGGAGGGAAACTTCAAACTCTCCCCAGCCCCCTCCCAGAAGTCAAGTATAGGCTCGGAGGCAGGCATTGTCTGAGGCGTGGATCCATATTCATTCACCCTCTGCTCATTCCAGCGGCTCATCCTCCCAGAAACTTCCAGCACCAGCGCCTCCTCCTCCTCCAGCCATGCCCCCTCCCCTTCTCAGGGCCCCGCAACCGCTCCTTGCCCTCTGCCCCAGAGCGGGAGTGGACATGGCCTCGCTTCCCCGTTTATTTCGTGGTCCTGGGCCTTTCCCAGCTGGGGCCTGCATGCGAGCTGTCCCCTCATCAAGGGCCAAAGGTGAGCCGAGTGGCTTCCTTACCGTCCACACTGTCCTGGGGCCTCCGCGGGGCCCGGAAGGGCCGCGGTGTGTGCTTGGGCACCCACGTCTTGGGCATCCCTGTGGGGCGCGTGCGCAGACGTGAGCCTGGGCGCAGCTGTGTGCTCTGCTCGCAGGTGCCTTTGAGGACTGCTGCCTGGCTTACCACCGCCGAGCCAGGCCGTCCCTGCTCCGGTACGCCCAGAGCTACCACCGCCAGGACGTGAGCGGGAGCTGCAACCTGCCTGCTGTGATGTGAGTGGGGCCGGGGGGCCGTCGGTGGGGCTCTCACTCCGGTTCCATCCTCACTCGGGCACCCCTCTCCCCACAGATTCTTCTTCCCCCAGATCAACAAGATGGTGTGCGGGAAGCCAGGGGCCAGGTGGGTGCAGGCCGGGATGAAGATTTTGGACGCCCGGAAAAACAGTCACTTAAAGGTCCACCACAACATCCGGAGAAACCTCCAAGGTGGGTGAGGCCCTAGCCCAGCAGCAAAGCCCATCCTGCCTGCAGCGGCCCCTGAGTTGGTCAACCCCCAGCAGCCCGGTACCTGACACTTGGCCCCACCCCAGGGAGAGGCAGTGGCCGGGGAGGGGAAGGCTGGGGAAGGTGCAGCTGCTTTGGTCAGACACTTTCAATTGCTTGAGATGGAAAACTCAAGCAAATAGGAAACTCATTGGCGGCAATCACCAGCCAAAGTGCGGCTTCAGGCTGGGCTGGGTCCAGGGACTCAAAAGGTATTTCTCTTGCCTTCTGACAGCCCCGTACCCTGCGGTGAGAAAATTTATTTCCGAAAACTCCACACTACCACTATGGAGCGTTAGCAACTCCACCAGACGCAGCAAGAGGAGAGCCTTCCTTCTGACAACAGGCTAATCCAGGTCTGGACTCTCGGTCCCATGGCCCCCCAGCGCCCTCACTGGTGCTGAGGAATGAGGGCTCCTGATCAGCCCAGAGTGGGTCAGGGGACTCACCGCCAGGACCACGGAGGGTTGGCTCTGGGATCAGCCCCATAGATTTACATGGGAGGGTCCGAGGGGGCTGACCATTGCCCTGCCCCTGCCCAGGGGGCTTTGGCAGGGTAACAAAACACCAGGCATGTGGACCAGAAACTGCAGCTCTGCGCCCCGCCCCGCCGCCCTCGATTCCACTTCGGTGCTCCTCACCTGCTGAGCCCTCCGATCCCTCCCGCAGGACCGTGAGCCCGCACTTCTCCAAGATCAGCCCGCACAAGATGGGCCGGACCTCTCTCCCCACAGCTGTCACTCGGCTGCTCCAGCCTCTCTGTCCATCAGAGCCGCGTTCAACCCCCACGCCTGAGGCTGCGCCCTTTGTTCCCTCCCTTCCACCTCCCACTCCTCCGGTGGCTGGAATGAGGGAGTCCCGTTACCTCAAGCCCCGCGCCTGCTCCGGGCACCGGAGTCACACCTGCCTGGGCAGCTATTCTGAGAAAGAGCCATGGCCATCATGTCAAGAGACATATCTGTCCTTCTGGGTCCTTGCAAAGCTTCAGTTCTCTCCCAGGACATGCTTCTCTGTAACTTTTTAAATAAACTACTAGTGGAAACCATACCTGTCTCTGTCCTGTTTCATCATGGGATGCCAGTCCCCAGCCGGTACTGAAGCCAGTGTAATGCCCTTTCCACCCCAGGCTCGGTGCTCTTCGGCGGGGGCAGGGGCCAAGCGCCGGCCTGCGGGCTGCAGGCTGCGTGTGAGTTCAGCCTGGTGCTTCCCAGTGGTGGCCTCGAGCCACCCACTCACTCCTTCTCTTCTCATCATGGGGTCCACCCTGCTGGCTCCGCCCAGACCCCTGGGTGCAGCGAGACTGAGGGATGGACACAGAAGCCCTCTGCAGGCTCTTGAGAAGCCAGGGGGGCGAGGACCGGCATAAACACAGAGCCCCGCGGCCAGGCACCAGTGGCTGTGCTGCTGGAAAAGGCAGGGCCACACATTGGGGTCTGAGTCTCCATCCCAGACTCGAGTCACCCAACTGTGCGGCCTCCACCATTTCCACCAGGACAGAGAATGTTCCAGATGAAACCCAAATGTTTCCTCTCTAGAGGCCAAGAAGTGGTCTGGGGCCAGGGCGCAGATTCGATGGAACTTCCAGGTCCCGCTACACTCCGTGGGTGCCTGGAGCAGATCCCACAAATGCTCTACGCCTCAGTTTCCCCGCTGTAAAACAGAGGCAAGAACACTGCCTTCTTCATACAAGTGCGCGAGGACTAAATATGCTTCCGCTTGAGACATGCGTAGCGGGTGCACAAGCTACATCTTTTTTTTCCTTTTTGGCCACTTCTATTGGTCTTTCATGTATCTATTTTCATCCATCTTGTTCTTTGGCCCGTGTGGGCCTCCCATCACAGTGGCCTCTCTTGTCGTAGAGCACTGGCTCTGGGCGCACGCGCTTCAGAGCTTTGGCTCAGTAGTCGGACACATCGGTCCAGCTGCTCCGTAGCACGTGGGATCTTCCCAGGCCAGGGATCAAACTGGCGCCCCTTGCACTGCAAGGTGGTGTCCTTACCCACTGGACCACCAGGGAAACCCCACAAGCTACATCTTAACATAAGGAGCCTGTTGAGCCCGGCCATCTGATTCAGTAGATCCAGACCAGCCTGGAGCTGGGCAGGAGGGACACTGGCGTGGGTGCCCGACATTGAACCTGGTCCTTCTCCCTGGTGTCGCCTTGGTCAGGCTGCTTAACCTGAGCCTCAGTTTTCCTATCTTATAAAATGGGGACGAGACTATCCGTATTTATTCCACAGGGTCAGAGATGTTGACAGGAGAGACCTTTTGTATCCTGTGACAAGTTCATCAGTCTTCCTAGGTGGCACGAGTGGTCAAGAACCCGCCTGCCAGTGCAGGAGATGTAAGAGACGCGGGTTCGATCCCTGGGTTGGGAAGACGCTCTGGAGGTTGGCATGACAACTCACTCCATGGGTTGTTTCTTTGTTTTCTAATGTGGGCCTCTTTTATTGGTCTTTTACTTATTTATTTTCATCCATCTTTATTCTTTGCCCTGTGTGGGCCTCCCATTGCAGTGGCCTCTCCCTTTGCAGAACACCAGCTCTGGGCGCATGCGCTCCAGAGCACTGGCTCGTAATTGGACACACGGGTCCAGTCGCTACACAGCACGTGGGATCTTCCTGGGCCAGGGATCGAACCGGTGCCCCTTGCACTGCAAGGAAGCTTCTCTACCCACTGGACCACCAGGGAAGCCCCCACTCCAGTATTCTTGACTGGAGAATCCCCTGAACAGAGGAGCCTGGTGGGCTACAGTCCATAAGAGTCACAAAAAGTCAGACACGAAGGAAGCGACTTGGCACGGCATGGCACAATTAATCGCTAAAGGGATGCTGCCTATAAGTTTAAATTATACAGAATGGCCAGTCTCTCCCCGGTAGTGAGCACCAAGCTAAAATACCTTTGTTTAGCATACTGGACGCATGCAGGCCAGGCCCACCTGTGAATAACTGCAGGAAGGCATTAACTCGGCTCTTCCAGAGGCCAAGCAGAATCAGGACATTGGTTTAACTCTATGCTCTCCTCTTTTAGTTTAAAAGAAGCCTGGATTCCAACTCAGGCAAGCCGTTTCTTTGGGACACAAGTCCGCCATCTCCTCCATTTGCGGATTTTCTGAATAAAGGTACCATTCGTTGTCCCAAGAACTCGTCTCCTGGTTTATCGGCCTGTCGCGCAGCAAGCAGTATGAGCCTGGACTCAGTAACAAGGACCGAACGGGTCAGTAATTGTGAAGTCCTTAGACTGGTGCCCGGTGTGCTAGGTGGCCTGGGATCACGAGTTGTTCTTACGAGTGACGGTAAGTCCATGAGGGATCCAGTGGTCAACATCGTGGCCTGGCTTTGGGCCAAACTCGCGGGGCTGAAGGTGGCAGAACCCCCCTGCCCATGGGATGGTGCCCAGGTCTTCGCCCACCTCTCCCCTACACACTTCCTCCTCCGGACCCAGGGCGGAAGCTCATGCTTCCCAAAGCAGCTGCCCTCCTGCCTCCTTCCGCGTGAGCCTTGCTTGGCCCTGCCCAGAACTGTCTCTGCTTACCGCCAGACCTTGAGGGACAGACTTAACCCAAAATAACTTTATTGTTGTCTTCTTCTGATATGAAGGCATCCTCAAAACCCTAGCCCAGCTCCCCAGGGGGACGAACACGGTTACACATCAGTGACTCCGGCGGGAGCCCGGCTGTACCTTCTGCTGGGAGGGAGGAGACCCGGCCCCCCAGCCCTCTGTTCCCGTGTCCTGCCGAACCCCGGGGGCGAGCCTCCCTGCAGTGCAGAAGTTTCAGCCTGAGACTGGCCAGATACAGCGAAACCCTGGGCCCTGTTGGCCCCTGGCTGTAGAAAGGGAGGACACGCTGCCACAGCTGCCGGTTGTCTCCAGGAAGCTGTGCTGGGGTCCTGTTGGTAGACGCCGGGCTTGCTTGAGGTCATCTAGCATTTCACTCTTCCTGAGTTTTGGGGCGCCACCTGATTGGCCACCGCTGCCAAAGGTTGAACCCTCCCACCTCCAGAATCTCCCATCTCTGGAGAAGAGGGCCACATGGGGACCCTGGGGCTCACTAAGTCCAAGGATTGTCACCAGGGTCTCCCGGGGTTGTGTTATAGCAAAGTGACATCAGTTTTCTCAAAGCCCCGTGCGAGGAGGCAGTGCCCAGGTGGTGAGTCTGGGTGGCAGGCTGCAGGGGGGCGCCTGGGGGCAAGTGGGCGGCATGGGTGCCCCCAGACTACAGCAGCTGCAGCTGCACCTTCAGCCGCAAGGCTCGGCCCCCTGGCCGCCCCTCTGGCTGGGTGCCCCAGGGCCCGGCCACGCTCACCACCTCCAGCCGGTAGGTGCCGGGCCCTGGCCTCCGGCGCCCCAGCTGCAGGGAGCTGAGGCCGCGGAGGTGCTGCATGTGGAAGAAACCGCGTTCGTTGCCGCGGGCGATGATGTAGCGGATGCGGCCGCCTAGGCTCTCCAGCGCTGGCAGCAGCTCCAGGATGTGCTCGGCCCGACCCAGGCGTGAGAGGTTCAGGCCCAAGGTCAGCGGGGCCTCCGAGTCAAGGCTGGCCAGGCTCGCCTGCAGAGAAAGACCAGGATGACCGCAGGGGCTGGGAGAAATCAGAACGCGGTGGGCAGGGGGCATGGGGAGATTTTTAGCCAATCTCTAAAGTGGAGTCAGAAATGGACCGCTCTCTGCCCTTGGCTCCTGTCTAGCCCTCCAACCACGAGCCAGCGGTCAGCTAGGGCCGCAGATAGAGGGTGAAGGTAGAGGCGGGTTCCCAGCTGGAAAACAAAAAGGGGAAGGTGGGCTAACTCCAGACTCCTTGTTTCAACCAAGGGGCCTTATCCTGCCAACCTGAGGGGAAGAAATAGAAGATTTTGCATCATAAACACAGACTGGGAGGCAGTCAGATGGCCTTTGGGCCCCAAAGCCCTAAGGGCACTCAAAGGTTGGTCCAAAGTGGCTGGAATTATGACCCTGGACGCCGCAGCAAAAGCCAGCCCCAGACCAGTGAGAGAAACACAGAGGAGCCAGGCAGAGGAGGCTCCGTTAGCTCTCCAGTTCCGGAGGCCCACTGCACTTCCTGCATCTGGGCTCTCTGAGAGCCCCCCTGTGTGAAGATGACAAACCCCTCTTTATCTGAGCTCCTCCGAATGCTTCCTGGACTTGGCAGTGGGACAGGACCCTGAATAATCTGGCAAGCCTCAATGGCACGCTGACCCTGGCTGGGCGATGTAGCCAATCCCTCAGGAGGTTATCTGTGTTTTCTCCTCCTTTGCTCTGGGCAGAGCTGTTTGTTCTACCTAATTCACATGCGGATGGGGGTGTTTTGCTGTTGCTTGAAAATGAAAGCTATTCCTGTTCCCCTATTCCCACCCCTGGCCTTTCAGTTTCAGAGATTTCAGCCCTTCACCGGGAGTGTTGCTGAGATGTGCGCTCTTAGTGACACCTGCTGGCAGTCCATGGGTATTACAGGCAAAGCCACCAGACTCAGCCAGCCTCCGCCCAGATCCGCCTATGTCCACACTGGAAGCCCTGACAACCACTCTGGTCACTCTTACAGGGTCCCACGGGCTGGCAAAAGAGTGGTAAGCCTGAGACACTGGGCCTTATCCCTGTGAAACTTACAAAAACAATGGTAACAAGGGCAACATACCCACATGGTTTTTCCCAGAAAGGGGAAACAACCAGAAGGAAAAGCAAAGAAATGTTCATATTTAGATACTCTAATAATTAATTTACAGACCCTCAGACCCAGCCGAGAGAGATCCACAGAGCCAAAGTCGTGGTTTTTCTAGTAGTCCTCCATGGATGTGAGAGTTGGACCGTAAAGGCTGAGCACCAAAGAACTGATGCTTTTTTTTTTTTTTTTTTCAATTTTGGTCTCTTTTATTGGTTTTTTACTTATTTATTTTCATCCAAGTTTTATCCTTTGGCCTGTGTGGGTCTCCCATTGCAGTGGCCTCTATCATTGCAGAGCACTGGCTCTGGGTGCAGGTGCTCCAGAGGGCTGGCTTGTAATTGGACACACCAGTCCAACCGCTCTGTGGCATGTGGGATCTTCCTGGGCCAGGGACTGAACCGGTGCCCCCTGCCCTGCAAGGTGGACTCTTTACCCACTGGACCACCAGGGAAGCCCCAAACTTGAGGCTTTTGAACTGCGGTGCTGGAGAAGACTCTTGAGAGTTCCTTGGACAGCAAGGAGATCAAATCAAGTCAATCCTAAAGGAAATCAACCCTAAATACTCGGAAGGACTGATGTGGAAGCCAGAGTTCCAATACTATGGCCACCTGATGCAAAGAGCTGTCTCAGTGGAAAAGTTCCTGATGCTGGGAGAGATTGAGGGTGGGAGAAGGGGACGACAGAGGATGAAATGGTTGGATCGCTGACTCAATGGACATGAATTCGAGCAAACTCCAGGAGATGGGGAAGGACGGGAAAGCCTGTCTGGTGCACTGCAGTCTGTAGGGTCGCAAACAGTCAGATACAACTAAGCAAATGAACGACAACAACAGACCCAACACTCCTATCCCAGTTCTGTCCCCTATAGCATATATCATACATCATATTTGTCATGTGTTATAAAATACCAATATGTGCTTACTTACTTCTTGTCTATCAGAATACCAGACCTTTGGGGACAGGGGCTCTCTTTTGTTGTGTGTTTTAAGTATTGTTTCCTGCTATTCCATTTTTGGGTTGTTTCCTGTGAGACCAGCACACACAGGTGTCCAGTAAAATCTGTGGAGTGACGGAGTTTGTTCCCAGATGGGGGTGATCTGTGCTCAGTGGTTTTTTGTCCTTTAAAGGTCAATTCAGTCTTTTTTAGAAATTGTTTATTTATTTGGCTCCACTGGGTCTTTGTTGCGGCATGGGGGATTTAGTTCCCCAAGCAGGGATTGAACCCAGGTCCCCTGCATGGGGAACACAAAGTCGTAACCACTGGACCACCTGGGAAGTCCCAGTGGTTTTTTTTTTAAATAACAAAGTAACAACCTTAGAAGGTGGTGGCTGCAGAGAGGTCTGGAATGTCTGCCATCCTGCTCCACCACATTTTTTTTTTTTTAATGCAAACTACTATTTTTTTTTTTAATTATTGCTTTATCTTAATTTGTCTACACTGGGTCTTAGTTGTGGCATGTGGGATCTAGTTCCCTGATCAGGGACCAAACCTGGGCCCCCTGCATTAGAAGCACAGAGTCTTAATCACTGGACCACCAGGGAAGTTCCTCCATCACTTTTAAATTCTGTAACGGGCATGTGACCTAACCTCTCTGTGCCTTGGTTTCTCCATCTGTAAAATGGGCAGACCTCCCAGGGCTACTGTAAACACTGAGAGGTGGTGATGGAATGTCGAGTACTTAGAGAAGCACGTGTATCCAGTAGGTGCTTAATAAATGTTTGGTTTTCAGATGCCTTAGAGCGGATGGTGGCAAGAGTGCCCAGAAGTGGCCTCAGGGACTGTTCAGCTGAGGGACAAGCAAGCTAAATTTGTGACAAAACTGCCCTCCTCACACAAGCTGGGCTGGAGTGGCCCCAGGAGACAGAAGGACTAATCCGTGGGGCCACACTGCTGTCCTTGAGAGCGTGGTGGGGAGCAGGGTGAGACCCTTGCAATTTCTAGAGACAAGGAGGGCTCAGGAGGCCTGAATAGAGACCCAGGGGCATCGTGGGAGCACCATTTTCTGCACCAGAAAGAGGTGTAGAGACAGAGGGTCTGAAAACGGGGGGAAGAAGGAGGCTGGCTGTTCTAAGGGCTGTCGGTGTTAAAGCCAGAGGACCGGCCAGGAGGTGACAGGTGACAAGTCTCAGGATACAGGCGGGGTTTGGGGCTGAAGGCATTTCTTCTGTATCCAGGTGCCATGGAAGGGGTCCCTAACAGGCGCCCCACCCAGGGTCTGTGTGGGCGGGACCTGACCTGTCACCTAGAGCAAGGTGGGGTGTTTGGGGGCCTGGGTCCTCCGGAGAGCTCGCCAGGGGAGCCCTCAGGCTGAGGAAGTAGAGGAGGAGTGGGGCAGGTGCCTGCCACACGGGACACGCTGTGACCTGGAGCTCTGCTCCTTGTCTCTGCCCATCCCTTGGCTGCTTCCCACGCCCACTGCACCCCTGTGGCACCTGGTGGTCCCTGTGGGCGCTGCGCCGGGGCCGGTCACGAGGCGGCTGGCCGTTGGTCTTGCATGCATAGCAGGCTTCAGGGGAGAGCAGCTCCTCCTCCTCTGGGGCATCCTGGGGTCCAGGGCTGAAGCCCAGGCCAGAGACGCAGTGGCTGGGCCAGGACAGGGGCAGGCAAGACTTTAGGGGCAGGCTGGCGGGACCCCCTCAACCACCCCTCACCCCACACACTCCACGCGGAGCCACACTGCTCGTGGGAACAAGTACGAGTGTGCCAGTGTGGCCATGCAGGCACCCACGTGTATGTTTGTGCATCTCTTGGCTTGCGTGGGGGTGGGCGTGCACCTGCACGCACGCAGGCGTATAGGATGCCCCTGAGTGCACCCGTGTGTGTGTGTGAGCATGCAGCACACATGTACCCATGTGTGCACTCTGGATGCCAACATGGGCTTGCCCACACGTGCACATTGGGATACAGGCACACATAAGAGTGCCGGGCATGCTGGCATAGGTGTGAGCCCTGTGCACACTCGAGTGTATTACAGGCAGGTGTGCACCTAGCATTGAGCACAGGAAGGGTTAGAGGACGCTGACACCACAGTGGGGTGTGAACTGGTACGTGCGCACACGGACGCGTCCGTGTGTGTGCTCCCGGGGCTCGGGGGTCCGAGCGCACCCAACTCTAGGCCCTCACCCTTGCCCGGCCCGGAAGTAGCCTCGGGGGCAGCCGCACAGGAAGCCGCCGGGGGTGTTGGCGCAGCCGTAGCTGCAGGGGCCGCTCCGGGCCGCGCACTCATCCACGTCCTGGCAGCCCCCGAGGGCCTGGTCGAAGTCGAAGCCGGACGGGCAGACGCAGCGGAAGCCGCCCAGCGTGTTGTGGCAGGAGGCGCTGCCGCAGGCCGCGGGCGACAGGGCGCACTCGTTCTCGTCTGCGGGTGGGGACGGGGTGGGGCAGAGGGGACGGGAGGCGGGGGCAGGGGGCGCCTTCGCATCTCCACAGCCCTCCACCTGCATCGCTCCTGACCCCACGGGGCGACTCCTGCTCCTCCTTCAAGGCCAAGGCCAGTGTCAGAACCTCCACCGAGGGCCTCGTGAGTCTGGAGACTAGATTTGTCGCCCCTACAGATCACTCCACCATCCCCCGCCCTGGGATCCTGTGATCCTCCACGGAAGCATTTTTCAAAACTTTCCAGAAATCCTAGGGACGTCCCTGGTGGCCTAGTGGTTAAGAATCCTTGCATCCACTGCAGGGCACGGGTTTGATCCCTGGTCAGGGAACTAAGATCCCACATGCCGCGCAGCATGGCTAAGAAGAGAGAGAGAAAGAAACAAAAAACCCCCCAACAAGACTCACCTGCCCGCCCTCACCTCCCATCTAGGCACTCTAGTCCTTTGAGGCCATTTCATTCTCTGTTGACAGGCAGCTGTCCACCCACTAAATGCCAGGAGCACTCAGCACCCAGTTGTAACTATCAGAAATATCTCCAGTGCACTTCAAAACGGCACCCAGTTGAGAATCACTGGCCAAACGCATCCCTCTCCCCCACAAGACTGGACAGTGAGTGGCCAGGGATGGAGTCTGAACTCAGCTCACTTCTGTTATCTACAGGCCCTGAAGGAGGCAGGTTTTGGGCAAACCATTGCCAAAGGAATGAATGAGGAAGTATGCCGAGCAGGCAACAGGCTGGGAAGGAGGGACTGGCTCAGGGGACTGGTCAGGGGCAGTGGTCTGTGGGGTCCCCGGAGGACAACAGATGCCATGAGACAGGGCAAAAGATGGAGAGCTTGGCTGAGGACCCACCAGGAGGAGCTGGAGGAGGAGCCAGAGAGAAGGCTGTGCTGGAGGCAGGGCAAGGAGAGAGAAAGCCGAGTCACAGAGGCTCTGGACGGAGAGTCCGGGAAGGGTAGGCAGTGATGCCTAGAGCAGAGCAGGTGGAAGGCGAAGGCTGAAGAGGGGTAATGGAGAGGCCGCAGGAGACTGGTCCCTATGTGGGTAGAGCATGACGGCCAGGCTGTAGGGGAGGAACAAAGAGAAGAGCTGAGGACGAGGTCGTCATAAAGAGCTGCAAAGACAAGTGTGCAACTGGGAAGACGGAGGGAAAGCAGAAGGCTAGTCCCTTAAACTGAGGCTGCCAGCGGCAGCTACCACAAAAGACGCAGAGCATAGAGTGCACACACCCATTTCCATTGCCACGTCCCTGGAAGACATCACTAATCAATCCCAGCACACTTCCCCAGTGATCACAGGCACGGCTCAGGCTCCTTGCCCCAGGTCTCCCCAGCAGACGACCACTCTCTAAGAAATGACCCCCACGCTGCCAGGCTGGCTCCGCAGCTCTGCAGACGCCCGGCTCCCCAGCCTCCCCAGCAGCAGGGAACCCGCCACCGTCTACCCCGGCCCACTGGACCTTCAGGCAGTTGTGCTTACCCCAGCACCCTGCCCTGGGCGTGGTTCCCAGTCGCCACGTTTGGACAGACGCTCGGCTTCCTCCCAGCAACCCCCCTCCCCACTGCCACCACTCACCCACACACTGGCTCCACTGGGAATGTGGGGTGAAGCCCTGGGGGCAGCCGCAGCGGTAGCCCCCCAGTTCATTCTGACAGCCGTGCTGGCAGCGATGAGGCCCGTTGCATTCATCCACATCTGTGAGATGGAGGCAAAGAAGCGAGGTTACCAGGTGGCCACGAGGCCACCCCGGGGCCTGGACCCCGCCCACTAAAGCCCGCTGTACCTTTGCAGACACGGCCTGAGCTGTCCAGGGTAAAGCCGTGATGGCACTCGCAGCTGAATGCTTGCGAGCAGGCAACAGGCTGGGAAGGAGGGACTGGCTCAGGGGACTGGTCAGGGGCAGTGGTCTGTGGGGTCCCCGGAGGACAACAGATGCCATGAGACAGGGCAAAAGATGGAGAGCTTGGCTGAGGACCCACCAGGAGGAGCTGGAGGAGGAGCCAGAGAGAAGGCTGTGCTGGAGGCAGGGCAAGGAGAGAGAAAGCCGAGTCACAGAGGCTCTGGACGGAGAGTCCGGGAAGGGTAGGCAGTGATGCCTAGAGCAGAGCAGGTGGAAGGCGAAGGCTGAAGAGGGGTAATGGAGAGGCCGCAGGAGACTGGTCCCTATGTGGGTAGAGCATGACGGCCAGGCTGTAGGGGAGGAACAAAGAGAAGAGCTGAGGACGAGGTCGTCATAAAGAGCTGCAAAGACAAGTGTGCAACTGGGAAGACGGAGGGAAAGCAGAAGGCTAGTCCCTTAAACTGAGGCTGCCAGCGGCAGCTACCACAAAAGACGCAGAGCATAGAGTGCACACACCCATTTCCATTGCCACGTCCCTGGAAGACATCACTAATCAATCCCAGCACACTTCCCCAGTGATCACAGGCACGGCTCAGGCTCCTTGCCCCAGGTCTCCCCAGCAGACGACCACTCTCTAAGAAATGACCCCCACGCTGCCAGGCTGGCTCCGCAGCTCTGCAGACGCCCGGCTCCCCAGCCTCCCCAGCAGCAGGGAACCCGCCACCGTCTACCCCGGCCCACTGGACCTTCAGGCAGTTGTGCTTACCCCAGCACCCTGCCCTGGGCGTGGTTCCCAGTCGCCACGTTTGGACAGACGCTCGGCTTCCTCCCAGCAACCCCCCTCCCCACTGCCACCACTCACCCACACACTGGCTCCACTGGGAATGTGGGGTGAAGCCCTGGGGGCAGCCGCAGCGGTAGCCCCCCAGTTCATTCTGACAGCCGTGCTGGCAGCGATGAGGCCCGTTGCATTCATCCACATCTGTGAGATGGAGGCAAAGAAGCGAGGTTACCAGGTGGCCACGAGGCCACCCCGGGGCCTGGACCCCGCCCACTAAAGCCCGCTGTACCTTTGCAGACACGGCCTGAGCTGTCCAGGGTAAAGCCGTGATGGCACTCGCAGCTGAAGCTGCCTGGGGCGTTGCGGCAGCGCCCACGGGTGCCACACGGGCCAGGCTGGGCCAAGCACTCGTCATTGTCTGCAGAGGACAGAGCATGGGCAGAGGCACCTGGTGGTACGGGGCTCGGGTCGTGCACCATGATGCCTGGCCTACCCCTGGATCAACTGTTCCAGGCAAACCTTAACCTCTTTGAGGCCTTGGGCTCCCCTTCTGAGAAAGGAGATCCCTAACGGTGCCCACTTTATAGAAATGTCACAAACATCTGAGATCACACACAAGTAAGACTTTGTTGGAATCTCATCTCTGCCACCTCAATGCTGTGTGACTTAGAGAAACGGACTTACCTTCTCTGGGCCTCCGCTTCGTCAGATGCAGAATGGAGATGGTAAAATCCACCTCATTGCGTTTTATGAGAAGTGAAATAACCTAATCACATGAACCACCGGGAGGGTGCTCAACCTAAGATTAACAAAGCCCCCTTTCCTCCTCTGATGGAAAATGACCTGGGGCAACCACTGCATCCCGTGACCATGACGGGATGTCAGCCAGACTTGCAGACACAATGGGTGTGTGTCCCTCCCCACCCCGACCTCCCCTATCACCACCACCAAATTCCCATGCTGAAACCTTAACCCCCAGAGTGAGGGTACTAGGAAGCAAGAGCTTCGGGAGGTGATCAGGGTTACATGAGATCATGAGGGCTGGGCCCTCGTGATGGGGTTGTTGCACTTGTAAGAGACATCAGAGAGCTGCCTCTCCCCTCTCCCCTAGCACGCGGACAGAGCAGGAAGGCGGCCAGCTGCAAGCCAGGAAGAGAGCCTCATCAGAGCCTGACCATATCAACACCTTAATCTTGGAATTTCAGCCTTCAGAGTGCAAGTAATAAATGTCTGTTTTTTAAGCCACCCAGTCTATGGCATTTTGCCATGGCATCCAGAGCCAAGACAAGCTGGCCATGGTGGTCATGGCCCCTGGTGCTAAAATGCGCTGGGAATAGGGTCACGGAGAATGAATCATACATTTCTAAAGGGAATCCTAGTTTGGGCTTCCTTGTGTATGGAGATTCTTTATTTTTTTAATTAAAAAAATTTTTTTGCCACCCTACGTGACATGTGGAATCTTAAGTTCTCCCGTCAGGGACTGAACCCGTGCCCCTTGCCATGAAAGCACAATCTTAAGCACTGGACTGCCAGGGAAGTGCCTGGTTTTAAGTTTATCTTGTGGCAATAAAGTTGACTTACAATGTCATCTCAGTTTTGAGCGTACAACAAAGGGATTCAGTTACGTATATACATATTTTTTCATATTCTTTTCCATTATGGTTTATCATAGGATATTGAATACAGGACCCCATGCTGTACAGCAGGACCTTGATGTGTGTCTGTTCTCTATATAATACTTTGCATCTGCTAATCCCAAACTCCCGGTCAACCCCTCCCCCACCCCACCCCACCTGGCCACCACAAGTCTGCTCTCTATGTCTGATAGTCTATTTCTGTTCTGTAGATAGGTTCACTCGTGCTGTAGTTTAGATTCTGCATGTAAATGACATGAGATGGTAGTTGTTTTTCCCTGTCTGACTTACTTCACTTGGTATGGTCATCCCTAGGTCCATTCATGTTGCTGCAAATGGCATGACTTCATTCTTTTTTTATGGCTTCACAGCATTCCACTATATATGTATGTGTGTATATATATATATATATATATGCACACACACACACACCACATCTTATTTATTGAGTGTGGAGATTCCCGCCACCAGCCACGTCCCTGTGGGAACCTGCAATCTCTCTTGGGTACAGGAGGCACTGGGTTGGCTTCTTCTAAGCCTGTGCACACACATACACAAGTGCCACGGTAAGGGTGCTTGACCTCAGGAAGCGGGGAAAGCGACTGGACAACAGAGAAAGAGAAACACCTGTCCTTTCATGGCTGGAAACACTCACTCCTCTCCCAGAGATGCACACAGCTTTGCCCTTCAAAGTCTCGCTCAAATTCCCCCTTTCCACGAGGCGTGTCACTATTTCCGTTTTAAGACTGCAGGCCTACCCATGATTCTGGGTGTATTTATCCAAAGAAAACAAAAACACTAACTCAAAAAGCTCTCCGCAGCCCCATGTGCACTGCACCCTGCAGGAGGACACAGCCACCCACTCCGGTGTGCTTGCCTGGGGCATCCCATGGACAGAGGAGCGTGGCGGGCCACAGCCCACGGGGCCGCAGAAGAGTGGGACACAACGTAGCCACCAAACCACCAGGTATATCACGGAAGCACGTGCTGTGCCCCAGGGTCTCAAACAGGATGACCCCGTGGCAATAAAGTTGACTTACAATGTCATCTCAGTTTTGAGCGTACAACAAAGGGATTCAGTTACGTATATACATATTTTTTCATATTCTTTTCCATTATGGTTTATCATAGGATATTGAATACAGGACCCCATGCTGTACAGCAGGACCTTGATGTGTGTCTGTTCTCTATATAATACTTTGCATCTGCTAATCCCAAACTCCCGGTCAACCCTCCCCCCCCCCACCCCACCTGGCCACCACAAGTCTGCTCTCTATGTCTGATAGTCTATTTCTGTTCTGTAGATAGGTTCACTCGTGCTGTAGTTTAGATTCTGCATGTAAATGACATGAGATGGTAGTTGTTTTTCCCTGTCTGACTTACTTCACTTGGTATGGTCATCCCTAGGTCCATTCATGTTGCTGCAAATGGCATGACTTCATTCTTTTTTTATGGCTTCACAGCATTCCACTATATATGTATGTGTGTATATATATATATATATATATGCACACACACACACCACATCTTATTTATTGAGTGTGGAGATTCCCGCCACCAGCCACGTCCCTGTGGGAACCTGCAATCTCTCTTGGGTACAGGAGGCACTGGGTTGGCTTCTTCTAAGCCTGTGCACACACATACACAAGTGCCACGGTAAGGGTGCTTGACCTCAGGAAGCGGGGAAAGCGACTGGACAACAGAGAAAGAGAAACACCTGTCCTTTCATGGCTGGAAACACTCACTCCTCTCCCAGAGATGCACACAGCTTTGCCCTTCAAAGTCTCGCTCAAATTCCCCCTTTCCACGAGGCGTGTCACTATTTCCGTTTTAAGACTGCAGGCCTACCCATGATTCTGGGTGTATTTATCCAAAGAAAACAAAAACACTAACTCAAAAAGCTCTCCGCAGCCCCATGTGCACTGCACCCTGCAGGAGGACACAGCCACCCACTCCGGTGTGCTTGCCTGGGGCATCCCATGGACAGAGGAGCGTGGCGGGCCACAGCCCACGGGGCCGCAGAAGAGTGGGACACAACGTAGCCACCAAACCACCAGGTATATCACGGAAGCACGTGCTGTGCCCCAGGGTCTCAAACAGGATGACCCCGTACAGGAGCTGGTAGGAAGCATTATTTACTCCGTTGCAACTACTAGGCTCGGCTCTTGTGGCAGAAGCAGCCACGGACAGTCTGTACGCGAATGGGCACGGCTGTGTGCCAATAAAACTCTACTGACAAAAGCAAGCAGGGGGCCGGGCGTGACCTGGGGGCTGGAGCCTGCTGCTCTCTGGTCCAGGGCAAGGCCTGGCTCAGGCGCTGTTCGCTGAGGGGGTTCCTGGGAGCCTGAATGAAGGCACCTGTGACCAGGCTCAGCCCTTGGGGGAGGTCTGGTTCTCCCAGGTCACAAGACACTAAGAGGGGGAGGGTATGGACTGTGTAAGCCCCTGGGCCAAGATCAGAGAGACCCCTGAGGGTGGCCTCCCGGGTCCCTAGGGAGAGGAAGGAGACTGAGCCCCCAGACGCCACTGGAATGTACACAGCGACCAAACAAGGACTTTGCGCTGATAACCCCTCTGTCCCCGACGTCTGGCCCTCTCTGTGCCTTTGCTAATTATCTGGTGAAGGCTGAGCTGATGCTGCGAGAGAGGGCCGAGGGGACTCACCGAAGCAGGCCTGGTGGCGCTGGGTGAAGCCGGGCGGACAGCGACAGCGGAAGGCACCCACGGTGTTGACGCAGAAGAACTGGCAGTTGTGCTGTCTAGAGGAGCACTCGTCCAGGTCTGCGGCACAGAGGGGCCGCGGGCTCAGGCGGGGCCGCCAGGGCCGGGCGCTTCCCAGGCAAGACACCCCGGAGACGCCCATGCAGCCGGAGGAGGCAGGATGCCCCAGTGAGGACGGGGCCAGAGCCCCGCGGAGCATGGGTCGGGGGAGAGGGACGTCACCTCGGCAGGTCCTGCCGTTCGTCTCCAGCAGGTAGCCCCGGGGGCAGGCGCACAGGAAGCTGCCCTCGGTGTTCTTGCAGAGGAAGGGACACGGCGGGGGCGCCTGGCTGCACTCGTCCACATCTAGAGGGCGCAGCACTCAGAAGGGTCAGAGCCTCACTCCTGGGGCCACTACCAAGGCCCAGCTGAGGCCACCTCCCCCCCAGGCAACCAGCGTCTGTGGGCTTACACAAGGAACTGGCTTCTTTTTTTTCTTTTTCTGTAAAAAGCCAGAGAGTAACTATATTCGGCTTTGCAAATCACGCAGTCTCAATTCCAAGGACTCAACTCAGTCTCTGTAGCCGGAAAAACAGCCCCAGATGGTGCGGAGACGCAGAGGCGTGGCCGTGTGTCAATAAAACTTTATTAACAAAAACAAGCGGAGGGCCAGATTCAGTCCTTGGGCAGGAGTTTGCCGACCCTGACTTAGAGGAACCCCTGTGACACGAGGCGACTGAAACATCTCAGGATGCGCCCGATAAAAGGAGGAAAGTGGCCCGAGAGGGTGGGAGCGGAGGGAAGGGACAGGACGCCTGGCTCCCGGTCTTGCTCTGCCCACGGAAGTGTGTGCCTGGGCGGTGCGAGAAGCTCGGGGCGGGGCGGGGCGGGGCTCACCCAGGCAGGCCGTGGCGGAGGCGTCGGGCGCGTACCCGGCCTGGCAGTGGCAGCGGAAGGAGCCAAGGGTGTTGATGCACTCGCCGTGCGGGCACAGGTGCGGGAGCGCGCGGCACTCATCCACGTCTGAGGACAAGCGGGGCCCGGCTGCGGCAACCCCCAGGGCACGCCGCCTCCCTCGGGGCCACCCGCCCTCTCCCAGGAGGCAAGCACACCCCAGAGCTGGGGGCCCGCGCCTGTGCCCACCCCCGGAGGCCAATGCAGCTCCTTCCACCGGCAGCTGAGAACTCCCGTGGTGGGGACACTCAGCCTCACCAGCGACGCCTCACGAGGACACCCCGGACACACACACGCAAGCAGAGACAGACACGCCTGTCGCCTGCTCGGACGCTTCGACAGAATCACAAGGACACACGCTCGGGGGCTCCTCCAGGTCAGACACGCGTACCTGCTCACACGTGCCTGCCCTCACAGACGCGTGCCTGAATCCTGAACCAGCTCGCTCTTCCTCACTTCCTCTCCTTTCTGGCATGTACTCCTCCCTCCGCTCCGACCTTCACCAACACACGCACACGCACACACACGCTAACAAGCTTGCCCACAGACCACACACCAGCTCACACGCTCATCAACCAGCCTGCACATACGGGAGATGCACCCCAGCTCACAGGCTCTCACACACTCACTAAGGAGCCCCCCACGCCCAGAACAAAGGCGACAGGTACACTTCAGCTCATTCACCCGCTCACCCAGCCACCCACGTCCATGCACGCACACACACAGAGCGACGCATGGGCCGTGGTTCACGCTGGTCCACACGTCCCCCCAGCTCAAAGATGCAGGCACACGGGCTCACACGCAAACGCCAGCCGGAGCACAGCCACACGACCTCGACCGTGACCCACCTCGGCCGTCGGCAGTGTAGCCCGAGCCGTGGGGGCACAGCTTCTTGTGGGCGGACGTGCCGGGCAGCGGACACAGTTCGCAGCTGGGCCCCCAGCCGCGGCCGTCCCCGCAGCAGCACTCGGCCCTGGTGACCGCCTCGCCGCCGCGGGGCTGAGGCTGGCAGGCGGCCTGCAGCACCTCGGAGAAGCAAGGACCTTGCCGGATGTCTGGGGAGAGAATCACGGAGAGAGCGGGTGGGGACGAGGGTGGCAGGGACAAGTCATCCATCCGGGTCCCCCGTCCCCAGGGTATCGGCGGTGCTGAGTCTATGCTTAGGCTCTTAGCATCGCTGGCTCGCCTGCGCATGTGCACGGGGTGGCCTCTTCTAAGTGGACGTCGCCCAGTACCGTTAATTTTTTCTCCTTCGGGTGCACTGGGCCGTGTGGGAGATCTTAGTTCCCCAACCAGGATCGAACCCTTGCCCTTGTAAGAGAAGCCTGGAGTCTTACCCACTGGCTCACAAGCCTCACCAGCGACGCCTCACGAGGACACCCGGACACACACGCAAGCAGAGACAGACACGCCTGTCGCCTGCTCGGACGCTTCGACAGAATCACAAGGACACACGCTCGGGGGCTCCTCCAGGTCAGACACGCGTACCTGCTCACACGTGCCTGCCCTCACAGACGCGTGCCTGAATCCTGAACCAGCTCGCTCTTCCTCACTTCCTCTCCTTTCTGGCATGTACTCCTCCCTCCGCTCCGACCTTCACCAACACACGCACACGCACACACACGCTAACAAGCTTGCCCACAGACCACACACCAGCTCACACGCTCATCAACCAGCCTGCACATACGGGAGATGCACCCCAGCTCACAGGCTCTCACACACTCACTAAGGAGCCCCCCACGCCCAGAACAAAGGCGACAGGTACACTTCAGCTCATTCACCCGCTCACCCAGCCACCCACGTCCATGCACGCACACACACAGAGCGACGCATGGGCCGTGGTTCACGCTGGTCCACACGTCCCCCCAGCTCAAAGATGCAGGCACACGGGCTCACACACGCAAACGCCAGCCGGAGCACAGCCACACGACCTCGACCGTGACCCACCTCGGCCGTCGGCAGTGTAGCCCGAGCCGTGGGGGCACAGCTTCTTGTGGGCGGACGTGCCGGGCAGCGGACACAGTTCGCAGCTGGGCCCCCAGCCGCGGCCGTCCCCGCAGCAGCACTCGGCCCTGGTGACCGCCTCGCCGCCGCGGGGCTGAGGCTGGCAGGCGGCCTGCAGCACCTCGGAGAAGCAAGGACCTTGCCGGATGTCTGGGGAGAGAATCACGGAGAGAGCGGGTGGGGACGAGGGTGGCAGGGACAAGTCATCCATCCGGGTCCCCCGTCCCCAGGGTATCGGCGGTGCTGAGTCTATGCTTAGGCTCTTAGCATCGCTGGCTCGCCTGCGCATGTGCACGGGGTGGCCTCTTCTAAGTGGACGTCGCCCAGTACCGTTAATTTTTTCTCCCCTTCGGGTGCACTGGGCCGTGTGGGAGATCTTAGTTCCCCAACCAGGGATCGAACCCTTGCCCCTTGTAAGAGAAGCCTGGAGTCTTACCCACTGGCTCACTAGGGAAGTACCTCCCGCCCTGTCTCCCTCTCCCACTGGCTCAGTGCTACTTAAAATCCCCCTCAGGATCCTGCAGGGGTGCTGTGTGACAGTCTGGAGGGGTGGGAGGGGGGGGATATACATATGACTAATCTGGGAACATACATATCTGTAAACAACAAGACTCTGTAAAAGTTAAAGGTAAAATAAAAGTTTTTTTTTTAAAAAAAAGCCCTCTCAGGCCTGGGGATGGGCTGGAGCAGAAACTGTGACCCAACATTGGAGAGGTATCCTTGGGCTGCAGATGTGGGAGCTTTCCTGAGGTTAAAGGGCAGCATTCCTCTGGCCACAGGGAGATAGTCAAGGGGTAGCCGGAAGGCAGAAGGGGGTGGCCTCCAGGACACAGTGGGGCCGGGGTGGAGACAGGACGTCCAGGGAGGCGGGGAGGGGGCCGTGCGTTCCTCAGGGATGCTGGCCGGGGTGTCTGGGAGGGAAGTAGGCCTGGCTGATGGGGCTCAGGAAGCAAAGATGCTGGGCTGGTTCTGGGCTGAGCTGCGTCTGGGGCGCGTGGGAGACGGCAGCTCCGGGAGGTCGCTGGACACACACACTGGGCCTGAGGCTGAGGGCGGAGACGGCGCTCGGGGAGCGCAGAGTGCGGAGGGAGGAGGTGGCGAGGACACTGGGGACGGGGACATTGCCAGGACACGCGGTCCCGCCCGGTCCCCCCCCACGGTTCACCCAACGACCCGTGAAGCCGGGGAGGGCGTCTTCCCGGGTGTGACGACGGCCACGCCAGCAGGGGCTGCTCTCGTCTCGGGGGGGTGACGGATGGGACCGAGGGAAGTGGGGCGCGTGGTGGCCGCGTGTGTCTGGTCTGGCTGGGTCACTCCTCGGTGCCCCTGACCCGTCCCCACCTCAGAGCTCCCAGGGGCAGTGCCACCGCCCTGGGCACCCTCACCGTGGCACTCGAGGCGTCCAGGGCCGGGCTGGAAGCCCTCGCCGCAGTCGCAGAGGAAGCTGCCCGGGTGTTGACGAGCGGCCGTTGGCACAGAGGCTGGGCTGGGCGCGGCACTCGTCATCATCTCAACCAGGATCGAACCCTTGCCCTTGTAAGAGAAGCCTGGAGTCTTACCCACTGGCTCACTAGGGAAGTACCTCCCGCCCTGTCTCCCTCTCCCACTGGCTCAGTGCTACTTAAAATCCCCCTCAGGATCCTGCAGGGGTGCTGTGTGACAGTCTGGAGGGGTGGGATGGGGGGGATATACATATGACTAATCTGGGAACATACATATCTGTAAACAACAAGACTCTGTAAAAGTTAAAGGTAAAATAAAAGTTTTTTTTTTAAAAAAAAGCCCTCTCAGGCCTGGGGATGGGCTGGAGCAGAAACTGTGACCCAACATTGGAGAGGTATCCTTGGGCTGCAGATGTGGGAGCTTTCCTGAGGTTAAAGGGCAGCATTCCTCTGGCCACAGGGAGATAGTCAAGGGGTAGCCGGAAGGCAGAAGGGGGTGGCCTCCAGGACACAGTGGGGCCGGGGTGGAGACAGGACGTCCAGGGAGGCGGGGAGGGGGCCGTGCGTTCCTCAGGGATGCTGGCCGGGGTGTCTGGGAGGGAAGTAGGCCTGGCTGATGGGGCTCAGGAAGCAAAGATGCTGGGCTGGTTCTGGGCTGAGCTGCGTCTGGGGCGCGTGGGAGACGGCAGCTCCGGGAGGTCGCTGGACACACACACTGGGCCTGAGGCTGAGGGCGGAGACGGCGCTCGGGGAGCGCAGAGTGCGGAGGGAGGAGGTGGCGAGGACACTGGGGACGGGGACATTGCCAGGACACGCGGTACCGCTGGGTCGCCTCCCAGGGTTCACCCAAGGAGGGGTGAAGCCGGGGAGGGCGTCTTCCTGGGTGTGACGACGGACAGGCCAGCAGGGGCTGCTCTCGTCTCTCGGGGGGGTGACGGATGGGACCGAGGGAAGTGGGGCGCGTGGTGGCCGCGTGTGTCTGGTCTGGCTGGGTCACTCCCTCGGTGCCCCTGACCCCGTCCCCACCTCAGAGCTCCCAGGGGGCAGTGCCACCGCCCTGGGCACCCTCACCGTGGCACTCGAGGCGTCCAGGGCCGGGCTGGAAGCCCTCGTCGCAGTCGCAGAGGAAGCTGCCCGGGGTGTTGACGCAGCGGCCGTTGGCACAGAGGCTGGGCTGGGCGCGGCACTCGTCATCATCTGAGGCGGGAGAGGTAAGGCAGGCCGGCGGGGAGGCCGGAGTCCCCCGAGCCCGCCTCCGCCTCCAGGGTCCATGTCGGCCTGCCCGCGTCCTCTGGCTTTGAGCTCGCCCATCCATGGGGGGGCCCTGCAGCCCCGAACCCCTCCCGTACCTGTACAGCCCTCCCCGGAGCCCGGCAGGGGCCGCATGCCCGGGGGGCAGATGCAGGCGAAGGTGCCCACGAGGTTCTTGCACAGCATGCCCCGGGCGTGGCAGGCCTGCTCGCCGTCTGCACACTCGTCCACGTCTGTGGGCAACCCCCGAGCAGGGCGGCGTCAGGACCAGAGGCTCCAGGGCTCAGCTCCAGGCTGGGAGGGCCTGGACGCCCCCACCCCGCAGTGGCCTCCCAGAGAGAGGTCCCTGACGCACCTGCCCAGTACCCATTCCTCGCCAAACTGTCCCAGACTTCCTGGGACGCCAAGGCAGGGGGAGGGGTCAGGACTGCCCCAAACACCTGCGTCCCCCACCCTCACTGGGGTCTGAGATTCTGTAGGACCTTCACTGTGGTCCCTGGAACACTGATCCTAAAATAGCCCTTGACGGACCTTCAAGTCGCAGACCATGGTTTCTATCCTGGGCACTGTGGACATTGGGGGCCAGAAAATTCCTTGTGGTGGGAGGCCAGTGTGCACTGCAGGACCCTGGACAGCACCCCTGGCCACTCGACGCCTGGAGCAACCTCCACCCCCCTCAACTGTGAGACAATAAAACATGGCCCTAGACACTTCCACATGTCCCCGGGGGTGGGGGACACAGTCACCGTCCCCACTGAGCTAGCCCTCCCAGGGCAAGTCCCGCCGCCACGGGAGAGGCCTCCGATGCCACGATCCTGTTCTGTTAGACGGGGAACCCAGAGAGCTGCTAGCACCCCCTTTCATCACAATAAAAGCAGACCTCACATAAAACTCACAGAAGAGCGCCACTGCACCCTCACTTGCCACAGCCCCCCTTCCCTTTATCACGTCTTGCTCACTCCCACCCTTGGAGGCACAGGGCTTATTTCCTCGTCTTCTCGGCATCCAGGCACAGGGAGCCCAGGGGGCCCCTTTCCCCCTGGCCGCCGGCTGGAGCGGGTCCTACCTCGGCACATGCGCCCATCCTCTCGCAGCACGTAGCCAGCTGGGCAGGTGCACACGTAGGAGCCCTTGGTGTTGTGGCAGCGGAAGGCGCAGAGCAGGGGGTTCAGGGAGCACTCGTCGATGTCTGGAAAGGCCAGCGGAGGGGCCGGGTGGGTGGGGTCTGCCTGGGGGACCTCTCTCGCTCTCAGGCCAGCCCCCATCCACCCCACCACACAGCCCAGGGCCGGGCGGACTGGATCTTACCTCGCAGGTCATCATGGGACCAGGCTCAAAGCCAGCCGCACAGGCACATTCGAAGCCTCCGATGACATTGGTGCAGGCACCTTCCCCACAGGGATGCCCGATGGAGCACTCGTCTATGTCTGGGGTGGGAGCAACTGGGTGGTCAGAGCCTTTAGGGAGCCTAACCCTGGACACGATCCTGTCTGCCTCCTGCGGACTGCCTACAGACTGGACAGGGCCGGACCGGCTGCACCTTTAGCCTGGACGCAGGGCAGGCATGCAGTTATGTGTCTGATAAACGAATGAATGTATGCATGAGGGACTTCCTGGTGGCTAAGACGCCACACGCCCAGTGCAGGGAGCCTGGGTTCGATGCCTGGTCAGGGAACTGTGGACATTGGGGGCCCAGGAAAAATTCCTTGTGGTGGGAGGCCAGTGTGCACTGCAGGACCCTGGACAGCACCCCTGGCCACTCGACGCCTGGAGCAACCTCCACCCCCCTCAACTGTGAGACAATAAAACATGGCCCTAGACACTTCCACATGTCCCCGGGGGTGGGGGACACAGTCACCGTCCCCACTGAGCTAGCCCTCCCAGGGCAAGTCCCGCCGCCACGGGAGAGGCCTCCGATGCCACGATCCTGTTCTGTTAGACGGGGAACCCAGAGAGCTGCTAGCACCCCCTTTCATCACAATAAAAGCAGACCTCACATAAAACTCACAGAAGAGCGCCACTGCACCCTCACTTGCCACAGCCCCCCTTCCCTTTATCACGTCTTGCTCACTCCCACCCTTGGAGGCACAGGGCTTATTTCCTCGTCTTCTCGGCATCCAGGCACAGGGAGCCCCGGGGCCCTTCCCACTGGCCGCCGGCTGGAGCGGGTCCTACCTCGGCACATGCGCCCATCCTCTCGCAGCACGTAGCCAGCTGGGCAGGTGCACACGTAGGAGCCCTTGGTGTTGTGGCAGCGGAAGGCGCAGAGCAGGGGGTTCAGGGAGCACTCGTCGATGTCTGGAAAGGCCAGCGGAGGGGCCGGGTGGGTGGGGTCTGCCTGGGGGACCTCTCTCGCTCTCAGGCCAGCCCCCATCCACCCCACCACACAGCCCAGGGCCGGGCGGACTGGATCTTACCCTCGCAGGTCATCATGGGACCAGGCTCAAAGCCAGCCGCACAGGCACATTCGAAGCCTCCGATGACATTGGTGCAGGCACCTTCCCCACAGGGATGCCCGATGGAGCACTCGTCTATGTCTGGGGTGGGAGCAACTGGGTGGTCAGAGCCTTTAGGGAGCCTAACCCTGGACACGATCCTGTCTGCCTCCTGCGGACTGCCTACAGACTGGACAGGGCCGGACCGGCTGCACCTTTAGCCTGGACGCAGGGCAGGCATGCAGTTATGTGTCTGATAAACG
Source organism: Tragulus kanchil (assembly GCA_022376925.1). Taxonomy (NCBI): domain Eukaryota; kingdom Metazoa; phylum Chordata; class Mammalia; order Artiodactyla; family Tragulidae; genus Tragulus; species Tragulus kanchil. The sequence continues at coordinate 6,992,626 of JAIOJX010000029.1, forward strand.
AATGAATGTATGCATGAGGGACTTCCTGGTGGCTAAGACGCCACACGCCCAGTGCAGGGAGCCTGGGTTCGATGCCTGGTCAGGGAACTAGATCCCACACGCCGCAACGACGAGTTCAGGTGCCATAGCTAAAGATCCCACATGCTGCAACGAAGACTGGAGATCCCGCATGCTGCAACTAAGATCCAGTGCAGCCAAAGACAGATGCAAAACAAATAAATACTAAAACCTTTAAAAATAAGCCAATGAGTAGATGAGAGAGGAAATGAATAAGGGAGTAAGCTAGTGAATAAATGAGTAAAAAAGTAAATGAATAAGTGTGAGAATGTGCAAATGAATGAGGGAATGAGCGAGTAGACTGGCAGGTGGGTGGGGCAGAGTGACTGGCTGAGGGGTGGGACGTTGCCTTGGGTGGCAACCCGGCTCCTTCCTCTCCTGGGAAGCAGGCTGGGGCCGGCCGGTCACTCACCCACACAGCTGACGCCGGAGAAGTCCAGGCGATAACCAAAGGGACACTCGCAGCGGAACGAGCCGTCGGTGTTGACGCAAAGGCCGTTGCTGCAGACGCCGGGGTTCTCCGCACACTCGTTCACGTCTGCAGCAGCCGGGATTGCAGGCATCTGTTACGCCCTGGCCACAATCAAGGTCTCTTCCTTCCCTCCAAGGAGGCAGGGAGTTGGCCGGGGCCACTCATGGCTCCAGGGGGAACTGGGGTAGAGTCCAGACAGCGCTGGGTGGAAATGCGGGAGGCTGTGGTAGCTGGGGGGTTCTCCGCACGTGGGCGAGGGTCTCACCTTCTCGGGAGTCATCTGGGCCTGGGACAGCCCCGTGGCCAAAGGGACACAGCTCCTGAAAGGCGACTGGACACCGAAAGGGAAAGGGAGATGAGGCGCCGCGGTCAGGTGCAGCCCCCAGGATCCCCTCGTGCAGGGAGAAGGCTGAAGGCTGAACGGAGGAGAGCAGACAGGGGAGGTGGGGTGTGGGGGGAGCCGGGCAGGCAGGCGGGACCAAGGGAGACCGGGCAGGGAGGGGCGCTCACCACTGCCCTCCTGGGGACACAGCTCACAGGGGTCATTCCAGCCCTCGCCGGGCCTCTGGCTGCAGCAGCACCGGGCCTTGGTGGTGTTGAAAGCTTTGGGTCCCGAGCACTTTCCAGCCTCGAAATGGGTGAAGCAGAAACTCTGCCGAGTGTCTGTGGGGGTGATGCCCCCAGAGAAACACTAAGGCGGGCCAGCCACCCCGGTTCTTGGAAACGGGGTGGGCCTAACCCTACCAGTAGCCAATCAGAAAAGGCCAGGATCGCTCCATGGTGATTGGTTCGGGGTGAACATGTGATCCACCCTGGGCCAATGAGGGTCAGCCCTGGGGCTTTTGCTGAGAATCTTGAGCCTCCCTTCCAGGGACAGCCCACCTTCACAGCTGTGGGCATCATCCCACGTTGGGAGAATGGTCAAAACCTAGCCACGTTATTCTTGGAACAGAATCCCCTTCCTGGAGAGGCAAAGTGACTCATTCCAAAGAGCCAGAGGACCCCTGACTTCAAATGCCAAATTCTCAGTACTGACTGCCCGTCCTTAGCCTGGACTTCCACTGACACGATACGGCCCGACATACAGACAGGCTGGGGGCTTCGGCTCATCACCGGCTCCCAAACAACAAATGCTGACTGAGTTGCCCTGACCTGGGAGAAAAGAGACCAGCCCAGCCGGGGAGGGGCGCCCCCGCCCAGGACCAGGCTCCGGGCGACCCACAGAAGAAGCAGCCGCCCCCTTTCCGGGTGATGCCGCACGTGCTCCTTGGCTCCAGACGCACCAAAGCAGCGGTGCCCGTTGTCAGACAGGACGAGCCGGGCGGGCAGAGGCACTGGACGCCTTCTCGGGAGTCATCTGGGCCTGGGACAGCCCCGTGGCCAAAGGGACACAGCTCCTGAAAGGCGACTGGACACCGAAGGGAAAGGGAGATGAGGCGCCGCGGTCAGGTGCAGCCCCCAGGATCCCCTCGTGCAGGGAGAAGGCTGAAGGCTGAACGGAGGAGAGCAGACAGGGGAGGTGGGGTGTGGGGGGAGCCGGGCAGGCAGGCGGGACCAAGGGAGACCGGGCAGGGAGGGGCGCTCACCACTGCCCTCCTGGGGACACAGCTCACAGGGGTCATTCCAGCCCTCGCCGGGCCTCTGGCTGCAGCAGCACCGGGCCTTGGTGGTGTTGAAAGCTTTGGGTCCCGAGCACTTTCCAGCCTCGAAATGGGTGAAGCAGAAACTCTGCCGAGTGTCTGTGGGGGTGATGCCCCCAGAGAAACACTAAGGCGGGCCAGCCACCCCGGTTCTTGGAAACGGGGTGGGCCTAACCCTACCAGTAGCCAATCAGAAAAGGCCAGGATCGCTCCATGGTGATTGGTTCGGGGTGAACATGTGATCCACCCTGGGCCAATGAGGGTCAGCCCTGGGGCTTTTGCTGAGAATCTTGAGCCTCCCTTCCAGGGACAGCCCACCTTCACAGCTGTGGGCATCATCCCACGTTGGGAGAATGGTCAAAACCTAGCCACGTTATTCTTGGAACAGAATCCCCTTCCTGGAGAGGCAAAGTGACTCATTCCAAAGAGCCAGAGGACCCCTGACTTCAAATGCCAAATTCTCAGTACTGACTGCCCGTCCTTAGCCTGGACTTCCACTGACACGATACGGCCCGACATACAGACAGGCTGGGGGCTTCGGCTCATCACCGGCTCCCAAACAACAAATGCTGACTGAGTTGCCCTGACCTGGGAGAAAAGAGATCAGCCCAGCCCGGGAGAGGCTCACCCGCACTGGACAAGGCTCCTGGCGACCCACAGAAGAAACAGCAGCCCCCTTTCCGGGTGATGCCGCACGTGCTCCCTGGCTCCAGACTCACCAAAGCAGCGGTGCCCGTTGTCAGACAGGACGAAGCCGGGCGGGCAGAGGCACTGGACGCTTCCGGGGCTGTTGGTGCAGGTGCCGAAGAGGCACAGGTTGGGCTCTTCGGAGCACTCATCGATGTCTGGAGGGGCAGGACATGAGGTGGGGGGGTTCAGCAGGCCCTCCACCAGGGTGGGGCGGCCTCAGCTGCTGGGAGGGAGAGATGGAGCCGGGGCGCGGCCCAGGAGCGTCCAGGGACTGACGCAGGGTGGGGTCCCCAGGGCTCAGGATGAGCCAGAGCACCGGGTGGGCGGTGTGCGGGGAGGTCTGCCCTCTCCAGGGTAGGGGTCAGGGTAAGGTAAAGATCATCATTAGAGACTTAAATTTGCACAGAGTTAGCCAAGACGGGTTCCCTGGAGAAGGAAATGGCAACCCTCTCCCGTATTCTTGCCTGGGAAATCCCATGAACAGAGGAGCCTGGTGGGCTACAGTCCCTGGGGTCACAAGTCAGACACGACTGAGACACGAAACCACCACCATCCAAGACTGGCTAGAATCAGCCTATGCGGGATGGACTTGGCTCACACACCAGGCTGGCCCATCTGCTCAGGCCAGACTGGGCCAGGCGTAGCCCAGGGTGTACAAGGCTAGTCCCAGTGAATGAATGGACCGGGGGTGGTCAGGCCAGATTGCTCCAGATTAGCGTGGAATCTACAGAGTCACCCAGGTGTGGAGTGACATGGGAGGAGCTCAGGCCAGACCCGTCCTCGGCCACCACTCACCGAGCAAGGAGTTCCATGTGGGCATCATCCCACGTTGGGAGAATGGTCAAAACCTAGCCACGTTATTCTTGGAACAGAATCCCCTTCCTGGAGAGGCAAAGTGACTCATTCCAAAGAGCCAGAGGACCCCTGACTTCAAATGCCAAATTCTCAGTACTGACTGCCCGTCCTTAGCCTGGACTTCCACTGACACGATACGGCCCGACATACAGACAGGCTGGGGGCTTCGGCTCATCACCGGCTCCCAAACAACAAATGCTGACTGAGTTGCCCTGACCTGGGAGAAAAGAGATCAGCCCAGCCCGGGAGAGGCTCACCCGCACTGGACAAGGCTCCTGGCGACCCACAGAAGAAACAGCAGCCCCCTTTCCGGGTGATGCCGCACGTGCTCCCTGGCTCCAGACTCACCAAAGCAGCGGTGCCCGTTGTCAGACAGGACGAAGCCGGGCGGGCAGAGGCACTGGACGCTTCCGGGGCTGTTGGTGCAGGTGCCGAAGAGGCACAGGTTGGGCTCTTCGGAGCACTCATCGATGTCTGGAGGGGCAGGACATGAGGTGGGGGGGTTCAGCAGGCCCTCCACCAGGGTGGGGCGGCCTCAGCTGCTGGGAGGGAGAGATGGAGCCGGGGCGCGGCCCAGGAGCGTCCAGGGACTGACGCAGGGTGGGGTCCCCAGGGCTCAGGATGAGCCAGAGCACCGGGTGGGCGGTGTGCGGGGAGGTCTGCCCTCTCCAGGGTAGGGGTCAGGGTAAGGTAAAGATCATCATTAGAGACTTAAATTTGCACAGAGTTAGCCAAGACGGGTTCCCTGGAGAAGGAAATGGCAACCCACTCCAGTATTCTTGCCTGGGAAATCCCATGAACAGAGGAGCCTGGTGGGCTACAGTCCCTGGGGTCACAAGTCAGACACGACTGAGACACGAAACCACCACCATCCAAGACTGGCTAGAATCAGCCTATGCGGGATGGACTTGGCTCACACACCAGGCTGGCCCATCTGCTCAGGCCAGACTGGGCCAGGCGTAGCCCAGGGTGTACAAGGCTAGTCCCAGTGAATGAATGGACCGGGGGTGGTCAGGCCAGATTGCTCCAGATTAGCGTGGAATCTACAGAGTCACCCAGGTGTGGAGTGACATGGGAGGAGCTCAGGCCAGACCCGTCCTCGGCCACCACTCACCGAGCAAGGAGTTCCATGTCTGGGGCAGTGAGCCCCACACCCATGCCCATCTCATGGGATTCATGAGGTAGCCTGTGGGGCCCCAGAGAAGAGAGAGAGAGAGTCCTGAGACAGAGAGTGTCTTAATAACATCAATAGTGTATGGAACTGCACTGGGCACCCTGCTCAGGGCATCTTTTGTGTGTGTGTGTGTGTGATTCTGTTTCATTGTTTGTTTTTCAGCCACGCCACGCGGCATGTGGGATCCTAGCTCCTGACCAGGGATCAAATCCCCGTCGCCTGTGTCGGAAGCATGGAGTCTCTACCACTGGACCACCAAGGACGTCCCTTATGTGCATCTTTTCACTCACTACCAGCCCAGTGGACAGTCCCATTTTACAGATGGAGGAACAGAGGCTCCGAGGTGCCTCTCTGGTCCCAGAGCTGGGAGGCGAGGCCAGACACTCACCCACACAGTGGTCGCTCTGCACGTGGAAGCCGGGGGGACAGATGCAGCGGAAGGAGCCCTCAAGGTTCTGGCAGGTGCCCGGCAGGCAGGCCCCTGCGAGGCTGAGACACTCATTGGTGTCTGTGGAGGGAAGAGGGGTCTCAGCACTAGCTGCCGGCAGAGGCCACCTGGGGCTGGGACCAGCAACTGTGGTCACCACATAATGGCCGAGGGCCCCCCGACAAGCCCTCCTGGATCCAAAGAGCTGATCCTCAGGAGAACAGGGGCATCTGGAGAAGAAAACCCTGGGTCCTGGGGGTGGTTAGAGGTGGAGTCAGCTGCTGTCCAGGGGAAGAGGAAGTGATGTTCCCGATCCCAGGCCACCTGCAGACCCTTTCGTGTTTCCCACGTCATCCATGCAGCTCCTCAATTATTCCCTGCTTCCTAAAATGTAGATTTCCAAGACAGCCTGACCCTAAACCACAGACCCTATGAGCTGGTTCTCTCTTTTTGCACCTTAAAATAAGTGTATCGTGGGCTTCCCTGGTGGTCCAGTGGGTAAGGACACTGCCTTGCAGTGCAAGGGGCGCTGGTTCGATCCCTGGCCTGGGAAGATCCCACGTGCCGCGGAGTGGCTGGACTCATGTGTCCAATGACCAAGCCGGAGCTCTGGAGCGCATGCGCCCAGAGGCGGTGCTCTGCGACAACAGAGGCCACCGTGATGGGAGGCCCACACGGGCCAAAGAACAAAGATGGATGAAAATGGACTAAGTGAAAGACCAATAGAAGTGGTCCGCCTGCTCCCCTCCCTCCTCACCCCACCCCCCTCAAATAAATAAATAAATAAATCTTAAAAAAAAAAATAAGTGTATCGCTTATTTTAAGAAATGGAACCATGCCTCCTCAGAAGTACCAACGGCAGGTCAACTAGGAGCAGGGGCTGGCTGAGATGGCCTCCAGCACCACAGTGAGGGAATGGCTAGCCACTCCAGGATTCCTTTTTTGTTGTTAATTGGCCTCTTTTATTGGTTTTTATTTTCATTCATCTTTATTCTTTTCAGGCCTCTGTGGGCCTCCCATTGCAGTGGCCTCTCTCGTTGCTGAGCACCGGCTCTGGGCGCATGCGCTCCAGACCACTGGCTTATAATTAGACACACGGGTCCAGCCGCTCCACGGCATGTGGGATCTTCCCGGGCCAGGGGTCACACTGATGCCCCTTGTACTACAAGGTGGACTCTAGCAATGGACCACCAGGGAAGCCCAACTCCAGGATTCTTGGCTGGAGAAGCCCCATGGACAGGAGCCAGGAGAGCTACAGTCCATGGGGTGGCAAAGCGTTAGACACGACTCAGTGACAAACACACACACTCACTCTCTCCCTGGGGAGACTCACCAATGCAGTTCTTCCCATCTCCTGTGAGCTCAAAGCCGTCCTGGCAGAGGCAGCGGAAGGAGCCAGCCGTGTTGAGGCACTGGCCGAAACGGCACACCTGCCCCACCATGGTGGTGCATTCGTCCATGTCTGCAGAGGGAAAACGGGCCAGAACCTAAGACTCTGAGTCTCTCTTGCATTTCAAGAAACTGAATTGAATGGCAGTGACTTCACTTTATTGAGCACTTGCATGCCAGCTGTATATTAACTCTCCAACTGTCCTATGAAGCAAATGCTGTTATTTTCCAATATGAGCATTTTAATGCTATGAATTTGCCTATTGGTACTACCTTAGCTGCATCCCACAGATTTTATGCTGTATTTTCATTTAATTCAAAATGTTTTCTAAATTTCCTTACAATTCTTTTATCTATGGGTTCTTTAGGAGTAAACTGTTCAATTTCCAAGTATTTGGGGATTTTCTGGATATCTTTCTGTGACTGATTAGTGTAATAGTTTAATTCTTTTACATTCTGAGAATCTAAGTCTGTTGTTTGTTTTATGGGCCAGAATATGGTCTTTCTTGATGCATGTTTATGTACACCTAAGAAAAATGTGTGTTCTAGAATGTTCTACAACTATCCCTCAGGTCTAGGTGGGTCACAGTACTGCTGAGGTCTTAATATTCTTACCGATCTTCTACTTTTCCTTCTGTTACTGAGGGAGGACAGTGGAGGTCTCTAACCATAATTGTGAATTTGTCTTTTTCTTTTTTAGTTCTGTCTATTTTTACTTCTTACCTACTGAAGCGCCTTCCTGGCTGCATATACATTTATGATTGTCATGTCTTCTCAAAGAACTGACCCCTTGATCAGTACATACACTGATTCTATTTCTGGTCATATTCTTTGTTCAGAAGTCAATTTGATCTGACATTAAGATAGGCAGGGACTACTATTCTGTTCATCTCCTTTCTACAGAGGAGGAAAGTGAATCACAGAGAGGTTCGGTGACTCGCCTCGGGTCACAGCTGGCAGGTGGCAAGGCTAGGATTGGAACGCACATCCCTTCACCCTGGAATCCGCACTGTGAGCCACTGCACTGCACTGCCGGCCTCACGCCTCCCGGGTCGTGCCTCCCCTGTTCACCTGCCTCCCCGGAGCGGCCCCCTCCTTCGTATCAACCCAACTGTAGGCCCCGTGAGGGACTCCTAGCACCCGACAGCTGAAGGGGTTTGGGGAACTCTGTGGTTAACTAGTCGTCAGGCCCCTGAGGTGGTTTTCTGCAGGCATCCCCAGGGTAAGATCCTTTATCCCTCACACCACGGGCTGGCTTTTCAGTGGGGGTACACTGAGGCCGGATTCAGCCGCCAGCCTGGCCAGCTCACCCACTTGCATGCCAGCTGTATATTAACTCTCCAACTGTCCTATGAAGCAAATGCTGTTATTTTCCAATATGAGCATTTTAATGCTATGAATTTGCCTATTGGTACTACCTTAGCTGCATCCCACAGATTTTATGCTGTATTTTCATTTAATTCAAAATGTTTTCTAAATTTCCTTACAATTCTTTTATCTATGGGTTCTTTAGGAGTAAACTGTTCAATTTCCAAGTATTTGGGGATTTTCTGGATATCTTTCTGTGACTGATTAGTGTAATAGTTTAATTCTTTTACATTCTGAGAATCTAAGTCTGTTGTTTGTTTTATGGGCCAGAATATGGTCTTTCTTGATGCATGTTTATGTACACCTAAGAAAAATGTGTGTTCTAGAATGTTCTACAACTATCCCTCAGGTCTAGGTGGGTCACAGTACTGCTGAGGTCTTAATATTCTTACCGATCTTCTACTTTTCCTTCTGTTACTGAGGGAGGACAGTGGAGGTCTCTAACCATAATTGTGAATTTGTCTTTTTCTTTTTTAGTTCTGTCTATTTTTACTTCTTACCTACTGAAGCGCCTTCCTGGCTGCATATACATTTATGATTGTCATGTCTTCTCAAAGAACTGACCCCTTGATCAGTACATACACTGATTCTATTTCTGGTCATATTCTTTGTTCAGAAGTCAATTTGATCTGACATTAAGATAGGCAGGGACTACTATTCTGTTCATCTCCTTTCTACAGAGGAGGAAAGTGAATCACAGAGAGGTTCGGTGACTCGCCTCGGGTCACAGCTGGCAGGTGGCAAGGCTAGGATTGGAACGCACATCCCTTCACCCTGGAATCCGCACTGTGAGCCACTGCACTGCACTGCCGGCCTCACGCCTCCCGGGTCGTGCCTCCCCTGTTCACCTGCCTCCCCGGAGCGGCCCCCTCCTTCGTATCAACCCAACTGTAGGCTCTCGTGAGGGACTCCTAGCACCCGACAGCTGAAGGGGTTTGGGGAACTCTGTGGTTAACTAGTCGTCAGGCCCCTGAGGTGGTTTTTCTGCAGGCATCCCCAGGGTAAGATCCTTTATCCCTCACACCACGGGCTGGCTTTTCAGTGGGGGTACACTGAGGCCGGATTCAGCCGCCAGCCTGGCCAGCTCACCCACGCAACCTCCGCTGTGTGTCGCCACGAAGCCGGGGAAGCAGAGACAGCTGTAGGAGCCGACGATGTTCTTGCAGGTCCCGTTGCCACATGGCTGTCGGTCACACTCGTCGATGTCTGTGGGAGCAGAGCCCCTGATCCCCAGCCAGCTTACCCAGGGTACTGGGCAGCTTGGGGAGTGAGGGCCTGACTGGGCCTAGCCCCCTTCTCCAGTACCTGGTCTCTGCCCACGTGAATGGGAAATATATCCCTGGTACAATTTACTGCCCCCATTTTGCAGATGGGAATACTGAAGTGCAGGGAGGGGAATACGTCATTCACCCCAAGGCCTCCAGTGCCAGGACTCACACCTGGGAGTTGGTGAACCGGGATGGCCGGAAGCACCAGGCCCACCCCGGGGAGGCGTGGACTCATGGTCCCTTGGAGGAGGGAGCAGACGGGCATGCTCACCCGTACACAGGGTCTGATCCGCTGAGGCCTGGAAGCCATGGTGGCAGAGACACATGTAGCTCTCTGCTGTGTCCACGCAGTCGCCATGGCTACAGACATTGGGGATCTCCCGACACTCATTCCGTCCTGAGGGAGAGCAGGCAGGGTGGTGTCCCAGGGCCCCCACCCCCTGGCGTGTCCTGAGACCACACACGCTGTGGTGGAGGGGCCCAACCCTGCCTGGGAGCCCCTCATGTGAGCTGCTGCCCCAAGGGAGATGTTTCTCCTCCCACTTCCCCCTTACGACTCCCCCATTAACATGCCCTCAGCACCTTCCCCCCACAAAGGACAGCCAAGGCGCCAACTCCAGCGACCAGGCCGGTGCACTGCCATTGCTAGGGGCACGAGTTCGATCCCTGGTCTGGGAACTAAGGTCCTGCGTGGCACGTGGCACGGCCCAGAAAAAGTTACAGCCAGGGAGCCAAGTCCAGTCAGGTCCGTGCCCTCCCCAAAGGCCAGCGGGAAGCAGAGTCTGGCTGGGCCCAGCTCCCTCACCTCCTGGCTGGGGCCCCCACTTACCCACGCAGGCCCCGCCTGGCGACCGTCTGTACCCTCGGGTGCACGTGCAGCGGAAGCTGCCGGGGATGTTGACGCAGTCGGCCTTCTGCTGGCAGAGGCTCTCCCCCCCGGCACACTCGTCCACGTCTGGGGAGTACAGCCAGCGGGGCGGGGGGCGGTGAAGGAGAATCTTCCCTACAGAACCAAACCCTAATCCTAACCCCCTCCGTTTCTGGTTTCTCCAGAAGGGCTCAGAACCACAGTGAGGGGGCTGATGTGGGACGGAGCCTCTCGGAAAGGCATCAGCCCCATATGCAGAGGGGCAAACTGAGGCTCACAGAGATTCAGTGACTCATCCGGAGGGCACAGGGTGGGAGGGGTACCGGTGGCTGTTCCCTCGAGGGGCTGGGGGTACGGGCGGGGGACAGGCGCGGCACCTTCGCAGACCAGCAGCACGCCGTTGTAGCGGAAGCCCGCGGGGCACTCGCAGCGGAAGCTCCCGATCTGGTTGATGCAGACGCCATGGGTACAGATGGCAGGGATCTCCCCACACTCGTCAATGTCTGGGGTGGGGGTCATCAGTGGTCAGAGGCAACCCAGGCCACCCCCGGCATCTTCTGAGGACCCTGACTTTAAGATATCATTCCACTGGGGAGAAGAGGTGCCCACAGGCCAGCCCACGTTTCAGAAATTCTGCCGTGGCTAAAGGCTAACTGCTCAGAGCGGAAAGAAATCAGGACATGAGAGGGAAGCACCTCAATAAAAACGCACATCAGCTCTGACCTAGCACGTGTGTGTGTGTGTGTGTGTGTGTGTGTGTGTGTGTGCACGCACACCTGTGTGTGTGCAAGTCTGCTTTTTCTGGGGCCTCTGGAATAAGGCCGCCTTGAGTGTCAGCAGGAAGTTGCACATGAGGACCGGGACGTTTAGCAAGAGACGGGAAACATCAGAGGAGAAATGGATGACAAAAGGTGGTCCCTCCAGACTTCCTGGTGGTCCAGTTGTTAAGACTTTGTGGTCTCATTGTGGGGGGCATGGGTTTGATCCCGGGAGGGAAAGATCCCGCATGCTGTGTGGCAGAGCCAAAAAAAAGTGTGGTCCTTTGACACAAGGGAGGGTGATTCAGCCGCAGGCCCCGCCTGGCGACCGTCTGTACCCTCGGGTGCACGTGCAGCGGAAGCTGCCGGGATGTTGACGCAGTCGGCCTTCTGCTGGCAGAGGCTCTCCCCGGCACACTCGCCCCACGCCCTGGGAGTACAGCCAGCGGGGCGGGGGGCGGTGAAGGAGAATCTTCCCTACAGAACCAAACCCTAATCCTAACCCCCTCCGTTTCTGGTTTCTCCAGAAGGGCTCAGAACCACAGTGAGGGGGCTGATGTGGGACGGAGCCTCTCGGAAAGGCATCAGCCCCATATGCAGAGGGGCAAACTGAGGCTCACAGAGATTCAGTGACTCATCCGGAGGGCACAGGGTGGGAGGGGTACCGGTGGCTGTTCCCTCGAGGGGCTGGGGGTACGGGCGGGGGACAGGCGCGGCACCTTCGCAGACCAGCAGCACGCCGTTGTAGCGGAAGCCCGCGGGGCACTCGCAGCGGAAGCTCCCGATCTGGTTGATGCAGACGCCATGGGTACAGATGGCAGGGATCTCCCCACACTCGTCAATGTCTGGGGTGGGGGTCATCAGTGGTCAGAGGCAACCCAGGCCACCCCCGGCATCTTCTGAGGACCCTGACTTTAAGATATCATTCCACTGGGGAGAAGAGGTGCCCACAGGCCAGCCCACGTTTCAGAAATTCTGCCGTGGCTAAAGGCTAACTGCTCAGAGCGGAAAGAAATCAGGACATGAGAGGGAAGCACCTCAATAAAAACGCACATCAGCTCTGACCTAGCACGTGTGTGTGTGTGTGTGTGTGTGTGTGTGTGTGTGTGCACGCACGTCTGTGTGTCTGCAAGTCTGCTTTTTCTGGGGCCTCTGGAATAAGGCCGCCTTGAGTGTCAGCAGGAAGTTGCACATGAGGACCGGGACGTTTAGCAAGAGACGGGAAACATCAGAGGAGAAATGGATGACAAAAGGTGGTCCCTCCAGACTTCCTGGTGGTCCAGTTGTTAAGACTTTGTGGTCTCATTGTGGGGGGCATGGGTTTGATCCCGGGAGGGAAAGATCCCGCATGCTGTGTGGCAGAGCCAAAAAAAAGTGTGGTCCTTTGACACAAGGGAGGGTGATTCAGCCTGGAAAAGGGGTGGGACACTGACACTCCCCACAATGTGGAGGAAGCTTGAAGGCAGGATGCCCCACGGCCATGCCATCCTGAACACATCTGATCTCAGAAGCTAAGCAGGGTCGGGCCAGGTTAGTACCCGGATGGGAGAACATGAAGCTCAGAGAGAAAAGCCGGTCACAAACGAACACAAATACGATCTGATCCCGTATACGTGAAATCTCCACAGCAGGCAAGTCCAAAGAGGCAAAAAGCAGACCAGTGGTCGCTGGGGCTGGGGGAAGAGCGAACGCGCAAGGACTGTTCACGGGGAGGGGGTCTCTTTTGTGTGTGATGGAATGTTCTGGACTTAAAATGAAGTGATGGAGTGCAACTCTGAATATACGAACGCCTGAGGACCTGTGCATTGTTTTCCTTTGGCCAGACCTCATGGTATGTGGAACTTCCTCAGTCAGGGATTGAACCCATGTCTCTTGCAGTGGAGCTCGGAATCTTAACCCCTGGACCACCAAGGAAGCCCTTGCACTGTGCACTTGGCATGGCTAGAGTGTACAGTGTGTGAATTCTCTCCCAATAAAGTTGCTGTTTATAGCCAAGATCCTGGGATCCACCCCTGGGGCGGGGCACTGACTTAGGACCTTGGACCCCTGGGAGAGTGGCGAAGATCTGAGGGGGTGCCTGGAGGGGAAGCAGATCTCATCTGCTCTGTTCCAACTGTTAAAAGTAAGGAGAGGGACTTCCCTGGAGGTCCAGGGGCTAAGACTCTGAGCTCCCAATCTCTGATCAGGAAACTAGATCCTTCACGCGGTAACAAAGACGGAATCTCCTGTCTGCCTCAGAAAAGACCCAGCACAGCCAAGCAATTACTTAATTTTTTAAAGAAAGAAAGAAGGAGAACACATCCATGGGATGAAACCAACTGAAAATAGGTTCATCAATTAAATACCGCACAGTTGAAATTTGGCATTCAGCGATTAAATTGTACAAGATCTCATTTAACTTAAAAAGGGTGTGTTTTGCTAACACACCTAAGCTGCAACATGGGTGAATCTTGGGGACATTATGCTCAGTTAGACAAGCTAGACCGATAAGAAAAGGACTCTTGAGAATCCCCTGGACCTCAAGGAGATCAAACCAGTTCATCCTAAAGGAAATCAGCCCTGAACATTCATTGGAGGGACTGATGGTGAAGCTGAAGCTCCAATACTTTGGCCACCTGACGCGAAGCGCTGACTCACTGGAAGAGACCCTGCTGCTTGGAAAGGCTGACGGCAAAAGGGGAAAGAAGACGACAGAGGATGAGATGGTTGGACGGCTTTACCGACTCAATGGACATGAACCTGAGCAAACTCGAGAGACGGTGAGGGACAGGCAAGCCGAACGTGCTGCCGTCCCTGGAGCTGCAACGAGTCGGAGCAACTGAACAACAACAACGGACTGAAAATCAAATATGATTTTGCTTCTAAGAGGTCGGATTAACAGACAGAAAGTAGAATGGGGGTTCCCGGGAGCTTGGGGAGGGGTGGAGAGTGTATCCTTTCGGGGGACAGGGTTTCAGTTTGGAAGATGAGAAGGCTCCGGAGATGGCTGAGATGGGGGCACAGAGGTGTGAATGTACGTGATGTCACAAACCGGACACTTAAAAAGGGGCTATTAAAACAGTCAATTTCATGTTATGGGTATTTGAACAGAGTTTTTAAAAATGAGTAACAATGTACTAAAAACACTCTCTGCTTTTTTTTTTTTTTTAAAGGGGGGCTTCCCTGGTAGCTCAACGGTAAAGAGTTGGTCTGCCAATGCAGGAGACAGCGATTCAATCCCTGATCCGGGAAGATCCCACATGCTGCGGAGCAACTGAGCCCGTGAGCCACAGCTATGCAGCCTGTGCTCTAGAGCCTCGGAGCCACAACTATGGAGCCCATAGAGCCCGAGAGCCTGAGTTGCACAACAACAAAAGTCACCGCAACAAGAAGCCTGCTCACCTCCATGAGAGAGGAGACCCCACTCCCTGCAAAACTGAGCGACTGAAAATAGGTTCATCAATTAAATACCGCACAGTTGAAGTTTGGCATTCAGCGATTAAATTGTACAAGATCTCATTTAACTTAAAAAGGGTGTGTTTTGCTAACACACCTAAGCTGCAACATGGGTGAATCTTGGGGACATTATGCTCAGTTAGACAAGCTAGACCGATAAGAAAAGGACTCTTGAGAATCCCCTGGACCTCAAGGAGATCAAACCAGTTCATCCTAAAGGAAATCAGCCCTGAACATTCATTGGAGGGACTGATGGTGAAGCTGAAGCCCCAATACTTTGGCCACCTGACGCGAAGCGCTGACTCACTGGAAGAGACCCTGCTGCTTGGAAAGGCTGACGGCAAAAGGGGAAAGAAGACGACAGAGGATGAGATGGTTGGACGGCTTTACCGACTCAATGGACATGAACCTGAGCAAACTCGAGAGACGGTGAGGGACAGGCAAGCCGAACGTGCTGCCGTCCCTGGAGCTGCAACGAGTCGGAGCAACTGAACAACAACAACGGACTGAAAATCAAATATGATTTTGCTTCTAAGAGGTCGGATTAACAGACAGAAAGTAGAATGGGGGTTCCCGGGAGCTTGGGGAGGGGTGGAGAGTGTATCCTTTCGGGGGACAGGGTTTCAGTTTGGAAGATGAGAAGGCTCCGGAGATGGCTGAGATGGGGGCACAGAGGTGTGAATGTACGTGATGTCACAAACCGGACACTTAAAAAGGGGCTATTAAAACAGTCAATTTCATGTTATGGGTATTTGAACAGAGTTTTTAAAAATGAGTAACAATGTACTAAAAACACTCTCTGCTTTTTTTTTTTTTTAAAGGGGGGCTTCCCTGGTAGCTCAACGGTAAAGAGTTGGTCTGCCAATGCAGGAGACAGCGATTCAATCCCTGATCCGGGAAGATCCCACATGCTGCGGAGCAACTGAGCCCGTGAGCCACAGCTATGCAGCCTGTGCTCTAGAGCCTCGGAGCCACAACTATGGAGCCCATAGAGCCCGAGAGCCTGAGTTGCACAACAACAAAAGTCACCGCAACAAGAAGCCTGCTCACCTCCATGAGAGAGGAGACCCCACTCCCTGCAACTAGAGATGAGACTGTGGTAGCAGTGAAAACCCAGAATAGCCAAAAATAAATGAATAAATAAAATTAAAAGAAAAGAGCAGGGTCTGGAGGCAGGATTCCTGGGCTCAGGAGAGGGAGGGCGAGGGTGTGGCGTGGGGGAGGGTGGAGGAGAGGGCTGTGGGGAGGGGAGGGCTCAGGGCTCCAGGCTGGAGGGCTGCGGGGAGCGGGGAGGGGCTCACTCACCGAGAGGCTTCCCGGTGTGGATGTCAATGACGAACCCGGGAACCTGGTTTCCACACAGTATCTGGTACTCCACTGGGCAAAGGAGAACAGGAGAGGGCGACTGGAGCCACGGCCCCACCGGGAGGACCCCTCCTCTTGTCTCTGATCACCTGGCGCATCCCCGTAGCCCGGAGCTGACCTGGCCTCTGATTACTCCCTGTCCCCTGACCAGCACCGGGAGGCCATCCCTCGGGGCCCTGGGATCCTCCAGTATCGAGGCGCAACCTCCCACGTCTCTGCCCTCCGTGAACGCCACCAGTCACGCTCCAGCGTCCTCACCGTAAAGTGCAGACCCTACGGTCAGGATTCCAGACCTTCCTTCCCGCCCTTCCCACCAGCAGTGACCCCTGCCCTCCCGTTGCCTTGACGTCACCACCCGTCTGGATGCTCCTGCCCTGCCAGGTGCCAGAACTCCGCACACAGCATCCCCTCGGCTGCACCGAACACCGTCTACTCCAACCCTGAGGCACCAGAGCAGCCGGCCACCCTGGCCACCGACAGCCGGCGATAGGCTTCTTTGGCTCCCCCGGGCAATGCGTGGTTGTTCAGTCGCTAAGTCCTGTCTGACTCCGAGACCCCATGGACCCCGTAGCCTCTTTTGCCCAGGGGATTCTCCAGGCAAGAATGCAGGAGCGGGGGCTTCCCTGGTGGTCCAGTGGGTAAGGACACCGCCTGGCAGGGCAAGGGGCACCGGTTTGATCCCTGGCCTGGGAAGATCCCACGTGCCGCGGAGCGGCTGGACCGATGTGTCCAATGACCAAGCCGGAGCTCTGGAGCGCATGCGCCCAGAGCCGGTGCTCTGTGACAACAGAGGCCACCGTGATGGGAGGCCCACGTGGGCCAAAGAACAAAGATGGATGAGAATGGACAAATGAAAGACCAATAGAAGTGGCCTGCCTGCTCCTCTCCCTCCCCACCCCACCCCCACCAAAATAAGTAAATAAATAAATAAATAAATCTTAAAAAAAAAAAAAAGAATGCAGGAGCGGGTAGCCATTCCCTTCTCCTGGGGATCTTTCCAACCCAGGGATCAACCTTGGGCATCGCAGGCAGATTATTCACTGTCTGAGCCATGAGGGCGGCACTGACCCTGCCCCCAAATAATCCGAGTCCTTTAGCCCAGATGAAAGCCGAGTGGATCCATCCTGAATTCCCCAAGTCTGTGAAACAAGGATGCCTCGTCTGCCTTTAAAGGATTGACTTTTCCCATACAATGATGAGGATGGAATTTCGGGTCTTTAGCTCTCATCAAAACAATGCAGACTCGGGCTTCCCTGGTAGCTCCGTGGTAAAGCATTCGCCTGCCAATGCAGGAGACGTGAGTTCGATCCCTGATCCGGGAAGATCCCACATGCTGTGGAGCAACTTAGCCTGTGAGCCACGATGATGGAGCCTGTG
Source organism: Tragulus kanchil (assembly GCA_022376925.1). NCBI lineage: Eukaryota > Metazoa > Chordata > Mammalia > Artiodactyla > Tragulidae > Tragulus > Tragulus kanchil. The sequence goes on from JAIOJX010000029.1 coordinate 7,009,769, forward strand.
CTCTAGAGCCTTGGGGCCACATCTATGGAGCCCATGGGCCACCACGACTGAAGCCAGCGTGTCCTAGAGCCCGAGTTCCACAACAAGAGAAGTCACCGCCACAAGAAGCCTGCTCACCTCAACTAGAGTGAAGCCCCACTCCCTGCAGGTAGAAAGAGCCTGCGACAACAATGAAAACCCAGAATGGTCAAAAATAAATAAATAAATAAAATCTAAAAAAGGATCGTCTTGCCTAGTTTGAATCCTTAAAAAAAAAAAAATGCAGACTCATCTGGGAGTCCTAAAGTGTGGCACGCGGCCTTAAACTCCACACCGAAAAGGGCCGGGCAGGAAAGAAGGCAGGGGAGGGGCACTCACGGCTGGCAGGGGTCGGGCAGGGCTCACAGGGTCGATTCCAGCCCTGGCCGATATTATAGGAACAGCAGCACGTCTTCCGGGTCACGTTAAAGGCCAGTTCATTCCGACACGTTCCGTCATAGTGCCGGAAGCAGACGCTCTTCCTCATGTCTGCAGTTACCGATGTGTCCAATGACCAAGCCGGAGCTCTGGAGCGCATGCGCCCAGAGCCAGTGCTCTGCGACAACAGAGGCCACCGCGATGGGAGGCCCACACGGGCCAAAGAACAAAGATGGATGAGAATGGACAAATGAAAGACCAATAGAAGTGGCCTGCCTGCTCCTCTCCCTCCCCACCCCACCCACCAAAATAAGTAAATAAATAAATAAATAAATCTTAAAAAAAAAAAAAAGAATGCAGGAGCGGGTAGCCATTCCCTTCTCCTGGGGATCTTTCCAACCCAGGGATCAACCTTGGGCATCGCAGGCAGATTATTCACTGTCTGAGCCATGAGGGCGGCACTGACCCTGCCCCCAAATAATCCGAGTCCTTTAGCCCAGATGAAAGCCGAGTGGATCCATCCTGAATTCCCCAAGTCTGTGAAACAAGGATGCCTCGTCTGCCTTTAAAGGATTGACTTTTCCCATACAATGATGAGGATGGAATTTCGGGTCTTTAGCTCTCATCAAAACAATGCAGACTCGGGCTTCCCTGGTAGCTCCGTGGTAAAGCATTCGCCTGCCAATGCAGGAGACGTGAGTTCGATCCCTGATCCGGGAAGATCCCACATGCTGTGGAGCAACTTAGCCTGTGAGCCACGATGATGGAGCCTGTGCTCTAGAGCCTTGGGGCCACATCTATGGAGCCCGTGGGCCACCACGACTGAAGCCAGCGTGTCCTAGAGCCCGAGTTCCACAACAAGAGAAGTCACCGCCACAAGAAGCCTGCTCACCTCAACTAGAGTGAAGCCCCACTCCCTGCAGGTAGAAAGAGCCTGCGACGACAATGAAAACCCAGAATGGTCAAAAATAAATAAATAAATAAAATCTAAAAAAGGATCGTCTTGCCTAGTTTGAATCCTTAAAAAAAAAAAATGCAGACTCATCTGGGAGTCCTAAAGTGTGGCACGCGGCCTTAAACTCCACACCGAAAAGGGCCGGGCAGGAAAGAAGGCAGGGGAGGGGCACTCACGGCTGGCAGGGGTCGGGCAGGGCTCACAGGGTCGATTCCAGCCCTGGCCGATATTATAGGAACAGCAGCACGTCTTCCGGGTCACGTTAAAGGCCAGTTCATTCCGACACGTTCCGTCATAGTGCCGGAAGCAGACGCTCTTCCTCATGTCTGCAGTTGGGTTGGCGAGAAGGACGTGGGTAAGAGGCACCAGATGAAGAGAGTCAGAGCGGCAGCAGCTCATTTGCCACATCCACTTGAAAACCACTAGCTTGACTTCTCTTCCCCAACACACATGAGGGTGCCACTCCCTTGGGAGCCTTTCTCGGGCAGTGCACAACCTGGACAACCATCCATGGCAGCCCTGGACCCCTGAGGCCTGCAGCCTTGTTCACCACTGTAGAGCAGCATTCCAGGTTCAGTCGCCTCTCATCTCTCCCCCGACAAACATGCCTTTCCACACTCTTTCTAGGCTTGGAGACTTCCAGAAGCCCCTCCTAACTATGAGTGCTTTCTTCACAACCACTCATCGTCACGCTTCGTACCCATGCAGTCGTTGCCACCGTTGACTTGCAGGTACTCCGCGGGGCACACGCACGTGTAGTTCCCCAGAGTGTTGTAGCAGGTACCGGGGCCACAGATGCCCGCGTGCGTGGAGCACTCGTCGATGTCTGCAAGGGAAGGGAGGAACTGTCTGCCTCCAGCGACTGTCTGGACAGCCCCCTACCCCAGGTCTGCCAGAGCCACGTGACCATGCGTTTGAGTTTAGTTTCAATATGACTAATCTGGGATCATGCATATCTGTAAACAACAAAACTCTGTAAAGTAAAAAGTCAAAAAAAAAAAAAAGAATAAGATTAGCTTCGAGAGCACAGATATCTCAGTGACAAGGAAAGGCACAGCCTGGGGTTGGGTGGGGAAAACACCTTTCCTAGGACCCCCGTCTATTCAGAAAAGTGTGACCTGAGCTCACAAACGAGTGACATCATCACCAAGAGTGGGGCCAGCCTGTGCTTCCTCATGTGGCGCGAGAGGAAGCTAGAGCCCCGAGAAATGAGAGGTGCTCATTCGCGTCCGACGCTTTGCGACCCACGGACAAGCCACAGGGTTCTCGGGGCAAGAGTACTCGAGGGGGCAGCCTTTCCCTCCTCCCTGGGATCCTCCCAGCCCAGAGACCGAACCCAGGCCTCCTGCATCGCAGATGGATTCTTTACCAACGGAGCTATGAGAGAAGCAGCAAGAGCCCTACGGATAAACTATTCTTAAAAAAACACAGTTGATTCTCCATCAGATCGATCTCCAAGTCTGGAGGGAGCAAACGTCTTCCGTAAAGGGCAGGTAGGAAGTGCCTTTTTCTCAGTACAGTGAGCCAGACGACGGTCACTCACGGTCACTCACTCTGCCGTGGGAGCATGTCGCCAGCTGGCTGTAGACAGTGGGTGCATAAAGGAGCATGCTGTGCTCCGGGGCGACTTGAGCGAGGGCCGCTGGAATATGAATTTCATGTCGTTTTCAGGTGGCTCAAAATACTCTTCTTTTGATTTTTTTGATCTTTTCAGTAGTTTTAAAAAAAGTGAAAATCATTCCTTAGCAGGCTACACAGAAACAGGCGGCGAGGAGTACTAGGTGCTAGGAGTGACCAACGTTCCAAGAATGGCAGAGTAGGGAACGTCGGAGCTCTGTTCCTCCCCCAGAACAACTATGGAGCTGGGCAAAAACTGAGAAAATCACCTTTTGAGGCGCTCTAGGTCCTGGTCAAAAACTTAAAGAGAACCACGGGATCTGATACACAGGGTCCACTAAAGAACCCACAAAATGAAAACTTATTTTCAGGGGATCTGATATAGGATACACTAAAGGATCCACAAAATGGGCCTTCCCTGGTAACTCAGTGGTGCAGTGTTTGCCTGTCAATGCAGGAGACAGGGGTTTGATCCCTGATCCGGGAAGATCCCACATGCCGTGGAACAACTGAGCCCGTGAGCCACAACTATGGAACCTGGGCTCTAGAGCCTCAGAGCCACAACTATGGAGCCCATGGGCCATAACTGTGGGAGCCCGTGTGCCGTGAGACATCACCACAACAAGAAGCCTGCTCACCTCAGCTAGAGAGGAGCCCCCACTCCCTGCAACAAGAGCAGAGCCTGCAGCAGCAGCGAAAACCCAGAATAGCCCAAAATAGATACAAAATTGCGCTTTGCGACCCACGGACAAGCCACAGGGTTCTCGGGCAAGAGTACTCGAGGGGCAGCCTTTCCTCCTCCCTGGGATCCTCCCAGCCCAGAGACCGAACCCAGGCCTCCTGCATCGCAGATGGATTCTTTACCAACGGAGCTATGAGAGAAGCAGCAAGAGCCCTACGGATAAACTATTCTTAAAAAAACACAGTTGATTCTCCATCAGATCGATCTCCAAGTCTGGAGGGAGCAAACGTCTTCCGTAAAGGGCAGGTAGGAAGTGCCTTTTTCTCAGTACAGTGAGCCAGACGACGGTCACTCACGGTCACTCACTCTGCCGTGGGAGCATGTCGCCAGCTGGCTGTAGACAGTGGGTGCATAAAGGAGCATGCTGTGCTCCAGGGCGACTTGAGCGAGGGCCGCTGGAATATGAATTTCATGTCGTTTTCAGGTGGCTCAAAATACTCTTCTTTTGATTTTTTTGATCTTTTCAGTAGTTTTAAAAAAAGTGAAAATCATTCCTTAGCAGGCTACACAGAAACAGGCGGCGAGGAGTACTAGGTGCTAGGAGTGACCAACGTTCCAAGAATGGCAGAGTAGGGAACGTCGGAGCTCTGTTCCTCCCCCAGAACAACTATGGAGCTGGGCAAAAACTGAGAAAATCACCTTTTGAGGCGCTCTAGGTCCTGGTCAAAAACTTAAAGAGAACCACGGGATCTGATACACAGGGTCCACTAAAGAACCCACAAAATGAAAACTTATTTTCAGGGGATCTGATATAGGATACACTAAAGGATCCACAAAATGGGCCTTCCCTGGTAACTCAGTGGTGCAGTGTTTGCCTGTCAATGCAGGAGACAGGGGTTTGATCCCTGATCCGGGAAGATCCCACATGCCGTGGAACAACTGAGCCCGTGAGCCACAACTATGGAACCTGGGCTCTAGAGCCTCAGAGCCACAACTATGGAGCCCATGGGCCATAACTGTGGGAGCCCGTGTGCCGTGAGACATCACCACAACAAGAAGCCTGCTCACCTCAGCTAGAGAGGAGCCCCCACTCCCTGCAACAAGAGCAGAGCCTGCAGCAGCAGCGAAAACCCAGAATAGCCCAAAATAGATACATTAATGAATTGAAAAAAAAAAAAACCCACAAAATGAAGACTTACTTCCACATCATGAAAGAGCTCAGGCTCAAGGATCAGAATGGCTGGGCCTGGACCCAGTTTCCATGCCTGACTAGCCGGCATTGTGGCACAGAGCCAAAGACTGCCTACACTGCAGGAGGTCCAGGTTCGAACTCCATCCTCTGGAGCAGGGAAGAGCTACCCACGCCAGCAGTCTTGCTGGGAGAACGCCAGCCGAGGAGCCTGGTGGGCTCCCGCTGCAAAGAGTCGGACACGATTGAGTGACGGACGTGTCCACCCCTCCCCAGTGACATCGTGAGCCCCCTGGAGCCTTAGTTTGTGCTTCTGAAAAACGGGGTCCTAACAGGACCATCTCGCCCACGAGGCTGTTCTGGTGAATGAACAAATGACAGGTGGTCCTCACCATCGTGACAGTCACAGACGCCAGGCCACTGCTGGTTGTTACTAAGATGCAAGAGAGGATAGGAAGAGACAGGGGAAGGGGTGCGTAAAGGAAAGGTGTGGCTATGCCTCTGGGGTCTTTCCCGTCCCCTCGTAGCTCTGGGCCCTGGTCAGCTTTAGCCTAGAGGAAGAGCATGGCTGCAGAGATAAAGCCAGGCCATTTCTGAATGGGGCCAGAGGTCAGGCAACGTGAGATGGGGAGGAGGCCGTGGGGGGAGGGCAGGCTGGGGCATTCTAAGGAAGCCTTCCCAACCCTTCCAGCGAGCCCTGGGCAGCAGGGCAGGTGAGCTCTGGGGTGGGAGATGGGGCTGGGCGGGAAGGCAGGGAGGGCGGGGGACTCGAGCGCACCTTCACAGACGCGGGTGTCCTCACTGAGGTGATAGCCGGGTGAGCACCTGCACTGGAAGCTGCCGAAGGTGTTGGCACAGTGGCCCCCCTGGCACAGACCTGGCAGCTCCTGGCATTCACTGATGTCTGTCAGGAAGTAAGGGAGCTGTGCTTGGAAGCTACACCCAAGCAGAGGACGCGGGGGAGACCCGTGCCTAGCCCTGGGCCCCCCTGCTTCTTTAAGGACACCCAAGAGCTGCTGGGTATTTGGAGGCTGCACCCGGACTTTCCTGAGTCAATGTCACCCCGAATTCATTTTCTTTCCCTTCTTTGGACAGTTCATTCTCCCATCCATCCATCCACCCATCACAAAGTTCCTTCTTGATGGATTTCTCCAGCTTCATTACCCACTATGGATAGAAGAATGGATGGGTGGGTGGGTGGATGGATGGATGGGTGGATGAATGGTTGGATGGGTGGATGGATGGATGGATGGATGAGTGGATGTGTGGATGAATGGATGGATGGGTGGATGGATGGATGAATGGATAGGTGGATGGGTGGATGGATGGATGGATGGATAGACGGATGGATAGGTGGATGGATGGATGGATAGGTGGGTGGATGGATGGATGGATGAATGTATGGGTGGGTGGATAGATGAATGGATGGATGGGTGTGTGTAGAGAGATAAAAAATAGCGAATGAGCAAGAATGTGTAAGGACAAGAAGATGGCGGGTGAATGGATGGGTGACTAAGTAGGTAGGTGAATAAATGAAAGGATGAACAGGTAGATGAGTGGGTGGACATGGGAGGATGGATGGGTGGATGTGGAGGACAGATGTGCAGACAGGTGAATATGAAAAGCAGAGGACGGGTGAACCAATGGGTTAATGGACAAAAAGATAAATGAATGGATAGGCAGGAGTAGGTGAGCAGACGGACGAATGGATGGAGTGTAGCTGAGCGGATGGATGAACGTCCTTGTGTGTATGTATATACGTACAGATGGATGGAAGGAAGAAGAGAAGAAAGGGTGGATGGAGGGATGGGGAATGGACGGATGGGTGGGTAGATGGGGGCTGTATACAGGTGTGAATCAATAAACCACCCCAACCCAAAGCTGCCCAACCCTGCTCCCTGGTGAGGGTGGAATGAGAGGAAGGTCAGTCAAAAGGTATGTGAGCAGACCGTCCACAGGAACTCACCTTCCAGGATGACGGTGACGGAGTTAGGCCTGAAACCCTCGCCCCCCGGGCACAGGGTTCTGTACTCAGGAAGTAAGGGAGCTGTGCTTGGAAGCTACACCCAAGCAGAGGACGCGGGGGAGACCCGTGCCTAGCCCTGGGCCCCCCTGCTTCTTTAAGGACACCCAAGAGCTGCTGGGTATTTGGAGGCTGCACCCGGACTTTCCTGAGTCAATGTCACCCCGAATTCATTTTCTTTCCCTTCTTTGGACAGTTCATTCTCCCATCCATCCATCCACCCATCACAAAGTTCCTTCTTGATGGATTTCTCCAGCTTCATTACCCACTATGGATAGAAGAATGGATGGGTGGGTGGGTGGATGGATGGATGGGTGGATGAATGGTTGGATGGGTGGATGGATGGATGGATGGATGAGTGGATGTGTGGATGAATGGATGGATGGGTGGATGGATGGATGAATGGATAGGTGGATGGGTGGATGGATGGATGGATGGATAGACGGATGGATAGGTGGATGGATGGATGGATAGGTGGGTGGATGGATGGATGGATGAATGTATGGGTGGGTGGATAGATGAATGGATGGATGGGTGTGTGTAGAGAGATAAAAAATAGCGAATGAGCAAGAATGTGTAAGGACAAGAAGATGGCGGGTGAATGGATGGGTGACTAAGTAGGTAGGTGAATAAATGAAAGGATGAACAGGTAGATGAGTGGGTGGACATGGGAGGATGGATGGGTGGATGTGGAGGACAGATGTGCAGACAGGTGAATATGAAAAGCAGAGGACGGGTGAACCAATGGGTTAATGGACAAAAAGATAAATGAATGGATAGGCAGGAGTAGGTGAGCAGACGGACGAATGGATGGAGTGTAGCTGAGCGGATGGATGAACGTCCTTGTGTGTATGTATATACGTACAGATGGATGGAAGGAAGAAGAGAAGAAAGGGTGGATGGAGGGATGGGGAATGGACGGATGGGTGGGTAGATGGGGGCTGTATACAGGTGTGAATCAATAAACCACCCCAACCCAAAGCTGCCCAACCCTGCTCCCTGGTGAGGGTGGAATGAGAGGAAGGTCAGTCAAAAGGTATGTGAGCAGACCGTCCACAGGAACTCACCTTCCAGGATGACGGTGACGGAGTTAGGCCTGAAACCCTCGCCCCCCGGGCACAGGGTTCTGTACTCAGCTGCAAGGGCAAGAGGCTCTCATGAGGGGCTGTGGTGTGGGGTTCTGGGACAAGCTCAGGGGTAGCAGGGGAGGGGAGGTCCCTAACAAGGGCTCAAGAATGGGCCTGGCATCCTGTTACCATAGAAACTACACTCCCTTATTTCCTCAACCTCTGGGGCTTTGAAATTGGAACATTGGTTCAATCCTGGGGCATCTGGTGTGTGTGTGTGTGTCAAAACATTTATTCACACTCAAAATGTGAGCAGATGGATCTTATGGTGGTAGGTGGGGGTAGGGAAGAAGGATTCTTGTAATCCAAAGCCAGACTCTAGTGTGACCACAAGTTCCCCCATGAAAGGAAGATCCTGCCTGTGCGTTCACACATACATACACACACATCCATGAATATGTGGACACATGCCTCCCTGTTTCCTACCTCAAGATTTTGCACATGCTATTCCCACGGCACCACACACCTTTCCCACTGCTCTTCCTAGAAAACTCCTACTCATCCTACAAAACCTCATTCAAGCCCCAGAGGCCGAGGCGTCCCTTCCATTAACTCCTTCCTCTCCATGGCTTCCTCTTGGGCCATCACTATGCCTCAAACAGACTCTCAAAAAAAGATCTACTCTCAACAGTCTTGGTTTACAGGGGAAGACAGTGCGCAGTGGCTGCAGCTGATCCTTCTCTAGGTCCCCGTCTGCTAGTACAGGACACAGGAATTCTCAATGTTTGTTGACTGAGTGATCAAGCGAATGTAAACATACAAAGAATTTGTAGGAAAAGATGGCAAAGGAGACTCTGGGGAGAGGTCCAGGTGATGAACTGCTGAGAAAATGCTGTGTGACCCAGGGCAAGTTCTCCCTCTCTGGTTCCTAGTGTCCCTGCCTTAGCACAGATGACCGCCTAGGCTTCGGGGGAAACCTCGACCAGGACGAGATCTCTCCCTACCTCCCTCCACGCTCCGCCCAGGGACTCACTGGTGTTGGTCAGCGGGCACAGTTCACAGGGGTTGCCCCAGGCCCGACCCAGGGAGCAGCAGCAAGATGCCCGGGGGACGCCGACCCCGATCTCCGCACTGCAAGAAATGCCACCGTCCCCCCGGTCCTGTGTGTCCAGGAAACAGTTTCCGACCCGCGTGTCTGAACAGAGAAGGGCGGTTAGCAAGTGGGAGGGAAGCATCGGGTGGGCGTGCACTTGCACCTCTGTGGATGTGCACCTGCATGTTACTCTGTGTCCGTGTGTGGACAGGTGCCTCTGTGTGTAGAATTCTGCGCATGCGTGTGTCTGTGTGTATGGGTGACACTAGGCATCCGTCTGTCTGTTTAGAGCCTAATGGCTGTATCTCAAAAAACAGGGATGATTGCTCTGGCTCAGGGCCTGTTTGTCAGAAGCAGGTGGATGTGGGTGACCCCGCGTGGCCCTATGAAGCCCCCTGGCCTCAGGACCCCACCTGGAGCAGAGCGCCTACTCACCCACACAGCCCACGCCACTGGGGTTCAGCTCAAAATCCTGGGGGCAGTTGCAGAGGTAGCTGCCGGGGGTGTTGACACACAGGCCGTTGACGCAGTTCACGGGGTCTGCACACTCATTCACGTCTGTGGGGGTGCAGCGGTACCATCAGGAGGGGCCCTCCCGTGAGCCACGGCCTTTTCCCGGGAGCCCAAGCCCTGGCTGCTGGGGCCTGGTCTTGGGGCAAGGCCATGCTCGCCCCTGGGAAAACAGCCTGTTGGGACAGCAGCCTGCCTCAGGCAACCCGTGTCCTGCCCTGTTCCTCTCCTTGGCCGGTTTACAGGGGAAGACAGTGCGCAGTGGCTGCAGCTGATCCTTCTCTAGGTCCCCATCTGCTAGTACAGGACACAGGAATTCTCAATGTTTGTTGACTGAGTGATCAAGCGAATGTAAACATACAAAGAATTTGTAGGAAAAGATGGCAAAGGAGACTCTGGGGAGAGGTCCAGGTGATGAACTGCTGAGAAAATGCTGTGTGACCCAGGGCAAGTTCTCCCTCTCTGGTTCCTAGTGTCCCTGCCTTAGCACAGATGACCGCCTAGGCTTCGGGGGAAACCTCGACCAGGACGAGATCTCTCCCTGCCTCCCTCCACGCTCCGCCCAGGGACTCACTGGTGTTGGTCAGCGGGCACAGTTCACAGGGGTTGCCCCAGGCCCGACCCAGGGAGCAGCAGCAAGACGCCCGGGGGACGCCGACCCCGATCTCCGCACTGCAAGAAATGCCACCGTCCCCCCGGTCCTGTGTGTCCAGGAAACAGTTTCCGACCCGCGTGTCTGAACAGAGAAGGGCGGTTAGCAAGTGGGAGGGAAGCATCGGGTGGGCGTGCATTTGCACCTCTGTGGATGTGCACCTGCATGTTACTCTGTGTCCGTGTGTGGACAGGTGCCTCTGTGTGTAGAATTCTGCGCATGTGTGTGTTTGTGTGTATGGGTGACACTAGGCATCCGTCTGTCTGTTTAGAGCCTAATGGCTGTATCTCGAAAAACAGGGATGATTGCTCTGGCTCAGGGCCTGTTTGTCAGAAGCAGGTGGATGTGGGTGACCCCGCGTGGCCCTATGAAGCCCCCTGGCCTCAGGACCCCACCTGGAGCAGAGCGCCTACTCACCCACACAGCCCACGCCACTGGGGTTCAGCTCAAAATCCTGGGGGCAGTTGCAGAGGTAGCTGCCGGGGGTGTTGACACACAGGCCGTTGACGCAGTTCACGGGGTCTGCACACTCATTCACGTCTGTGGGGGTGCAGCGGTACCATCAGGAGGGGCCCTCCCCGTGAGCCACGGCCTTTTCCCGGGGAGCCCAAGCCCTGGCTGCTGGGGCCTGGTCTTGGGGCAAGGCCATGCTCGCCCCTGGGAAAACAGCCTGTTGGGACAGCAGCCTGCCTCAGGCAACCCCGTGTCCTGCCCTGTTCCTCTCTCCTTGGCCTGGAAGTTTGTCCCTGTCAGAAGATTCCACGAGCTAACAGGCCGTAACTGACACGAAGGACTTGGTTCAAGGTGGGGGCCGGCATGCGACAACCTGGGGGCCAGATCTGGCCTCCTCTCTGATTGTGTCAATAAAGTTTTATTGGTTCACAGGCACACCTTATCATTCACATATTGCCTGTGTCTGTTTCCAAGTTACAGGCCAAAGACTGTAGGGCCCAAAAAGCTGAAAATATTTACTGTCTTGGCCCTTCACTGAAAAAGTCTGCCAGCCCTCATTTGGCACAGACAGGTGGGAGACCATCGGGATGGCTGTGGAGGAGGGAGCTCGACTGCGTTGATTCACGACATCTTTCTTTTTTTTGCCCACATGGCATGTGGGGTGCAAGGTCTTAGTTCCCCAAGCAGGGATTGAACTTGTGTACCCTGCAATGGAAGTGCAGAGTCCTAACCACGGGACTGCCAGGAAAGTCCCTAATTCACTGCATTTACTGGGGGTATGATCAATGATGATAATGAAGGTAAATGGGGACGGGGCACCATGAGAGAGCTGGGGGTCCGAAATGGAGGACCTGTGAGAAGCCATCCATGGCCAGGGAGGGAGCAAGCCACCACCTCCAGCCTGAGCCCCGCAGACCCCACACCTGTGCAATTGCCGCCACCGTGGTCCAACTCATAGCCTCCATCGCAGATGCAGCGGAACATCCCTGGCAGGTTCTCGCAGCTCCCGAACACGCAGAGGTTCCCAAGCACACACTCGTCCACATCTGCGGGGGCGGGGCGCCCTGGTCAGCCCGGCCCACCTGGCCTCCCTCTCCTGCCACCCGCAGCACCTGTGCTTCCGGGGGCCCCACTCTGCCCGCACCCCGGCAGCCCCAGGCCTCACCCTGGCAGGCGCGCTGGTCCTCGGTGGGGCGGAAGCCCATCTCGCACTCACAGCGGTACCCGCCGGGCAGGTTGAGGCACTGCCCGTCCTCGCAGAGGGCCGTGTCCTCAGCACACTCATCCCTGTCTAAGGGCACGCAGAGGCAGGGGGCTGGCAGTCACGGGTGAGGGCCGCGCAGGGCGGGAGGGTGCCCTGAACCCTCGAACCCTGCATCGTCACCCAGGTTCCAGGGAGCCAGCCAGTCGCCGGGGGATCTTAGACCCCCAACTCAGTGGGCTGATGAGCAAGTCAGGGCCAGAGAGCAGAGAGGGGACCTGACTGCTCACGATCTGGAGTGGAGGGCCACCAGGATGCAAGCGATCCCGTCCCACATCCAGAAGACACTTGGAGTCCAGGAGACGATGCCCCCAGGGACACAGTGCCCGGCCTGTAGCCCGCAGGGCTGAAGGCACATCCTCTCCAGCACCCATCCTCTCCGAGACGTCTTGGCCCTTCACGAAAGTCCCATCATTTGGCACAGACAGGTGGGAGACCATCTGGATGGCTGTGGAGGAGGGAGCTCGACTGCGTTGATTCACGACATCTTTCTTTTTGCCCACATGGCATGTGGGGTGCAAGGTCTTAGTTCCCCAACAGGGATTGAACTTGTGTACCCTGCAATGGAAGTGCAGAGTCCTAACCACGGGACTGCCAGGAAAGTCCCTAATTCACTGCATTTACTGGGGGTATGATCAATGATGATAATGAAGGTAAATGGGGACGGGGCACCATGAGAGAGCTGGGGGTCCGAAATGGAGGACCTGTGAGAAGCCATCCATAGCCAGGGAGGGAGCAAGCCACCACCTCCAGCCTGAGCCCCGCAGACCCCACACCTGTGCAATTGCCGCCACCGTGGTCCAACTCATAGCCTCCATCGCAGATGCAGCGGAACATCCCCGGCAGGTTCTCGCAGCTCCCGAACACGCAGAGGTTCCCAAGCACACACTCGTCCACATCTGCGGGGGCGGGGCGCCCTGGTCAGCCCGGCCCACCTGGCCTCCCTCTCCTGCCACCCGCAGCACCTGTGCTTCCGGGGGCCCCACTCTGCCCGCACCCCGGCAGCCCCAGGCCTCACCCCGGCAGGCGCGCTGGTCCTCGGTGGGGCGGAAGCCCATCTCGCACTCACAGCGGTACCCGCCGGGCAGGTTGAGGCACTGCCCGTCCTCGCAGAGGGCCGTGTCCTCAGCACACTCATCCCTGTCTAAGGGCACGCAGAGGCAGGGGGCTGGCAGTCACGGGTGAGGGCCACGCAGGGCGGGAGGGTGCCCTGAACCCTCGAACCCTGCATCGTCACCCAGGTTCCAGGGAGCCAGCCAGTCGCCGGGGGATCTTAGACCCCCAACTCAGTGGGCTGATGAGCAAGTCAGGGCCAGAGAGCAGAGAGGGGACCTGACTGCTCACGATCTGGAGTGGAGGGCCACCAGGATGCAAGCGATCCCGTCCCACATCCAGAAGACACTTGGAGTCCAGGGAGACGATGCCCCCCCAGGGACACAGTGCCCGGCCTGTAGCCCGCAGGGCTGAAGGCACATCCTCTCCAGCACCCGCTGAGCAGGGGGTGGGTCAGCACAAATCTGATCACTGGGGCCGTCTTGGAATCCCGCCCCCTTGTCCATTCCTCTAGGACCCCTCGAGCCCTCCTGTCCCACCCCTGACCTCACCTTCGCAGGAGAAGCCGTCCCCGGAGAAGCCCTGGCGGCAGGCACAGCGGTAGGAGCCAGGGGCGTTGAGGCAGTCGGCTCTCCGGCTGCACCCGTGCTCCTGGGAGGCACATTCATCCAGATCTGCAGGCCCCCCGGGAACGTGCATTAGGGGGCTGCAGGGAGGCAGACCCTCCAATCCCGGCCCCGACCGGCCCCGTGGATGGGCCTGAGCCCAGCCAACCCCGCCCAGCCGCAGCGTCCCTGCACATTCCCACCCGCCCCAGCCGCCTCTGCCACTCTGCCCCGACCTCCTGTGCAGACACTCACCATGGCACTGGAAGCCGTCTCCCGCCCAGCCTGGCAGGCAGCTGCAGCGGAAACTCCCAGGGGTGTTGAGGCAGGAGGCATGCCTGTCACATCGGTGTCCCCCGAGCTCACATTCGTCCACATCTGAGAGGAGAGGGACCCAGGCATAGGAGGGGTGGGCCCAGGAGAGGGAGTGGAGGACACAGCACCCCCAAGAGGCCCGGGGCTCGTAGAAACAGGGCTTCAGGAAGGGAAGAGACTCGGCAGAACAAAGAGAAAAGGCCCTCCCTAGGGTAGGGCTGGGCCCAGAAATGCCCCCCATCACTGTGGGAGCCTCCCCCTCTCCCAGAGCCCAAGAAGAAAACCTCCAAACCCAACACAGGACTCCCAGCATGCCCCAGAAACGGTCTGAAACGGAAGCAAGAGAGACTCAGGGGAGACCACGAGAGGAACTGTCCTCAGTTAGAAGCAAGAGAGACTCAGGGGAGACCACGAGAGGAACTGTCCTCAGTTAGAAGCCCTGGCTTTCACTGCCAAGCGCTCAGGTTCAATCCCCGGTTGGGGAACTAAGATCCATGCAGCCAAAAAATATATAAATAAATAAATAAAATGGAAAATCACCATCCTGAGGCACACACTGTCTCCCTCTAAAGCAGGAGGTCCTTCTGAGGTCATGTGTCTAACCCTCCGCCAGGTTTATCACCTCTGCAATGTTCATATGCCACCTAAGTGCGCTACCGTGCCCTGAAAATTTCTTTTGTTTACTATTTACTGATTTCTTTGGCTGCGCTGAGTCTTTGCTGTGGCACAGAGGATCTTCGTGGTGGCACGCAGGATCTTTAGTTTTGACGTGCAAACTCTTAGATGCAGCATGGGGCACCTCGTTCCCTGAGCAGGGATCAAAGTCCGGGCCCCCTGCCCTAGGAGCATGGACAGAGTCACAGCCACTGGACCACCAGGGAAGTCCCCGTGGAGGCTTTCTTGATGTGCAGAGAGAGGGACGGGCCAGGCTCCCCCTTGGGGCCCCCGAGAAGGAAGCAGCCCTGCTCACACCAGGACCGCAGACTCTCGCCTCCAGAACGGATCGAGACAGAGTAGGTCTCTGTGGTTCTGAGCACCGGGATGGTGGTCACGAGTTACGGCACCGCTAGAGAGCTAAACCGGGAACCACCGACATGTTTCAACGTTCATCCCTGGGTCACTTAAAAGCACCAGGCTTGCAGGCCTGGGAACTCCCGGGTGTTGAGGCAGGAGGCATGCCTGTCACATCGGTGTCCCCGAGCTCACATTCGTCCACATCTGAGAGGAGAGGGACCCAGGCATAGGAGGGTGGGCCCAGGAGAGGGAGTGGAGGACAGCACCCCCAAGAGGCCCGGGGCTCGTAGAAACAGGGCTTCAGGAAGGGAAGAGACTCGGCAGAACAAAGAGAAAAGGCCCTCCCTAGGGTAGGGCTGGGCCCAGAAATGCCCCCCATCACTGTGGGAGCCTCCCCCTCTCCCAGAGCCCAAGAAGAAAACCTCCAAACCCAACACAGGACTCCCAGCATGCCCCAGAAACGGTCTGAAACGGAAGCAAGAGAGACTCAGGGGAGACCACGAGAGGAACTGTCCTCAGTTAGAAGCAAGAGAGACTCAGGGGAGACCACGAGAGGAACTGTCCTCAGTTAGAAGCCCTGGCTTTCACTGCCAAGCGCTCAGGTTCAATCCCCGGTTGGGGAACTAAGATCCATGCAGCCAAAAAATATATAAATAAATAAATAAAATGGAAAATCACCATCCTGAGGCACACACTGTCTCCCTCTAAAGCAGGAGGTCCTTCTGAGGTCATGTGTCTAACCCTCCGCCAGGTTTATCACCTCTGCAATGTTCATATGCCACCTAAGTGCGCTACCGTGCCCTGAAAATTTCTTTTGTTTACTATTTACTGATTTCTTTGGCTGCGCTGAGTCTTTGCTGTGGCACAGAGGATCTTCGTGGCGGCACGCAGGATCTTTAGTTTTGACGTGCAAACTCTTAGATGCAGCATGGGGCACCTCGTTCCCTGAGCAGGGATCAAAGTCCGGGCCCCCTGCCCTAGGAGCATGGACAGAGTCACAGCCACTGGACCACCAGGGAAGTCCCCGTGGAGGCTTTCTTGATGTGCAGAGAGAGGGACGGGCCAGGCTCCCCCTTGGGGCCCCCGAGAAGGAAGCAGCCCTGCTCACACCAGGACCGCAGACTCTCGCCTCCAGAACGGATCGAGACAGAGTAGGTCTCTGTGGTTCTGAGCACCGGGATGGTGGTCACGAGTTACGGCACCGCTAGAGAGCTAAACCGGGAACCACCGACATGTTTCAACGTTCATCCCTGGGTCACTTAAAAGCACCAGGCTTGCAGGCCTGGGAACTGCGGTGGACGTGAAGGGACTTGGCATTCCCTCCGAAGAGCTGCCAAGGGAGCCCCCGGGACATGTGATGGGACCCTAGTTTCGCTTCCACATGAGGCCCCACCAGTGGAAAACGAGTGAGAATGAGGCCTGGCCGAGGTGTGGCCCAAGGGACAGGGGCGGACCCCAGGCATCCTGAGCGGGTCCCTCGGGCGGGCCCCCCACCGCGCCTGTGCCGCGGACCGCCGGCTCACCCGAGCAGCCCGGGGCCCCTTTTGTGACGACGTAACCCAGCTGGCAGTGGCAGATGAAGGAGCCCCTCGTGTTCTCACAGACCCCGTGGAGGCAGAGGTGGGGGTCCAGGTCACACTCGTCCACGTCTGGGGGTTGACAGGGGAGGAGGCAGGTGAGGGCAGGGTGCGGTAGCATGGCCGAGCGCCCCGCCACCTGGGCCCCTGCATCCGGGTTCCCTCTGCCCATCGTCAAGGGTGGGAAGCCCCCCTAATTCCACCCCTGGGCAGCTGCGAGAATTCGGTCAGCATTCTACAGGTCATATTCTATGGAACACGTTGGACATGAATTCCTGAAAGGATTTTATACCAATACATGAAGAGGCTGCCGATGTAAAGTTAATTGGATTTTTTTTTCTCCTGCAGGCCTTTTCAGAGCCTTTATGCCCATGTGGATCTGCAAGAAGGGATGGAGGAGGCAGCATTTCCTACATATCTTGGTCCCAAGCCCCTTGTTTCTTAAGACTCCTGGGATCTGGAATGCTTTAAGCTGCGCTGGGTGGGACACGTTTCCCTGGGAGGGTTACATTTTTTATTTTTCTTGTACTCTGGCCCCAGCTCTGCCCTGATGGGGCAACCAGTACACGTCTGCTCCCCAAGGCCCATGCCAACGTGCGGCCAGGAGAGGACGGTGACCACGCCCAAGGAGCTCCGGTCCCCAAGCAGGGCTCAGTGTCTTTCCATCTCACACACCTTCCTCTTCATAAAACCCCATGGCCTACGGTGATCTTATAACGTGGCTCTCAGAGCTGGGTACACAGTGGGTGCTTAATAAATGTACTTAAAAAACAAAAAGGTTCTGGGGCCTCTGGACCAGATCTCACAGGTCTCGATATAGGGACTTGGGGCAAGGTGGCCAGGAGCGAATTGCCAAGTGCAAAGCCGCATCTCCCCTGCCCACGTGCTCTGGGGGACGCGGCTGGTGTCCGTCTCCCTGACCTGCGCCTTGTGGAAGGCGCGGTGGATGAGGGGAAGCTGCCGCCTGCACCTGTATGGAGTCCCAGCTCCTCACCTCCACACGCGGTCATGTCTTGTGCGGCCACGAAGCCGTGGAAGCAGAGGCAGCGGTGACCTCCCGGCACGTTGGTGCACTGGCCTCCATCACAGATGTCTGGATTCTGCTCACACTCGTCCACGTCTGGGGGAGCAGGGTCGGGACCAAGAGAGAGCCCCGGGGACACTTCTGTGGAGTCCGTGGCCAGGCTGGACCAGGAGGGTTCCCACCTCCCAGGCGGAGGGCGAGAAGCCGCAGCCACCTACCTGCACACGCCCTCCCGTCGGGCATCAGAGAGTAGCCCCGCCCACAGCGGCACTGGAAGCTGCCTTCGGTGTTAACACAGTGCACGTGGCACCCACCGTTCTCGCTGCGGCATTCATCCACATCTGCAGGCCGCAGGGAGAGGTAGGGCACCATGGGAGACGGGGCGAGGTGAGGCAGGGGCGTGATGGAGGCGTGGCAAGGCAGGGGTGTGGGGCAGGAGGCAGGGCCACTTGGGGGCGGGGTGGAGGCGTGGCAAAGCGGGAGGTGGGGCAAGGTGGAAGTAAGGTGGGAGGCAGGGTGACTCCGGGCGGTGGTGGAGGCGAGGCAAGGTGGGGCGTGGTAGGATATAAGGCGAGGTGGGCGTGGCATAGGCGGGGCGGGAGGCGGGGCACGGCGGGTGGGTGTGGCTGGAGGCAGGCCTGGCAAGGTGGAGGTGGGAGGCAGGGCGAGGTCGCAGTGGATGCAGGTCAAGCCGAGTGCTGACGGTGGGTGAGGGTGCTCAAGGGCAGGGTCAGGGGCTCAGGCTGAGGCCGGAAGGAGACGGCTCTGGCGGTGGGGGCCTCGGCTAGGGCTGGGGGCGGGCGCCGGCTCACCCACGCAGCCTTGGCGGTCAGGTGTGCTCTGGAAGCCCGCGTGGCAGGAGCACTGGAAGGCACCGATGACGTTGACGCACTGGCCGTGAGGACACAGTCCGTCACTGAGAGAGCACTCGTCAACATCTGCGGGGAGCACACGGCTGGTGGGGCAGCAGGCGGTGGAGGGGCCCCAGGGAAGGACAAGCCTGTGCCCATCCGCCTTCGGCGCGGGGGCGAGCCAGCACACCGATGCCCTCACGCTCCTGCGTCTATGCGCCGCATGGGGGCGCGTCAAGGCCTCGCCCTGGTACAAACATGCACCTGCATTCTGACAGACACACGCACACACATCCACACGTCTATCTTCCAGGAGTGGCACACACACATACACACTCCCACATCTCCCCCTGGCAATCCACACTCACCCTCGCAGGCCGCGCCCTCGGCTGTCAGCGCATGCCCAAGGGGACACTGGCACTCGTAACTCCCGTCCGTGTTGGTACAGGTGCCGCCGCGGCACAGCAGGGGGTCCCGGGCACACTCGTTCACGTCTGGGTGTGTGGAGACAGAAGAAGCGTGAGATGCTGCCCCAGGACGGAGCCACGTGGCTCACAGAAGCGCCTTCCTGGGCCCCTGAGCCCCGATCCTGTCGCCCTGACAGAGGCTGAAAGGGCCTGGAGCCCTGGGGTGCAGATGACCCAGAGAAGGCAGAATGGGAGGGAAGCTGGAATTCTCAGAGATATCAGGGACACGGGCTGAGACTCCTGGAGCTAGAGAAGGTCCTGAAGAGCCCTCTCCCCACCCTGGAGGTGATAGAGGGAAGGTAAGACCCAGCCCCACTGGACATTAACACAAGGAATGGAGACCTCACCACCCTGCTCCCCCGCCAGCCTTAGGGGCTTCCTCCACCTCTCAGCTCCACCCCAGGGCCTCTGCACACACAATTCCCCTTCCAGTTGCACCCCCACCCCAGCAGCTCCTTCCCTCCCTCACGTCCACCCCAGGGCCTTTGCACACGCTCTTTTTTCTCCACGTCACTCTTCAGCTCCTCTTCACCACGATTACCCCTACACCCTATGGCCTTTTCAAGCGCCTCTGACAGTGGCTGTTTACTTTGCATTTGGCTAGAAATTTATTTATTACTGTGTCTCCCTATAGGTCATGAGCTCCAAGGAAATGGCCCCATGTCTCCGGGCTCTCCGTGGTTCCCCTGAGTAGATGCACACGAAATGTTCGTTGAACAAAGAAAATGGAAAGAGAAGAGGCTCCTCTCTTCCAGGTCCTCTCCTCTAGTCATGCTACCCCCAGCCTGGGAGAAACTGCCCAAATCTCGGTCCCTAGGCTTCTCATCTGAACGCCAGACCCAGAGTCCAGCAGCCTTCAGGGACGAGACTCCTACCTGCCATGTCCCAGCTGGAGCCCAGCTTCTCTCCCGCCCCTTCCACCCACATCTCTCACAGCAATGCTCCCCAGCCACCACCAACGCTCGGCTTGGCCCCTTGACCCGCGGGCTTCACCCTGCCCAGGGGCGGCTGCCTACCCACGCAGGTCTTCATCAGCATGAAGCCGGGCTCGTAGCCATGGAAACACTTGCACTCGAAGCTGCCTGGGGTGTTGACGCAGGCGCCCTGACCGCACAGGTCCGGGGAGATGTGGCACTCGTCGATGTCTGTGGAGTGAAGGCACACAGGCTGAGCCTCCGTGTCTGCACGCACCCGGGGCTGGGGGAGCCCCGAGCCGCCAGACAAAGGGAAACAGAGGTGCTGTGACCGCATCCTAGAGGAAGGCAGGGAACTTCCTTCCAACCTGCAGTTACCCTAGAGATCACTTTTAAACAATGTATCTATTTACTTGCCGACGAAGGCTGGGGGACCCAGAGAAGGCAGAATGGGAGGGAAGCTGGAATTCTCAGAGATATCAGGGACACGGGCTGAGACTCCTGGAGCTAGAGAAGGTCCTGAAGAGCCCTCTCCCCACCCTGGAGGTGATAGAGGGAAGGTAAGACCCAGCCCCACTGGACATTAACACAAGGAATGGAGACCTCACCACCCTGCTCCCCCGCCAGCCTTAGGGGCTTCCTCCACCTCTCAGCTCCACCCCAGGGCCTCTGCACACACCATTCCCCTTCCAGTTGCACCCCCACCCCAGCAGCTCCTTCCCTCCCTCACGTCCACCCCAGGGCCTTTGCACACACTCTTTTTTCTCCACGTCACTCTTCAGCTCCTCTTCACCACGATTACCCCTACACCCTATGGCCTTTTCAAGCGCCTCTGACAGTGGCTGTTTACTTTGCATTTGGCTAGAAATTTATTTATTACTGTGTCTCCCTATAGGTCATGAGCTCCAAGGAAATGGCCCCATGTCTCCGGGCTCTCCGTGGTTCCCCTGAGTAGATGCACACGAAATGTTCGTTGAACAAAGAAAATGGAAAGAGAAGAGGCTCCTCTCTTCCAGGTCCTCTCCTCTAGTCATGCTACCCCCAGCCTGGGAGAAACTGCCCAAATCTCGGTCCCTAGGCTTCTCATCTGAACGCCAGACCCAGAGTCCAGCAGCCTTCAGGGACGAGACTCCTACCTGCCATGTCCCAGCTGGAGCCCAGCTTCTCTCCCGCCCCTTCCACCCACATCTCTCACAGCAATGCTCCCCAGCCACCACCAACGCTCGGCTTGGCCCCTTGACCCGCGGGCTTCACCCTGCCCAGGGGCGGCTGCCTACCCACGCAGGTCTTCATCAGCATGAAGCCGGGCTCGTAGCCATGGAAACACTTGCACTCGAAGCTGCCTGGGGTGTTGACGCAGGCGCCCTGACCGCACAGGTCCGGGGAGATGTGGCACTCGTCGATGTCTGTGGAGTGAAGGCACACAGGCTGAGCCTCCGTGTCTGCACGCACCCGGGGCTGGGGGAGCCCCGAGCCGCCAGACAAAGGGAAACAGAGGTGCTGTGACCGCATCCTAGAGGAAGGCAGGGAACTTCCTTCCAACCTGCAGTTACCCTAGAGATCACTTTTAAACAATGTATCTATTTACTTGCTGCCGCTGGATCTTAGTGAAGGCATG
This sequence comes from Tragulus kanchil, assembly GCA_022376925.1. NCBI lineage: Eukaryota > Metazoa > Chordata > Mammalia > Artiodactyla > Tragulidae > Tragulus > Tragulus kanchil. The sequence goes on from JAIOJX010000029.1 coordinate 7,031,105, forward strand.
CAAGATATTTTAGTTGAGACATGTGGGATCTAGTTCCCTGACCAGGGACCGAACCCAGGCTCCCTGCATTGGAAGCCAGGGGTCTCAGCCAGAGGACTGCTAAGGAAGTTGCTGGAGGTCGCTTTTGCTAGCCCTTCCTTTATAGCTGGGATCCTGGAGGCCCAGAGAGGGTGCTGCGCTGCCCCGGGTCACACAGCAGGCAAGCTGGACAAGGCTGGCTCTTGCCTTTCAGGCACCTCTAGGGCGCCGCCCCCATTCCCGCCGGCACCTACCAAGGAGGCAGGGTGGGTACAAACCTGTGCAGTTCCTCTCCTGGGCATCCAGGGTGAAGCCGCCCGCGCAGGAGCAACGGAAGCTGCCCACGGTGTTGCGGCAGGTGCCGTGGGTGCACAGCCCAGGGAAGGCCTTACACTCGTTCACATCTGCAGTGCAGGAGGACAACATGTCACACGCCCCGGGGCCCCCACCTCCCTCCCGAGCGTTCACCCCTCTGTCACAGACGTCCACTCTCTTCCAAACCCGCTCCCCACCTCCAGGCTTCTGCCCGCACTGGGCCCTCTCCCCGTCCTCCGGGCTCCCGAGTCCAATCTCACCTTTGTAGAAGGGACGGCCTGACAGGAAGTCCCGGCTGGCAAAGCCCAGCCCCCGGGGACACAGGCTGGCAAAGGCTGGGGACTCGGGCTCGGGGCAGGCCTCGCAGGCGGCCCCCCACGCGGCCCCCACGGTGCAGCAGCAGACGTCCATCCGGTATTTGCCCAGCAGGGCAGCCCCACACGCGTCCTTTTCCCAGGGCAGGAAGCAAAGCTCCAGGCGCAGGTCTGCAAGGAGGGGCGGTCACTGGTCCTGCCCGGCCACACTGCGGCTCCCTGGACAGGCAGTGTCGCCTGAAACCTCCGCTCCAGTGGGAAGAATGACTTCCTCAGGAGGACATTCCATGTCATCTAAGTTACTTTTTGTGTGTGGGACACCGTGGGGCTTGTGGGATCTTCGTTGCCCACCCAGGGATCAAATCCAGGGCCCCCACAGTAAGAGCACCAAGTCCTAATCACTGGACCCCAGGGGATTCCTAACAGCTGAATAAGGGTATAATCCAAAGGTTGGAGAAAGACATGACAACCCGCTCCAGCATTCTTGCCCGGAAAATTCCATGGACGGAGAAGCCTGGCCAGCTACAGTCCATGGGGTCACAAATATATATATATCAGGGAAGTCCCCCATGGCTCAATGGTGAGGAGTTTGCCTGCAATGCAGTAGACCGGGGTTCCGTCCCTGCATTGGGAAGATCCCCTGGAAGAAGGCATGGCTACTCACTCCAGTGTTCTTGCCTGGAGAATCCTGTGGACAGAGGAGCCTCATGGGCTATAGTCCATGGGCTACAGCCCATGGGGTACAGTTCATGGGGCCACACAAAGTCAGACATGACTGAAGTCTGAGCAACAGCAGCATAATCCATAAGTGACATTAAAAAAAATTTTTTTTAAGATTTTTTTTGATGCAGACCATTTTTAAAGTCTGTATTGAATTTGTTACAATATTGCTTTTGTCCTATGGTCTGGCTTTTGGGCCGAGAGGTATGTGGATCTTAATTCACCAACCAGGGACTGAACCTGAATCCCGGCATTGGAAGGTGACGTCTTAACCACTAGATCACCAGGGATGTCCCCCAAAGTTACATTTTAAGAATGACTTGGGGGCTTCCCCTGGTGGTCCAGTGGGTAAGGACACCACCTTACACTGCAAGGGGCGCCGGTTCGATCCCTGGCCTGGGAAGATCCCACATGCCGCGGAGCGGCTGGACCAATGTGTCCAATCACCGAGCCGGAGCTCTGGAGCGCATGCGCCCAGAGTCAGTGCTCTGAGACAACAGAGGCCACCGCGATGGGAGGTCCACACAGGCCAAAGAACAAAGACGGATGAAAATAGAGAAATGAAAGACCAATAGAAATGGGCCGCCTGCTCCCCTCCGTCCCCACCCCACCCCCCGAAAATAAATAAATAAATAAATCTTTAAAAAAAAAAAAAGAATGACTTGCACTACTTGCTGCTTGCTATGTGCTGGGCACCGTTCTAAGTGCATCAACCCACTTTATCTTCAAAAAAACACCAAGAGGAAAAATATTATCATCACACCTATTTTACAGGCAAGAAAACTGAGGCAGAGAAGGCTTAGATAGTGGTCCCGAGACCACACAGCGAGAGGCAGAGTGAGGTTCAAACCAGGTCATCTGGCTCCAGAGTGTGTGTTTAATCTGTAAGACTCTCTTAGAATAGTCTGGCAACGGATAAGCCTTCCTTAATGACAGACACGATGGTCTTAAGACTGCGGTTGGTTCATCACGGCCTGGAGTACCCGCTACCTTTTTTTGTAAATAAAGTTTTATCGACACGCAGTCACAGTCATCTATTTCTGTTCTTACACTACATCCTAGACCTGAGCAGCTGCTACAGGCTGTGAGCCCCCAGAAGCTGAAAGTATTTACTCTCTGATCCCTCACGGAAACAGCTGGCTGATCCCTAGATTCGTAGAGTTTTCCACTCTTTACAAGAGGAACAGATGTTTAAATGGGTCCGCTTGAGAATGAGACCCTGTTATAGAACTTTTAGGAAAAATGACAAACAGAAGTGTCATGGTGCACAGGGATCCGTCTGAAGGTCCCAGGTCCCCAGCACCTTGGACCCTGGCGCCTCAGCCTATGTCACCTGGCTGTGAACTCAGCAATGGCCCTTTTTACTTTACTCAGCTACCTTCTTTCCTTGCACACCTTCTGGCGAGAAGATCCGGCCCCCCTCCCCGGCACATCTGAAGTTCAGTTTAGGAGGAAATTCAAGTTGGAAAGAGTCCTCGGGGCCCATCTGGCTTATGCAGATGAAGTTCCAAGGTGCCAACGGGGAGGCTGCTAATGGGTTCATGGGACTACAGGAGAGAAAACTGATAGAACACAGAGCCCCCCGCTGGCTGGCAGATGCTTTGGGCCAAGAAATGTTCTGTTCAAGATGTTGATGAGGCAAAGCAAGAAGCTGACACGAATTCCCACTCTTGTTAGAGATGTCTCATCCTCAGATCCACCAGCGGTAAACCTTGCTCTGTAGCAAGAAAGACTATATACCAGGGCGGCAGCTATCATTCACCAGACTGTACTGATGGCAATGAGCTTCATTAGAAGGGTGGTAAGTTAAGTGAATGAAACCAACTCCACCCCCAATCAAAACAAACATCTTTGGAGTCACATCAGCAGGGGGCGGGCAGAGGGTCCGAGAGGACCCCCTAAACCTCGCCTGTCCCTAGCAGGGGTCTCCAGCCGCTGGTGGAGTGGAGGCAATGGAGGAAGACCAGACGGCCCTGCACCGGGACCCCGCGGGCGCACTCACCCACGCACTGCCGCGCGGAGGCGTCCAGCATCAGGCCCTCCGGACACTCGCAGCGGAAGGAGCCGGCGGTATTGAGGCAGCGCCCGTTGGGACAGACCCCGGGGAAGACCTCACACTCGTTCACATCTGGGCAGCAACAAACAAGGTGGACAGGGAGGTTGGTTCACTGGGGGTTCAGGCCACCATGTGGTCCTTGGGGAGGTGGGACGAGGTGGTGCCAGCCTCATGGGTTGGGGGATTGCGGCGAAGACCCAGGTACCGAGGAGGGAGATCACAAATGACTTCAGGGAGGGGCCCCAGGCAGCCCCCATGACACCTGCCTGCTGGTTGGGGGAAACGTGGAGGTGAAGCGCACGGGGTGGGGGTTACCTTCGCAGCTGAGCCCCTGCACGCGGGCGAAGCCTCGGGCACAGGCAGAGTCTGTGGTTGGGGAGAGGCGTTACTCTCTGCACCCCCTCAGGGGGCCTGCACCATCCCAGTTCTTGCACTGCCCACCTAGGGCATTACCCGTGTCGCAGCGTTCGCAGGGGCTCCCCCAGGCAGCCCCAAGCGTGGCGCAGCACTCGGAGCGCAGGGTGGCTCCATGCAGGTTTGCCTCGCAGCGGCCATCTTGGATCTTCAGCCAGCAGGTGCCTTTCATGGTGTCTGCGGGGAGGAGCAGGCTGTCTCACCTGGCAGACCCATACCTGCACACTGACCCCAGCGGTGACCTGGACTTCCCCCGGTGTGTTGGGGTCCCTGCTGCTCCGTGGGGCCTCTCACCTAGGCACATGGTGCCGGAGGGTCCCAGGCGGCTGCCAGGGGCGCACTCGCAGGCGTAGGAGCCGGCCAGGTTGCGGCACACGCCGTTCACACACGGGTTGGACAGGCACTCGTCTATGTCTGCAAAGACAGCCCGCCTCGGACGCCCATCAAGTCCTGAGCAGCCCGAGGGAGCTCCACCTGACCAGGGACCCCTCCCCTCCAACACTGCCAAAGACCAGCGGCAGGGAGCGCACGCGGTCAGAAGCCGAGGGAACGGACTGCGCAGCGCAGAGGTGCGCGCGTTTGCGTTGAGTTGTTCTGTGCACCTGTGCGTACACGCCGACATGCGGGGTCTTGGGTGGGACATGCACGTCGGTGCAAGGGCACAGGGACAGGCACGGCGGGGAAGGGTGGCCCTCAAAGCGTCGGTCATGACACAAGAGAGGCCGAGAGTGAGAGGCAGGAGAAAAACCCAGAGGGGATGGAGACCTGGTTTTGGTGGGAAAGGGGACGGTCAACCGGGAGGCTTGTGCTTAACTGCGTGGGGTGTGCGTGTGTGTGTGTGCACGCACGTGCAGGTATCTGTGAGTGCCGAGGGTCTGTGATGGACAAGGTCATTGAAGCAAAGGGTAGGGGGGCGAGTATGGGCACTTGAACGTGTGTGTGTCACGTGGTGAGTACACGTGTGTGAGGGCAGATGGGCACATATTCCTGTGTTTGAGTGTGTATGAACGTGTGTGCGCACAACTGTGTGAGTGAGTGTGCCTTTGAGGGTGTAACTCTGGCTGTGAGCATGCGTGTAAAGAGAATAAGCATGTGAATGTGGGCATCATGTGTGTACCTACAGTGTAACTGTGAGATGGAGTGTGAATACACGCATGCCTTTGAGCATGTCTGTGTGGGCGGATGCAGGCATACATGTGTCTGGCGGCGTGTGTGGACCCACAGCATGGGTACCTGCGTGTAGACACACACACATCTGTACCCGGAACCCTGTACCTTCGCAGGCCTCCGTGTCTGTTTGGAAGCTGAAGCCCTGGGGGCAGGAGCAGCTGTAGCTGCCGGGGCTGTTTTGGCACTGCCCGTTGTCACAGCGGAGGCTGCTGAGAGCACACTCGTCCACGTCTGCAGGGCGGGGGGGGAGAGTGGGTGAGGGAGTGAGGGGATGAGGGGGCACCCCGCCCCACCCACCTGCCCGGGACGCTCACCTGTGCACTCTCTGCCGTCCGCGCTGGCCTCGTAGCCCAGGTTGCAGATGCACCGGAAGCTGCCCCGCAGGTTCTCACACATGCCGTTGGCGCAGACATCGGGGTCAAGGGCACACTCGTTGATGTCTGCGGCGGGAGGAGAGCCTCAGCGGTCGCCCCGGCTCCCTGAAGGCTCCAGAAGCCAAGTCTTTTCTCTGGGCTGGAACTCCAGCCTAGACCCTGTCTCCTTTCCCTGGAAACCTGGATTTCTCGGCACCATGGATACTTGGCTCATTCTCGGCTTTGTGCAGCGGGGAGGGGTGCCCCGGGTCATACAGGATGTTGAACAGCTTCTCCAGCTCCCACCCATGGGATGCCAGAAGTGCCTTCCCCAATATTGGTTCAGACATTACCAAATGGGCCCCGGAGGGAGGTCAAAACTGTCCCTAGTCTTGAACTTATGGAACAGACATATTCCAGAAGCATAATTTCTTTTAAAGCATGACCATAATCACCAACCTAAGACACTTCCTATTTTGTGCCAACAATATTAGCCGTTGGATCCTCACAGCATCCCTGAAGTGGGCCCTACGACTGTCTCCACTTTACAGAAAAGGAGGCACATGGTGAGTAACATAACTAAGTTATTCATCGAATATGGGCACATATTCCTGTGTTTGAGTGTGTATGAACGTGTGTGCGCACAACTGTGTGAGTGAGTGTGCCTTTGAGGGTGTAACTCTGGCTGTGAGCATGCGTGTAAAGAGAATAAGCATGTGAATGTGGGCATCATGTGTGTACCTACAGTGTAACTGTGAGATGGAGTGTGAATACACGCATGCCTTTGAGCATGTCTGTGTGGGCGGATGCAGGCATACATGTGTCTGGCGGCGTGTGTGGACCCACAGCATGGGTACCTGCGTGTAGACACACACACATCTGTACCCGGAACCCTGTACCTTCGCAGGCCTCCGTGTCTGTTTGGAAGCTGAAGCCCTGGGGGCAGGAGCAGCTGTAGCTGCCGGGGCTGTTTTGGCACTGCCCGTTGTCACAGCGGAGGCTGCTGAGAGCACACTCGTCCACGTCTGCAGGGCGGGGGGGGAGAGTGGGTGAGGGAGTGAGGGGATGAGGGGGCACCCCGCCCCACCCACCTGCCCGGGACGCTCACCCGTGCACTCTCTGCCGTCCGCGCTGGCCTCGTAGCCCAGGTTGCAGATGCACCGGAAGCTGCCCCGCAGGTTCTCACACATGCCGTTGGCGCAGACATCGGGGTCAAGGGCACACTCGTTGATGTCTGCGGCGGGAGGAGAGCCTCAGCGGTCGCCCCGGCTCCCTGAAGGCTCCAGAAGCCAAGTCTTTTCTCTGGGCTGGAACTCCAGCCTAGACCCTGTCTCCTTTCCCTGGAAACCTGGATTTCTCGGCACCATGGATACTTGGCTCATTCTCGGCTTTGTGCAGCGGGGAGGGGTGCCCCGGGTCATACAGGATGTTGAACAGCTTCTCCAGCTCCCACCCATGGGATGCCAGAAGTGCCTTCCCCAATATTGGTTCAGACATTACCAAATGGGCCCCGGAGGGAGGTCAAAACTGTCCCTAGTCTTGAACTTATGGAACAGACATATTCCAGAAGCATAATTTCTTTTAAAGCATGACCATAATCACCAACCTAAGACACTTCCTATTTTGTGCCAACAATATTAGCCCGTTGGATCCTCACAGCATCCCTGAAGTGGGCCCTACGACTGTCTCCACTTTACAGAAAAGGAGGCGCACATGGTGAGTAACATAACTAAGTTATTCAATCAAGAAATAGGGCCAGGAAGACTCCCCTGGTGGTCGAGTGGTTAGGATTCAGTACTTTCACTGCTGAGGCCTGGGTTCCGTTCCTGGTCGGGGAACTGAGATCCCTTAAGCTGCATGGCATAGCCAAAAAGAAAAAAAGACAAAATGCAACCCCATATGTAAAAAAAAAAAAAGAAAGAAAGAAAGAAAGAAAAAGAAAGCTGACTTGAAAAAAAAAAAAAAAAACGAACAAAAAGAAGGGCTGGAATTCAAACCTAGGCATTTGGCTCTAGAATCTGTCGCTTTAATTTGGGGAGAGGCACTGGACACCTGCCTCAATGGCCCAGCAATCAGTGGGAAGTCTGGCTGTATCCTAAGTCCTTTTATTTCTTGCTCAGGCAGGAAGGGTGTTACAGGAAGGAACAGTGTCATAGGTTGGAGTTCTCACCCCTAGAATTATCTCAGCACGTGTTTTTGTTTGGAGATGGACCTACAGTCCATTCCATGATTGGATTCTTATAAAAGCAGATCTGGGCACAGGCACACGGGGAGGGCCCCGTGTTGACTGGATGGCAGAGGGGTTTGGGATTAAGATGTACACATGTGTGTATGCTCAGTCGCTTCAGTCAGGTCTGACTCTTTGCAACCCCCTGGACTATAGGTTGCCTGGCTCCTCTGCCCATGGGATTCTCCAGGCAAGAATACAGGAGTGGGTTGCCATGCCCTCCTGCAGGGCATCTTCCCAACGCAGGGATCGAACCTGCATCTCCTGTGGCTCCTGCATGGGCAGGTGGATTCTTTACCATTGAGCCACTAGGAAAGCCCCTAACATATGTGCGTTATTCTATACAAAACAGGGAACAGACAAAGACATCCTGTAGAGCACAGGGAACTGAACTCGATATTTAGGGGGGGGTGCAGGTTGGGGAGGGAAGCGGGTAGGCGGGCCACTTCTATTGGTCTTTCATTTATCTATTTTCATCCATCTTTGCTCTTTGGCCCGTGGGCCTCCCATCGCTGTGGCCTCTGTTCCCACCTACAGCCAACAAGGTTGGATCCTCACAGCATCCCTGAAGTGGGCCCTACGACTGTCTCCACTTTACAGAAAAGGAGGCGCACATGGTGAGTAACATAACTAAGTTATTCAATCAAGAAATAGGGCCAGGAAGACTCCCCTGGTGGTCGAGTGGTTAGGATTCAGTACTTTCACTGCTGAGGCCTGGGTTCCGTTCCTGGTCGGGGAACTGAGATCCCTTAAGCTGCATGGCATAGCCAAAAAGAAAAAAAGACAAAATGCAACCCCATATGTAAAAAAAAAAAAAAGAAAGAAAGAAAGAAAAAGAAAGCTGACTTGAAAAAAAAAAAAAAAAAACGAACAAAAAGAAGGGCTGGAATTCAAACCTAGGCATTTGGCTCTAGAATCTGTCGCTTTAATTTGGGGAGAGGCACTGGACACCTGCCTCAATGGCCCAGCAATCAGTGGGAAGTCTGGCTGTATCCTAAGTCCTTTTATTTCTTGCTCAGGCAGGAAGGGTGTTACAGGAAGGAACAGTGTCATAGGTTGGAGTTCTCACCCCTAGAATTATCTCAGCACGTGTTTTTGTTTGGAGATGGACCTACAGTCCATTCCATGATTGGATTCTTATAAAAGCAGATCTGGGCACAGGCACACGGGGAGGGCCCCGTGTTGACTGGATGGCAGAGGGGTTTGGGATTAAGATGTACACATGTGTGTATGCTCAGTCGCTTCAGTCAGGTCTGACTCTTTGCAACCCCCTGGACTATAGGTTGCCTGGCTCCTCTGCCCATGGGATTCTCCAGGCAAGAATACAGGAGTGGGTTGCCATGCCCTCATGCAGGGCATCTTCCCAACGCAGGGATCGAACCTGCATCTCCTGTGGCTCCTGCATGGGCAGGTGGATTCTTTACCATTGAGCCACTAGGAAAGCCCCTAACATATGTGCGCTATTCTATACAAAACAGGGAACAGACAAAGACATCCTGTAGAGCACAGGGAACTGAACTCGATATTTGGGGGGGGGGGCGGCGGATTGGGGAGGGAGGGGTGCGGGCGGGCCACTTCTATTGGTCTTTCATGTATCTATTTTCATCCATCTTTGTTCTTTGGCCCGCGTGGGCCTCCCATCGCGGTGGCCTCTGTTGTCGCAGAGCACCACCTCTGGGCGCATGCGCTCCAGAGCTCCGGCTCTGTAGCTGGACACAGCGGTCCGGCCGCTCCGCGGCACGTGGGATCTTCCCAGGCCAGGGATCGAACCGGCGCCCCTTACACTGCAAGGCGGTGTCCTTACCCACTGGACCATCAGGGAAGCCCTGAACTCGGTATTTTATAATAACCTTTAAAAGCAAGAAATCTGAGAAGTATACTGCCTGAATCACTTTACTGTACACCAGCAGGAGAAAAAAGAAAAAGATGAGGGCAGAGATCAGAGTGATGTTTCTACCAGGGATTAACAGCTAAGTGCCAGAAGTCGTGAGAGAGGCCTGAGACAGACTCTCCCTCACTGCCTCGGAAAAAAGGCACTGCTCACACCTTGATCTCAGACATTTAGCCTCCAGAGCTATGGAAGAATAACCATCCCTCGCTCCCCACGTTCTGGCTGGCCTGCGGTACCGTGTTAGGGCAGTCGCAGCGACCTGACCCGGTGCCCAACCACCGACCCGACCCTCGGGCCGCGCCCAGCCCCGCTCACCTCTCCCATCCGCGGTGATGCCAAGACCGCTGCTGCACAGTGCCTGGAACTCGGCTGGGGTGGCAGGAGCAGAGAGAAAGAGAGGGGGCGTCACTGGCCTTTGCTGAACACAAGCCACGCCCAAGACGTGGCCCCTGAGCTGAGCACGGATCTGCGACCAAGATGCCTCCGCCAGTGGGAAGAACCGTTTCCTTCCCTCTCTTCTTGGGGACAGACATCCACCCCGCCTCATGAGAGCCCCCCACTGTCCCCTCCTGCTCCCCGAGGAATAAACTCGAAGCAAGCACAGAAGGAAAGCGGGGCCACGGAGAGCGGGTGGGGGCAGGGGAGCGAGGCTCACCAGAGTTCTTCGGGGGACACGGCTGGCAGGGCTCCCCAAACCCGTGGTCTGGGCTTGCACAGCAGCACTCGGATTTGGTGACGGCACCGGGGAAGGGGCGGGCGCAGGAGCCCTTGTCAAGGGTCCCATAGCACGTGCTGCGAACGTGGGTGTCCACGCACACGCGGCCGTCGGCGCCCACCGCCAGCCCCTCCAGGCAGCGGCAGCGGAAAGAGCCCTCCGTGTTGGCGCACTGGCCGTTCATGCAGATGCCCGGCGTCTGGCACTCATCGATGTCTGGGGGGCGAGGGGGGTCGTGGGGGGCACAGCAGCGGGTCCCAAGCCCCGGCCCTTCCCGCCTCCCCTCTCCTCTGCCTCCCCACCCCCGCCGGCTCCCCTGTGGCCCAGTCTCCGGGCTCACCCACGCAGTAGCGGCCCCCAGGCGCCAGCAGGAAGCCGGGGTTGCAAAGGCACGTGAAGCTGCCGTCCTCGTTCAGGCACACTCCGTTGGCACACGTGGTGGCAGCTGCACACTCGTTGTGGTCTGCAGACACCGGGAGTCGCTGGGCGTCTTCCCAGCCGGCCCTGGCACCCACGCCCCCAGCCCGGCCCTCTCCTGTCTCCAGGGACCACTCGTGGGGCTGTGGGAGCCTGATTGGAAGAGACCTGGCTGTCCGCCTCTAGGTCGGCTTGGACCTGCAGAACTGGGCACTCCCCCTGGGGCCAGACTGGGGCCACTAGGTCACCTCTTCCATCCTGGAACATACAGGCACTCCAGAAACAGTTGTTCAAAGTCATTGAAATAAGTGAGGCGGCAGCTGCCCCGCACTAAATGCCACCAAACTGTTCACGTAAAAATGGTTCAGATTGTAAATATGGAGGGACTTCGCTGGTGGTGCAGTGGTGAAGAATCTGTCTATCAACGCACGGGATGCGGGTTCAATCCCAGGTGCCGGAAGATCCTACCTGCCTTGGGGCAACTAAGCCTATGCGCTGCAACCGCTGAAGGCCCAGAGCCTAGAGGCCTTGCTCTGCAGCGAGAGAAGCCACTGCAGAGAGAGGCCTGCGCACCACAGCCAGAGAAAGACTGAGTGCAGAAACGAAGAACCCAGAGCAGCCGAAACAGTGAAAAAGTTATGTGTAGTTCCCCACAATAAAAAACGTAACAGGGGGCTTCTCCTGGTGGTCCAGTGGGTAAGGACACCGCCTTGCACTGCAAGGGGTGCCGGTTCAATCCCTGGCCTGGGAAGATCCCACGTGCCGCGGAGCGGCTGGACCGATGTGTCCAATTACTGAGTCAGAGCTCTGGGGCGCATGTGCCCAGAGCCGGCGCTCTGCAACGACAGAGGCCACCACGATGGGAGGCCCACAGGAGCCAAAGAACAAAGATGGATGAAAATAGACAAATGAAAGACCAATAGAAGTGGCCCACCCACCCCCTCCCTCCCCATCCCAACCCCCAAAAAGATAAATAAATAAAATAAACGTAAAAAAAAATGTAACAACATGAGGCCACGGTGGCATGATATTACAAATGTACAAAATGCTGCCGAATTGTTCCTTTAAAGGAGTAAGAACAGATCAGATACAAACTACTATAAATAAAATGATACACAAGGCTCTACTGTATAGCACAGGGAACAATAGTCAGTATCTTACAATAAATGATACTGGAAAAGAAAAAAGGGTTAAAATGGTAAATGTTATGCTAGGGATATTGTGCCACGATATTTTAAAATGCAAAAAAGAGTTGCATAAATGAGATGTTGGTCGCACTGAACAAATAGCAGAGTGAAGACCCGAAGCAGCCAAATAAATAAATATTTAAAACAAAAAAGCAAAAACCTTTCTTGGGCTTCCCTGATAGTTCAGTGGTTAAGCATCTGTCTTGCAATGCAAGGGCCACCATTCAGTCCCTGGTCTGGGAGATCCCACATGCCATGGAACAGCTAAGATGGTGCATCTCAATTACTGAGCCGGTGCTCTGGAGCATGTGAGCCACAACTACAGAAGCCTGAGCACCTAGAGCCTGTGCTCTGCAGCAGGAGAAGCCACTGCCATGAGAAGCCCACACACAACAGGATGAAGAGCGCCCCCTCTCCACGCACCTTGACTTGAGAAAGCCTGAGTGCAGCAACAAAGACCCCACCAGAGTCACAAAAAAGGAAATCTGTCACTGTTTTAAAAAAAACTTTCTTAAAGATTATATTTAAGCACTTTTAAAGTAGTCATTCCCTTCTTCAGGGAATCTTCCCAAGCCAGGGGTCGAACACAGGTCTCTCACATTGCAGGCAGACTCTTTACCATCCAAGCCAGGGAAGCCCATGAAAACTGCAGTGGGTAGCCTATCCCTTCTCCAGGGGATCTTCTCAACCCAGGGATTGAATCGGGGTCTCCTGCGTGGCAGGCAGATTCTTCACCAGCTAAGCCACCAGGAAAGCCCTTTAAAAAATAGACTAATTTAGGGCTTCCCTGGTGGTCCAGTGGGTAGAGAGTCCACCTTGCAGTGCAAGTCCACAGTTCGATCCCTGGTCCAGGAGGATCCTACGTGCCACGGAGCAGCTGGACTTGTGTGTCCAATTACTGAGCCGGTGCTCTGCAACGGGAGAGGCCACTGCGATGGGAGGCCCACACAGGCTAAAAGAATAAGGATGGATGAAAATAAATAAATTTTAAAAAATAATAAAAGAGGCCCCCCCCAAAAAAAAAAAAAAAGGCAGTAGGTGCAGAAGTCACTTGTTTACCAAAGTGCAGTTTTAAATAAAAAAGGATTGAAGTAAGAAGGAAGGAAGAGAGGGAAGGGCATGGAGGGAGGGACAAATGAAAATAGGGACAGAAAGAACATAATGAAGGCATAAAGGTGCCACCACAACCGGTACCTGAATGTCTACAGAAGAAGCATCCGTCACACCAACAATGGACACAACCCAAATATCCACCACTGAGGACGGTATACACCAAGTGTCATCTACTCATACGATGGAATGGCATCGGACAGTAGGACGGGAGGACCTTCTGACACACACTACGACACGGGCAGCCCTTAACAACATGACACTCAGTGAAAGCAGCTGGTCCCCAAAGGCCGCAGTGTGTCTGAGAGTCCATTTACAGAAGTGCCCAGAGCAGGCCAGTCCATGGAGACAGGAAATGGGTCAGTCTCCTGCAGGGGGAGAGGATTCTGGAAGGCCTGCTAATGGACAGGAGGGGATAAAGAGGGTCTAAACTTAGATTGTGGTGATGCTTGTCCAAGAAGCCACTGAAGCATACACTTTAAAAGGCTACTTTTGTGGTATGGGAATTATATATCTATAAAGATGCTGAAAGGGTTTTTAAAAATGAATGAATGCACAAGGAACTCTGCTCAGTCTTTTAGAACAACCTATAAAGAAAAAGAATCTGAAGATATATATATCTGGATCAGTTTGTTGAACACCTGAAACTAACAAAACACTGTAACTCACCTACACTTCAATTTAAAAAATTAAATCAGGGATTTCCCCGGTGGTCCAGTGGCTAAGACTACGTGTTCCCAATGTTGGGGGACCAGGTTTGATCCCTAGTCAGGGAACTTGATCCCACATGCCTCAACCAAAGATCCTACATGCTGCAACTAAGACCCAGCACTGCCAAACCAATCAATCAATAAATATTTAAAATTTTTAAACTAAAAAACTTATATGTACCAGAAAAAGATCACACTATGAATTTCAACTCTTACTGGTTACAGACCATGCAGAGATCTGAAGGCAACGCTAAAGACTTGAAGGAAAAACGTGCAGGACTTCCTAGGTGGCGGTAGTGGTAAAGAACCTGCCTGCCAATGCTGGATATGTAAGAAACATGGGTTTGGTGCTCGCTTCGGCAGCACATACACTAAAATTGGAATGATACAGAGAAGATTAGCATGGCCCCTGCGCAAGGATGACATGCAAATTTGTGAAGCATTCCATATTTAAAAAAAAAAAAAGAAAGAAACACAGGTTTGATCCCTGGGTTGAGAAGTTCCCTTGGAGCAGGGCAGCCCACTCCAGTGTTCTTGCCTGGAGAATCCCATGGACAGAGGAGCCTGGCGAGCTACACTTCATAGGGTCGCAGAGAGTCAGACACAATTGAAGCGACTTAGTATGCATGCATGGTAAACTGTGAAACAATGGATTACATCACTAGAATTAATCAAAACTCTTTTCAGTAGGGGACTTCCCTGGAAGTGCCCAAGGCCATGCTAGGACAGGTCCAAGGGTATGGAGACAGGAAATGGGTCAGTCTCCTGCAGGGGGAGAGGATTCTGGAAGGCCTGCTAATGGACAGGAGGGGATAAAGAGGGTCTAAACTTAGATTGTGGTGATGCTTGTCCAAGAAGCCACTGAAGCATACACTTTAAAAGGCTACTTTTGTGGTATGGGAATTATATATCTATAAAGATGCTGAAAGGGTTTTTAAAAATGAATGAATGCACAAGGAACTCTGCTCAGTCTTTTAGAACAACCTATAAAGAAAAAGAATCTGAAGATATATATATCTGGATCAGTTTGTTGAACACCTGAAACTAACAAAACACTGTAACTCACCTACACTTCAATTTAAAAAATTAAATCAGGGATTTCCCCGGTGGTCCAGTGGCTAAGACTACGTGTTCCCAATGTTGGGGGACCAGGTTTGATCCCTAGTCAGGGAACTTGATCCCACATGCCTCAACCAAAGATCCTACATGCTGCAACTAAGACCCAGCACTGCCAAACCAATCAATCAATAAATATTTAAAATTTTTAAACTAAAAAACTTATATGTACCAGAAAAAGATCACACTATGAATTTCAACTCTTACTGGTTACAGACCATGCAGAGATCTGAAGGCAACGCTAAAGACTTGAAGGAAAAACGTGCAGGACTTCCTAGGTGGCGGTAGTGGTAAAGAACCTGCCTGCCAATGCTGGATATGTAAGAAACATGGGTTTGGTGCTCGCTTCGGCAGCACATACACTAAAATTGGAATGATACAGAGAAGATTAGCATGGCCCCTGCGCAAGGATGACATGCAAATTTGTGAAGCATTCCATATTTAAAAAAAAAAAAAGAAAGAAACACAGGTTTGATCCCTGGGTTGAGAAGTTCCCTTGGAGCAGGGCAGCCCACTCCAGTGTTCTTGCCTGGAGAATCCCATGGACAGAGGAGCCTGGCGAGCTACACTTCATAGGGTCGCAGAGAGTCAGACACAATTGAAGCGACTTAGTATGCATGCATGGTAAACTGTGAAACAATGGATTACATCACTAGAATTAATCAAAACTCTTTTCAGTAGGGGACTTCCCTGGTGGCACAGTGGTGAAGAGTTCACCTGCCAATGCAAGAGACATGGAGTTCAGTCCATGATCTGGGAAGATCCCATATGCTGCAGAGCGACTAAGCCTGTGAGACAAAACAATTGAGCCTGTGCTCTAGAGTCTCGGAGCTGCAACTATGGAGCCCATGGGCTACACCTACTGAAGCCCATGTGCCCTAGAGCCCGAGTTCCACAACAAGAGAAGTCACCGCCACAAGAAGCCTGCTCACCTCAACTAGAGTGGCCCCCACTCCCTGCGACTGGAGAGCAGCCTGTGGCAGCAATGAAAACCCAGAATTAGCCAAAAATAAATAAACTCATTAAATTAAAAAATATATATGCCTTCCAATGCAGGAGATACAGGTTCAACTCCTGGTTTGGGAAGATCCCACGTGCTGCAAAGCAACTAAGCCCCACAGCTACTGAGCCTGAGTTCTAGAGCCTGGGAGCTGCAACTACCGAGCCCACATGCTGCAGCTACAGAAGTCTTGGAACCCTGCAGCCTGTGTTCTGCAACAGGAGAAGCCACTGAAATGAGAACACCACACACAGCAACTAGAATGTAGCCCCCGCTCAATGCAACTAGACAAAGCCTGCATGCGGCAAAGACGACCCAGCACAGTCAAAAGTAAAATACCTAAATAGATAAAAAATTAATTTTAGTAGGTGATCTCTAACTAATAAAAACAATGTAAATAAAAATAATGATTTATATATGGAAATACATTACTGTACTAATAAAAACAATGTTTAATTTAATAATAAAAATAACATGGTTCTGGAATGATACAGAGAAGATTAGCATGGCCCCTGCAAGGATGACATGCAAATTTGTGAAGCATTCCATATTTAAAAAAAAGAAAGAAACACAGGTTTGATCCCTGGGTTGAGAAGTTCCCTTGGAGCAGGGCAGCCCACTCCAGTGTTCTTGCCTGGAGAATCCCATGGACAGAGGAGCCTGGCGAGCTACACTTCATAGGGTCGCAGAGAGTCAGACACAATTGAAGCGACTTAGTATGCATGCATGGTAAACTGTGAAACAATGGATTACATCACTAGAATTAATCAAAACTCTTTTCAGTAGGGGACTTCCCTGGTGGCACAGTGGTGAAGAGTTCACCTGCCAATGCAAGAGACATGGAGTTCAGTCCATGATCTGGGAAGATCCCATATGCTGCAGAGCGACTAAGCCTGTGAGACAAAACAATTGAGCCTGTGCTCTAGAGTCTCGGAGCTGCAACTATGGAGCCCATGGGCTACACCTACTGAAGCCCATGTGCCCTAGAGCCCGAGTTCCACAACAAGAGAAGTCACCCACAAGAAGCCTGCTCACCTCAACTAGAGTGGCCCCCACTCCCTGCGACTGGAGAGCAGCCTGTGGCAGCAATGAAAACCCAGAATTAGCCAAAAATAAATAAACTCATTAAATTAAAAAATATATATGCCTTCCAATGCAGGAGATACAGGTTCAACTCCTGGTTTGGGAAGATCCCACGTGCTGCAAAGCAACTAAGCCCCACAGCTACTGAGCCTGAGTTCTAGAGCCTGGGAGCTGCAACTACCGAGCCCACATGCTGCAGCTACAGAAGTCTTGGAACCCTGCAGCCTGTGTTCTGCAACAGGAGAAGCCACTGAAATGAGAACACCACACACAGCAACTAGAATGTAGCCCCCGCTCAATGCAACTAGACAAAGCCTGCATGCGGCAAAGACGACCCAGCACAGTCAAAAGTAAAATACCTAAATAGATAAAAAATTAATTTTAGTAGGTGATCTCTAACTAATAAAAACAATGTAAATAAAAATAATGATTTATATATGGAAATACATTACTGTACTTCAAGTTAGCACTAAGAAAATCAACGCTAATGTTCTACATCTATCTAATAATCAATAGAAAGGAAACATGGCAAAAAAAAAAATGAATGAAAGAATGCAGAAAGGAAAAAAATCCTTCCCGATGAGGAAAGATCAAGGCAGGTCTCAGATAGGGTGACAGAAGAGAATAAAGGGGTCCCCAGTGGCCCCCACAAGCTGTCAGAAGCTTGGGTGCCATCTCTCATACCCTACAGGGAGCATGAGACCAAGGCGCTCTCCACGGTCCTGACCCACCTCTCTGGGACCAGGTGAGGGGCTGTGCGTCAGGGACAGGGGCGG
Source organism: Tragulus kanchil (assembly GCA_022376925.1). Classification (NCBI taxonomy): domain Eukaryota; kingdom Metazoa; phylum Chordata; class Mammalia; order Artiodactyla; family Tragulidae; genus Tragulus; species Tragulus kanchil. Next base: position 7,048,697 of record JAIOJX010000029.1, read on the forward strand.
AGAGTTGATGCCACAGTCCTGCTCAGAGGCCGCTTCCTGGGAATCACAGAGTGAATGAAGCCCAGGAAGGAGAGAATGAAGGCGTGGGTAGGGGTTGAACAGAAGGCTTTCAGATGGTCTGGTTGGGCTCAGCACCGGAAGGAGAAGATCCATCAAAAGGAAGGATAGAGAGTTTCCCTGGTGGTCCAGTGGGTAAAAGAGTCTGCCTTGCAGTGCAAGGGGCACCAGTTCGATCCCTCGCCCAGGAAGATCCCACGTGCCGCAGAGCGGCTGGACTGGTGTGTCCAATGTCCAATTACGAGCCAGTGCTCTGGAGCACATGCACCCAGAGCAGGTGCTCTGCAATGAGAGAGGCCACTGCGATGGGAGACCCACACAGGCCAAAGAATAAAGATGGATGAAAATAAATAAATAAAAAAACAATAAAAGCGGCCAAAACTTTTTTTAAAATGAAAATTTTAAAAGAAGCAAATAAATTCATAAATGTTTCTTTAAAAAAGAGGCAAAAGGCAGTTACCCGGTCCCAGATGCCCACTCCCCACCCACCCACCCTCAACTCACCTACACAGTTCTTGCCGTCAGAGCTCAGCTCGAAGCCTGCGTTGCAGACGCACTGGAAGCTTCCCTCCGTGTTGATGCAGCGGCCATGGTGGCAAAGGCCACTGCTGGCAAGGCACTCGTCCACGTCTGGGGAGGAGGAGCCAGGCGGTCAGTGCAGGCTCTACCGGCCAGGCCCTCCGGTGCCCCCACTCTCGGAGGGACAGCCATACCCACGCACGCCTGCTGGGTGAGCGTCGCCTGGAAGCCCTCTTGGCACCGGCAGCGGTAGGAGCCGGGGGTGTTGACGCAGTCCCCGTGGCGGCAGGGGTTGCTGGCACATTCGTCCACGTCTGCGGGCAGACGACCTTGAGCCCCAGTCGGCCAGGCGCCCGTCCCACCCTGCCGCTGCTCACCGATGCACTCCCGCGCGCGTCCTGCGTGTAGCCAGCGTGGCACTGCGCGGTAGCTGGAAGGCGTGGGCAAGCAGCGGCCGTGGAGACACAGGTTGGTGAAGTGCCGGCAGATGTCGATGGTCTGGTTCAGCGTGGCCGTGCCTGGGGGCGGGGCAAGCCTGACCATGGGCGGGGCCTCAGGGTTCAAACACCCACTCAGAGGCTGGCACCCCACCCCCGATGGCCAGTCTCTCCCACCACCAGGAGGGGATCCCAGGAAGGAGAGATGAAGGCGTGGGTAGGGGTTGAACAGAAGGCTTTCAGATGGTCTGGTTGGGCTCAGCACCGGAAGGAGAAGATCCATCAAAAGGAAGGATAGAGAGTTTCCCTGGTGGTCCAGTGGGTAAAAGAGTCTGCCTTGCAGTGCAAGGGGCACCAGTTCGATCCCTCGCCCAGGAAGATCCCACGTGCCGCAGAGCGGCTGGACTGGTGTGTCCAATGTCCAATTACGAGCCAGTGCTCTGGAGCACATGCACCCAGAGCAGGTGCTCTGCAATGAGAGAGGCCACTGCGATGGGAGACCCACACAGGCCAAAGAATAAAGATGGATGAAAATAAATAAATAAAAAAACAATAAAAGCGGCCAAAACTTTTTTTAAAATGAAAATTTTAAAAGAAGCAAATAAATTCATAAATGTTTCTTTAAAAAAGAGGCAAAAGGCAGTTACCCGGTCCCAGATGCCCACTCCCCACCCACCCACCCTCAACTCACCTACACAGTTCTTGCCGTCAGAGCTCAGCTCGAAGCCTGCGTTGCAGACGCACTGGAAGCTTCCCTCCGTGTTGATGCAGCGGCCATGGTGGCAAAGGCCACTGCTGGCAAGGCACTCGTCCACGTCTGGGGAGGAGGAGCCAGGCGGTCAGTGCAGGCTCTACCGGCCAGGCCCTCCGGTGCCCCCACTCTCGGAGGGACAGCCATACCCACGCACGCCTGCTGGGTGAGCGTCGCCTGGAAGCCCTCTTGGCACCGGCAGCGGTAGGAGCCGGGGGTGTTGACGCAGTCCCCGTGGCGGCAGGGGTTGCTGGCACATTCGTCCACGTCTGCGGGCAGACGACCTTGAGCCCCAGTCGGCCAGGCGCGCCCCGTCCCCACCCTGCCGCTGCTCACCGATGCACTCCCCGCGCACGTCCTGCGTGTAGCCCGCGTGGCACTCGCAGCGGTAGCTGGAAGGCGTGGGCAAGCAGCGGCCGTGGAGACACAGGTTGGTGAAGTGCCGGCAGATGTCGATGGTCTGGTTCAGCGTGGCCGTGCCTGGGGGCGGGGCAAGCCTGACCATGGGCGGGGCCTCAGGGTTCAAACACCCACTCAGAGGCTGGCACCCCACCCCCGATGGCCAGTCTCTCCCACCATAGCCCAGAGTCCTGATTCAGAATCCCACCTTCCTGAGACCTCCGGACTCCCATTCCAGTCCTAAGTGAAAGGAAGTGAAGGTCACTCAGTCGTCTCCGACTCTTTGCGACCCATGGAGGGGCCCTGGATGAGCCATGCAATTCTCCAGGCGTGAATACTGGAGTGGGTAGCCTTTTCCTTCCCCAGGGGATCTTCCCAACACGGGGATCGAACCCAGGTCTCTCACATTGCAGGCGGATTCTTTACCATTTGAGCCACCAGGGAAGCCCATTCCAGCCCTAGCGTGCCAGCTAAATCACTTCAGTTGTGTCCGACTCTGTGAGACTCTATGGATTGTAGCCCACCAGGCTCCCCTGTCCAAGGGATTCTCCAGGCAAGAACCCTGGAGTGGGCTGCTACTTCCTTCTCCAGTTCCAGGCCGAGACCCTCACCCAAAGCTCAAACCCGGCCTTGGAGGCTGGGATCCCCTATCTGCCCCACAGCCCCACACCATCGTCAGTACCCCCATCCCCCCTGCCCAGGCCAGGACTGAGGCCTGGACCCCCTCTCCCAAGTCCTCACCGATGCGGGCATCTCCAAGACCCAGGCTGGGAACTCTGCGCCCATTGGATCCACGGGGGCTGTGCTGGGCCGGGCCCAGGCCAGGACCCGCACCGCCACTGGACCCGAAGCCAGGGAGGCCGGGGAAGGGCCCCGGATAGGCGGGCAGCAGCGGGAGCCCTGGGGCACAGAGTCGCTGGAACTCATCTGCAAGGGAGTGGGGGGGACTTCAAGTCATCGACTATGTCCTGGGGCCCCATCCTGCAGGCTGAGCTCCAGGGGGCAGAGGACGGCAGAAGGCACCTCCGGCCACTCACCAGAGCCCCGCGGAGGACACAGCTCAGGGGCCGGACCAGCCGCCCAGCACCTGCCCGTGTCACAGCAAGCAGCGGCCGTGGAGACACAGGTTGGTGAAGTGCCGGCAGATGTCGATGGTCTGGTTCAGCGTGGCCGTGCCTGGGGCGGGCAAGCCTGACCATGGGCGGGGCCTCAGGGTTCAAACACCCACTCAGAGGCTGGCACCCCACCCCCGATGGCCAGTCTCTCCCACCATAGCCCAGAGTCCTGATTCAGAATCCCACCTTCCTGAGACCTCCGGACTCCCATTCCAGTCCTAAGTGAAAGGAAGTGAAGGTCACTCAGTCGTCTCCGACTCTTTGCGACCCATGGAGGGGCCCTGGATGAGCCATGCAATTCTCCAGGCGTGAATACTGGAGTGGGTAGCCTTTTCCTTCCCCAGGGGATCTTCCCAACACGGGGATCGAACCCAGGTCTCTCACATTGCAGGCGGATTCTTTACCATTTGAGCCACCAGGGAAGCCCATTCCAGCCCTAGCGTGCCAGCTAAATCACTTCAGTTGTGTCCGACTCTGTGAGACTCTATGGATTGTAGCCCACCAGGCTCCCCTGTCCAAGGGATTCTCCAGGCAAGAACCCTGGAGTGGGCTGCTACTTCCTTCTCCAGTTCCAGGCCGAGACCCTCACCCAAAGCTCAAACCCGGCCTTGGAGGCTGGGATCCCCTATCTGCCCCACAGCCCCACACCATCGTCAGTACCCCCATCCCCCCTGCCCAGGCCAGGACTGAGGCCTGGACCCCCTCTCCCAAGTCCTCACCGATGCGGGCATCTCCAAGACCCAGGCTGGGAACTCTGCGCCCATTGGATCCACGGGGGCTGTGCTGGGCCGGGCCCAGGCCAGGACCCGCACCGCCACTGGACCCGAAGCCAGGGAGGCCGGGGAAGGGCCCCGGATAGGCGGGCAGCAGCGGGAGCCCTGGGGCACAGAGTCGCTGGAACTCATCTGCAAGGGAGTGGGGGGGACTTCAAGTCATCGACTATGTCCTGGGGCCCCATCCTGCAGGCTGAGCTCCAGGGGGCAGAGGACGGCAGAAGGCACCTCCGGCCACTCACCAGAGCCCCGCGGAGGACACAGCTCAGGGGCCGGACCAGCCGCCCAGCACCTGCCCGTGTCACAGCAACATTGCCTGTGAGTCGAGAGGCCCGCGAGGTCTCCGGCACAGCGGCCTGCAACCAGCATGGAGAAGCAGGTGCCAACACGGTGGTCTATGGTGAGCGAGGGGTGGGAGGGGTAGGGAGGATCCGTTAACGCATGTGCCATCACTGTTCAGTCGCGTCTGACTCTCTGCAGCCCCGTGGACTGTGGCCTGCCAGGCTCCTCTGTCCATGGGATGCTCTAAGCGAGAATACTGGAACAGGGGCTTCCCTGGTAGCTCAGTGGTTAAGAGTTCGCCAGGACACAGGTTTGATCCCTGATCCGGAGAAAACCCACATGCTGCGGAGCAACGAGGCCCATGAGCCACAACGATGGAGCCTGTGCTCTAGTGCCTCGGAGCCACAACAATGGAGCTCACGGGCCTCAACGACAGAAGCCCACATGCCCTAGAGCCTGAGTTCCACAAGAGAAATCTTCACCACGAGAAGCCTGCTCACCTCAACGAGAGAGGAGCCCCCACTCCCTGCAACTAGAGAAGAGCCTGTGGCAGCAGTGAAAACCCAGAATCGTCAAAAATAAGTCAATAAATAAATTAAAAAAAAAGAATACTGGAGCGGGTTGCCATTTCCCCCTTCAGGGGATCTTCCAGACCCAGGGATCGAACCCACTTCTACACTGGCAGGCAGATTCTTTCCTGCTGAGCCGCCAGGAAGCCCTGACTTCACAGGTTCAGACTTCATATCCCAGCTCCACCGGCACCACCTGCAGGACAGACCTCCCGGCCTCTCTGCACCTCAGTTTCCCCATCTGCGGACCGGAGATGCTCAGAACACCCCCCTCACCTCAGAAGAGTGCTGCAGACGGCACTGCGTCTGGCCAACCCTTGCTGAGACAGGATTTTACTACCAAGATTTCCAAACTACCCCAGAGAAGACTTGGGCTTATGCCAACCACAAATGTCCCAGCGCCCAAAGCTGTCATTGTTCATGAGTTCCCTGAGGAGTTTGCACACAGCTCCCCATCCTGGGGCCGGGGAGGACGGCAGAAGGCACCTCCGCCACTCACCAGAGCCCGCGGAGGACACAGCTCAGGGGCCGGACCAGCCGCCCAGCACCTGCCCGTGTCACAGCAACATTGCCTGTGAGTCGAGAGGCCCGCGAGGTCTCCGGCACAGCGGCCTGCAACCAGCATGGAGAAGCAGGTGCCAACACGGTGGTCTATGGTGAGCGAGGGGTGGGAGGGGTAGGGAGGATCCGTTAACGCATGTGCCATCACTGTTCAGTCGCGTCTGACTCTCTGCAGCCCCGTGGACTGTGGCCTGCCAGGCTCCTCTGTCCATGGGATGCTCTAAGCGAGAATACTGGAACAGGGGCTTCCCTGGTAGCTCAGTGGTTAAGAGTTCGCCAGGACACAGGTTTGATCCCTGATCCGGAGAAAACCCACATGCTGCGGAGCAACGAGGCCCATGAGCCACAACGATGGAGCCTGTGCTCTAGTGCCTCGGAGCCACAACAATGGAGCTCACGGGCCTCAACGACAGAAGCCCACATGCCCTAGAGCCTGAGTTCCACAAGAGAAATCTTCACCACGAGAAGCCTGCTCACCTCAACGAGAGAGGAGCCCCCACTCCCTGCAACTAGAGAAGAGCCTGTGGCAGCAGTGAAAACCCAGAATCGTCAAAAATAAGTCAATAAATAAATTAAAAAAAAAGAATACTGGAGCGGGTTGCCATTTCCCCCTTCAGGGGATCTTCCAGACCCAGGGATCGAACCCACTTCTACACTGGCAGGCAGATTCTTTCCTGCTGAGCCGCCAGGAAGCCCTGACTTCACAGGTTCAGACTTCATATCCCAGCTCCACCGGCACCACCTGCAGGACAGACCTCCCGGCCTCTCTGCACCTCAGTTTCCCCATCTGCGGACCGGAGATGCTCAGAACACCCCCCTCACCTCAGAAGAGTGCTGCAGACGGCACTGCGTCTGGCCAACCCTTGCTGAGACAGGATTTTACTACCAAGATTTCCAAACTACCCCAGAGAAGACTTGGGCTTATGCCAACCACAAATGTCCCAGCGCCCAAAGCTGTCATTGTTCATGAGTTCCCTGAGGAGTTTCAACCACACTGAGAAAGACCCCTGGTTCAGGGGGAAGTCGAGTTGGACGCTCGAGCAGAGAGGCTGGGATCCATCGCTGGGTGGCCTCGCCTGCCCGCCCTGACCGTTCGGGGGAAACCTAAGAGGCTGTGACTATGACGAGGGGCTGGGGGAGGGAGCTGACTGGTGGGCGGAGAGCTGAGGCGCCCAGGGAGATGGAGGCAGAGGCTCCCCAGGTGCAAGAATCCGCAGACCCACGTCCACTGTGACCTCGAGTCTGACGGCTTTACCCGGGGACCGGATTTCTCGGGCTCTGACTCTAAAGAGTCATAGTTTTAGGTTTGAAAACCCACAAATGTTGGCCAGTGGCCCACAGTGGAAACCTCTCTCCCGCCCCCACCACGAGCTGGGAGGGCCCCTGCAGCCGCCTGAGGTGCCTGGGGCTGAGAAAACACCCAGGGTTCCTACCTCCCCAGACACACCCCCATGCACCTGGCAGCACATGAGTGGGAGTCAGGGCTCTGCAATCTCACCACCGCTCTCCCTGGAACAGGGCTGGGCCTGCCCAGGTGAGAAGAGGTCTTCAGACTTGTTCAAGGTCACACAGCTGCTGGAGAGCCATGGGGATGAGAAGCCAGGTCTCCAAATCCCCGGGGATCTGACCTTGCAGCTGCCTCTCATGGAGAGAGGATGAGACAAAACATAAGGATTTTAACAAAAACGATGCTGCCTTTGCTTATGCGGCACCTACTGAGATCGGGCTCAGCTAAGCGGTCACAAATCCAACTTCCTGGCGTCTCTGTCTTTCTGAATGAGAGCCCCCTACATCCAGTCCTGGAGGAATCATTCCAAACATTTTACTTAACCCCCTTCATATGCTTTCAAACGGTGGTGCTGGAGAAGACTCTCGAGAGAGAGGCCCTTGCACTGCAAGGAGATCAAACCAGTCCATCCTAAAAGAGATCAACCCTGAATATTCAATGGAAGGATGGATGCGGAAGTTGACGTTCCAGTCCTCTGGCCACCTGACACAGAGCCGACTCATTGGAAAAGACCCTGATGCTGGGAAGGACTGAGGGCAGGAGGAAAGGGGGCGACAGAGGATGAGATGGTTGGATGGCATCGTGGACTCAATGGACATGAGTTTGATCAAACTCCAGGAGACAGGGAAGGACAGGGAAACCTGGGGTGCTGCAGTCTGTGGGGTCACAAAGAGTCAGACACGACTGAGCGACTGAACAACCACGTGAGTGAGTACTGCCATAACTTCACAGATGAGACAGCGGAGGCCCGCAGAGGGTAAGCCACTTGCCCCTGGTCACAGAGTCAGCCAGCTGCTTGACTGTAAGCTGGAACCTGGGACTGAACTGCAAGTCCATTTTCAGAGGACACTCAACCTTGGTTCACATCTAGGCTCTGCTATTTAGCAGCTGGGAAAAGCCCCCACAGTCCAGGGGACATGCCCAGAGGTGGCCGCCCTACCAGCCAAGATGGCCCCCAGAGGCGGAGGAATAACTAGGTCTGGCGCTGGCCGCGGCACCCTGGCGGAACTCCAAACACAGTATTCCTGGTCCTGCCTGGTAGAGACTCAGCCTGAGGGGCCAGAGTGGTGCTGGAGACCTGCCAAGCCCCCCTTGCCTCCCCAACCCAAGACTCTGCCCATCCCCCGCCACGAGTGCTCCTGGCCAGCCCTGCTGGCCACCGCCTAAGGTCTAGCGAGCAGCTCATCCAGAGAGCAGGATGGGGAGCGAGGGCCAGGGATCCCCCGCCCCGCCAGGCCGGGTGTGGGGGTTACAGGAGGGTGGGTATCTTAGTGGAGGCTCAGCCCAGAGGACCCCGCCTTGGTGAGGTAGGGGGCTGTCCAGGGAGCTGGATGTGAGTAACTATCTCTTCTGGGTGTGTGGATTTGGCTCAGGCAAACCTTCCCTGTCTGGGCCTCAATTTATCTCAAACACAGGGTGTGGGGTAAGATGCGTGCTTTTTAAAAGTCTTCAGGAGGGGGAAGAGGGCCAGTGGGACTGAGACTGGGGCCAGTGTGGTCAACGGGAGGAAGGGCATAAAGATGGAGGATGGACAGACCACCTAAGAGCATCGAGATGGGGGTTAGAGGGGCATTGAGATGGGGGCTAGAGGGGCAAAGGGGGGTATAGAGATGGGGGCTAGAGGGGCAAAGGGGCATAGAGATGGGGGCTAGAGGGGCAGAGAGGGGGCATAGAGATGGGGGCTAGAGGAGCAGAGGGTATAGAGATGGGGCCTAGAGGGGCAGAGGGGCATAGAGATGGGGGCTAGAGGGGCAGAGAGGGGGCATAGAGATGGGGGCTAGAGGAGCAGAGGGTATAGAGATGGGGCCTAGAGGGGCAGAGGGGCAGAGGCCAGGGAGGCAAGAAAGACAAGGGGCGAGCCAGAAGCACATAGAGTCCTAGGGGTGGAGGGGCATGGGGGAGGGCACTGCAGCCAAGAGACCAAGATTGGAAGCGAGGGGGCTGAAGGCCTTAGAAGTGGGGGTTGGAGGGGCTCGCAGACTGGGTTCTAGACAGCATAAAGACCACTAGATTACGGAATCAGAAATTCTGGGGTCCAAAACAAGACAGAAGGACATAAACACTGACGGCCTAGAGAAGCCCAAGGACCAGAGGTGGCAAAGACAGCTAAGCCAGAGGCATGTCTCCTGCCAGCCCACGGCCCCTCCAGAAACCCGGCCCCCCGGGCCCCGGCTCACCCAGGCAGCGAGTGCCGTCCAGGCTGCTGGTGTAACCACGCGGACAGGTGCACACGTAGCTCCCAAGCGTGTTAGTGCAGTCGCCCCCGGAGCAGAGGCCTGGCACGCTGAGACATTCGTCCACGTCTGTGCACACCAGTGCCGGGTCAGAGCCAGGCAGGGCCGCCCCAGCCCTACCCCACCTCGTCCTCCCTGCAGGGGAGACTGAGACGCTGAGCAGAGGCGGTCCCCGCTTGCCCTCTCCCTGGTGCCCACCTTCACACTTGGCACTGATCTTGCTGAGCCGGTGTCCAGAAGGGCAGTGACACTCAAAGGAGCCCACCGTGTTGACGCAGCCGCCCCCCTGGCACAGGCCTGGGACAGCCTGGCACTCGTCCACATCTGCATGGGAAGGAGAGGCCCGTCCGAGGAAGAAACCAAGGCTGCCAAGGGCTCCCACTCAGCCCTGGTTCCCAGGACCTCTGTCCTCAGACAGTGGCCCACCTACTCACCTTGGCAGGCCCCCGTGGTAATATTGGGGATGAAGCCCCGGCGGCAGGGGTGTGGCTGAGCCGGGCAGCGCTCACATGGGAAGCCCCAGGCCTGGCCCACAGTGGCACAGCAGAGCGCCTTGGTGCAGATGAGGCCAGTCAGCTGGTGCTGGCACCCCTCAGGGCCCACTCGACCAAAGCAGGGCCCTGTCCGGTAATCTGCAGGGCAGATGGATGTGGGCAGCTGGCCTCAGGCTGCCCCGACCCCATTGCCTTCTGCATTTCCATTCCAGCAGGCTCAGCTCAGGCCTCTACCACTCTGGCCTGGACTCCTGTGGTGGCCACCTTGCCAGCCTCCCTATACCAGCACACCAGGTTATTTCTCCCTGACCACAAGCCTCTGCTTATACTGTTCCCCTTCCTTACCTGATGAACTCCTATTCACCCTTCAAAACCCTTTCTCTCCAAAGCATTCTCCAACCAACCTCCAAGAGAGGCCAGGACCTTCAAGTCTACAATGTTCAGGGCGTGTCTGGAGACATTCCCCTAGACCCATCCTCCCTGCAGGCTGGGGCAGGGACCCACAGACGCCCCGCTGGAGAGTGCGTCTCTTTCCTGAGCAATCTCTGGCTCTGCCAGAACTCCCAGACTCTGGCAGGGACCCCACATCCACCCCAATGCTCTGAACCTGCACCTCTATATCACTGGCCCACCCCCCGCCCAGCTGAAGGGGGTCTCCTCGGTCGCCCCCCTCCGCCGGGCACGGGCCCCTGTGTGACTTCCTGTCTCCATGCTCCAGATGGCTCCAATCAAGGGGCTGGCATTGGACCAAGGGGAGCCCCTCCCAGCAGGAGAGGCCAAAGCCAGCCCCCAGGCCCACGTGGAGGAGGAGAGATCTGAGACAGCCTTGACGTCCCTGAGCAAGATGGGGTTTCCAGAATCTCACCTTAGTCACCCAGGACCCCGGAACAGCGCTCCCTCTTGCCCAGCACCCAGGCCTGCCTCCCTCTGGAGACCCCCGGCCCCCCAGGCCTCTCTCCTCTCCCCATGAACCTTCCCTTTCCCTCAGCCACCCGATGGTTCCTCCTCTGTCCCGAAATTCCAACTCTGTTTTCTTGCCAGATCCAGTTTCCAAAAGCCGACCCTGAACCCAGGTAACCCCTATTGGGGATGAAGCCCCGGCGGCAGGGGTGTGGCTGAGCCGGGCAGCGCTCACATGGGAAGCCCCAGGCCTGGCCCACAGTGGCACAGCAGAGCGCCTTGGTGCAGATGAGGCCAGTCAGCTGGTGCTGGCACCCCTCAGGGCCCACTCGACCAAAGCAGGGCCCTGTCCGGTAATCTGCAGGGCAGATGGATGTGGGCAGCTGGCCTCAGGCTGCCCCGACCCCATTGCCTTCTGCATTTCCATTCCAGCAGGCTCAGCTCAGGCCTCTACCACTCTGGCCTGGACTCCTGTGGTGGCCACCTTGCCAGCCTCCCTATACCAGCACACCAGGTTATTTCTCCCTGACCACAAGCCTCTGCTTATACTGTTCCCCTTCCTTACCTGATGAACTCCTATTCACCCTTCAAAACCCTTTCTCTCCAAAGCATTCTCCAACCAACCTCCAAGAGAGGCCAGGACCTTCAAGTCTACAATGTTCAGGGCGTGTCTGGAGACATTCCCCTAGACCCATCCTCCCTGCAGGCTGGGGCAGGGACCCACAGACGCCCCGCTGGAGAGTGCGTCTCTTTCCTGAGCAATCTCTGGCTCTGCCAGAACTCCCAGACTCTGGCAGGGACCCCACATCCACCCCAATGCTCTGAACCTGCACCTCTATATCACTGGCCCACCCCCCGCCCAGCTGAAGGGGGTCTCCTCGGTCGCCCCCCTCCGCCGGGCACGGGCCCCTGTGTGACTTCCTGTCTCCATGCTCCAGATGGCTCCAATCAAGGGGCTGGCATTGGACCAAGGGGAGCCCCTCCCAGCAGGAGAGGCCAAAGCCAGCCCCCAGGCCCACGTGGAGGAGGAGAGATCTGAGACAGCCTTGACGTCCCTGAGCAAGATGGGGTTTCCAGAATCTCACCTTAGTCACCCAGGACCCCGGAACAGCGCTCCCTCTTGCCCAGCACCCAGGCCTGCCTCCCTCTGGAGACCCCCGGCCCCCCAGGCCTCTCTCCTCTCCCCATGAACCTTCCCTTTCCCTCAGCCACCCGATGGTTCCTCCTCTGTCCGCCGAAATTCCAACTCTGTTTTCTTGCCAGATCCAGTTTCCAAAAGCCGACCCTGAACCCAGGTAACCCCCAGCCCCTCCAGCTTCTGATTCATGACTATACCCTCGCCAACCTGGTTTCAGTCACAGGCAGGCCTCGGCAGCAGCCCCCACGGGGGTCCGTCCCAGGGCCCTGCCCACCTCTGCCTTCCTGGGCTTTCTGGCCAAACAGGGCACTCCGGTGGCTTGCCGGCCTGGGCACCCCCCTCACGATCGGCTCCTACCCGCCTCTCCTGCTGGTGGGTGGCTCCATTTCTTTGGTGGACCCTTCAATCGCTCCCCTTTTTTTCCTCCCCAAGAACTTCAACCATCCACTGGACTTCAGGGCCCGTGGAGGGGGCACCCCCGGACCTGAGTGTCCAACTGCCTCCTGGGAGATCCACAGGCTCCTTGGTCAACACTGACGCTCCACATCTTGCCCTTCCCTGCACCCACCTGCCCTTCAGTTTTCAGAGCAAACCTGGGGTTCATCCCTTGCCCCCCCATATCCACAACTTCTCATTCCTTCCTCCACCTTTGCCTTGGTGACAACCTCCTAACCGGTGAAACCTCCCACCTCAGCCCATGGGATCATTTCAACAAATGGTGTGCAATATAAGGGGGCTTGTCCAGCTCATGAACTCTGACTGACCCCTCCTGCAGGAAGCCCTCCCTGATTCCCTTCCCTGGAGCAGACGGTTTCTCTGTCCTTCTCAGCAGCAGAGACAGCAGAGGGGAGGTCGGCTGAACCCTCCCAGGGTCTGGCCATGTCTCGGGGCTGCCAGGAAGTCCCCCTCCCCACCCCAGCTTGGTACCTCTCTCGCACTGAGGCCCCATGAAGCCATACACGCAGGCGCAGTGGTTCGGCCCGATGCAGCGGCCCCCATTGTGGCAGCCGTGGTCACAGACGGCTGTGGAAGAAGGGGAGGTGTGGCCTAAGGCCCCCCAACAGCGGAGGGAGCTGGGCCAAGCCCTTCTTCACTCAGGAATCCTCCCAATTCAGCCCAGCCTGTGGCCATGAGAGTATTCCCTTCAGTCCTGGTCCCAGGGGAGGGAACGATGGGCGTGGGCGGGCGGCAGCAGAGACCCGACCCCTGGGGCCCCCTATCCAGCGCTGCATGGGGGGACTCACGTTGCCCACACACGGTGCCTGTGTAGCCCCTCTGGCACAGACAGGACTCCCCTCGACAGCTGCCCCCGTTCATACAGCTCACGTGGCACCCCGACCCTGCGGGCAGGGAGCGGGGACACACAGGAAGGCTCTGAGACACATGTGCAAGGCACTGGGACCAGGAGCGTCCAGCCTGGCTCTGGTCCTCCTGCACACCCAGCCTGGAAGCTTCCGGGAGCTTCCGGAAGGCTCTCACCTTCCCTTCCCACTCACCTTGGCTCACCGCGCAGCTGGGGGCCAACTTCCCATTGGCACAGGCGCACAGGTTGGGTCGGGAACAGAAGCCCTGGCCGCAGGCGTGCCTACAGATGGCTGGAGAGCAAAGGGCGCTGATCAGGGCCAGGACACGGATCTTCCGCCGGTCCCACCCCACGCGGGCCCAGGGGACGGAAGCTTGCTGGAGCCACGGGGAGACAGAGGCATGCCCTGGGCCTCTGAGCGCTAAGAACAGAAGCAGGGGCCTCCCGGAGCCTCGCTGAGCGGGAACGAGTGCCCCTGCCAAGGCAGGAGGCACAGGTTTGATCCGTGATCCAGGAGATCCCACAGGCTGCGGAACAACTAAGCCCGTGAGCCCCAACGAGGGAGCCTGTGCTCTAGCGCCTCGGAGCTGCAACTACGGAGCCCGTGTGCCCTAGAGCCCGCGTTCCACAACAAGAGAAGTCGCTGCCACAGGAAGCCTGCTCACCTCCACTAGAGAGGAGCTCCCACTCCCTGCAGCTAGAGAAGAGCCTGTGGCAGCAGTGAAAACCCAGAAGAGCCAAAATACATACATAAATAAAATTAGGGAAAAAAAAAGAAAAGAAGCTGGACGCACGGGTGGACTACCTGTCCGGGTTGGGTGGGGTGGCGAGAGGGGCTATCTTGGCCCAGATTCCAGACCTACTAGAATGGAGCGGAGGCGGAGAAACAGAAAGAAAAAAAATAGAGAAAAAGAAAACCCGCGGAGAAAAAGACAGAGACCGAGACGACTTAGAGGAGGACTTAGAAAGAGACTGAGACAGAATGACCAACAGGCAGCCAGACCTGGGGAAGCGGTAAAACCAAGAAACACGCTTGGGTGGCCTGGGAGCCTGAGGACAGGGGCAAGGGCGCGTTCTGTGGCTCAGCCAGACGCCCCCCGCCGGGGCCACTTTTACGCAAGGCTGGGCCTGCTGGCAGGAAGAGGACCGCCCGCGTCCCCTGCCCGTGCCCGCCACCCCCGCCCCGGAAGGCAGCAGCACTCACGCACGACACACTGGCTCCCAGCAGGCAGCGTCCTCCAGCCGGGGCAGCAGTAGGCATGAAAGCGGGAGCCACACACGTTAGGCCTTCGGGAGAGCAGGCGTGGCTGGTGAGCCCCGGCCCGGCTGGACGGCCCCGGGGCCTCACCCCCCGCCCCAGCAGGGCAGCCCAGCCCAGCCCCGCCCCAGGGGCCGCCCCGCATCCCGGGTACCACACACCCCTGCAAGAAGCCGGGGCTGCCGCGCCTGCGCACACGTCCGAGGCCGGCAGGCTGCACGGCCCCGTCCCAGCGGCCCTGGACGCCCGCCACGCACAACAGGGCTGTCCAGGCCAGCAGGAGCCCAGCCAGGGGGAGCCGAGCCACGGTGAGGGGGCCGGACCCTCTCTTTGTCAAGCACGGGCCCTCCAGAACCATGATGTGTCCCCTGAAGGCTGTGGAGAGAAGGGAGGGTCAACCTTAGCAAGGTATGGGGCACCCAGAAGAACCAGGGGCTGGTGGGAGCCCAGGGAGGCATATCCAACCCTGAACTGCAAGCAAGTGAACAGCCAGGGGAGGCTTCCTGGAGGAGGTGCAACACCTCAGTGACGGAGGCAGCTGAGCTTGGAGGGTCAGAGCAGAAAGAGCACACGGACGGCGGAGGCAAGAAGACCGTGGGCCTTTGCGTGGAGGGGAGACGGGGGTGGGGGTCCCTGGTGGCTCAGGAGGGCCTACCTGTGTACTGGAGCTCCCACCTGTAGGTCAAGGGCAGAGGAAGGCCCCTGCAGGCCTCCAAGTGGGAGGAGCAGGGGCAGGGATGGATGTTGGAGGGAGAGAGGAAGGGCTTCGAAGGGCCCCGGAGGAAGCGCGCAGTTGAGGGGGCTGGAGCAAGCACCCAGGGGAAAGGCTCCCGGGAGCCTGGAGCACCACCGAGAGGTCCCACTGGCAAGAACACCCCTCTGCCCACCAGGGACAGGACAGCTGCTGTGCCCACTTCACTGAGCAGTAAACTGAGGCCATCACACATTGAATAAAGGGCTGAGGGGGAGCTGAAGCCCAGACAGAGGGGAGGGAGGGCAAGAAGATCCAGGGGTGCCCTACCCTCCAGGAGGTGGCCGAACCTGGAAGGGGCCAGCCACTCCCGGCAGGGAGGGGACCAGGCAAAGGTTGGGCGGTTGGGCGGATGGGCGGATGGGAGGTACATCCTCGGAGAACAGAAGGTGGACCCAGGGCCGTCAGGGGGGCCCGTTTCAAGTCCGGCTTTCCGCACCAGCCAGGAGAGGCATTGGATCTGGTGCAGAATGGCTGGTGGCCTCCCCTCTCTGGGCCATGAGAGTTTGACCAGGTGGTCCTCAGGTCCTCGGAGAAGGAAACGATCTTTGTCACCTCTGGCGGGGAAGCCAGAAAGTCGGCCCCGCTAGTGAGGGGCACCCGCTCTGGCTTCCAAGTCGTCCAGGCAGTTTGGCGCTCGCAGGACGCCTCCCCTGGGCAGCCTCCGGGCCCGCGGGGCCTCCAGCTCCCCGCTCCCTCCACACCCCGCGCTTTGCCTCTGAGAACCGCGCCCCGGCGTTGGTGGAATGAATGAGCGGGGACCGGAGCGGCGGGAAGCGAGGACGCCCGGGCTCCGCGAGCGAGGAGCGGGTGCGCGTCCGCAGAGCCCGCGGGCCGCGCTCTGCACGAGGCGGGACCCGGGACGCAGGCCCGGGCGCCGGCGCCCCGCTCGGCCCCGCCCTCACCTGCGCGCCGGGGGCCCGGGCGCCCGCGCCGAGCCCCTCCCGCCCGCGCCGGGGGCCCGCGCCGAGCGGGGCGCGGAGAGGCGCGGGGAGCGGGGGTGGGGGGAGCCGGGGCCGGGGCCGGCGCTGCAGACAAAGGAATCCCCTCCCCCTCCGCCGCCCCGGCCTCCCCGCGCCCGCCGCGCCCCGCGGGGCCCGCGCGCCCCTTACCTGCCGGCCGGCGCGCGTGGAGGCGGGCGCGGCGAGCGGACGCGCGGGGCTCGGCGTCGGAGGGCCGGCGCGGCGCGGCGCCGGGGCACCGGGGCTGCTGCGCGACGCCGAGAGGCCGACCCCGCCGAGTTCCCAGCCCAGCGCCCCAGCCGGGGGCGGCGGGGCGGGAGGAGCTGGGGAGGCGCGCGTGCACCTCCGGAGCTCCCGGGCGGGGCCGGGGCGCCGGGCCGGGCGGGGCGGGGCTGCAGCGGGGGGAGGGCCCGGGGCTGCGGGTGGGACTCCGCGGGGCCGGAGAAACGGAATGCGGGGCTGAGACGCGGCGTGCGGAGGCTGTGGGGACCGCGTTTGCAGATCCAAGTTGAGCCGGTGGCGGCCCGGAGATGCGGCAGCGATTTGGGGCGGCCTGGAAGCGAGCCAGGCCTGAACGGTCCCGGGACTCACCTGGAGGCTCTCTCCCACGTCCTCCTGCAGCCGCCGCCGCCGCCGCCTCCCTAGGGCCAGTAGAATTCCAAGGGTGACTTGGGAATCTTACCTGGCTGCCTGGAGCCTGACTTCTTAACTAGACTAAGCTCCGGAAGCCCCTAAAACTGTAGGCAAAACGCTGGCCAGAGATGCGTTTTCCAGAGAGGAGGTCCGCATTGTTTTCATCTGATTCTCAGAACGAAGCGTTTAAAAAATCCAAAGGTCTGGACCTTCGGAGCCTCAGTTTCACCAGTTGTCACAGGGGCTGAATTCCAAAATTTCTGCTCCCTAGCTGGAATGTCGATCCCAAACAACATTCTCTAGCTTTCCCCGGTTGCTTTCTCACCTGGAATGTCCCTTTATATGAGGATTAGTCAGAGCTGTTGGGTCTGAGCCCCCGGGGGCCGGGACGCAGGCCCGGGCGCCGGCGCCCCGCTCGGCCCCGCCCTCACCTGCGCGCCGGGGGCCCGGGCGCCCGCGCCGAGCCCCTCCCGCCCGCGCCGGGGGCCCGCGCCGAGCGGGGCGCGGAGAGGCGCGGGGAGCGGGGGTGGGGGGAGCCGGGGCCGGGGCCGGCGCTGCAGACAAAGGAATCCCCTCCCCCTCCGCCGCCCCGGCCTCCCCGCGCCCGCCGCGCCCCGCGGGGCCCGCGCGCCCCTTACCTGCCGGCCGGCGCGCGTGGAGGCGGGCGCGGCGAGCGGACGCGCGGGGCTCGGCGTCGGAGGGCCGGCGCGGCGCGGCGCCGGGGCACCGGGGCTGCTGCGCGACGCCGAGAGGCCGACCCCGCCGAGTTCCCAGCCCAGAGCTCCAGCCGGGGGGCGGCGGGGCGGGAGGAGCGGGGGGAGGGCGCGCGTGCACCTCCGGAGCTCCCGGGGCGGGGGCCGGGGGCGCCGGGCCGGGCGGGGGCGGGGCTGCAGCGGGGGGAGGGCCCGGGGCTGCGGGTGGGACTCCGCGGGGCCGGAGAAACGGAATGCGGGGCTGAGACGCGGCGTGCGGAGGCTGTGGGGACCGCGTTTGCAGATCCAAGTTGAGCCGGTGGCGGCCCGGAGATGCGGCAGCGATTTGGGGCGGCCTGGAAGCGAGCCAGGCCTGAACGGTCCCGGGACTCACCTGGAGGCTCTCTCCCACGTCCTCCTGCAGCCGCCGCCGCCGCCGCCTCCCTAGGGCCAGTAGAATTCCAAGGGTGACTTGGGAATCTTACCTGGCTGCCTGGAGCCTGACTTCTTAACTAGACTAAGCTCCGGAAGCCCCTAAAACTGTAGGCAAAACGCTGGCCAGAGATGCGTTTTCCAGAGAGGAGGTCCGCATTGTTTTCATCTGATTCTCAGAACGAAGCGTTTAAAAAATCCAAAGGTCTGGACCTTCGGAGCCTCAGTTTCACCAGTTGTCACAGGGGCTGAATTCCAAAATTTCTGCTCCCTAGCTGGAATGTCGATCCCAAACAACATTCTCTAGCTTTCCCCGGTTGCTTTCTCACCTCTGAAGATAGCCACCTGTGGTCCTTAATATGAGGATTAGTCAGAGCTGTTGGGTCTGAGGCTCAGTCCGCTCAGCAAACTCCTCTGCATCTGGCAAAGCCCAGTTCAAAAATCCCTTCCCCACACCAGCATTCTTAGTTAACCCCATTGATGTCCCAAAGCTGATTGTACTGATTGTGCCTCCATCTTAGCATTTCTGGAAGGTCATAAATAAACAGCAAATAAGCATTTGATGTGATAGTTAGCAGGTGCTTATGTGCCAGGCCTGGGACTTCCCAGTTAGCTCAGCTGGTAAAGAATTCACCTGCAATGCAGGAAATTCCCAGCTCGATCCCTGAGTTTGGAAGATCCCCCGGAGGAGGGCGTGGCAACCCACCCCAGTATTCTCGCCTGGAGCGTCCGCATGGTCAGAGGAGCCTGGTGGGCTGCCGTCTAGGGGGTCACACAGAGTCGGGCACGACTGAGCAACGAAGCAGACATGCATGCGCCAGGCCTGGGGCTGAGAGCTCAGCTTCCACATGTCCCAGGGACGTTCCAGAGGAGAGAACTGCTGGGGTCCAGAGTAGGCCACCCCCAAATGTGCCTCCATGCCCTACTGATCATTTTGAATTCAAGTAACTTAAGAACTGCCCAGCGCCAGAGGAACACTTTGCCTCTTTCTCCCTTTCTGTCTCTCTGAAGACAGGAATTAAAAACTCCTCCCATGAAGGAAGACCTCAATTTATGATTCCTGCTTCCACGCCCATCCATGATTCTCAAATATATCGGGGGGGTGGGGGAGTGTTTCCTGGGTTACGAAAAAGAGGTGACTCCTTTTGCTTGAGACAAGGGGAGCTGGTCACACAACCTCTTTCATACACACTGGCTTATTTATTTGGGGGCATCGGGTCTTGGTTGTGGCACCCTGGACCTTTGCTGCCTCGTGTAGGGTCCTTCGTTGACTCTAGTTGCAGGCCATGGGCTCAGTTGCTGCACAGCACGCGGGATCTCAGTTCTCTGACCAGGGATGGATCCCGAGTCCCCTGCATTCCAAGGCAAATTCTTAATCAGTGGACCACCTGAGACATCTCACACATTGTCTCCTTTAATCGCCGAGAAAACTGTGAGAGAGATAACTCTTCTAACTTGCCAATAAGGGTGCCAAGAGACACACCTGACTCTAGGACACTCTCAGACCAGAGAGAAGGACCCCAGGAGGGGGGAAGGAAAGGAACGTTCTGCCTGGGAATGGGCCCCTTGAAGGCTCAATCGTGGTTGTCCAGCCACAAAGCTGTGTCCAACTCTGCGACCCCATGGACGGCAGCACGCCAGGCTTCCCTGTCCTTCACCATCTCCCGGAGTTTGCTCAGACTCATGTCCATTGATGCCATCCGACCATCTCATCCTCTCTTGCCCCCTTCTCCTTCTGTCTTCAGTCTTTCCCAGCATCAGGACCTTTTTTTCCAGTGAGCAGGCTCTTCTCATCAGGTGGCCAATGTACTGGAGCTTCAGACTCCATCCTCAGTGGAAAAGGAACTGTGGAAAAGGAACTGAAAAACAGGGGAAAAGAGGCACATGCCTGAAGACGGGAGCGTGTGGAACATGCGAGAACAGAGGAAACGTGGAGCTTTGGGGATGGAAGAGGGGGAAGAGGACAAGAGGGAGCCGGAGGGGCGAGCAGGGCCAGGAGCACCAGTGGATGAGGGGCAAGGGTGGGCATCCCCCACCCCGCGGGGAGCTGTGGTGGGCTCCCAGGAAGAGGAGTCATCTAGACGCTGCTCCGGTGAGGTCTAGAACTGGGTCTGGGGAGCAGGGGGGGCTCCGGGGCTAGGCTGGGGGGCCTGAGGCAGAGGGAAACTGGGGACAAGATGAAGGGCATCCTGGCTGGGGAGGCGGGGTTTCCGGGGCCCGTGAGCAGCCTCAGGGGGGGTGGTGGGGTGTGGGGAGAGTGGGCTAGGGAAGGAACCGCAGGATCCAGTTAGCAGAGGTGTGGGCGTCCGGGGGCGGGGGGTCAGGGGCTGCGGGGGCTGAACCAGCTTCCGGAACGCCTTTGTCTCCCTTCCTTAGGCTCCTTTGCCAAGGTCCGCCCTGGGCTGCTCTTCAGCCGCTGGGGAGTCTTGTTTGGGCACTGGGCTAGGCGCCCGCTGCCTCCCGGGCCGCCCAGCCTCCGTGCAGAAGGTGCGCAGGGACAGTCCCCCAGCGGGGATCCGCAGGCCCAATCCCCCGTCAGGGGCTAAGCCCGGAGGAGGGCTGGTGGGTCAGGCACTGACCGCTTCTAGAATTGTCCCTCCCCGGACCTCCCTGGTAGTACAGTCGGTAAGAATCTGCCTGCCAATGCAGGGGACACAGGTTCGATCCCTGGTCTGAGAAGATCCCACAGGCTGTGGAGCAACGAAGCCCGTGAGCCACAACGATGGAGCCTGTGCCCGAGAGCCTCAGAGCCGCAGCGATGGAGCCCGTGGGCCCTGGAGCCCGAGTTCCACAGCAAGAGACGTCACCGTCACGAGAAGCCTGCTCACCTCGACTAGAGAGGAGCCCCCACTCCCTGCAACTAGAGAAGAGCCTGTGGCAGCAGTGAAAACCCAGAATAGTCTAAATAAATAAATAAATAAAATTTGAAATAAATTAATTAATTAATTAATTTAAAAAAGACTTCTCCCTGCCTGCTCTCTGGAAACCAAGGGAGAAGCAGTCCATCAGCTGTGGTGAGACAGGCAGTGGGGGCTGTTGGCAAGCTGAGCGACATGAGGAAGGGGCAGGGGCCGCTGCCCTTGTGGCTGAGCCCTGCTCTCTCCGGGCGCGCCGTCTAGCCCTGCGCCGCCTGCGTCTGTTGCACGACGGCCGGGTACTGAGGGGGGCGCTCATGACGTCACGCTGGCAGGAGGGGCCTGGAGGCTCTTCCCTCCCCCCAGGCACAGTCCCACCCCAACACTGCAGTGAGGGCCGAACGTGTCACACGGTTTCCCCGTCAACACCGCCTGGTCACCAGATTCCCATCGCAGGGTCACCCGTCCGTGTCACCCACGGCTGTCACCGTCTCCTTGTCGCCCGTCCACGGGACACCTTGCTGCTGTCTGGCTTGCTCCCCAGCCTGGGACATTCATGCGGTCTCCGGTCACCCTGACACCTTTAGCTGGTGGCTGGGACGCTGTCCCCCATGGACACCACCACCCAGAGTCTCAGGAGAGCCAAGCAGCGAGCAGCTGTTCAGGGGCCATGGGCTGCTCTTCAGCCGCTGGGGAGTCTTGTTTGGGCACTGGGCTAGGCGCCCGCTGCCTCCCGGGCCGCCCAGCCTCCGTGCAGAAGGTGCGCAGGGACAGTCCCCCAGCGGGGATCCGCAGGCCCAATCCCCCGTCAGGGGCTAAGCCCGGAGGAGGGCTGGTGGGTCAGGCACTGACCGCTTCTAGAATTGTCCCTCCCCGGACCTCCCTGGTAGTACAGTCGGTAAGAATCTGCCTGCCAATGCAGGGGACACAGGTTCGATCCCTGGTCTGAGAAGATCCCACAGGCTGTGGAGCAACGAAGCCCGTGAGCCACAACGATGGAGCCTGTGCCCGAGAGCCTCAGAGCCGCAGCGATGGAGCCCGTGGGCCCTGGAGCCCGAGTTCCACAGCAAGAGACGTCACCGTCACGAGAAGCCTGCTCACCTCGACTAGAGAGGAGCCCCCACTCCCTGCAACTAGAGAAGAGCCTGTGGCAGCAGTGAAAACCCAGAATAGTCTAAATAAATAAATAAATAAAATTTGAAATAAATTAATTAATTAATTAATTTAAAAAAGACTTCTCCCTGCCTGCTCTCTGGAAACCAAGGGAGAAGCAGTCCATCAGCTGTGGTGAGACAGGCAGTGGGGGCTGTTGGCAAGCTGAGCGACATGAGGAAGGGGCAGGGGCCGCTGCCCTTGTGGCTGAGCCCTGCTCTCTCCGGGCGCGCCGTCTAGCCCTGCGCCGCCTGCGTCTGTTGCACGACGGCCGGGTACTGAGGGGGGCGCTCATGACGTCACGCTGGCAGGAGGGGCCTGGAGGCTCTTCCCTCCCCCCAGGCACAGTCCCACCCCAACACTGCAGTGAGGGCCGAACGTGTCACACGGTTTCCCCGTCAACACCGCCTGGTCACCAGATTCCCATCGCAGGGTCACCCGTCCGTGTCACCCACGGCTGTCACCGTCTCCTTGTCGCCCGTCCACGGGACACCTTGCTGCTGTCTGGCTTGCTCCCCAGCCTGGGACATTCATGCGGTCTCCGGTCACCCTGACACCTTTAGCTGGTGGCTGGGACGCTGTCCCCCATGGACACCACCACCCAGAGTCTCAGGAGAGCCAAGCAGCGAGCAGCTGTCATCAGGCTCGGCAGAAAGGACGCTGGGCCGAGTCCAGGACCCCTGGGAGGCCGGGGACCCAAGCTGGGGGTCCTGCAGCCAGGAGACTCCCCCCCAAACCGCCCACGGGTCTGGCCCCCCGAGACTCCATCTCTGCTTCGGGTCTTAGCAATCCCGGACTCTGCAAGCCAATGCCCACCTCAGCCAAGCCGAACCCAGGGGAACCCACTTCTTTTTTTCCTTTATGTTTTGTTTGGAATGTAGCCAATTAACATTGCGGTGGCTTCAGGTGGACAGCGAAGAACTCAGCCCCAGCTACACGTGCATCCGTTCTCCCCTCCCCTCCAGGCTGCCGCCTAACATTGAGCAAAGTTCCCTGGGCTCTGCAGTTCAAGTCCTAGCTGGTTATCCATTTTCTTTCTTTTTCTTTTTAAAAATGTTAAAAATATTATTTATCCGGCTGCAGCAGGTCTTAGGTGCAGCACACAGACTCCTCGATCTTCGTCGCAGCGTGCGAACCCTTAGTCATAGTGTGCAGGATCTGGCTGCCTGACCAGAGCCTGACTCTGGCCGCCTACACGGGGAGAGTGGCGTCTTAGCCGCCAGGGAAGTCCCGGTTATCCATGTGAAAGATAGCCGTGTGCGTGTCGATCCCAAACTCCCTAACTATCCCTGCCCCCCATCCTTCAAGGGGGCCCCCTTCTGAGACCAGCGTCCGTCCAAGTTTGGATCAGAGTCCCCTCGCTGGAGGACCATGGGGTGGGGGTGTATGCCCCCAACTTGCTGCGAGGGGACTGGAAGAACAGGGATCCAGTGTCTTGAAAGTTCGCCGTTCGATCTGCCTCATGAAGGGAGCCTGTTGCAGACCCGGGGACGGGTCACCAAGCAGATGGCAAAGCTCCGATATTCTGTATTGTCTTTCTCTTACCATCGCTTCCTGGCCCTGCCCTGCCATCCCCCTGGCCGTCACCGACTGTCATCGCCTGGCTGTGCCCCGCGGCCCATGGGACCTTAGCCACACCCCCTGCACTAGAAGCTTGGAGTCTTTTTTTTTTACTTTTTTTCGGTGATTCTGAGTTTTCCCTGCTGCCACAGGCTCTTCTCTAGTTGCAGGGAGTGGGGACTCCTCTCTAGTCGAGGTGAACAGGCTTCTTGTGGCGGTGACATCTCTTGTTGTGGAACTCGGGCTCTAGGGCACACGGGCTTCCGTCGTTGCGGCCCGTGGGCTCCATCATTGTGACTCCGAGGCTCTCGGGCACAGGCTCCATTGTTGTGGCTCTTGGGCTCAGTTGCTCCGCAGCCTGTGGGATCTTCCTGGATCAGGGGTCAAACCCGTGTCTCCTGCATTGGCAGATGAACCCTTCACCACTGAGCCACCAGGGAAGCCGCACGGCAGTCTTTGTTCTGGCCACGCCCCGCGGCCTGTGGGACGTTAGTTCCCTGACCAGGGATCAAACCCGTGCCCCCTGCACTGGAAGTGTGGAGTCTTAACCCCTGGACACCCAGGGCGGCGGGGTCGTGATGTGGTTGTCTCTCCCCTCAGCGTTCTCCTGTCCCTCATCACCGTGGAATGGCCGGCGTCACACCTGTCCCCTGGATGTTCCCCTGTCACCACCTCACCTGTCGCTGTCCCGCTGTCTCCATGCCCCCGTTCCTGCACGCCATCCCCTGTCCCTGCCACGTGGCCACAGCCTTCATTCTCCTGAGCGCCCCCTCCGCGGTCATCCTGTGGGGTCCCTGGGGAATGTCGGAGTCATCCTGGCTCTAGTATCTCTCCCCCCATCGCCCGCCACCCTGCGACTTTCTGGGCTGTCCTGGATTCCCCTCTTGCAGACAGAACTCAACTGTGTGTGCCCAGGGCCAGAAGACAGGCAGATGGCGTGATGGTGGGTGTGAGGGAAGGAGGGAGCCGGAGCTGGCAGCATGTGCCCAGGGGCACCGGGCCAGCGCCGGGGACACAGACGCGGCCAGGGGGCGGAGGGGCTGCAGCCTGTGCCGTGGGGGGCGGCCTGGTGGTCTGTGGACAGAGCCGTCTTTGTCTGAGCACAGGAAGCAGCTGGGCTCAGGGAGGATGGAGCACATGGCCGGGGAGTTTGGCTGGATGCCTGGGAATGAGGCTGGGGCGGGGCGGGGTGGGGAGAGTGGCGGGTCCTGGAGTTCCCGGGAAGGCCCCGAGAAGGTCAGCCGCGGGCCGGGAGGGGCAGAGACAGCAGCTGGACGCAGAGGGCTTCCCCGTCCGGTGCTTCAGTGGCCCCCTCCCACTCATTCTCACAGTTAGACCCCTCCACGCGGGCTCTCCTGTCCCCCTTACACAGATGAGTAAATGGAGGTGCAGAATCCCCAGGTCACTCACCCTGTCCTCAGGGTCATAAAGAGCCCAGGCGGATCTGAATCACAAAGTCCCAAAGCTCCACCTCCTGGGCTAAGACCATAGGATCCTCTGTCTTTCTGATACCTGTGTGCTTGCTAAGTCAGTTCAGTCGGGTCCAAGTGTTTGTGACTAGGTGGGCTG
This sequence comes from Tragulus kanchil, assembly GCA_022376925.1. Classification (NCBI taxonomy): domain Eukaryota; kingdom Metazoa; phylum Chordata; class Mammalia; order Artiodactyla; family Tragulidae; genus Tragulus; species Tragulus kanchil. Next base: position 7,073,600 of record JAIOJX010000029.1, read on the forward strand.
CAGCCCACCAGGCCCGTCTGTCCATGGGGTTCTCCAGGCAAGAATACTGGAGTGGGTTGCCATTTCCTTCTCCAATATATACATATATACAAAGGAATATTCTCTTTTCACATTCTGTTCCATTATAGGTTATTCCCCCCGAGTGTAGCTCCCTGCACTATACAGTAGCTTCTTGTTGGTTATCTATTTTATGTATAGTAGAGGGTGTATGCTAATTCCAAGCTCATAATTTATATCCCTTCTCTGCTTTCCACTTTGATAATCATAAATCTATGTTCTCTGTCTGTGAGTCTATTTCTAGCTTGTGAATAAGTTCATTTGTGTTTTATTTTTAGATTCTGCATATAAGTACTATCATACCATATTTCTCCTTCTCTGTCTGGTTTACTTCCCGTAGTGTAATCTCTAGGTCCATCTGTGTTGCTCCTAATGGCTTTATTTCATTCTTGTCATGGCTGAGTAATATCCCATTGGCTATAGGTACCACACCTTTATCCATTTATCTGTCAGTGAATGTTTAGCTTGCCTCCGTGTTTTGGCTGTTGTAACTGTTGTTGCCGTGACCATAGGGGTGCATGTGTTTTTTCGAGTTAGAGTTTTCTCCAGATATATGCCCAGATGTGGGGATTGCTGGATCATATGGTAGATCTATTTTTAGTTTTTTAAGCGACCTCCATAACTGTTCTCTCCCTGGTGGCTGTACCAATTTGCATTCCCACCCATGTGTAGGAGGATTTCTTTTTCTCCCACCCCCCCTGGGAGTTTGGCTGGATGCCTGGGAATGAGGCTGGGGCGGGGCGGGTGGGAGAGTGGCGGGTCCTGGAGTTCCCGGGAAGGCCCCGAGAAGGTCAGCCGCGGGCCGGGAGGGGCAGAGACAGCAGCTGGACGCAGAGGGCTTCCCCGTCCGGTGCTTCAGTGGCCCCCTCCCACTCATTCTCACAGTTAGACCCCTCCACGCGGGCTCTCCTGTCCCCCTTACACAGATGAGTAAATGGAGGTGCAGAATCCCCAGGTCACTCACCCTGTCCTCAGGGTCATAAAGAGCCCAGGCGGATCTGAATCACAAAGTCCCAAAGCTCCACCTCCTGGGCTAAGACCATAGGATCCTCTGTCTTTCTGATACCTGTGTGCTTGCTAAGTCAGTTCAGTCGGGTCCAAGTGTTTGTGACTAGGTGGGCTGCAGCCCACCAGGCCCGTCTGTCCATGGGGTTCTCCAGGCAAGAATACTGGAGTGGGTTGCCATTTCCTTCTCCAATATATACATATATACAAAGGAATATTCTCTTTTCACATTCTGTTCCATTATAGGTTATTCCCCCCGAGTGTAGCTCCCTGCACTATACAGTAGCTTCTTGTTGGTTATCTATTTTATGTATAGTAGAGGGTGTATGCTAATTCCAAGCTCATAATTTATATCCCTTCTCTGCTTTCCACTTTGATAATCATAAATCTATGTTCTCTGTCTGTGAGTCTATTTCTAGCTTGTGAATAAGTTCATTTGTGTTTTATTTTTAGATTCTGCATATAAGTACTATCATACCATATTTCTCCTTCTCTGTCTGGTTTACTTCCCGTAGTGTAATCTCTAGGTCCATCTGTGTTGCTCCTAATGGCTTTATTTCATTCTTGTCATGGCTGAGTAATATCCCATTGGCTATAGGTACCACACCTTTATCCATTTATCTGTCAGTGAATGTTTAGCTTGCCTCCGTGTTTTGGCTGTTGTAACTGTTGTTGCCGTGACCATAGGGGTGCATGTGTTTTTTCGAGTTAGAGTTTTCTCCAGATATATGCCCAGATGTGGGGATTGCTGGATCATATGGTAGATCTATTTTTAGTTTTTTAAGCGACCTCCATAACTGTTCTCTCCCTGGTGGCTGTACCAATTTGCATTCCCACCCATGTGTAGGAGGATTTCTTTTTCTCCCACCCTCTCCAGCTCCGTATGATCGAACATTATGCAGCCTTTAAAAGGAAGGAGGTTCTGGGCCCAGCTACAACATAGTGAACCTTGAGTATGTGATGTTCAGAGAAACAAGGCCGATGCAAAAGGATCCCACCCACAGGAGATCTCTAGAAGAGTCTGATCCACAGAGACAGGAAGTGGGTGATAGGGGCCAGGGGCTGGGGAGTCAGTGTTTCATGGGGACAGAGGTTCAGTTTGGGGAGATAAGAAAGCTCTGGAGGAGCACCGTGGGATGGTTGCACAGCAATGTGAATGGAAGTAATAGCACTGAGTGGCACACTTAAAATGCTTAAGTAGGGCTTCCCTGGTGATCCAGTGGGTAAGGACACCGCCTTGCAGTGCAAGGGGCGCCAGTTCAATCCCTGACCTGGGAAAATTCCATGTGCCGCAGAGTGGCTGGACAGATGTGTCCAGCTACTGAGCCGGAGCTCTGGAGCACATGCGCCCAGAGCCGGTGCTCTGCGACAACAGAGGCCACCGCAATGGGAGGCCCGCAGGAGCCAAGGAACAGAGACGGATGAAAGTGGAGAAATGAAGGACCAATAGAAACGGCCCACCCATCCCCCTCTCTCCCCACCCCACCCCTCAAAAGATAAATAAATAAATTTTTTTTTAAAAATTAAAAAAAGAAAGAAAATAGATATATGGAAGACCAATAGAAGTGGTCAAAAAAAAAATTCTTTAAAAGAAAATGCTTAAGTAATAATTCCACAGTGTATGTGCATATTAAAACATCACACTGTCTGCTTTTTAAAAATTTTTTTTCTTTTGTTTTAAATTTGGCCTCTTTTTATTGGTTTATGTATATATGTATGTATTTACTTTCATCCACCTTTATTCTGTGGCTTGGTGGGCCTCCCATTGCAGTGGCCTCTCTTGGTGCAGAGCTCCAGCTCTGGGCACGTGTGCTCTAATGCACTGCGCTCACAACTGGACACACTGGTCCAGCTACTCCGTGGCATGTGGGGTCTTCCCGGTCCAGGGATCAAACCGGACTGTTTACCCACTGGACCACCAGGGAAGCCCCTGCTTTTTCATATATACTTTTATTTTTTAATTTATTTTATTTTTGGCTGTGCTGGGTCTTCGTTGCTTTGTGGGCTTTTTTCTCTAGTTGCAGAGAGTGGAGCTGCCCTCCAGTTGCGGTGCTTGGCTTTCTCATTGCGGCGGCCTCTCATTGCAGAGCATGGGCTCTGGGGCGCTCAAGCTTCACGAGTTGCAGCTCCCAGGCTCCTGAGCACAGGTTTACTAGTTGTGGCTCACAGGCTTATTTGCCCCACAGTGTGTGGGATCCTCCCAGGTCAGGGATTGAACCCGTGTCTCCCCCACTGGCAGGCAAATTCTTTACCACTGAGCCACCAGGGAGACCCTACACTGTTCACTTTAAATCAGTGCAGTTCTGTTTGTCAATTATTCCTCAATAAGGTGGGAATAAATCTTGTAAGAATTTAAACAATGATCGGGATGGTAGATGTTTTAAGTTTATTTTATTGAAGCACCATCGATTTACAATGCTGTGTTACATTCTGCTGTAGGGCAACGTGATCCAATTAGACACATAGATACATTCTTTTCTTTTTCATCATCTTTTGCATTATGGTTTCTCACAGGACTTTAACTATGGTTCCTTATCCTATACAGGAGGACCTTGTTTATCTGTTCTCTGTCTGCTAGTTTGCATCTGCTAGTAGGATGGTAAATCCTATGTGCATTTTACACTTTTTTTTTTTTTTTTTGATGTGGAGGCCCAGTCTCATCGCTGAGCTCATCCAAGTAGAATTCCTTCCCCACCTTCAGCCTCTGTGTCTGGACGGGCCGGGCTGGGCAAGTCTGATTCTACAACCCTCACCGTTCCCCGGGGCAGCTCCAGAAACATGACGTCACATTCGTTTCATTGAGGGCTCAACATTTTTTCTCGCTTTCTGTTTTCTCTCTTTGTGGAGAGGAGTCTGGATGCTGAATAATCGCTGGCTGCTGTTTCACTTCACAAGCCTTGCATCCCCTGGGCCTCTGATAGTGTTGCCGCGTTGCTCAAGCAGGGGAGGGCAGACAGCTGGGGCAGTGGGGCTTGTTGTGTCCAAAACACAGAGCTTTGGACTTGAGGCGATGGTCATGCAACACTCGGTCAGAGGCCTTCTGCCGCTGATCTGCTGGAAAGTTCCCCTGGGGTCTCAGGGTGTATGAGCTTCCCAGGGCCATTGTTACAAGGTAACAATGTAATGACAATTACCTTGTAATTGTTAACAATTGTAAGGTAACCAGTGTAACTGTTACAAGGCCACTGTTACAAGGTAACAATGTAAAAATGTAACAAGGTAAAAGGCAAACTTGGTGGCTGGGAAAAACACCGGTGTTCTGTCTTGCTGTTCTGGCAGTCAAAATCTGAAATGGCATTCACTGGGCTGACATCAACATGTACTCAGGACTGCAGTCCTCTCGGACACTCTGGGAAGAGTCCATTCCCAGTCTTTTCCATCTTCTGGAAGCCACCTGCATTCTTTGGATCGTGGCCCTTTCCTCCATCTCCGGAGCCAGTCCTGTAGCATCCTTTAATCTCTCTCTCTGATCCTCCAGCCTCCCTCTTCGAAGGACCCTTGTGCTTCCCCGGGGCGCACTCAGGTAATGCAGACATACCTGCCCATCTCCACGTCTTAACTTAACCTCGTCTGCAAGTATGTTCCCAGATTGAGTATCATCTTTCACAGGTCCTGGCAATTAGAATCTGGACATCTTTGGGACACTCTATGTAGTCAAGTTTCCCGATGGAGAAGAAACCTCATCAGCACCAGAAACAGGAATGAAATATGGAGACCAACCTCTCTGCCTCCAGGTTTGGCTTCCTTCATCTTCAGCATGAGAAGAAAGGTCTTTCTTTCGGTCATTTTCCTGGGAAAATCCAGTAGGATCAAGCTGATAATAATGTGCAGTGGCCACGTAATGGCCCAAGACACAGGTGCCCAGTGACCCAGGCCTGAGGGCATCCTCCATCTCTGTAACAGCCATTTATGGATTGCCTACTGCCTCCCAGACAACGGGGACAGGAAGCAAGCAGAAAGAGCCACAAGCCCTGCCCTCCTGCAGTTTATCAGAGTCTGGGGGGAAATGCTAACTCAAGCCTTTATCGGTGTTACTGGAAAAGAATCCACCTGCTAGTGCAAGAGACATGAGAGCCGTGGAGTCAATCCTGGGTCAGGAAGATCCCCTGGAAGAGGAAATGGCAACCCACTCCAGTGTTCTTGCCTGAAAGATTCCATGGACAGAGGAGCCTGGTGGGCGCAACTGCCTTGAGCACACATCCAGTCAGCCGATAATCCTGCTAGGAAGGTGTGAAGCCCAAGATCAGACTTGAAGAGGGAGGCCCAAGGAGGCAGTTGCTTAGGGGCAGACTGTTGGTCCTGGAAGACCAAGCCCCACTGACTCTCAGAAGACACCCCTGAGCCAGGGTGACCCCTGGGTCTTCAATGATCATTCACTGAATTAATCAATAGTGAGTGAATGGTGGGCAAGGCCAGTGTGGCTAGCAGAAAAAAAGAGGACGTTGCCTGTGGAGAGAGGTGAGCTTGACACAGCTTGAGAAGGGCCTTGAAAGCTAAACCTGCGAGTGTGGGCGTGATGTGAGGGCAGCAGGGAGCCACTGAGTGTTCCAGGCTGGGAGCCACCCATGGGTGGGTGGCTTGAGTTGAACCTTATTGTCAGGAATGGTGGAGTTAATTGAGTCTGCCGCTAGGGGGCACTCACGTCTCCCTAGAGGTTGTCTTCAGAGCTGCTCTGTCTAGATGGTGGCCACTGGCCACAGGAAACTGTTGCGCGCTGGAAATGTGTAAAATCCACACTGGAATTTCAAAGACTTCAGAAGAGAAAAGAATGTCACATGCCTCACTGATGCTTTTAAAAATATCAATGACAGGGGCTTCCCTGGTAGCTCAGTGGTGAAGAGTTCACCTGCCAATACAGGAGACACACGTTCAATCCCTGATCCGGGAAGATCCCACATGCTACGGAGCAGCTTAAGCCTGTGAGCCACAACTACGGAGCCTGTGATCTAGAGCTTCGGAGCCACAACGACTGAAGTTCGTGTGCCCTAGAGTCTGAGTTCCACGACAAGAAAAGTCACCACATCGAAGCCAGTGACCCAGGCCTGAGGGCCCCATCTCTGCCCTTAGATCCCCCCCCCTGCCCAGTTTATCAGAGTCGGGGGGGAAATGCTAACTCAAGCCTTTATCGGTGTTACTGGAAAAGAATCCACCTGCTAGTGCAAGAGACATGAGAGCCGTGGAGTCAATCCTGGGTCAGGAAGATCCCCTGGAAGAGGAAATGGCAACCCACTCCAGTGTTCTTGCCTGAAAGATTCCATGGACAGAGGAGCCTGGTGGGCGCAACTGCCTTGAGCACACATCCAGTCAGCCGATAATCCTGCTAGGAAGGTGTGAAGCCCAAGATCAGACTTGAAGAGGGAGGCCCAAGGAGGCAGTTGCTTAGGGGCAGACTGTTGGTCCTGGAAGACCAAGCCCCACTGACTCTCAGAAGACACCCCTGAGCCAGGGTGACCCCTGGGTCTTCAATGATCATTCACTGAATTAATCAATAGTGAGTGAATGGTGGGCAAGGCCAGTGTGGCTAGCAGAAAAAAAGAGGACGTTGCCTGTGGAGAGAGGTGAGCTTGACACAGCTTGAGAAGGGCCTTGAAAGCTAAACCTGCGAGTGTGGGCGTGATGTGAGGGCAGCAGGGAGCCACTGAGTGTTCCAGGCTGGGAGCCACCCATGGGTGGGTGGCTTGAGTTGAACCTTATTGTCAGGAATGGTGGAGTTAATTGAGTCTGCCGCTAGGGGGCACTCACGTCTCCCTAGAGGTTGTCTTCAGAGCTGCTCTGTCTAGATGGTGGCCACTGGCCACAGGAAACTGTTGCGCGCTGGAAATGTGTAAAATCCACACTGGAATTTCAAAGACTTCAGAAGAGAAAAGAATGTCACATGCCTCACTGATGCTTTTAAAAATATCAATGACAGGGGCTTCCCTGGTAGCTCAGTGGTGAAGAGTTCACCTGCCAATACAGGAGACACACGTTCAATCCCTGATCCGGGAAGATCCCACATGCTACGGAGCAGCTTAAGCCTGTGAGCCACAACTACGGAGCCTGTGATCTAGAGCTTCGGAGCCACAACGACTGAAGTTCGTGTGCCCTAGAGTCTGAGTTCCACGACAAGAAAAGTCACCACATCAAGAAGCCTGCTCACCTCAACTAGAGAGTAGACCCCCTCACTGCAACTTCCCAGAATCACCAAAAATAAATAAAGAATAAATTAATTTAAAAAATAATTGACGGGGTATCCCTGGTGGTCCAGTGAGTAAGGACACCACCTTGCAGTGCAAGGAGCACCGGTTTGCTCCCTGGCCCAGGAATATCCCACGTGCTGCGGAGCGGCTGGACCAGTGTGTCCAATTATGGAGCCAGCGCTCTGGAATACATGCGCCCAGAGCTGGTGCTCTGCAATGAGAGAGGCCACTGTGATGGGAGGCCCACACAGGCCAAAGAACAAAAACGGATGAAAATAGATTAATGAAAGACCAATAGAAGTGGCCGAGAGAGAGAGACAGTAAAAGTGACTGTTTCATCCATATGGAATCATATTAGACAAACCAAAGAGCAAAGATAAATAAATGAAAGACCAAAAGAAGTGGCCAAAAAACCCCACTATGTGTGTGTGTGTGTGTGTGTGTGTGTGTGTAAATGATGGAAATTTCCTGACAGTCCCGTGGTTAGGACTTGGCACTTTCACTGCCATGTCTGAGTTCACTCCTGGTCAGGGAACTAAGATCCTGCCAGCTGAGTGGTGCGGCCAAATTAAAATGCGTGTGCATGTGTGTATGTCGCACAATCTTTCAGTCATGTCCGACTCTGTGACCCTGTAAAAGGGAATGCAAAGTGATTTACTGATTGGTTAGAGATTTATCTGTTAGCAAAATTTATTGTTGGAGTTAATTGAGTCTGCCGCTAGGGGCACTCACGTCTCCCTAGAGGTTGTCTTCAGAGCTGCTCTGTCTAGATGGTGGCCACTGGCCACAGGAAACTGTTGCGCTGGAAATGTGTAAAATCCACACTGGAATTTCAAAGACTTCAGAAGAGAAAAGAATGTCACATGCCTCACTGATGCTTTTAAAAATATCAATGACAGGGGCTTCCCTGGTAGCTCAGTGGTGAAGAGTTCACCTGCCAATACAGGAGACACACGTTCAATCCCTGATCCGGGAAGATCCCACATGCTACGGAGCAGCTTAAGCCTGTGAGCCACAACTACGGAGCCTGTGATCTAGAGCTTCGGAGCCACAACGACTGAAGTTCGTGTGCCCTAGAGTCTGAGTTCCACGACAAGAAAAGTCACCACATCAAGAAGCCTGCTCACCTCAACTAGAGAGTAGACCCCCTCACTGCAACTTCCCAGAATCACCAAAAATAAATAAAGAATAAATTAATTTAAAAAATAATTGACGGGGTATCCCTGGTGGTCCAGTGAGTAAGGACACCACCTTGCAGTGCAAGGAGCACCGGTTTGCTCCCTGGCCCAGGAATATCCCACGTGCTGCGGAGCGGCTGGACCAGTGTGTCCAATTATGGAGCCAGCGCTCTGGAATACATGCGCCCAGAGCTGGTGCTCTGCAATGAGAGAGGCCACTGTGATGGGAGGCCCACACAGGCCAAAGAACAAAAACGGATGAAAATAGATTAATGAAAGACCAATAGAAGTGGCCGAGAGAGAGAGACAGTAAAAGTGACTGTTTCATCCATATGGAATCATATTAGACAAACCAAAGAGCAAAGATAAATAAATGAAAGACCAAAAGAAGTGGCCAAAAAACCCCACTATGTGTGTGTGTGTGTGTGTGTGTGTGTGTGTGTAAATGATGGAAATTTCCTGACAGTCCCGTGGTTAGGACTTGGCACTTTCACTGCCATGTCTGAGTTCACTCCTGGTCAGGGAACTAAGATCCTGCCAGCTGAGTGGTGCGGCCAAATTAAAATGCGTGTGCATGTGTGTATGTGCGCACAATCTTTCAGTCATGTCCGACTCTGTGACCCTGTAAAAGGGAATGCAAAGTGATTTACTGATTGGTTAGAGATTTATCTGTTAGCATTGATTGTTGTTTGTTAATTGTAACTGGCTGCGATTAACGAAGAAACCCCTAGACTATTCTGATTGTAAGAGGGAACGAGCACGTGTAGCCAATTCCAATCAAAGGGGAGGGTCTTGTGCCATTGATTGGTTCAGCCTTTAAAAACTGCCCTTTACCTCCAGTCAGGGACCTTGCAGGAAACTTAGTTCCTTGCGGGTGGTCGCTGGCGCCAGCCTAAATAAACCTCATTTCCATCGACCACGAGCGGAGTTGGGTGCTTCACTGAGTGCGCCTCCCCATGGACTGTAGCCCACCAGACTCCTGGGTCCATGGAGTGTTCCAGGCAAGAGTATTGGAGTGGGTTGCCATTTCCTCCTTCAGGGGCTTTTCCCCACACAGGAATCAAACTCGTGTCTCTTGCGTCTCCTTCATTGGCAGGCGGATTCTTCACCGCTGTGCCATGTGGGATATATGTGTGTTGACATACGGCGCACACGGGCTAAATCAATCATTACATTTCATCTGCTTTCTTTTTCATATTTTTGGAATGTGGTGAACATGGTATACATGGGTCATATTTACATTTCTTTTGAACGAAACTGGCTTAGAGAGAAGAGTTATTGTTTTCAGCAGTGGCCCAGGGGCAAACCACTCTCTCTTTTTCTCTTATGTTCTCTTACACTGGTCATCCTTCAAAGTGACCATCTTAGAGCGTTTCCCACTAGGCTATTCGTGTTCATTGACTAAAAGTACAGAACATATATTTGAATAGACCAAAAGAGAAAGTAGGGGGCTTCCCTGGTGGTCCAGTGGGTAAGGACACTGCCTTGCAGTGCAAGGGGTGCTGGTTGGATCCCTGGCCTGGGAAGATCCCACGTGCCGCAGAGCAGCTGGACCAATGTGTCCAACTACCCAGCGGGAGCTCTGGAGCGCATGCACCCAGAGCTGGTGCTCTGCGACAAGAGAGGCCACTGTGATGGGAGGCCCACACAGGCCAAAGAACAAAAACGGATGAAAATAGATTAATGAAAGACCAATAGAAGTGGCCGAGAGAGAGAGAGAGAGAGAGACAGTAAAAGTGACTGTTTCATCCATATGGAATCATATCGGACACACCTATTTATCCAAGTTCTCTTAGGGAAACAGCTCAGACCACCTGCTGAGGTCCTAATTCACTCTTTGTACTTGTTTGATAACCCTCCCAAGATGTGCATAAACCATAATTTATTCAACCACATTCCCATGAACTGCTGTTCACTGGTTTACAGGTTTTATTCCCTCCGCTACCAAAAAGGAAAAAAGCACTACTATATATGTATATTTATTTTGACCTCACAGCATGCAGGGTCTTATTTCCCTGACCAGGGCTCAAACCTTGCCCCTCTCCCCCTCCTTCCCAGAGTGGAAGTCTTAACCACTGGACCTCCAGGGAAGTCCCTAATATATATGTTTATACATATGTTCATACGTGCTGATGATTTCTTTTTGAAGGGAAGATTTCTAGGAATGAGATTGCTGGATTATTTATGTATTTTCAATTCTAATGGAGTTTCTTCGGTGGTAGATTTCAACGAATTGATTCTAAAGTATCTATGTAAAGGCAAAGACCTAGAGGAGCCAACATAACCCTGAAAAAGAATAAAGTTTGAGGGCTGACATTTTTTTAATGTCGAGACTCTGTATAAAGCTACAGGTAATCAAGACAGCATGCCACTGGCAACAAAATAGATACATAGATCAATAAAAACAAAACAGAGAGCCCGGAAATAGACCCAGGTCAGTTCAGTTCGGTTCAATCGCTCGGTCATGTTGGACTCTTTGCGACCCAGTAGACGGCAGCGCGCCAGGCTTCCCCGTCCTTCACCGTCTCCCCGAGCCTGCTCAAGCTCGTGTCCATTGACTCAGTGATGCCATCCGACCATCTCATTCTCTGTCATCCCATTCTTCTGCCTTCTATTTCTCCCAGGCCTGGGAAGATCCCACGTGCCGCAGAGCAGCTGGACCAATGTGTCCAACTACCCAGCGGGAGCTCTGGAGCGCATGCACCCAGAGCTGGTGCTCTGCGACAAGAGAGGCCACTGTGATGGGAGGCCCACACAGGCCAAAGAACAAAAACGGATGAAAATAGATTAATGAAAGACCAATAGAAGTGGCCGAGAGAGAGAGAGAGAGAGAGACAGTAAAAGTGACTGTTTCATCCATATGGAATCATATCGGACACACCTATTTATCCAAGTTCTCTTAGGGAAACAGCTCAGACCACCTGCTGAGGTCCTAATTCACTCTTTGTACTTGTTTGATAACCCTCCCAAGATGTGCATAAACCATAATTTATTCAACCACATTCCCATGAACTGCTGTTCACTGGTTTACAGGTTTTATTCCTCCGCTACCAAAAAGGAAAAAAGCACTACTATATATGTATATTTATTTTGACCTCACAGCATGCAGGGTCTTATTTCCCTGACCAGGGCTCAAACCTTGCCCCTCTCCCCCTCCTTCCCAGAGTGGAAGTCTTAACCACTGGACCTCCAGGGAAGTCCCTAATATATATGTTTATACATATGTTCATACGTGCTGATGATTTCTTTTTGAAGGGAAGATTTCTAGGAATGAGATTGCTGGATTATTTATGTATTTTCAATTCTAATGGAGTTTCTTCGGTGGTAGATTTCAACGAATTGATTCTAAAGTATCTATGTAAAGGCAAAGACCTAGAGGAGCCAACATAACCCTGAAAAAGAATAAAGTTTGAGGGCTGACATTTTTTTAATGTCGAGACTCTGTATAAAGCTACAGGTAATCAAGACAGCATGCCACTGGCAACAAAATAGATACATAGATCAATAAAAACAAAACAGAGAGCCCGGAAATAGACCCAGGTCAGTTCAGTTCGGTTCAATCGCTCGGTCATGTTGGACTCTTTGCGACCCAGTAGACGGCAGGGGCCAGGCTTCCCCGTCCTTCACCGTCTCCCCGAGCCTGCTCAAGCTCGTGTCCATTGACTCAGTGATGCCATCCGACCATCTCATTCTCTGTCATCCCATTCTTCTGCCTTCTATTTCTCCCAGCATCAAGCTCTTTTCCAATAAGTTGTCTCTTCACTTCAGGTGGCCAAAGTATTAGAGCTTCAGCTTCAATATCATTCCTTCCAAAGAATATTCATGATTGATTTCCTTTAGGATCGACTGGTTTGATCTCCCTGCAGTCCAAGGGACTCTTTTTTGTTTGTTTGTTTTAATTATTTAGTTATTTACAGCCATGCTGGTTTTTTGTCACTGTGCAGGCTTCTCATTGTAGTGGTTTCTCTTGTCGGGGAGCACAGGCCCTAGGGCATGTGGGCTTCAGTAGATGCAGTACACCGGCTTAGTTGCTGTGCAGCATGTGGGATCTTCCCAGACCAGGGATCGAACCCTCGTCTCCTGCATTGGCAGGCAGATTCTTTACCACCAAGCCACTAGGGAAGTCCCAAGGGACTCTTAAGAGCCTTCTCCAGTACCACAGTTCATGATTATAGTCAGCTTATCTCTGACAAAGGAACACAGGCAATTTGATGGAGAAGTCTTTTCTTTTTTCTTTTTTCATATTTTTTCCTTTTTTGGCCTCTTCTATTGGTCTTTCATTTATTTCCAACTTTGTTCTTTTGGCCTGTGTGGGCCTCCCATCACAGTGGCCTCTCTCGCTGCAAAGCACTGGCTCTGGGCGCATGCGCTCCAGAGTGCTGGCTCTGTAATTGGACACACAGGTCCAAGTCTGGCACGTGGGCTTCCCAGGCCAGGGATCTATGTAAAGGCAAAGACCTAGAGGAGCCAACATAACCCTGAAAAAGAATAAAGTTTGAGGGCTGACATTTTTTTAATGTCGAGACTCTGTATAAAGCTACAGGTAATCAAGACAGCATGCCACTGGCAACAAAATAGATACATAGATCAATAAAAACAAAACAGAGAGCCCGGAAATAGACCCAGGTCAGTTCAGTTCGGTTCAATCGCTCGGTCATGTTGGACTCTTTGCGACCCAGTAGACGGCAGCGCGCCAGGCTTCCCCGTCCTTCACCGTCTCCCCGAGCCTGCTCAAGCTCGTGTCCATTGACTCAGTGATGCCATCCGACCATCTCATTCTCTGTCATCCCATTCTTCTGCCTTCTATTTCTCCCAGCATCAAGCTCTTTTCCAATAAGTTGTCTCTTCACTTCAGGTGGCCAAAGTATTAGAGCTTCAGCTTCAATATCATTCCTTCCAAAGAATATTCATGATTGATTTCCTTTAGGATCGACTGGTTTGATCTCCCTGCAGTCCAAGGGACTCTTTTTTGTTTGTTTGTTTTAATTATTTAGTTATTTACAGCCATGCTGGTTTTTTGTCACTGTGCAGGCTTCTCATTGTAGTGGTTTCTCTTGTCGGGGAGCACAGGCCCTAGGGCATGTGGGCTTCAGTAGATGCAGTACACCGGCTTAGTTGCTGTGCAGCATGTGGGATCTTCCCAGACCAGGGATCGAACCCTCGTCTCCTGCATTGGCAGGCAGATTCTTTACCACCAAGCCACTAGGGAAGTCCCAAGGGACTCTTAAGAGCCTTCTCCAGTACCACAGTTCATGATTATAGTCAGCTTATCTCTGACAAAGGAACACAGGCAATTTGATGGAGAAGTCTTTTCTTTTTTCTTTTTTCATATTTTTTCCTTTTTTGGCCTCTTCTATTGGTCTTTCATTTATTTCCAACTTTGTTCTTTTGGCCTGTGTGGGCCTCCCATCACAGTGGCCTCTCTCGCTGCAAAGCACTGGCTCTGGGCGCATGCGCTCCAGAGTGCTGGCTCTGTAATTGGACACACAGGTCCAACCGCTCCGTGGCACGTGGGATCTTCCCAGGCCAGGGATCGAACTGGCACCCGCTGCACTGCAAGGTGGACTCTTTTCCCACTGGACCACTAGGGAAGCCCCAAATAAATAAGTACTTTTTAAAAAGAAAAGACCTTTCCAGCTTTCCTGGTGATCCAGTCTAAAGACACTCCCTTTCGATCCCTGGCCCAGGAAGGTCCCATGTGCCATGCAGCAGCTGGACGGGTGTGTCCAATTATGACCCAGTACTCTGGAGTGCATGCGCCGAGAGCCAGTGCTCTGCAACAAGAGAGGCCATTGCAGTAGGAGGCCCACACAGGCCAAAGAATAAAGATGGATGAAAATAAATAAAGAAAGAACCAATGAAAGGGCTTCCCTGGTGGTCCAGTGGGTAAAGAGTCCACCTTGCAGTGCAAGGGGCACTGGTTCGATCCGTGCTCCAGGAAGATCACACGTGCCATGAAGTAGCTGGACTGGTGTGTCCAATTAGGAGCCAGCGCTCTGGACCATATGTGCCCAGAGAGGCCACTGCAATGGGAGGCCCACGCATGCCAAAGAATAAAAAGATCGATGAAAATAAATATAAATAGAAGAGGCATGATGGGGAAAAAGTAAAAAGGAAAAAAAGACAATAAAGGGGGCTAAAAATTAAAAGAAAAAATTTTTTATTTATTTGACTCCACCCGGGTCTTAATTTCAGCATGTGGGATCTAGTTACTTGACTGGGGATTGAACCTGGGCCCCCTGCATTGAGAGTGTGGGGTCTTAGCCAGTGGATCACCAGCGAAGTCCCAGGACAGTCTTTCAGCAGATGGTGCTAGAATAATTGGATGTCCATAGCCAAAAAAAAAAAAAAAAAAAAAGATCTAGATACAGACCTTACACCTCTTACAAAAATGAAGTCGAAATGCATCGTAATGATAACTTGAACAGGCAAATCCATAGAGACAGAAAGTCAGATAGAGGTTATCAGAGGCAGGGAAGACAGTATAGGAAGTTATCTTAAACGATATGGGTATGGTTGTCACTTGGGATGATAAAAAGTTCTGAAAACAGAGAATGGTATGATTGCACAGCATTGTGAATGTGGTGAATGCCAGCAAATTGTACACTTAAAAATAGTTAAAGTAGGGTGGTGGTCCAATGGGCAAGGACACCGCCTTGAAGTGCAGGGGGTGCCGGTTCGATCCCTGACCTGGGAAGATCCCATGTGCTGCGGAGTGATTGGACCGATGTATCCAACTACCAAGCTGGCGCTCTGGAGCGCGTGCGCCCAGAGCCGGTGCTCTGCAGCGAGAGAGGCCACAGCAATGGGAGGTGCACGCAGGCCAAAAGAACAAAGATAAATAAATGAAAGATCAATAGAAGTGATACATTGTATACTATGCATATTTTACCCCCTGTCCCCTCCCCCGCCCTGACACACACATGCGATTGGACATGAGAAACCGTCTTCCTAAAATCAAAAAAAGAGCAAAGAACTATAGCCAGAACGAGGCGGCTTGGCCCCGCCGTAGTGGGGAGTCTGCTCCGGTGAATTCTACCCTTCTTGTGCCATTCATAGACTGGATACCTGACATCCCTGCCACGGCTGGGGCTTTGATCAGGGTCAAAGAGAAGGACTCTGGGCCCATGCGTAGGCTGGATGAAATTTCTGCCCACCTCTCTCAAGCTCTAGGCCCTCACGTCAATCTTTATGACTCTTTTATTTATTTATGTATTCATATTTATTTTTATAGACTGAGTTGGCTGCACCAGATCTTAGCTCTGGTGTAAGGATCTTCTGTCTTCGTTGCAACATACAGGTTCTCTAGCTGTGGCATGCGGGGAAACCTGTGCACTCTTAGTTGTGGCATGCGAAATCTAGTTCCCTGATCGGGGATCAAACCCCAGCCTCCAACATTGGAAACTTGGAGTGTTAGCTAGTGGACTGCCAGGGAAGTCCTGAATCTCCATAACTCTTGATCTCCCCCCTGGAAGATGCAAATAATAATAAATACTAATACTAATGATCCTTGCCTCCTAGGGTCCCCTTTGGAATTCAAGATTACATTTGAGCATGGGACATCACACACCACCAATAACCATCATGAAGTAATAGTCAAGGGCCAGAAAATGCTTTCTCTGGGCTGGGCACCATCTTCCTTCTTTGCATATGTTATCCCAACGATTGCACAGCATTGTGAATGTGGTGAATGCCAGCAAATTGTACACTTAAAAATAGTTAAAGTAGGGTGGTGGTCCAATGGGCAAGGACACCGCCTTGAAGTGCAGGGGGTGCCGGTTCGATCCCTGACCTGGGAAGATCCCATGTGCTGCGGAGTGATTGGACCGATGTATCCAACTACCAAGCTGGCGCTCTGGAGCGCGTGCGCCCAGAGCCGGTGCTCTGCAGCGAGAGAGGCCACAGCAATGGGAGGTGCACGCAGGCCAAAAGAACAAAGATAAATAAATGAAAGATCAATAGAAGTGATACATTGTATACTATGCATATTTTACCCCCTGTCCCCTCCCCCGCCCTGACACACACATGCGATTGGACATGAGAAACCGTCTTCCTAAAATCAAAAAAAGAGCAAAGAACTATAGCCAGAACGAGGCGGCTTGGCCCCGCCGTAGTGGGGAGTCTGCTCCGGTGAATTCTACCCTTCTTGTGCCATTCATAGACTGGATACCTGACATCCCTGCCACGGCTGGGGCTTTGATCAGGGTCAAAGAGAAGGACTCTGGGCCCATGCGTAGGCTGGATGAAATTTCTGCCCACCTCTCTCAAGCTCTAGGCCCTCACGTCAATCTTTATGACTCTTTTATTTATTTATGTATTCATATTTATTTTTATAGACTGAGTTGGCTGCACCAGATCTTAGCTCTGGTGTAAGGATCTTCTGTCTTCGTTGCAACATACAGGTTCTCTAGCTGTGGCATGCGGGAACCTGTGCACTCTTAGTTGTGGCATGCGAAATCTAGTTCCCTGATCGGGGATCAAACCCCAGCCTCCAACATTGGAAACTTGGAGTGTTAGCTAGTGGACTGCCAGGGAAGTCCTGAATCTCCATAACTCTTGATCTCCCCCCTGGAAGATGCAAATAATAATAAATACTAATACTAATGATCCTTGCCTCCTAGGGTCCCCTTTGGAATTCAAGATTACATTTGAGCATGGGACATCACACACCACCAATAACCATCATGAAGTAATAGTCAAGGGCCAGAAAATGCTTTCTCTGGGCTGGGCACCATCTTCCTTCTTTGCATATGTTATCCCAACGCCAAGACAGGCCCACACAACCCGAGTTGCTATCATTCCCATTTTGCACAAGAGGCTGAATAATCCCCCAGCAGAATGGGGATCCGAACTTTGCCCAGGAATCCCACAGCCCACACTCTGATTCCCGTGTGCCCTTGTCTCTTGGATGGCACAGACGTTTTTTTTTTTTTTTTTGCAGTCCACAAAAGGACAACCTATGTGGGAGAGGGGCCCTTCCATGGGGGCGTTTAGACACTTTGTAACCACTGCTGATCAAGCTCATCCACCGCGACCATGTCTAAACTTCAGCTGGCTCTGAGAAGGTCTAGCTGGTGGGCACGCAAAGCTCATGGTTTCTCCGATCTCTGGGACCTTGGGAAAGTGGGTATTGGCACACGGCAGCCCTTGCCACACCTACCTGTGCCTGCAGTTTGTGACTTAAGGTTCGTTTCCCAGCAAAAGTGCTCTGTCATCTGCCCAGGGAAAAGATGAAGGGAGGGCAGGCATGGGGAAGGGGCGCTTGCCAGCAACGTCTGCCTTCCCAGCCTGTGCCTCTGCCCTGGGTCTGTCCTGCGACCAGGTAACCTTAGACTATCTGCCTTCTTTGTACTCTGCTTCCAGCTGGCCATGGCCAGACACTGAGGCTTCTCTGGTCTGGGTTAAGCCCCTGTTGGTCTGGGTGCTATCGCGTTGCATAAACCCAGGCATCTTGGAAATCGACCCCAGGCATACCCGGATCCCCACAGCTTCAGGGAACACCACCTCCACCGGTGACTGCCTAAATATTGACATTGGTAAATACTGACAGAGGTTCCCAGGGCCAGAGCTGGCCCTAAGCCGTGGAGAAGGGCATTGTTTTTCGCGTACATTTCAGCAGCGTTATGTCCCTTCACATGGTGTGCCACCATCACCCTCCACACCCACGACTCTATTCATCTTGTAAAACTGACACTCCATCCCCATGAAACACGAGCATCTCCTCCCAACCCCCTTTCCCTCCCCCAGGCCCTGGAACCCACCATTCTTCTTTCTGTCTCTCTGAGTCTGCCTTCTCTAGGGACCTCTTGTAAGTGAATGTGAAAAGTGGAAGCGTTAGTCGTGTCCAACTCTTTGTGACGCCGTGGACTGTAGCCCACCAGCCGCCACCATCCATGGGATTCTCCAGGCAAGAATACTGGAGTGGGTTGCCATGCCCTTCTCCAGAGAACCTTCCAGAGCCAGCGATCAAACCCAGGGCTCCTGCATCGTAGGCAGATTTGTTACCGTCTGAGTCACCAGGGAAGGCCTCCTGTGAGTGAAATCATATGGAATCCGTTCTTTTGTGTCTGGCTCGTCTCCCTGGGCACCATGTCCTCGAGGTTCATCCACGCTGCCGCAAGTGTCAGACTCTTTCTCCTCTTTTCTTATTTTTTTTTGTTTAAGATGTTTTGATGTGGATCATCTTAAAATGTGTATTGAATTTCTTACAATATTGCTTCTTCTCTTTTTTTATGTTTCAGGTTTCTGACCCTGAGGCATGTGGAATTTTGGCTCCCTGTTCAGAGACTGAACCTCCACTCCCGCTGCGTGAGAAGGTAAAGTCTTAACCACTGAGCTACCAGGAAAGTCCCTGAATGTTTCTCCTCTTAAAGGGTGAATAATATTCCGTTGCGCCAATGGACGACGTTTTTTAAAACGCTGTACTTATTTCTTTACTTACTGCCTGTGCTGGGTTTTCATTGCTATGCAGGCTACTCTCTAGTTGCATGGACCACATTTTTAAAAAATTATGTTCAGGCATATCAGGTGAATACAGTATGATGCTATTTGGTTTTGTAACTCTCGGGTCACCAGTAAGGTTACACTGATTTCTTTTAAGGTCTATTTTTTTTCCAATATTTTTTGAAATGACACCCATTATTTATTTATTTTTAATTTTGGCCTCTTTTCATTGATTATTTATTTATTTATTTGTCATCAATCTTTATTCTTTGGCCCGTGTGGGCCTCCCATTGCAGCGGTCTCTCTCACTGTAGAGCACTGGATCTGGGCGCATGTGCTCCAGAGTGCTGGCTTGTAATTGGACACACTGGTCCAGCTGCTCTGTAGCACGTGGGATCTTCCCAGGCCAGGAATGGAACCGGTGCCCCATGCACTTCAAGGCGGACTCTTTACCCACTGGACCACCAGGGAAGCCCCTAAGGTCTACTTTTAAAAAAATTTTATTATTTATTCATTTATTTTTGGCTGGGTTGGGTCTTTGTGGCTACCCACAGACTGTCTCTAGTTTTGGGGAGTGTTGGGCACTCTTCCCTGGGGTATGTGGGGTTCTTATCATGGTGGCTTCTCTTATTGCAGAGCCCTGGCTCTAGGCCCGCAGACTTAGCAGTTGTGGTGCGTGGGCTTTATTGCCTCACATTATGTCAGATCTTCCCATACCAGGGATGGAACCCATGTCCACTGTGTTAGGAAGCGGATTCTTAACCACAAGAACCACCAGGGAGGTCCTGGACCACATTTTGTTGATCCATTCATCTGCTGACATACCCTTGGGTTGCTTCCACCTGTTCAGGGTCTGTGGATAATGCTGTTATCAACATGAGGGTGCAGCTAGCTCCTGGAGGCATTTTTCCTTTGAATTCTCCTCCTAAATACTAACATTTTACAAAACTGATCCTTGCTTGTGAAATGAATGACGGATGTTGGGCAACTTTAATTCACCAAGGTTTGCTAACTCATAGGTAAACATCAGAGAGTGCCCAGATTCAGCTCCCGGCTCTCTCATTTCTTCCCTGACAGCAGACAGGTCATTTAATCCTTCAGTGCCACCTCAGTTGCTCTCCTCATCTGTAAAATTATGGGAGAGAAATAGGGTATCTCTTTTCCAGCTCCAAATGCGATGAGCATTTCAGTATATACAAAAAAAAAAAAAAAAGAAACTGTAAGCACTAGTAAAGCCCCTGTTACAAGGCGAGGCATCTAAACTGCTTCTATTAGTGTGTCCTGAGCTGCCCCCTCCCATGTGGCAGCCACCCGGAGTCCCATTTTCTGGAAGAACCACTGTTTTTACTTCATTGGTTCCACAATCAGTTCATTATAGTCGCTCAGTCGTATCTGACTCTTTGTGACCCCGTGGATGGCAGCACACCAGACTTCCCTGTCCTTCAGCATCTCCCAGAGCCTGCTCAAACTCATGTCCATTGACTTGGTGATGCCGTCCAACCATCTCATCCTCTGTCGCCCCCTTCTCCTTTTGCCTTCTCTTTTTCCCAACAGCAGGGTCTTTTCCAATGAGTCGTCTCTTCGCATCAGGTGGCCAAAGGATTGGTGCTTCAGCTTCAGCATCATTCCTGCCAATGAATACGTAGGGTTGATTTCCTTTGGGATCGATGCTTTGATCTCCTTGCCGTCCAAGGGACTCTCAAGAGCCTTCTCCAGCACCACAGTTGAAAGGCATCAGTTCTTCAGCGCTCAGCCCTCCACAATAGGTAGAAATTTATGTATTGCTACCGTGAATGATGGGCTTCCCTGGCGCCTCGGCGGTAAAGAATTTGCCTGCAATGCAGGAGATGAGGGCTCAGTCCCTGGGTCGGGAATATTTCCTGGAGGAAGGCAAGACAACCCACTCCAGCATTCTTTCCTGGCAAATCACATGGACAGAGGAGCCTAGTGGGCTACGGTTTGTGGGGTCACAGAGAGTCAAATACAACTTGAGCACGTGACTGAGCTCTGGTATTCTTGCCTGAAAAATCCCATGGACAGAGGAATCTGGCAGGTTGAAGTTCATAGGGTTGCAAAAGAGACACTGCTGAGCTCAGCCCAGCACAGAGAGCATTAACAACTGCCTGGGGAGGATGTCTTTCTTTTGTAGGAGAACCAGCCAACGCAAGACTCACACCCACGATGCCCTCCTTACTGGCCTCTACGCTCTGAGCAGGTATTCCCGATACTCTCGGCCCCTCCAGTCATGGTAGGGCTACGTACCTGGCAACCCGGGGCAGCCCCTGCACCCCCAAGCTGTCTGAAACTATTCAAACATGTCAATCCTCAATCTTACCCTTCTCTGCCTTGCCTTTCCCTTGGAAACCACATTTTCACCTCCCTCTGTCTGTCTCAGGACTAACCCCAAGGGGCATGCCCTATTTTCTACTTCTGGGCATCTGTGAATGTTATTCGTTTCTTCCTTCGCGACTGTCGTTTCCATGTCTCCATGTCTTCCCATACACGGTAAAGTTCCAGGTATATTTTAAGACAAGAGGATTTCCAACAGTACAGATGGTTGAAATGCAAGATGCTACAGGAAGCGAGGGCAGGCACGAGTGTGGTGACCACAGGGATGACGTGTCCTTGCTGTGTATAGCCCGTCTTCAGAGGTGTGTTTCAATCAGAAACCATGAAAAAGCCACACAAAATGTTCACACTGTGAACACACCCTACCGGCACCCTCTCCTTTCTGCCAGTGACTCAGGAAGGGCTGACACAGAGCTGTGGGTTGTTCTCTACCTACTCGGTGTCGCTATCTTCGAGCTGAGTCCCTGGCCAGTGCAGGATAACACTGTGAATGAGAAAAGGTAAACTCGGGTCCTGTGCTTTGTTTTGTTTTTAAGATATCCTAGGGTTCTTAATTATTGTTTTTTAGAACACAATTGCTTTCTTTAAGAGTCAGAAGCGAGTTCTGGATCCACAGGGAAAGCCTGGTCCCTGGAGGCTAACAGTGACTCTTCTAATCCAGTCCTACAGATCACACCTTAGTGCTTACACTCTGAGTCTCCCTGAGCTGTGGCGGCTTCACTGAAAATCTATGCTCCCGGGGCATCTCAAATGGTACAAACAGGGTCTCCTCTGCTCACAGGGCCGCTCTGCTGCCCCATCAGCCTTCAACTGCAAAGCGCAAGTTCAAAGTCAACATGATCAAGAACGTTCAGATGGAGGCATTGCACTAAGTGCAATAAATCACACAGAGAAAGGAAATGCTGTACAATCTCACTTATCTGTAGATTCTAAAACAAGATACACTCGAGGGCTTCCCTGGTAGCTCAGTGGTGAAGAGTTCACCTGCCCATGCAGGAGACACAGGTTCAATCCCTAACCCAGGAAGATCCCACATGCTGCAGAGCAGTTAAGCCTGTGAGCCACGACCATGGAGCCTGTGCTCTAGAGCCTCGGGACCGCAGCGATGGAGCCCATGGGCCACCACTGCTGAAGCCCGTGGGCCCTAGAGCCCATGTTCCACAACGAGAGACATCACCACCACAAGAAGCCTGCTCCCCTCAACGAGAGAGGAGCCCTCACTCCCTGCAACGAGAGAAGAACCTGTGGCAGCAGTGAAAACCCAGAATAGCCAATAAATAAAAGAATAAATAAACTTAAAAAAGGAGAGAGAGACGGAGGGTTCAAGTCCTCATCTGAGTTACATGGTTTAAAATGTGTCTGCTGCTTTCTATTCAGGCGCTTGGGCAAAGCTATTATAAGAGAAATGAGGCCCTGTGGAATATTAGCAGGTAGAGGTCCCCAGAAGTGGACATCTGGACTTTGGTGACTCCGTCTGACACCAGACTCTTCTCAGAGGTGGGTTCTTTAGCAATACGCCCCCCATCCTCTGCATAACAGTTGCTGCCCTGTGGGATCAATTTTTCTCTCTACCCAGGAAAGTTCTGGATTCATTTCAGCAGCTGTCTGGGAGCATTGGCCCATGCTCAGTGTGCCTCAGATTGATGGAAAGTTTTTTTTAAGCCTGGTCCCTGGAGTCAGAAGCGAGTTCTGGATCCACAGGGAAAGCCTGGTCCCTGGAGGCTAACAGTGACTCTTCTAATCCAGTCCTACAGATCACACCTTAGTGCTTACACTCTGAGTCTCCCTGAGCTGTGGCGGCTTCACTGAAAATCTATGCTCCCGGGGCATCTCAAATGGTACAAACAGGGTCTCCTCTGCTCACAGGGCCGCTCTGCTGCCCCATCAGCCTTCAACTGCAAAGCGCAAGTTCAAAGTCAACATGATCAAGAACGTTCAGATGGAGGCATTGCACTAAGTGCAATAAATCACACAGAGAAAGGAAATGCTGTACAATCTCACTTATCTGTAGATTCTAAAACAAGATACACTCGAGGGCTTCCCTGGTAGCTCAGTGGTGAAGAGTTCACCTGCCCATGCAGGAGACACAGGTTCAATCCCTAACCCAGGAAGATCCCACATGCTGCAGAGCAGTTAAGCCTGTGAGCCACGACCATGGAGCCTGTGCTCTAGAGCCTCGGGACCGCAGCGATGGAGCCCATGGGCCACCACTGCTGAAGCCCGTGGGCCCTAGAGCCCATGTTCCACAACGAGAGACATCACCACCACAAGAAGCCTGCTCCCCTCAACGAGAGAGGAGCCCTCACTCCCTGCAACGAGAGAAGAACCTGTGGCAGCAGTGAAAACCCAGAATAGCCAATAAATAAAAGAATAAATAAACTTAAAAAAGGAGAGAGAGACGGAGGGTTCAAGTCCTCATCTGAGTTACATGGTTTAAAATGTGTCTGCTGCTTTCTATTCAGGCGCTTGGGCAAAGCTATTATAAGAGAAATGAGGCCCTGTGGAATATTAGCAGGTAGAGGTCCCCAGAAGTGGACATCTGGACTTTGGTGACTCCGTCTGACACCAGACTCTTCTCAGAGGTGGGTTCTTTAGCAATACGCCCCCCATCCTCTGCATAACAGTTGCTGCCCTGTGGGATCAATTTTTCTCTCTACCCAGGAAAGTTCTGGATTCATTTCAGCAGCTGTCTGGGAGCATTGGCCCATGCTCAGTGTGCCTCAGTTTCCCTAGAAAACCTCTGTTTTGGGGGAGAATGGAGGGAAGAGGGAGAAGGGCCCCTGGGCATCCTTCTGTGGCTGCCTGAGGCTGTTTGCCACACCCCGAGTTGAATCCCAGTGAGAATGCTAAACTTCCAGGGATATTGATACGTCAATGAGGTGGCAGGACCATGTGAAGAGTTAGAACAGGGAACTCCCTGGTGGTCCAGTGGTTTGGATTCTGTGCTTTCACTTCAAGAACCTGGAGTTTAATCCCTAGTGGGGGAACCAAGAGTCGATAACCTGCATGGCACCACTAAAATAAAAATAAAAAACTTCAACTTTTCAAAACAATTACAGAATATTGGTTCAACTTACAACTTTCAGTATAAATGACAACCTTCTAGAAAACATTTGGCAATGTGTACCAACCCCAGGTGGTTCAGAGGTAAAAAAGCCTGCAGAGCTTCCCTGGTGGTCCAGTGGGTAAGGACACTGCCTTGCAGTGCAAGGGGCACCAGTTCGACCCCTGCCCTGGGAAGATCCCATGTGTCGCGGAGCAACTGGACTGATGTGTCCAATGACCAAGCCAGAGCTCTGGAGCGCATGCGCCCAGAGCCAGTGCTCTGTGACAACAAAGGCCACTGGGATGGGAGGCCCACACAGGCCAAAGAATTAAGATATAGATGAAAATAAATAAATGAAAGACCAATAAAAGAGGCCATAATTAAAAAAAAAAAAAAAAAAAAAACGCTTGCCTGCAATGCAGAAGAAGTAGGAGATGTGGGCTCAATCCTTGGGTCCGGAAGATCCCCTGGAGGAGGAAATGGCAACCCACTCCAGTACTCTTACCTGGAAAATTCCATGGACAAATGAGCCTGGTGGGCTATCGTCCATTGGGTCCCAAAGAGTCGAACATGACTGAGCACACACACACACACACACAAAGAATTATACAGTGTTTGTCTTTTTCAAGCCAGTATTTCCAGTTCTAGTAATTCATCCAAAATAAATATAAGAACTGTCTCTTGTCCTTTCAATTCCCACTCAGGCAAATATTTATACAAAACCATACACACGGTAGTGGGTGTTTTAAATTTTATTTTATTAAAGTATAACTGATTTACAATGTTCTATTAATTTCTGCTATACAGAAAAGTGATTTCAGATATATGTAAATATATATTCTTTTTCATATTCTTTTCTATTATGGTTTATCCCAGGATATTGAATATAGTTCTTGTGCTCTACAACAGGACCTTGCTGTTTCTCCATTCTCTATGTATTAGTTTGCATCTGCTAATCCCAAACTTTGAATCCATCCCTCCCCTACTTCCTGGCAACATTTTCTAGTATTCACTTAGCCAAAGCCTACAGTGAAGTGAACTGTGGTATAATAACATGATCACATCAGTTAGGCAGTCATTAAAAACGTTTCTAATGCTTCTAAGTATATGAAAAGATTTTTCTAATGACACAATATTTTTTAACAATATGACAAGTGTTTTTATATACAGTATTCTAAGAAAAACATGCATCCAAGTGGAACCCAATATTTTTTTCTGGATTTTTCTGTGATTAAAAACCCCACCGGGGCTTCCGTGGTGGCTCAGTGGTGAGGTATCTGCCTCCCAATGCAGGAGACAGGGGTTTGATCCCCGATCCGAGAAGATCCCACAGGCTGCGGAGGAACTAAGCCCGTGAGCCACAATGATGGAGCCTGGGCTCTAGAGCCTCAGAGCCGCAACTATGGAGACCATGTGCTGCAACGGCTGAAGCCCGTGAGCCCTGGAGCCTGGGAGCCCTGGAGCCCAAGTTCCAAAATAAGAAAAGTCACTGCAACAAGAAGCCTGTTCACCGCAACTAGAGAGTAGCCCTGACTCCTTGCAACTAGAGAAGAGCCTGCAGCAGCAGTGAAAACCCGGACTAGCCAAAAAAAAAAAAAAACAAAACCCTAAACAACAAAAAAAGAACCTATACAAAAAAAAGATTCTAAAAGTTAAAAATCCTTTCTTCCTTCTACTCCTCTGCCCTGTTCTTATCAACTTATCAACTGCCCTGGCCTTATCAACTGTGCACTGGGCGATTTCCCCGCTTTTCCCCTTTCCCATCTCAGCCTCTGGAGAGCAGCCAGGAGAGTCCCTCAGACACACTTACAAGACCAAGTCCCTCCCTGCTCTAAACTCTACCAGGGCTCCCAATTGCCCCCAAGGCTGGACCCAAGCCTTTAAGGACTTTCTCCGCATCACCCCTACTTCTTTGGCAGTCTCATCTCCACGAGCCTCCTTGCTCCCTGCACCACTAAGTAAACAAGTGACTCAGAACATACTGCTCAGACCTCTAGGTCTCTGCCCTCACTGTCCTCTGCCTGACGGCCCTCCCTGACTCATTCTTGCCCTCCAAGGCTCAGCTCAGGTGCCTCTGCTCTGGAAGCCTCCTGAAGGGGCTGGTTGGCTTGCGGACCGAGGAATATTTTCTGTTTTTTGTTGTTGTTTACTTGTTTGCAGGGGAGCTTTTTGGCCTCGGCTTAATGGCTTGCAGGATTCTACTTCCTTGCCCAGGGATCGAACTCGTGCCCCCTGCAGAGGAAGCCCAGAGTCCTAACCACTGGGAAGCCAGGGAGTTCCCCAGAGATGATTTTTCTTCTAGTCACAATACACAGAGAGAGGGAGTTTATAAAACACAACAGAAGGCATTGAGTCCTACGTGAAGACTAGCCACTCATCTCAGGATCTCTGTCTCCAGGGAAGGCCCCAGCCTCCGGGGCACGCCAGGGTAGGGGTGGGGGCACTGAGACATTCCCTGACTTTGCACAAAGACTACCCCTCCCAGTGGGGCAGGGAGAGGCAGCGACCCCAAAAGTCCCGAGCTTGAGCCCTGCCCCTCTTCTCCCCTGCAGCCCCCTCACCTCTCAGCTCTGCCCCCTAGCCTCTCACCCACCTCCAGAGGATTCCCCTCCCCCTCTCCACAGAGGTAACTAAGGGGAAGTGGGTGCATCAGGGAAGTTTCCAGGGAGGTAAATTTAGCTCAGTCTCCTCCCCATCAACTCACACACCCAGGACACCAGCAGACCCCTGGGAGACTCAGCCAAGTGTGTCCCCTGCTACCGCCGCCTCTCTACCCCTCTTCTCACTGGGTCAGATACCAGGCAGGCCCTATTCAGAGCCACTGGCTTTGCTCAAACACAGACTGCCATTGACTCACTGCCAACAGAGCCCAACACCCTATTCAGTGTCCAGCCCCAGCTCAGCTCTTCATGGCTGTGTGACCTGGAGCCAGTGCCCTAACCTCTCTGGGCCTCAGGTGCCTCCATTGCAAAAGCATAATAGCACCAGGAGGAGAAGGGGATGACGGAGGACGCGATGGTTGGGTGGCATCCCTGAGTCAATGGACACGGGTTAGAGCAAGCTCTGGGAGATGGGCAAGGACAGGGAAGTCTGGCGTGCCGCCGTCCATGGGGTCGCACAGAGTCGGACACAACTGAGGGACTGAACTGAACTGAACAGTCCCCATTTCACAGGGCTGTTGAGAGATCGGGTGAGTTCGTTTCACATAGTATCTGGTGGCCAATGCAAGAGACGCAGGTTCAATCCCCGGTCTGGGGAGATCCCATATGCCTCAGAGCAACTCAGCCCATGCGCCACAACTGTGGAGACCTGCTCTAGAGCTGAGGAGCCATAATGGCTGCAGCCCGCGTGCCCTAGAGCCCCTTAGCGGCAATGAGAGTAGCCGCTGCTTGAGAAGCCGGCACACTGAGCCGAGGCGTCACCTCCAGTCTCAGCACCTAGAGAGCACAGCATGGCCCAAAATAAAATTATTAGCAAATAATAAGAATAAAATAGTGTCTGGCATTTAAACGCCCCATGACAGTTTCTGACTGATGTTCCTTTTAACAGGGGAGACACAGAGCACCCGCCCTGCCTTTGGGAAGTGGTCTGTGAAGGCCGTTTTCCCCTCCCCACCCCTGTCTGTCCTCTGATGCTCCTGCCCCAGGAAGGTCTGGAGGTCAAGCTCAAGGTCTGAATGGACCCTTCAGCTGCTGACCTTTACCCCCCCAATCTGTCCAGTAAAGCTGCTCAGGGACCTTCCTGCCTGGGCACTGAGCTGGCCCCTGCAGCTTGCCAGTGGGGGGGATCCTCTTCTCTAAGCCCCCAGCCCAGAGCTGGCAGCCATGGGCCCCTGCCACCAGGCCCTCTCCCCAGGGCTGACCACAGGGACCCCGCCTCTCCAGCTCAGACTCGGAGTCCCCAGCACATGCCTCCCATGGACACCTGGGTCCTCCTATTCATCCTGCCTCTTCTCTCCCAACCCGCGATGGCCCAGCGCCCCTCACTCAGGGATAGCTACCCACGTGGCTGCCCAGCCAGGGAGGGACACTGTGCCAAATACACAGCTAAGGCCTGCCCTGTGAGCCCTGTGCCCAGCCCCTTGCCTTCCTCAAGCCTCCAGACACCCTCCTCGCAGGCCCCTTTCACTCTGTTCTCCGTGGGCAGCGCCCACACCCAGCCCCGTGACCCTCCGGATTGCCCATGAGAGCATGATGCTCTCCTATAAAAGCTGACCATGGCTCCACCAAGTCTGAGCCCCAGGGCTCCCCGGCCGGAGAGGACAAGGCTCCCTCAGGCTGTCTCCTTGGGTCACACTGGGTTTTTCTTTCCGTGGAACCCTCACTGACCCAGCCACCTGCCTCCCCCCACTGGCTGCCTCTTCAGCTGAGGGACATTCCGCCCTGGGGAAGGTTGTCCTGACCTACTAAACACATCCTGGACACCCAGTTCTCACCCCCAGACCCACCCACTGCTCTGACCTGGAATGGCTGGAGGGCCTTCTCATTAGCTTTGGCTCGCAGGTCCCAAAGAAAAACCCCTCCAATTAACAGTGGCCCCAAAACCCCAGAGCGGGGAGATGAAAGGGCCAATTGGAGAGAACCGTAGCTTTCAAAAACAGAGTCCAAATTGTGACAAGGAATTCATTTGAATAAGATGTGGGTTCGAATAGAAAGGGCAGCTAATTCACGAAGCACGTTCCTGGGACATTTGGTGGGGAGCACTCTCCTCATGAATTTATATTTAGTCATTCATATGTACTATTCCCAGTGGCTCAGATGGCAAAGAATCCACCTAAAATACAAGAGACTCAGGTTCAATCCCTGGGTAGGGAAGATCCCCTGGAGAAACGAATGGCTACCCACGCCAGTATTTCTGTCTGGAGAATTTCATGGACAGAGGAGTCAGACAGGACTTAGCGACTGAACAACAACAATGTAATATTTCAATAGCATTCTAGAAAAAGCCATTTTGGGGGAAAACAGATACACACATAAAACAAAACAAAAATATACCCAGGAGGGGGCGGTGAGTATTATGAATTGAATTGTGTTCCCTGAAAAAGATAGGTTGAAGCTATAACTCCATTACTGTTGCTGTGACCTGATTTGGAAACAGTCTTTGTAGGCATCATTAAGGTAAGATAAGGGTCACCCTGGAATAGAGTGGGCTCTACATCCAATGACCAGGGTCCTTACAAGGGAAATGTAGGGATTCTCAGGTGGTCTGGTGGTTAAGAATCCACCTTGCAAGGCAGAGGTTGTGGGCTAAATCCCTGGTTGAAGACCTAAGATTGCACATACCCAGAGGGCAACTCAACCCACATGTCACAGCCAGAGAGCCCACGTGCTGTCACAAACATCTGATGTGGCCAAGAACATATCAATCAGAGCCATCTGTGAGCAGAAAAACAAACACATAGAGAAATGAGGACAGGCAGAAGCTGGAGGGATTCTCCCACAAGCCCAGGACGGCCAGATACAAGGAAGAAGCAGGCAAACATTCTTTGCAAAAACCCCTGGAGGTAGTGTAGCCCTGCCAACACCTGGATTCCAGACTTTGAACTTCCAGAACTGTGAGAGAACGCGTTTCTGTCTGTAACAATGTTCGTGATACTTTTTTACTGTGGCCCCAGGAAGACAACATCTGATTCTCCTGGTGTTTGAGTGTTTCTCTCCCTGCAGTAGTCAGCTCATCCTTCACCTGTGGACCCCTTCTCTGCATTCATTTATTTCTCAGATAAACCACCAAGTCTTCCTTTGGTAATGACTTATCAGCATTGTGAGTCCCCCTCCACAGCCTCTTCCTTCAACTGCACGGAATTTCATTAGGCTACGAGACTTTTCATATCGTTTTGGAATGAAATTGCATTCTGTTCCCACTGCTTTACGTGTTTCCATAGTGTAGTGGATATCACATTTGCCTAACACACGAAAGGTCCTCAATTCGAAACCGGGCAGAAAAGGTGGGATCTTCCTGTTTCCCCAGCTAGAACACCTTGGACTTCCCTGGTGCCTCAGATGGTAAAAAAAAATCTGCCAGCAATGCAGGAGACCTGGTATCGATCCCTGGGTTGGAAAGATTCTGTGGAGGAGGGAATGGCAACCACTCCACTTTCCTTGCCTGGAGAATCCCATGGACAGAGGCGCCTAGCGGGTTACAGTCCATGGGGTCACAAAGAGGCAGACGTGAACGAGAGCCTACGCACAGCCTAGCATTGCTTTGTGGGATGCTTATAATATCTCACAGCTAGAGAATGACTTATTCCTCAGCCCCCTGACACTTTCCCCAAAGAAAGTCATGTTTCATGGGTAAGGCTCAGTTCCGGGGGAAAAAAAAAATCTGGAAGTTTGAGTAGCAAATGATTTCCTCAATCATCAATTCTGTAGTAAACAGTTGTCACATAGTGATGATTCTAATGTTTCTCCACATTTCCTGGCAGACGTGACCGCTCTAAGGATCTCCCCAAAACAGCATCCAAAGAGACAGATTAAGGGACATCCCCGGTGGTCTGATGGCTAAGGCTCTGCACCACAAAGACCTGGAGGGCCACCACGAAGAACTGACGTGGACAAATCGATGTGGTCGCGGCAGCTGTTCAGTCTTTGTGATCCCCACCCAGGGATCAAACCCGTGTCTCTTGCGTCTCCTGCATTGACAGGTGGATTCTTTACCGCTGAACCACCTAGGAAGCCCGATGAATACCATATAATATCACTTATATATGGAATCTAAAATATGACATGAACTTATCGATGACACAAAAACAGACTTGTAGACACAGAGACCAAACTTGTGGCTGCCTGGAGGTTGAGGGGAAGGGAAAGAATGAGTGGGAGTTTGGGATTTGCAGATGCAAACTATTAAATACAGGATGGATAAATGAAGCACAGGAAATTATATAGCACAAGAAACTATATTCAATATCCCGTTGCTGCTGTTCAGTCGCCAACTTGTGTCTGACTCTTTGCATCCCCTGGACGGCAGCCCACCAGGCTTCCCTGTCCTTCACCATCTCCCAGAGTTTGCTCAGACTCATGTCCGTTGAGTCGGTGATGCCATTCAACCATCTCCTCCTCTGTCACCTCCCTTCTCATCCTGCCCTCAATCTTTCCCAGTGCAGGGTCTTTTCCAGTGAGTTGGCTCGTCACATCAGGTGGTCAAAATATTGAAGCTTCAGCTTCATCATCAGTCCTTCCAATGAATATTTAGGATTGATCTCAATAGCCTGTGATAAACTATAATGGAGGGCTTCCCTGGTGGTCCAGTGGGTAAACACACTGCCTTGCAGTGCAGGGGGTGCCAGTTCGATCCCTGGCCTGGGAAGATCCCACGCACCACAGAGCGGCTGGACCAGTGTGTCCAACTACCGAGTCAGCGCTCTGGAGCACATGCACCCAGAGCCGGTGCTCTGCAACGAGCGAGGTCACTGCGATAGGAGGCCCATACAGGCCAAAGAACAAAGATGGATGAAAATAAATAAAGGAAAGACCAATAGAAATGGCAAAAAAAAAAAAAAAAAACTATAATGGAAAATGTACCACCCCAAGGATGAAAAGAACAAGGCAAACGAGGAGGGTCCTGGAATGCAAGAAACCAGACCCTTATTGTCCTCCCCTCCCTCATCTGTAGTACATCGCCCAATCCTTTAAGATCCCTTTCGGCCACTCCTTGGACCCTCCTGTCTTTCCCTCATGCTGTAGTCATAACTCTTCCCCAGCCAGTAGACCGTCCAATCAGCAATGACCCTTAAGACCCCAATGTCACTCCTTAGACCCCAGATATAAAATGGATCAAAGACTCCTGCTTAATGTCGGTTCTCCCTTGAGCCAGCCCACTATACTGGCAGCAATTCTCTCTTCCCCCACTCGAATAAACTCTGCTATCCTCTCGCTCTACTCGTGTCTGGAAATTCTTTTCCAACTCGCGCATGGACCTCAATAGAAAAGAATATGAAAAAGAGGACTTCCATGGTGATCCAGTGGTTAAGAATCTGTCTGCCAATGCAGGAAACATGGGTTCAATCTCTGGTCTGGGAAGATCCCACATGGCGCAGAGCAGTAAAGCCTGGGCATCACAGCCACTGAAGATCTTGGTCTAGAGCCTGAGCTCCATCAGAAGAGAAGTCACCACAATGAGAAGCCCGTGAAAGGAGCCTAGAGAATAGGCTCCGCTCTCTGCAACTAGAGAAAACCTGTGTGCAGTAATGAAGGCTTATCAGACAAAAATAAAATACATTTTAAAAAAAGAATATGAGAAAAAGAATGTGTATATGAATAAATGACTTTGCTGTACAGCAGCAATTAACATAACATTGTACATCAACTATGCTACAATAAAATAAAAACTTAAAACTACAGTGGGGGATGTGGATGTTTGCAGCTCATATCAAAGAATAATTAATTTCCTTGATATTTAAACAAGGGTTTCTAGCTATATTTTACCATAAATTGTTTGAAGCCTATATAACCATAAAACAAAAACAAACAAAAACTAAACTAGGGCTTCCCTGGTGATCCAGTGGGTAAAGAGTCCACCTGGCAGTGCAAGGGGCACCGGTTCGATCCCTGGCCCGGGAAGACCCCATGTGTCACAGAGCGGCTGGACTGGTTTGTCCAGTTATGAGCCAGAGCTCTGGAGCGCATGCACCCAGAGCTGGTGCTCTGCAACAGAAGAGGCCATTGCGATGGGAGTCCCACACAGGCCGAAGAACAAAGATGGATGAAAATGAATGAATAAAAAACCCAATAGAGGCCAAAATTTTTTTAAAAAGAATCTTAACTCGCAACTCTCAAGTTGTTCATTTTTTTCAGTCGACGGCAGCATGATTTACAGTAGCCAAAAGCTTGTGCTACTGAGTCCAAGCTCACTCTGCTCCCCCCATGGAAGGAGAGAGAGACGAGGTGTTAAGGTAAAGAATACGATTTTCTCCAAAGAGCCTGCTGACCAAGAAGACGGCAGACTAATGCCTCAAAAGAATCATCTTCTCGGGGTCTGGATGCCAGGTTCTTTGATAGAACCAGAGAGAGAAGCAATGAGGAACTAAGGTGAAAAGGCAAAATACAGAGGGAGAGGCAGGGAGGAAGGAAAGTCAAAAGGATCTTCAGTCTTGCAAAATATCTCCCAGAAGCCTTTGAAAGGGGTGTGCTGGTCTCTTCTTGGTAGCCATTCACAGGTGGGCAGGGTCAGATCATCTCTCTAGGTACTGAATAAAGGCCCTTCAGTTCAATAGCCAGGCAGAGCCGCAGGCTCCCCTGAGGCAGGCCATCATGTACAACTCTAACAACAACAACCACGAACAGCAAGTCGAGAAACAGTTCCAACATGGAGTCAGACAAAAATAAAATACATTTTAAAAAAAGAATATGAGAAAAAGAATGTGTATATGAATAAATGACTTTGCTGTACAGCAGCAATTAACATAACATTGTACATCAACTATGCTACAATAAAATAAAAACTTAAAACTACAGTGGGGGATGTGGATGTTTGCAGCTCATATCAAAGAATAATTAATTTCCTTGATATTTAAACAAGGGTTTCTAGCTATATTTTACCATAAATTGTTTGAAGCCTATATAACCATAAAACAAAAACAAACAAAAACTAAACTAGGGCTTCCCTGGTGATCCAGTGGGTAAAGAGTCCACCTGGCAGTGCAAGGGGCACCGGTTCGATCCCTGGCCCGGGAAGACCCCATGTGTCACAGAGCGGCTGGACTGGTTTGTCCAGTTATGAGCCAGAGCTCTGGAGCGCATGCACCCAGAGCTGGTGCTCTGCAACAGAAGAGGCCATTGCGATGGGAGTCCCACACAGGCCGAAGAACAAAGATGGATGAAAATGAATGAATAAAAAACCCAATAGAGGCCAAAATTTTTTAAAAAAGAATCTTAACTCGCAACTCTCAAGTTGTTCATTTTTTTCAGTCGACGGCAGCATGATTTACAGTAGCCAAAAGCTTGTGCTACTGAGTCCAAGCTCACTCTGCTCCCCCCATGGAAGGAGAGAGAGACGAGGTGTTAAGGTAAAGAATACGATTTTCTCCAAAGAGCCTGCTGACCAAGAAGACGGCAGACTAATGCCTCAAAAGAATCATCTTCTCGGGGTCTGGATGCCAGGTTCTTTGATAGAACCAGAGAGAGAAGCAATGAGGAACTAAGGTGAAAAGGCAAAATACAGAGGGAGAGGCAGGGAGGAAGGAAAGTCAAAAGGATCTTCAGTCTTGCAAAATATCTCCCAGAAGCCTTTGAAAGGGGTGTGCTGGTCTCTTCTTGGTAGCCATTCACAGGTGGGCAGGGTCAGATCATCTCTCTAGGTACTGAATAAAGGCCCTTCAGTTCAATAGCCAGGCAGAGCCGCAGGCTCCCCTGAGGCAGGCCATCATGTACAACTCTAACAACAACAACCACGAACAGCAAGTCGAGGAAACAGTTCCAACATGGAGTCAGAATTGGTTGTCAGGCTTCCCTGGTAGCTCAGTGGTTAGGAGTTCGCCTGCCAATGCAGGAGACACCAGTTCGACCCCTGATCCAGGAAGATCCTATATGCTGTGGAGCAACTGAACCCATGAGCCACAGTGATGGCGCCTGTGCTCTAAAGCCTCAGGGTCACAACCATGGAGCCCATGTGCCGCAACGACTGAAGCCCGTGAGCCCTAGAGCCTGAGATCCACAATGAGAGAAGTCACCACAACAAGAAGCCTGCTCACTTCAACGAGAGAGGAGCCCCTACTCCCTGCAACTAGAGAAGAGCCTACAGCAGCAGAAATAAATAAATAAATAAAATTTAAAAACAAAACAAGGGCTTCCCTGGTGGTCCAGTGGGTGAAGAGTCTGCCTTGCAGTGCAGGGGTCACTGGTTCGGTCCCTGGCCCGGGAGGATCCCACATGCCGCAGAGTCACTGGACCAGTGTGTCCAATTGTGAGCCAGAACCCTGGAGCACTTGTGCTCCACACAGAGCTGGTGCTCGGCAACAAGAGAGGCCACTGCAACGGGAGGCCCACACAGGCCAAAGAACAAAGATGGATGAAAATAAATAAACAGAAAAACAATAAAAGAGGCCAAAATTAAAAAAAAGAAAAAACGAATTGGTTCTCTGTAACAGGTAGAAGCAACCCAAGTGTCCATCAGATGAACAGAGAAATACAAGGTGGCCCATCCATACAGCAGAATATGTTTTTCTTTTCCTTTGTTAAACATATATTTACTGCAGAAATAAGAATCATCTTCTCGGGTCTGGATGCCAGGTTCTTTGATAGAACCAGAGAGAGAAGCAATGAGGAACTAAGGTGAAAAGGCAAAATACAGAGGGAGAGGCAGGGAGGAAGGAAAGTCAAAAGGATCTTCAGTCTTGCAAAATATCTCCCAGAAGCCTTTGAAAGGGGTGTGCTGGTCTCTTCTTGGTAGCCATTCACAGGTGGGCAGGGTCAGATCATCTCTCTAGGTACTGAATAAAGGCCCTTCAGTTCAATAGCCAGGCAGAGCCGCAGGCTCCCCTGAGGCAGGCCATCATGTACAACTCTAACAACAACAACCACGAACAGCAAGTCGAGGAAACAGTTCCAACATGGAGTCAGAATTGGTTGTCAGGCTTCCCTGGTAGCTCAGTGGTTAGGAGTTCGCCTGCCAATGCAGAAGACACCAGTTCGACCCCTGATCCAGGAAGATCCTATATGCTGTGGAGCAACTGAACCCATGAGCCACAGTGATGGCGCCTGTGCTCTAAAGCCTCAGGGTCACAACCATGGAGCCCATGTGCCGCAACGACTGAAGCCCGTGAGCCCTAGAGCCTGAGATCCACAATGAGAGAAGTCACCACAACAAGAAGCCTGCTCACTTCAACGAGAGAGGAGCCCCTACTCCCTGCAACTAGAGAAGAGCCTACAGCAGCAGAAATAAATAAATAAATAAAATTTAAAAACAAAACAAGGGCTTCCCTGGTGGTCCAGTGGGTGAAGAGTCTGCCTTGCAGTGCAGGGGTCACTGGTTCGGTCCCTGGCCCGGGAGGATCCCACATGCCGCAGAGTCACTGGACCAGTGTGTCCAATTGTGAGCCAGAACCCTGGAGCACTTGTGCTCCACACAGAGCTGGTGCTCGGCAACAAGAGAGGCCACTGCAACGGGAGGCCCACACAGGCCAAAGAACAAAGATGGATGAAAATAAATAAACAGAAAAACAATAAAAGAGGCCAAAATTAAAAAAAAGAAAAAACGAATTGGTTCTCTGTAACAGGTAGAAGCAACCCAAGTGTCCATCAGATGAACAGAGAAATACAAGGTGGCCCATCCATACAGCAGAATATGTTTTTCTTTTCCTTTGTTAAACATATATTTATTTTTGATTAAAGGATAATTGCTTCACAATATGATGTTGGTTTCCACCCTTATCACCACAAGTCTGTCATAGGTGTATCAGACAAATAGCATGTGTGTTCACATGTGACAAGCTGCTTCAGTCGTGTCCGACTCTGAGCAGCCCTCTGGACTGTGGCCCGCCAGGCTCCTCTGTCCATGAGATTCTCCAAGCAAGAATCCTGGAGGGGGTTGCCATGCCCTCTTCCAGGGGATCTTCCTGACCCAGGGATCAAACCCTTGTCTCATGTCTTCTGAATTGGCAGGTGAATTCTTTACTACTGAACCACCAGAGAAGACCCAGGAAAACATTTTAATCAGAGATTGTCATCTCCTATTTGAAAAATACTTTAACTTAATTTTTTATTTATGTAAAAATTTTTCTGTCCATGCTGTGCTGCTTTCAGAATCTTAGTTCCCCGACCAGGGACCAAACCCAGGCCCCAGTAGTGGAAACACCTGTCCTAACCACTGGACAGCCAGGGAATGCCCCAAACATGCTTTTAAAATACAGCTCCCAAGCTCCTCCTCATCAAATCTGAATGGAAGGAGTCCTCCATCTGCAGGTGTTGGCACGGGGGCTACTGGCCTAGCTGTGTCAGTGAGACTAAGTCACCTCCCCTCCCATTAGGATGACCCACCATCGAGCTTAGCTCAGGACAGTCCTGGTCTGAGCCCAGGTACCACACAATTGGTCCCAACACCTTAGAGGTCTTTACTTGCTGAATTGCACAGACCTTGCGGAGAATCAGTGCTTTCCAACTGTGGTGCTGGGGAAGCCTCTTTTTTTTTTTTTGGCGGGGGGCAGGTTGGGGAGGGAGGGGGTTGGGCGGGCCACTTCTATTGGTCTTTCATTTATTTATTTTCATCCATCTTTGTTTTTTGGCCCGTGTGGGCCTCCCATCGCGGTGGCGTCTGTCGTTGCAGAGTGCCGGCTCTGGGCGCATGCGCCCCAGAGCTCCTGCTCGGTAGTTGGACACATCCGTCCAGCCGCTCCGCGGCACGCAGGATCTTCCCAGGCCAGGGATCGAACCGGCGCCCCCTGCACTGCAAGGCGGTGTCCTTCCCCACTGGACCACCAGGGAAGCCCTGGGGAAGCCTCTTGAGAGTCCCTTGGACAGCAAGGAGATCCAACCAGTCCATCCTAAAGGAAATTGACCCTGAATACTCATTGGAAGGACGGATGCTGAAGCTGAAGCTCCAGTATGTTGACCACTGGATGAGAAGAGCTGAATCATTGGAAAAGACCCTGATGCTGGGGAAGATTGAGGGCAGGAGAAGGGGGCAGCACAGGATAAGAGGGTTGGATGGCACCACCAACTCAGTGGACATGAGTTTGAGCAAACTCAGGGGAGAAGGCAAAGGACAAGGGATCCGCGGGGTTGGCTGGTGAACCCCTTCCATTCAACTGGCGACAGCTGGAACGCGAGGCCCTTAGATGTCGGTGTTCACAGGTGCTCACAGACTACCTTTGCCTGATGCAGGATTGCCCAGCATTCATGGCTTGCCCTGGTCCCCTGCCCCTGTGCGCGGAGCGTCACTTTCTGTTCTTCCTGACAAGCGGGAGCCTGGGGCTTCCCCACCACCCACACCGTCCTATCCACCCCGCCGCCCCCACCTTGTCTTCCTAGCTCTGCCGCCTGACCTCTGCACCTCCACCGAAGCACAGCCTCCCCCAGCTGCCCTCCACCTCTCCCAACTTGCAGGATGGTTGCTTGGTTTCCCAACTCTGCAGTCAGTCCCATGACCCAGGAATTGGGCCAACCATAACCTGAGGGCTGGGACAGGCTCCCAGACTCGGAGGCACTGGGGATGGCCTCGGAGACCTGAGGTGGAGCTCAGAGGGGGCAAGGTGTGTCGACAGATGCGCGGATGGATCAGCACCGGGCCAACGAAGGGGACCCGGGAGGGCGCCGGAGAGGACTTGCAGCAAACGGAAGAGAAACGGGGGCGGTCTGAGCGCGCAGCCAG
This sequence comes from Tragulus kanchil, assembly GCA_022376925.1. Lineage (NCBI taxonomy): Eukaryota > Metazoa > Chordata > Mammalia > Artiodactyla > Tragulidae > Tragulus > Tragulus kanchil. Next base: position 7,112,158 of record JAIOJX010000029.1, read on the forward strand.
CGGGGGACGGGTTCAAAGGCAGGAGATAAAAAGCTGCTGGAAGAAGCTTGCGGCTGAATTCAGGCTAAGCGCGCCTCGGGGTGGGGCGGGGCTCGGGGTGTGGGGGCGGGTCTGGAGGCGGGGCTCCGGGGCGGGCGGGGCCTAGGAAGCGGCCTAGTCCCGCTGAGGGGGCCGAGCGCCTCTAGGACCCCGGGCCTCGCAGGGCTCGGCCCCGCCCCGGCGCGGCCCCGCCCTCCAGGCCCCGCCCCCGGATACGCCCCGCGTTCCCCCAAAGCCGGCTTCCCAGGCCGGCTGCCGAGGCGTTTCCTGGAGCGGAGTCCGGCTGCCTGGTGCGGGCTGCGCGCGTCTCCTTCTCCTCCGTCTCTGCGCCCGGCGCGCTGTCTCCCGCCCCGCCGCCGGCCCCCCGTGCGCCCGGCCGCCAGCGCCCCAAGGTAGGCGAACCCCCCATGCCGCGAACGCGGCCCAGAACACCACCCTCTCGGCGCGCTCCGGCCCCGCCTCCGCGGTCATGGCGTCCGCGGCGGCCCCCAGACGCAGCCGCTGTCCCCCATCACCTCGCCCCAGGCGGCCTCCCGGGTCTTCCCGTCTGGTACCTGGCCCGGGCGGCCTCCCACTCCCCAGGGCGTCGCTTTCTGTTCTTCCTGACAAGCGGGAGCCTGGGGCTTCCCCACCACCCACACCGTCCTATCCACCCCGCCGCCCCCACCTTGTCTTCCTAGCTCTGCCGCCTGACCTCTGCACCTCCACCGAAGCACAGCCTCCCCCAGCTGCCCTCCACCTCTCCCAACTTGCAGGATGGTTGCTTGGTTTCCCAACTCTGCAGTCAGTCCCATGACCCAGGAATTGGGCCAACCATAACCTGAGGGCTGGGACAGGCTCCCAGACTCGGAGGCACTGGGGATGGCCTCGGAGACCTGAGGTGGAGCTCAGAGGGGGCAAGGTGTGTCGACAGATGCGCGGATGGATCAGCACCGGGCCAACGAAGGGGACCCGGGAGGGCGCCGGAGAGGACTTGCAGCAAACGGAAGAGAAACGGGGGCGGTCTGAGCGCGCAGCCAGCGGGGGACGGGTTCAAAGGCAGGAGATAAAAAGCTGCTGGAAGAAGCTTGCGGCTGAATTCAGGCTAAGCGCGCCTCGGGGTGGGGCGGGGCTCGGGGTGTGGGGGCGGGTCTGGAGGCGGGGCTCCGGGGCGGGGCGGGGCCTAGGAAGCGGCCTAGTCCCGCTGAGGGGGCCGAGCGCCTCTAGGACCCCGGGCCTCGCAGGGCTCGGCCCCGCCCCGGCGCGGCCCCGCCCTCCAGGCCCCGCCCCCGGATACGCCCCGCGTTCCCCCAAAGCCGGCTTCCCAGGCCGGCTGCCGAGGCGTTTCCTGGAGCGGAGTCCGGCTGCCTGGTGCGGGCTGCGCGCGTCTCCTTCTCCTCCGTCTCTGCGCCCGGCGCGCTGTCTCCCGCCCCGCCGCCGGCCCCCCGTGCGCCCGGCCGCCAGCGCCCCAAGGTAGGCGAACCCCCCATGCCGCGAACGCGGCCCAGAACACCACCCTCTCGGCGCGCTCCGGCCCCGCCTCCGCGGTCATGGCGTCCGCGGCGGCCCCCAGACGCAGCCGCTGTCCCCCATCACCTCGCCCCAGGCGGCCTCCCGGGTCTTCCCGTCTGGTACCTGGCCCGGGCGGCCTCCCCGAGAGAGCCCCGCTCCCCCGAGGGCGTCGCGAGCGCAGGAGGACTCGGCTGCGTAACGGGCAAGCGGGAGTGGGGACGAGCCTTAAAGGCACGGTGACGAGGGGGAATCCGGATGTGTGAGCGCGACGGAGGGGAGGCGGGATGTCGATCGATCACCAGCGAATCTGCACCTGCTGGGTACCACCGACGTGCCAGGGCTGGGGATGCAGCCGGGGCCCTGGCCTCCGAGCCCCCAGCCCCGCCGCGTAGACGGCTAGGACCCGCGTGAACAGACACGGACCATTCCCGCCCATGCACAGTGCGGGGAAGACCACACATCTTGGGAGGTGGGTTAGGGTCCGGGAGGGATGCTCGAAGAAGGTGTCCCGAGGGCCCGCGTGGACCAGTCAGCGAGGGGTTTTTAGGCCCAGGAAACAGCAAGACTCTGAGGCGTGATTGCAAGAGCGGAAAAGCCCAGTGTGGCTGAAGAGCGGTGAGTGGGTATCCTAGGGAAGACGAGCTTGGCCCCCCTGGGCCACGAAGATAAGGAGCAGTGTGTGAATCCCGCAGTCGGTGGGGACCTCGGAGGCTTAGAACAGAGTGAGTGACCCGGTCCAGCTGCGTCTTAGAAAAAATCCAGGAGCTCCTCTACCCAAAAAGAGATGGAGGAAGAGGGATCACAGCAGCCTGGCTTGGAGCTGACGGGAAGGGGGCGATGTGGGGTTCTTCTCTGGCCCAGGAACTTGGCCGGCATTCCCTGCCGGCCTAGAAGTGGGGCGGGCAGGCAAGGGCCTGGAGGAGATTTCTGGTGCGGGTGGGGTTGGGGCATTGCAGAAGGGATAGGGAAACCCAGGGGAAAGCAGGCCTGGGAGTATGAGACTGTGGTGACTGAGACTGATCTGCAAAACCTGAGATACCCTACTTGCGGGATGGGGCAGGGTCCCACCAGTCCCCTTCCAGGGGCGTGGTTGTGTGCTCAGTCGTGTCCAAGCCTGCAACCCCACGGACCATAGCCCGCCAGGCTCCTCTGTCCGTGGAGATTCTCCAGGCAAGAAGGCCGGAGTGGGTGGCTGTGCCCTCTCAAGCTTCCGTCTGGTACCTGGCCCGGGCGGCCTCCCCGAGAGAGCCCCGCTCCCCCGAGGGCGTCGCGAGCGCAGGAGGACTCGGCTGCGTAACGGGCAAGCGGGAGTGGGGACGAGCCTTAAAGGCACGGTGACGAGGGGGAATCCGGATGTGTGAGCGCGACGGAGGGGAGGCGGGATGTCGATCGATCACCAGCGAATCTGCACCTGCTGGGTACCACCGACGTGCCAGGGCTGGGGATGCAGCCGGGGCCCTGGCCTCCGAGCCCCCAGCCCCGCCGCGTAGACGGCTAGGACCCGCGTGAACAGACACGGACCATTCCCGCCCATGCACAGTGCGGGGAAGACCACACATCTTGGGAGGTGGGTTAGGGTCCGGGAGGGATGCTCGAAGAAGGTGTCCCGAGGGCCCGCGTGGACCAGTCAGCGAGGGGTTTTTAGGCCCAGGAAACAGCAAGACTCTGAGGCGTGATTGCAAGAGCGGAAAAGCCCAGTGTGGCTGAAGAGCGGTGAGTGGGTATCCTAGGGAAGACGAGCTTGGCCCCCCTGGGCCACGAAGATAAGGAGCAGTGTGTGAATCCCGCAGTCGGTGGGGACCTCGGAGGCTTAGAACAGAGTGAGTGACCCGGTCCAGCTGCGTCTTAGAAAAAATCCAGGAGCTCCTCTACCCAAAAAGAGATGGAGGAAGAGGGATCACAGCAGCCTGGCTTGGAGCTGACGGGAAGGGGGCGATGTGGGGTTCTTCTCTGGCCCAGGAACTTGGCCGGCATTCCCTGCCGGCCTAGAAGTGGGGCGGGCAGGCAAGGGCCTGGAGGAGATTTCTGGTGCGGGTGGGGTTGGGGCATTGCAGAAGGGATAGGGAAACCCAGGGGAAAGCAGGCCTGGGAGTATGAGACTGTGGTGACTGAGACTGATCTGCAAAACCTGAGATACCCTACTTGCGGGATGGGGCAGGGTCCCACCAGTCCCCTTCCAGGGGCGTGGTTGTGTGCTCAGTCGTGTCCAAGCCTGCAACCCCACGGACCATAGCCCGCCAGGCTCCTCTGTCCGTGGAGATTCTCCAGGCAAGAAGGCCGGAGTGGGTGGCTGTGCCCTCTCCAAGGGGATCTTCCCGAGCCAGGGATCCAGCGCGCATCTCCTGCACTGGCAGGTGGCTTCTGTACGACTACCTCACCTGGGAAGCCCGTTCCAGGAGCAGCTTTTATGAATAAACTTGGCGGTGATGGGAATTCTTGAAACGTTACTCCATGTACCTGGGTCCCTGCAGGCACGGCCAAGCTGCGGGGAGGAGTCCACCGGGACCTTCAGCGCCTGGCTTCCCCACTCACCTTCTCCCAGCTGGGAGGGAGCCTTGGTCATTGAATTGACCTTGGGGACCTAGAGACCGTTTTCTGGGCTCAGTTTGCCCATCTATAACATGGGTCAGTAGTATCTGTATCTGGGAGTATTGTTCCAATCAAAAGAAGCTTCCGCTAGAAATAAAATGGGGCTTAGCCAGTCCCAGGGGCAGCCTTACGCCCAGGGCGATGGGGAGCGGCTGCAGCCCTCGTGGCAGTTCAGGGCCAGGTACGCCTCCATTTCTTGCTTGGAGAAATGGGAAGAACGCAGTTAAGTGCATCCACCTCCAGAACCCACAGGCGTCGGGAGATCGAGTGAGTCAGACGAGTAAAGTGTTTGGTTGGCCCAGCGCCTGGCGTGAAGTGCTCACTGGGCCGGGGAACCGCTGGCGTAACTGCCGTTGGCCATGGGGAATCAGACCAGGTTTCTCTCCTCCCACCATCCCTGGGACACCCACAGCAAGTCAGGTGCTGGGGGGCATGCTCCCCTCTTACCCAGGCACCGCAGGCTGTCCCTTCTCTGGCTGCTGCCTCTGAGCTCATCCAGCAGTTTGAAGGCCGTTCTCTTGGGCTAGTGACTTCACCTCCTGGTTCCATAAAAGTTCACCTATAAAGTTGGGAATAATGACAGCCATCCCCTCCAGGGAGGGGGAAGAGGGTAGCTCAGAGCAGTGACCTGACTCAGCCTCGGGAGGGGTCAGGGGTCAGGCTTCCTGTCAGAGTGACCATTGGCCAGGAGATTGAGGATTATTAAGAGTTCACTGGGCACATGAAACGATGCTCAGTCGTGTCCAAGCCTGCAACCCCACGGACCCTCGCCCGCCAGGCTCCTCTGTCCGTGGAGATTCTCCAGGCAAGAAGGCCGGAGTGGGTGGCTGTGCCCTCTCCAAGGGGATCTTCCCGAGCCAGGGATCCAGCCCCATCTCCTGCACTGGCAGGTGGCTTCTGTACGACTACCTCACCTGGGAAGCCCGTTCCAGGAGCAGCTTTTATGAATAAACTTGGCGGTGATGGGAATTCTTGAAACGTTACTCCATGTACCTGGGTCCCTGCAGGCACGGCCAAGCTGCGGGGAGGAGTCCACCGGGACCTTCAGCGCCTGGCTTCCCCACTCACCTTCTCCCAGCTGGGAGGGAGCCTTGGTCATTGAATTGACCTTGGGGACCTAGAGACCGTTTTCTGGGCTCAGTTTGCCCATCTATAACATGGGTCAGTAGTATCTGTATCTGGGAGTATTGTTCCAATCAAAAGAAGCTTCCGCTAGAAATAAAATGGGGCTTAGCCAGTCCCAGGGGCAGCCTTACGCCCAGGGCGATGGGGAGCGGCTGCAGCCCTCGTGGCAGTTCAGGGCCAGGTACGCCTCCATTTCTTGCTTGGAGAAATGGGAAGAACGCAGTTAAGTGCATCCACCTCCAGAACCCACAGGCGTCGGGAGATCGAGTGAGTCAGACGAGTAAAGTGTTTGGTTGGCCCAGCGCCTGGCGTGAAGTGCTCACTGGGCCGGGGAACCGCTGGCGTAACTGCCGTTGGCCATGGGGAATCAGACCAGGTTTCTCTCCTCCCACCATCCCTGGGACACCCACAGCAAGTCAGGTGCTGGGGGGCATGCTCCTCTCTTACCCAGGCACCGCAGGCTGTCCCTTCTCTGGCTGCTGCCTCTGAGCTCATCCAGCAGTTTGAAGGCCGTTCTCTTGGGCTAGTGACTTCACCTCCTGGTTCCATAAAAGTTCACCTATAAAGTTGGGAATAATGACAGCCATCCCCTCCAGGGAGGGGGAAGAGGGTAGCTCAGAGCAGTGACCTGACTCAGCCTCGGGAGGGGTCAGGGGTCAGGCTTCCTGTCAGAGTGACCATTGGCCAGGAGATTGAGGATTATTAAGAGTTCACTGGGCACATGAAACGATGCTCAACTTCGCTTATAATTAGAGAAATGCAAATCAAAACTACAACGAGGTATCACCTCACACCCATCAGAATGGCCATCATCCACAAATCGACAGACAATAAATGCCGGAGAGGGTGCGGAGAAAAGGGAACACTCCTGCATTGCTGATGGGAATGTAAATTGATACAGCTTCTATGAAAGACAGTATGGAGATTTCTTAAAAAACTAAAAATAGAAGCACCATACGACCCAGCAATCCCACTCTTAGGCTTATACCCTGATGAAATTAAATCCGAAAGAAGCACCTGTACCCCAATGTTCATTGCAGCTCTCTATACAATTGCTATAACATGGAAGCAACCTAGATGCCCGTCGATGAACGAATGGATCCAAAAGCTCTGGTACATATATACAATGGAATACTACACAACTGTCAAAAGAAATGCAGAAGAATCAGCCCTAATGAGGAGGCTGGATCTAGAACCTATCATCAAAAGTGAAGTTAGTCAGAAAGAGAAGGACAAGTACAATATACTAACACATATATATGGAATCTAGTAGGATGGTGATGATGGCACATGCAGTGAAGCGACAGAAAGACAGACATGGATAGTGGACATATGGACATTGTGGGGAAGGAACAGTGGGTGAGAGGCATAAAGGAAGTAGCATGAAGGCCTGTACTATCATAAGTGAAGAAAATAGCTATAGTCATTGCTCTGTGCGAAAAGCAGATCCTTCAGGGGTGCTGTGTGACAGTCTGAAGGGGTGATATGAGGGGGATATACATATGACTAATCTGAGAACATACATATCTGTAAACAACAAAACTCTGTAAAAGTTAAAAGTAAAATAAAAGTTAAAAAAAAAAAAAAAGTTCGGGACTTCCCTAGTAGTCCAGTGGATAACACACCATGCTCCCAACACAGGGATCCTGGGTTTGATCCCTGGTCAGGCAACTGGATCCCACATGCCACAATGAAAACACGGCTTAGTCAAATAAATAAATAAAAATTAATTAAAAAAAAAAGTTCACTGGGGGCTTCCCTGGTGGTCCGATGGGTGGAGAGTCCACCTTGCAGTGCAAGGGGCACTGGTATGACCCCTGACCGGGAAGATCCCACATGCCAAGGAACAGCTGGGCTGGTGTGTCCAATTACGAGCCGGCACCCTGGAGTGCATGTGCCTAGAGCCGCTGCTCTGTAACGAGAGAGGTCATTGCAATGGGAGGCCCACACATGCCAAAAAGAATAAAGATGGATGAAAAATAAACGATGGTTTAGAGGCAAAAAAAATTAAAAAAAAAAAAAAAGAGTTCACCGGCAGGGGCTTCCCTGGTAGCTCAGTGGTGAAAAAAGTTGGCCTGCCAGTGCAAGAGACACGGGTTCGATCCCTGATTCCGGAGGATCCCACATGCTGTGGAACAGCTAAACCCATGAAGCACCTGTACCCCAATGTTCATTGCAGCTCTCTATACTTGCTATAACTGGAAGCAACCTAGATGCCCGTCGATGAACGAATGGATCCAAAAGCTCTGGTACATATATACAATGGAATACTACACAACTGTCAAAAGAAATGCAGAAGAATCAGCCCTAATGAGGAGGCTGGATCTAGAACCTATCATCAAAAGTGAAGTTAGTCAGAAAGAGAAGGACAAGTACAATATACTAACACATATATATGGAATCTAGTAGGATGGTGATGATGGCACATGCAGTGAAGCGACAGAAAGACAGACATGGATAGTGGACATATGGACATTGTGGGGAAGGAACAGTGGGTGAGAGGCATAAAGGAAGTAGCATGAAGGCCTGTACTATCATAAGTGAAGAAAATAGCTATAGTCATTGCTCTGTGCGAAAAGCAGATCCTTCAGGGGTGCTGTGTGACAGTCTGAAGGGGTGATATGAGGGGGATATACATATGACTAATCTGAGAACATACATATCTGTAAACAACAAAACTCTGTAAAAGTTAAAAGTAAAATAAAAATTAAAAAAAAAAAAAAAGTTCGGGACTTCCCTAGTAGTCCAGTGGATAACACACCATGCTCCCAACACAGGGATCCTGGGTTTGATCCCTGGTCAGGCAACTGGATCCCACATGCCACAATGAAAACACGGCTTAGTCAAATAAATAAATAAAAATTAATTAAAAAAAAAAGTTCACTGGGGGCTTCCCTGGTGGTCCGATGGGTGGAGAGTCCACCTTGCAGTGCAAGGGGCACTGGTATGACCCCTGACCGGGAAGATCCCACATGCCAAGGAACAGCTGGGCTGGTGTGTCCAATTACGAGCCGGCACCCTGGAGTGCATGTGCCTAGAGCCGCTGCTCTGTAACGAGAGAGGTCATTGCAATGGGAGGCCCACACATGCCAAAAAGAATAAAGATGGATGAAAAATAAACGATGGTTTAGAGGCAAAAAAAATTAAAAAAAAAAAAAAGAGTTCACCGGCAGGGGCTTCCCTGGTAGCTCAGTGGTGAAAAAAAAGTTGGCCTGCCAGTGCAAGAGACACGGGTTCGATCCCTGATTCCGGAGGATCCCACATGCTGTGGAACAGCTAAACCCATGAGCCACAACTGTTGAGCCTGGGCTCTAGAACCTTGGAGCCGCAACAATGGAGCCCATGTGCCGCCACGACGGAAGCCTGTGTGCCCTGGAGCCTGAGTTCCACAGCAAGAGACGTCACCGCCACAGGAAGCCTGCTCACCTCCACTAGAGAGGAACCCCCACTCCCTGCAGCTAGAGAAGAGCCTGCGGCAGCAGTGAAAACCCAGAATAGTCGAAAGTACATGAATAAATAAATAAAAATTTTTAAAAACATAAAAGAATACTGGAGTGGAAGGAATAAAACCAGGAGAGGCTGGCGAACCATAAGCCAAGGGAGCAAGGGCTGCAGAATGGAGGAGGAGATCATCTCTGTCACGTCTCTGGGTCTACTGGGTCTTCACCCACTGATGCGAAGGGCCGACTCACAGAAAAGACCCTGATGCTGGGAGAGATGGAGGGCAGGAGGAGAGAGGGGCCACAGACGGTGAGGTGGTGGGATGGCGTCACTGACTCAGTGGACGTGAGTCTGAGCACACTCCGGGAGATGGTGAAGGACAGGGAAGCCCGGCGTGCTGCCGTCCAGGGGATTGCAGAGAGTCAGACACGACTTAGCAACTGAACAACAACAGCGCCCTTATTTGGCTGCCTTTCCTTCCCGCCACCCCCCGCCACCCCCCATCTCCAAGCCATTTGGGATGGGATTTTCTTTGCTTCCTTTGAATTGGCCCCTGAGACCCAGTGTGGCTCTTACCAGAGTGGTAGAGGCCTTTCTCCTCCCTCTTCATACCTTTGTTAATATGATCCTTCACACCAGTTTTTTCCACACTGAACCAGCAGGAGCTTACCCCTCTCCCCACATCCATCTAGGCTCCCCAAATCATATGTGGCTTAGGCCCTCATGAGTATATCTGAGGAAGGATCAAACCCCTGCCAGCCAGCTCCTGGGGATCCCCCCACCCTGTGCTCAGCCCCAGTTCCCTTCCTCCCCATCTGTCATTGATCCATTCAACATGTACTTAAGAGGCACGTGTGCTGGGAAGCGCTGGGGACCAGCAGTGAGCAAGATGAAGCCTCCATGCCATCCCCCCAACTCATGGGAAGGGGGCAGCAGGGAAAGGGGAGAAACCTGAAGGATGAGAAGGAGTCGACCAGGTGGACAGCTGGAGAGAGAGCAGTTCAGGAAGGAGGACCAGCATATGCAAAGGTCCTGAGGCAGGACCAGGCCTGGGATGTTAGAGGTTTAGCACAGAGGCCCATGTCTCTGGAACAGTATGAGCCAGAGGAGAGGAGACAGATGAAAAGATTGAGGGTCGGGCTTCCCCTGGTGGTCCAGTGGGTAAGGACACCGCCTTGCAGTGCAAGGGGCGCCGGTTCGATCCCTGGCCTGGGAAGATCCCACGTGCTGCTGAGCGGCTGGACCGATGTGTCCAATCACCGAGCCGGAGCTCTGGAGCGCATGCGCCCAGAGCCGGCGCTCTGCAACGACAGATGCTACCGTGATGGGAGGCCCACGCAGGCCAAAGAACAAAGACGGATGAAAACGGAGAAATGAAAGACCAATGGAAGTGGCCCGCCTGCTCCCCTCCTTCCCCAACCCGACCCCCGCCTAAAATAAATAAATAAATAAATCTTTAAAAAAAAAAGATTGAGGGTCCTCAGGGCCCTCAACCCAACAGTTGGAGACCGTGGGTGAGTCCTTGTTCAAGGGATGTGAGGTGGCTGGACCCCACTGCTGTGCAGTTTGCTTTGGTAGCTTGTTCCCTTCAGTGTGCCCTGAAGGAGGAGGAGGCTGGCAGGAGGGAGGAAGAGAAGGCCAGCCCCTTCCTGGTAGGCAAAGCTCTCCTTCCCCGTGCATGTGCTGGGGGCTCCGTGGACCTGGGAGGCTCTCTGGAGGGGCTGGAAGCAGAGAAGGGGCCCAGGGAGGATGAGGAGGTGAAGGCAGAGCCCAGAGCTGGGTGCTGGGGCAGGACGTTCTCAGGAAGGGGATAGGAGATGGCAGGCAGGGGCCTGGTGAGCCTGAGGATGAGCAGCAGAAGCCCAAGTGGGTGTATTTCAAGGGTGGCCCCTCCACCAGCCCGCAGTCAGTCCCTTTCCAGGTGCAGGAGAAAGGACATAGCGTCCTGCTCCACAGCCCCTGTGGACGGCCCCGGGCCCCCTGGGTGTGCCCACCCTTCCCACTACCATCCAGGTGGGCACCAGGCCCCTCCAGCGGAGGCTCAGTAGTTGGCTTACTTGCCCTGTGGCATGTGAGATCTTAGTTCCCCGACCAGGGATCAAGCCCATGTTCCCTGCATTGCAAGGCGAATTGTTAACCACTGGGCCACCAAGGAAGTCCCTGGAGACAGGCTTAGATCCCAGTGAATCCTGGCTCTGCATTGTTGGCCTGCTGGGTCTTCACTGCTGCTCGGGCTTTTCTCTAGTTGCAGCAAGCGGAGGGCTTCTCTTGCCCAGGAGCAGGATTGCTGGATCCTCTGGTAACTCTTCTTTTTCATTTGTTAAGGAACCTCCATACCATCCTCCATAGTGACTGCACCCGTTTACATTCCTACCAACCAACAGTGTACAAGGTTCCCTTTTCCCATGACCTCTCCCGCGCTGGCTCTCTTTCGGGGAAGGCAGTGTGGATGGAGGGATGCAGCCTGGGCAAAACTGGAGGCAAGGGACTCCCCTGGTTGGTTCAGTGGCTAAAATTCCAAGCTCCCAATGCAGGGGCCCCAGGTTCAATCCCTGGTCAGGGAACTAGATCCCACGTGTGGCAACTAAGACCCGGCACAGCCAAAAAAAAATTTTAAAAATAAATACTAAAATCATTAAAAAAAAAAAAAACAGGCAGAGAGGCCAAGATGAAGATGGCGGTGAGGACCGAGATGAGAGACGGGTCCTCGGTATCAGGACTTGAGTGGAGAAGGGACTCGCTTGGGGTGACGGATGCAATTGTAGGACCTGGTGAGGAGCTGAGGGTCCGGGGTGGGGAGGAGGGGTCAGGGATGACTCCCAGATTCCTGTCCCCAGAGACTGGGTACGTGGTGGAGGATGACTTGGATGTCATATATCTGGGCGGGGATGGCTGGACGGCCTGAGCTAACCGGAAACCTGGGATCTGCAGGGATCTGGAAAGCTGAAGCACAGACTCACAGATTGTGGCTTCCTGGTGGGTGAGATTTCCCAGAGAGAAAAGCTGGCGCGAGAAGGGGCAGGACTGCCATCATTTCGGGCCAAAGGAGAAGAAAAATGGCGTGGAGTAGATTAGCCAGGCTGCCGTGGTTGCTGGAAGGAGAGACGGACAAGGGGCACAGATACACTGCTGGGAAGAACGGATGCCTTCAAACTGTGGTGCTGGAGAAGACTCTTGAGAGTCCCTCGGACAGCAAGGAGATCAAATCAACCCTGAATATTCACTGGAAGGGGAGGCTGAAGCTGAAGCTCCCATCCCTTGCCACCTGATGCAAAGAGCTGAATTACTGGAAAAGACCCTGATGCTGGGGAAGACTGAGGGCAGGAGGAGGGGGCAGCAGAGGATGAGAGGGTTGGATGGCATCACTGACTCAGTGGACCTGAATTTAGGCGAACTCTGGGAAATAGTGAAGGACAGAGGAGCCTGGCGTGCAAAGAGCCAGACACGACTTTGCGACTGAACAACCTCCGTAACACACCACGAGGCCAGGGATTGACCACGGGGATTACCTAGGCCAGGGCGTGGTCCCTGGGGACCCAGGCGAAGTCCAGAGTAGCGAAGCGAAGATGGGGTGAAGCGTAGGCCTGAAGGCACAGGTCCTGTTTTCCAGGAACGCGGAGTCGGAGGTTCCGTGAGCCCGTGACCATCTAGAACAGCAGGTGGTGGAGAGCTGAGCTCTCAGTCAGCCTGGCCAGGTCCCAGCCGTGTGGCCAGTTCATCCGTGACGTGGGAACAGTCACTGCACCTCCCTCGGAGCACAGCGAGTGTTTCCACTCCAGGGAGGGTCACACGGGGCAGCTGGCCCGGAGCCTGCCTGCAGAAGCATCTCCGGGAGCACCTGGGACGGCGCCAACCCCCGTGTGTTGAGCAACCGCTGCTCTGGGTCTGAACAAGGCCCGACCTCCCCTTGGGGGCTGACCTGGACTGGGAACTGGTTTCGGAAATGGGGAGCCCGGAGTTGAGGGACTGTTTGCCAGCCAGAAGGGCCCCCTCGGAGCCTCTATTTTTTCTTGTCATCTATCCTTCAATAGAAGCCTTATCTGTTTCTTTTTTTCTCCTACAAATACAGTTTTCTATTTTAAAAGTCATCCTTGGGACCTCCCTGGTGGTCCAGTGGCTAAGACTTGGAGCTTTCAGTGCAGGGACTCTGGATTCAATCCCTGGTCGGGGAACTAGATCCCACATGCCACAACTAAGAGTTCACACGCCCCGAACCAACACCCGATGCAGCCAAATAAATACATAAATCAGTTTAAAAGAAGTCATCCTTAATATGTGTACACACTGGCATATTATCTGACCTTTAAAAGGAAGGAGGAGGGTCTGACACCTTCTATACCATGAATGAACCACAAGAACATGATGCTTGGTCAGTGAGATAAGCCAGACCCCAAAGGGCAAGTACTGCGTGATGCCACTACTAGGAGGTCCCCAGAGGAACTATGTTTTTTTTTTTTTTTGGGTAAGTGATGCTTTCTGGGCTTCCCTGGTAGCTCAGTGGTGAAGAACCCACCTGCCAATGCAGGAGACACAGATTCAATCCCTGATCCAGGAAGATCCCACAGGCTGCGGAGCAACTAAGCCCGTGAGCCACAACGATGGAGCCTGGGCTCTAGAGCCGCGGAGCCGCAACGATGGAGCTCATGGGCCCTAGAGCCACAGTTCCACGAGAGAAGTCACTGCAGCAAGAAGCCTGCTCACCTCAACGAGAGAGAAGCCCCCACTCCCTGCAACTAGAGAAGAGCCTGTGGCAACAGTGAAAACCCAGAAGAGCCAAAAATAAAATAAAGAAATAAAATTTAAAAAAACAAGAAATGGTAATTCTGTGCCCTTATGGAGATGATACTAAAGGCTGTCTGGTGGGAAGGCTCAGCTCTCTCTAAGCTCAGTGCTGCCAGGGCTGAACAAAAGCTCTGAAGAAAGGCCCGGGTGGGGCAGGGCAGGGCGGGGCTGGGTTAGGGAGGGAGTTCTGCTTCCTTAGTGCTGGAAGAATAGAGAAGGCCTCTTAAATAGAGAATTTAATCTGACCCAGGTTTTAAAAGACAGTACCAAGGAGCCCAGGGAAGGGGGTGCAGACACCTCAAAAAAATGGCACCCCCTGTGTAAAGGCCTTGACCACGGGAGGGCGCCCTTGGCGGGGGATCTTCGCAGCTGGGAGTGAGATAGTCCAAGGGCTATAGGAGGGTGGGGGCGGGGGTCGCGCCATCAGCCCCCAGGCACCTGCAGAGCTGTCCCCATCGCTCCCACTGTCGTTGCTTTACTGGGGCAGCAGTAGGGGGTTGCCTTGCCAAGGGGTCCTTCTGAGAAGGTGCAGCCAGGGCACCTGGAGAGGCAGGCTGTGGCGATGAGGGATGGCCAGTGGGCTGGGGATTCCGGGGGACGTGGGTTAAGAAGCCAGGCTCCCAATACCAGGGACCGGGGTTCAATCCCTGGTCCAAGAAGGTCCCACATGCCATGGAGCAGCTAAGCCCATAGGCTGCAACTACTGAAGCCCGTGCATTGCGACAAAAACCCAGCATGGTCAAAAATTAAATAATTAAAGCACGATTTTTTAAGAGAAAATAGATCAGCTGGGATGGCAGGGCTGAAACAACAAAACAGAGTGAGGAGATGACATGGTGGCTTCTTTGGTAGTGATCCGGGAGGAATGCTCTAAAGAGGGAACAGTGAGCCAAGATGAGAATGATGAGACAGAGGTAGACAGGAGTTGTTTGGGAGAGCCAAGGTCCTGGGGCAGGAATGAGCTTGAGGAGATGGACGTGGCACATCCAAAGGTCCTGCGGTGGGAATAAGTCTGATGGTTGGACATAGCATCTGCAAAGGTCCTGGGGCAGGAATTTGCCTGGTGGATTGGAAGCCCACCGAAACAGCTGTTGCAATGCATTGAGCTGGGGAGGGGCTTGTACCAACAGGGCCTGAGTATAGTGGGTTAGAGACAGAGCCCTGGACCTGGGGCCCCCCTTAGGGTCCTTGAGGGTGGTGTCTCCTGGCCTGGCTGCCTCTCTGGTCACTAGCACCCCAATGGGGACCCTGTTGAGGGAGGCCAGCGTGGAGGAGGCAGGGTGGGTGCAGGGGCCCCTGTGGTTATCCACAAATAACCCTCTGTCAGCAAACTCCCTGCATGGGCCTCCCGCTGAAGGAGTCAGGTGGCCACGGGCAGCCGGCCAGGCTGCAGGGGCCGGTGATTGTGTGTCTTGTCTCTCCGCGGAGCCCAGACGCTGCGTCTGAGCTGCTTTTCTGTTTCACCGCCCAGGCATGCCCTGCGCTTCCAGCTAGATTTCAAATAAAACGTGTGTGTGCACAGCTCCGCCTGGCTGGGGGGTGCTGGGGCCTTTGAGGGGTTCGGGGGAACAGCCGGGGTCCGCTGCTCATCCTTTCCGGCCCCTCCACGTTGGCACAAAGCCCTGATCTCTTTCTCCTCCCCCACCAGTCTGGGGGTATTTTTAGGCCCTGAGAAGGCTGGCTGAGTCTGGCTTCCAGGGGGCAGGGGCAGGCCTGGGAGACAGTGCCTACCAGAAGCAGTCCATGCTGGGAGGCCAGCGTGGCAGAACGGGTAGAGGGGAGACGAGGATGAAGCCTCAGGCTGCTTCGGTTGGACCAGGACCCACTGGGGGATTCTCCAGATGACCCCTCAGCAGCCAGCCTGGGCTCATTCGCTGACCACAGCTTTAAGGAGAGGCTGCAGAGGCGGAGGAGGGCTGCGGGAGGGTGTCGATGGGCGGGAGGACCCAGGGGACCTCTGGTCCTGCCGCTGCGCAGACCAGCACCCTCCTTCCAGGCTGCTCCCCACCCCGGCGGCTCACTGTAACTATCTTTCACCTGATTGCCCCCACCAACCACGCCTCCTTCCCAATGCCCCACCCATGCGGAGGAGGGAAGATTGTTGTTCCCACTTTACAGACGAGGCCACTGAGTCCACGAGTGGGTGGTGAGGTCAATGACAGGTCGATCGCAGGTATCAAAATCCACCCTGAGACCAGGGCAGAGCGCTTACAAGCCATCCACCTGCCTGAGCCTCGCAACGGCGCGGTCGAGCGGAGTGGGCTATACCCACTTTTCAGATGGGGCACCTGGAGGCCCAGGGAGATGGAGGGTCCACAAGGAACAAGCAGAGGACCTAGAGTCCAAAGGAGAGTGTGCCACCCTGCGCCTCGCTCCTGCCTGCCCCTCCAGAGGAGGGCATCTGTGGAGGGAGGGCGTGGAAGAGAGGTTCGAGCTTTCCTGCCCAGCAGTACCTGGTTCCGGGCAAGCCTGAGCCCCCTCTGTGTGCCAGACGCTGCCTGTGTGCCCCACCTGCAGGCTCACCGGCCCGCTTGACCGTAGGACAAGGGAGGCGGGCGACTTCTTGGCCTTCGGTGTCTGTTCTTCATCAAGAGGGTGAACGTGTTGGGGGCACAGACAGACACAAGTTGGAGAAAGTGTAGGGGGTCCAAGGCCGAGTCCTCCGCACGCAGTCAGGGTGTGTCCGTCCGAAGCCCCTGCTGGGTGACACCCGAGTGTTTGTGTCTCCTCCTTTGCTGGGCAGGTTCTTGACCTCTGAGCCACCTTTGGGTCTTGACTGAGGACAATAGCCCTGGACACAGCCGCTCAGGAGGCCTGAATAGACCACTCCAGAGAGGCAGGGGAGGAGCCAGACTGTGCCTGAATTTGGGGGGTAGGAAACCCGTGCAGTCTAGCACACGTCTTGGGAAAAGATGAGCCTCTCCGACTAGATATCTTCAGACAATGGTTTTTGTGCTTTTCTGTGTTTGGGAAGATGCAAGAATCTGAGGTCATTGAAATTCTTTCTGCTAGGAGTCTCAAAGATCCAGGGACCCTTTTTAACCAAAGCCCTGAATGCCTCATCCTGTTTTCTCCCTATTCTGAATTCCCCCCTGGGCGACCGTCTGTACATTGCAGTTTAACACTTTGTATAACTGGGTGGTAAGTGACACTCTTTGTTCCCTTTTTTTATTTTTAACTTTATTTATTTTTGGCTGTTCTGGGTTTTCACTGCCACCACAGGCTCCTCTCTAGCTGCAGGGATTGGGGGTTCCTCTCTAGTTGAGGGGAGCAGGCTTCTTGTGGCAGTGACGTCTCTTGTGTAACTCGGGCTCTAGAGCACACGGGCTTCAGTCATTGTGGCCCACGGGCTCCATCGTTGTGGCTCCGAGGCTGCAGAGCACAGGCTCCACAGTTGTGGCTCACAGACTTCGCTGCTCTGCAGCCTGTGGGATCTTCCCAGATCAGGGATTGAATCCGTGTCTCCTGCATTGGCAGGTGGATTTTTTACCACTGAGCCACCAGGGAAGCCCTTTTTTTTTTTCTTTGACACTTCCACCCATTTGTCAGGCTGTGGCCTCGGTGTCCCTCCCACACCAGAGCGTCCAGTGGCGGCGGCTACTGCTCATCCCTGGGTCACTGGTGCCTGAGCTGGAGCGCCCTCTGGCTTGGTCTGTGGGCTGACCCCTCAGGTATGCCCGCTCCCTGGGGCTTTCCATCCTTCCCCGGCTCTGAGGAGCTCCAGCCTCCTCCACGGCCTCAGGGACATCTGAGGCACCCCCACCCTGCTTGTTACCCCACCCAGCTCCTTCCCCTCACATCCGCTATCTACTGGGGAAAAAGAAAGCCCAGCTTAAAAGTTGAGAATTATGTTTTATCGCACGGACATTGTGAGGACTTCAAGCCCAGAGACAGTCTCTGGGTTAGCTCTGAGGGATTGCTCCGAAGAGGCGAGGGAGGGGCCAGAATATACAGGAGTGTTTGCAACCAAGATCAGGTGGTCGGAACGTCAGAAGATTACCGCTGTGGGACCTTCTTGGTGGTCCAGTGGCTAAGACGCCAAGCTCCCAATGCAGGGAGCCCGGGTTCAATCCCTGCCCAGGAAACTAGATCTCACATGCTGAAACTCAGTGCAGACAAATACGTAAAATGAGTACAGCTAATTAAAACCAGGCCTTCCCTGCTGGTCTAGGGGTTAAGAATCGACACAGGTTCGATCCCTGGTCTGGGAAGATTCCACATGCCTTGGGGTAACTGGGTCCCTGCACCACAGCTATCGAAGCCAGAGCATCCCAGGGCCCAGATTCCCCAACCAGGAAAGTCAAACAATAAGTCCTAGACTTTTTCAAGACATTTAATCTGCCCAGAGGAAGGGCCGCAACATGGAAGCATAGCTCAGTGCATTTTCTCAACCAGAATAGCACATGGATCAGGAGACAGCTGAGAGTTGGGAAAGAATCTGCCTGCCGTGCAGGAGACCCTAGTTCGATTCCTGGGCCGGGAAGAGCCCCTGAGAAGGGACAGGCCAGGATCCTCGGGCTTCCCTAATGGCTCAGATGGAAACGACTCCGCCCGCCATGCGGGAGACCTGGGTTTGGTCCCCGTGTTGGGAAGATCCCCCGGAAAAGGGAAAGGTTGCCCACGCCAGCATTCTTGCCTAGAAAATTCCACGGGTCGCGAAACGTAGGACATGACTGAGCGACTTCCACTTTCACCTGCAGGAGACAGAAGGTTCCGGCCCCCAGCAGCCACTCCCGGCCCCTCCTGCGGCGGTGTCAAGGGGGAGAAATAACACCCCCGTAACCGCCTGCGCAGCCTCGTCCTGGAACCTGGGGGCGACTCAGCCCCACGTGGCAAAGGGAAGCTGAGACTGCAGGCGGAATTAAGGCCACGGGCTGGCGGATGGTGGGATGATCCTGGGTCATCTGGCTGGGCCCCCCATTCTGGTCTCCAAGGCCATTTCCTGTCTGCAACCCACCGCCCCCTCCCCACTCACCGTCT
Source organism: Tragulus kanchil (assembly GCA_022376925.1). NCBI lineage: Eukaryota > Metazoa > Chordata > Mammalia > Artiodactyla > Tragulidae > Tragulus > Tragulus kanchil. The sequence goes on from JAIOJX010000029.1 coordinate 7,130,605, forward strand.
CCCCTAAAATAAAGCCAAGGGTCATAAAGCTCCTAGACACCACGAGATGGAGTGTAGACAACATCCTGGGGTGGGTGCAGCAGCTGCTTGTCAACGAAAACATGCAGTGAAAGTAAAACAGGGAAAGCGTCCGTCGCTCAGGCGTGTCCGACCATTTGTGGCTCCGTGGACCGCAGCCCGCCCGGCTCCTCTGTCCACAGGCCTTGCTGGGCAGCCGCACTGCGGTGGGTGGCCTCTCCCTTCTCCAGGGGCTCTTCCCAGCCCAGGGATCAAGCTTGGGTCTGCTGCATCGCAGGCGGGTTCTCTACCGTCTGAGCCACCAGGGAATGCTGCTTTAAGATGAAAACAACATTGAAAGCAGCTGGTTCTTAGCTTGGCTCCCTGGCTGTAGACGCTGGGCTGGTAAAAGTTCTCCTCGGCTGACTGAGTCTTTGGAGGCGTAGGGCAGGCCTTTCAGGGACAGATGTCAGGTACCTCTGCACTTTTTCCAAAGTGGAAATTCCAGTTCTGGATCAACGGGCCCTTTCCCAGCTACTCAGCAAGCCTCAAGGCCAACTGAGAAAAGGTTTGTGAGTGGTACTGGAAACACCCGCATTCTGCAAAGTGCACAAGGCCCGGAGGCTGCGTGTCTTTCTTTCTGTACGTGTAGCGCACAGTAGTTGCTGACAGACCACGAGGCAGTTGTAGGGAAGTTGTAAGGACGGAATGCAGAGTTCTTTCTCCTCGTTGGAGAGAGTGTGGGTTTACTTCTTCTTTGAAAGCAGATATCAATGATCATGTCCTTCTGATAAAGTCAAAAAGAAAAAATTCTCCTGGGCTGAGCAAGAAGCAGCGGCCCCCCAGCAACTTGTTTTGAAATGACCCCAGAAACACACTGGTGGGTGGAGAGAGGGATGGGTGGATGCGTGGGCGGATGTGTGATAAAGCAACGAACAGAACCGGAATGATCAGCGTGTAGAGATGAGTATATAGACCTTCACTGTAAATTTGATTTTTCTATAAGATGTTGGAGGACGGTATCCGGATTCCTCCTCACAGCCCACAAACCCTGCACAACCTGCCCCACCCCCTCCCCGCCCTCGCCGCCTCCCGCTGTCCTCCCGTGTTTACTCTGCGCTGGCCACAAAGGCACCCTTACCCGTTCTCCCACCTCAGTGTTGCACAGTGTTGCCCCAGGGCCTTTGCACCTACTGCTCTGGAAAGCCCTTCCTGCTACTCATTTCTGCCCATACCCACAATTTCCTCGTCCCAGGTCTCAGCTCAGATGGTCTCTCCTTAGAGACTTTCCACAATAATTTGCACCAGCCCCACGACGTTGTGTCATCTCATTCATTTATGAATCTGTTTCCTTGGGGGTTGGCTTCCTCCCACTGCTGGGCTGTGCACTTCATGGGGACAGAAATGTGTCTGCTTTCTTCCCTGCTGTGTCCCCGATATCTGGCTTCAGGCTGTGGCATGTGTAAGCCACTCAGAGAACATCTCGTGGATAGATGGATGTACAGACAGGTAGATGGACAGATGGGTGGATGAGTGGGTGGGTGGGTGGGATGTGCAGATGATCAGTGGATGGATGGATGGATGGGTAGGTGGACGGATGCAGATGTACAGGTGGGCAGGCACGTGGCTGGCTGGCTGAACCGACGAATAGGCGAGTGGATGGTTGGATGAGTAGATGGACAGTGGGTAGGTGGGCAGATGGACAGATAAGCAGATGGGCAGGTAGATGAATAGATGGACGGACAGGTACGTGTACGGGTGGGCGAGCAGATGATATGGCTGGTGGAGGAATAGGTGAATAGCTGAACCGATGAACAGCTGAACAGATGGACAAGTGGTCTGATGGATGGATGGACAAACAAACGAATGAACAGACTTTGCAGGTGGGGCCCAATGTGGGGCTGGGACACTTGATCTCAGGAACGAGAGAAGCCAGTGGGCTTCTCGGGACAGCTGGGCCCCAGAGCGGCGGCCCAGCGGCGCTCGTTGGAAAGCCGGCCCACCACGACCACGGCTCCGTTACCTGGCAGCAAGCTCGGTCAGACCATAGGCTGCCTGGCCCGCCGCAGCCGGGAGAAGGTGATCCTTTTGCCCAGTTTAAACTATAAGATGTTGGAGGACGGTATCCATTCCTCCTCACAGCCCACAAACCCTGCACAACCTGCCCCACCCCTCCCCCCGCCTCCCGCTGTCCTCCCGTGTTTACTCTCGCTGGCCACAAAGGCACCCTTACCCGTTCTCCCACCTCAGTGTTGCACAGTGTTGCCCCAGGGCCTTTGCACCTACTGCTCTGGAAAGCCCTTCCTGCTACTCATTTCTGCCCATACCCACAATTTCCTCGTCCCAGGTCTCAGCTCAGATGGTCTCTCCTTAGAGACTTTCCACAATAATTTGCACCAGCCCCACGACGTTGTGTCATCTCATTCATTTATGAATCTGTTTCCTTGGGGGTTGGCTTCCTCCCACTGCTGGGCTGTGCACTTCATGGGGACAGAAATGTGTCTGCTTTCTTCCCTGCTGTGTCCCCGATATCTGGCTTCAGGCTGTGGCATGTGTAAGCCACTCAGAGAACATCTCGTGGATAGATGGATGTACAGACAGGTAGATGGACAGATGGGTGGATGAGTGGGTGGGTGGGTGGGATGTGCAGATGATCAGTGGATGGATGGATGGATGGGTAGGTGGACGGATGCAGATGTACAGGTGGGCAGGCACGTGGCTGGCTGGCTGAACCGACGAATAGGCGAGTGGATGGTTGGATGAGTAGATGGACAGTGGGTAGGTGGGCAGATGGACAGATAAGCAGATGGGCAGGTAGATGAATAGATGGACGGACAGGTACGTGTACGGGTGGGCGAGCAGATGATATGGCTGGTGGAGGAATAGGTGAATAGCTGAACCGATGAACAGCTGAACAGATGGACAAGTGGTCTGATGGATGGATGGACAAACAAACGAATGAACAGACTTTGCAGGTGGGGCCCAATGTGGGGCTGGGACACTTGATCTCAGGAACGAGAGAAGCCAGTGGGCTTCTCGGGACAGCTGGGCCCCAGAGCGGCGGCCCAGCGGCGCTCGTTGGAAAGCCGGCCCACCACGACCACGGCTCCGTTACCTGGCAGCAAGCTCGGTCAGACCATAGGCTGCCTGGCCCCGCCGCAGCCGGGAGAAGGCGAGCCAGACAGCTGACATTCACGCTCAAGGAGAATCCACGCATGGAAGGATGGCCGGGGATGGAATTGTGGATTCCTTAAATCCTTTGTCTTTGGGCTGTATCAGAGGCACTTCCCCCCAGCGACAGAACGTTCTGGATACTTGAGAACGCAAGTTCATGACCCTCATGAGCCCCTCCCTTCTGGCTGCCCTTCTCATGTCTATAAAGTACAGAGTAATAACCACTATCATGGGCTCTAGCTAAGGGTCAGAAGTCACCGGGTTAAGCGCTTCGTGCACCTTACAAGGCTGGGCGGAGAGGTGGGCGTGGCTGTCCCTGTTTTACAAAGGAACAAGTTCAGAGAGGTCAGGTTGGTGGCCTCAGGACACACAGCCCAAGTCTACCCTTCACCCTGGCTGTAATAAACTCCAGGTTTCCAGGCACCGGGGAGGCGAGGGCGGGGTGCCTGGTCCCCCCGCTCAGAGTGGTCCGTTCATGGGCTTGTGTCCACAGGATGTGGTCTAGCCTCAGCAACTGGCTGTGGCAGGAGGAGTACTGGCTGCCCCCCAACATCTCGTGGGCTCAGCTGGAGGACCACGATGGCCTGGTCTTCCCCCACCCCCGGGACATGCTGATGGCCCTGCCCCTGGCGCTGACCCTGCTGGCGGTGCGCTTCGCCTTTGAGAGGTGAGTGTCCGCGCTTTCCACCCGCGGGACCGCCTCCTCACAGCTCTCCCCGGGTGGAGCCTGGCTTTGAGCAACATGCTTTTCGGGCTCCATCCTGCCCACTCCTCAGCTGCCACCACGCCCACTCTGAGGGTCTCAGGGGTCTGGGATACACCCGCGTCTCAGAAAACCAGTGGGGGCCGTGGAGGGGTTACGCTTCCTCTCCTGACCTGGGACGGGGCGGCAGAGGCTGGTCAGTAAACGAAGGAGCCCCCGGTCAGCCCCTCGTCCTGGCCTGTCCAGGCATCTCCCCCCAGCCCGCCCGCCCGCCCCTTCCCTCCTCTCTCTGCAACACCCTCTCTCCCAATCGCCTTTGTAGCCAAAGGAAGGGCCAAGGCACTCTCTCTCTCATTTTGGGGTCCCCCATCCACTCACCTCCAGCAGCCTAGCACCCAGCCCCTGGGTGAATGCTGGCTGCCCCTGTTCCCGGAGCCCTCCTACTGCCAGAGGCATGGATTTTCAGTCATTTCTCATGCAAACCAGACGCCGCCCAGGACCACGGTTCCTCCTCTTTCCCTGGCCGTCCCTCTCCTGAGTCCCTTTGCTCCGTCCCACCCTCTTCGACCTGACTCATGCTGGGGTCGCAGCACCCGCGCCTGCCCCCCCAGGGCTTCTGGCTGTCTCATGTCTATAAAGTACAGAGTAATAACCACTATCATGGGCTCTAGCTAGGAGACAAGGTTCGGGGGAGAGGTGGGCGTGGCTGTCCCTGTTTTACAAAGGAACAAGTTCAGAGAGGTCAGGTTGGTGGCCTCAGGACACACAGCCCAAGTCTACCCTTCACCCTGGCTGTAATAAACTCCAGGTTTCCAGGCACCGGGGAGGCGAGGGCGGGGTGCCTGGTCCCCCCGCTCAGAGTGGTCCGTTCATGGGCTTGTGTCCACAGGATGTGGTCTAGCCTCAGCAACTGGCTGTGGCAGGAGGAGTACTGGCTGCCCCCCAACATCTCGTGGGCTCAGCTGGAGGACCACGATGGCCTGGTCTTCCCCCACCCCCGGGACATGCTGATGGCCCTGCCCCTGGCGCTGACCCTGCTGGCGGTGCGCTTCGCCTTTGAGAGGTGAGTGTCCGCGCTTTCCACCCGCGGGACCGCCTCCTCACAGCTCTCCCCGGGTGGAGCCTGGCTTTGAGCAACATGCTTTTCGGGCTCCATCCTGCCCACTCCTCAGCTGCCACCACGCCCACTCTGAGGGTCTCAGGGGTCTGGGATACACCCGCGTCTCAGAAAACCAGTGGGGGCCGTGGAGGGGTTACGCTTCCTCTCCTGACCTGGGACGGGGCGGCAGAGGCTGGTCAGTAAACGAAGGAGCCCCCGGTCAGCCCCTCGTCCTGGCCTGTCCAGGCATCTCCCCCCAGCCCGCCCCGCCCCGCCCCCTTCCCTCCTCTCTCTGCAACACCCTCTCTCCCAATCGCCTTTGTAGCCAAAGGAAGGGCCAAGGCACTCTCTCTCTCATTTTGGGGTCCCCCATCCACTCACCTCCAGCAGCCTAGCACCCAGCCCCTGGGTGAATGCTGGCTGCCCCGGTTCCCGGAGCCCTCCTACTGCCAGAGGCATGGATTTTCAGTCATTTCTCATGCAAACCAGACGCCGCCCAGGACCACGGTTCCTCCTCTTTCCCTGGCCGTCCCTCTCCTGAGTCCCTTCGCTCCGTCCCACCCTCTTCGACCTGACTCATGCTGGGGTCGCAGCACCCGCGCCTGCCTGGCCCCGGGCCCCCACAGCCCACCTCCACAGGGGCTGCCCCGCCTCCTCCCCTTCCTTCTTTTCTCACGGGTGATTTCAAGATCATATGGATGTATGAGCTTTGTTGTGGGATGCGGGCTCTTCAGTTGCCGCAGGCGGGGCCTTTGAGCTGCAGCATGTGGGATCCAGGTCCCTGACCAGGAATGGAACCTGAGGGCCCTGAGCTGGGAGTGCAGAGTCTTAGCCACTGGATTGCCGGGGCAGTCCCAGGTCCCCCGCCTTCTCTGCCGCCCGCTGGCCTTTGCACTGCCTCCCCGGCTGTTCCTTCAAGCCTGGGTTCCGGAGAAGCCCATCCTCCCCTCCCCTTACCCCCACAAAGCCCTTAGCCGTCTCTGACCCCCACTTCGGGTTCCTCCCGCTGTCTGACTCTGACCCAAGGGACAAGCGAGTGTTGTCCACCTTGCCTCTCTCGTCCATGCGGAGCTTCCTGGAGTCAGGGCTCCCAGACACAGGCTGGACATGAGCTCTTGCTCTGTGCCCGCCACAGCTCTAAGCCATTTGTGTGTCTTAACTCAGCCCTCATGGCACCCAGTGAGATGGTATGTTACTATCCCCAGTTTACAGAAGAGGCAGTGGAGGCACAGAGAGGTCAGGTGATCTGCCTGGGGTCACACAGCAGGTGGTCCTCTAGGATCAAGACTTTGCCTGCGAGATTCTGCCAGGCCCAGTTTAGCCGGGCCTTGAAGGTTGGGTCTGTTTTCTTGCCTATTTAGCTACTGACTCCAGCTGAGGCGGGCAAGTTAATACCTCCCAGAGGTATGCCTTGCCTTTCTAAAGGGCAATGGGGGGTGGAAGTAGCTTTTCTGGGGTCAAACACAGGCCAAGGTTTTCCCCTTTAAAGGAAAATGAATCCTGGCTCCCCCTGTTCCCGGAGCCTCCTACTGCCAGAGGCATGGATTTTCAGTCATTTCTCATGCAAACCAGCGCCGCCCAGGACCACGGTTCCTCCTCTTTCCCTGGCCGTCCCTCCCCTGAGCCCCTTTTGCTCCGTCCCACCCTCTTCGACCTGACTCATGCTGGGGTCGCAGCACCCGCGCCTGCCTGGCCCCGGGCCCCCACAGCCCACCTCCACAGGGGCTGCCCCGCCTCCTCCCCTTCCTTCTTTTCTCACGGGTGATTTCAAGATCATATGGATGTATGAGCTTTGTTGTGGGATGCGGGCTCTTCAGTTGCCGCAGGCGGGGCCTTTGAGCTGCAGCATGTGGGATCCAGGTCCCTGACCAGGAATGGAACCTGAGGGCCCTGAGCTGGGAGTGCAGAGTCTTAGCCACTGGATTGCCGGGGCAGTCCCAGGTCCCCCGCCTTCTCTGCCGCCCGCTGGCCTTTGCACTGCCTCCCCGGCTGTTCCTTCAAGCCTGGGTTCCGGAGAAGCCCATCCTCCCTCCCCTTACCCCCACAAAGCCCTTAGCCGTCTCTGACCCCCACTTCGGGTTCCTCCCGCTGTCTGACTCTGACCCAAGGGACAAGCGAGTGTTGTCCACCTTGCCTCTCTCGTCCATGCGGAGCTTCCTGGAGTCAGGGCTCCCAGACACAGGTTGGACATGAGCTCTTGCTCTGTGCCCGCCACAGCTCTAAGCCATTTGTGTGTCTTAACTCAGCCCTCATGGCACCCAGTGAGATGGTATGTTACTATCCCCAGTTTACAGAAGAGGCAGTGGAGGCACAGAGAGGTCAGGTGATCTGCCTGGGGTCACACAGCAGGTGGTCCTCTAGGATCAAGACTTTGCCTGCGAGATTCTGCCAGGCCCAGTTCAGCCGGGCCTTGAAGGTTGGGTCTGTTTTCTTGCCTATTTAGCTACTGACTCCAGCTGAGGCGGGCAAGTTAATACCTCCCAGAGGTATGCCTTGCCTTTCTAAAGGGCAATGGGGGGTGGAAGTAGCTTTTCTGGGGTCAAACACAGGCCAAGGTTTTCCCCTTTAAAGGAAAATGAATCCTGGGCCACCAGTTCTCTTGCTGTGTCCTCTTGGGCAGGTTTCTGGCCTCTCTGGGCCTCAGTTTACTCATCAGGACAATGGGGACAATAATAGGGTTAAGTGAGCCAGTTCACGAGATGGACTTGGACACATGCTTGGCAGATAATAAGTGTTCAGTAAATGACAACTGTGGGCCCTCCCTCGCAGTCTAGCGCTTAGGACTCCACCGTTCTGCTGCAGGGGACGGGGTTCCATCCCTGGTTTGGAAACGAGGGTCCAGCATGCCCCAAGGTGCAGTCAAAAAAAAAACAGGCTGTCGCGCCCCTCCCTGACCCCCAGCTCGAATGAGTCTGGTATAAGTTCCTTGCTGGGCTTCCCTGAACCTCAGGTTCCCCGGGTGAAAGGTGGTATTGTTCGGGCCGACTGTGCCTTTGTTCCTGACCCTGGTCGTGGGCGCCCCCTCGTGGGCACGCTGGTGATTGCCTCACCCAGGTCCCACCTCCTCCAAGTGTCCTCAAGGAAGGAGGCAGTGCTGGGCGGGGAGCCTGTGCAGGGCGCCCAGCCTGGTGGGGGGCAGACCAAGACTCAGGCAGCGAGGGGATGCTTCTCCCCGGTTTGAGATGGAGCGAAAGTGCCTGCTGTTGTTCAGTGGCTCAGTCGTTTCCAAGTCCTTCCCGCCCCACGGACTGCAGCACGCCACCTTCCCCGTCCTTCCCTGTCTCACGGAGCGCGCTCAGATCCACGTCCGCTGAGCTGGCGATGCTGTCTAACCATCTGACCCTCGAAGGCGCCCTACTTCTTTTGCCTTCGGCCTTTCCCAGCAGCAGGGCCTTTTCCAGTGAGTCGGCTGTCCACATCAGGTGTCCAAAGTAGGCGTCTCAGCCTCAGTCCTTCCAACGAATCTTCAGGGTTGGTTTCTTTTAGGATTGTCGGGTCTGATCTCCTTGCAGTCCAAGGGACTGGCGAGTCTCCTCTGGCACCACAACTCGAAAGCATCAGTTCTTTCACACCCAGGCTTCTTTATGGTCCAACTCACCTCTGAAGGTGCCTGAGGACGACCAGAGCTGATCATCCTGAAGACCAATCCAACTGCCTTTTTTTTTTTCGTAATTTTGGGCCACACCCTGAGGCCTGTGAGACCTTAGTTCCCCGGCCAGGGGTCGAACCTACACTCCCACCATTAGAAGGTGGCGTCTTAACCACTGGACCTCCAGGGAAGCCCCCGGCTACTTCCTTGTGCCCAGTGTCACAGCCAGGCCACCCCCGGCAGGCTCCCAACACGTGGCCTGGCCCCAGTGACCCCCATCTCCCCACCTGGACTGACAGGCTGTCTCCCCTGCTCCCAGATTCATCGGCCTGCCCCTGAGCCGGTGGCTGGGTGTGCGGGACCAGACCAGGAGGCTGGCCAAGCCCAACGCCACAATGGAGAAGTACTTCCTTAGGGAAGGGCAGAAACCCACGGAGGTGAGATCCCCAACGCCTTCTCCCAACCCCTTCCTCCGTCCCCATCAGCCTGCTCAGGTGGCTCTGAGGGGAGGGTGCAAGAAAACCCTCTTGAATCCCAGTTCCGCATCAGCCTGTCTGTGGGTGGGACTGGGTTTTGTTTTTTGTGTGTGTTTGTTTCCAATGATTATTTTTGGCCACGCTGGGTCTTCATTGCTGTACACGGGCCTTCCCTAGTTGTGGAGTTGGGGCTCCTCTCTAGTTGCGGTGCACAGGCCTCTCATGGTTGGCTTCTCTTTGGAGCACGGGCTTCAGGGTGCTCAGGCTTCTGTGGGTGTGGCATACAAGCCCAGTTGCTCCAAGGCCTGTGGCATCTTCCTGGACCAGGGGTTGAACCTGTGTCCCCTGCATTATCAGGTGGATTCTTCACCACTAGACCCCCAGGGAAATTCCAGGGCTAGGTTTGTATGAGGGCTGTTTTGGGGGAGGGCACCCTCTGGGGTTTGCAAGTGGCTCAGTGGTAAAGAACCCACCTGCCAATGCAGGAGATGCAGGTTTGCTCCCTGGGTCAGGAAGATCCCCTGGAGGCGGACGTGGCAGCCCACTCCAGAATTCTTGCCTGGAGAATCCCACGGACTCCTGTCGGGCTCCAGTCCATGGGGTCACAAAGGGTCAGACATGACTGAAGCCACTGAGTCCGCCCACACCACCCTGTAAAGGCCCCTCGCTCTCCATAGCTAGACCCCCAGGCGAGGTCTGGGGCCCCAGGTGAACAGGTGCCCAGCTGGGTGCCGCCTGTCCTGGGAGAGGGATGGGAGGCCACCTCTGTGACCCTGGGCCCCATCGTCCCCTCCCCAGTCCCAGATGAGCCTCCTGGCCACACAGTGTGGCCTCACATTGCGACAGACTCGGAGCTGGTTCCGGAGACGCCGGAACCAGGACCGGCCATGCTTGACCAAGAAGTTCTGTGAGGCCAGGTAAGCCGGGGGGGTGGCCAGGGAGGGGGATGGAGGGGGGGTCCCGCTCCTTTGGCAGCTGCCTCATGGGCCCCGTCCCCTCCTGCAGCTGGAGGTTTACCTTCTACACATGTTCCTTCATCAATGGGACCATGGTTCTGTACCACGTGAGTGTACCTGACGCCTCACCCGCTGGATCCCACAGGCGCCTACTAGGCACTGGGCCCGGCCTGGGTTTGGGGAGGAATGTGTGGGGCTCAGGCAGAGGGGAACACATGCAAAGGCACAGAGAGGGTGGAGGGAACTTGGCAAGGTCGTGGTTCGCTGGGTGCCTATGTGTCGGGTCTGGGGATCCTGAATAAGAAGCCCCTGGTCTACAGGGAGAGTGGGGCTGTAACCAGGCGGGAAACAGCCAGCCTGAGTGAGAGGAACACGTGGAGCCAGGAGCCCAGAGAAGGCCCCAGGCCTGGGGTGGGCCAGGGTGCTCACCTTTGGATAGCCTCAACCTCTCCTGTCCCTGCCAGGGGCAGTCATGGCTGGTTTGGGAGTGCCAGGGTGCTCACCTTGGTGGAAGCCTGGACAACCTCTCCCTGTCCCTTTTCAGGAGTCATGGCTGTTTTGGGGAGGCACCCTCTGGGGTTTGCAAGTGGCTCAGTGGTAAGAACCCACCTGCCAATGCAGGAGATGCAGGTTTGCTCCTGGGTCAGGAAGATCCCTGGAGGCGGACGTGGCAGCCCACTCCAGAATTCTTGCCTGGAGAATCCCACGGACTCCTGTCGGGCTGCAGTCCATGGGGTCACAAAGGGTCAGACATGACTGAAGCCACTGAGTCCGCCCACACCACCCTGAAAAGGGCCCCCTCGCTCTCCATAGCTAGACCCCCAGGCGAGGTCTGGGGCCCCAGGTGAACAGGTGCCCAGCTGGGTGCCGCCTGTCCTGGGAGAGGGATGGGAGGCCACCTCTGTGACCCTGGGCCCCATCGTCCCCTCCCCAGTCCCAGATGAGCCTCCTGGCCACACAGTGTGGCCTCACATTGCGACAGACTCGGAGCGGGTTTCCCGGGAGACGCGGAACCAGGACCGCCATGCTTGACCAAGAAGTTCTGTGAGGCCAGGTAAGCCGGGGGTGGCCAGGGAGGGGGATGGAGGGGGGGTCCCGCTCCTTTGGCAGCTGCCTCATGGGCCCCGTCCCCTCCTGCAGCTGGAGGTTTACCTTCTACACATGTTCCTTCATCAATGGGACCATGGTTCTGTACCACGTGAGTGTACCTGACGCCTCACCCGCTGGATCCCACAGGCGCCTACTAGGCACTGGGCCCGGCCTGGGTTTGGGGAGGAATGTGTGGGGCTCAGGCAGAGGGGGGAACACATGCAAAGGCACAGAGAGGGTGGAGGGAACTTGGCAAGGTCGTGGTTCGCTGGGTGCCTATGTGTCGGGTCTGGGGATCCTGAATAAGAAGCCCCTGGTCTACAGGGAGAGTGGGGCTGTAACCAGGCGGGAAACAGCCAGCCTGAGTGAGAGGAACACGTGGAGAGCCAGGGAGCCCAGAGAAGGCCCCAGGCCTGGGGTGGGGGCCAGGGTGCTCACCTTTGGATAGCCTCAACCTCTCCTGTCCCTGCAGGAGTCATGGCTGTGGATGCCAGTCATGTGCTGGCACAATTACCCCTTTCAGGTGAGTGCCAGGGGGTGTCTGGAGGCTGGTGGGAGGATCAGGGTGGTCAGAGTCCCTGTGGTCACAGGCAGGAGAGCCAAAGCTGGACACAGCCCCCTCGTGCCCCTCTGAGTCCCACCCTTTGGCTCCCTTGGGAATGGAGAGGGGCCTGGGATCAGGACACTCGGAACGGGAAACCACAAGACCACTGCCCTTGATTACCTCTAGGGATGGGGAGCGCATGCCTTCCTCACTCGTTGGGATTCACTGGTGGTGGGTTTGAGCACATAGGGAGGGCCCTGTCCCCCACCACGCCCCACAACCAACACTGCACCCCTTGCCACAGCCGATGAAGCCAAGCCTGTACGGCTGGTACCTCCTGGAGATGAGTTTCTATGTCTCTCTGCTGATGACGCTGCCCTTTGACACCAAGCGCAAGGTGAGGCCAGGCCCAGAGTCTGGGGGAGGAAGCGACGCCCGGCGGGGGTTGGTTATGACCCAGCTCCAGGTGGGGAGGGGTGGCCTTAACCCCTCCAGAGCCTTGGTGCTTCGGGGAAAGGGCATGGAATCCACCCTCCAAGTAACCCCTGGGAGGGCCTGCTCACAGCCCGGCAAGGCGGGCCTCCTCCAGCCACCCAGCCTCATCTGGCTGTGACCCTCCGGCTCCCACAGGACTTCAAGGAGCAAGTGGTGCATCACTTTGTGGCCATTATGCTCATCAGCTTCTCCTACAGCATCAACCTCTTGCGCATCGGCTCTCTGGTGATGCTACTGCACGACTGTGCCGACTGCCTGCTGGAGGTGAGCTGGGCCCAGCCTGACCCCTTCCGGTGGTCCATCTCTGCCCTCCCAGGTGCGCCTGGGGTTGAGGCCCCGCCCCCTGTGTGGCTTCAGGGCGGTGAGGCCCCGCCCCCTGCCTATCTTTAGGGAGGCGAGGCCCCGCCCCCTGTCTGTCTTCAGGGAGGTGAAGGCCCCGCCCCCTGTCCGGCTTGAAGGAGGTGAGGCCCTGCCCTCTGTCTCTTGCAGATCTCACTTTTTACCCTTGTAGGCAGTTCCTAGAGATAAGACCCTGCCCCAACTCACCCGTCTCAGCCCTGTGGTACCTTTCCCTGGGAGGAGGCCCCACCCTCCCTCAGCCCGCCCCTCCTCACGTGTTTCCTCGCCAGCCATGCTCACTTTGGGATAGCCTCAACCTCTCCTGTCCCTGCAGGAGTGCCAGTCATGTGCTGGCACAATTACCCCTTTCAGGTGAGTGCCAGGGGGTGTCTGGAGGCTGGTGGGAGGATCAGGGTGGTCAGAGTCCCTGTGGTCACAGGCAGGAGAGCCAAAGCTGGACACAGCCCCCTCGTGCCCCTCTGAGTCCCACCCTTTGGCTCCCTTGGGAATGGAGAGGGGCCTGGGATCAGGACACTCGGAACGGGAAACCACAAGACCACTGCCCTTGATTACCTCTAGGGATGGGGAGCGCATGCCTTCCTCACTCGTTGGGATTCACTGGTGGTGGGTTTGAGCACATAGGGAGGGCCCTGTCCCCCACCACGCCCCACAACCAACACTGCACCCCTTGCCACAGCCGATGAAGCCAAGCCTGTACGGCTGGTACCTCCTGGAGATGAGTTTCTATGTCTCTCTGCTGATGACGCTGCCCTTTGACACCAAGCGCAAGGTGAGGCCAGGCCCAGAGTCTGGGGGAGGAAGCGACGCCCGGCGGGGGTTGGTTATGACCCAGCTCCAGGTGGGGAGGGGTGGCCTTAACCCCTCCAGAGCCTTGGTGCTTCGGGGAAAGGGCATGGAATCCACCCTCCAAGTAACCCCTGGGAGGGCCTGCTCACAGCCCGGCAAGGCGGGCCTCCTCCAGCCACCCAGCCTCATCTGGCTGTGACCCTCCGGCTCCCACAGGACTTCAAGGAGCAAGTGGTGCATCACTTTGTGGCCATTATGCTCATCAGCTTCTCCTACAGCATCAACCTCTTGCGCATCGGCTCTCTGGTGATGCTACTGCACGACTGTGCCGACTGCCTGCTGGAGGTGAGCTGGGCCCAGCCTGACCCCTTCCGGTGGTCCATCTCTGCCCTCCCAGGTGCGCCTGGGGTTGAGGCCCCGCCCCCTGTGTGGCTTCAGGGCGGTGAGGCCCCGCCCCCTGCCTATCTTTAGGGAGGCGAGGCCCCGCCCCCTGTCTGTCTTCAGGGAGGTGAAGGCCCCGCCCCCTGTCCGGCTTGAAGGAGGTGAGGCCCTGCCCTCTGTCTCTTGCAGATCTCACTTTTTACCCTTGTAGGCAGTTCCTAGAGATAAGACCCTGCCCCAACTCACCCGTCTCAGCCCTGTGGTACCTTTTCCCTGGGAGGAGGCCCCACCCTCCCTCAGCCCCGCCCCTCCTCACGTGTTTCCTCGCCAGCCACGTCCACTTCTCTGCTGCCCTCCGCAGGCCTGTAAAATGTTGAACTACACACACTGGCGGCGCCTGTGTGACGCTCTGTTCATCGCCTTCTCGCTGGTCTTCTTCTACACTCGCCTCGTGCTCTTCCCCACCCAGTAAGTCAGTGAGGGGCTTGGGGAAGTGGCTAAGATCTGGGTCGGCTTTCACCGCCAGGTCTCGCGTCTCCCATGCAGGGAACTGGGGTTGCTGGCTGGGAGGCTTCCAGGAGGAGTCTGGGAAAGGTGTTTCCCACACAGGGCACAGCAGAGGCAAAGACCCAGGGGTAGGCAAATGGAAAACTGGGCTTAGTCACCATCGTTGCCGTGTGCCTGGAACATGGATTGGCAGGCCAGGTGGGGTCCCAGCTGGGTCAAGTCTTTACCCAGGAATTTGCTGAGCCTCTCCCAACAAGCAGAGGGAACAGCAGGAAGGTTCCTGCTCCCGTGGAGCTGCCCCTGGTGGATGGAAACATGTAGTAAGCAGTGACGGTGCTGAAGAGAAGAAAAGTCAGGAAGGACACAGGAACTGTATGGAGAGTTAGCATTAAGTGGTTGGAGAAAGCCTCAGGGACAGTGTTCACACTGCTTATAGGGGAGGAGCATGTGCAAAGGCCCTGAGGCAGGACCCTGCGCAGCGTGTTGTAAGAGGAGAGGAGACCCCCTTGGCAGGACGAAGAGGGAGAGAGGAAGTGAAGACAGAGTGAGGGACCAGCGTGTGCAGGGTCTTATGGGCCTTGGGGAAGAGGCTGGGCCTATATCCAAGACAGGTGGGACCTGACCTGAGTTTGCACGGGCTCCCTCTGGTGGTGGCAGGAGGAATAGCTGAAGGAGGTTGGCGCAGAAGTAGCAGGGCTGGGGCCAAGGGGACGGCCCTAGTCCAGGTGGGCAATGATGGGGCAGGGCAGGCAAGAGGAGTGGGGTTCAAGGAGATGAACCCATGGTCAGGAGACGCGAATGGGCTCAGGTGGAAGGTCAATGGAAGGTCATGCAGGTGAGAGACTCTCGGGACTGGGGGCTACGGCACCCAGGAAAGTGCTGCCTCTCCCTTCTGCCCACCCACCGTAGGATCCTCTACACCACGTACTACGAATCCACTGTCGAGGTCGGCACCTTCTTTGGCTACTACTTCCTCAACGCACTGCTGGCAATTCTACAGCTGCTGCACGTGTTTTGGTCTTGCCTCATCCTTCGCATGATCTACAGCTTCATAAAGAAAGGCCAGGTAGGGCTTCCCTGGTGGCCCAGTGGGTAAGGAGTCCACCTTGCAGGGCGGGAGGCACTGGTTTGATCCTTGGTCTGGGAAGATCCCACATGCGGCGGAGCGGCTGGACCGATGCGTCCAATTACAAGCCAGCGCTCTGGAGCGCGTGTATCCAGAGCCGGTGCTCCGCAACGAGAGAGGCCACTGCAATGGGAGGCCCACACAGGCCAAAGAATAAAGACGGATGAAAAATAACTAAATAAAAAAATCAATAAAAAAAGGCCAAAATTCATTTTAAAAAAAATAGGCCAGGTAGGGGGTCGGTGGTTAAGACTCCGTGCTTCCCATGCAGGGGCTGCGGGTTCCCTCCCTGGTCAGGGGAACTAAGATTCCACGTACAGTGCTCCTTGTGGCAAAAGAGAAAAAAACAAAAAACAAAAATCCGTTCATTAAAGAAAAGATGGAAAGAAAGGCCAGGTGGGGCCGGCGAGAGCCCGCTGGTGGTGCTCCTCCCTGGAGCCCCAGCGCAGCCAGTCCCCTGCCTCCTCCCTTTTCTCTGTTCCCCAGATGGAGAATGATGTTCGCAGCGACGTGGAGGAATCAGACTCCAGCGACGGGGAGGCGGCCCAGGAGTGCCCGCAGATGAAAAACGGGGCGGCGCACTGGCCTGGGGCGGCCCCCACCGACGGCCCCCGGAGCCGGGCAGCCGGTCGGATATCCAACGGACACACACCCGCCACGTAGTCAGCCAGAGGACTGGCCGCGAAGCGGCTGCCCCAGCCGCTGGGCAGCTCGGACTTGGGGGGCGGCCGGACTGGGGGACCTCAAGCAGATTCTGTGGAGACAGCGAGGACCCCACCCCGCTCTGGGGGTGGGGCTGATGATCTGTGTCCAGACCCTCCCTTCTGGCCACTCTCCCCCCTTCTCGGAGCAAGCGGAAGGATGAACCCATGGTCAGGAGACGCGAATGGGCTCAGGTGGAAGGTCAATGGAAGGTCATGCAGGTGAGAGACTCTCGGGACTGGGGGCTACGGCACCCAGGAAAGTGCTGCCTCTCCCTTCTGCCCACCCACCGTAGGATCCTCTACACCACGTACTACGAATCCACTGTCGAGGTCGGCACCTTCTTTGGCTACTACTTCCTCAACGCACTGCTGGCAATTCTACAGCTGCTGCACGTGTTTTGGTCTTGCCTCATCCTTCGCATGATCTACAGCTTCATAAAGAAAGGCCAGGTAGGGCTTCCCTGGTGGCCCAGTGGGTAAGGAGTCCACCTTGCAGGGCGGGAGGCACTGGTTTGATCCTTGGTCTGGGAAGATCCCACATGCGGCGGAGCGGCTGGACCGATGCGTCCAATTACAAGCCAGCGCTCTGGAGCGCGTGTATCCAGAGCCGGTGCTCCGCAACGAGAGAGGCCACTGCAATGGGAGGCCCACACAGGCCAAAGAATAAAGACGGATGAAAAATAACTAAATAAAAAAATCAATAAAAAAAGGCCAAAATTCATTTTAAAAAAAATAGGCCAGGTAGGGGGTCGGTGGTTAAGACTCCGTGCTTCCCATGCAGGGGCTGCGGGTTCCCTCCCTGGTCAGGGGAACTAAGATTCCACGTACAGTGCTCCTTGTGGCAAAAGAGAAAAAAACAAAAAACAAAAATCCGTTCATTAAAGAAAAGATGGAAAGAAAGGCCAGGTGGGGCCGGCGAGAGCCCGCTGGTGGTGCTCCTCCCTGGAGCCCCAGCGCAGCCAGTCCCCTGCCTCCTCCCTTTTCTCTGTTCCCCAGATGGAGAATGATGTTCGCAGCGACGTGGAGGAATCAGACTCCAGCGACGGGGAGGCGGCCCAGGAGTGCCCGCAGATGAAAAACGGGGCGGCGCACTGGCCTGGGGCGGCCCCCACCGACGGCCCCCGGAGCCGGGCAGCCGGTCGGATATCCAACGGACACACACCCGCCACGTAGTCAGCCAGAGGACTGGCCGCGAAGCGGCTGCCCCAGCCGCTGGGCAGCTCGGACTTGGGGGGCGGCCGGACTGGGGGACCTCAAGCAGATTCTGTGGAGACAGCGAGGACCCCACCCCGCTCTGGGGGTGGGGCTGATGATCTGTGTCCAGACCCTCCCTTCTGGCCACTCTCCCCCCTTCTCGGAGCAAGCGGAAGGGCTGGAGGGAAGTGGGGAGTGAGGCTGGGCAGCCACAGGACGTGCAGCCCACTGTCACCTCCTGCAGGCTGCAGCCTGGCAGCTGCGAAGAGCCTGGGCTGAAAGCGCTCAATAAACCTTGACCAGAGCCTGCTTCTCGGCCTGAGAGCTCCTGTCCCCCCCCTTACAGCTCCTCCTCCTTCCCCAGAGGCCCCAAGGCAGCCAGGGCTTGCAGACCCCACCAGCAGACCCTCACTGCCACCTCAAGACACGTGGCCACCCCTTGGGGACCCAGACGGAAAGCAGTGCATCGGGACCCGCAGGATGCGCCCCCAACTTGCAGCCAGTGCCCGAACCGAGCCACCTCCTTCCTCCCAAGGGCAGCCCTGTGTCAGTTACTCACAGAGCCCGCGCACAGATGAGCCGGGACTGAGCTCAGACAGGTCGGGCAGACCGCCGAGGGGAGACTACTCAGTCCTGTTCCCTGCAGTTCTGTCTCAAGGCCATCCTCAAGGTCCCCAGGACCTCCCTGGAGACAGTGAAATAGGAATGATGGGGTGGGGGAGGGGACGCTTCCCACAGGCTTCCTTCCCAAGGGTCCGCCTGGGAGTCTCGTTATGAGCTGTACGTGCCCCAGAAATCAAGGCCATGAGGTTCTGTGCAAGGTACCCCTAAGCACCAGCTTTGAGGGAACACCAGAGATGGGGAGTTGGAGAAGAAAAGGGGTAGGGGAATGGATCTCGCCTTCTGTGCTTCTCAGCAAATAGGAGAGAGCATGGGAGTGGGGAGAGGCTGCAGAGAGGAGAAAGAGCCCGCTCTGTGTCCACTGAGAGACGAGGATGGGAGGAGAGGACGGCAAAGAGGCTCACAGGGTCTAGCAACCCCAATCCCGGGCATGTATCCAGACAAAACTCGAATTCAAAAAGACCC
Organism: Tragulus kanchil; assembly: GCA_022376925.1. NCBI lineage: Eukaryota > Metazoa > Chordata > Mammalia > Artiodactyla > Tragulidae > Tragulus > Tragulus kanchil. The sequence continues at coordinate 7,148,871 of JAIOJX010000029.1, forward strand.
ACGTGCCCCTGTTCACCGCAGTGCTATTTACAACAGCCGAGACATGGACACAAGTGAAATGCCCACCCACAGATGAATGGCCAGAGAAGATGCATATGTACACAGTGGAATATTGAAGTGAAAGTCGCTCAGTCATGGCCGAGTCTTTGCAACCCACGGACGAGCCGTGGAATTCTCCAGGCAAGAACACTGGAGTGGGTAACCAAGCCCTTCTCCAGGGGATCTTCCCAGTCCAGGGGTCAGACCCAGGTCTCCCATACTGTGGGCAGACTCTTTACCAGCTGAGCCAGTAGGGAAGGGCGCGTGTCCTGTGGGCTCGTACATATTATCACGAGTGTGTCTGTTGCTTCCTCGACAGAGGATGTGTTTTATTCTACATAAAACATTCGCTGTGCTTCCTTACAGAGGGCCTCTATGAAAGGGCCCACGAGCCTTCTCCAAGGTTCTGAAAGTTCACCATTTAACACCCGCATCCGTTCTGTCTCCCAGCTAAGGCAAGGTTACTCCTCCAGGAAGCCTTCTTGGATTGGCCCCACCACCTGTTCCACTGGAGGACGCGACATCCATTGCCCATGCCTTCAAGCCCCCGGCCCCTCCTCACCCTGTAGTCCTGCAAAGCCGGGCCTCAGCTGTGCAGACCCTCGATCCACAGTTCAGGACGGAGAGTCCATCAGCCTGGCCAGGGTGATGTCCTGCTGGACAACAAGCACCTTGTCAGGGAGGGAGTCTGCACTCAGCCAGAAAGGTGATCAGGCACCAGATCGAATAGAAAAAATCGATAGAGAAAACCCAATGAACCACAAAAATAATAATAAGAAAGCAGCACAGACGAAAGACATCAACAAGCCAAAGGGCAAAGGAACAAAAAATGACAAGAATAAAGCCAAATTCTAGCTCTTTGGGAACATTAATAAGATAAACCCCTGAAAAGAATGAGCAAGAAGAAAACAAGGAGAGTTTGCAAACAAATATATGGGAACGTTACGAATAATTATGCGGGGGCTTCCCCGGTAGCTCAGTGGTTACGAGTTCACCTGCTGGGCTTCCGTGGTGGTCCAGTGGGTAAAAAGACCACCTTGCAGCGCAAGGGGCACCAGTTGGATCCCCGGCCCAGGAAGATCGCGTGCAGAGTGGCTGGACGGGTGTGGCCAATGAGGAGCCAGTGCTCAAGCACATGCGCCCAGAGCTGGTAATCTGCAGTGAGAGAGGCCACTGCGATGGGAGGCCCACACAGGCCAAAGAATAAAGATAGATGAAAATAAATGGATAAAAAAATCAATAAAAGAGGCCAAAATTAAAAAAAAAAGTTTGCCTGTCAATGCATGAGACACAGTCATAGAGAACAAACTTATGGACATTGTGGAGAGGGAAGAGTGGGTGAGAGAGATGCAAGGAGTAACATGGAGCCCTTGGCTATATCATATGGAAAAAGAGAGGGGCTTCCCCTGGTGGTCCAGTGGGTAAGGACACCGCCTTGCCATGCAGGGGCGCCGGTTCGATCCCTGGCCTGGGAAGATCCCATGTGCTGCGGAGCAGCTGGACCCATGTGTCCAACGACCGAGCCAGAGCTCTGGAGCACATGCGCCCAGAGCCAGTGCTCTGCAGTGACAGAGGCCACTGCAGTTGGAGGCCCACACAAACCAAAAGAACAAAGACGGATGATAAATGAAAGACAAATAAAAGTGACCAAAAAAAAAAGATAACAATTGACAATGTGCTGTGGGTAAAGGGGACCTTACATGGGGACTATGCAATGGCCTGGAGGGGTGGGATGGAGGGTGGGATATACATATGACTAATCTGGCATTATACATATCTGTAAACCACAAGACTCTGTAAAAGCCAAAAAGCAAAATTTTTAAAAATGGCAAAAAAAGGTGTGGTGTATATACAATGGAATATTATTCATCCAGGAAAAGGAAATCCTACCATCTGCAACAACATGGATGGATCTTAAAGGCATCATGCTAAATGAAGTGAATCAGAGAGAGACAGACAAATATTGTATGATCTCACATGTGGAATCAAAAACCCCCCAAAACTCATAGATACAAAGAACAGATTGGTAGGTGTTGGAGGTCGGGGAAAGAATGGGAGTGAAGGTAGAATGAGTGGAGGCAATTTTAAAAGCTATATAAACTATATGCTGATAACTTTGGCGTTACGAATAATTATGCGGGGGCTTCCCCGGTAGCTCAGTGGTTACGAGTTCACCTGCTGGGCTTCCGTGGTGGTCCAGTGGGTAAAAAGACCACCTTGCAGCGCAAGGGGCACCAGTTGGATCCCCGGCCCAGGAAGATCGCGTGCAGAGTGGCTGGACGGGTGTGGCCAATGAGGAGCCAGTGCTCAAGCACATGCGCCCAGAGCTGGTAATCTGCAGTGAGAGAGGCCACTGCGATGGGAGGCCCACACAGGCCAAAGAATAAAGATAGATGAAAATAAATGGATAAAAAAATCAATAAAAGAGGCCAAAATTAAAAAAAAAAGTTTGCCTGTCAATGCATGAGACACAGTCATAGAGAACAAACTTATGGACATTGTGGAGAGGGAAGAGTGGGTGAGAGAGATGCAAGGAGTAACATGGAGCCCTTGGCTATATCATATGGAAAAAGAGAGGGGCTTCCCCTGGTGGTCCAGTGGGTAAGGACACCGCCTTGCCATGCAGGGGCGCCGGTTCGATCCCTGGCCTGGGAAGATCCCATGTGCTGCGGAGCAGCTGGACCCATGTGTCCAACGACCGAGCCAGAGCTCTGGAGCACATGCGCCCAGAGCCAGTGCTCTGCAGTGACAGAGGCCACTGCAGTTGGAGGCCCACACAAACCAAAAGAACAAAGACGGATGATAAATGAAAGACAAATAAAAGTGACCAAAAAAAAAAGATAACAATTGACAATGTGCTGTGGGTAAAGGGGACCTTACATGGGGACTATGCAATGGCCTGGAGGGGTGGGATGGAGGGTGGGATATACATATGACTAATCTGGCATTATACATATCTGTAAACCACAAGACTCTGTAAAAGCCAAAAAGCAAAATTTTTAAAAATGGCAAAAAAAGGTGTGGTGTATATACAATGGAATATTATTCATCCAGGAAAAGGAAATCCTACCATCTGCAACAACATGGATGGATCTTAAAGGCATCATGCTAAATGAAGTGAATCAGAGAGAGACAGACAAATATTGTATGATCTCACATGTGGAATCAAAAACCCCCCAAAACTCATAGATACAAAGAACAGATTGGTAGGTGTTGGAGGTCGGGGAAAGAATGGGAGTGAAGGTAGAATGAGTGGAGGCAATTTTAAAAAGCTATATAAACTATATGCTGATAACTTTGAAAAATAAGATGAAATGAAGTCACTTATGGGGAAATAGAAAATGCAAAAATTGTACCAAGAGGAATCCAAAAACTCGACTAGACCCATAAATGTTAATGAAGTGGAAATAATGGGAGAGAAAAAAAAAAAAAAAGAAAAAGAAAACCCTACCTCTCCCTTAAGCACAAAACCTAGAGGATTTGATTATCAAGTTTCATCACCATCATCACAAGGAACAGAGAATTCCCATTTTATTCAAAGTGATACCAATATTTTTTTTTAAGTGGAGGGCAGGACTTCCCTAGTAGTCCACTGGATGAGAAATCTGCCTTCCAAGGCAGGGGACGCGGTTTTGATCCCTGGTCTGGAATGGTCCCACATGCCACGGAGCGACAAAGCCCCTATGGGCCACAACCCCTGAGCCCCAGCTCTAGAGCCTGTTTCACAAGAGAAGCCACTGCCAGGAGAAGCCTGCTCGTGGCAAGTAGAGAGTAGTCCCTGCTCGCGGCAGATTCAGCACAGCTCAACTAAATAAATCAAGAAAAAATTTTTAATGGAGAGTAGGGGTAGAATACAGGGCCAGTGGCAACTAGATGCAGTGGCAACAGGCGCAATGGGTAACGCGTCTGACTATGGATAGGAAGATTCTAGGTTCAACCCCTGGCTGGCTTGAGGCATACATTAAGGGCATCCCCAGTGGCTCAGTAGTAAAGAATCTTCCTGCAATGTCAGAGACGTGGGTTCGATCCCTGGGTTGGGAGGATCCCCTGGGGAAGGAAATGGCAACCCGCTCCAGCATTCTTGCCTGGAGAATTCCATGGACAGAGAAGTCTGGTGAGCTACATGGTTGCAAAGAGTCGGACACGACTGAGCACACACACACAGGGGTAAGCTGCCCAACTTCTTTTAAGAGGATGACATGGCCTACAAACCAGATAGGGCAACCACATGGATGCACCTCGAAAACACAGTAAGCTAAGAGAAAGAAGCCAGATATGAAAGCTTACATGTTGTATGATTCTGTTTATATGAAATATCCAGAACAGGTGAATCTACAGAGACAGAAACCTGGTGGTTACCCGGGGGAGGGAAGGAGAAGGAATGGGGCTCTATTTAATATGTACAGAGGTTTCCTTTGGGGATGACAGACATCTGCGGCGGCAGCTCAGCCAGATGCAGGCAGAGGAGCGGGTGCAGCGAGACGTTAAGAAATATACACGCAGGGCTTTCCTGGTGGTCCAGTGCGTAAAGAGTCTGCCTTGTACTGCAAGGGACGCCGGTTGGATCCCTGACACAGGAAGATCCCACATGCCGCGGAGCGACTGGACCGGTGTGTCCAATGAGAGTCAGCGCTCTGGAGCGCATGTGCCCAGAGTTGGTACTCTGCAAGGAGAGAGGCCCCTGCAATGGGAGGCCCACAAAGGTCAGAGAATAAAGATAGATGAAAAAAATAAATGAAGGACCAATAAAAGTGGCTGAAAAAAATACACATTAAAAAGTAATGATAGGGCTTCCCCTGGTGGTCCAGTGGGTAAGGACACCGCCTTGCAGTGCAAGGGGCGCCGGTTCGAGCCCTGGCCTGGGAAGACCCCACGTGCCGCGGAGCGGCTGGACCGATGTGTCCAATGACCGAGCCGGAGCTCTGGAGCACATGCGCCCAGAGCCAGTGCTCTGCAACAACAGACGCCACCGCGATGGGAGGCCCACAAGAGCCAAAGAAGAAGACGAATGAAAATAGAGAAATGAAAGACCAATAGAAGCGGCCCACCCACTCCCCTCCCTCCCCAACCCAACCCCCGCCCAAAGTAAATAAATAAATAAGTCTTAAAAAATAAAAAAAAAAACACTATAAAAAAAAAAGCAATGATATATTAAAAAAGAAATACACAGGCACTCAGAGAAAGGATGGGAAAGGAGGGGTCAAGACCTCATGGATCAAGAGCCCTGAACACACTCACCGGTCCGCTTTTATGAGCGCTTAAGCCTTCAGGTGTTTGCAGGGAATGGTATTAGCACAGGCTGGGAACTCAGTCACAGCCCTGGTCAGTGATGACCCTCGTGACGCTAAGAATGGAAAGGGCGCGCTGCAGTTGGGGGGCACCTAGACCGGCAGGAAGCTGAGAAGGCCTCTCTGCGTGCGCACGCAGCGTTCTCACGTGCGCTGCCCCGGCGTTCCAACGTCCACAGCGGATCTCCCACCTGTTGCTGATCTGCATGACCCCAGCTAAGGAGCCCATGCGAATCAAATCAGCTTGTTTTTGTCTTAGTGCTTTCTGTTATGTTTCTCATAGTTTTGTTTGTTTTTTCTCATTCCCAATTTTTTTTCTCCTGGCTCAACCAAAGCTGTGAAAACCTGTACCAGCTTGTTTCCCCACAGACATGCTTTGGAACTAGATGAAGGTAATGACTGTACAATATTTTGAGTGCACTAAATGCCACTGAACTGCTCGCTTTCCAAAGGTTGATTCTGCTAATGTGAATTTCACCTGAGTAAAAATGAAAACAGGTAAGACTATGGAAAAAGGTAGAAAATTCACACCAATTTTCAATGATGTCCACAGAAGCAAAACTCCTAAATAAAATACTGCCCACAGACCTGGACGCCACCTAAAGGTCCATCGACAGATGAATGGATAAAAAAGATGTGAGATATATATATATATATATATATATATATATACACACAATGAACTATTACTCGGCCATAGAAAAGAATGAAATAATGCCATTTGCAGTAATATGGATGGACCTAGAGATGATCACACTAAACAGAGTAAGTCAGAAAGAGAAAGACAAATATCATACGATATGATTTCTATGTGGAATTAAAAAATAATAATATAAATGAACTTATTTATAAAATAGAGGTAGACTCACAAACATAGAAAACAAACTTACACTTACCAAAGAAGAAAGGGAGGGAGTAGGGATAAATTAGGATTTGGGGTTAACAGACACACACCACTATATATAAAACAGATAACGAATGAGGAACTACTGTGTAGCCAAGGTAAACATATTCAATATATTTTCATTGTGTGCCTGGAAGTATTCTGAAATTAGATTGTAATGATGGTCGCCAGGTCAACAGAGGATGAGGTGGTTGGATGGCATCACCAACTCGATGGACATGAATTTGAGCAAGCTCGGAGACAGTGAAGGCCGGGGAAGCCGGGCGTGCTGCAGTCCATGGGGCTGCAAAGAGCTGGACATGACTTAGCCACTGAACAACAACAACAACGAATAAAATAAAGGAAAAGGAAATTCAGAAATTCTGACACATGCTGCAACTCGGATGAACCCCATGGACATTATGCTGAATGAAATAGCCAGTCACAATAGGACAAATTCTGTATAACCACATTTATGGGAGGTCCCCAGTGTAGCCGAATTCATAGAAACATGGATGGATGGTTACCAGAGGCTGGGAAAGGGGAGTCCTTGCTTCATGAGGACGGAGTTTCAGTTTTGCGAGGTGAAAGAACGATGGTGAGGGTTACTGAAGATGAATGTCCTTAAAGCCACTGAATTGTGTGCTTCAAATGGTAAATTTTGAAAAACCAAACAAAATTATTAAATTTCGTGCTATGTAAAATTTACAATGAAAAAGATACAAAGGTGAAAAAAACAAAAGAAAAACTTTTGAATAAAGATAAAAACCCAAAAATGAAGCTCGTTTGATGGGAAAGAGAATGAGGAAGACTCCAGGCAAAAGCGAAAGTGTGAACGCTGGGAAGCTGCTCAAAATAAACACGTGGGCAAAGGAACCCAGAACTGGAGGGGCGTCACGCGCAGAAAGCGCCACCTAGTGGTGCCTTCCTGTGTTCGTCAAGTGGCAGAAAAAGCGAGCCTAGGATCCACTGTTTCCTCCGTGTACTGACATCATTACCCTGTTTACCAATCATTGCGGAAGAACAGGGAGCAACACTGAGTTTAGACCAACATGCAGCGGAAAATATAAACATAGAAAACAAACTTTACACTTACCAAAGAAGAAAGGGAGGGAGTAGGGATAAATTAGGATTTGGGGTTAACAGACACACACCACTATATATAAAACAGATAACGAATGAGGAACTACTGTGTAGCCAAGGTAAACATATTCAATATATTTTCATTGTGTGCCTGGAAGTATTCTGAAATTAGATTGTAATGATGGTCGCCAGGTCAACAGAGGATGAGGTGGTTGGATGGCATCACCAACTCGATGGACATGAATTTGAGCAAGCTAGGAGACAGTGAAGGCCGGGGAAGCCGGGCGTGCTGCAGTCCATGGGGCTGCAAAGAGCTGGACATGACTTAGCCACTGAACAACAACAACAACGAATAAAATAAAGGAAAAGGAAATTCAGAAATTCTGACACATGCTGCAACTCGGATGAACCCCATGGACATTATGCTGAATGAAATAGCCAGTCACAATAGGACAAATTCTGTATAACCACATTTATGGGAGGTCCCCAGTGTAGCCGAATTCATAGAAACATGGATGGATGGTTACCAGAGGCTGGGAAAGGGGAGTCCTTGCTTCATGAGGACGGAGTTTCAGTTTTGCGAGGTGAAAGAACGATGGTGAGGGTTACTGAAGATGAATGTCCTTAAAGCCACTGAATTGTGTGCTTCAAATGGTAAATTTTGAAAAACCAAACAAAATTATTAAATTTCGTGCTATGTAAAATTTACAATGAAAAAGATACAAAGGTGAAAAAAACAAAAGAAAAACTTTTGAATAAAGATAAAAACCCAAAAATGAAGCTCGTTTGATGGGAAAGAGAATGAGGAAGACTCCAGGCAAAAGCGAAAGTGTGAACGCTGGGAAGCTGCTCAAAATAAACACGTGGGCAAAGGAACCCAGAACTGGAGGGGCGTCACGCGCAGGGGGGGAAAGCGCCACCTAGTGGTGCCTTCCTGTGTTCGTCAAGTGGCAGAAAAAGCGAGCCTAGGATCCACTGTTTCCTCCGTGTACTGACATCATTACCCTGTTTACCAATCATTGCGGAAGAACAGGGAGCAACACTGAGAAAACAGAAACCAGCGCAAAAAAAAAAAAGAAAGAAACCTTCCCTAGAGCCGCCCGCTGCCAACCTGCCGACCTGCACCCAGATTCAAGCGCCAGCCCAACCCTCCTTCTTGCTTCTACCCAGAAACAGTTTGTCCCGATCCCAGGCAAACCCAGACCCCCTCCACCAGCTTCCACCCGACTATTTAAGGATTATCTCCACTGGCATACCTATTTGCTGATTCATTTTCCACCTTTTGTTTTGCTTTATTATTGAGATGGAATTAACAGAACGCAAAACGGACCATTTAAAATAACCTTCAGGGGCTTCCCGAGTGGCTCAGTGGTAAAGACTTTGCCTGCCCATGCAGGAGACACGGGTTCGATCCTGGGTCGGGGAAGAGGCCGCATGCCACAAAGCAGCTAAGCCCGTGCACCGCCGCTACGGAGCCTGTGCTCTAGAGTCTGGGAGCTGCAACTACGGAAGCCCCTGCACCTTGAGCCAGGGCTCCACGACGAGAGAAGCCGCTGCAGTGAGAAGCCAGTGCACCACAGCTGGAGAGCAGCCCCCCACTCACCACAACTAGAGAAAAGCCTGCACGGAAGTGAAGGCCCAGCACGACCAAAATAAGCAATGATTAACATAAATAAACTTCAGCGTATTTAGTACCTTCATAAAGCCGGGCAGCCATCACCAATATCTAGTTCCAAAACATCCCTGGTGCAAAACAATAAAGATGCACCACGTGTATCAGTGACAATATGAGAATGTGCTTCAAATGGTAAATTTTGAAAACCAAACAAAATTATTAAATTTCGTGCTATGTAAAATTTACAATGAAAAGATACAAAGGTGAAAAACAAAAGAAAAACTTTTGAATAAAGATAAAAACCCAAAAATGAAGCTCGTTTGATGGGAAAGAGAATGAGGAAGACTCCAGGCAAAAGCGAAAGTGTGAACGCTGGGAAGCTGCTCAAAATAAACACGTGGGCAAAGGAACCCAGAACTGGAGGGGCGTCACGCGCAGGGGGGGAAAGCGCCACCTAGTGGTGCCTTCCTGTGTTCGTCAAGTGGCAGAAAAAGCGAGCCTAGGATCCACTGTTTCCTCCGTGTACTGACATCATTACCCTGTTTACCAATCATTGCGGAAGAACAGGGAGCAACACTGAGAAAACAGAAACCAGCGCAAAAAAAAAAAAGAAAGAAACCTTCCCTAGAGCCGCCCGCTGCCAACCTGCCGACCTGCACCCAGATTCAAGCGCCAGCCCAACCCTCCTTCTTGCTTCTACCCAGAAACAGTTTGTCCCGATCCCAGGCAAACCCAGACCCCCTCCACCAGCTTCCACCCGACTATTTAAGGATTATCTCCACTGGCATACCTATTTGCTGATTCATTTTCCACCTTTTGTTTTGCTTTATTATTGAGATGGAATTAACAGAACGCAAAACGGACCATTTAAAATAACCTTCAGGGGCTTCCCGAGTGGCTCAGTGGTAAAGACTTTGCCTGCCCATGCAGGAGACACGGGTTCGATCCTGGGTCGGGGAAGAGGCCGCATGCCACAAAGCAGCTAAGCCCGTGCACCGCCGCTACGGAGCCTGTGCTCTAGAGTCTGGGAGCTGCAACTACGGAAGCCCCTGCACCTTGAGCCAGGGCTCCACGACGAGAGAAGCCGCTGCAGTGAGAAGCCAGTGCACCACAGCTGGAGAGCAGCCCCCCACTCACCACAACTAGAGAAAAGCCTGCACGGAAGTGAAGGCCCAGCACGACCAAAAATAAGCAATGATTAACATAAATAAACTTCAGCGTATTTAGTACCTTCATAAAGCCGGGCAGCCATCACCAATATCTAGTTCCAAAACATCCCTGGTGCAAATACTCAGATAAAAAGATGCACCACGTGTATCATCAGGGAATGGCAAATGAAAACAACAGCGAGAAACCAACACGCCCCTGTTAGAATGGCCCAAATCCAGAAAACTGACGACACCAACTGCTGGCGAGGGCAGGGAGCCACAGGAACTCTGGTGGGGACGCATGTCCACTGAGTGGGTGATGCCATCTAACCACCTCATCCTCTGGTGCCCCCTTCACCTCCTGCCCTCAATCTTTCCCAGCATCAGGATCTTTTTTTTTTTTTTTAAACTTCCAGTTTATTGCTTTTTATTTCATCCCTCAGCTTGTGGGATCTTAGTTCCCCAACCAAGGATAGAATCCGTGGCCCCTGCAATTCAATTGTGGAGTCCTAACCACTGGACCACCAGGGAATTCCCAGTATCTGGACCTTTTCCAATCTTTGCATCGAGTGGCCAAACTACTGGAGCTTCAGCTTCAGCATCAGGCCTTCCAATGAATATTCAGGGTTGATCTCCTTCAGGACTGACCGGCTTCCTCTCCTTGCAGTCCCAGGGACTCTCCAGAATCTTCTCCAGCACCACAGTTCAAATACATCAATTCAGCGCTCAGCCTTCTTTCTGGCCCAATGCTCACATCCGTACATGGCTACCGGGAAAACCATAGCCTTGACTAGAAGGACCGACGTCATTATACATTTGTCCAGATCCACAGACTGTACAACACCAAGAGTGGCCCCTGCATCGGCTGTGATGAAGAGGCTGCTCTGGCGGGAGGCAGTCATAAGGGGGAGGCCAGGCGTGGGGGGCAGGGAATAGAGGGTTCTCTGTCCCTACCCTCCTCTTCATTTCTCTGTGAAACTAAAGGTGATCTAAAATACAGTTTTTAAAAAAATATTTTTCATTACCACTTATTTATTTGAAAGATTTCTTTATTTATTTGGGCTGTGGTGGGTCTTCCTCGCTGCTTGGGCTTTTCTCTGGTTGCAGCAGGCAGGGGCTCCTCGCTAGTCGTGGGGCTTGGGTTTCTCACTTCGGCGGCTTCTCCTGTAGCAAGGCGCAGGCTCTAGCGAAGTGAGCTTCCATAGCTGCGGCACAAGAGCTCAGTAGCTGTGGCACTTGGGCATAGTCGCTCTGTGGCATGTGGGATCTTCCCGGACTGGTGACTGAACCACTGTCCCTTGTATTGCAAGGTGGACTCTTAGCCACTGAACCACCAGGGAAACCCATCACTTATATTGAGCAGCTGCTTCCCATCACCTGCTACCCGGCGCTGCTGGTAAAGAATCTGCCTGCCAACACAGGAGACGTAAGAGAAGTGGGTTCGATCCCTGGGTTGGGGAAGATCCCCTGGAGGAGGAAATAGCACCCACTCCAGTATTCCTGCCTGAAAACTCGTACGCACAGAGGAGCCTGGCAGGCTCCCTCAGCTTGTGGGATCTTAGTTCCCCAACCAAGGATAGAATCCGTGGCCCCTGCAATTCAATTGTGGAGTCCTAACCACTGGACCACCAGGGAATTCCCAGTATCTGGACCTTTTCCAATCTTTGCATCGAGTGGCCAAACTACTGGAGCTTCAGCTTCAGCATCAGGCCTTCCAATGAATATTCAGGGTTGATCTCCTTCAGGACTGACCGGCTTCCTCTCCTTGCAGTCCCAGGGACTCTCCAGAATCTTCTCCAGCACCACAGTTCAAATACATCAATTCAGCGCTCAGCCTTCTTTCTGGCCCAATGCTCACATCCGTACATGGCTACCGGGAAAACCATAGCCTTGACTAGAAGGACCGACGTCATTATACATTTGTCCAGATCCACAGACTGTACAACACCAAGAGTGGCCCCTGCATCGGCTGTGATGAAGAGGCTGCTCTGGCGGGAGGCAGTCATAAGGGGGAGGCCAGGCGTGGGGGGCAGGGAATAGAGGGTTCTCTGTCCCTACCCTCCTCTTCATTTCTCTGTGAAACTAAAGGTGATCTAAAATACAGTTTTTAAAAAAATATTTTTCATTACCACTTATTTATTTGAAAGATTTCTTTATTTATTTGGGCTGTGGTGGGTCTTCCTCGCTGCTTGGGCTTTTCTCTGGTTGCAGCAGGCAGGGGCTCCTCGCTAGTCGTGGGGCTTGGGTTTCTCACTTCGGCGGCTTCTCCTGTAGCAAGGCGCAGGCTCTAGCGAAGTGAGCTTCCATAGCTGCGGCACAAGAGCTCAGTAGCTGTGGCACTTGGGCATAGTCGCTCTGTGGCATGTGGGATCTTCCCGGACTGGTGACTGAACCACTGTCCCTTGTATTGCAAGGTGGACTCTTAGCCACTGAACCACCAGGGAAACCCATCACTTATATTGAGCAGCTGCTTCCCATCACCTGCTACCCGGCGCTGCTGGTAAAGAATCTGCCTGCCAACACAGGAGACGTAAGAGAAGTGGGTTCGATCCCTGGGTTGGGGAAGATCCCCTGGAGGAGGAAATAGCACCCACTCCAGTATTCCTGCCTGAAAACTCGTACGCACAGAGGAGCCTGGCAGGCTACAGTCCATGGGGTTGCAGAGACTCGGACACAGCTGAAGCTGCTGAGCACCCCAACACCTGCTCCCCACTGGCCCGTGGCAACCACTGATCTACTGTAGATCTCTATGGATTTAGCTACACTGGACATTTCACTGGCTCCATGGAATCATACATCCTGACATTTTACCCCTAGTTTCTTTCCCTCTGGGTATGTTTACACGGTTCAGTCCCTTTGTAACGTGTGTGTCAGAACTTCCTTTATTGTTACAACTGGATGATAGTCCATTCTGGTTGGACCGCATTTTGTGTATCCATTCATCCGTGGGTAAACACACGGACTGCTCCTGCCTTTGAAACAACACGAATGAATAATGCTACTAGCCACAGGTTCGTGCAAGCATTTGCCTGAACACCTGTTGTCAGCTCCTTTGGGATACGTTCCTAGGGATGGAATTTCGGGCCATGTGGTAATTCTGTGTGTAGTCTTTGAGGACGCACCCAACTCTGCTCAACAGCGGCTGCGTCGTTTTACATTCCACCAACGACTTACCAGGGTTTCGTTTCCCGCAGCTCCCACCACCACTTGCTTTGGGTTCTCACCCCCCGCTCCAAACTATGGCTATTCTCCTGGACATCTTTCACTTTAAGGTGGAAAAAAAAAAAAAAAAGACTGAGCGCCCTCCCCCTCTAGCCTCTGCCCCAGTCTCAGCCTCCACTCTGCCCCACCCCAAGGAAAACTGTAAAAAAGGTCACCCGCACACCCCTTTTCCTTCCCGCGTTATCTCCACCGGTGGAACAGCCTTCGCCTTCATCGCCAGCGACATCCACAGTATTAAAGCCCCGGGTCTCCCTCTCTGTGGGTTTTACAGGAAGCATGGCAACCTGGGGCCCCAATGATGCCCTTTTATGTGATTTGTTGTGATTTGAGCTGTTCTGAGCTCTCTTGGCTTCCCTCCCATCCCTATGGTCACTCCTTCTTCGCTCCCCATAATCCTCTAGACATCAGGTCACTCCAACCTCTGCTCCCATCCACCGAGACAACCCCTAAATGCACCTCTCCAGCCCACCCCGGAGGTCCAAGCGCCTCCCTGATCTCTCCTCGAGGGGCCTCGCAGGTCCAGAGTGCAGCGTCCAGTGGTCCCCCCTCACCTCCCCTCGCCCCACGTGCCTCCATCCTTCCGCAGTTAAAGCCCAGATACCTTGGCCAGACATGCCATTGGCACTGGCCCGTGACACGGTGACCACCCGTCAGTGCAGCCCCCAGAGGCCAGCAGCCCCCATTCAGAGGGAAACAGAGAGGCACCGGGCAGGCCGGCCAACCCAGAACCACAAGACAGAATACGCCAGTGGGTGTTTGGAGCCGGCAGGCCCCGGGTGGTTTGTGCCACTGATCACTGAAAACCCAGCTGACACCCCAGAAAGATCCAGACCCGAGGCCTCATCAGCTCAGGCGGCATCTGACACTGGCCTCGCACCCCGACCCGCCCCGTGGTCCACTCGGGCTGGTCACACCTAGACAAAACCGAAGGCAGGAAGAAAATCTTAAAAAAAAAAAAAAAAAAAGAAAGTTCTACTCTCTGGTGTAACTCCTTCCTGCCAACTCGAAGAAGCCCACCAGGGTTGTGGGTCAGCAGCAGGAGACCTGGGCCCAGTTCAGGGGCACCATGCGAAGGCCTTGTACCCCAGGAGGCTGGGCACCCTCTACTCCACCGTTGGGCAAGATCCCCCTTCCTGGCTACCGCCCACCTCCCAAGCCCCAACGGCTGCCTGACAGAGACCTCGAGCCCCTCCGCCACACTGCCTTGGGCTGACTTCAAATCTCATGGGGAATTTTCCAGTGGGGGTGCAGGTTCGAGCCCTGGTCGGGGAACTAAGATCCTGAAAGCTTCACTGCACACACAGAACAAAAATAAACCAAAAAACCCACCTCCCACAAGGGCAGGGTCCCAAAGCTGAACTTTCACCCTCCCAGGAAACTCTGTCCCCTCCCGGCATCTTATCAGGGGCCAGCTCCCTGCCCGCCGGAAGTCCGAGCCCCAGGACTGTGTAGGGTCCTGGGTGCTCCCCTGGGCAACCAATGCCCTGGCCACCCCAACTCGGAAATGAAGAAAACGAGGGTCCGAAAAGAACTCTGACCTCATCATCCAGAACCTAGGGTTTATATTAACCACACTTCCTGCATTCTTCTTTTTTTTTTTTTGGCTACACCACACAGCTTGAGGGAATTTAGTTCTCTGACCAGAACTTGAACCCACCCCCCAGCCAATGAAAGCTCAGCGTTGTCATCACTGACCTGCTAGGGAATTCCCACTCTCTGTATTCTTGAAGCCCTGGCAGCTGGGGCCTCGCGGGAAGGGACGGTTCCTTGGGGAGTGAGCAAGCTTGGTTCCTCGGGGAGTGAGCAAGTTTCTGCAGATAACCCGCGACTCCCCAGTTACCAGGGCGTGTGCCTTTCAGGTGCGCATCAGCCAATCCAGAGCCCCGTCTGCTTGCCCTGCTCATCCCCAGAGCCAGGGCCATGTGACTGTCGGATGGTAAGTCTGTTTTTTGTTTTTTGATAGTAAGCTTTTCTCTTTTTTTCTGGCTGCACAGTCAGCATGCGGGACCTTAGTTCCCCGACCAGGCTCTGAACCTGTGGCCCTGCGTTGGAAGCATGGAGCCTTCACTACTAAAGTTCCTGCCGTTAAGCTTTTGATGGCTGACGTGAACACTGAACACATTCCCAGCGGCACGGCACAGCTACCTGCCGTACAACCTGCCTGGTGACTGGCTGCCCACCCATGAAGGTCCCCTCTTAGAAACCCTGGGGAATCTGATAACTGATCCCTCAGTGACCCTGATGTTCCTTCTGGCACCCTAATTCCAGCTATCGTGCTTTAAATTTAATAAAGAGTGAACTCAATGGGCTTCCCCTGGTGGTCCAGTAGGTAAGGACACCGCCTTGCAGTGCAAGGGGCACCGGTTCGATCCCTGGCCTGGGAAAATCCCACGTGCTGCGGAGCGGCTGGACTGATGTGTCCAATTACAGAGTGGGAGCTCTGGAGTGCATGCGCCCAGAGCTGGTGCTCTGCGACAACAGAGGCCACCGCGATGGGAGGCCCGCAGGAGCCAAAGAACAAAGATGGATGAAAATAGACAAATGAAAGACCAATAGAAGTGGCCCACCCACCCCCCTCCCTCCCCAACCCGCCCCCTAATAAATAAATAAATAAATGTTTAAAAAAAAAAAAAAGTAAACTGTTAGCTATTAAATTAACATGGCTCCTCCCTCAAGTACCACTGGGCTAAGTACCGAGGAATCACATAGAAATTACCAGCTATCTGACTTGACTTCCTTTGTTAGAAAGTAACAACACATTTGTGTAACCAGAGCAGAAAAACAAAAAACTATAGTTTTCTGTTTCAATAAATCCACTCCTTCATGTTTAATAAGCTCAGCTAATTTCCTCAAGATTTTTCTTGACAAAACTTAACTTAGTCCTACAGTGGGGGATGGGGGAGCAAAAAGTGTCATCTCCGTGTCCTAACTTCATCAAGCTCATCACCACAAGGAATCTATTACATTTGGGCTGAAAACCAGGAAGGGCCACGAAAACTACCCAGGGCATCCACGAACCAATCTGAGATTGGAACCAATCTGAGTGGAAGGTGAACCCCAGACCAGCTGAGGTCCCCTAGCCTCGAGCACGCCTCCCGCAGGCAGAGACGGAGGATGGCCTGAGTGGATCTGCAAGACAGTTGGCAGTCGGCACCGGGAGAGGGCTTTTTATCGCTTCAGACCCAAAGAAGGGGGCTGAGGAGGAGGGGCACACAGGTGCCCAGTCCCCAGGCTGCCCCAGGAGCCCTGGACCACCCACTTCTCCCTCCAAGCCCCAGATATCTGCCATCCTCACATCTGCAGAGAAAAGAAGTCTTGAAACTTGCAAAGTTGATTCTGGAAAAGGCAGGAAAGCAAAATGGCCCCCAGAGGGAAGCCACCAGACTTGGCCCTGCCTGCACGGGCACCAGGTCCCCTTGCTGTCCTTCCTTCCCGACTGTCCCTTCAGGTGGCTTTCCTGATAAAAAGAGGACTTCCTACTGGATTTCGGCAGTGTCAAGAACTGGACAGCACGCAATCAGACTCAGGTCTTGTCATTAGAAACAAGGTAACAGGACTTCTCTGGTAGGTCAGTGGTAAAGAATCTGCCTGCCAATTCAGGAGACATGAGTTCAATCCCTGATCCGGGAAGATCCCACATGCTGCGGAGCAACTAAGCCCGTGAGCCACAACTGTGGAGCCTGTGCTCTAGAGCCTCAGAGCCGCAACTATGGAGCCCATGGGCCACACCTACTGAAGCCCGTGTGCCCTAGAGCCCAAGTTCCACAAGAGAAGTCACCGCCACAAGAAGCCTGCTCACCTCAACTAGAGGAGCCCATACTCCCTGCAACTAGAGAAGAGCCTAAGGCAGCAGTGAAAACCCAGAATAGCCCCCCAAAAACAAATAATTTAAAAATAAATAAATATAGACAACAAACTAACCTTGTGGAAAAGATACATGACTCAAGGATCCATGAACTAAAGTTAATTCCAGGCAAGCTGCCACTGAGTCACACTCACCGGGCTTGCAGGGAATTTTTTTTCTCTTTGTAAAGTTTATTAGAGTGGGGGAAGGGAGAGTCGCTGCCAGAACAGTGGGCCAGCCTAAGGGAGAAAGTGGGAGACAGGGCCGGCTCAAGGGAGAGTCCACCCATTTTATCCTTTACTTTTATGTTTCTAGAATAATAAAAATGAGAAAGGAAAAACTAAATCCTCAAGGTTGAGAAATTGTATCCAAATGGAATGAGTAGCTAATCTAGATTACAACAGGGAACAAAGACAATAGGCCCCTCTGTTTCAAGCCCAGAAGTAAATAAATGCCACCTACTGGTATGAAGAAAAGCTAAACAAACATTCAGCTTTGAGAAATTCTTCTAGATTCTTCTAGAAATTTTCTTTCAGAGACAGTTTCTAAAGAAAAAACATGTGTAGGGCCACAGAGATTTCCAATTCCCTTCTTAGCCAGTAATGATTTCAGCAATATCTGCTGAGGAGAAAAGAGCTTTTACAAAGAGCCAGGAAGGTTTCCACAGCTCGAGGCAGCAGGTGTGAGGTCTGAATCCTCCCAGAGATTAGAATCTGAGTCACCTGCCCACACCTGAGCCTGGCAGCACCCAGGGAGTCCCACATTCGACTCCAGTCCTCGGATGGATTCTGGAACACAAGACCTTGCTTTTCCAAAGGGGACAGGAAAGTAGTTCACCAAGCACAGGGTGGCTGGGTACCCCTGTCCGGTGCTCTCCACAGACCCATGCAGACGGTCTGGGGCTCCTTTCCTCCTTCAACGCTCCTCCCACTAGCTGTCACCAGCCTGTCTTGGGAGGGATGCTGAGGAAGGCAGAGGGTGCTCCTGGGTCTGCACACGCCACCAGGAGCTTGAACGGGTCTGGAGACCTCCACGCTAATGGCGGTCGGTAGGGCCCAATTTAAAACACCGCCACAAGAAGCCTGCTCACCTCAACTAGAGGAGCCCATACTCCCTGCAACTAGAGAAGAGCCTAAGGCAGCAGTGAAAACCCAGAATAGCCCCCCAAAAACAAATAATTTAAAAATAAATAAATATAGACAACAAACTAACCTTGTGGAAAAGATACATGACTCAAGGATCCATGAACTAAAGTTAATTCCAGGCAAGCTGCCACTGAGTCACACTCACCGGGCTTGCAGGGAATTTTTTTTCTCTTTGTAAAGTTTATTAGAGTGGGGGAAGGGAGAGTCGCTGCCAGAACAGTGGGCCAGCCTAAGGGAGAAAGTGGGAGACAGGGCCGGCTCAAGGGAGAGTCCACCCATTTTATCCTTTACTTTTATGTTTCTAGAATAATAAAAATGAGAAAGGAAAAACTAAATCCTCAAGGTTGAGAAATTGTATCCAAATGGAATGAGTAGCTAATCTAGATTACAACAGGGAACAAAGACAATAGGCCCCTCTGTTTCAAGCCCAGAAGTAAATAAATGCCACCTACTGGTATGAAGAAAAGCTAAACAAACATTCAGCTTTGAGAAATTCTTCTAGATTCTTCTAGAAATTTTCTTTCAGAGACAGTTTCTAAAGAAAAAACATGTGTAGGGCCACAGAGATTTCCAATTCCCTTCTTAGCCAGTAATGATTTCAGCAATATCTGCTGAGGAGAAAAGAGCTTTTACAAAGAGCCAGGAAGGTTTCCACAGCTCGAGGCAGCAGGTGTGAGGTCTGAATCCTCCCAGAGATTAGAATCTGAGTCACCTGCCCACACCTGAGCCTGGCAGCACCCAGGGAGTCCCACATTCGACTCCAGTCCTCGGATGGATTCTGGAACACAAGACCTTGCTTTTCCAAAGGGGACAGGAAAGTAGTTCACCAAGCACAGGGTGGCTGGGTACCCCTGTCCGGTGCTCTCCACAGACCCATGCAGACGGTCTGGGGCTCCTTTTCCCTCCTCTCAACGCTCCCTCCCCACTAGCTGTCACCAGCCTGTCTTGGGAGGGGATGCTGAGGAAGGCAGAGGGTGCTCCTGGGTCTGCACACGTCACCAGGAGCTTGAAACGGGTCTGGAGACCTCCCACGCTAATGGCGGTCGGTAGGGCAGGAAGCAATGTTTTATTTGTTTGAGGCAATCAATTCAGCAGAGAAAGTGTTTTCCCCTTTCGTGACCTGTATAGTGTCATGTGTTCCTGAAAACCACATGTGGAGCAAATGACAATCGGGCAGTGGCACGAAGACTTTGGAGCGGCTTTGTTGGGAACACAGGTGGCCTCCCGGAATACTGCAGTGCCCACATGTGGTTTCCACACTCTGTGCCTCTGTTAGGGCAGAGTCTAAGAAGAGCCCACAGAAAATCTTGCACAGCCTGAATGAGGAAACTGGTCCACCTCCTTAAACACATACAGAGGCGGGGGGACACTTCCCAAACACCTCAGGTGTGCTTACAAGCAAAGAGAAGCCTGGGCCACACACACATGACACATGGAGGGGTCATTCAAGGGTGATTTGCTGCAAGGCCACTCCAGTATTTTCTTTTTTTTTGTCTTTTTAATAACACACATTTCAAGGAATTTTATTCCTATATTAGGGTGAAGAGGGTGAGTGAAGTGAAAGCATCAGTTGCTCAGTCATGTCTGACTTTTTTCGATACCATGGACTGTAACCCACCAGCCTTCTCTGTCCATGGGATTTCCCAGGCAAGAATACAGGAGTGGGTTGCCATTTCCTTCTCCACACTCCAGTATTCTTGCCTGGAGAATTCCATGGCTTGTCCATGGGTCACAAAGAGACGGGCACGACTGAGCGACTTTCACTTCATATTACAAAAAAAAAAGAAAACAGGGTGGAGACCAACCTGGGGACATCCAGCTTCCGTATCAAAGAGAGGAAGCCACGGTGGAAGGAGGTCCCCCAGCCAAGACTCCGAGAGACACTGCCCGAGGTCTGCTCCTCTTTGGGAATGCAAACCGTCCCCAGCCCCGCCATCCCCTGCTCTGATTCCAGGAAGCAGAGCAGAGGGCCAGCACCCAGGGATGGGTCCCCGCCAGACCACACCATCTCTGGGCGGGCACTCCCCCATGGAGGAGGGGCTGCAGCAGGGCCCTTCCTCTTCCCCTCACAGGGAGACAGAGGCCCAGAGGTAGGGGAGAGGATGTGAAGAGGCTTTAATCACCACCCTCAAACAGAGGCCGCAGCGGCATCTGAGTAGGGGGGCCGCTCCAGGAGGGATGCAGGGCCAGCCCCATCCAGTCTCCTCATACCCAGGGGAGGGTTCGGGCAGCCCCAGCCTCCAGGGTCTGCAGGAGGGCAGGTACTCGGTGCCGCAAGGTCAGAAGAGCCCAGGTTCTGGGAGCGGATGGGGGAGCACTCACGTGCGGTCCCCGTACCTGCCCTACTCAGGGGCTCTGCGATGCGGGGCGAGAGCGCATGCTCAGAGCACCGAGGTCGTCCTCTCTGACCGCAGTGAACCCTTCACGGACGCCAGCAGGCCCAGCGGGATCAGGAGTCCCTGAGCACAGAGCCGTGACACCACGAAGAGGAGGCCAGCGGCCAGAACGACGCAGCCCACAGCTGTGGAGACAGAAACGGCAGTGGAGGCGAAGGCGGGAGCCCCATACCCACCAAGCTCCTAACACCTGGAAAGGGGCATCTGCAGCCTGTTCACTCCCCGGGGCACTGCTCCAAGTCCCAGGTGGGGGCAGGGCTGGGGGCACGGTGGGGCTCCTCCTCTTACCAACGGCTGTGACGATCCCATAGGCACGCCGGTTTCCGTACTGAACAGAATCCTGGTCCCCGAAAGCAGTGACTGTGGTATTCCCGAAAGGGGTCCCCATGGACGTGGCACTCCCCTCCTGGGTGGTTGTGATTCCTGCAACAATTCCAGGCGTTCAGCAGCTGGGGGAGGGAGCGCCCGGGCCATGCGTGGACAAACAGGTGTTCCCAGTGTTCTGAGTGGGAGGACCCTGGCGCTCGCCCTTTGTCCCAGGCGGAGCGAGGCTGGGGAGCTACATGCTGCCTGAGTGCCCTCCTGCGCCCCCACGGGACTGCGGGTTCAGGCAGACACTCCGGCCCACGCTCCCGGCCTTGCCACAGGGCGCTTTCGCCTGCCCACCAGCCCTCCCCGCTGCCGCAGACACACACATCTCTGGGCGCACTCCGGAGGGGCTGCAGCAGGGCCCTTCCTCTTCCCTCACAGGGAGACAGAGGCCCAGAGGTAGGGAGAGGATGTGAAGAGGCTTTAATCACCACCCTCAAACAGAGGCCGCAGCGGCATCTGAGTAGGGGGGCCGCTCCAGGAGGGATGCAGGGCCAGCCCCATCCAGTCTCCTCATACCCAGGGGAGGGTTCGGGCAGCCCCAGCCTCCAGGGTCTGCAGGAGGGCAGGTACTCGGTGCCGCAAGGTCAGAAGAGCCCAGGTTCTGGGAGCGGATGGGGGAGCACTCACGTGCGGTCCCCGTACCTGCCCTACTCAGGGGCTCTGCGATGCGGGGCGAGAGCGCATGCTCAGAGCACCGAGGTCGTCCTCTCTGACCGCAGTGAACCCTTCACGGACGCCAGCAGGCCCAGCGGGATCAGGAGTCCCTGAGCACAGAGCCGTGACACCACGAAGAGGAGGCCAGCGGCCAGAACGACGCAGCCCACAGCTGTGGAGACAGAAACGGCAGTGGAGGCGAAGGCGGGAGCCCCATACCCACCAAGCTCCTAACACCTGGAAAGGGGCATCTGCAGCCTGTTCACTCCCCGGGGCACTGCTCCAAGTCCCAGGTGGGGGCAGGGCTGGGGGCACGGTGGGGCTCCTCCTCTTACCAACGGCTGTGACGATCCCATAGGCACGCCGGTTTCCGTACTGAACAGAATCCTGGTCCCCGAAAGCAGTGACTGTGGTATTCCCGAAAGGGGTCCCCATGGACGTGGCACTCCCCTCCTGGGTGGTTGTGATTCCTGCAACAATTCCAGGCGTTCAGCAGCTGGGGGAGGGAGCGCCCGGGCCATGCGTGGACAAACAGGTGTTCCCAGTGTTCTGAGTGGGAGGACCCTGGCGCTCGCCCTTTGTCCCAGGCGGAGCGAGGCTGGGGAGCTACATGCTGCCTGAGTGCCCTCCTGCGCCCCCACGGGACTGCGGGTTCAGGCAGACACTCCGGCCCACGCTCCCGGCCTTGCCACAGGGCGCTTTCGCCTGCCCACCAGCCCTCCCCGCTGCCGCAGACACACACCACAGCCGAGCTCGTCACTGTGGTCGGAGCAGTCCCGGTGGCCGTCGCAGAACCACGTACGCGGGATACAAAGGCCGTCTGGGTGGCAGCACAGTTCATCTTCCGGGCAGGGCTGGGGCCCGCAGCCCAGAAGATTCTTATTGATGCCGTCGGGGCAGTTATCGAGGCTGCCACAAGTGGAGGGGCTGCCAGAGGGTGGCGGCTCAAGACCTGGGGGATACAGGGTGAGTCAGGCTCCAAACACCCACCCAAGAGGGCACTGGTTTTCCCCACTTGCCATCCTCCTACGAGCCTTCCTTTCAGAGCAACTGATCCTCGAAGGTCCGCCCATCCTAAAGGCTCCGCCCCTGCTTCCATTAAAGTCTCCTTCCAATGAAGGCTCTCGCCTCGCGGGGCTCCGCTCACCTCGCGTGAAAGCCCTCCCTATCAAGACCCCACTCACCCAAGACCTAGAATGCCTTCCTTGAGGTTCCGCCCACCCAGAAAGCCTCGCCTGAAAGCCACACCCCTTCCACAAGGCCGTCCTCCGCGCTCCTGTCGCCCCGCCCCTGTAAGCCCCGCCCGAAGGCCCTGGCCACTCACTGCACCCTTCTTCATCGCTGCCATCAGAGCAGTCGCGGTCTGCATCGCACCGCCAGGAGAAGGGCACACAGTGGCCGTCACTCCAGCACTGGAAGTCGGTGGGTGGGCAGGAGCCTACGCTGGGGCCTGAGAGATCACAGAGTGGGAGGTGCAGTGTCACAGGCTGCAACCCCCAAGGTGCAATTACCCCCAGGTCCTAGAAACCATGGCGGTGGTCGCCACCTTTGCTGAGGATGCACTGTGGAGGCCAGACAGGGTTTGGAGCCCATCAGTTCACAGCCTCACCAAGAGCCCTACCGGGTAGAGCCTAAATCCATGCCCTTTCTACGGAAGACGCTCAGAGGAGAGGCTATAAGCCAGAAGCAGTGAGGGTTCGAAGTCAAGTCTCACTGATCCTGATCACCAGGCTCCAAAGGGCCAGATGATCTCCCCAGGGGTCTCTCTGAGCTCAGCAGTTAAACAGACTTGGGGAGTGGCCATCTGTCAACCTGGCCTGGCTCAGACCCACCATCAGGGTCAACGGGGCCCGTTATGTCCCAGCTACTTAGCAAAGGAGAAGCCTCTTGAGAGTCTCTTTGGACTGCAGGGAGTCAGTCCTAAAGGAAATCAACCCTGAATATTCACTGGAAGGACCGAGGCTGAAGCTGAAGCTCCAATCCTTTGGCCACCGGATGCAAAGAGCCAACTCATTGGAAGAGACCCTGATGCTGGGAAAGACTGAAGGCAGAAGGAAAAGGGGCGACAGAGGATGAGATGGTTGAATGCCATCTTTGAGTCAGTGGACATGAGTTTGAGCAGGCTCTGGGAGATGGGGAAGGACGGGGAAGCCTGGAGTGGTGGTGTCCATGGGGTTGCAAAGAGCCGGACATGACCGAGCGACTGAACAATGACAACTTAGCAAAGGGGACACTGAGGCCTTGGGGAGAGGACCTGCTTCCAGCATGGCTTGTTGACTCACCCACTGAATTGCTCCCAGAGCTTCTGCCCATGTTCCCTATCCTGACTGGGCCACCTGCTCCCCCGGTTCCCCACCCCAACTCAGACACCAGAGACCTCTCAGAGTCGCACCATTAGGCCACTCACCCTTGCCCCAAACCAGCCCTGGGTCCCCTGACCCTCTCATATCCAACATCTTGTGTGTGGCTGGCAAGTCCTAGCCAGCTCTGGAGCCCTGGACCTCGCCTCCTCCCATGTTCCTCCTCTTCCTCAAGCTCTCTCTGACCTGGCCGCCCTGCCGCTCCTGCCAGAGGCCTGGCCCGTTTCCGCCACAGGGCTTTTGCCCACTGCTCCAGGGCCCAGTCCACCCTCCTCCTTCCTCTCAAACCATGGCGGTGGTCGCCACCTTTGCTGAGGATGCACTGTGGAGGCCAGACAGGGTTTGGAGCCCATCAGTTCACAGCCTCACCAAGAGCCCTACCGGGCAGAGCCTAAATCCATGCCCTTTCTACGGAAGACGCTCAGAGGAGAGGCTATAAGCCAGAAGCAGTGAGGGTTCGAAGTCAAGTCTCACTGATCCTGATCACCAGGCTCCAAAGGGCCAGATGATCTCCCCAGGGGTCTCTCTGAGCTCAGCAGTTAAACAGACTCGGGGAGTGGCCATCTGTCAACCTGGCCTGGCTCAGACCCACCATCAGGGTCAACGGGGCCCGTTATGTCCCAGCTACTTAGCAAAGGAGAAGCCTCTTGAGAGTCTCTTTGGACTGCAGGGAGTCAGTCCTAAAGGAAATCAACCCTGAATATTCACTGGAAGGACCGAGGCTGAAGCTGAAGCTCCAATCCTTTGGCCACCGGATGCAAAGAGCCAACTCATTGGAAGAGACCCTGATGCTGGGAAAGACTGAAGGCAGAAGGAAAAGGGGCGACAGAGGACCAGATGGTGGAATGACATCACTGAGTCAATGGACATGAGTTTGAGCAGGCTCTGGGAGATGGGGAAGGACAGGGAAGCCTGGTGTGCTGCTGTCCATGGGGTTGCAAAGAGCCGGACATGACTGAGCCACTGAACAATGACAACTTAGCAAAGGGGACACTGAGGCCTTGGGGAGAGGACCTGCTTCGTCAGCATGGCTTGTTGACTCACCCACTGAATTGCTCCCAGAGCTTCTGCCCATGTTCCCTATCCTGACTGGGCCACCTGCTCCCCCGGTTCCCCACCCCAACTCAGACACCAGAGACCTCTCAGAGTCGCACCATTAGGCCACTCACCCTTGCCCCAAACCAGCCCTGGGTCCCCTGACCCTCTCATATCCAACATCTTGTGTGTGGCTGGCAAGTCCTAGCCAGCTCTGGAGCCCTGGACCTCGCCTCCTCCCATGTTCCTCCTCTTCCTCAAGCTCTCTCTGACCTGGCCGCCCTGCCGCTCCTGCCAGAGGCCTGGCCCGTTTCCGCCACAGGGCTTTTGCCCACGCTGCTCCAGGGCCCAGTCCACCCTCTCCTCCTTCCTCTCTGCACTTTTACGATGTTCTCCTCAGACTTCACGTCTCCAGCTGATTTCCTGGGAGGGGTCTCAGGCCCCTCTCAAGAGACTCCCCTGAAGCTCAGCCACTTAGAACAATGGCCCTTGAACTGGTACCCACGGAAACTGGACACTTGGTGGTGCTCAGGGCCACGACCTCTTGACTGTAAACCCGGGACAGGGCACATGATAAATGGACCCAGGTCACACAACGGGTGATTTCCCATAACGGTCTGGGCTGAGTCCAGCTGAGATCTGAGTCTTCCGGGACCCTGGACAGGAGGGACACAGAAGAGCCTGGAAGTTGGGCCAGCAGACGAAAGTCTGAGGAACAGAGGAAGGGAGTGGCTTTTACGGCTTCCTCCTGGGTGCAGCGGGGTGGGTGGGCAAATACCTGGCTTGGCCCCAGTGAAGTGCTGCACCGTTTGATCCTGCTTCTCTGGCTCCTTTCACCTTTACTCACAGGGTGAGCAAAGCCCCACTCCAAGCCCCGACCCTGTCCAGAGCCAGCCCGTTTGCAAGCTGGCTTCCAGGTCCAGCGTCTGTGGGCCCCACAGTCCTGTGGAGCAACCTGGAGCAAGGGTCCCTGCCTGCAGGGGTCCAACAGCTCCCGCCCCAGGTCTAGCCCCTCTCCATAGCAATCTCTGACTTTGCTCCCTGAAGTCAGGGAGTGTGTGTATGTCCTTCTACAAAGTGGGCAGCAGAACAGAGCGGTCCGGCCTCACAGGGCCGTGGTCTGGCGTGATCAGTGACTGCCCCTCCTAGCCTCGGCCTCCCCACCTGGGAAAGGGGGCACGCTAGGAGTCCCTGCTGAAGGGAAGAGGCTGCTCGGGTGTAAAGAGCTTGGAGCTTGGTTAATGTCAATCCTGATCCTCGAAGGAACCAGAAACACGTAGCCTGAAACGGCAGGCACTTTGGGGTGAGAAAGGGAACCAGGTAAGACGGGACACTTGGAGAAGCGGGTGGGTGAATCTGAGTCACAGATGAAACTCAGGGGCGCCTGTGAGCACAGGGACGTCACTCTAACCTGACCAGCTGCCTCTGGGAGCCTCTGAGAAGGCCACCGACGTCACTGAGGCCAGGGCAAACGGGTCCTAGGGCCTGGGGTCACAGGAGAGAAGATCTAAGTCCAGGGAAGGAAGGTGCGGAGATGGAGAGGGCGGGAGATGGTCGCCGAGGAAACTCAGCCAATGGCCGCGGCCCCGGCGCTAGGGTATGGAAGGTGGACCAGCCCTGTAAGGTTGGAGGTCGGACAACCGGAGCCTGCAAAGAACTTTCCTGCCTGCTGGGGTGAAGGGCAGCCTGGAGGTGACAATGGGGCACGACAAAACTGAGCAGGTGCGGGGAGTGAGCTGGGGCCGAAGCAGGGTAAAAGCAGGCAGAGAAACCTAGGCGCAGGGTCCCGCCGTGGAGCAGGCTCGTTCAAGGGCCGGAGTGCCCCAGGGCCATGTGCGGGGGGAGTGTCCCGGACGGACACGCGGTATAGCCAGTGGTGAGGCGCTGCTGGCGGGCGGGGGCGGAGCTAGGCTGCAGGCGCAGAGGGCGCGCCGGCTGCCCGGAGTTCACTCACCTGGGGCCTGGGTCGAGGACCAGCTCTGGATCGGAGTCGGGGCGGTCTCCAGGCCCAGCCCGAGGCCGAGCAGTACCCGCAGCCCCAGGCCTAGGGCCGCAGCCCGCCGCGCTCGACCGCGCGCCTCCCAACCGTTCATCTCACCGCCCCGCCCGGCGCCGGCTGGGTCCACGCGCCCTCCCGGCCTTGCTCTTATCCTCGCGCACGCCTGCGCACAGATCCGCGGGCCGAGCGGGCCTAAAACGGCCGTGGTCTGGCGTGATCAGTGACGCCTCCTAGCCTCGGCCTCCCACCTGGGAAAGGGGCACGCTAGGAGTCCCTGCTGAAGGAAGAGGCTGCTCGGTGTAAAGAGCTTGGAGCTTGGTTAATGTCAATCCTGATCCTCGAAGGAACCAGAAACACGTAGCCTGAAACGGCAGGCACTTTGGGGTGAGAAAGGGAACCAGGTAAGACGGGACACTTGGAGAAGCGGGTGGGTGAATCTGAGTCACAGATGAAACTCAGGGGCGCCTGTGAGCACAGGGACGTCACTCTAACCTGACCAGCTGCCTCTGGGAGCCTCTGAGAAGGCCACCGACGTCACTGAGGCCAGGGCAAACGGGTCCTAGGGCCTGGGGTCACAGGAGAGAAGATCTAAGTCCAGGGAAGGAAGGTGCGGAGATGGAGAGGGCGGGAGATGGTCGCCGAGGAAACTCAGCCAATGGCCGCGGCCCCGGCGCTAGGGTATGGAAGGTGGACCAGCCCTGTAAGGTTGGAGGTCGGACAACCGGAGCCTGCAAAGAACTTTCCTGCCTGCTGGGGTGAAGGGCAGCCTGGAGGTGACAATGGGGCACGACAAAACTGAGCAGGTGCGGGGAGTGAGCTGGGGCCGAAGCAGGGTAAAAGCAGGCAGAGAAACCTAGGCGCAGGGTCCCGCCGTGGAGCAGGCTCGTTCAAGGGCCGGAGTGCCCCAGGGCCATGTGCGGGGGGAGTGTCCCGGACGGACACGCGGTATAGCCAGTGGTGAGGCGCTGCTGGCGGGCGGGGGCGGAGCTAGGCTGCAGGCGCAGAGGGCGCGCCGGCTGCCCGGAGTTCACTCACCTGGGGCCTGGGTCGAGGACCAGCTCTGGATCGGAGTCGGGGCGGTCTCCAGGCCCAGCCCGAGGCCGAGCAGTACCCGCAGCCCCAGGCCTAGGGCCGCAGCCCGCCGCGCTCGACCGCGCGCCTCCCAACCGTTCATCTCACCGCCCCCGCCCGGCGCCGGCTGGGTCCACGCGCCCTCCCGGCCTTGCTCTTATCCTCGCGCACGCCTGCGCACAGATCCGGGGGGCGGGGCCAACGCCCGGGGCGGGCCCCGCGGCCCGAGAGCCCGCCGCGGTCTGGGGGCTTTGAATACCGTAAGTGTTTGAATACCACGGAATTCACGATTTGAGAGTTTTTCCCACTTTTCCCAGTGACAAAGTATATCGAAAGGTGTAGGGCCAATTGGAAATTAGAAAACTCTGGAGATGCAAATGAACTTGCACGGACAAGTATGGTCTACTTAATGCTAGTTAACGTCCCACATCCACCAACAGTTCCTGCCTAATTATCTTATTTAGTATGGCAGCCACTCCCCTCCCCCTGCCCCCTTCCTGCTGCTTTCGTGCGCCTGAGCTTATTATATATTTCATTTACTTACAGTACTTTGATTTATTGATTTCCCACTAGAATGTCAGGCCCAGGACAGGAATGCTGCAGTCGCTCCTTGAATCCCCAGCGCCTGGAACAGAGCCTGACTCATAGCAGGCTCCTAAATATTTGGTGAATAAATCAACCTATCGGAGCACGGGTTCCATCCTGGGTCCTCTATACCTTGCCCCTGAAAGTTCTCACTACCTCCCAGACTCTTCACAGGGTGGGTCTCATACTTTACTTCCGGAACAAAATAGGCGAAAGCAGCCTGGGCTTTCTTTTCTTACACACACCCCTGCAGCACAGGAAACACAAACCTTCCTTAGGTTTTTCTGTCTGGCTGCTGTGTTCTCTTCTTGACAATAAAGATTTTATATGCAGTTCCGCCTCTGGGAAATGTAAGCCCTAGGCTCGTTCAAGGGCCGGAGGCCCCATGTGCGGGGGGAGTGTCCCGGACGGACACGCGGTATAGCCAGTGGTGAGGCGCTGCTGGCGGGCGGGGGCGGAGCTAGGCTGCAGGCGCAGAGGGCGCGCCGGCTGCCCGGAGTTCACTCACCTGGGGCCTGGGTCGAGGACCAGCTCTGGATCGGAGCCGGGCGGTCTCCAGGCCCAGCCCGAGGCCGAGCAGTACCCGCAGCCCCAGGCCTAGGGCCGCAGCCCGCCGCGCTCGACCGCGCGCCTCCCAACCGTTCATCTCACCGCCCCCGCCCGGCGCCGGCTGGGTCCACGCGCCCTCCCGGCCTTGCTCTTATCCTCGCGCACGCCTGCGCACAGATCCGGGGGGCGGGGCCAACGCCCGGGGCGGGCCCCGCGGCCCGAGAGCCCGCCGCGGTCTGGGGGCTTTGAATACCGTAAGTGTTTGAATACCACGGAATTCACGATTTGAGAGTTTTTCCCACTTTTCCCAGTGACAAAGTATATCGAAAGGTGTAGGGCCAATTGGAAATTAGAAAACTCTGGAGATGCAAATGAACTTGCACGGACAAGTATGGTCTACTTAATGCTAGTTAACGTCCCACATCCACCAACGGCGCCCGCCTAGTTCTCCTATTTAGTCTGGCAGCCCCCTCCCCCCCCCTGCCCCCTTCCTGCTGCTTTCGTGCGCCTGAGCTTATTATATATTTCATTTACTTACAGTACTTTGATTTATTGATTTCCCACTAGAATGTCAGGCCCAGGACAGGAATGCTGCAGTCGCTCCTTGAATCCCCAGCGCCTGGAACAGAGCCTGACTCATAGCAGGCTCCTAAATATTTGGTGAATAAATCAACCTATCGGAGCACGGGTTCCATCCTGGGTCCTCTATACCTTGCCCCTGAAAGTTCTCACTACCTCCCAGACTCTTCACAGGGTGGGTCTCATACTTTACTTCCGGAACAAAATAGGCGAAAGCAGCCTGGGCTTTCTTTTCTTACACACACCCCTGCAGCACAGGAAACACAAACCTTCCTTAGGTTTTTCTGTCTGGCTGCTGTGTTCTCTTCTTGACAATAAAGATTTTATATGCAGTTCCGCCCTCTGGGAAATGTAACAGGTTCACAGATGGCTGTAACTGCTGTGCAAGCTTCCTGTAAAGCAACACCAAGCCGTCCAGATTTTCCCACAAGGGGCTCTACTTGGAAGGCTGACGGCCGGCTTACTGCTCACAAACGTTGGAGATGGGCTTCCCTGGTGGCTTAGTGGTAAAGAGTCCACCTGCCAATGCGGGGGACACAGGTTCGACCCCGTGATCTAAGATCTCACAAGCCACTGGGCAACTAAGCTTGTGTGCAACAATTAAAGAGCCTGTGCTCTACAAGAGGGGACACAGCAGGAAGCCCTTAAGCCCTAGACCCCTGGCTTCACAAGAAGCGATCACAGCAACCAAGCTCCAACACTGGCAAAAATAGAAATGAAAAACAACGTCTCATAAAATGTTCGAAATTACAGCCACGTTTGGAGTGTATCTGTGTGTGTCTATATATATATATATATATATATATATTTTTTTTTTTTTTCCTTCAGAATAACCTCCAATTACCAGAAGTGGGCTAAGAGACAAAGGTGAAGTGGTGCAGAGGTCGATGGGAAGGGCAGCACACAGCACTGCCTGAGGGAGGGGAGAGGAAGGAAGCGTCCCGGACCACCTGTGAGGCTGGGCATCTTGGTGACATTGGCATCTGGGATCCTGGGAGAAAAACTGAAGCAGCCGTGCAGCCGACACTGCAGGGGCTGAATGAAGACTCCTCAGTGGCGGGCTCAGGAGTCTGAGAGATCCTGGTCTCACCACCCGTTCTTCTGTCGCTGTGACCTCATGGGGGCTTTCTAGGTGCTGCTAGTAGCACAGAACCCCCTGACGATGACGGAAACTTTGAGTTCAATCCCTGGGTCAGGAAGATCCCCTCGAGTAGCAAATGGGGATCCAGTATCCTTGCCTGGAAATTCCATGGAGAGAGCGAGATTGCAGCCCGTGGGGTCACAGAGTCGGACACGGCTGAGCACCTGTGAGGACGGCGCAGGCTTCCTCCAAATCTGCAGCACAGGAAACACAAACCTTCCTTAGGTTTTTCTGTCTGGCTGCTGTGTTCTCTTCTTGACAATAAAGATTTTATATGCAGTTCCGCCCTCTGGGAAATGTAACAGGTTCACAGATGGCTGTAACTGCTGTGCAAGCTTCCTGTAAAGCAACACCAAGCCGTCCAGATTTTCCCACAAGGGGCTCTACTTGGAAGGCTGACGGCCGGCTTACTGCTCACAAACGTTGGAGATGGGCTTCCCTGGTGGCTTAGTGGTAAAGAGTCCACCTGCCAATGCGGGGGACACAGGTTCGACCCCGTGATCTAAGATCTCACAAGCCACTGGGCAACTAAGCTTGTGTGCAACAATTAAAGAGCCTGTGCTCTACAAGAGGGGACACAGCAGGAAGCCCTTAAGCCCTAGACCCCTGGCTTCACAAGAAGCGATCACAGCAACCAAGCTCCAACACTGGCAAAAATAGAAATGAAAAACAACGTCTCATAAAATGTTCGAAATTACAGCCACGTTTGGAGTGTATCTGTGTGTGTCTATATATATATATATATATTTTTTTTTTTTTTTCCTTCAGAATAACCTCCAATTACCAGAAGTGGGCTAAGAGACAAAGGTGAAGTGGTGCAGAGGTCGATGGGAAGGGCAGCACACAGCACTGCCTGAGGGAGGGGAGAGGAAGGAAGCGTCCCGGACCACCTGTGAGGCTGGGCATCTTGGTGACATTGGCATCTGGGATCCTGGGAGAAAAACTGAAGCAGCCGTGCAGCCGACACTGCAGGGGCTGAATGAAGACTCCTCAGTGGCGGGCTCAGGAGTCTGAGAGATCCTGGTCTCACCACCCGTTCTTCTGTCGCTGTGACCTCATGGGGGCTTTCTAGGTGCTGCTAGTAGCACAGAACCCCCTGACGATGACGGAAACTTTGAGTTCAATCCCTGGGTCAGGAAGATCCCCTCGAGTAGCAAATGGGGATCCAGTATCCTTGCCTGGAAATTCCATGGAGAGAGGAGCGTCGCAGATTGCAGCCCGTGGGGTCACAGAGTCGGACACGGCTGAGCACGCGCGGTGAGGACGGCGCAGGCTTCCTCCAGGAAGGAGTCGAGATCCGGCCTGTAACACATTTAGAAGAGCACATACCTGGCTCACAGGATGAGGTCAAGAGATGCCAGACCTCTTGCCTACCGCAGTTCTTGCCAAACTTCAAGTCTGGATTATAAGACTTTTTTTTTTTTTGGCTTACACTTTCTCACAGTTCTGAGAAGTTCAAGATGAGGTTGCCAGAGGTCCGTCCGCATCCTTATTGATGTTCACCTGTGCACTGCAACTTCACTTGGCAGGAGGCTGGCTTAGCCAACTTTATTCACACCGTGCCCAGCCACCTTCTCCCTCCTGATTTCTGAATCTGGTTTCACCCTTTGCTCCAGTCAGAATTCCCCCTTTCAGGAAGCCTTCCCAGTGGGGCCTTTTCCTTCAGATAAGCACTTAGCATTGGCACCACCCACTCTGGGAGGACTTGCGCCTCTTCCTGGGACTGTGACCTCTTCCTTCCTCGCTCCGGGCTTCCCGAGGGCAGGGCAGCCTCAGCACTCTCCTGAACCTCACACCTTCACCACAGCTGAGCTTCACCTACCGACAGGACTTGGGCTTCTTTCCGGGCGGCTGTAACCCTGCCCCACCGGAGGGCGCTGTGCGGCTCCCCTTCACGCCTGTGACCAGAGGCAGGCGCCCTCCTTCCTGGCTTTCACCCCCTGCTTATTCCTCCCTGGGAAGAAGCCCTTTCCTTTCCTGGGCTGACTCTGCTCAGCGCCCAACCCCAGGCCCAGGCAGAAGGGCTTCTGGCTCAGGGAGGCCTTTCCACACGGTCCTAGGTCAAAGGTGAAACTTCCCCGTGAGCCCCCTCGCTGTCCTCTGGGGTCCCTTGCTCCTCAAGGTCAGGCGGGGGCCGCAGTGGGAGGTGCTGGTGAAGACCAAGGGCTGGCGGGAAGGGGCTGTCTCAGGAGAGCAAAGAGAGCAGGTGGTTGCCCCCCCCCACATCTAGGGGGCAACTGGTAACCCCTAAACACCCAGTGGCCCTGGAACCCGCTCTGCCGCTCTCAGGGGTGGGACAAGGCCCCTCAGGAAGGGACAGAGACACCTCGGTGCCCAGGGAAGGCATGCTGTTCACTGCTCCAGGACCACTTTTCCCGCTGCTCCTAAGCGCACACTGGATTCAGAGATTCAGCACCAGGAACGCCCCGGCAGTCCAGTGGTTAGGACTTTGCGCTTTCACTCGCAGAGCCTGAGTTTAGCTCCTGGTCAGGGAAACTAAGATCCCATAAGACACACGGTGTGGCCAAAAAAAAAAAGAGAGATCTGGCACCAACTTCACCCTGAGTCCAAGTAAACCCATGTATCCTTGCAAAAGTAAAAACAGAAGCAATTCTGGAGAGCACAATGTATAATTTTTATAAATTAGGTCACGTTGTCCCCGGAGGGAGTCCAAGGAGGAAGGAGCACTCTGGCGGCCCCGAAGGCAAAGCCCAGCGCCCCAGGCCAGCCTCACAGGTAAGGCTCATCCCGGGACAGCTCCCACCTCTTTATGGGCGGAGCCGGCGACACGGCTTTCTTCTCAGAGGCCCCTACGGCAGAGCTGGAAGATGAAGAGAGACTTGAGTCAGACCCAGGTTCCCGGAGAGCAGCGGGGAGGAAGCGGAGGGAGAGCCCCTCGTCCAGGCAGGAACACGTCTGCCGAACCAGGGATGTGGAGGCCAGAGTGCGGGGTCTTTAGGAATGCTCAGGCCCCTCCAGTGGGGGTCCCCAAAGGGTCGGCTGCCCAGCCCCCCTTCTGCCCCAAGCCTGAAGTGAACCCCCGCCCAGTAAGCCTGTCCCGGCTCCTGGTCCCAGAAGCAGCCTGGAGGGCTGGCCTCCGCCTCCAGCACCCCTGCCGCCGGCGCCCACACCCGCTGCCCCAGAGCAGGACCCCGGCTCTAGAAGGGACAAGGCAGCAGATGACGCACACCCCCAGCTCCTCCTTCCCTCAGATTCTGAGCGCTTGCTACCTGGCAGGCACTGGGTGCAGGAAGTGCTAGTAGGAGCAGGCCCGGCCACAGCCTCATGGGGCTGAGTCAATCCGTAATTGAAAAACAGACCTGTTGGCCCAGGGCTGTCCCTGGCTGAGCCCTAAAGAGATACTCGGCGGCACGTCCAAGGCAGGCACCCACCCCTCCCCCAGCCACCCTACGCCTGGGGCCTAGGGCAGGAGAGGCCTGCACACACCGCGAGCAAGACAGAAGGGGCAGGCAGCCCCCCGCAGCAGGGGCTCCAGCGCCTCCCAACCTACCAAGGGCCTGAAGGAGGTGGGAAAGGTAGAAGGCAGGCTTCCCGGAGACAGAGCAGAAGGGGAGCCCGGGGCTGGACGCAGGTGAAGCTGAAGCCCGTTCCTTCACGGAGCTCTAACCACTTGGCAGGTCCAGCCCATCCCCTCACAGATCCCACCACACTGCAAGTCCACCCTCCCCATCTTACAGCAGCAGCAGTTGAGGCCTCAAGGGGCCAAAGGACCGATCCACGACCACACAGTGGATCAGCTGGAGAGCCCAGACACCCCTGGGGGTTGGGGCAAACTTCTGAAATCGTATTTCTGCTGCCTGCCCGCTTGGTGACCCAGGCAGGGCACCCGGCCTCTCGGCCTCAGCTGCTTCTTCTGCAACAGGGGCCATCCCTGCCTACCTCGTGGAGTTATTAGGAGCAGATGTGGTACTGACTCCATTCGAAGAGCTTACAAATAGCCATTATGTGGGTTAAGCCTAAGCGACTCTGCTGTAGACTGAATGTGTCCCCACAAAGTCCACATGTTGAAACCCAACACCCCAGTGCGATGGCACGAGGAGGCGGAGCCTCTGGGAGGTGACTAGACACCCTTCAGGCGCCCGGCCCCTTCCAGCACGTGAGGACACAGGACACGGCAAAAAGATGCCATTCATAAGCCAGGAGAGGCCGCCCTCTCCTTGAATCTGCAGGGACCTTGATCCTGGGTTTCCCGGCTTCTAGAACCGCTGGTGAGGGGCAAGCCTCAGTTGTTCACAGGCCCCACCTGGGATCCGGGCCAGCAGATCCCTTTGAAGCAAGCACCATCTCCACTCCTGTTCAACCAAGAGACAGGGCCAGGGATCAAACAGGGTTTTGAGGGGCCTGAGGCTTAAACAATCCTCTCTTGAAGGATATAAATTACAAAAGCAACAATGCCTGGGCTTCTTCCAAGGACCTTGAAGGCCCCATAGTGCTTCCTCTGCTTTGCAGGAAACCCACCCCTGGCCGGGGGGGATTCATGAGGTCTCAGATGAAAAGCCCCCCGTCAGGACTGCCGGGAGGCCGCCACCCCATCACCCTTGCAACACTTGTATGCACCTGCGAGGGTCCCATTTCCCCTTGCAAAGGTCCCATCCCTTCTTGCAGAACTGCATCCTCTGCAAAAGGCCCATAAGGAGACAATATGTTTGCTGAAAATAACCCCCGTGACAATCAAGCCACTGACAGACATCCTTGACATGCATCCTGCAGACTCGGCGCTCCCAGTTCCTGAGTCTGAGAAGACCCCTTCCTGAGAGGTGCCACTTACTCCGTCGAAATTCTCCCTCCCTGCCCGCTTGGTGACCCAGGCAGGGCACCCGGCCTCTCGGCCTCAGCTGCTTCTTCTGCAACAGGGGCCATCCCTGCCTACCTCGTGGAGTTATTAGGAGCAGATGTGGTACTGACTCCATTCGAAGAGCTTACAAATAGCCATTATGTGGGTTAAGCCTAAGCGACTCTGCTGTAGACTGAATGTGTCCCCACAAAGTCCACATGTTGAAACCCAACACCCCAGTGCGATGGCACGAGGAGGCGGAGCCTCTGGGAGGTGACTAGACACCCTTCAGGCGCCCGGCCCCTTCCAGCACGTGAGGACACAGGACACGGCAAAAAGATGCCATTCATAAGCCAGGAGAGGCCGCCCTCTCCTTGAATCTGCAGGGACCTTGATCCTGGGTTTCCCGGCTTCTAGAACCGCTGGTGAGGGGCAAGCCTCAGTTGTTCACAGGCCCCACCTGGGATCCGGGCCAGCAGATCCCTTTGAAGCAAGCACCATCTCCACTCCTGTTCAACCAAGAGACAGGGCCAGGGATCAAACAGGGTTTTGAGGGGCCTGAGGCTTAAACAATCCTCTCTTGAAGGATATAAATTACAAAAGCAACAATGCCTGGGCTTCTTCCAAGGACCTTGAAGGCCCCATAGTGCTTCCTCTGCTTTGCAGGAAACCCACCCCTGGCCGGGGGGGATTCATGAGGTCTCAGATGAAAAGCCCCCCGTCAGGACTGCCGGGAGGCCGCCACCCCATCACCCTTGCAACAC
Source organism: Tragulus kanchil (assembly GCA_022376925.1). Taxonomy (NCBI): domain Eukaryota; kingdom Metazoa; phylum Chordata; class Mammalia; order Artiodactyla; family Tragulidae; genus Tragulus; species Tragulus kanchil. Next base: position 7,185,438 of record JAIOJX010000029.1, read on the forward strand.
TTGTATGCACCTGCGAGGGTCCCATTTCCCCTTGCAAAGGTCCCATCCCTTCTTGCAGAACTGCATCCTCTGCAAAAGGCCCATAAGGAGACAATATGTTTGCTGAAAATAACCCCCGTGACAATCAAGCCACTGACAGACATCCTTGACATGCATCCTGCAGACTCGGCGCTCCCAGTTCCTGAGTCTGAGAAGACCCCCTTCCTGAGAGGTGCCACTTACTCCGTCGAAATTCTCCCTCCCCTGCCCTAAGCCTCGGGTATATGACCTCTGTGGTTAGGCTATCGGGGCTGCTCTCACTCCTGGAGACAGCCCGGCTGGTTTCCCAATTACATTTTGCTTTCTCTAATCCAGCCGTGTCTTGTCCTCTCGCGCTTCTGCCCGTCTCCCTCCCACTGATTCTTCCCCCGCAGCAGGACACTTCCTGCCACAGCTCACGCTCACAGAAGGGGGACCTTGGAAAGCACAGGGTGGAGAGGCGCTGGTCTCAGGGAGGGGCGTGGAGGTGTCCTCACCTCTCAGCGGGCTTGCCTGCTGCCAGCACCTTCTGCGAGGACATGACGACCGAGGGCGGCAGGGCTTCCCGGCGGCCGTCGCGAGTGCAGTAGTAATTGTGGGACAGTCGGTGGCTGGGGCCCACGGGGAGTGCGGGAGGGGGCTGAGTTCTGGGAGAAAGAACAAGGCACTGAGGGAGAGGGACGGCTCTTCTCCCAGGGCGCCTGGGCTGCGGCGTGGGCCCGCGCGGGGGTGGGCTGCTGCTGGGATGGGAGGGGGCCAGAAGCAGGTGGGAGCCCCCGCGCTGGATGTGAAGGTGCTGCCGGGCCAGGCCTGGGTCTGCCTCCCACCTGCTCTGGAGGTGGATGGCATGGAGGAGCCTCTCGTGAGGCCTGTTCCCGGCCGAGCCTGGCCCGAGCCTGGCGGCAGTCCTCCTTTTCTCCCGCAGGTTCTCAGTAAACTAACAGGCTGGGGTCTGGGGCTCTGCCCACCACCTGTCAAGTAAACACGGTCAGCGACCCACCACTTGGGCAACAGCCTGGATTCAGCTCATTCCAAGGGCCTTTGTTCCCAGAAGCCAGGCTGCAGAACCTCTGGGCTTCCAGTTCTCTCTGGAGCCCTCTACGGAAGTGGAAGTGTTAGTCTTTCAGTTGTGTCCAACTCTGCGAGGCCACGGACAGTAACCTGCCAGGTTCTGTACATGGAATTTTCCAGGCAAGAATACTGGACTGGGCTGCCACTTCCTTCCCCAGGGGATCCAACCCAGGTCTCCCGCACTGCAGACAGACTCTTAAGCCCGTGAGGCACCAGGGAAGCCCGGGGATCAGGACTTTTTACTCGGCATTCTGTCCTCTGAAGTCTCTGCTGCCACCTCGTGGCTGCTGCCCCCAGAGGGAGGCATCAACAGAGCTCTGTCCTCCCTTGGGCTAAAACCTGCCGTGGAAAAGCAAAGTATAAGGCCTGAAAAGGAATCAATAACCTCCCTAATAAGAGACGTTAACAAAACAAACAAACAAAAAACACTAACGAAAGACGGATTCTCTTGAAAACTGTCAGAAAAGAGAGGGAGGTCAGACAAAAAGAAAAAAATCCAGTGTTAATTCATCTGAGGGTTTTTTTTATTTTGGCCACTTCTATTGGTCTTTCATTTATTTCCAACTTTGTTCTTTGGCCTGTGTGGGCCTCCCATCGCAGAGGCCTCTCTCGCTGCAGAGTACTAGCTCTGGGAGCATGTGCTCCAGAGCTCCGGCTCGCTAGTTGGACACATGGGTCCAGCTGCTCCGCAGCACATGCGATCTTCCCAGGCCAGGGATGGAACTGGCGCCCCTTGCACTGCAAGGTGGTATCTTTACCCACTGGACTACCAGGGAAGCCCTCATCAGAGGTTTTAATCAAGTTTTTGCTGATAATCCCAGGACTTAAGTTTTTCTTAGAATAAGTGGTAGCCATGTATCAATGGCGAGAAAAAAGAAATATAAAAACAAGTTTAAAAACTTAACATTAAGGGATTTACCTGCTGGTCTAGTGGCTAAGACTCCACGCTCTCAATGCAGGGGGCCTGAGTGCAAGCCTTGGTCAAGGAACTAGATCCGACAGACTGTAACCCAAAGACCCCGCATGCCAAAGACCCAGGATAAATAAATAAATAAATATTAAAAAAAAAAAAAGGTAATATCTTACGTAGAAGTTAGAATCTGCTCCTGGTGTGCAGAGAAGACCCTCTGTTAGGCAAGGATCTATAGAGAACAAGCACGTGCATGCTTGCTCAGACGTGTCCTGTCTGACTCCCTGCGACCCTGTGGACTGTAGCCCGCCAGGCTCCTCTGTCCATGGGATTCTCCAGGCAAGAATACTGGAGTGGGCTGCCGTTTTCTTCTCCAGGGGATCTTCCCGATCTAAGGATCAAACCTGTGTCTACTGCACTGGGCAGGCAGATTCTTTACCACTGAGCCACCTAGGAAAACCCAGAAAACTCACACAGAAAAGGGGGAAAAGAGCCAGCGCCCAACGGAGAAAGTCCAACTGAATTACCAGGGGGCACCCTTATCCTTTAAAAGAAAAAATAAGACAGGGCTTCCCTGGTGGTCCAGTGGGTAAGGACATCACCTTGCAGTGCAAGGGGACACTGGTTCGATACCTGGCCTGGGAAGATTCCTCGTGCTGCAGAGTGGCTGGTGTGTCTAGCTGCCGAGCCGGAGCTCTGGAGCACATGCACCCACAGCCAATGTTCTGCAGCGAGTGAGGCCGCATGGGAGGCCACCTTTAATCATCGGGGTTTTTTGGCCCCTTCTATTGGTCTTTCATTTATTTCCAACTTTGTTCTTTGGCCTGTGTGGGCCTCCCATCGCAGAGGCCTCTCTCGCTGCAGAGTACTAGCTCTGGGAGCATGTGCTCCAGAGCTCCGGCTCGCTAGTTGGACACATGGGTCCAGCTGCTCCGCAGCACATGCGATCTTCCCAGGCCAGGGATGGAACTGGCGCCCCTTGCACTGCAAGGTGGTATCTTTACCCACTGGACTACCAGGGAAGCCCTCATCAGAGGTTTTAATCAAGTTTTTGCTGATAATCCCAGGACTTAAGTTTTTCTTAGAATAAGTGGTAGCCATGTATCAATGGCGAGAAAAAAGAAATATAAAAACAAGTTTAAAAACTTAACATTAAGGGATTTACCTGCTGGTCTAGTGGCTAAGACTCCACGCTCTCAATGCAGGGGGCCTGAGTGCAAGCCTTGGTCAAGGAACTAGATCCGACAGACTGTAACCCAAAGACCCCGCATGCCAAAGACCCAGGATAAATAAATAAATAAATATTAAAAAAAAAAAAAGGTAATATCTTACGTAGAAGTTAGAATCTGCTCCTGGTGTGCAGAGAAGACCCTCTGTTAGGCAAGGATCTATAGAGAACAAGCACGTGCATGCTTGCTCAGACGTGTCCTGTCTGACTCCCTGCGACCCTGTGGACTGTAGCCCGCCAGGCTCCTCTGTCCATGGGATTCTCCAGGCAAGAATACTGGAGTGGGCTGCCGTTTTCTTCTCCAGGGGATCTTCCCGATCTAAGGATCAAACCTGTGTCTACTGCACTGGGCAGGCAGATTCTTTACCACTGAGCCACCTAGGAAAACCCAGAAAACTCACACAGAAAAGGGGGAAAAGAGCCAGCGCCCAACGGAGAAAGTCCAACTGAATTACCAGGGGGCACCCTTATCCTTTAAAAGAAAAAATAAGACAGGGCTTCCCTGGTGGTCCAGTGGGTAAGGACATCACCTTGCAGTGCAAGGGGACACTGGTTCGATACCTGGCCTGGGAAGATTCCTCGTGCTGCAGAGTGGCTGGTGTGTCTAGCTGCCGAGCCGGAGCTCTGGAGCACATGCACCCACAGCCAATGTTCTGCAGCGAGTGAGGCCGCCGCGATGGGAGGCCCACACAGGCCAAAGAACAAAGATGGATGAAAATAGATAAATGAAAGACCAATAGAAGTGGCCAAAAAAAAAAGAAATGTTCAAAATTTTACAAAACCTTTTCCTCAACTGGACTACTAACTCCCCAGGTTGGAAAAGCAGTTTAAATGTTTTGATGCTCCGTATGTATGGCAGAGCCCCTTCACTGCTCACCCGAAATTATCACAAAATTGCTAATTGGCTATACCCCAATAAAAATGTTTTTGGTGTAAAAATGAAAAAGTTTTGATACTTGGAACCAGTCACAACACGGAGGCACTTGCATAGACCTGGCTATTTTAATGCTATGGCTCTTATTTTCATGCTAATCCTCCATGCCTGCCTTACCTCTGCCTACACAACACACACACACACACTCAACTATTACCCATTCTTCAAAGTGTTTCAGCCACGCTAGCCTCCTTCCTATGTCAGGCTCTGTCTGGCAGCACGGCCGTGGCACTTACTGCTTCCTCTGCCCGGAATATGTTTAGAGCTGACTCATTTGAAAAGACCCTGATGATGGGAAAGACTGAGGGCAGAGGAGCAGGGGACAAGAGAGGACAAGATGGCTGGATGGCTTCACCAATTCAACGGACATGAATTTGAGCAAACTCCTGGAGGTGGCGCCTGGCGGGCTGCAGTCCACAGGGCTGCAAAGAGTTGGACACGACGGAGCGACTGAACAGCCAACTGAGTGAAATATTGTTTTAATAACTATCCTTCGGCATTTCAGCTGACTCAGTGCCAACCCCTGAGAACTTTCCTGATCATCGACCTGAAGCAGCCACCCTGCATCTGGTTCATTTTGTTTACTCTTCCGAGAATTCTAGAACCGTGTTTTCTAATGGCTGTGTTTATTTCTCTATGTTGTTTCTCCCTCCTCCCTAGATCATAAGCCTCAATAAGAGGAATGAGAAGAACCTGCCTCGTACCCGCGAGAGCTCCAAGGGCTGAAGAGCTAGCCCGGGATTGTAAATATCAACTAATTTTGTGGCTCCAATGAGAGTTTGAATCAAGACACTTTGGGATCAAATCCCGAGCATCAATTTCTGGCTTCTGAGTCATTTTAAGTCATTTCGTTCTTCTAAGCTTCAAATATTCGTTTCTCTGAGCCACGAATATTTTCATAGGTAGCGTATGGGTGAGAATACTCTCAGGGCCACACTGAGAACGGCAAATCACACTGAAAATTCCCACGCAGCCTTCACGCCCCATCTGGCAGTTTCACGAGCGCCGCGGTCTGAGCCAGTGCCGCGAGACTAAAGGCAAACCTCTGCCTCCAGCCAGATAGGGAACTGGAGGCAGGGTTTCCGTCCGGCGTTTAAGGGGGTTTAAAAGAACAGGGATTTTGTTCCGGGCAGAAAAAGGACCAGGACTGGAGTCTGGGCAGCGAGAGGGTTTGGCTCACCGTTTGGAGATCTCCTGGTAACGCAGCTGCAGCTTAGCCTGCAAGTCTCGCTGTGGGAGAAAAAAGAAAAAGGAGGTCAGTCCTCAGGGCACCCCAGAACAGAAAACGGGGTCAGTCCCAGGCAGGGCAACTGAAGAGAAGGTGGGAGACGGGTCTTCGGCAACAGCATACGAGCCCCTGGACGTAAACAAGCAGGCTGGGGGCCCGAACAAGATTCCAAACTTAAATAGTCACGGGCCTAAGGAGACGCCAGGCCTCAAAGAGACCTCAGCCGAGAGAGGGCCAAGGGCTGGGGCAGGGGTGTGCCCTGGGCGGAAGGGTGCACCCGCTGAGGGCTCTGGGCTGAGCGAGGCTTCCCTGCTTCGGGGAACCTCGGCATTAATGACCTCAGCCCCAGAGGTGCAGGACGGAGGCGAGCAGTGGGAGCGGGTCAGGCCTGCAGCACCCAAAGCCCCTTCCCGGCCCGCGCGCCCCGGGTGTCCAGCTCCGCAGCCCCTTCCCGCGCCGTCCCCGCTCACCCCGGATGCCCAGTTCCGCAGCGCCTGTATGAAACGGGTAGCGGAAGCCATCTTCCCCCGGCGCTGAAGGGCGCCGGTGACGTCGAGGCCGCAGGGACTGCTGGGAACATGGCGCATGGTCTCGCGAGAGCGAGAGTGGGCGGGGCTAGGCATCACATAAATAGTCTCCCCGAGCCACGTGACTCCTCTCCGCCCGACCGCCGCCGCGCCGCCATCATGGACACGAGCCGTGTGCAGCCCATCAAGCTGGCCAGGGTGAGGCCGAGGCCCGGTTTTAAGGGCCCAGAGGAGCGAGGAGGGAGGAGGGGAACCGGGGGATTCAGGTCTGACCCCATCTTTCCTCCAGGTCACCAAGGTGCTGGGCAGGACCGGTTCGCAGGGACAGTGCACGCAGGTGAGCTGGGAAGGTGGGAGGCAGCGGGTGTTTGGGGGTCTAAAGTCTGGATCTCGATGATAACTTCTCTCCCCTAGGTTCTGAGCCCTGGTATCGGGAAACCGATACGTACCCTATATCCCAGAGCTCACAGAGGGTCGGAATCTTCGCCAACGCCCTGTCCACCGGATCTGGGCTCTGTCGACCTCCTGCCCCGAGCTCGTCTCCTGGTTCACCCTGTCGCAGCGACCCCTGGGGCTCAGTTGTCCCGCCTGGTGGCTGCTTCTGGCGCTCGAGAACTTTGTTCTCCACGCCTCGACCCCACTCCGGCTTGTCTCCTGGCCCAGTCCTCTGCCTCCGAGCCTCAGTCCGCTTTTAAGAGCTTCTAGGCAGACACTTGCTGTGAATCAACATCAGCCGCCTATCCCGCGGCGTCGATCCGTATCCGACCCTGACTGCTTCCCGACCTCACTGTGAGCCCCGTAGGTGCGCGTGGAATTCATGGACGACACGAGCCGCTCCATCATCCGAAACGTGAAAGGCCCCGTGCGCGAGGGCGACGTGCTGACCCTGTTGGAGTCCGAGCGAGAGGCTCGGAGGCTGCGCTGAACTTGTGACGGGTGAGTGCACTCATGAAGTGGCGTACAGAGCCCCCCTTGTTAGACTCGTGCCTGGTGGTAGGGAGGTTTCACCAAGCCCTTGGATGAGGAGCTCTGGGGTGTGTAGAAAGGGTCTGTTGACGTTAGCAAGGCTTAGGAGGGAGTTTGCCGGTTTGAGGGTGGGAGCCACCTGCCAGCATCTAATGCTTGGGTTTATCTACAGGGTCCTGGATGTCTGGGTTGATGCCTTGCCCCACGAGGATGATCTGCTGTTAATAAAGCGTTTATGTCGTGTGTAAACTTGAGGTTTTGTCTGGGTTGTCATTAGACTTAACAAAATTCTTCCGTGGGACCCCCAGGTGGTGGCTGTCTCACAGTATTCTATTTTCGAGGAGTGAGAACCCTGTGTGTGTGCATATCTGGAAAACAGAGCAGGCTGAGTTAGGAAGGGTTTATTGGGTAAGAAGGCTGGGGGAGTGGATGAACCAAGGGCTGTCACTCTGCAGCCCTCGGCTCACCCTGCACACTTTGAGCTGAGCCCCTGGCTGCGGACCTTGACCAGAGATCACAATGGGCAAGGGAAAGACCCTTCCGTCCAGGTCCAGAGTGTCAGGCTGGTCACTGAAGAGGTGGGTCCTCTCCACCATCACTGCACCCTCCCTCAGCAGGCGTGGCCTTGGACGAGCTGCTGGGGGACAGCTGGCGAGAGAGGTGGGGAAGGGCCTGTCAGCTGCTGGGCTCCAGCCCGTCTTAAGACTCCAGAGATGCGTCAGCGAGTGGAGGTCCTGTCTCCACTGGCCCTGCCCAGGTGGGAACCCTGCCTTGCACAGCAGAGCCAGGCCGCCTGGTCTGAATCCTGCCTCTGCCCCATCTGACCTGGAAGAGGCCCTTGAGCGCCATGGTTCTTTTCCCGCGTCTCTGGGAGAGCACAGGATGGAGAGGCTGGATTATGGAAGTGCTGCCACATGGCTTTTGCACATAAGCCCCTCTCCCTTGGGGACAACCTCTGCCCCCCCCCCCCCCCCCCACTGCCGACTGCAGCCCCTCCTGCCTACTGCTCCAGGCCCCTGCCGCAGGGAGCCTGCTGCCTCTTGCCCCGCCCCCGTCTCCAAGGTTGCCTTTATGCTTTGCTCTGGGGCTGTGACAAGAGTCCGGGACAAGGCATGGGCTGAACTAGGTCTGACAGCTCTATAGTCTCACCTCAGGGCCCAGGACTTTCACTTTACAAGTAACAGTGTGTCTCATCCCTGAGTGTTTGGAAGGTTGAGCATCCAACCCCAGCTCCCTGCCCTGGTGCTTCCCCTAGGGAGGCAGGAAGAGAAACCACCCTCTTGGGGCACACTTGCTATCCTTGAGCTATGCAGCTGGGGCAGCACTCACCAGGGGGCCAGACTGGCCTGAGCTCAGGTGGGTGTGTAGCAAAGCGGCCACCTCATCCTGCTCAGCTTCCAGGGCGATCGCCAGGGCGCTGGTGCCCTCCTGAGGGGGTCACAGGGACAGTCAGGCTTCTGAACCGAGGCCTGACTGTCCTCAGCAATGCCCGCACCAGCCCCACGTGGCTCACGTTGTCCAGGAGGGCAGGGTCGCAGCCTGGCTGGGCCAGCAGCAGCCGCACAGTGTCCAGGCGCCCATACTCGCTGGCACACATCAGCGCTGTGGCCCCGTCCGCGTCCTGCACGTTCACGTCCGCCCCACACGCCAGCAGGGCCGCGACCATGTCCTGGCGGCCGTGGCTGATGGCCAGCATGAGGGCTGTCTGTCCTGTCTGGGGAGAGGGGAGGACAGGGACGGCGCTAGAGTGGGCTCGAGGAGTGGGGGCGCTGTGCCCCATGGCCTTGGAGCCAGGGAGGAGGCCCTACACACCTGGCTGGCCTTGGCGTTGACGTTGCCCATGTGGAACAGCCTGTGGACCACAGCCATGTCCTCCTCTCCCACGGAGGTGAGCGCAGCCAGCATGGGGGCGGAATAGCCAGCTCGATTCTGGTGATCAATCTTGCAGACCCCTGGGGGAGAGAGGAGGCGCCAGCTGACCAAGAAGCCGACACCCCCTAGTCCACTTCCCTCCCCCTAAGTCTCAAATGCACCATCTCCAGCAGCTCAGATCCTGAGAGTCATGCATGAACTTACTTTTCCTTCTGCCTACAAGGCTCTTCCCGTAGAGCCACGTGGCTCCTCCGCCTTAAGAGTTCTGATCTTGGTGAAGGGTTCCCTCACCTCCCTATTTGGGAGCTTGCTTCTGTCCTCCACTGTATCTCCCAGGACAAGGCATGGGCTGAACTAGGTCTGACAGCTCTATAGTCTCACCTCAGGGCCCAGGACTTTCACTTTACAAGTAACAGTGTGTCTCATCCCTGAGTGTTTGGAAGGTTGAGCATCCAACCCCAGCTCCCTGCCCTGGTGCTTCCCCTAGGGAGGCAGGAAGAGAAACCACCCTCTTGGGGCACACTTGCTATCCTTGAGCTATGCAGCTGGGGCAGCACTCACCAGGGGGCCAGACTGGCCTGAGCTCAGGTGGGTGTGTAGCAAAGCGGCCACCTCATCCTGCTCAGCTTCCAGGGCGATCGCCAGGGCGCTGGTGCCCTCCTGAGGGGGTCACAGGGACAGTCAGGCTTCTGAACCGAGGCCTGACTGTCCTCAGCAATGCCCGCACCAGCCCCACGTGGCTCACGTTGTCCAGGAGGGCAGGGTCGCAGCCTGGCTGGGCCAGCAGCAGCCGCACAGTGTCCAGGCGCCCATACCGCTGGCACACATCAGCGCTGTGGCCCCGTCCGCGTCCTGCACGTTCACGTCCGCCCCACACGCCAGCAGGGCCGCGACCATGTCCTGGCGGCCGTGGCTGATGGCCAGCATGAGGGCTGTCTGTCCTGTCTGGGGAGAGGGGAGGACAGGGACGGCGCTAGAGTGGGCTCGAGGAGTGGGGGCGCTGTGCCCCATGGCCTTGGAGCCAGGGAGGAGGCCCTACACACCTGGCTGGCCTTGGCGTTGACGTTGCCCATGTGGAACAGCCTGTGGACCACAGCCATGTCCTCCTCTCCCACGGAGGTGAGCGCAGCCAGCATGGGGGCGGAATAGCCAGCTCGATTCTGGTGATCAATCTTGCAGACCCCTGGGGGAGAGAGGAGGCGCCAGCTGACCAAGAAGCCGACACCCCCTAGTCCACTTCCCTCCCCCTAAGTCTCAAATGCACCATCTCCAGCAGCTCAGATCCTGAGAGTCATGCATGAACTTACTTTTCCTTCTGCCTACAAGGCTCTTCCCCGTAGGAGCCACGTGGCTCCTCCGCCTTAAGAGTTCTGATCTTGGTGAAGGGTTCCCTCACCTCCCTATTTGGGAGCTTGCTTCTGTCCTCCACTGTATCTCCCAGGACCTACCACAATTCTTGCCACCTACCTAGTAGCTGCTCAACCAAGGGATACTTCTGTCTTCACAGCTATTACCCACCAAACCACTGTTGCTGCTCCCCCAGCAACCGTCAGCTGGCACCCCCCCGTCCAAGTCCACTCCAGTTTCCACACGGAACAGATAAATGTGGCCCTGTGACTTAGTAAAGGCCTCCTGTGTCTCTCCATTGTCCCCAAGGTACAGGCCGCTGTTCATGGCTCCTGGGGCTCTTGCCTAATTTCTTTTCCCCTCCCTGGACTCCTCTGCCCTGAAGTCTTTGTTACAGATTGAATCGTGTCCTCCCCCTGACTACTAGCACCTAGTCACCGGAGTGTAATCTTAATTGGAAATAGGGTCGTTGCAAACTAAAATCACATCCAGAGGTTGTTATCGTGGGTCCTAGCATCACCACCTCCATCGGTGTGAATCGGAGCAAACAGCAGGAGATGATGGAGGGCAGAGGAACCTGGCAGGCTACAATCCATGCAGTTGTAAAGTTAGATGTGACTTAGCTACTGAACAATTCCATACAACCAGTATTCTCAGAAATCGACACACACGCCATGTGATGCTGAAAGCAGAGATCATCTGCTGTAAGTAGAAAACTTGGAGAAAAGCATCAGTCATTCCCCGTCTGAGCCCTTAAGAATGAACAAGCCCTGCCAACACCTTGATGTTGGACGTTGGCCTACTGAACTGCAAGACAATGAAGTTGATCTAAGCCACCCATGTTGTGGCCCTCTGTTATGGCAGCCCTGGGGAACTAAGAGCCTGGTTGGTGCTGCTTGTCCTCAGTGTGTGTGTGTTGTGCCCAACTCTTTGAAACGCCATGGACTCTAGTCCACCCAGGCTCCTCTGTCCATTTCCCTAAGTCTCAAATGCACCATCTCCAGCAGCTCAGATCCTGAGAGTCATGCATGAACTTACTTTTCCTTCTGCCTACAAGGCTCTTCCCCGTAGGAGCCACGTGGCTCCTCCGCCTTAAGAGTTCTGATCTTGGTGAAGGGTTCCCTCACCTCCCTATTTGGGAGCTTGCTTCTGTCCTCCACTGTATCTCCCAGGACCTACCACAATTCTTGCCACCTACCTAGTAGCTGCTCAACCAAGGGATACTTCTGTCTTCACAGCTATTACCCACCAAACCACTGTTGCTGCTCCCCCAGCAACCGTCAGCTGGCACCCCCCCGTCCAAGTCCACTCCAGTTTCCACACGGAACAGATAAATGTGGCCCTGTGACTTAGTAAAGGCCTCCTGTGTCTCTCCATTGTCCCCAAGGTACAGGCCGCTGTTCATGGCTCCTGGGGCTCTTGCCTAATTTCTTTTCCCCTCCCTGGACTCCTCTGCCCTGAAGTCTTTGTTACAGATTGAATCGTGTCCTCCCCCTGACTACTAGCACCTAGTCACCGGAGTGTAATCTTAATTGGAAATAGGGTCGTTGCAAACTAAAATCACATCCAGAGGTTGTTATCGTGGGTCCTAGCATCACCACCTCCATCGGTGTGAATCGGAGCAAACAGCAGGAGATGATGGAGGGCAGAGGAACCTGGCAGGCTACAATCCATGCAGTTGTAAAGTTAGATGTGACTTAGCTACTGAACAATTCCATACAACCAGTATTCTCAGAAATCGACACACACGCCATGTGATGCTGAAAGCAGAGATCATCTGCTGTAAGTAGAAAACTTGGAGAAAAGCATCAGTCATTCCCCGTCTGAGCCCTTAAGAATGAACAAGCCCTGCCAACACCTTGATGTTGGACGTTGGCCTACTGAACTGCAAGACAATGAAGTTGATCTAAGCCACCCATGTTGTGGCCCTCTGTTATGGCAGCCCTGGGGAACTAAGAGCCTGGTTGGTGCTGCTTGTCCTCAGTGTGTGTGTGTTGTGCCCAACTCTTTGAAACGCCATGGACTCTAGTCCACCCAGGCTCCTCTGTCCATGGGATTCTCCAGGCAAGAACACTGGAGTGGGTTGCCAGTTCCTTCTCCAGGGGATCTTCACTACCCCGGGATCAGACCCGGGTCTCCCACATTGCAGGCAGATTCTTTACCGTCTGGGCCACCAGGAAAGTCCATCAGGTCCATTTCCTCTGTGGTTGGTTCAGTTGCCCTCCTGGCCCCCTTCCGCACAGTACAGAATAACACAGAGTATCATGAGTACTCTGGACTTGTTCCCCAGGGTGCTTAAAGCTTGTGTACCATTTTGAAGGCTCCTCAAGGCTTGGGGGCTGTCTGAGGAGATGAAGGGGTAGGAGGGGTTTGGGGAAAGGAGAGAATCAAGGTCATGGAGTAGGTGCCCTAGTGAGGGGGCCTGACTCAATGAGCAGAGGAGTGAAAGCATTAAGTAATGGGACTTCCCCGGCGGTCCAGTGGCTAAGACTCTGTGCTCCCAATGCAGGGGGCCCAAGTTCCTTCCCTGGTCAGGGAACTAGAGCCCACATGTTGCAACCAAGAGTTCATGTGCCACCAAAAAACATCCTGCATGAAATAACTAAGACCCAATGCAGTCAAATAAGTTAAAAAAGTGAGGAGGGTGTTTAAGTCAGGATTAAGGGCATTCCGTAGTTGTGTGGCATACTGTCTAGGCGTCCATTCCTTCCACAAGTTTCTGGGACCCTGGTGGAAGGTGTTAGGTGCAGAAGAGGGAGAAGTAGCCACAGTGGGGTCTCTGAAGCTCGCCAGGGGCCCCACCTATCTGCCCCCTCTCCCCACTTCCCTACCCTGAGGCCTCCTTCCTACACTAGAGGCTTCCCATTTCTTTTTTTTTTTTTTTTTCAATTTTGGCCTCTTTTTATTGACTTTTTATCCATTTATTTTCATCCATCTTTATCCCCTGGCCTATATGGGCCTCCCATCGCAGTGGCCTCTCTTGCTGCAGAACTCCAGCTCTGGGCGCATGCGCTCCAGAATGTTGGCTCATCATTGTACACACCGGTCCAGCCGCTCCCCAGCATGTGGGATCTTCCCAGGCCAGGGACTGAACCAGTGCCCCTTGCACTGCAAGGTGACTCTTTACCCACTGGACCACCAGGGAAGCCCACCCCGTTTCTTTTTTTTTATAAATATATATAACTATTATAGATTCCCACCCCCTTTCTTGATTCCTTCTCCTGGTTTTATCTTGCCAGGGCCCTTACCCCTGGCAGAAATCACCTTCAGGGCTTCCCCTGGTGGTCCAGTGGATAAGGACACTGCCTTGCAGTGCAAGGGGCGCCGGTTGGATCCCTGGCCTGGGAAGATCCCACGTGCCGCGGAGCGGCTGGACCGATGTGTCCAAATACCGAGCCGGAGTTCTAGAGCTCATGCGCCCAGAGCCGGCGCTCTGAGACAACAGACGCCATCGCGATGGGAGGCCCGCAGGAGCCAAAGAACAAAGACGGATGAAAACAGAATAATGAAAGACCAATGGAAGTGGCCCGCCCACTCCCCTCCCTCCCCAACCCGACCCCCGCCCAAAATAAATAAATAATAAATAAATAAATCTTTAAAAAAAAAAAAAAAAAGAAATCACCTTCACTTGACACTTGAAGTTGTTCCCTCTCTCTACTCCCTCCCCCTACACGCCTACCCAGAGCCCCCATTCCTGAAAGCTCATTCACTTCAACAAACACCTGAGGGTCTGCTGTGAGCCGCGCTGGGGGCTGAAGCAGGGAGGATGAGAGGAGGGAGGGACAGGGGGAGGAGCTTGACTGAGTACATAAAGGCGGAGTCGATGCGGGTCAGAGGGTGAGCCAGGAGGGAGCGGTGAGACTGGGTGGGAGTAATGGCTGCTGGTCCCACGAGGCCCAAGGGTTGCGGAGAGTCGGACAACAGGTGACAGTGGCCTGAGACGCTGGGATGCGCAGATTCGGTCTCCTGCGTCCTTCTCCAGAACGTCGCAGCCAGGCCCTGCCCAGTTCCCCCTTCCGCGGCTCCCACGCCTTGGTACCCTCCCCACGCCTCCTCCACGCTGACCCGTATCCAGCAGCAAGCTGGCGATGGCCATGTTCCCATGGGACACGCTGTAGTGCAGGGCTGTGTTCCCGTTGCCATCGGCTAGGTTCACCACGTGCTCCAGCAGCTCGCCGCCCAGGCGCGCCAGGGCGCCCAGCACCCCGGCCACCGCCTCGGCTTGAGACCGCCGCTGGCTCGACAGGCGAAACCACTCCTGGGCCACCAGGCGCGCCGCGCCCTGCCGGGACAGGAGACAGACATCGGCAAAGGTCCAGGGTGGGTGTCAGGGCGGGGCTGGGAAGCCAGACAGGGGAGGACGGTCCCTCCGTGTTCGAGGAGGGGTGTGGACTCGTGGGGCCCACCCCTTTCGAGGAGGGAGTAGTCCTTGTGGGTGCCCGCGGTTGGGGGGCCGGGGTGGGCGAGGATGCTTCCGTTTGGGAGAAGAGCCTGTCAGAGAAGCTGAAGTGGAGGAAGGCGGCGCACACGAGTCCTCGGGAAGTCCGAGAGGGGCTTAGGGCCTGGGGTAGACCCTTTGAAAGGAAACCAGGGAAAGATCAGCCTTGTCCTGCGGTAGAGATCCCTTGGGAGACCTCGGTATCCATGGAGGGCCCGGGCGCGAGGTGACAGACTTGGAGCCACCCCTAACTGGAAAGAAGCGGATGCTCTTCCCTAGGAGGGAGGCGGAGGGAGGCGGGGGAAGTCCCCGGCGGCCTGCGACGGGCCGTCTGTGCACTCACACTGTCGCGGGCGGCCCCGCGGGGCCGGCTCAGCTGCCGCTGCAGCGCCGCACACGCCTCCCGCAAGCGCGGGCTCAGCTCGCACCTAGGAGGAGGAGAGGCTCAGTGGGGAGACGGGAAAGAACAGGCGTCCGCAATCTGTGTTCCCGGCGCGGCTCACCTGCCCTGCGCCCCGGTTTGAGGCTCCGGCTCTGCCTCTGGTTCCGCGTCGCGGGCCTCCCCGCCACTGGGAGGGCCAGGGATTCCAGAGTCAGAGGCCCCGCCACCGTCGTCGCTTGAGCCTGAGGAGCTGCTCTTGGGAGGCTCCGCAGCGCCGTCCTCGCTGTCGCTGTCGCCCTCGCTGGATGAGCTCTCGTACCTGGGGGCAGGGTAGGAGACCTCCGCTGAGCCTCCCCTGAGGAGTCCTGCGAGGCGGGAGTGGCCGTCCCCGTTCTACAGATGTGGACACCGAGGCTGGCCAAGACCACGCTGCGAGCGAGGGACAGAGCTGGGATTCAAACGCCCCCAGCCTGTGTCCCAGCAGATGCTGCCACGGCCACGGGGACGTGCTCACTCTCCATTGAGGACCCCAACAAACTGCAGGCTCTTGGGTCCGGGGCTGGCTTGGCTGCCAGACCCTCCCCTCGGGCCACCAGGCGCGCCGCGCCCTGCCGGGACAGGAGACAGACATCCAAAGGTCCAGGGTGGGTGTCAGGGCGGGGCTGGGAAGCCAGACAGGGGAGGACGGTCCCTCCGTGTTCGAGGAGGGGTGTGGACTCGTGGGGCCCACCCCTTTCGAGGAGGGAGTAGTCCTTGTGGGTGCCCGCGGTTGGGGGGCCGGGGTGGGCGAGGATGCTTCCGTTTGGGAGAAGAGCCTGTCAGAGAAGCTGAAGTGGAGGAAGGCGGCGCACACGAGTCCTCGGGAAGTCCGAGAGGGGCTTAGGGCCTGGGGTAGACCCTTTGAAAGGAAACCAGGGAAAGATCAGCCTTGTCCTGCGGTAGAGATCCCTTGGGAGACCTCGGTATCCATGGAGGGCCCGGGCGCGAGGTGACAGACTTGGAGCCACCCCTAACTGGAAAGAAGCGGATGCTCTTCCCTAGGAGGGAGGCGGAGGGAGGCGGGGGAAGTCCCCGGCGGCCTGCGACGGGCCGTCTGTGCACTCACACTGTCGCGGGCGGCCCCGCGGGGCCGGCTCAGCTGCCGCTGCAGCGCCGCACACGCCTCCCGCAAGCGCGGGCTCAGCTCGCACCTAGGAGGAGGAGAGGCTCAGTGGGGAGACGGGAAAGAACAGGCGTCCGCAATCTGTGTTCCCGGCGCGGCTCACCTGCCCTGCGCCCCGGTTTGAGGCTCCGGCTCTGCCTCTGGTTCCGCGTCGCGGGCCTCCCCGCCACTGGGAGGGCCAGGGATTCCAGAGTCAGAGGCCCCGCCACCGTCGTCGCTTGAGCCTGAGGAGCTGCTCTTGGGAGGCTCCGCAGCGCCGTCCTCGCTGTCGCTGTCGCCCTCGCTGGATGAGCTCTCGTACCTGGGGGCAGGGTAGGAGACCTCCGCTGAGCCTCCCCTGAGGAGTCCTGCGAGGCGGGAGTGGCCGTCCCCGTTCTACAGATGTGGACACCGAGGCTGGCCAAGACCACGCTGCGAGCGAGGGACAGAGCTGGGATTCAAACGCCCCCAGCCTGTGTCCCAGCAGATGCTGCCACGGGGACGGGGACGTGCTCACTCTCCATTGAGGACCCCAACAAACTGCAGGCTCTTGGGTTCGGGGCTGGCTTGGCTGCCAGGTGCACCGTCTCTCCTCTTCATGATGGATTTGAGGGTGCCTGGCGGAGACCAGATGAGGCCAATGGAGTTCGAATTCAGCGGCCAGCGAGCCAAGGCTCCGCGAGGGACGGGGACTCACCTGCGGGTGCCACGGCTCTGTCCGCATCTGTGGATCCGGGCGGGTTCTCCGGCTTCGGGGCCGGGGCCTCCACCGGAGGCTCGGTCTGCGTGGCCTTCTCGGCGTAACACGTGGTCTGGGGGGCAGCCCCGCACCGCTCGGGCCGGGCCGCCGCCGCGGCCTCCTCCAGCTCGCACAGCCGGCCTCGCAGGAGCTCGCTCACCTCGCGCTGATGCTCCAGGCTGGCGCGAAGCAGCTCCAGCTCGTGCTCGGCGGCCGCAGGCAGCCCCAGCAGAGCCTCCGTCACCCACGCTTCCACCTCGAGGGTCTCGGGAGCTGCCCCCACGCCGGTCTCCTGGGTCTCTGGCACCATCTGGGTACCCGCCTCTTTGGTCTCCGGCACGCTCTGGGTGACTGCCTCCCGGGTCGGGGGCGCTCCGTCGAGGACCTGCGGCGCACCCTCGCTGCGGCTGGACGTCAACCCGTCGGAGCTGTCAGCCCCGGGGCTGGCCTTGGCGCGAACGCCGCGCTCAGAGGTGGCCAGGCGCTCGGTGAGCCGCCGCAGTTGAGCAAGCTTGTCCGGGCGCGCCTCAGTTTCTCCGTCGGGCTCCGGCTGCCGGCGTCCGGCCAGTAACCGCACCTTCTCGGCGCGCAGCGCGCGCACCTGCTCCTGCAGCTCGGGCAGCGCGCGCGCCTGCTCCTCGAGCTCACGCAGGCGCCGCAGCGCCGCGGCCATCTGCTCACGCACCAGCTGCAGCTGCGCGGGGCCGGGCGAGGCCAGGGCCGGGTTGGGAGCGGGGCTGCTGTGGCCTGACCCTCTCGGGCTGCGCGGGGCCGCGCGGGCTGGGCTGGGCGTGCACTCGTGCGCCTGCGCGAGCTCCAACCGCCGGCTTCTTGTCCCAGCAGATGCTGCCACGGGGAGGGGGACGTGCTCACTCTCCATTGAGGACCCCAACAAACTGCAGGCTCTTGGGTTCGGGGCTGGCTTGGCTGCCAGGTGCACCGTCTCTCCTCTTCATGATGGATTTGAGGGTGCCTGGCGGAGACCAGATGAGGCCAATGGAGTTCGAATTCAGCGGCCAGCGAGCCAAGGCTCCGCGAGGGACGGGGACTCACCTGCGGGTGCCACGGCTCTGTCCGCATCTGTGGATCCGGGCGGGTTCTCCGGCTTCGGGGCCGGGGCCTCCACCGGAGGCTCGGTCTGCGTGGCCTTCTCGGCGTAACACGTGGTCTGGGGGGCAGCCCCGCACCGCTCGGGCCGGGCCGCCGCCGCGGCCTCCTCCAGCTCGCACAGCCGGCCTCGCAGGAGCTCGCTCACCTCGCGCTGATGCTCCAGGCTGGCGCGAAGCAGCTCCAGCTCGTGCTCGGCGGCCGCAGGCAGCCCCAGCAGAGCCTCCGTCACCCACGCTTCCACCTCGAGGGTCTCGGGAGCTGCCCCCACGCCGGTCTCCTGGGTCTCTGGCACCATCTGGGTACCCGCCTCTTTGGTCTCCGGCACGCTCTGGGTGACTGCCTCCCGGGTCGGGGGCGCTCCGTCGAGGACCTGCGGCGCACCCTCGCTGCGGCTGGACGTCAACCCGTCGGAGCTGTCAGCCCCGGGGCTGGCCTTGGCGCGAACGCCGCGCTCAGAGGTGGCCAGGCGCTCGGTGAGCCGCCGCAGTTGAGCAAGCTTGTCCGGGCCCGCCTCAGTTTCTCCGTCGGGCTCCGGCTGCCGGCGTCCGGCCAGTAACCGCACCTTCTCGGCGCGCAGCGCGCGCACCTGCTCCTGCAGCTCGGGCAGCGCGCGCGCCTGCTCCTCGAGCTCACGCAGGCGCCGCAGCGCCGCGGCCATCTGCTCACGCACCAGCTGCAGCTGCGCGGGGCCGGGCGAGGCCAGGGCCGGGTTGGGAGCGGGGCTGCTGTGGCCTGACCCTCTCGGGCTGCGCGGGGCCGCGCGGGCTGGGCTGGGCGTGCACTCGTGCGCCTGCGCGAGCTCCAACCGCCGGCTGGTCTCTAGGAGCGTGCGCTCGACGCGAGGGTTGCGCGCAGGTGCGCGCGGGGACAGCGGCAGCCCCGACGGCGCTCGGGGAGAGAAGGTCCCCGGTGCTCCGCCTTCGTCACTAGCCAGGGACTCGCTGGACGTCCAGGCGCCCGGGCTGCGCGCGCCTGCGAGGCCGGCCCGGGGCGCACGGAGACGGCGCCCGGGCTGAGGCCCCGGGGCGCGGCGGGCGACGGGGCCGCGCTCCAGCTCCTCCACATACTTGAGGAAGTCCAAGTCCAGGTGGAAGCCATAGGGAGTCTCCACCGAGTAGGGCGAGCTCGGGCTACGGGCGCCCCCAGTCGTGCTGGGGCCCAGGTGAGGGCCGCCCAGGTCTGCGGACAGGACAGGATCGTGGAAGGCTGTCAGGCCGGGAAGACCCGGAGAGAGTGAGCACATGGAGCCTGTCCCCACCGCCCCATGACACAGCGGCACCTGCACCAAACCCTGCACACCTGCCATCGCACACCTGAGACTGAAAGGCCTATCTGCACCGGGAAAGCTGTGCCTTCACACGTTAACTGAGCACCTACTATGTACCAAGCCCTTTTCTGAGTGCTGAGGACATAGCAGAGAACTAGACAAACATGCTTCCCCTCTTGAAGGAGACAGATAAATAAACGCAATCATTCCAAATGGTGCTTGGGGCAATAACAGAAACACAATGATGAAGAGGACTGAGAGGCTCTGCCTTTGGCTGTCCTAGCAGATTTCCTGCAGAGGGGACTTAGAAGCTGAGCCCTGAATGAGAAGGAGGAAACAGCTGAGAAGGAAGTTCCTAAAAGAAAAGAGTGCCTGCAAAGGTCCCGGGGTGGAATGAGGAGGGTGGGCCTGAGGAACACCGGGATGGAGGTGAGGGTTGTGGAGAGCAGAGTGAAGGGAAGGAGAGGGAGGGGCGTAGGAGAGGTGGGTTTGGGCCAGACGGTGGGGAACCTCCTGGGCCACCATGAGGAGCTGGAGTTTTATTCCACCTGAGATAAGGCACCAGAGGCAGGTTTTAAGCAGGGCCACGACATGATCGGCCTTTACAAAGGGCTCTTGGGCCACTCTGCCAAGGAGGGAACGTTAGGGCTGTGGGGGCATCTGAGCGCCAGGTGTGGATCTTGCTGTCCTGTTGCTCAGTCGTGTCCAAGTCTTTGTGACCCCGTGTGGACCGCAGCATGCCAGGCTTCTCTATCCTTCACGACCTCCCAGAGTTTGTTCAAACTCATGTCCATTGACTCGATGAGGCCATCCAGCCATCCTCTGTTGCCTCCTTCTCCTCCTGCCCTCCATCTTCCCCAGCTTCACTATACACACAAATCCCATTTTGCCTCAACTTCATTCCAGGCCCCGGCGCGGCGGGCGACGGGGCCGCGCTCCAGCTCCTCCACATACTTGAGGAAGTCCAAGTCCAGGTGGAAGCCATAGGGAGTCTCCACCGAGTAGGGCGAGCTCGGGCTACGGGCGCCCCAGTCGTGCTGGGGCCCAGGTGAGGCCGCCCAGGTCTGCGGACAGGACAGGATCGTGGAAGGCTGTCAGGCCGGGAAGACCCGGAGAGAGTGAGCACATGGAGCCTGTCCCCACCGCCCCATGACACAGCGGCACCTGCACCAAACCCTGCACACCTGCCATCGCACACCTGAGACTGAAAGGCCTATCTGCACCGGGAAAGCTGTGCCTTCACACGTTAACTGAGCACCTACTATGTACCAAGCCCTTTTCTGAGTGCTGAGGACATAGCAGAGAACTAGACAAACATGCTTCCCCTCTTGAAGGAGACAGATAAATAAACGCAATCATTCCAAATGGTGCTTGGGGCAATAACAGAAACACAATGATGAAGAGGACTGAGAGGCTCTGCCTTTGGCTGTCCTAGCAGATTTCCTGCAGAGGGGACTTAGAAGCTGAGCCCTGAATGAGAAGGAGGAAACAGCTGAGAAGGAAGTTCCTAAAAGAAAAGAGTGCCTGCAAAGGTCCCGGGGTGGAATGAGGAGGGTGGGCCTGAGGAACACCGGGATGGAGGTGAGGGTTGTGGAGAGCAGAGTGAAGGGAAGGAGAGGGAGGGGCGTAGGAGAGGTGGGTTTGGGCCAGACGGTGGGGAACCTCCTGGGCCACCATGAGGAGCTGGAGTTTTATTCCACCTGAGATAAGGCACCAGAGGCAGGTTTTAAGCAGGGCCACGACATGATCGGCCTTTACAAAGGGCTCTTGGGCCACTCTGCCAAGGAGGGAACGTTAGGGCTGTGGGGGCATCTGAGCGCCAGGTGTGGATCTTGCTGTCCTGTTGCTCAGTCGTGTCCAAGTCTTTGTGACCCCGTGTGGACCGCAGCATGCCAGGCTTCTCTATCCTTCACGACCTCCCAGAGTTTGTTCAAACTCATGTCCATTGACTCGATGAGGCCATCCAGCCATCCTCTGTTGCCTCCTTCTCCTCCTGCCCTCCATCTTCCCCAGCTTCACTATACACACAAATCCCATTTTGCACACTTACCAGGTAGGTTCTGATCCAGGGCAAACTTGGCCATGTTTCCTGCAGTAGCTGCCCGTCACACCCTGAAAAGGGCCCCCAGAGGGGTGAGGGTGGGTGGGGCTGGACCCTGTCCCTCTGGCTCTGCCTCTGGGGTCCACCTGGACTCTTCATAAGAACACGGACCTAAGAGCTCCTCTTCCCACCACGTCCCTTGTTACACCCACACCGGTCCTCTCCTCCCTCCTCCCTCAAGTGACCTCGAAAGTTTGCAATGAATGACTAATGAATGACTGTGGGCACCCTCTCTTGCCAGGCTTCCTCAGCCTGCTGGGCAGGAAGAGCATCAAAAGAAGAAAGGATGGTGATCAAAAGAACCGGAGTAGCTGGGGGCAGGGCAGGGGGAGGTGTGTTCCAGACCTGCGGAGGCTGCTGTCAGTCCCTGGGAAAAGCTAGTAACGGATGCTCCAAGGGGTGGAGTGTGAACATGCAGAGGGAGACAGCGCGAGCTGGAAGCCCTTCGTGAGCTCATCAGAAACCATCTGGTCAGATTCTGCATATTGAAAATCAAACAAACAAAAAACAGGATTTCTTACATTTTTTTTCCTTAGAGTGCAAACAGGGTAAATAATTGTACATCTGAATTTATACCAGGGCCACTTGGGAGATTCTTTAGGAATGAAGAGTTGGAGTTGAATCCTTTAGGAATGAAGATACTTTAGGAATGAAGAGCTGGATCTTTAGGAGATCCTTTAGGAATGAAGAGCTGAGGATCAGATGCGCCGAGGATGCATAGCGAATGGATCCCAGTCTCTGTGTGCTGGCTCTACAGCAGTGCCGCAGGGCTCTGCACTTGGTTTGTGAGAGGCTGGAGTGGACCTGCAGCACCCCGGCTGGGAGAGCAGTGGCTCTGCGTGGGGCTAAAGGTAGAGAGACTCTAAGAAACTGAGGGAGGGGCTTCCCTGGTGGTCCAGTGGGTAAGGACACCGCCTTGCAGTGCAAGGGGTGCCAATTCAATCCCTGGCCTGGGAAGATCCCATGTGCCGTGGAGCAGCTGGACCGATGTGTCCAGCTACTGAGCCGGAGCTCTGGAGCGCATGCGCCCAGAGCCGGTGCTCTGCGACAACAGAGGCCACCGCGATGGGAGGCCCACACGGGCCAAAGAACAAAGATGGATGAAAAATAGAGAAATGAAAGACCAATAGAAGTGGCCCGCCCGCCCCAACCACGCAAAAAAAAGAATCCACTTGCCAAGGTAGGGAACACAGGTTTGATCCCTGCTCCAGGAAGATTCCACAGGCAGCAGAGCAACTAAGGCCCATGTGCCACCACAGCTGAAGCCCGAGTGCCCGGAGCTCTTGCTCCACCACAAGAAAAGCCGCCACCGTGGGAAGCCTGCACGCTGCAACGAAGAGTAGCCCCTGCTCACCACAACTAGACCAAGTCCGCAGCGCTAAGGCCCAGTGCAGCCAAAACCAAATACGTAAAAATAAGTAAATCTAAAATAAAGAAAAGAAATGGAAGATTGGGTCACATATAATAATGAGATATGGGCTTCCCTGGTGGTCCAGTGGGTAAAGATACCACCTTGCAGTGCAAGGGGCGTCGGTTCGATCCCTGGCCTGGGAAGGTCCCATGTGCTGCAGAGTGGCTGGACCGATGTGTCCAATTACCAAGCCAGCACTCTGGGGCGCATGCGCCCAGAGCCGGTGCTCTGCAACGAGAGAGGCCACTGTGATGGGAAGCCCACACAGGCCAAAAGAACGAAAATGGAAATAAATGAAAGACCAAGAGAAGTGGCCAAAAAAAAAGAGAAAAAAATCCGCCAAAGAAAAAAATAATAATGTGATATGTAACAAGGATTGTCCAGAACTTTGATTCAGAGAGCAGAGGGCAGGAGAGATGGGGCTCTGAAAGCCCAGGTGAAAACCTTTCAAGGAAGGGTAAGCAGCTTGTACTGAATTCCTACCGTATGCTGGGTCTGATTACATATATCCACCCCCACCCCACCCCGCATAATCCTGCAAGGTAGGACGGTTCCCCTTTTCCCAGATGGGGAAACTAAGGCATAAAGCAGTTAAGTCAATTGTGTGTGTTTGGCGGCCCCGTTGCGTCCGACTCTGAGACCTCATGGACGGCAGCACGCCAGGCCTCCCTGTCCCTCCCCATCTCCTGAGGTTCGGTGAAGTCGACGACTGATAGGAAATGCCCTCCGCCTGAGTTCTGCTCATCTTCTGAGGCCCTCTTGTCTGCCCAGCCCTCCACCAGCAGGTGCCCGCGAGCCATGCTCTGGACTCTTCCTGACCTACAGCCTATCCGCACTAACCACGGGGCTACCGTCCCCGTCACTTCTTCAGGCCTCTGCACTCCTGATGACCTCCAGTGAACTGAGCCCCCACCAGCCATCCTCTGACCCACCTGACTCATTCTGCTCCACGGCTGAGGGACCCGCCCACTGGCCACCTCTGTCCAGCCTGACCCCTCCCTCACCCCACCCCAAGGGAAGGGGGAGTGGTGGGAACTTGCAGTCCTGAAGCAGCTGTTTCCCGTCCCCTCACGCTGGCTGAGGGGGCAGCCAGCGGGGCAGCACACAGGACAGCCCGTGCCTCTCAGGACTTGTTTTCAGGAAGCTCTCTGGGAAGAGCTGGGTCATGGAAAAAACCTGGGCTGGGACTTAAGGGTCCGGACCTCCCTCACACACACCTGGCCCTATGCCTCAGGGGAAACAGCCCCCTCCTCCGGAGACCTGTGCTGTGTGGTCAGTTGCTCAGTCGTGTCCAACTCTTTGCGACCCCATGGACTGTAGCCCACCAGGCTCCTCTGTCCATGGGGTTTTCCAGGCAAGAATACTGGAGGAGGGGGCCATTTCCTTCTCCAGGGGATCTTGCCGACCCAAGGATAGTACCCGGGTCTTCTACACTGGAGG
This sequence comes from Tragulus kanchil, assembly GCA_022376925.1. NCBI lineage: Eukaryota > Metazoa > Chordata > Mammalia > Artiodactyla > Tragulidae > Tragulus > Tragulus kanchil. The sequence continues at coordinate 7,209,568 of JAIOJX010000029.1, forward strand.
CAGTCTCTTTTTTCGTCACCAGGGCACCCATCCAGGGACCTGGCCACACCCAAATCTGAGACCCTCAAATTCAAAAAGCAGCTGTGGGCCATTCCGAAGACTCAACCCCGCTGCAGCAGCCAGACCCAGAGGCTGGCCTGAAAAATGGGTGGGTGCCCCAAGAATGGTAAAGAAAATATAACGACGTTTGTCACTATTTTTTTTAACGTTTGCCACTTTTTTAGGCTAGACTCTATTCTAAGCGATTGATAGTGTCACGGGGGGGAAAACATCCTAGGCCCTTTGAAGTGGATTTTCTTAGCATTATTCTTCTCCACATTGTGCAGATGGAGAAACTGAGACGGAGAGATGAAGTGCCTCAGCCACAGTCGTACCTGGGCAACAGCACGTTCGGACCCCAGCAGCTTTGCCAGTGTTCTTGCCTGGAGACCCCATGGACAGAGGAGTTGGGCGGGCTGCCGTCCGCAGGGATGCCAAAGAGTCGGATGTAACTGAAGCGACTTAGCGCGCACCCAGGCTGCACTGGCCACGTCCCTGGATGGCTTTCTATGAAGAGTCCTCCCCTCCCCAGGAGGGCCTAAGAGCCAGGGTGGGGGGCGCTCAGCCTTCCCAACCCGCACTCCAGCCTGCGCCCGCGCGCGTCCCTGATGGGAAGGGCAGCCCCACAGTTCTGGCGGCTCCAGGGGCTGTACCCTCGCCAGAGAGGAGGAGGCTGCCGCTGCTCTGGGTTCTCCTCTACTCCCCGCCCGAGCTGTCACGGTTAGATCCGGATCCCCTGCCTGAGACCCCCTCATTAGGCCGTCAGAGTCGACGCCACACGCCCCCACTCCCGCCCCAGGGGCTATTTTGGGAGCTGTGATCACACAGCCAGAGGGGTGGGGGAATGCGTCGGGCAGGGCAGGATCCTTGTCTTGGGGAGGGGGCGGGGGCCGTCTTTCCGGGCTGAGGTTCTGGGCGGTGGCACCCCTTCATGCTGGGGCGGGACTCTCAGACCCCTGAAGTGGCGGTGTGGAGCCCGACGATGGTGCGAGGGGAGGTACTGAGGTCAGGAACCCCGTGACCCCCCTGTTCTCACAGGACGGCCTCACAGAGACAGGGAAGCTTCCTGCAGGAAACGCTGCCGGGCGGTTCCATCCGCTATCCATTGTCTGCCGGCCCGGGGGCCATCCGTCCCTCCCCGCAAAAGGGTTTCCGAATCACCCCCACACACCCCCACCCACAGACTCAGGTTCAGCGCGAGGGGATGCATCCCCAAGCTGTGCTGGAGTGACTCCGGGAAAGGATCCTGAAGTCGTTGGAGCACCAGGAGGCAAACAACCCCCCCCCCCCACACACACACACAGACACACACACACACACACACACACACACACACACACACACACAGACACACACACACACACACACACACACACACACACACACACACACACACACACACACACACACACACACACACACACACACTTGGCCCAGGTGGGCTCCCAGTGTGGACACGGCCCCCGCCCCGTCGCAGCATGCTGAGCCCGCAAAGGGGCTGCAAGCGCAGCGCCCCATTCTCAGTGCGCACCCGGACCCCCCGCCCAGGATCCCCTCGGTGCCCAGAAAACTGGCGATTTACCTGAAGCCGAAGCCCCAGCCGCGCCCGCACCCGAGCCCGCCCCTTCGAAGTTCGGGGAGCGGTTATCAAGGCCTTGAGCCTAACTGACAGCCACAGTAGCCAACCAGCAGCCTCTACTCTCCGAGCTGTCCAATGGAGAGGCGGGGTGGGCCGAGCTGGCCCGTCGCCGAGAGGTGGGGGCGGAGCTAGGGCGGGGTTGAGGGCGGGGCTACTCCCGCCCGAGCTGTCACGGTTAGATCCGGATCCCCTGCCTGAGACCCCCTCATTAGGCCGTCAGAGTCGACGCCACACGCCCCCACTCCCGCCCCAGGGGCTATTTTGGGAGCTGTGATCACACAGCCAGAGGGGTGGGGGAATGCGTCGGGCAGGGCAGGATCCTTGTCTTGGGGAGGGGGCGGGGGCCGTCTTTCCGGGCTGAGGTTCTGGGCGGTGGCACCCCTTCATGCTGGGGCAGGACTCTCAGACCCCTGAAGTGGCGGTGTGGAGCCCGACGATGGTGCGAGGGGAGGTACTGAGGTCAGGAACCCCGTGACCTCCCTGTTCTCTCAGGACGGCCTCACAGAGACAGGGAAGCTTCCTGCAGGAAACGCTGCCGGGCGGTTCCATCCGCTATCCATTGTCTGCCGGCCCGGGGGCCATCCGTCCCTCCCCGCAAAAGGGTTTCCGAATCACCCCCACACACCCCCACCCACAGACTCAGGTCCAGCGCGAGGGGATGGACCCGCATCCCCAAGCTGTGCTGGAGTGACTCCGGGAAAGGATCCTGAAGTCGTTGGAGCACCAGGAGGCAAACAACCCCTCGCACACACACACACACACAGACACACACACACAGACACACACACACACACACACACACACACACACACACACACACACACACACACACACACACACACACACACACACACACACACACACACACACACACACACACACACACTTGGCCCTTGAAGGGCAGGAGGAAGCAGACCTCACGAATCCGGAGGGCCCCAACTGCTCGCTGCCCACCTGGGGCTCCCAGTGTGGACACGGCCCCCGCCCCGTCGCAGCATGCTGAGCCCGCAAAGGGGCTGCAAGCGCAGCGCCCCGTTCTCAGTGCGCACCCGGACCCCCCGCCCAGGATCCCCTCGGTGCCCAGAAAACTGGCGATTTACCTGAAGCCGCAGCCCCAGCCGCGCCCGCACCCGAGCCCGCCCCTTCGAAGTTCGGGGAGCGGTTATCAAGGCCTTGAGCCTAACTGACAGCCACAGTAGCCAACCAGCAGCCTCTACTCTCCGAGCTGTCCAATGGAGAGGCGGGGTGGGCCGAGCTGGCCCGTCGCCGAGAGGTGGGGGCGGAGCTAGGGCGGGGTTGAGGGCGGGGCTTGGAGTGACGGCCCTTGAGGCGGTCGTTCCGAGCTGGGTAGCTCAACCTCCCAGCGCTGTTCCGCGTAGGGCGAAAGGGCTTGGATTTGATGCACCGGAGACAGGCAGCCGTGGGGAGACTCTACGCAGGAGAGCACACGGTGGGATTTGTGTATTTGGAAGATCCTTTGAGTGGAAGCTGGGAGGACTGATCCTTCTGTTCAAGTGTGTGGGTGAGGGGCCTGGACCGCGGGGAGTGTGCTCTTTCATCTTTCTGGACTGTTCTTGGCTGCACCTGTTCACTTGGCTTCCCTTTAGGGGCTCGACCAAGTGTGTTTCCATCCTCTAAAGACCTAACGTGGACCTTTTCCAGTCACTTTAGTTCATGAATCTAATAGCTACTTTCACTATCAAAAAAAAAAAAAATCTGTTATTTGTTTACTTGTTTGCCATAAGAACAGAAGATTGATTAATTTTGGTCAGTCCTCTATCCAGTGCCCCCAAGGACACAATAAATGTTTGTTGAAGACTCACAGACACAGAGAATAGATTTTTGGTTGCCAAGGAGGGTGTGGGGGAGGGAAAGTTTGGGAGTTTGAGATTAGCAGATGCAAACTGTTATATAGAGGACAGGTAAATAACAGCATCCTACTGTTGAGTACAGGGATGATAGTCAATATCCTGTGACAACCCATAATGGAAAAGAATATGAAAAAGAATATTTCTGTAGAACTGAGTCCTTTTGCTGTACAGCAGAAATGAACACAGATTAACACAGTAACTCAATTTAAAAAAATTTTTTTAAATGTATGTTCAAAGAAGATTTGAAATTACATTGACCGGTTGGAATGTAGTATGATCTAAAGGGATTCTACGGATTTTATTTTTCTGAATTAATTTATCATTTATGGAGCCCCTAGGGTGTTCCAGGCACTGTGCAAGTCCTTGAGGGGAACATAATACTGCTACCCTGGGCCTCAAACCCGAGAGAGGAGACAGACTTTCAAGCTATGGCGTATGGCAAAGTGGCAAGAGGAGTGGGGGCTGGAGTCTATGGCAAGAGAAATGGGGACACATCACTGGCCTAGAGGGTCTGGGTAGGCAGCCTTCAGGGATGGCACTTAACACAAGGTGCTCCAGAGAAGAGAAGCTGACATGCAGAGGGAGGTAGGGTGAACTGTGACAAAGTCAGGATGTTTGTAGCTGGGTAGCTCAACCTCCCAGCGCGGTTGGGGAATGATTTGTGCCCCCCTATCTACGCAGGAGAGCACACGGTGGGATTTGTGTATTTGGAAGATCCTTTGAGTGGAAGCTGGGAGGACTGATCCTTCTGTTCAAGTGTGTGGGTGAGGGGCCTGGACCGCGGGGAGTGTGCTCTTTCATCTTTCTGGACTGTTCTTGGCTGCACCTGTTCACTTGGCTTCCCTTTAGGGGCTCGACCAAGTGTGTTTCCATCCTCTAAAGACCTAACGTGGACCTTTTCCAGTCACTTTAGTTCATGAATCTAATAGCTACTTTCACTATCAAAAAAAAAAATCTGTTATTTGTTTACTTGTTTGCCATAAGAACAGAAGATTGATTAATTTTGGTCAGTCCTCTATCCAGTGCCCCCAAGGACACAATAAATGTTTGTTGAAGACTCACAGACACAGAGAATAGATTTTTGGTTGCCAAGGAGGGTGTGGGGGAGGGAAAGTTTGGGAGTTTGAGATTAGCAGATGCAAACTGTTATATAGAGGACAGGTAAATAACAGCATCCTACTGTTGAGTACAGGGATGATAGTCAATATCCTGTGACAACCCATAATGGAAAAGAATATGAAAAAGAATATTTCTGTAGAACTGAGTCCTTTTGCTGTACAGCAGAAATGAACACAGATTAACACAGTAACTCAATTTAAAAAAATTTTTTTAAATGTATGTTCAAAGAAGATTTGAAATTACATTGACCGGTTGGAATGTAGTATGATCTAAAGGGATTCTACGGATTTTCTTTTTCTGAATTAATTTAGCATTTATGGAGCCCCTAGGGTGTTCCAGGCACTGTGCAAGTCCTTGAGGGGAACATAATACTGCTACCCTGGGCCTCAAACCCGAGAGAGGAGACAGACTTTCAAGCTATGGCGTATGGCAAAGTGGCAAGAGGAGTGGGGGCTGGAGTCTATGGCAAGAGAAATGGGGACACATCACTGGCCTAGAGGGTCTGGGTAGGCAGCCTTCAGGGATGGCACTTAACACAAGGTGCTCCAGAGAAGAGAAGCTGACATGCAGAGGGAGGTAGGGTGAACTGTGACAAAGTCAGGATGTTTGTGGAGGGGAGCTGAAGGGGACAGGCAGGAGGGTGTGTCTGCAGCAGCTCAGACGGTCTCTGATAAAATGGGCCCGGGCAGAGGCAGATGATTTTCCTCCAGAGAGTCATCTGTGTGTCTCAGTGCCACTCTGTTTTAACTACAGTAGCTTTAGAATGTATTTTAACATCGAATACTGCACTGTTTGAAAAATTCCTGGGCTATTTCATTGTCTTTTTTGCCTTCCAAATAAGTCATAGAATCCTGTCTAATTTTCCCCATAAAAACTACACTGGTATTATATCCCTCCATAAAAAAATCACACCAATATTATAGAGACCTTTGGGACTAACATATGCACCCTACTATATATAAAATAGGTAACTAAGAAGGACCTACTATATAGCACAGAAACTTCTGCTCAATACTCTGTAATAACCTGTATGGGAAAGGACTCTGAACTAGAAAAGATGCATATATACGTATAACTGAATCACTTTGCTGTACATCTGAAACTAATACGTTGTAAGTCAACTGTACTCCAGTGCAAAATAAAAATTAATTTAAAAATAAATAACATGCACACACACAGAGTGTCAGATCCAAGAAAAAATATAAAATAAATGTGTAACTTAAGAAGTTCCTGAAGGGCAGTCCTCAACCAGAAATAATTTTGCCTCTTGAGGGACATTCAGCAATAACTGGAGACACTGCTGGTCATCAGGCTGGAGTGGAGGCAGGCTGTCCTTGACCTCTACTGGACAGAGGCCAGGGATGCTGCTAAACATCCTAGGATGCACATGACAGTCCCTCACAACCAAATCGTTATCTGGTCTGAATGTTGATAGTGCTTAGCCTGGGAAACTCAGTTGGATGCCAACCGGCAGTCTGACCCTCACCCAGGTCAGCAAAGAGCAAGTCACCAGCGATCCCAGATGCCTTTCCAACAGGCTGTGTCTCAGTCAGAGGGCTTCCTCACTCCAAAACGTAACCACCGTTGTGACTTGCATAATAATCACTGGCCTAGAGGGTCTGGGTAGGCAGCCTTCAGGGATGGCACTTAACACAAGGTGCTCCAGAGAAGAGAAGCTGACATGCAGAGGGAGGTAGGGTGAACTGTGACAAAGTCAGGATGTTTGTGGAGGGGAGCTGAAGGGGACAGGCAGGAGGGTGTGTCTGCAGCAGCTCAGACGGTCTCTGATAAAATGGGCCCGGGCAGAGGCAGATGATTTTCCTCCAGAGAGTCATCTGTGTGTCTCAGTGCCACTCTGTTTTAACTACAGTAGCTTTAGAATGTATTTTAACATCGAATACTGCACTGTTTGAAAAATTCCTGGGCTATTTCATTGTCTTTTTTGCCTTCCAAATAAGTCATAGAATCCTGTCTAATTTTCCCCATAAAAACTACACTGGTATTATATCCCTCCATAAAACTCACACCAATATTATAGAGGCCTTTGGGACTAACATATGCACCCTACTATATATAAAATAGGTAACTAAGAAGGACCTACTATATAGCACAGAAACTTCTGCTCAATACTCTGTAATAACCTGTATGGGAAAGGACTCTGAACTAGAAAAGATGCATATATACGTATAACTGAATCACTTTGCTGTACATCTGAAACTAATACGTTGTAAGTCAACTGTACTCCAGTGCAAAATAAAAATTAATTTAAAAATAAATAACATGCACACACACAGAGTGTCAGATCCAAGAAAAAATATAAAATAAATGTGTAACTTAAGAAGTTCCTGAAGGGCAGTCCTCAACCAGAAATAATTTTGCCTCTTGAGGGACATTCAGCAATAACTGGAGACACTGCTGGTCATCAGGCTGGAGTGGAGGCAGGCTGTCCTTGACCTCTACTGGACAGAGGCCAGGGATGCTGCTAAACATCCTAGGATGCACATGACAGTCCCTCACAACCAAATCGTTATCTGGTCTGAATGTTGATAGTGCTTAGCCTGGGAAACTCAGTTGGATGCCAACCGGCAGTCTGACCCTCACCCAGGTCAGCAAAGAGCAAGTCACCAGCGATCCCAGATGCCTTTCCAACAGGCTGTGTCTCAGTCAGAGGGCTTCCTCACTCCAAAACGTAACCACCGTTGTGACTTGCATAATAATCACTGCCTAGCATTTCTGAGTAGTTTAGCATTCAAGTTGGAATCTCTAGACCCTGTGGTTTAGTCTAGCCCATGCAAAAAGAAAATGATAGGTCTTTCAAGTCTCTTAATGCATGGGTTTCGCCTCCACCCATTTTCTCCCTTACAAATAAATCATTCGCACAACTCGGGTTGTTTCCCACGGTCTGGGTGGGGTGTGGATCCCATCCTCGTGACACCCGCCTGCATGGTCCTCAGTCCTCATCTTCCCTGCAACCTGGCAGTTGTTTCCAGAACTGAGGTTAGACTAGGGCTGAATGCCTTTGACCCAATTGTGGGGGCTGTTGGTTTCATCAGCGTCGGGCTCACATTCCTTGCCTCTTCTTGCATTTGAGGTCAGCAGTCCTCGAGGACAAACTTGTTGGAGGTTGCCAAATAGCGACATCCTCCTTCTCGCGTTTTGTCTTCATTGATCAGCTAGAATTCCTCCTGCAAATGTTGCCTCTTAAATTCCACTCGGTTACCCAAGGGCACGTTCACGTAAAGGAGATCGATTCTTTCCCTTTAGAGGCCACTTTTCTAAATAGTGAATGAATTCCCCATAAATCTTTGAAAGTGACCGTCAGTTTGTTTGTATTGTTTGTTTGATTGAAATTGACTTACAGATGGCAACCCACTCCAGTATTCTTGCCTGGAAAATTCCATGGAAAGAGGAGCTTGGCGGGCTACTCTCCTTGAGGTCACAAAGAGTTGGACACACCTGAGTGACTAAGCACATATGTGTTAGTTTCAGGTGTACAGGAAAGTGATACTTTTCCATTACTGGTTATTGTAAGACATTGAATATAGTTCCATGTGCTATATAGTAAGCGCTTCTTATTTATCTCTTTCGTATGGGGTGTGTGTGTGTAGTGTATGTGTTTTAATCCCAAACCCCTAATTCACCCACCCCTCTTTCCCTTTGGTGACCATGAGTTTATTTTTTTTCAGGCTGTGCCACATGGCTTGTGGAATCTGATTTTTCCCAACCAGGGACTGAATCTCGGCCACAGCAGTAAAAGCCTGCAGTCCTAACCATTGGGCCTCCAGGGAACTCCCTCCATAAGTCTGTTTCCAAGCCTGTGAGTCTGCTTCCTATGTTTCCCTAAGTAGCTGCTTTTCACATGCTGGAATGCTATTGGGATGGTGTATTTGAGTTTATTTGTTGTGTCCTACCTTTCCTTAGACAGCGAGGAGATCAAACCAGTCTAAAGAAAATTAACCCTGAATTGGAAAGACTGACGCTGAAGCTGAAGCTCCAATACTTTGGCCACCTGATGCAAAGAGCCGACTCATTGGAAAAGACCCTGATGCTGGGAAACATGGAGGGCAGGAGGAGAAAGGGATGACAGAGGAGGAGATGGTTGAATGACTTCAATGACTCAATGGACACGAGTTTTAGCAAACTCTGGAGATGGTGAAGGACCGGGAAGCCCGGGAAGCTATAGTTCATGGGATCTCAAAGAGTCAGACACGACTTGGCGACTGACAACAACCACTTTTCCTGGAAACACGGAATGAGATAAAGGTGGGGATGTGAAAGAGAGATGGAGCTGGAGGTAGTAGGGGAGCCAGATACAGGCAAGATTCGCAAGGTGACAAAGACAGGACTTCAGGCCGGGTGGAACTATGACCAACTTGAAAGAAGAAAGAGGGACCAGGTTGGGGGCAACATCAGTATCCTTCTTCTGTACAAATCTATGCATGGATCTCATCTTTCTTAAGGTAAGAACTGAAATATGGACTTCCCTGGTGGTCCAGTGGTTAAGGATCTGCCTGCCAATGGAGGGGACACTGGTTCAATTCCTGGTTGGGGAAAACCCCACAAGCCATGGAGCAACTAAGTCCGTGTGCCACAACTGCTCAGCCCTCGTGCTACAACTACTGAAGCCTGTGTGCCTAGAACCTGGGGTCTGCAACAAGCGAAGCCAGCACAGTGAGAAGCTAGCGCACTGCCACTAGGGAGTCGCCCCCACCCACCACAACCAGAGAGAGCCATGAGGACCCAGTGGAACCAAAAATAAATAAAGAGCTAAAATGCTTTGTATAGCCCATATACCCTCCATGATCAGTTTTAATCACCTCTCTTTTAAATTTTATTATTTATTTATTATTATTATTATTCATCTTTTGGCCTCACCACATGGCATGCGGATACTAGTTCCCTGACCAGCGATTGAACCTGCGCCCTCTGCATTGGCAATATGGAGTTCCCATAAGTGGATGGCCAGGGACGTCCCTCCTGTCACCTGTTGACTTCCTCTCTCCTCCCACCCATCCTCCTCCTTGCTCCTTCTGCTCCGCGAGGCAGAATTCTGCCTCAGGGAGTTTGCACCTGTTGTTCCATCTATGGGAACACTCTTCCCATAGAGGTCCACGCGACTTCCACCTCATGCCTTTTGATCTTTGCTCAAATGTCACAGTGAGGCTCCCTTGGCTGCCTTCCCTGCCTTCTCCACTCAAGGCACCTCCTTAGTCTGCACGAATCTTTCCCCCAGCACTCATAACCTTCTGACACATGTCTGTTCCTCACTGGAATGTCAGCCCCACGTGAGCAGGAAATTTTTTGTCTGTCGTCCAACACTGCCTGGTCCCCAGAGCCTCAAACAATGCTTGGCCCACAGAAGGTGCTCTATAAATACTTGTTTGCTGAGTGAAAGGAACAGAAGGTGAACTTGAACTTCATGCAGAACAGGGATTTCCAAGAGGGGCTGGACGAACATCCTAGCCTTGCCAGCCAGCTTCGAGGTATGTAACAGCGACAAAGCACTTTGATTGGGTGGGTGAGGGGAGAAAGATGCAATTATCTCTTTTTGGGGGGGCGACACAATGGGCTTGTAGGATCTTAGCTTCTCCAGCAGGAATCAATCTCAATTTCCCCTGGCAGTGAAGACACTGAGTCCTAACCACTGGACTGCCAGGGAATTTCCCTCGGATTTCTCAGATAACTTCCTCCGCCTCCCAGGATTGCTAAGACCATTCGTGGTAGAACATGTGATCTTTCTCTGAGTCCACCCTGTCCCACGCTCAAGTTGGAGCCAAAGGAGAGGCGAGCCAGGCTCCTGGCCACTCCAGGATGCATGGGAGCCTCTTGGGAGCCACCGTCAACCTCTCTGCCAGTTTAAGGGCCTCTTGGAAATGCCACAGCAGTCCCCGCCCCCGGTCTGGAATGCCTGGCTGCCCTAGAGAGGCCAGATCTGCCCCTCCACACTCACATCCCCAGCCCTGAGGGCTCATCAGCCCCAGGGGAGGACAGCATCTCCTTCTGCCTCATCCCTGGTCATGCCCTCCACCCTCCTCCCCGGGTTCAAAATCTACCCCATCCACATCCTGTAAGTTTCACCACCTGAGTAGTTCTGAAATTCATCCCCATTTTCCCGTCCACTTGATCGAAGACCCCACCATCCCAGGCCTGCCTTCTGATCTCCAGCCTTCCCCCTGCTCCCAACGCACATCCCCAGCTTTGAACAATTTATATTTATCCCTAGGAGGGAATGTTGTAGGGTTTCATATGTCCGGATATGGGGCTCCCCTGGTGGTTCAGTGGCTAAGAATCTATCTGCAGAGCAGGCGATGCAGGTTTGATCCCTGGGTTGGGAAGACCCTTTGGAGAAGGGAATGGCTACCTAGGCCAGTATTCTTGCCTGGAGAACCCCATGGACAGAGGAGCTTGCTAGACTGTGGTCCATGGGGTCCATGGGGTCCCCAAAAGTCAGACATGACTGAAGCTACTGAGCAAGCACTCATGTTCTGATGCAGCCATTTCTGAGCCTGGTTGAAATGTACATGGATGTGCGTTTTATTGTTTTGGGGTTTCTTTTGTTAACATCCTAGCCTTGCCAGCCAGCTTCGAGGTATGTAACAGCGACAAAGCACTTTGATTGGGTGGGTGAGGGGAGAAAGATGCAATTATCTCTTTTTGGGGGGGCGACACAATGGGCTTGTAGGATCTTAGCTTCTCCAGCAGGAATCAATCTCAATTTCCCCTGGCAGTGAAGACACTGAGTCCTAACCACTGGACTGCCAGGGAATTTCCCTCGGATTTCTCAGATAACTTCCTCCGCCTCCCAGGATTGCTAAGACCATTCGTGGTAGAACATGTGATCTTTCTCTGAGTCCACCCTGTCCCACGCTCAAGTTGGAGCCAAAGGAGAGGCGAGCCAGGCTCCTGGCCACTCCAGGATGCATGGGAGCCTCTTGGGAGCCACCGTCAACCTCTCTGCCAGTTTAAGGGCCTCTTGGAAATGCCACAGCAGTCCCCGCCCCCGGTCTGGAATGCCTGGCTGCCCTAGAGAGGCCAGATCTGCCCCTCCACACTCACATCCCCAGCCCTGAGGGCTCATCAGCCCCAGGGGAGGACAGCATCTCCTTCTGCCTCATCCCTGGTCATGCCCTCCACCCTCCTCCCCGGGTTCAAAATCTACCCCATCCACATCCTGTAAGTTTCACCACCTGAGTAGTTCTGAAATTCATCCCCATTTTCCCATCCACTTGATCGAAGACCCCACCATCCCAGGCCTGCCTTCTGATCCCCAGCCTTCCCCCTGCTCCCAACGCACATCCCCAGCTTTGAACAATTTATATTTATCCCTAGGAGGGAATGTTGTAGGGTTTCATATGTCCAGATATGGGGCTCCTCTGGTGGTTCAGTGGCTAAGAATCTATCTGCAGGGCAGGCGATGCGGGTTTGATCCCTGGGTTGGGAAAATCCCCTGGAGAAGGAAATGGCCACCCACGCCAGTATTCTTGCCTGGAGAACCCCATGGACAGAGGAGCTTGCTAGGCTGTGGTCCATGGGGTCCATGGGGTCCCCAAAAGTCAGACATGACTGAAGCTACTGAGCAAGCACTCATGTTCTGATGCAGCCATTTCTGAGCCTGGTTGAAATGTACATGGATGTGCGTTTTATTGTTTTGGGGTTTTTTTTGTTGTTATTGTTGGTTTGCTTTTCCTTTTGGCCTCATGCAACATGTGGGATCATAATTCCATGACTAGGGATTGCACCTGTGCCCCCTTGCTTTGGAAGCACAGTGTCTTAATCACTAGACCACCAAGGAAGTCCCATTTCGTTGCTACTCTTTCTACTTCACCCATATGTTAAAAGCAGCCTTTGGAGCATGTTCAATGTGTATTTAAAACAATTATTAAAAGGAACCCATCAGGACAATTGCTTCCAGGCAAGAATTGTCAATGGATGCTGAAACAGGGGAGGTGCAGTTTCATGAGAAACAGGATGTTTGTGTCGCTTCTCTGTATCTGCGCATAAAATATCTATTTATGACAAATGAGAGAATTGTCATTCAGGCGAGAAAAGTGACAGGCAAAGGCACTCAGTCGTGTCCCACTCTTTGTGACCCCACAGACCGTAGCCCACCAGGCTCCTCGGCGCATGGAATTCTCCAGGCAAGAATCCTGGAGTGGATTGCCATGCCCTTTCTCCAGGGGAGCTTCACCGCCCAGGGACGGAACCAGAGTCTCTTGCGTGGCCGGCAGTCTTTACCGTTTGAGCTACCTGATCGTGACCATGTAGTTATAGACACATCGGTTATGTAAGCAGTGGTTCTCAACTGAGGGTGACCGTGGAGATGGGGCGCTGTTCTGTCATCCAGGGGACACGGAGTAATGTCTGAAGACGTTCTTTGGCTGTCGCAGCCAGGTACGTAGGGATGTGTGCGCGACTGCCGCCTAGTGGGCGCCCAGGGACGTGACCCATCTTACGGTGTCCCGGGCCGACCTCCACAGCAAAGAATTGTCCACGGTCACTGTCAAGTGAGCAGAGAGACCCTCTGCAAGAGAAGGGCCTTTTTCTCAGAGACTATAAATGGAAATATTTAGGAATAAGGAGGCACGTCTGTGCCTGGTTTGCAAAGTCTTCAGAAAAATAAAAGGTATCCGTATCTATACGGATATATATATATTTAGTCACTCCTCACCCCATGACCTCTGCTTGCCTTTTGTCTGTGGAAAGCTTTAGTCAAAGACTAAGTTGGTTTTTTTTTTAACTTTTATTTTACTTTTTTTAAAAACATTTATCTTACTTTTAACTTTTACAGAGTTTTGTTGTTTACAGATATGTATGTTCCCAGATTAAAAGACTAAGTTTAATCAGAGAAGTGAGAACATGCAGAAACAAAGAGAAACGGGCAAAGGAGACCGAATACTGATGGAGTTTTAAGCCTAGGCCAGGATCTTTAGTTCTGTCTCAAGGGCTGTAGATAATATGAGGAGCCACATCCTGTGAGTTGTCTTCGAGATACTAAAACACCAGGGTGAAGAAGCTACTCCCTGATGACTAGACTGTACCCAGGCCATAAGTGGCTTCCATTCTGAGAGCTGGCCTCAAAGAAATGGGAACAAAGGGGCCCTGGTACTGAAGATTAACGGGACCTAAAACAACCAAGATGAAGCTGGTCAGACCACCAATGACCAATCTGAAGATGACTGTCAGAGGTGACTGTGCTTTTCTTCATGTAGCAGCTCTCCCCCCAACTTCTTTTTCTTTTTTAATTAACTAAGTTATTTATTTGGGGCTATTCTAGATGTTCACTTCTGCTGCAGGCTCTTCTCTAGTTGCAGGGAGTCAGGGCTACTCTCTAGTTGAGGTGAGCAGGTTTCTTGTGGCGGTGACTTCTCTTGTTGTGGAACTCAGGCTCCAGAGCACACAGGCTGCAGTCGTTGCGGCACATGGACTCCATCATTGTGGTTCCAAGGCTCTAGAGCCCAGGTTCCATCGTTGTGGCTCTCGGGCTACGTTGCTCCGCAGCCTGTCGGATCTTCCCGGATCAGAGATCCAACTCATGCCTCCTGCATTGGCAGGCGAACTCTTCACCACTGAGCTACCAGGGAAGCCCTCCCCGCTGACTTCTGTCTATGAAAGCTCTTGCCCCACTGGCTGCTTGGGGCATGGGCGGGGGGTTGGGGGAGTTGTCCTTCGGACAGACATCCACCCACCATCCCTCCCAGTTGCCAGCATCTGAAATAAAGCAAATTTGCCTTTCCACCAACCAGGCCTGTTTATTGGCTTTTGGGCGGCAAGCAACCAGACCCTCCACACAATCGTTCAGTTACACATATACACAACCTTTGGAGAGGGGGCACTTCTTCCTTAAGCAAATTCCTCAAATGCTAACCTGTTGCCACACTGGGGCATTATTCTTCTCTCTGTCTGTCTGTCTCTCCTCCCACCCCGCCCCCCGCAGCTGGAACTTCCTAGTGTTCCTCAAGCACTCAGGGAGCCTTCCTGCCCCTGGAACCTGAGGGCTTTTGCACTGGCTTTTCCTTCTTCCTAGAATATCTGCCAGATTATCTGCCTGACTTACCTCTTCACCTGAGTTGCCTCCCGACTCACACAGACCTTTGTCCATCGTTTGGGTCCAGACTACTCTGTTTCAGATTGCCAAGGGGCTTCCCTGGCTGTCCGGTGGTTAAAATTCCCAGCTTCCAATACAGGGAGTACAGGTTTGATCCCTGGTCAGGGAACGACGATCCCCCATGCCATGTGGTCGGGGGGCAAATCTTTTTTTTAAAAAAATAAATATATGGGCTTCCCTGGTAGTTCAGTGGTGAAGAGTTCGCCTGCCAATGCTGGAGACACGGGTTCGATCCCTGATCCTGGAAGATCCCACATGCTGAAAAGCAACGAAGCCCGAGAGCCACAACGATGGAGCCTGGGCTCTAGAGCCTCGGAGCCACAACTATGGAGCCCATGGGCCACAACGACTGAAGCCCGTGTGCCCTAGAGCCCGAGTTCCACAAGGGAAGTCACTGCCACAAGAAGCCTGCTCACCTCCACTAGAGAGTAGCCCCCATGCCCTGCAACTATGGAAGAGCCTGTAGCGGCAGTGAAAACCCAAAATAGCCAAAAATAAATAAATAAATAAAATTTTAAAAAATATATAAATTAATACATGAAATTGCCAGTATCCCCTCATTCCATGTCTCCTTTCTTCAATTTATTTTTCTTCTAACTACTTACTATCACATAACATGCTATGTGCGTGTGCATGCTAGGTCGCTTCAGTTGTGTCCAACTCTTTGTGACCCCATGGATTACAGCCCACCAGGCTCCTCTGTCCATGGAATTCTCCGAGCAAGAATACTGGAGTGGGTTGCCATGCCCTACTCCAGGATCTTCCCACCCAGGGATCAAACCCTTGTCTCTTATGTCTCCTGCATGGGATTTCAAACCGTCTTAAGCACTTCTTCCTTAAGCAAATTCCTCAAATGCTAACCTGTTGCCACACTGGGGCATTATTCTTCTCTCTGTCTGTCTGTCTCTCCTCCCACCCGCCCCGCGGCTGGTACTTCCTAGTGTTCCTCAAGCACTCAGGGAGCCTTCCTGCCCCTGGAACCTGAGGGCTTTTGCACTGGCTTTTCCTTCTTCCTAGAATATCTGCCAGATTATCTGCCTGACTTACCTCTTCACCTGAGTTGCCTCCCGACTCACACAGACCTTTGTCCATCGTTTGGGTCCAGACTACTCTGTTTCAGATTGCCAAGGGGCTTCCCTGGCTGTCCGGTGGTTAAAATTCCCAGCTTCCAATACAGGGAGTACAGGTTTGATCCCTGGTCAGGGAACGACGATCCCCCATGCCATGTGGTCGGGGGGCAAATCTTTTTTTTAAAAAAATAAATATATGGGCTTCCCTGGTAGTTCAGTGGTGAAGAGTTCGCCTGCCAATGCTGGAGACACGGGTTCGATCCCTGATCCTGGAAGATCCCACATGCTGAAAAGCAACGAAGCCCGAGAGCCACAACGATGGAGCCTGGGCTCTAGAGCCTCGGAGCCACAACTATGGAGCCCATGGGCCACAACGACTGAAGCCCGTGTGCCCTAGAGCCCGAGTTCCACAAGGGAAGTCACTGCCACAAGAAGCCTGCTCACCTCCACTAGAGAGTAGCCCCCATGCCCTGCAACTATGGAAGAGCCTGTAGCGGCAGTGAAAACCCAAAATAGCCAAAAATAAATAAATAAATAAAATTTTAAAAAATATATAAATTAATACATGAAATTGCCAGTATCCCCTCATTCCATGTCTCCTTTCTTCAATTTATTTTTCTTCTAACTACTTACTATCACATAACATGCTATGTGCGTGTGCATGCTAGGTCGCTTCAGTTGTGTCCAACTCTTTGTGACCCCATGGATTACAGCCCACCAGGCTCCTCTGTCCATGGAATTCTCCGAGCAAGAATACTGGAGTGGGTTGCCATGCCCTACTCCAGGGGATCTTCCCCACCCAGGGATCAAACCCTTGTCTCTTATGTCTCCTGCATGGGCAGGCGGGTTTTTTACCACTAGCCCCACGATTTTCTTTATTCGTTTACCGTGTCTCTCTCAGACACTGTGCCAGCTCCTCATTAGGGCTTTGTCCCCAGGGCCTGGAACAGGGCCTGGCACAGGTGCTCTATTCATTGATGAAGAGCTGATTTGCTGTTTAGTAATGAGACGGTCTAAAGAGAGGACGAAGCGAGGGGCCAGGAGGAGAAGGAAAGATGCTACTCAACATGCCAACATCTCCCGTGGGCTCCTCTGTTTGATGGGCTCATCTTTAGGACAAGACCTCCAGGGGACTCCTCGGCCAGTAGGGGGCGCTCCCCAGAGATCAGAGGGCGCTCAGCACTGGACCACCAGGGAAGTCTCCCAAAGAGATTTAAAAACATTTCAGTCAAATGCACTGTACGGATATTTGAGGATTTTGATTCATACCATCTCTAAAATCATGTCCTTCCCTTCTGGGAGCTGCTCTCTGATTCGCCACCAGGGGACGCTTCTCACCGGCCAAATCCCTGGGTGCGAGGCTTGTCCGCGGATGACTTGGGACGGTTTTTCTTCAGAAAAGAAAAACAAGATCAATCTCTAGCTCTTGCTTACTGTTATGAAAATAATTACTTAAAGTTAGCAAATTTATTATAGAAATGAAGGAACTAAAGAAAGAAGTAAAAATTGATGCACCAGCGCATCAGGATTGAATCTACCAACATTTTTTACTTGGATGTTTCACTTCTTCAAAAATTTAATTTTCATCTTTTAACTTGGAGAATTGTGAACTAAGAAGATACTACTCAAATGTACATTTAATACACTAAGTGAGTGGCTAAGATGGTAAATTTTACATGATGTGCATTTTCCCACAATAATAATAATAAAAAAAATGGATTGTATAACCCAAATGCCAGTTATCGACTCAACGTTGTTTCATCTCCTCTGGGTTCCCACTTCCTCCCAGCTGGATTATTTTGAAATAAATCCCATCTGTTTCATCAATGGTAGCTATTTGAGTATACTTTCTAGGAGACACAAATCTTTTTTAGGATCTTTTCTTTTTTAATTAATTTATCTATTTGGCTGCACTAGGTTTTTTCTTTTTTTTTTTTTTCGTCGCTCAGTCGTGTTCGACTCTTTGCAATCCATGGACAAGCCACAAAATTCTCCAGGCAAGAAGACTGGAGTGGGGAGCCTTTCCCTTTTCCTGGGGAACTTTCCAACCCAGGGATCGAACCCAGGTCTCCTACATTGTAGGCAGATTCTTTATCAACTGACCCACAAAGGGAAGCCCTGCACTGAGTCTTCATTGTGGTAAATGAACTCTTAGTTGCAGCATGTGGGATCTAGTTCCCTAACCAGGGATTGAAATTAGGTCTATTGTATTGAGAGTACATAGTCTTAGCCACTGGACCACCAGGGAAGTCCTAATTTTAATACATTTTAGTCATTAATTTTACTGAAGTATAGTTGATTTATAATGTGCTGATTTCTGCTGTACAGCAAAGTGATTCAATGATGCATACAGATGTACTCTTTTTCACATTTGTTTCCATTATGGTTATCACAAGACTCTGATCATAGTTCTCTGGGCTATCCAGGATTTGGTCGTTTACCCAGCCTGTATATAAGAGTTTGCATCCACCACTCTCAAACTCCCTGTCCACCTCCCCCCATCCCCTTCTCCTTGGCAACCACGGGTCTGTTTTCTTGTGTCGACAAGTGCGTTTCTGTTTCACAGATATGTTCGTGTCCTATTTTAGATTCCACATGTAAGTGATTTCGTACATATTTGTCTCTATTTTCTCTCTTCATTTTAACCTAACACACCCAGAATTTAATGATTTCAACATGCAATGAATATTAAAAACTTAGCTATGTCACGGTTTTTGTTTTCACCAAGTCTTCCAAATGTGATGTGTTGTTTACACTGAGAACACATTCCCTGCCAACTTGGAATGGCCACCTTTCAAGTGCTTGACGGCCAACAGGTGACTCATCGCTACTATTCTGGATTTGGGATGTTCTAGAGACGTTCTTTAGATTCGAGTTCAATTTTTTTGCAAGGTGACCCCATCAGTGGCAATGGGCACTGCCAGGCAGAGAAGCAGAACTGCCTTTTGTGACCAGAGCCTCAACAAACAGCTTCATGAACAAGTGAATGTGCCCACAGAAATCCTGCCTGAGGTTACTGGTCCATTTCTGGGTTTCTTACCAGCCTCTTTTCTCATAAACATGTTTAAAAGGGAACACTGGAACTGAATCACATCGCTGCACATTTGAAAATAGCACAATATCGTAAGCGAACTGTCCTTCAACCTTTATCTGAAGAAAAAACCATCTGAATGCTCCTGGATGCACAGTTTGAATTTCTTAACACATCCTGTATTTCTCAGAGGTCACTAAGTACTTCTTTGAAATAGCTTGCACTTTGAAAGTGTATCTAGGGTGTTACAGTGAATAGCTGGAACACTTAGGTTGTTTCCAGAGTGTAAGCCAGTCGTTTATAGTAAATCATCCGTTAGGGAAGTGGTGTCACTGATTCATCAAGATGTTGTTGCCATTGGTCAGTCACTAAGTCGTAGCTGACTCTTTGTGACTCCGTGGACTGCAGCACGCCAGGCTCCCCTGTCCTTCGCTGTCTTCTGAAGTTCGCTCAAATGCATGTCCATTAAGTTGGTAATACTAGCAAACCATCTTAATAAGTAAAGATGGGAAACAACTCAAATGCCCTTCCACAGATGAAAGGATTTCATGTCTTCGTTTATTCGTATCAACATTAAAACTAAATATATGATTGATACCCATTCCAACAGGGATGAATCTCAAAATAATCATGCTGAGTGAAAAAAGAAAAGTGGAAAAAAAAAAAAAAAAGGTACATCTCAGGTCCTGGCACCAAAAAAAAAGAAAGAAAGAAAGAAAAGGAGTACATTCTATGTGATTCCCTTTATATAAAATTCTAGGAAATGCAAACTTATCTGTAGTGACAGAAAGCAGATCCTAGATACCAGGAGATGGTGCGAGGTTCCTAAGGAGGACAGGGAAGCTTTGGGATGTGATAGAAACTCCTGTTACCTTGATTATCGTGATAGATTCACAGGGGTTTACACAGGTCAAAGGGGATTAGATCATGCACCTGAAGTATCTGCCGACTCCATTCCTGCTCACTCAGTCCTGTCCAATTTCTTTTTCAACCCCATGGACTATAGCCTGTCAGGCTCCTCTGTCCATAGGATTCTCCAGGCAAAAGACTGGAGCGAGTTGTCAATCCCTTCTCCAGGGGATCTTTCCGACCCAGGGATGGAACCCAGGTCTCCCGCCTCTCCTGCAACGACAGAAGGGTTCTTTACCACCAGCACCACCTGGGAAGCCCCTACAAAAAACACACAAATATTTTATTGAAAAAAACAATTCATTAGTTTGAAACTAGAGAGAATTAGGTACAAAACTTGGCCTGTTCAGGTTGTCTGTCTTCAGCCAAGCGTGTGACCATTTCAGAACCTCACAGCGCTGCGGCCAGTCCAAAAGGGAAAGGAATGCTTTCACTTTTCAGGGCTGACTGGAGAGCGACAAGAGCTAGACTACGCACGTTGCCCAATGGGATCAAGGTGAAGGCTGCATTCATCTGCATTCTTGCAGTTATTGCTCTTTCTTGAGAGAGTTCAGGGCTGTTTGCCCTGCGGTCCAAAGGCTGCAGGTTCACACGCACGCAAGCTCCCCGCCTGGCAGCCCTGGAAGGCGGGTGGAGATGGGAAGAATGTCCTGGGCAGAGTTCACTCCATTCCTTTCTGGAGCCTCAGCACAACATCTGAGTCATCCTTTCTGCTCTGAGCCTCGGAGGTTCCTGTCCTAACGCTGACCTTCCCTGGTGACCCGAATGTGACTAGAATCTGACAAGTAAGGGGGGTCTCTTACTGGACAGAGGCCCTGCAGCTGCTTTTGAGGCGCCACATACAGAGCCCCAGAGTTGCTCTGGGCTTGTCCAGGAAAATCAGACACATGTCCCAGGCTCCCGAGCGTCAATCACTCTCTTCCCCAATCTGGTCGCCCACTCCATACACTTTTCGTCTGGATAATCTTATGATTGCTCAGTCTCAGGGTCCCTGCACCCAGAGTCTTACCATGCTGGGGGTGGCCTCATTTCTGCCATCTTCTATGCTTCCCCTTATAGCACTGGTCCCCAGTTAAGTGGTGAGGGGCTGCCTGGCAGGCCAGTGGTTAAGACTCTGAGCTTCTACTGCAGGGGTCCTGGGTTCCATCTCTGGTCAGGGGACTAGGATCCCACAGGCTGCACAACAGAAAACAAAAAAAGGTTAAGTGGTTACACAGACATAGAGCAAATGAACAGACTTGCGGTTGACAAGGAGGTAAGGGGTAGGAGAAGGATGGAGTGGAAGCTTGGGATTAGCAGATGCAACTATTATACATAGACTAGATAAACAAGATCTTACCCTAGGCTTCCCTGGTGACTCGGATGGTAAAGAATCCGCCTCCGACGCAGGAGACTCCGATTCAATCCCTGGGTAGGAAGATCCCCTGGAGAAGGGAATGGGTACCCACTCCAGTATTCTTGCCTGGAGCATCCCGTGAACAGAGGAGCCTGGCGGGCTGCAGTCCGTGGGGTTGCAAAGAGTTGGACACGACTGAGCGACTGACACTTTCACTGTATATGGCACATGGAGCTACATCCCATAGCCTTAGATAAACCATAATGGAAAAGAACACTCAAAAAAGAATGTGTAGGGCTTCCCTGGTGGTCCAGTGGGTAAGCACACACCGCCTTGTGGTGCAAGGGGCGCCGGTTCCATCCCTGGCCTGGGAAGATCCCACGTGCCGCGGAGCAGCTGGATTGATGTGTCCAGTGACCGAGCCGGAGCTCAGGAGCGCATGCGCCCAGAGCCAGTGCTCTGTGACAACAGGGGCCACTGCGATGGGAGGCCCACATGGGCCAAAGAACAAAGATGGATGAAAATAAATAAATGAAAGACCAATAGAAGTGGCCCACCCGCCCCCTTCCTCCCCAACCTGCCCCCCAGCCAAAAATATGTATATTTGTGCACAACAAAATCAGTTTGCTAAACAACAGACAGTATCCTAACCTTGAACGTCAATTCTGTCAGTAAAATAACGTTTAACAATAAAGTGAAGTGGTTAAAGTAATCATAATTAGGTCAAAAGATACAAACTTCCAGTTATAAAGTAAGCCAGTCTAGGAGAATGTAGAATAATCTTATGATTGCTCAGTCTCAGGGTCCCTGCACCCAGAGTCTTACCATGCTGGGGGTGGCCTCATTTCTGCCATCTTCTATGCTTCCCCTTATAGCACTGGTCCCCAGTTAAGTGGTGAGGGGCTGCCTGGCAGGCCAGTGGTTAAGACTCTGAGCTTCTACTGCAGGGGTCCTGGGTTCCATCTCTGGTCAGGGGACTAGGATCCCACAGGCTGCACAACAGAAAACAAAAAAAGGTTAAGTGGTTACACAGACATAGAGCAAATGAACAGACTTGCGGTTGACAAGGAGGTAAGGGGTAGGAGAAGGATGGAGTGGAAGCTTGGGATTAGCAGATGCAACTATTATACATAGACTAGATAAACAAGATCTTACCCTAGGCTTCCCTGGTGACTCGGATGGTAAAGAATCCGCCTCCGCGCAGGAGACTCGATTCAATCCCTGGGTAGGAAGATCCCCTGGAGAAGGGAATGGGTACCCACTCCAGTATTCTTGCCTGGAGCATCCCGTGAACAGAGGAGCCTGGCGGGCTGCAGTCCGTGGGGTTGCAAAGAGTTGGACACGACTGAGCGACTGACACTTTCACTGTATATGGCACATGGAGCTACATCCCATAGCCTTAGATAAACCATAATGGAAAAGAACACTCAAAAAAGAATGTGTAGGGCTTCCCTGGTGGTCCAGTGGGTAAGCACACACCGCCTTGTGGTGCAAGGGGCGCCGGTTCCATCCCTGGCCTGGGAAGATCCCACGTGCCGCGGAGCAGCTGGATTGATGTGTCCAGTGACCGAGCCGGAGCTCAGGAGCGCATGCGCCCAGAGCCAGTGCTCTGTGACAACAGGGGCCACTGCGATGGGAGGCCCACATGGGCCAAAGAACAAAGATGGATGAAAAATAGAGAAATGAAAGACCAATAGAAGTGGCCCACCCGCCCCCTTCCTCCCCAACCTGCCCCCCAGCCAAAAATATGTATATTTGTGCACAACAAAATCAGTTTGCTAAACAACAGACAGTATCCTAACCTTGAACGTCAATTCTGTCAGTAAAATAACGTTTAACAATAAAGTGAAGTGGTTAAAGTAATCATAATTAGGTCAAAAGATACAAACTTCCAGTTATAAAGTAAGCCAGTCTAGGGGATGTAATGTACAGCACAGGAACCACTGTTAATAACACTACTAGTATTCAAAAGTTGATGCATTTGAAAAGTTCTCATTATAAGAAAAAAATGGGGGAGTAGACTGCTGCTCCTTGTAGCTTGCGGGAGCTTAGTTTCCCAGCCAGGGATTGAACCCAGGCCCTCAGCAATGCAGGCGCAGAGTCCTAACCGCTGGACTGCTAGGGAATTCCCAAGAAAAGAAATTTTGTAACTCCATATGGTGATGAACGCTGACTAGACTTATTGCAGCAATCATTTGGCCATATATGCTAATATAAATATCAAATAGCGGCCTCTTGCCTTCTGAGATGGCTGACCCTCTGTCTGTGGAGTGTGTTTCTAAACACATTCACTTCTCATCTATCACTTTGTCTCCCACTTAATTCTTTCTGCAGTGAGACATCAAGAACCTGAGCTTTATCGAGTCCTGCGACCAGATGTGTGATCTCAGTTAAAAAGACTGTGGGTTCAGGCTTCCCTGGTAGCTCAGTGGTGAAGAGTCCGCCCGCCAATGGAGGAGACAAGGGTTCGTATCCCTGGTCCGTGAAGATCCTATATGCTGCTGAGCAACTAAGCCCACAAACCACAACTCCTGAGCCCCCACACTAGAACCACAGCAAGAGAAGCCACTGGAACGAGAAGCCTGAACACTGCAATCAAGAGGAGCCCCTGTTTACCACAAGTACAAAAGACCCACAGGCAGCGACAAACATCCAGCGCAGACCAAAAAAGAAAAAAATGTTTAAGTTGAAAAAAAATTTTTTTAAATTTATTTGCGCTGGGTCTTAGTTGCAGCATGTGAAATCCAGTCCCCAGGCCAGAGATCGAACCCAGGCCCCTTGCATTGGGAGCTCAGAGTCCTAACCACTGGACAACCAGCGATGTCCTAAAAAGATTAATTTAAAAAAAGAGTGGATACACGTATAACTGATTTACTTTTCTGAACACCTGAAACAAACACAATATTGCAAACCAACTATATCCTGATAAAAATTTAAAAAGTCAGTGTCAAAAAAAAAAAAAAAGTGTCTTGAAGGACAAAGAAGGAGTAAAGAACTAGTCCAGATTAAGAGGGACTTAAAGGGCTTCCCTGGTGGCTCAGATAGCAAAGAATCCACCTGCAACCCAGGAGACCCGGGTTGACTCTCTGGAGTGGGAAGATACCCTAGAGAAGGACATGGCCACCCACTCCACGACTCTTGCCTGGAGAATCCCATGGACAGAGCAGCCTGGAGGGCTACGGTCCATGGGGTCGCAGAGCCAGACACGACTGAAGCGACTCATACTTAAGGAGACATCACAGGGAAACGCATCATGTGATCCTAAATAGGCCTCTAGTGGGAAAACAGAGCTGTAAAGGAAATGAGGGGTGCAGCTGCTGAAACTGGAATCTGGACTGCAGATTAGATAAGAGCCCAGGTCAGGGCCCAGCTTCCTCCAGTGGCTTTCTGTGCTGCAGTTACGTAAGGGAACGTCCTTGTTCTCAGGAAAAGCACAAATCTAGTCTGCGACATCATCGAGTTGGCAGTGCACCCACAAATGGTTCAGAAAACAATGATTGTGTGATTATCTTTTTTTCTTTCTGTGTGTATTTTGTAGAGACATATATAGTGGTCCGGCTCCTCGGTTATTTTGGTTGTGTCCTAATCTGTTGTGCAGACTTCCTCTGTCTGTGGAATTCTCTGGGCAAGAATCCTGGAGTGGGTCGCCATTTCCTTCTCCAGGGGAACTTCCTTACCCAGGGATCGAACCCACGTCTCTGGCGACTCCTGCATTGCAGGTGGTTTCTTCACCTTGGAGTGACCAGGGAAGCCCATATCCATCCCAAAAAAAAGAAAAAATGTTTAAGTTGAAAAAATTTTTTTAAATTTATTTGCGCTGGGTCTTAGTTGCAGCATGTGAAATCCAGTCCCCAGGCCAGAGATCGAACCCAGGCCCCTTGCATTGGGAGCTCAGAGTCCTAACCACTGGACAACCAGCGATGTCCTAAAAAGATTAATTTAAAAAAAGAGTGGATACACGTATAACTGATTTACTTTTCTGAACACCTGAAACAAACACAATATTGCAAACCAACTATATCCTGATAAAAATTTAAAAAGTCAGTGTCAAAAAAAAAAAAAAAGTGTCTTGAAGGACAAAGAAGGAGTAAAGAACTAGTCCAGATTAAGAGGGACTTAAAGGGCTTCCCTGGTGGCTCAGATAGCAAAGAATCCACCTGCAACCCAGGAGACCCGGGTTGACTCTCTGGAGTGGGAAGATACCCTAGAGAAGGACATGGCCACCCACTCCACGACTCTTGCCTGGAGAATCCCATGGACAGAGCAGCCTGGAGGGCTACGGTCCATGGGGTCGCAGAGCCAGACACGACTGAAGCGACTCATACTTAAGGAGACATCACAGGGAAACGCATCATGTGATCCTAAATAGGCCTCTAGTGGGAAAACAGAGCTGTAAAGGAAATGAGGGGTGCAGCTGCTGAAACTGGAATCTGGACTGCAGATTAGATAAGAGCCCAGGTCAGGGCCCAGCTTCCTCCAGTGGCTTTCTGTGCTGCAGTTACGTAAGGGAACGTCCTTGTTCTCAGGAAAAGCACAAATCTAGTCTGCGACATCATCGAGTTGGCAGTGCACCCGCAAATGGTTCAGAAAACAATGATTGTGTGATTATCTTTTTTTCTTTCTGTGTGTATTTTGTAGAGACATATATAGTGGTCCGGCTCCTCGGTTATTTTGGTTGTGTCCTAATCTGTTGTGCAGACTTCCTCTGTCTGTGGAATTCTCTGGGCAAGAATCCTGGAGTGGGTCGCCATTTCCTTCTCCAGGGGAACTTCCTTACCCAGGGATCGAACCCACGTCTCTGGCGACTCCTGCATTGCAGGTGGTTTCTTCACCTTGGAGTGACCAGGGAAGCCCATATCCATCCCTGGATTTGGGAAGCTCCCCTAGAGGAGAGCATGGCAGTTCTCTCCAGTATTCTTGCCTAGAGAATCCCATGGACAGAGGCACCTGGTGGGCTGCAGCCCATGGGGTCACAAGGAGTTGGACACAGTTGAAGGGACTTAGCACACATGCACATGTGCATTATATCTGTGTGTATGTATAATAGATACGTGTGTACATAGTATATATATATACGTGTGTACCAATGTGCCCCTGCTCTGTCTCCCTCTCTTTTTTTTTTTAAACACTTTTATTTTTTTAATTATTTATTTATTTAGCTGCACTGGGTCTTAGTTGTGGCATGTGGGATCTAGTTCCCTGACCAGGGATTGAACCCGGGCCCCCTGCATTGGGAACACAAGAGTCTCAACCACTGGGCCACCAGGGAAGTCCCTCCCTCCCTCTTTTATACAATAACCATTCCTGGTTTATTTACTTACTTATGTTTGGCTGTGCTGGGTCTTTGTTGCTCCTCATGGGCTTTTCCTAATTGCAGCGAGTGAGGGCTACTCTCTAGCTGGGGTGAGAGGGCTTCTCATTGCAGTGGCTTCTCTTGTTGTGGAGCACAGGCTCCAGGGCGCATGGGCTCAGCACTTGTGGCTTTAAAACACAAGCTCAGTAGTCATGGCACAGGGCTCAGTTGCCCTACGGCATGTGAAATCTTCCCAGACCAGGGACTGAACCAGTGCGCCTTGCATTGCAAAGGAGATTCTTAACCACTGAGCCACCAGGGAAGCCCCAAAATTACGTTTAAAAAAAAAAAGACATCGTCATATCAAAGTGTTTGCTTAGTTGTGGTTGACTCTTCGCAGCCCCATGGACTTTGGCCCACCATTCTGTCCATGGAATTTTCCAGGCAAGAATACTGGAGGGGATAGCCATTCTCTTGCAAGGGATCTTCTCAACTCGGGGTCAAACCCTGGTCTCCTTGGAGTGACCAGGGAAAGGCGAACCCACGTCTCTGGCGACTCCTGCATTGCAGGTGGTTTCTTCACCTTGGAGTGACCAGGGAAGCCCATATCCATCCCTGGATTTGGGAAGCTCCCCTAGAGGAGAGCATGGCAGTTCTCTCCAGTATTCTTGCCTAGAGAATCCCATGGACAGAGGCACCTGGTGGGCTGCAGCCCATGGGGTCACAAGGAGTTGGACACAGTTGAAGGGACTTAGCACACATGCACATGTGCATTATATCTGTGTGTATGTATAATAGATACGTGTGTACATAGTATATATATATACGTGTGTACCAATGTGCCCCTGCTCTGTCTCCCTCTCTTTTTTTTTTTAAACACTTTTATTTTTTTAATTATTTATTTATTTAGCTGCACTGGGTCTTAGTTGTGGCATGTGGGATCTAGTTCCCTGACCAGGGATTGAACCCGGGCCCCCTGCATTGGGAACACAAGAGTCTCAACCACTGGGCCACCAGGGAAGTCCCTCCCTCCCTCTTTTATACAATAACCATTCCTGGTTTATTTACTTACTTATGTTTGGCTGTGCTGGGTCTTTGTTGCTCCTCATGGGCTTTTCCTAATTGCAGCGAGTGAGGGCTACTCTCTAGCTGGGGTGAGAGGGCTTCTCATTGCAGTGGCTTCTCTTGTTGTGGAGCACAGGCTCCAGGGCGCATGGGCTCAGCACTTGTGGCTTTAAAACACAAGCTCAGTAGTCATGGCACAGGGCTCAGTTGCCCTACGGCATGTGAAATCTTCCCAGACCAGGGACTGAACCAGTGCGCCTTGCATTGCAAAGGAGATTCTTAACCACTGAGCCACCAGGGAAGCCCCAAAATTACGTTTAAAAAAAAAAAGACATCGTCATATCAAAGTGTTTGCTTAGTTGTGGTTGACTCTTCGCAGCCCCATGGACTTTGGCCCACCATTCTGTCCATGGAATTTTCCAGGCAAGAATACTGGAGGGGATAGCCATTCTCTTCGCAAGGGGATCTTCTCAACTCGGGGGTCAAACCCTGGTCTCCTGCATGGCAGTCAGAATCTTTACCATCTGAGCCACCAGGGAAGCCCCAGCCAGAATACAGCAGGTGCCAAAGAAACAATTGATCATGGTGATACATTTTTGCTGACATTTGAGGGGGTCAGGAAACGGCCATCAGGTTGGAAAAGTCATTGATCCTTCTTCTCAGGGCAAGAATCCAGGGAGAGGGGCTTCCCTGGTGGCTCAGTGGTAAGCAAGCCACCTGCCAATGCAGGGGGCACAGGTTCGATCCTTGATCCGGGAAGATAGCACGTGCTGAGGAGCGACTAAGTCCACATCCCACAACTACTGTAGCCCACGGACCCAGAGCCAGGGCTCCCAATAAGAGAAACCACTTCAGTGAGAAGTCAGCGCTTGACAAAGAAGAAAGTCTGCAAAGACCCAGCACAGCCTCAATAAATAAATAAATAATGGTTTCTTTAAAAAAAAAAAAAGAAGAAGAAGAAGAAGAAGAAGCCAGAGAAGAGAAGAGCCCACCTGGGATAGCGATGATCCCACTTGGAAAGAGCCTGGCGGCTGGGGCTGGACAAACCAGCTGCCTGGGCAGATGGTGGCTGTCTGAATCGACTCTTTGCCAGCGTTTCCCTCCCTGCCCTTCCCATCTGCCTGTCACTGCTGCCGGGATCTGCCATCTGACATCTGGCTCAGCCAAGTGTATGAGTGGCGACCTGCACATCAGCCCTGGAGGCGGGGAGTTTCAGATTCCAGAGACCCAGCTGGCTCGGAGCCTCCCTGAGTCAACTCCATTCTTCTTGCCTGAGCTCTGAGCCAATGCGCCCTGGGTTTTTCCTGGCAGGCAGGCTTCCTATGCCAGCCTCAATTTCCGCACAAAGTACAGGGAAGTTGATGGGTCTGGAGAGGGAAGACTTCGGTAAAAGTTTGTTGAATAAATGCTAAGCCTGGAGAAGGAAAGGGCCACCCACTTGTGTCCTGAGAAACCCCATGGACAGAGGAGCCTGGTGGGCTGCAGTCCATAGGGTCGCAAAGAGTTGGACTCGACCGAGTGACTAAATGGCAGCAGTAGTGGAATGAGCATGGCCCACATCACAGCCTCATTCAGTTCTTCCTCTGTCCCAGCTCCACCCCCACCCCACACTCAGATACTGGGGTCCCTCCACCAGCCTCTCCATGTAGGAGAGCAAAGGATTGTTTGTTGAATGAATGAAGTAGGGAGGAGAGGGAGACCTTCCTTCCACCGTAGCCCCTCTTTCTGTTCTGTGGTTCCTGCTTTGATGCAGGTGAAGACTCAAGGCTCTGGAGACCCTAAGGGCAAGCAGTGGGCAGTGGGCAGTGGGCAGAGAGCCCCAGCTGGAGACTGAAGAGGACAGATCTGGGCTCTGCTGCCAGGGCGCTAAGCTGTGGGGAAGTGGAATGAGGGATGTTCAAGAATCCCTTAAAGGGACTTCCCTGGTGGTCCAGTGGCTGGGACTCTGAGCTCTCAAGGCAGGGGGCCCAGGTTGGATCCCTCATCAGGGAACTAACTAGATTCCAACTTGCCTGCAGCTAAAATGACCCTGCATGCCTAAACTAAGACCCTGAACAGCCAAATTGAAAAAAAAAGAAAAAAGAATCCCACAAACACGTCTGCAACGACCACGTCTTAAGCAGGAAAGAGCCTGGGAGCCTGAAGATGTCTCCCTGGAGGGCCAGCCTGGTCGTAAGACGCTCTCCCATAGGCGTCCCCAGTGTCCCGCCTAGCCCTGCTGGACTCGACGTACCAGGGCCCTCTTTCCCAGCTCTTGTCTTGAAGAGGAGGTCAAGGATGCCCCCTGCCACCCCGTCCCCGCTGGCGCCTTTTCTCCACTGAACGTGGCTGGAGAGGGGTGGCCGGGGGTCTCGGAACTCCGGTATCTGGAAGGGGATCGCCGGGAGAAGGAGTCACGTGTCCCATGGTCAGCAGATAAGGCGCGACGACGGAAAACGCACATCCAAGCCAGGTGGGAGAAGCCATAATTTCCCACTTTCCAAGGCGCTCAGGACCCTCCTGACGACCCGGCCCGCGCACACCGAGCCTCACCCCCGCCCACGCCCCGCCCCCCGAAACGCCACGCCCCTCGCCTCCCAGGCTCCGCCTTCCTCCCGCGCGCAGCGTTTATAACCGAGGGCGTCGCGGGTAGACAGCAAGCCGAGGGCCAGTGGCTAGGATTCCAGTCTTTCCTCTGGCTTCTGCGCCCAAGCGAGTCTCCGCCAGGGCCCCCGCGTCTCCATCCCTTGCATCTCGATCCCCCCGAGGCTCCCTTGCGCACCCTCATTTCTGCCTCCCCAGTCTTCGCGTCCCGACGTCCGGACCACACGGAAGGATGCGCTGTGCGCCGACAGCCGGCGCGGCTCTGATGCTGTGCGCCGCCACCGCCGGGCTGCTGAGGGCGCAGGGCCGCCCGGAGCCTCCCGAGACGCCGCGCTTCGCCTCCTGGGACGAGGTGAACGTGCTGGCTCACGGGCTCCTGCAGCTCGGCCACGGGCTGCGCGAGCACGTGCAGCGCACCCGTGGGCAGCTGGGCGAGCTGGAGAGGCGTCTGGGCGCGTGCGGGGCCGCCTGCAAGGATCCCGAGGAGCCCACCACGCCTCCTCTAGCCACGGCAAATCTGGTCACTCCCGGAGGCGACGCCTCCCCGGAGACCCTCCGCAGCTTGCAGGTACGTATGTGCCTACGGCCCTGGGAAAAAGTGAACCAGAGGGGGCGCATCCTGTGGAATCTCCTGGTCTTTCCCTTTTGCCTGCGTGCTCAGTCTCTCCGTCGTGTCCGACTCTCCTGCAACCCCGTGGACCGTAACCCGCCAGGCTTCTCTGTCCATGGGATTTCTCAGGCAAGAATACTAGAGTGGGTTGCCATTCCCCGCCTCCAGGGGAATCTTCCTGACCCAGGGATTGAACCTGCGTCTCTTGCATCTTCTGCACAAGAGGTGAATTCTTTACCAGCGAGCCACCAGGAAAGCTCGGACCCTTTTGCCCCGACCTCAAAGGATGGAACGTTGGAAACAGGACCGTCGGATGAATGGAGAAGTTGGCTGCAGAAGGCCAGATCCTCACCAGGCTTTTACACTCTCCCCAGACTCAGCTGGAGGCTCAGAACAGCAGGATCCAACAACTCTTCCAGAAGGTCGCCCAGCAGCAGCGGCATTTGGAAACAGCCTATCCTCGCCTCCCAGGCTCCGCCTTCCTCCCGCGCGCAGCGTTTATAACCGAGGGCGTCGCGGGTAGACAGCAAGCCGAGGGCCAGTGGCTAGGATTCCAGTCTTTCCTCTGGCTTCTGCGCCCAAGCGAGTCTCCGCCAGGGCCCCCGCGTCTCCATCCCTTGCATCTCGATCCCCCCGAGGCTCCCTTGCGCACCCTCATTTCTGCCTCCCCAGTCTTCGCGTCCCGACGTCCGGACCACACGGAAGGATGCGCTGTGCGCCGACAGCCGGCGCGGCTCTGATGCTGTGCGCCGCCACCGCCGGGCTGCTGAGGGCGCAGGGCCGCCCGGAGCCTCCCAAGACGCCGCGCTTCGCCTCCTGGGACGAGGTGAACGTGCTGGCTCACGGGCTCCTGCAGCTCGGCCACGGGCTGCGCGAGCACGTGGAGCGCACCCGTGGGCAGCTGGGCGAGCTGGAGAGGCGTCTGGGCGCGTGCGGGGCCGCCTGCAAGGATCCCGAGGAGCCCACCACGCCTCCTCTAGCCACGGCAAATCTGGTCACTCCCGGAGGCGACGCCTCCCCGGAGACCCTCCGCAGCTTGCAGGTACGTATGTGCCTACGGCCCTGGGAAAAAGTGAACCAGAGGGGGCGCATCCTGTGGAATCTCCTGGTCTTTCCCTTTTGCCTGCGTGCTCAGTCTCTCCGTCGTGTCCGACTCTCCTGCAACCCCGTGGACCGTAACCCGCCAGGCTTCTCTGTCCATGGGATTTCTCAGGCAAGAATACTAGAGTGGGTTGCCATTCCCCGCCTCCAGGGGAATCTTCCTGACCCAGGGATTGAACCTGCGTCTCTTGCATCTTCTGCACAAGAGGTGAATTCTTTACCAGCGAGCCACCAGGAAAGCTCGGACCCTTTTGCCCCGACCTCAAAGGATGGAACGTTGGAAACAGGACCGTCGGATGAATGGAGAAGTTGGCTGCAGAAGGCCAGATCCTCACCAGGCTTTTACACTCTCCCCAGACTCAGCTGGAGGCTCAGAACAGCAGGATCCAACAACTCTTCCAGAAGGTCGCCCAGCAGCAGCGGCATTTGGAGAAGCAGCACCTGCGAATCCAGAACCTACAGAGCCAGGTGCCAGGGCTCGCCCCAGATGGGGAGGGAAGGGGAAGGTGGACACCGTGGGTCCGGCCACGCAGCCAGGCAGGTCGAGCAGCCTGAGCCAGCCAGACCTGACGCCCTCCTCCCGTCCCATCGCAGATGGATCATCTGAGCCACAGGCTGGCCAAACCCGCCGGGAGAAGGAGGCTGCCCAAGATGGCCCAGCTTGCAGGCCCAGCTCACAACGTCAGCCACCTGCACAGTGAGTGTCCAGCCCTTTGCCGGCCTCTGCCCTCCCACCCTCGCTTGCCTCTCTTGCCCCTCTCCTTGTCAGCCCCAGCTTACAGAGAAGGAGTGAGGGCCTGGCCACGCGTCTCCATGGCTGATGGGTCTCGGGTAGAGGGATGACCAGGGGCATCCCCCTCTTCAGCCCTGACCCTTCCTTGCTGCCCCACCTTTCTTCCAAGGAAGCCACTGGGATTTTCCCAAACCCTCAAGAGCCACCAACGGGAGCAGCGGTTGGGAAAGAGGGGCTGAGCTGCAGGATGTAGGGGAAGGGGTGGTACAGTTCAGGGACACCTTCCTGGAGGTTGGACCCTTCTAGAAGGGTGGAATGGTGGAGAAGAGTGCCAGCCCGGGAGGCCAGAGCCCTCCTTGGGCTAGGAGAGACTGGCTGCCTGAGAGAGGAGGTTCTGGTGTTTGGAGTTCCCAGGTTTTTGTTGATCTTATTTTTTTTCCTGCATCACTTGGCATGTGGGATCCTAGTTCCCTGACCAGGGATCGAATTCATGGCCCCTGCATTGGCAGCACATTGTCTTAACCACGGGATTGCCGGGAAGTCCAGCGGCTCGTTTTAGAGTGTGGGTCTGGGAGGGGAGACCAAGGCGGGGAGGGAGCCCCCTCTCCCCGGCCAGACGCACCACTCACTTGTGCATCTCTTACCCATCCAGAGCAGCTGATTCACACACCTCGCCTGGCCCTCACCCCCTCTATTGGCCTGGACAGTCACCACTTCTCACCCCCGCCCACCCCGTTCCTACAGGTTCTAGATTCTTTTTTGTATGTGCCCCAAAGCACCCCGGATCTCAACCCAGCACGTCTGTAGGAGTCTGACACAGGCTTCTGCCTCCGTGTCTCCGTCCCACCCCACGTTCACAGCTCCAGACCTGGGCTGGCTTCCTTGGGGTCCTCCTACCCCCGCCCCCGCGCTGGCATCTGCGGCAGCCTACAGCCAACTGGGTGAAAGTTCGGATCCCCTCTCCTTGCCCGCCCCTCCGCTTGCTGGGGCTGGCTGCTGGCTTCCAGCTCTCTAATCCCCAGGGCTCCCCCATTCCCCATCCCCTGGCTCTCCTTACCCTCTCCACCTCCCACACCTAGCCTGGAATGAGGGCCTGGCAGGGACCCGCAGGCAGAGGTCCCGCCACGAGGAATGTGGGGGGGAGACCGTCAAGGGGAGGTTGGGGGACTCCAGGCTCGGCCCTGCCAAGCCGGGGAAAGGTCAGAGCTGAGGAGCCGAACAGCTGGTGCTAATGGAAGCCACATGGGTGGCTTGGCGGGCTGCCTGTTGTGATTGGAAGAGAGGAAAAGTAGGCTAAAGGGGAGCAGCCTCAGGGGCTGGGAACCGTCTCCAGTCTCTCTGGGCCCGCCCCCACCCCCGGAGTGTCACACAGACGACCTGAGTCTTCCCTTCCGGGCTACCTTTCCCCTACTTTTCCCCTCGGGGCTAGAGGCGGAGGCTTCCCCAGTCTGCAGAAGAGCCTGAGCCAACCCTCACTCTCCCTCCTTCACTCCTCAGTGCTTCCCTTTCGATATCGGGGCACCCTGGCAGGGCCCCCGTGGTGTCCGGCCCCGTCCAGGCCGCCTGCCCGCCCAGCGCTGGATGGAGCCGAGCCCCTCCTGTCTGTCTCCATTCTTGTCCCAGCTCTACTCTGGTCCACCTCCTTCAGTCCTTCCTTCATCTTTATTGCAGTCTTTGGACTGGGATTGCTGGTGCCAGATGGTGGGCACAGAGCCATTCCTCATCCCTTTACTTCTTCCATTCAGTGTGGGGAGCTGGGGAAGATCCCCAGAGGACCCCTTAGGCAGTAGGAAGCCCTCTTCTCACCCCTCCCACCCGTCCTTCAGTTCTAGATTCTTTTTTGTATGTGCCCCAAAGCACCCCGGATCTCAACCCAGCACGTCTGTAGGAGTCTGACACAGGCTTCTGCCTCCGTGTCTCCGTCCCACCCCACGTTCACAGCTCCAGACCTGGGCTGGCTTCCTTGGGGTCCTCCTACCCCCCCCCGCGCTGGCATCTGCGGCAGCCTACAGCCAACTGGGTGAAAGTTCGGATCCCCTCTCCTTGCCCGCCCCTCCGCTTGCTGGGGCTGGCTGCTGGCTTCCAGCTCTCTAATCCCCAGGGCTCCCCCATTCCCCATCCCCTGGCTCTCCTTACCCTCTCCACCTCCCACACCTAGCCTGGAATGAGGGCCTGGCAGGGACCCGCAGGCAGAGGTCCCGCCACGAGGAATGTGGGGGGGAGACCGTCAAGGGGAGGTTGGGGGACTCCAGGCTCGGCCCTGCCAAGCCGGGGAAAGGTCAGAGCTGAGGAGCCGAACAGCTGGTGCTAATGGAAGCCACATGGGTGGCTTGGCGGGCTGCCTGTTGTGATTGGAAGAGAGGAAAAGTAGGCTAAAGGGGAGCAGCCTCAGGGGCTGGGAACCGTCTCCAGTCTCTCTGGGCCCGCCCCCACCCCCGGAGTGTCACACAGACGACCTGAGTCTTCCCTTCCGGGCTACCTTTCCCCTACTTTTCCCCTCGGGGCTAGAGGCGGAGGCTTCCCCAGTCTGCAGAAGAGCCTGAGCCAACCCTCACTCTCCCTCCTTCACTCCTCAGTGCTTCCCTTTCGATATCGGGGCACCCTGGCAGGGCCCCCGTGGTGTCCGGCCCCGTCCAGGCCGCCTGCCCGCCCAGCGCTGGATGGAGCCGAGCCCCTCCTGTCTGTCTCCATTCTTGTCCCAGCTCTACTCTGGTCCACCTCCTTCAGTCCTTCCTTCATCTTTATTGCAGTCTTTGGACTGGGATTGCTGGTGCCAGATGGTGGGCACAGAGCCATTCCTCATCCCTTTACTTCTTCCATTCAGTGTGGGGAGCTGGGGAAGATCCCCAGAGGACCCCAGTGTTAGGCAGTAGGAAGCCCTCGTTGTCCTTAGCCTGGTCTGGTCTGGGGTGGGGAGGTCAGGGACATCATCTCTTCCAGAAGCTGGCACCTTTGTTTATTGACTTATTTATCTTGGTCTCACTGCATGGCAGGCAGGATCTTAGTTCCCCAACCAGGGATCAATCCATACCCCCCTGCAGCGAAAGTGAAAAGTCTTACCTACTGGACCACTAGGGAAGCCCTTTTTTAAGAAAATTTTCTGAGATCTTTAATAGGAAGCAGAGAGGAAAGGAAGAAGGCCCTTCCTAGGCTCCCAAACAGAACACTAGCATGTGCAAGGTCCCTGTGGCAGGAAGGGTGTGTGGCCAGAGGGTGGGTGTTCACAGTGGGAGGAGGATGGACAGGTCGGGTTGGTGCTGGGGAATCATATGAGGACAACTTTAGGCGGCGGGGGTGGGGGCCGCATGAGCTCGGGAGTGCCCCCTCCTGTCCCTGCCCCCTGCTGCCTAGCCCCCAGACACAGATGGCTCCCAGATGACTCAGGCCTGTTTCCTGAGACCCCCTAAAACTGCTCTCTGCTTCAATCCACCCCACCGTCGTCTACCCTCCAGGACTGCCCAGGGACTGCCAGGAGCTGTTTGAAGAGGGAGAGAGGGAAAGTGGATTGTTCCAGATCCAGCCCCAGGGCTCCCCACCTTTCCTGGTCAACTGCAAGATGACCTCAGGTAGGGACGCGCTGCCCCACCAGGACCCTGTGTATCACGGGCTCGGTTGTTGTTCCGATAAACGCAGCCCCGTCTTCTCACGCCCCACTTCCTCCCTCCCTGCTGGGTGCTGGGGCAGAGCTAGAGGTGGAACTCCCAGCTTACTGGCCAGCGCACCTTCTTCTTGTGCTCGTCGTCTTCTCTTCCTGCCTGCTGGGGTGGATGAGAGGCATGGCTCTCCCTGGGTTTAGAGGTGGCTTGCGGTTTGGGAGCCAGATGTGGGGCGCCAGGGTTCCTCGGGGGAGGAATCCTCTGGCTGATCTCACCGCCTTTCTGGGCAGACGGAGGCTGGACCATAATTCAGAGGCGCCAGGATGGCTCCGTGGACTTCAACCAGCCCTGGGCAGCCTACAAGGATGGCTTTGGAGACCCCCAAGGTGGGTGTTCCCCGCAAGCCAGAGGCACAGGGGGAGGAGGGGCTACAGACTTGAGGGTCCTCCTCATGGATCGGCCTCTCCTGCGGCAGGTGAGTTCTGGCTAGGCTTAGAGAAGGTGCATCGCATCCTCGGGGACCGTGGCAGCCGCCTGACGGTGCAGCTGCAGGACTGGGAGGGCAACGCGGAGTCCTTGCAGTTTCCTGTCCACCTGGGGGGCGAAGACACCGCCTACAGCCTGCAGCTCACGGCGCCCGTGGCCAGCAAACTGGGCGCCACCACCTTCTCACCCAGCGGCCTCTCCCTGCCCTTCTCCACCTGGGACCAGGACCATGACCTTCGCGGAGACAAGAACTGCGCCAGGAGCCTCTCTGGTAAGCAGGCTCTACCTGGCCCTTTACCACACAGCTTTGCATCCCTGCCCCGCCTTCAACCCCGTTTGTTTCCACAGCACGCTTCTCTTTTGGAGGGCTGTGCTGGGTCTACGTTGAGGCATGCAGAATCTAGTTCCCTGACTAGGAATCGAACCCATGCCCCCTGTACTGGGAGCGCAGAATCTTAATTATTGGACCACCAAGAAAGTCCTTATTTCTGCCCCACCTTTCTCCTTACTTGCTGTGGACCCTTAGGCAGCTGACAACACTGCCTTCACTTTCCCCTTCTTTAAAATGGGTATAGAGACTTCCTGGTGGTCCAGTGGTTGGAGATCTGTGCTTCCACTGCAGGGCACATGGGTTCAATTCTTGGTCAGGAAATAAGGATCCCACGTGCCACATGGTGAGGCCCGAAAGAAAAAAAAGAGGGGGAGTAACCACACTGCCCACACTATAGGATTCTTGGGAAAATTTTGATACCATGGGATGACTTTTGTGGGATGGTGGCTGGCCTGTGGCAAAGCCACCAAGACAAATTGAAGGCAGAACCAGGCCCTTGGAAGTGAAACAGATCAAACTACCTTGTGGTGAGTCAAAGGATGGTTGTTATTGAGTCGCTGAGTCGTTTCTGACTCTTGGTGACCCTGTGGACTGTAGTCTGTAAGGTTTCTGTCGTTCATGACATTTCCCAGGCAGGAATACTGGGGTGGGCTGCCATTTCCATTTCCAGAAGGATGGAATAGTGGTAAATTTCATGTGGTTCATTGTGATACGAACTGGCGAAACACACGGCAGTCATAGAGAGGGTTTGATAAACGTTCGCCCTGTACCAAACGTGGAGAAGCAACTCACCAGAGTCACAGATGTCAAAGCTGAGGTCTCCGGGACGGGGTGGGTACCCAGAGCCCCTTGCACTGCCTTCGTCACAAGCTGGGGTTCCTCGGAACACACTCTGACAACCACTGCCCACAGACTAAAGCATGTGAGGTCCAACACTCAGCCTCGGCCCCAGTAGAGACCCAAGGACCCACGGGCCTGACCGTGCACCCCTTTTCTCTGACCCCGGCAGGTGGCTGGTGGTTCGGCACCTGCAGCCACTCCAACCTGAACGGCCAGTACTTTCACTCCATCCCGCGGCAGCGGCAACAGCGCAAGAAGGGCATCTTCTGGAAGACCTGGCGGGGCCGCTACTACCCCCTGCAGGCCACCGCCATGCTGATCCAGCCCACAGCCGCTGAAGCGGCCTCCTAGCCTCCTCGCGGGGGCCTGCGCCCAGGCCCCTGGAGAACACTGACTCTGGCCCGCGTGGGGCCGCTCCCTGCCTGGGCAGGGGCTCCGGGCAAGGGCTGTTTGGGCCTCGTGGACAGAGACGATGCCCATGACTGGAGAGCCCCCTTGATGCGTCGGGGGGCTGCAGGAAATGCCCTCTGAAGAGCTCAGGGCTGCAGGGCAGCCGGGTGCAGACCTCAGAAGTGTGGAGCAGAGGGCCGCTGAAGCCTGCTCCTCGCCCACCAGAGGAGTGGGGGGTGCAGAGGGACCACCGGGGGCGGGGCCGCTCGGCCCGCCCTCGAGGGCAGATTCAGTCACATTGACTGGCTGGGGGACCAGGGCTCCTGGGGGCCTGGGCACCCTCACGGTGTTGTGGTGTGTGGGTGCTGTGAGTCAGCTGGAGCCGCTGGCGTCTGGGCGGAGCCCACAGAATTCTCGGAATAAAAGCAACCTCAGAACACTGCATTCTTTTATGTACTTTGGTTTGTTTTTCAAAGTGGATCGTTTTCAAAGTCCACATAAACTTGTTTACAAGGGTTGAGGCCAAACCCCCTGAGACTCTTGAGGACAATGCTGGTCATCTCCATCGCCTCCCACATCTGATTTCAACTTCTTTCACTTACAATTTCACGATGGGGGTCTCATTTTCATTTTCACAGTTAAACCAACGTGGAGAAGCAACTCACCAGAGTCACAGATGTCAAAGCTGAGGTCTCCGGGACGGGGTGGGTACCCAGAGCCCCTTGCACTGCCTTCGTCACAAGCTGGGGTTCCTCGGAACACACTCTGACAACCACTGCCCACAGACTAAAGCATGTGAGGTCCAACACTCAGCCTCGGCCCCAGTAGAGACCCAAGGACCCACGGGCCTGACCGTGCACCCCTTTTCTCTGACCCCGGCAGGTGGCTGGTGGTTCGGCACCTGCAGCCACTCCAACCTGAACGGCCAGTACTTTCACTCCATCCCGCGGCAGCGGCAACAGCGCAAGAAGGGCATCTTCTGGAAGACCTGGCGGGGCCGCTACTACCCCCTGCAGGCCACCGCCATGCTGATCCAGCCCACAGCCGCTGAAGCGGCCTCCTAGCCTCCTCGCGGGGGCCTGCGCCCAGGCCCCTGGAGAACACTGACTCTGGCCCGCGTGGGGCCGCTCCCTGCCTGGGCAGGGGCTCCGGGCAAGGGCTGTTTGGGCCTCGTGGACAGAGACGATGCCCATGACTGGAGAGCCCCCTTGATGCGTCGGGGGGCTGCAGGAAATGCCCTCTGAAGAGCTCAGGGCTGCAGGGCAGCCGGGTGCAGACCTCAGAAGTGTGGAGCAGAGGGCCGCTGAAGCCTGCTCCTCGCCCACCAGAGGAGTGGGGGGTGCAGAGGGACCACCGGGGGCGGGGCCGCTCGGCCCGCCCTCGAGGGCAGATTCAGTCACATTGACTGGCTGGGGGACCAGGGCTCCTGGGGGCCTGGGCACCCTCACGGTGTTGTGGTGTGTGGGTGCTGTGAGTCAGCTGGAGCCGCTGGCGTCTGGGCGGAGCCCACAGAATTCTCGGAATAAAAGCAACCTCAGAACACTGCATTCTTTTATGTACTTTGGTTTGTTTTTCAAAGTGGATCGTTTTCAAAGTCCACATAAACTTGTTTACAAGGGTTGAGGCCAAACCCCCTGAGACTCTTGAGGACAATGCTGGTCATCTCCATCGCCTCCCACATCTGATTTCAACTTCTTTCACTTACAATTTCACGATGGGGGTCTCATTTTCATTTTCACAGTTACGAGGTCTCATTCAGTCCTCCTGGAAGCAGACAATAAAGAAAGTGAGAAGCTCTTTCTGACCGTACATACACATGTGAATCATGATTAACTTGCTACTGTCAGACCACCCGATAGAAACAGGATGTGAGTTGCGTGTTTAATGTTATTTTTTTAGTAGTCGCATTTTTTAAAAAAATAGGAAAATAAAAACAATAAATTTTTTTAAAAAAAAGAAACAGTAAGGACTGCCCTGGTGGTCCAGTGATTAAGACTGAGTGTCTACCGCAGAGGGCATAGGTTTGATCCCTGATCTGGAAATAAGATATAATAAAAATATGTGGCGTGGCCAACATACATACATACACACACATATATGCATATGTATATATCTGTAAAAGTGAAAATGAAAGTTGCTCAGTCGTGCCCGACTCTGCAACCCCACGGACTATGGCCTGCCAGGCTCTTCTGTCCATGGAATTCTCCAGACAAGAATACTGGAGTGAGTAACCGTTCCCTTCTCCAGGGGAGATTCCCAACCCAGGGATTGAACCCA
Source organism: Tragulus kanchil (assembly GCA_022376925.1). Taxonomy (NCBI): domain Eukaryota; kingdom Metazoa; phylum Chordata; class Mammalia; order Artiodactyla; family Tragulidae; genus Tragulus; species Tragulus kanchil. Next base: position 7,249,992 of record JAIOJX010000029.1, read on the forward strand.
GGTCTCCCACATTGCAGGCAAATTCTTTATTTTATATATGTATATATATATATATATATATATATATATATATACACAAAGTAAAACATTTATTTTAGGAATATACTTTATTAAACCCATTATATCCAAAATATTAGTTTCAGCGTGTGGTCAATATCAGTTATTGATGAGATACTTGACATGGCTGTTTGTGCGGAGTCTTCTGAGTCTGGTGTGGATTTCACATTTATGGCACATCACCATTTGGACCAGCCATGTTGAATGCCTCAGCAGCCTCAGTGGCCAAGGGCACTTGTCCATAGTCGAGTTTGGACAGCCCAGCTCTACTGTTACTTTCCTTTTTTGGCCTCGCCTTGCTGCTTGTGGGATTTTTGTTCCCCTACCAGGAAATGAACCCCAGACCTTGGCAGTGAAAGCTCAGAGTTCTAACCACTAACATGCTAGGGAATTCCTTCTACCCTGTTACATTAATGCAGTATTTTGCTGAAATTCTTCCCACTTTTAGCTATGTCTGCAGAAGTCCTCCTTTAAAATTGACTTTAAAAATACATGTATTAAAAAAAAAAAATGTGTGTGTGTCTGTGTAGGGACTTCCCAGGTGGCAAAGAACTAGCCTACCAATGCGGGAGACATAAGAGATACAGGTTTGATCCCTGGGTTGGGAAGATCCCCTGGAGGAAGGCATGGCAACCCACGCCAGTGTTCTTGCCAAGAGAATCCTCATGGACAGAGCAGCCTGGCAGGCTATAGTCCATGACATCACAGGAGTCAGCCACGACTGAAATGCCTCAGTATGCACACACACACACACACACACACATGTAAATTCAGCTAATATTTCTTGGGCACCACTAAAAGTCAAGCCCTGTCCCAAGTGCTTGGGATACTCTAGTGAACAGAAATATCCCTGTCTGGGGTCTTCCCTGGTGGTCCAGTGTTTAAGAATCCACACTCCCAATGCAGGGACACAGGGTCCACCCCAGTCAGAGAGCTAGATCCCACGTGCCACCATAAAAGATCCCATGTACCACAACAAAGATAGAAGATTCCCAGTGCTAGACCCAAGACCCAGCCCAGCCAAATAAATAAATTAAAATAAATATTAAAAAAATATGTATCTGTGTCTGCACCATGCTTGCATTCTTATTAGAGATAAGAGTCCAAACTCAGACACTGTTACAATTGATGGTCCAAAACTGAGACACTGTGGAGAGTGAAAGGGAGTGTGTTGTTAGTAATTAAGCCAGAGGATACACTCCCAGGCATATAGGGACTTAACAGCTCAGTTTTCTTTTTAATTTTATTTATTTATTTATTTTTGGCTATTCTGGATTTTCACTGCTGTCACAAGCTGTTCTCCAGTTGCAGGGAGTGGAGGTTACTCTCTAGTTGAGGTGAGCAGGCTTCTTGTGGCAATGACTTTTCTTGTGGAACTTGGGATCTAGGGAACACGGGCTCCACAGTTGCGGCTCTGAGGCTCTAGAGCACAGGCTGAATAGTTGTGGCTCACGGGCTTAGTTGCTCCGCAGCATGTGGGATCTTCCAGGATCAAGGATCAAACCCATGTCTTCTGCATTGACAGGCGGATCCTTTACCACTGAGCTACCAGGGAAACCCCGCATGCCAGTTGCTGTTTAGTCGTGTTGGACTCTGTTGCGACCCCATGGACTGTAGCCCGCCACGCTCCGCTGTCCATAATATTCTCCCGGCAAGAATACTGCATGGGTTGCCATTTTCTTCTCCAAGAGATCTTCCAGACCCAGGGATCGAGCCCGTGTCTCCTGTTTGGTTGGTAGCGGGATTCTTTACCACTGAGCCGCCAGGAAAGTCCCTTACATCCAGTAAGGGACTTATAAATATTTGTTAAACAAAGATTTAATGACTGACCGTCGGTGTTCAGTATGTGTTTAGGTCAATGATCTAGTTGAATTCCAAGATGCCCTAAGGTTTCTCCCCTGTTGTACAGAGGGAGGAAACTGAGGCCAATGCAAGGATGGAAACTGCAACTCAGAAAGAAGGGTTCCTCTAAGCGGAAAAAGTCAGCACGCAGATGCCCCCCAGGAGCTGTCATTTTGGGGGGTAGCCGGCGTGGGAGGGGGCATCTAGCCGAGCAGCGCGCACTGACCTATGACGTCATCGGAACGTTAACTAGCGTAACACTATCTGGACGTAGCCCCAGTTCCCCTCCCGGACAGGTCCTCCGGTAGCTGGGCACTGTCTGAATCAATCCTCTAACTGGCTACTTGCCCCGTCAATCCGTTTCATTCTTCTAGTCTTCCGCCCCGCCTCTCATAGCTCGCTTCTGATAGGCTGGCGACGCCGTCACTTCAGAAAGGTCCGCATTCCTTCCGCCTTTCTCCAGGAGACCGAGGGTGAAGAAGGTGGGTCTCCAGCGGTGCCCACCCCAGAGGCTCTATTTCCATCTCCTATTGGCTGCCCTGAGTGCCGGTCTCTACGCCACCCACCGCTGATTGGTCATCTAGCCGCCGCTCTGCGCGGCGCCGGCTCCGCCCCCGTCGGGTGTTTGTGGTGGGGCTGCGGAGTCGCCGATCCCGCCGGAAGCGCCAGGACAATGGGGACCCGGGACGACGAGTACGACTACTTATTCAAAGGTGCGGTCGGTGGCGCCTAGACAGACGAGCGGGAGGCGGCGGGAAGGTGCCAAGGCTGCGCTCCAGGCCTCTAGGCCTAGGCCGGAGTCCGAGCCTTGAGGCTCAGCAGGCCAGGCAGCCGGGAAGGCCAGTGCAGGCCAGTCTTGGCCAACTTCGGGCCTGTGTGCTCTGCCATGCGGGGCCGGCAGCCCAGAGAGGCTTGGGGGCCCGGGATGCGCCGAGGCGGGGCCAGGGCCCAGAGGGGGTGGGGCCCCAGGCAATGGGCGAAGCAATTGGGGGCGGGGCCTTAGGAGGGGGCGGGGCCGCCCCAGCATTTGGCGGGCCGGGCTGGGTGGAAAGCTCTCTTCGGGATGGGGGCGGGGCCGCTAGGGGCGGTGCTAGGATGTGGTGGGCGTGTCCAAGAGTTGGGCCGGGGCTGAGCGAATGGGAGCGGTGCTCTCACCGAGTTGGGGGTGCCTATCTTGGTTGGTGGCAGTGTATCTGTGGGCGGAGCCCTGGAAGAGAGGGGCGGACAATGGGTCGAGGTATGGGGTCGAGAGGACCATAGATTGGGAAGTGGAGTCGTCAGTGCGTCGACGGGCATGCCCCCAGGAGCTGTCATTTTGGGGGGTAGCCGGCGTGGGAGGGGGCATCTAGCCGAGCAGCGCGCACTGACCTATGACGTCATCGGAACGTTAACTAGCGTAACACTATCTGGACGTAGCCCCAGTTCCCCTCCCGGACAGGTCCTCCGGTAGCTGGGCACTGTCTGAATCAATCCTCTAACTGGCTACTTGCCCCGTCAATCCGTTTCATTCTTCTAGTCTTCCGCCCCGCCTCTCATAGCTCGCTTCTGATAGGCTGGCGACGCCGTCACTTCAGAAAGGTCCGCATTCCTTCCGCCTTTCTCCAGGAGACCGAGGGTGAAGAAGGTGGGTCTCCAGCGGTGCCCACCCCAGAGGCTCTATTTCCATCTCCTATTGGCTGCCCTGAGTGCCGGTCTCTACGCCACCCACCGCTGATTGGTCATCTAGCCGCCGCTCTGCGCGGCGCCGGCTCCGCCCCCGTCGGGTGTTTGTGGTGGGGCTGCGGAGTCGCCGATCCCGCCGGAAGCGCCAGGACAATGGGGACCCGGGACGACGAGTACGACTACTTATTCAAAGGTGCGGTCGGTGGCGCCTAGACAGACGAGCGGGAGGCGGCGGGAAGGTGCCAAGGCTGCGCTCCAGGCCTCTAGGCCTAGGCCGGAGTCCGAGCCTTGAGGCTCAGCAGGCCAGGCAGCCGGGAAGGCCAGTGCAGGCCAGTCTTGGCCAACTTCGGGCCTGTGTGCTCTGCCATGCGGGGCCGGCAGCCCAGAGAGGCTTGGGGGCCCGGGATGCGCCGAGGCGGGGCCAGGGCCCAGAGGGGGTGGGGCCCCAGGCAATGGGCGAAGCAATTGGGGGCGGGGCCTTAGGAGGGGGCGGGGCCGCCCCAGCATTTGGCGGGCCGGGCTGGGTGGAAAGCTCTCTTCGGGATGGGGGCGGGGCCGCTAGGGGCGGTGCTAGGATGTGGTGGGCGTGTCCAAGAGTTGGGCCGGGGCTGAGCGAATGGGAGCGGTGCTCTCACCGAGTTGGGGGTGCCTATCTTGGTTGGTGGCAGTGTATCTGTGGGCGGAGCCCTCGAAGGGAGGGGCGGACAATGGGGGTCGAGGTATGGGGTCGAGAGGACCATAGATTGGGAAGTGGAGTCGTCAGTGCGTCGACGGGCACCTGGGGTGAGGAGGCGGGGGCAGTGTGTGCCGAACCCAGACGTGATGGTTAATCGTAGAACTCTTTAAGTTTACAGTCCAAGTACCTGCACTTTCCTAAGGCACTTTACACACGTGAATTCGTTGATATTTTCACAGCTCTGGGGTCGGTATTATCCAGCCTCTCTCCTTATGAACCTGGAGACAGGCACAGTTCACATGCGGGAGCAGGATTTCAGCCCCTACCACTTCGGCAGTGCATCTGGGACTGCGGTTGTCATACCGCCACCTCCAACCTGCCGGAGGATCTTCCCTGCCCCGGAAAAGAGAGGCCTCTAGGAGCCTCAAGCAAGGCGTGGGCAGGTCAGGAAGCCAGCGTCAGACAGGCTTAGGGGTTACTGACTTTCCAGAGCCTTCTGTGCCAGCCTAGGCTTCAGCCGGGCTCTGTGCCACTGCGCTGGGCTCCCCAGCTGACACTGGCCACCCTGGGGAGCTAGCTGCAGGCCCACTTTGGCCATCTTTGGTCATGCTGTCTGCTGCAGGAGGGTGCGCCTCCCACGCCAGCTTTTGGCTTCGTTGCCTCATCGGGAGACCTTGGCCATCACTGGGAGCGTGACCTGCGTCTGTCACTGTCTGTGGTGTCATCCCCGGCTGAGGCTGGGGTTCTGGGGACTTTGAGGATATATAGGGTGGAATGGAGCACTCCCTGCCTGGATCGCCACTTGGTGAAAGGTTTCTGGGCAGGAGGCGTCCCTGTGCAGGGGTCCAGGGCTGTCACACAGGACTGGGCTCCAGGAGCTGTCTGCAGGCTCGCATGAGCACCGACAGGTGAGGCTGTGTGGTCAGCAGGCGTCAGGCATCAGGCGCAGGTGCTGACTGAGCCCAGGGGGTGGGGAGGGGGCGTCTCCCTCTAGAGGCGGAGGACGGACGCTGTCAGGGCTTTGGGGATGGGTGACAGGTGACCTCGTTGCTGGTCCTGCAGCACCTGAGGCCTGTCTCTACCCAGCCCGCCCCAGCGGCTGCTCCTCAGGTCCTGGCTGGCCCCACCTGCCGGTGCAGGGGGTGTTCTTCCCAGTTTCTTTTCTTTTCTTTTTAATACTTTTATTTATTCAGTTGTCCAAGCTCTTGGTATGCAAACTCTTTCGTTGTGGCACGTGGATCTAGTTCCCCGAACCAGGTTGGGAGGGTGGAGTCTTATCCACTGGACCACCAAGGAATTCCCCCTCCCAGTGTTCTTTCCGCATTTGTTCTTTTCAACCCTTTGCTGTTGTAAATAACCCAGCTCTGAGTGTTTGCACGAGTCCTCTTTTGTCCTTTGGGTTATTTCCTTGAAGTCTGTTCCGAGAAATACAGTTACTAGGTCAGGGGCGCTGGAGCTGACTGTGGCTTCCCAGGACCGCTCTCCTGGGTCCTGTTCCTATAAACACTTCAGGACAAGTGGCCTGGGGACCGTGCCTGCCTGCCCCAGTGCCCTCTCCCCCTGGGCTCCAGCAGGTGCCCTGACGACCTCAAACCGGGTCAGAAGTGACGACCTAACCCACAAGGTTGGCGTGTCCCAATCTGGCCATCTGAGGCCTCATTTAATGCCTTGTCGGAGGACCCGCTATGATTATTATTTTATCTATTAATATATTTGCCTCTAAATCCACTCAGCTAAATACGACGAGGAAATTCTGACTCTGGGGAGTCTAGAAGAAAGGAAGCCAGCGCAGGTGAACCGCCCCCGTCACATCACTGGCCGTAAATGGGGCGGGTAGACGGAACGTGAATCTGCTGCCTGCCACAGAGCCTCCTGCGGCCCCACGGCCTGCAGAGGGCCAGGCCCAGGCAGTGGAGGGGCGTCCAGAGCACAGCTGTGCCCGAAGGACTGACAAGGACCCAGCTTCTCACCGCACACCTCCCCGGCCCCGCCACCTGGTCGGGGAGCCCTTCTGGAGTGGGGAGGGCTGAGCGGTCCCTTCCTCTTCCCGCGCCCAGCCTCCCTGGGCTCAGTCACCTTCCCCTGGCCCGGCCCTGCGCACGGCGCAGCTACACCACTCTCTCTGGACACTGGGTGCCCTCCGCCCAGCCCTGCCACCACCAAAGTGGTTTTTTGGCAGTCACTTGACAGGTGGGCTCCCCTGACCTCTGGGTCAAGGCCAGCGGAGATCCCCCTGGGAGTTTTCTCATATTCAGCTTCTTTTCCTCTCTGCCCATCCCTCCCACCCCAGGGAGTGAGGTTGTTTATTTGTATCTAATTATAGATCCTCAGATTTATCCTGCTAACATTTTGTCCTTTTCAACCAAGGGCCATTTCCCCAGCCTGCTGGTGAATCCCCAGACGCGGCCCTGACCTCTCCTCCGATGGACCAGGCTGCAGGGTCCATCAGGTCAGCAGCACCTGTGCCCCTGGGGCCGTCCCAAAGTCCCCACCACTCACCTGGCCTGGGAGGACAGGGCTCGGGGGGCAGCGGCTGCGGTGGCACAGGCCCCTGGCCTCTGGGCGATGCCCACCCCTCCCCATCTAGGAGTCTTTTAGGGAAACGGGAGAAAAGAGAGTGAGGTACCGGCTTCCAGCCCTCACCCCTCTCTGCCCAGTGCTCCTGAGGCAGCCTCCCGGCTCTCCAGGCTGGCAGGCCCCTTGACCTGGCCAACTGGTCTGGGACTCCAGCATACTAGCCGCCCATTGTGAATGGTCGCCCTGCCTGTGCCCCGGTGTGGGACAGCTGTCCTCTGCTCTCTGACTCCCCCCGGGGAATAGCCGTGACAAGAGGGCCTCCCCCTGCAGCTCCCTGGGGCCTGGCATCTGCGGGCTCTGCTTCCTGGAGGAGGGGCAGGGCCCTGCTCGGCCGGGAGCGGGGGGCCAGTGCCCCCGATGGCCGCTCAGTGGCCAGAGTGTCCGAGCATGGGCCCGAGATGCGCTGCACTGTCCTGGGGCAGGCCACGGGGCCACGGCCTCCAAGAGGTGCCAGCTCTTTGTTTTCGCCAGCTGGGCTTGCCCGCTCGACCAGCCAAGTGGTGTGCCCAGGGGGACCGTGTCCCGGCCAGTGATGCCACCACCTTCTGAGGAAACGCTGGGGGCTGTGGCCTCAAGGGCTCTTTCTTTCCCTGAGACAACAGATGACTTGTGCTGCAGACAATGCCGTCCTCATTCCTCGGCGTGCACGCGGGACCAGCCTGGCTGCTGCTCCACCCCGACACTCCTGTGCTGGGTACTGCGTGCCAGGGCCCTGGGGGCAGCCCCACGTTCCCACTGGTGATCAGAGCCACGGCTGGTGGCCCTCATGCAGCTCTGGCCTCCACAGTTCTCCCTGGGTGACTTGGCCCGGGAGACGTGGTCACTATGGGTTCAGGGTCCCCAACTGTACATGATCATGTGAACATCTGTCTCTGGGGTGACCCTGAGGGCTCTCTAGCAAAGCCTCTAGGGCTGGGCCAGGGCAGATCCCATGAGGCCAAGGGGACCCCCAGGCTGGACAGACGGACAGGGTGGGGAAGGGAGTGAGCGGGTAGCGGGGGTACAGCACCGGGCTCAGAGGGACCCCCTTTCCCATTTCCTGTTCTGTTCCCTTGGACATGAGAACTGTGCAAACCTCTCTGACTTTGGCCAGGTTCCTGCCACCACCATGGGAAGGAGGTGAGGGGTTGGGGGTACAGACGCTGCACCTACAATCCAGTCTTGGCCCGCTGGGAGCTCTTGGCCCTCAGGCCCTGTCCTCTGACCTCTTTCCACCTTTCTCGGAAGTCAGCTTGGCATTCTTCGGTCGGATGTCCAGGGTGTCAGGAGAGGGCCTTGGCACTGCCCTCACAGGTGCTGCGGGCCAGACCACATGGTGGTTTGAGAAGAGAGGTGAGGCCTGAGCCCAGGGGCTTTGAAGGATGAGTAGGAGTTTGCCACCTATGCTGGGAGGTCAGGATACCCTAGATGGTGAGAGAAGAGGAGGCTGAACCCAGACCCCTGAGCTCAGCTCTAGACTCGGGAAACTTGGGTTCGTATCCTGCTGGACCACTTTTCAGCTGGTTGGCCCTGAGCAAGTGCCTGGCCCCGTCCGTGCCTCAGTTTCTTGTCTGTAAAATGGGTCACGGGACACACATGTGAGGTGATGGCCCATCAAGAGCTTCCTCAGCACAGAACCTTCTTTTTCTTGTTCTTCTTGGCTCTTAAGTGGCCAAGAAGGTTCTGGGCCCGGGGGCTGTCTCCTCCTCACTTGTAACCCAAGGATCGTGACCTGGGCACCTTGCAGTGGTGGGGAGGTGAGCCTGGGAAGCTCCACTAGCCACCCAGGCATTGGTTTATCCAATAGGTATTGGTCAGGGGTGTCCTGTGTGCTGAGCATCGCGCCAGGTCCTGGGGATACAGCCGGAAACCAGGCCGTCAAGACGGCTGCCCTCGAGGCAGAGGGACAAAACGCCAATAAGCGAAGCCTGGCCAGTGTGAGGTGGCGGGACCCATGAAGGGGATCGGGGAGTACTGGGGGAGTGGGGTTCTAAGAGGATGGCAGGGGGACCTCCTCAATCAAGTGCCACCTGAGGAGGGGCCGCGCAGAGGAAATGAGGGCAGGAAGCTGGTGGGCACGTGGGGAGAACCTGAGCGTCGCGAGGAGGCCCGTGCCTTTGACACAGAGTGGCCGAGGGGGAGAGAGGGAGGGGGTGAGCGCAGGGAGGGGCCGGGGCAGGTCATGCAGGGCCCTTTGCGGAGTGCGGGGAGGACTTTGGAGGTGCCAGCCTTGTGGGGAGGGGTGGGGCCCGCTCCGGGTGCTCACAAGCGCCCTCTGGCGGCCGAGGGGAAAGCCGCCTGTTCCTGAGGCTGAGAGTGGATGTAGGAGGAGCGCCGGGGAGGAAACTGACGGCGCCAGAGCAGTGAAGGGGCTGGAGTCTAGCCTCCACACATAGAATTTCTCATCAAGGAAGAACTTTTCACTGGGGCCTTGGGTGACCAGGTCTGCATCCCCTGGGGTGCCAGAGCCTAAGACCCACACTTGGGGATCCCCGTGGTTTCCAGCTGGAGCATCTAGAAAGAGAGGCTGTTTCTTCTGCATTGCACCCACCTGTGCACACCGACCCGCGTCCCCAGCACTGTGCTCTGGTTCTGAGCGCAGCCCCTCCACCCCAGAACCTGGAGCGGCCCGGCGCCTCGGGGCAGGGTTTCCACCGGTGGGGACAGGATGCCCGATGAAGGGAAGAGGGGAGAGTCTGCTATTTTGGGCCCTGCTCTGCGCGCGCGGCTCAGGCAGGCTCTTGTTCCCACGTGCCTGCAGGATCACCCGACACCCCCACCACTACCAGCTGCCCAGCCTGGCCTGGCCAGTGAGACGCTGGCAGGGCTCTGATCCAGGCTTTCCCATGTCTCCCTCCCTAAGGGTTTCTTCTTCCTGTGGCAAAGGCGGCCCAGAGAGGTTAAGTGACCTGCCCAAGCCCCTACTCCTGGGCCTTTCTCAGGCATGCCTGCTGCCCGGGTGCCCCGGCCACTGTGGAGGTTTGGGGGTTGATGGCCTCCCTAGGCTGCCTTCTTCCCAGCGCCTGGGTCCCGGACTCCTGTCTGGGGCAGCCCTGCTTTGAAGGACCCTACTCGCTTCTGCACCAGGGGTTTGCGCGGGCCTCTGGGGAGGTGTCCCGGAGAGCTCCGACCCTGCCCCGCCACTGGCTGTCTGCAGCACCCGGGGCGCTGCCGTGAGGGTCCCGCGGCTGGAGGTGCGCAGCGTGCGGGGTCTCGGCTCCGGGCACTGCCGCCGCTAACCTCGTTCGTGCCCCGCCCCCAGTGGTGCTCATCGGGGACTCGGGCGTGGGGAAGAGCAACCTGCTGTCGCGCTTCACCCGCAACGAGTTCAACCTGGAGAGCAAGAGCACCATCGGCGTGGAGTTCGCCACCCGCAGCATCCAGGTGGACGGCAAGACCATCAAGGCGCAGATCTGGGACACGGCCGGCCAGGAGCGCTACCGCGCCATCACCTCGGCGTGAGCGGCGGCCAAGGGGCGGCTGGTGGGGGGACACAACTCTGAGAGCAGGGGGCCCAGGGTGGAGGGACAAGGCCCCCGGGAGCTGCGGGAGCCGCTGGTGGGCCGATGCTCAGCCTTGGCGGTGCTGTGACCCAGCTGGGCGTGTTGCACAGCCCCTCAGACCCCGGGTTCCCACTGAGGCACCGCGGTGCGGGCTGTCTCTGGGCTTGGCTGGGCCACGCTCCTCTGCCGGCTCCCCGCCTGCCGGCCCAGCCCAGCCAGCCTCCCCAGGGGCACCCAGCCGTCATGACCCCGTCAGGCTGCCTCTTCCCCGACCCTCCCGACTTGCTGCCTCCTGGACTCCTCCCACCGAGGCCAGGTCACCTCCGCAGCTCTTGATCTTGTACTGGATGTGTGTCCATCTGTCCCCTTGGTGCCCGGGGCAAACTGGGTCACAGTAGGCATTAAACCTGCTGCTTTTTCCCGCGTGGTCACCGTTTGCTCTTCTCCTGGTGGCTAACCCTGGGGGTGTCTCCTGACCCCAGACCCCCAACTCCCTCCTCAAGCCGCCCTCCTGAGCTGAATCTGGGGAGAAGGAACAGGGCCTCAGAACATGCACCTCTCCTGCGGGCCCAGGAGCCGCTGCCCCAGAGCCCGGGGCCCCTGGACACTGGCTGGGCTCACGCAGGCTCCGCCCGTCCTCACAGGTACTACCGTGGCGCCGTGGGCGCGCTGCTGGTGTATGACATCGCCAAGCACCTGACGTACGAGAACGTGGAGCGCTGGCTGAAGGAGCTGCGGGACCACGCCGACAGCAACATCGTCATCATGCTGGTGGGCAACAAGAGCGACCTGCGCCACCTGCGCGCCGTGCCCACCGACGAGGCCCGGGCCTTCGCAGGTGAGCGCTCTCGCGTCAGGGGGCGTGGCCAGAGGGCGGCGCCCGGGCCGGTGGAGGGTGGTCCCTCCAGGTCATCCGTTCTGGCCTGGGCCTCCGGGGGCGCGCTCCCAGGAGCCTGACTCTGAGGTGTCAGAGAAGCCTCTGGAAGGCAGGCAAGGCGGCTGCCCCACTCTGGGAGCCCTGGCTGCAGAGCCAGTCTCCCCCTCCGAGGGGAGGGCACCCCAGTCCTACCCTTTTGGCCCCCGACCAGGTGAGTGGGCACACAGGCGGGGTCCCCCAGAGGGGACAAGGGAGCCACCGCACCCCACTCGCCAGCTGACTCACGCGGGCAATATCCTCTCTCCTAGAAAAGAACAACTTGTCCTTCATTGAGACCTCAGCGCTGGACTCCACCAACGTGGAGGAAGCGTTCAAGAACATCCTCACAGGTGGTCGCAGGGCCCAGCTGTGCTTCCGGAGGGTGGGCGTGGGCAGGGCCCAGCCGCCGGGGGGCGCGTACTCCTTCCTGAGAACTGCTCCGAGGCCCCGCCCCCCGTCACTCGGGAAAGGGACCCACCCAGCCCAGCGCCCATGGGTGGGCCTTGGGTGGCCTCCCTAAAGAGCAACCTGCAGGGTCAGCTGGGAAGGCAAATGGCCTCCGGAGCCCTTGGACTTCTGGAAGTGTCTCCTGCGCAGGGGACGGGGGAGGGCCTCTGCTCTTTCAGAATCAAGAGGCCTGGGCTGGGAGATACGTCTGCGGACAGATGGGGGTCCTTCCCTTGGCGGGTCCACAGCCAGCCTTGGGTATGCGAAGAGCCTCTGGGAGTCCACTGGGGGCACCCAGGGTCCAGTAGAAGCCCTTGGGCGGGGTCCCAACTCAGTATCCAGAGCGCTGCCTGGAGGAGGTGACCTCCAGGGGAGTCCTGCAGGGGAACGTAACCCTCCCGTTTCCCCTTCGCCCAACTCCCCCAGAGATCTACCGCATCGTGTCACAGAAGCAGATCGCGGACCGCGCGGCGCACGACGAGTCCCCTGGCAACAACGTGGTGGACATCAGCGTGCCGCCCACCACCGACGGACAGAAACCCACCAAGCTGCAGTGCTGTCAGAACCTGTGACGCCCCGCACCTGCTGCGAGCCTGCGTGCTTGGTCCGGTCCTCCGCCCCCTCACCGCCCGACCCCACCCCTGCCCTCACCCTCCGGCCCCTCTGTGACTGGCTCCCGCCCTCTCATCCGAGCTCCGCACGACAGACCAAGCTCCCACGAAGAACCGGAGCCCGGCGGCCTCGCCTGTCCCGCCCAGAGAAAGCTCGAAGCCCTGGGCTGCTGCACCTGCTCTCCTCGGGTGCCTGGGCAGCTCGGCGGGGCGGGGAGGGCGGCGGGATGGATGGCGCGGGCCAGAGGCCAGGAGGACGAGCAGCAGGCCCCTCCAGCTCTCCACGGCCGCCTCCGGGAGCGATCGCCGCCGCCCTATCTGGCCAGTTGGCCCAGCTGACCCCACAACTTGTAGAGAAGCGTTCAAAGGAACGTTCAAGAACATCCTCACAGGTGGTCGCAGGGCCCAGCTGTGCTTCCGGAGGGTGGGCGTGGGCAGGGCCCAGCCGCCGGGGGGCGCGTACTCCTTCCTGAGAACTGCTCCGAGGCCCCGCCCCCCGTCACTCGGGAAAGGGACCCACCCAGCCCAGCGCCCATGGGTGGGCCTTGGGTGGCCTCCCTAAAGAGCAACCTGCAGGGTCAGCTGGGAAGGCAAATGGCCTCCGGAGCCCTTGGACTTCTGGAAGTGTCTCCTGCGCAGGGGACGGGGGAGGGCCTCTGCTCTTTCAGAATCAAGAGGCCTGGGCTGGGAGATACGTCTGCGGACAGATGGGGGTCCTTCCCTTGGCGGGTCCACAGCCAGCCTTGGGTATGCGAAGAGCCTCTGGGAGTCCACTGGGGGCACCCAGGGTCCAGTAGAAGCCCTTGGGCGGGGTCCCAACTCAGTATCCAGAGCGCTGCCTGGAGGAGGTGACCTCCAGGGGAGTCCTGCAGGGGAACGTAACCCTCCCGTTTCCCCTTCGCCCAACTCCCCCAGAGATCTACCGCATCGTGTCACAGAAGCAGATCGCGGACCGCGCGGCGCACGACGAGTCCCCTGGCAACAACGTGGTGGACATCAGCGTGCCGCCCACCACCGACGGACAGAAACCCACCAAGCTGCAGTGCTGTCAGAACCTGTGACGCCCCGCACCTGCTGCGAGCCTGCGTGCTTGGTCCGGTCCTCCGCCCGCCCCTCACCGCCCCGACCCCCACCCCTGCCCTCACCCTCCGGCCCCTCTGTGACTGGCTCCCGCCCTCTCATCCGAGCTCCGCACGACGAACCAAGCTCCCACGAAGAACCGGAGCCCGGCGGCCTCGCCTGTCCCGCCCAGAGAAAGCTAGAAGCCCTGGGCTGCTGCACCTGCTCTCCTCGGGTGCCTGGGCAGCTCGGCGGGGCGGGGAGGGCGGCGGGATGGATGGCGCGGGCCAGAGGCCAGGAGGACGAGCAGCAGGCCCCTCCAGCTCTCCACGGCCGCCTCCGGGGAGCGATCGCCGCCCGCCCTATCTGGCCAGTTGGCCCAGCTGACCCCCCGGTCCCCACCCAGAGCCCTACTGCGGGCCCGAAGAGCAAGGGGGGCCGAGCAGGTGGACACTCGGCTCAGCATCCCGCTCCCCACGCGCAGCCAGCACCGCACAGGCCTTGGACGTCTCCCGTCGTCCTGCGCGACTCCAGCTCCTGCCTGTAGATTTATGCAGGGAGAAGACCCTCTTCCGCCGCCCCTCCTCCTTTTTGCACGCAGCGAGCTCTCCAGCCCCCGCCCCCACCCGTGCCCCTCCCTCTGTCTTGTCTCCCCGTCTGGTCAGGAACCTGTTGGCAAGTGAAGCAATATCTCCGTGTTTTGTACATACAACCGCTCTTGTAGCCTTTGGTTTTTTTGTTATTGTAGAGAAACACAGATTCTTTATACACTTTGTAAGATTTACGCCAAACCCTAGCTCTCGATCTCTTATTCTCCCTGTGGCCCCTGCACTGTTGCCCCGATGCCTCGTTTCTCTCTCGCCCGGTTACTAAAATGTATAATTCGAACTTCCTGTACAGAAACCTGCCGTTGCGCCTTTGTCTTCTTTCTCTCCACCAGGCGGCGCTCCTGAGCTGGGGTCCTTGGCTGCAGGCGGCCTTGGCTCAGACCCCGCCCAGGACAGCGCTCAGCCTCCGGAGCTGACCCCGGGGGTCTGGGCTGGGTGAGGGTGTGGTTGAGGGGACCCTCTTCCCGCCGCCCCGGAAGCAGGGGGGTAGGGAGGGCTGGGGGTGGGCAGTTAAACTCCCCGGCCCTATGACCGCCGGCCCTAAGACCTGAGGGTCAAGGGATGGGCTGTGTCCACTGCTTCCTGTTCTCAGCTCCAGGTTGGGGTTCACTGCTTACATCTAGTGCCCACCTGGCTGGCTCCTCACCCATCACCTTGCTGGATGTCAACCCCACCCTGCTCCATCCGAGACTGGCCTTTGAGGAATGGCCACTGTGCGGGGGAGGCGGTGACCGAGCGGTTGGGGCGCTGGCAGTTGCTGTGTCTCCTCAGGACCCAGCTTCTCCAGGGGTCCCTTCCCAGTGCGCAGCGGGCAGAGCCACGCCTCACCCCACCCTGCACTGATCCCGTGACCCAGTGTGTCTCCTGTCACTTGAGTGCTGGAAGCTGTTCTAGAAGCTCCAGCCTCTGGCAGAAGCCACTTGTGCCCTTGAGCCCTCAGGGAGCCGCCGAGGCGGGGAGGGGCTGGGGCGTGCCCTCCGGGGTCTGACTCCCCCGCCTGGAGTGTACACGGACCCAGACACCTCCGGGAGAGCTCAGAGCTGCAGAGGCTGGCCTGATGCGGGAGGTAGAGTAAGTCAAGGCGTGTGGTCCAGGCCGAGACGGGGGAGGAATCCTGAGCCCTGGCCCGCGGTGGGGGATCTGGGGGTCTGGTGGGACTGCACATTCCAGGGGACACACGGCCCCTGGGGCTGTGACTTTGCTGGGTTTGAGCTGGGCACAGAGAGGGCAAGGGTTGGAAAGAAGGCTCAGGAGGCTCAGGTAGTGTGGTGAGGCTCCTGGAACGGTGACAAGCAGTCCAAAACTCGGATCTGGGAATTCCCTGGTGGCGGTGCAGTGGTTAGGATGCCTCGCCGCCACTGCAGAAGACACGGGTTCGATTCCTGGTCAGGGAACTAAGAGCCCCCATGGCGAGCAGTATGGCCAAAAAAAAAAAAAAAATCAAGTCTTTCTGGAGTTTCTGCGATTGGCCAAGCCTGGGGCACATACCTGAGCAGCCAGTGTGGCACAGAGTCCATGAGGGTCACAGTCCAGGGGGGCTTTTTCCACTGCTCCAGTGATTTCATAAGCACAGCGGGTTCCCCCTGTGCCCGGCCCAGTTCTTCAGTCTTCTATTTGAAATGATAAAAATACACGTAATTACATTAAATACAGATAGCATAAAACATGCCACCTTCAAAAAAAGCTCACCATCTCAGCCATTTGAATGTCTGGTTCAGTGATGCTGTCGTATCGTTACGCATCCATCTCCAGAACTCCTCATCCTGCAAAACAAACGCGGTCCCCACGGACCACCAGCCCCTCGCTCTCCCTCCTTCAGCCCCCGGCAGTCCGCGGTCAACTTTCTGTCTCCGCGACATTGACTCCTCAAGGGACCTCCTGTAAGTGGCATCCGTGCTTTCCCGGAGCATCGCGTCCTCAAGGCTCATCCATGCTGTAGCAGGTGCCAGAATCGACTTCCTGTTTAAGGCGGATAAACGTTCTATCGTACGGACACTCCATCTCGTGGACATCCGTTCATCTGAGGACGGATACTTGGGCTGCTTCCATCTTTTGGCACTTGTAAATCATGCTGCTGTGAACACGACTGTGCAAATATCTGTGTTCCTACTTTCATTTGTTTTGAGGACCTACCCAGATGTCTTCCCTGGGAGTTCAGATGGTAAAGAATCTGCCTGCAATGTAGGAGACCCAGGTTCAATCCCTGGGTGGGAAAGATGCCCTGGAGAAGAGAATGGCAACCCACTCCAGGATTCTTGCCTTGCCTAGAGAATTCCGTGGACAGAAGAGCCTGGTGGACTACAGTCCATGAAATTGCAAAGAGCTGAACACGACTGAGTGACTAACACATACACACACATGCCCAGAAGTGGAATTGCTGAATCACACGTCAATGCTGTGTTTAAGTGTTTGAGGAATTGTGTTAACCTAAATAACTTATGGTATGTAAAAGAACAAAGATAACACAGAAAAGTGTCTTTTCCATGTCATCGTTTATGTTCTATTTACAACAGTCTTAGGAGGTAGGCATAATTTAATAGCCCTGAGTTAGAGATGGGGAACAGGAGTGAGTGAGTCACCCAGGGTCCCAAGATTACTAATCTGAAGTATTCTTACTAATCTGAAGTATTGCTTACCTCTGTGAGCAGGTTGCAACTTCAGACAGGGCTAGATTTGTAACCACTAAGCTGTGCGGCTTTACACAATGCTTAGTGGCTGTTTTTTTTAAATTAGTTTTTACTGAAGTATAGTCGCTGTGTTGTCAAGTGTTGTATTACAATGTCGTGTTGGTTTCTGCCGGACAGCCACGTTAATCAGTTATTATACACATACTGCATATGTGTGCTCTATTTTAGATTCTTTTCCCATATAGGTCATTACAGAGTACTCAGCAGAGTTGCCTGTGCACCGCAGTAGTTACCTGGTTAGTTATCTATTTTATTTATAGTAGTGTGTGCGTATCGATGCCAGTCTCCCAGTTCTCCCCGCTTTTCTCTCCTTTTAAATAAATGGGTCATTTGTATTGTAATTTCTCAGTCTAAATTCTGTTGATGGTATCCCTATAATGTCTTTCATTTTTGCTTTTGAAAAATTATAGGGGCTTCCCTGGTGGTCTAGTGATTAAGCATCTGCCTGCCAATGCAGGGAATCGCAGGGTTGATCCCTGGTGGATGATCCCACATACTGTGAGGCAACCAAGCCCGCCCTCTAGAGCCCACGAGCCGCAACTACTGAACCTGTGTGCACTCCTAGAGTCCCTGCTCTGCAACAAGAGAAGCCACTGCAATGGCAAGCCAGTGTACTACAACGAAGACCCAGCCCAGGCAAAAAATAAATAAATAAAAATTTAAAAAGCCAGCATCCCACAAACTAGAGGGTAGCCCCCACTTGTTGCAACTAGAGGAAGCCTGTTCACAGCGATGAGGACCCAACACAACCATAAATAAATAAATGAATAACTATAAAAATAAAACTTTGAAAAAATTCTAGACAAAATTCACATAACATAAAATACGCCTCCCATCACAGTGGCTTCTCTCGTTGTAGAGCACCAGCTCTGGGCACATGCGCTCCAGAGCTCCGGCTCGGTAATTGGACACATTGGTCCAGCTGCTCCGCGGCACGTGGGATCTTCCCAGGTCAGGGATCGAACCGGCACCCCTTGCACTGCAAGACGGTGGCCTTACCCACTGGACCACCGAGGAAGCCCCCCTTTTTTATTTTTAAAATTTTATTTTGCTTTAACAGAGTTTTGCTGTTTACAGCTCTATATAATCCCAAATCGGGTTCCAATTTTAGTATACACACTATCGAAGCAAGCACTCCTTTTTCATTTTTGGATTTTTTTTTTTTATTGGAGGATAATTGTTTTACAGTGCTGTGAGTTTCTGCTGTCCAACAATGTGAATCAGCTGTAAGTGTACATGTATCCTCTCCCTCTTCGTCATTTGTTTTCTTTAATCTGTATATTTTTTCATGTTATTTATTTATTTATTTATTTTTGGCTATTCTGAGTTTTCACTGCAGCCACAGGCTCTTCTCTAGTTGCAGGGAGTGGGGGTTCCTCTCTAGTTGAGATGAACAGGCTTCTTGTGGAACTCGGGCTGTAGGGCACACAGGCTTCAGTAGTTGTGGCACACAGTCTCAATAGTTGCAGCTCACGGGCTTAGTTGCTCCGCAGCATGTGGGATCTTCCCAGAACAAGGATCGAACTCGTGTCTCCTGCATTGGCAGGCGAACTCTTTATCACTGAGTTACCAGGGAAGCCGTCTTCATTTACTTTTGAAATACATGTGTCAAGAGAAATTTCCCTTCATCTATGTGGAACCTGGAGGTAGAGATGATATAAACCAGAGTAAATCATTAATTTTCTCTTTTGCTTGCCCATTTTCAAATGTCATAGTTTTTGAGATTTTGAGCCGGTTCCCAAGTCACCTTCAAAAGCGACTGATGGGCTTGAGGAGGGATAAATCGGCAGGTTGTGATGACCATATGTCCACCATTATACAGAAAAGAGATAAGCAAGGAGGATCAGTCACATAGCACAGGGAACTCTACTCGATATATATTTTTAAAATTTTGGCCTCTTTTATTGGTCCTTCATTTATTTATTTTCATTCATCTTAATTCTTTGGCCTGTGTGGGCCTCCCATCGCTGTGGCCTCTCTTGTTGCAGAGCACCAGCTCTGGGTGCATGTGCTCCAGAGCGCTGGCTGGTAATTGGCCACATCGGTCCAGCTGCTCCGTGGCATATGGGATCTTTCCGTGCTAGGGATCGAACTGGAGCCCCTTGCACTGCAAGGCAGACTCTCTACCCACTGGATCACCAGGGAAGCCCTACTTGATATTTTGTAATAACCTGTAAGGGAAAAGAATCTGGAGAAGAATTAATGTGTGTCTGTGTGTGTGTAGGATATTCTCTGTCTCTTGACACATGCCCTGGAAACGCAGTATCACTTCTGTGGCTTCTGTCCCAAACGCATGAGTCATGAGGAAATATTAGAGAAATGCTAATTGTGAGGCTCTCTACAAAATAACTAGCCCCTAATCTTAAAAAACATCAAGGTCATGAAAGACAAGGAAAGAATGAGGAATTGTTCCAGACTGCACAAGGCTGAATCACACAGCAGAACACAACACATGATCCTGAGATGGAATCGGAGTTTTGACAAACTTTTCTGAAACTTTGAATGCGATTTGGGAATTACCTGGTGATCCTGGACCAATAGTAATTCTCTGACTTTGATGATAAGACTGTAATTATGTGGAAAACTGTACTTTAGTTAAGAAAGAAGCACCAGGACGTCCCCACTGATCCAGTGGTTAAGAATCTGCCTACCAATGCAGGGGACCCAGGTTCGATCCCTGGTTTGCGAAGATCCCACATGCCAACGGGCAACTAAGCCTGTGCGCCAGGACTGCTGAGCCTGAGTGCAGCACCTACTGAAGCCCGTGAGTCTAGACCTGGTGTTCCACAAGAGAAGTCACAGCAATGAGACAGTGGTGCACCACAACTAGAGAATAAGCCCCGCTTGCTGCAGCTAGAGGAAGCCTGAGTACAACAACGCAGACCCAGCATAGCCAAAATAATTAATTTTAAAAAGAGAAATAAACAGGGAAGCATTAAGGTTAATGAGGCACCATGGATCTATCTTATATTCAAAAGATTCAGAAATGCTAAGAAGTGAGGAATCTGGGCAAAGGATTCATGGGAGCTCTGTGCATTATTTCTGCAGCTTTTACATCAGTTTGCCATTATTTTAAAACAAACAAAAAAACTCAACTGCTGGAAATTGAACATTTGCTGGATTTTGATCTGCAATTGTTATTCTTATTGAGGGTCAAATTGTCTAATTTGTGGCCATTGGAAGCTTCTGATTGACTCCCATTGATATTATGTTACTAGGTAATGGCCTTTCTGGTATATAAAGACATACCACAGTTTGTACACTTCCTGTCCCTGATTCAGACGAGATTCGGTGCATTCCAGGTGGTATGACTGTAAACTCTGTCCCTGAATAAGAGTCAGATTTTTCCTCAGTATTCCTGGTTTCTTTCTATTGGAAATGGTATTTAGAAACCACTATTTGGGGCTTCTCAAGTGGCTCAGTAGTAAAAAAAAAAAAAAAAAAAAATCCACCTGCTGATGCAGGAGACATGGGTTCCATCCCTGGTCAGGAAGATCCCCCGGAGAAGGAAATGGCAATCCACCCCAGTATTCTTGCCTGGGAAATCCCATGGACAGAGGAACCTGGTGGGCTATAGTCCATGGGGTCAAAAGAAAGTCAGACATAACTGAGCACAACTGGACCTGTGGCGTGCTTATTACAACAAAGTTGTTTGTTGCAGACTTTTCTCCCCAGTGGTCAGAGTTAGAAAATGTTTGCTTTTTATAAAGATGAAAGATGTCATGAGATTCCCAATTCAAATTCATGACCACAGGACTTTTCTTTAATAGGATTAATCTTGCATCTGTGCCTCCTTCACTCCCTATGAAAAGTTCAGTTCTTGACATGGATATAGTCACTTCTTTGCTTTATTGCAGACTAAGTGCTCAGCAAGCTCAGAATCACAGGTTTATCATCTTCCCCTCCCATATAGTGACTATGTACAATCAAATTCTGGTGTTTTAATCCCTAGAAGTTCATCTCTGGGGTGTTTTTGTCACCAACTGGATACACAGATTAAATTCACTTTATTTTAGTTTCATTTTTAGGGATAGCTTACATTTAAGATTTTGTTTTAAAAGTATATAAAATATTTACATAGCTGTAAAGTTTAATGTATAAAAACCAGGTACAGTTTTGAAAGTCTAGCTTCTGGGGTCTCCCTGGCAGTCCAGTGGTTAAGGCTCCACCCTGCTAATGCAAAGTCACAGGTTCAGGTCCTTGGTTGGGGAATTAAGATCTTGCACAGCCTGGCCAAAAAGTAAAAAAAAAAAAAATTTAAAGTCTAGCTTCTATTTTGTCTCTTCTATTCTACTCCTTCCCTCTGCAGGTAACGTATATGATTTATCAGTCCATGTTTGAAAAATATAAGCCAAGACAACAGCAAAGAATTTGTCTAAAGTAACTGAGCTGATCTACATACTCCACAAAGTCGGGGAAGAAAGGAAAATTGATGAAGGTTCTCCATCCCACCTCAAGCTCTTTCTATATGGCATTGTCAACCTAGTTGGTTCTTTGGGAAATTATGTTAGGACTTTCCGAATATTCCATTATATTCCCTCCCTTGCTACAATTTATCACCTTTGTAATTAATAATGACATAACTTTAATGTCTACCTCACTCCCTAGATTGAGATCCAGGAGGGCAGCAACATTTGTCTTACTGAACATTGTGTCCACAGCGCCTATCACAGTGCCTGATTCACAATAAGCCCTCTTATTCCATGTTTATTCCATCTATTGAATGAATTTGTTGCAGGTATGACTGAACGATGAACAAATGATGTTGGCCTTAGGCTCTTGCACGGCCCCCTAACCTCTCTTGGTATCTGTTTCCTGTCCGTAAAATGTGATTAGACGTTTCACCCCTCCCCAGAACTGATGAAAAGCCTAAGGGAGGTGAGGAACACTTCTAAATCCCTCTGCGGGTGGGTGTCAAGTTGAATTCTGTAACGGTTTAATTTCTTAACTGGTCGTCGGCAGGTGGCGCCACCTGCCACGCTCGTGCCTCTGACGAGATGGGGCGGAGTCAGAGATGGGGGTGGGGCCGATATTGGGGCGGAGCCAGGACGCAGCAGGGGCGGAGTCAGTAACTGCGGCGCCGCCGGGCCTGTGCGGCCCAGGACGTCCCCGTCGCCTCTGGCTCCGCCTTCCAGGGCGGGACGTCCACGGCGATTGGCCAGTGTAGGCGAGAGGTGATAGCCATTGGCCCGTGGCACCGTCGGCTCTGCGGGCGGTGTCCGGACGCAGGTGCTGGCCAGAGCGGAGCTAGCGGCGCTGACGGGACCGGCCGGGCCGGGACCAGGGCCGGGGCAAGCGGAGGGGCCTGCGCGGCCGCCCGGCCCGGCCGCGGATCAGGTGGGCACGGGCGGGAGGATGGGGCCGAGGGGTGCCGATCTGCGGGATGGCCCAGAGTTCGAGGCCCGAACCCGGCCCCCAGGGGGTCAGCCTGGCTGGGACCGTCGACCTCAGCCTTCGCAGCGACTGGGTGATCTCAATTTCCGTCTTTGTAGAAGTCAGGAGGTCTCCCGGGGCCTGGCATGCAGTAGGTGCCTCTGTGAGCCTCGATTTTCTCATCTGTGAAACCAGGTCATCCCAGGACCAACCTAAGAGGAGCTGTTGGGAAGATTCAGGAGGTGCAAATGAAGAAAGCGCCCTGCGTTCAGTAGGCGGTCAGTTAGTGACCGGTCACCCTCCCCAATCTCCTTCTCAAGGGGGCTCTTCCAGGAAAATAGTCAATATAATGACCTGGGCACTTGCTTAGCAAAGTGCCTGGCTGTTAGTGAGTGCTCAAAACGGGGTAGCTAGAATTTATTAAGATTGGCCCATTTAGTCCTCTAGCGACAATATCAGGTGGAAGTACTAGAAATGTTCCTTGCTATGTTGTTGTTTAGTGGCTAAGTCGTGTCTGGCTCTTTTGCAAATCGATGGACTAGAGCCCATCAGACTCCTCCATCCATGGGATCCTCCAGGCAAAATTACTGAAGTGGGTTACCATGCCCTCCTCCATGGAAACTTCCAGACCCAGGGATGGAACTCGCATCTCCCGCATTGCAGGAGTCTTTACCACTGAGCTACCAGGGAAGACCCTTCCCTGCTATAGGGCTGAGGAAGTCAAGGCTCAGCCAGGGCCAGCCTTTTGACCAGAGCGACACAATGAGTAAAGAGCAGAGCTGGGGTTAGAGTATGGCCTCCAGAGAACATGCTGAAGGGTACACAGGAGCTTCTCTTTGGTGGATGAGGAGGAATGAATGCATTTCACAGGTGCCACGTTGATCCTAAAACAATAATAACAGTGAACAGTTATTGAGTGCTTACTGCATGCCAGGCACTAGTAACTGTGCCTTGCCTCAATCAGACTTTCCCAACAGCTCTTTTTAAGGCTGACGGGACCGGCCGGGCCGGGACCAGGGCCGGGGCAAGCGGAGGGGCCTGCGCGCCGCCCGGCCCGCGGATCAGGTGGGCACGGGCGGGAGGATGGGGCCGAGGGGTGCCGATCTGCGGGATGGCCCAGAGTTCGAGGCCCGAACCCGGCCCCCAGGGGGTCAGCCTGGCTGGGACCGTCGACCTCAGCCTTCGCAGCGACTGGGTGATCTCAATTTCCGTCTTTGTAGAAGTCAGGAGGTCTCCCGGGGCCTGGCATGCAGTAGGTGCCTCTGTGAGCCTCGATTTTCTCATCTGTGAAACCAGGTCATCCCAGGACCAACCTAAGAGGAGCTGTTGGGAAGATTCAGGAGGTGCAAATGAAGAAAGCGCCCTGCGTTCAGTAGGCGGTCAGTTAGTGACCGGTCACCCTCCCCAATCTCCTTCTCAAGGGGGCTCTTCCAGGAAAATAGTCAATATAATGACCTGGGCACTTGCTTAGCAAAGTGCCTGGCTGTTAGTGAGTGCTCAAAACGGGGTAGCTAGAATTTATTAAGATTGGCCCATTTAGTCCTCTAGCGACAATATCAGGTGGAAGTACTAGAAATGTTCCTTGCTATGTTGTTGTTTAGTGGCTAAGTCGTGTCTGGCTCTTTTGCAAATCGATGGACTAGAGCCCATCAGACTCCTCCATCCATGGGATCCTCCAGGCAAAATTACTGAAGTGGGTTACCATGCCCTCCTCCATGGAAACTTCCAGACCCAGGGATGGAACTCGCATCTCCCGCATTGCAGGAGTCTTTACCACTGAGCTACCAGGGAAGACCCTTCCCTGCTATAGGGCTGAGGAAGTCAAGGCTCAGCCAGGGCCAGCCTTTTGACCAGAGCGACACAATGAGTAAAGAGCAGAGCTGGGGTTAGAGTATGGCCTCCAGAGAACATGCTGAAGGGTACACAGGAGCTTCTCTTTGGTGGATGAGGAGGAATGAATGCATTTCACAGGTGCCACGTTGATCCTAAAAACAATAATAACAGTGAACAGTTATTGAGTGCTTACTGCATGCCAGGCACTAGTAACTGTGCCTTGCCTCAATCAGACTTTCCCAACAGCTCTGTAAGCTGATGATGATAATTATCCTAACAGTGGGTATTTCAACTTCTTCATACTTATGCATATATGAACTGGGTTTCATTGTCACCCCATAATACAACAAAGAAAACTGAGGCCCAGGGAGTGAAGCAATGGCCCTGAGATGACACTGTGGGGAATTAGGGCCATCTGACCCTTTTTCCTTCTGAAGAAAGAGGCTGGGTAGGTGCGGAAAAGTTGTGGTGACCCAGTACCACCCCAGACAAGCCCAGCCCAGGGCGAGCTTCACTGGAGGACTAGAGGCTGGGGGCTCTGTCTCAGGAAGCGCCTCAGCAGACAGTCTCCTAGCTTCATCAACTTGATAGAAGAGGCGAATGAAGCCCAGAGAAGTCAAGGGCTTTGTCCCAGGACACACACTGTCAACACCAGAGTCAGGACTTCAAAGAACTCAGATCTCTCAGGTCAGTGGACTATGTTCAAATCTTGGCACTGTCCTGACTTAGCTGTGTGATCTTGGGCAAGTAGCTGTCCCTCCCTGGGCCTCAGTCTCCTCACCTGTAAAATGGTGGTAATTATTGAACTTACATCATAGGTTTCTTGTGAAGACTTCTTGAAGTCCATCTCCTGGACACCAGGCCAAGTTTGCTTGAGGCACTGGCCCAGTCTCCCATCCCAGCAGCCCCAGAGCTGAGTCCAGCGTGTAGCCCCCATCCCTTGCATCCAGCCTCAAATTTGGCCTCTCCCAAGCTCAGACCTCTGTGGTTTGCCCAGATCTCCTGCCTCTGAAGATTTCTGGTCCCTGTCTTAGGTGCTGGCAGACCAGGGTCTGGGGGTCAAGAGACTTGCCTCTCCCACCCTACTCTTCCACGGAAGAGGGGCTGAGGAATTAATGCAGGAACTAACACAGGGCCAGGCACTGGAGATGACTCACAAGTGGAAGACAGACGTGGCTCAGTCAGTAGATGAAGAAACAAGCGCATTTCGGGACTTCTCTAGGGGTTCAGTGGGTAGGGCTCTGAGTTTTCACTGCAGCCGGCATGGGTTTGATTCATGGTCAGGGAACTAAGATCCTGCATGCTATGTGGTGCGGCCAAAATAAATAAATATTTAAAAAAGAAAGAAAGAAAGAAGCACATTTCATGGGACCTCCCTCGCGGTCCAGTGGTTAGGACTCGATGCTGTCAGTGCCGAGGGCCCAGGTTCAGTCCCTGATCGAGGAACTAAGGTTTCACAAGCCTCACCGTGTGGCCGAAACAAACAAAAGGATATACGAGCCTTTCAGAGAGGGACACGTCTGTGGGGCAGTAATGAGGACACGAGTGGCATTCGACCAGAGTGATCAGGGAAGGACTGTCTGGGGGGGTGGCCGCTGAGGGAGACGTGTGTAACAGCTCCTGAAGTTCAGTAGACTCACTACAGTACCTGGCTCGCAGGAGGTACCTTTTATTTTTTTAATATTAATTTCTTTTTAACACCAAAAGCATTTTCTATTGGGGTAGAGCCAATGACCAATGTTGTGACATTCTCCTGCAGTCTCCCTCCCCATCCAGGCTGGCACATAATACTGAGCACAATTCCATGTGCTACAGAATTGGTCTTTGTTAGTTATCTATTTTAAATATAAGAGTAAGGTTAGGGGCTTCCCTGGTGGTCCAGTGGGTAAGGACACTGCTTTGCAGTGCAAAGGGTGCTGATTTGATCCCTGGCCTGGGAAGATCCCACGTGCCGCGGAGCGGCTGGACCCATGTGTCCAATTACCGAGCCGGAGCTCTGAAGCACATGCGCCCAGAGCCAGTGCTCTGCGACGACAGAGGCCATCGCGATGGGAGGCCCACACAGACCAAAGAACAAAGATGGATGAAAATGAATAAATGAAAGACCAATAGAAGTGGCCGCCCCCCAAAAAAAAATATAAAAAAGAAAGTAAGGTTAGATAACATTTTAAAAAATACATATTTCTATTTAGTTTTTTTGGCTGAGCTGGGTCTTAGTTGCAGCATGTGGAATCTTTGGTTGAGGCACATGGGGGCTCTAGTTCCCTGACCAGGGGTCGAACCTGGTCCACCAGCCTTGGGAGCAAAGTCTTAGCCACTAGACCACCGGCGGGGGGTGGGGAGGGAGGCGGTGGGGGGAGTCCCAGTAGGTACTTAATTTACAGTAGCTGCTATTTTTTTTTTTTCAAACTTTATATTTCCTGCTGGAGTGTAGCCGGTGAACAGTGCTGTGGTAACTCAGGCGGGCTGTGAAGGGGCCCGGCCACACATAGACATGTATCCATTCTGCCCCGTACCCCACCTCCCCTCTGCCAGCCAGCTCGGGAAGGCTTGTGTGTTTCCATCTGAACATTACAGGAGAGTAGGAGTCTCTCCCATCCAGTCTGGCCCCTAACACTGAGTGGAGCTCCCTGTGCTGTACCGTGGGTCCTTGTTGGTGATCCATTTTAAATATGGCCGTGTGTACAGGACTTCCCAAGGTCCCTAATTGTCCCTTCCCCGGGCAACTGTAGGTTGGTTTTCTAGTTGCCACTGATTTATATTTGGCTGATTTGCAAGCTTTTGTTGTTGTTTCTCCCTGGCTGTAAAAGAAATGGTAGAACTTAAGGCACGGGAGCCATGATGTATCTCCTGATGCCTCATTCCTTGCAGAAATATGAAGGTCAGTCCTTGGAGGGGCAAGAGGCACAGTGTGCCCCCAGCTTGCATTCCCTTGGGTAGCCGAGCGACGTCCCTGCTGGCCTCACTCGAGGAGGGGCTGCCGTGGGCTCAGTGGGGCAGCCCGGCCGCTGCCCGCTGGATGGGCATTATCTCGTCCCTGCATCCTTCCCCCACGCTTGCCTCCTGCCTCTGGGCTGGCACTTGCTTATCTGGCTGCTTGATAAGCAACGTGGCCCAACTGTGGAGGCACAGAAGGGTCTACGGGGCCCAGAGCGCTTCTGCCGAGCTGTTCAGAGACTGTTGGTCTGGCAGAGGTTGGTAAAAACCACCTGGTTGGCGGGGCGGGGGGGGGATACCCCAGTGAGTGTCACGGAGGTCTCTGGACCACAGTTCCTGGGGAAGACGTGGGAGGGTGAGATACATTTGGGACAGAGATCCTAAGCTCCGAGGCCGCTGTATTGAGTTTAGGAGGCTTTCGTTCCTTTCATGAAATTCTCACCAGGAAACACACACAAGCCTTGCTAGCTGGTTCTGGGATGGAAGAGGAGCTTGCCAAGGGTTCCTACGGGTAGGTCCAAGATCCTGGGGTAGGGGGTGAGAGGAAGTCACCCCTCTAGAACTGACCTCAGATTGTTGCCTGAGGCTCTGGCTATCTCCCTAGTGACAGAGGCACGGCTTTGAGCAGCTGCTCTTTTGGGTGGGGACAGACGCTACCCCAGCCTGGACTACCACTTCCTTGATAGCCTGAGTTATCGAAGAAGCTCAGAGGCCACAAGAGGCCATGAACCAGCAGGGTCTAAATGACTCACCAGCCGGTCAAGTGTGTAGCTCAGTTCCGGCCCACTCCAAGGCGGGCTTATACTCCTGAGCCCAACCCTGGGAGTCTAGTGCACAGCAAACAGCCTCTCTGTGGTGGACGCGGATGGTTCTGGCCCTAGAGAGTGCCAAGCACGGGGCCTGCCTCCTGGAAGGCATTCAGTCCCTGGTAGGTGATGTTATCACATCTGGAAGGGCGGTGCTCCGCAGGCTCTGTGGGCTGGGCCTGGCTGGTCTTTCTTAGGAGAGTCAGAGAGAATATAAACCAGGCCTCTGAGATGCTCCAGGCCTGGGCTGAGTTGTGCATACGACCTGATTAAACCCTCAAAGCTCCTGCCAAAGCGCAGTGTTCCAGACTGGACCCCCACGGCTCAGAGAGCTGGCCTCGGGCTGGGTGTGGCTTGCTAACCTTGCCCTTGATCTCCCTGCCCGCCTCTCCCCAGGCTCCTGGGACCATGGGCCTCGGGCCCTGAGGACACGGGGCTCCCTGTGGCCATGACGACGGGGGACTGCTGTCACCTCCCCGGCTCCTTGTGCGACTGCTCCAGCAGCCCCGCCTTCTCCAAGGTCGTGGAGGCCACAGGCCTCGGGCCGCCCCAGTATGTGGCCCAGGTGACTTCAAGAGACGGCCGGCTCCTCTCGACTGTCATCCGGGCCTTGGACACGCCGAGGTGAGTGCTGCCTGAGCCGGGATCTTTGCCTGCACGTCTGCGTTGCTCTCTGGCCCAAGCAGTTCACTCCCAACCTGGGGCCGCCAACAGAAATCCAATGGCCTGGGGCTTGTTTCAGCGGCAAGGGTGTGGGTTTAATCCCTGACTGGGGAACTAAGATCCCACAGACTGAGCGGCACAGCTGGAAAAAAAGGAAAAGAAACATTCTCCTGGTCCCATCAGCAGTTTTCCCGGGGGGGCTATCTCCCCTAGTGCCCAGAGGCACGGCTTTGAGCAGTTTGCTCTTTTGGGTGGGGACAGACGCTACCCCAGCCTGGACTACCACTTCCTTGATAGCCTGAGTTATCGAAGAAGCTCAGAGGCCACAAGAGGCCATGAACCAGCAGGGTCTAAATGACTCACCAGCCGGTCAAGTGTGTAGCTCAGTTCCGGCCCACTCCAAGGCGGGCTTATACTCCTGAGCCCAACCCTGGGAGTCTAGTGCACAGCAAACAGCCTCTCTGTGGTGGACGCGGATGGTTCTGGCCCTAGAGAGTGCCAAGCACGGGGCCTGCCTCCTGGAAGGCATTCAGTCCCTGGTAGGTGATGTTATCACATCTGGAAGGGCGGTGCTCCAGGCTCTGTGGGCTGGGCCTGGCTGGTCTTTCTTAGGAGAGTCAGAGAGAATATAAACCAGGCCTCTGAGATGCTCCAGGCCTGGGCTGAGTTGTGCATACGACCTGATTAAACCCTCAAAGCTCCTGCCAAAGCGCAGTGTTCCAGACTGGACCCCCACGGCTCAGAGAGCTGGCCTCGGGCTGGGTGTGGCTTGCTAACCTTGCCCTTGATCTCCCTGCCCGCCTCTCCCCAGGCTCCTGGGACCATGGGCCTCGGGCCCTGAGGACACGGGGCTCCCTGTGGCCATGACGACGGGGGACTGCTGTCACCTCCCCGGCTCCTTGTGCGACTGCTCCAGCAGCCCCGCCTTCTCCAAGGTCGTGGAGGCCACAGGCCTCGGGCCGCCCCAGTATGTGGCCCAGGTGACTTCAAGAGACGGCCGGCTCCTCTCGACTGTCATCCGGGCCTTGGACACGCCGAGGTGAGTGCTGCCTGAGCCGGGATCTTTGCCTGCACGTCTGCGTTGCTCTCTGGCCCAAGCAGTTCACTCCCAACCTGGGGCCGCCAACAGAAATCCAATGGCCTGGGGCTTGTTTCAGCGGCAAGGGTGTGGGTTTAATCCCTGACTGGGGAACTAAGATCCCACAGACTGAGCGGCACAGCTGGAAAAAAAGGAAAAGAAAACCTTGGGATTTCCCTGGTGATCCAGTCGCTCAAACTCTGCACTCCCCATCCAGGGGACTAGGGTTTGATCCCCGGTTGGGGAACTAAATCCCACGGGCCACTGCTGAGAGTTTCACATACTGCAACCTCCTGTCTCAAGGAAGATCCAAGACCCGATGCGGCCAAATAAAAAAGAGAAAGAAAAGCTCACCTGCCAGGTGAGGGGCCAAGGTAGGCAGATAAAGCAGCGACAGGGGCCCAGTGAGGAATCATGACATGGAAGCTGGCCAACCAGGGCGAATTCTTCGGGAAAAGCAGGCACTCCAGATGGCTGGGTGAAACCTGGAGAGGTGAGGCTGGTGAGCGGCTCCCGTCTTGGGGAGGGCGCTCAAGGAAGGGGCCGGCAGCGCAGGCTGTGGCCTCAGGATGCCTGGGCTCGGGGCCTGAGCGGCAGTCTCTGTCCCCATAAGACCTGGGAAAAGTTGCTGCACCCCGGTATCTCTAAACTGGGGACATCTTCCTCGCTGGGTAGTTCTGCAGTAAATGACAGTGGTTCCCATATATTGCCAACAAGGGGCTTTGTCCCCTCACAGTGCTTCCAAGGCGGCTCGGTGGTAACGAGTCTGGCCGCAGGGCAGGCGCTGCTGGAGCCGCGGGTTGGATTCTCGGGTGGGGACGGTCCCCCTGGAGGACGGCACGGCGACCCACTCCAGTCGTCCTGCCTGGGAAATCCCATGGACAGAGGATCCTGGCCGGTGACCCTTCAGGGGGCCGCACAGAGTCAGACGACTGCAGCAAGCGAGCACAAACACCATTACTTACGTGTATTTAAACTGGGCTGCCGGCCTCCCAGGCTGGATCCACCTAGTTCACCCACTCGTTGTCAAGGAAAAGAGATTTAAGGGAACCCCACAGCAATTTCAATCCACCTTAACTTGTTAAGATTTAAACTGGCCACCAGGTTTTCAAGTTTAATGTATTATTGTGATGTGTCCTTGAGATGATCAGATTCATAAGCTTTCCCTTCCAATTTTTTTGTTTTTTTATGGTTAAGATATAACATGGGCTTCCCTGGTAGCTCAGACAGTAAAAGACGATTTAAGGAACCTCCAAGTTTCTTTTATTGACTGGGGAACTAAGATCCCACAGACTGAGCGGCACAGCTGGAAAAAAAGGAAAAGAAAACCTTGGGATTTCCCTGGTGATCCAGTCGCTCAAACTCTGCACTCCCCATCCAGGGGACTAGGGTTTGATCCCCGGTTGGGGAACTAAATCCCACGGGCCACTGCTGAGAGTTTCACATACTGCAACCTCCTGTCTCAAGGAAGATCCAAGACCCGATGCGGCCAAATAAAAAAGAGAAAGAAAAGCTCACCTGCCAGGTGAGGGGCCAAGGTAGGCAGATAAAGCAGCGACAGGGGCCCAGTGAGGAATCATGACATGGAAGCTGGCCAACCAGGGCGAATTCTTCGGGAAAAGCAGGCACTCCAGATGGCTGGGTGAAACCTGGAGAGGTGAGGCTGGTGAGCGGCTCCCGTCTTGGGGAGGGCGCTCAAGGAAGGGGCCGGCAGCGCAGGCTGTGGCCTCAGGATGCCTGGGCTCGGGGCCTGAGCGGCAGTCTCTGTCCCCATAAGACCTGGGAAAAGTTGCTGCACCCCGGTATCTCTAAACTGGGGACATCTTCCTCGCTGGGTAGTTCTGCAGTAAATGACAGTGGTTCCCATATATTGCCAACAAGGGGCTTTGTCCCCTCACAGTGCTTCCAAGGCGGCTCGGTGGTAACGAGTCTGGCCGCAGGGCAGGCGCTGCTGGAGCCGCGGGTTGGATTCTCGGGTGGGGACGGTCCCCCTGGAGGACGGCACGGCGACCCACTCCAGTCGTCCTGCCTGGGAAATCCCATGGACAGAGGATCCTGGCCGGTGACCCTTCAGGGGGCCGCACAGAGTCAGACGACTGCAGCAAGCGAGCACAAACACCATTACTTACGTGTATTTAAACTGGGCTGCCGGCCTCCCAGGCTGGATCCACCTAGTTCACCCACTCGTTGTCAAGGAAAAGAGATTTAAGGGAACCCCACAGCAATTTCAATCCACCTTAAAAATTAACTTGTTAAGATTTAAACTGGCCACCAGGTTTTCAAGTTTAATGTATTATTGTGATGTGTCCTTGAGATGATCAGATTCATAAGCTTTCCCTTCCAATTTTTTTGTTTTTTTATGGTTAAGATATAACATGGGCTTCCCTGGTAGCTCAGACAGTAAAGAATCTGCCGATCTCTGGATCAGGAAGATCCCCTGGAGGAGGGAACGGCAATCCACTCAAGTATTCTTTTATTTTTTGCCTCTACGTCACCGTTTGTTTTCATCCATCTTTATTCCTCGGCCTGTGTGGGCCTCCTACCGCAGTGGCCTCTCTCACCACAGGGCACCAGCTCTGGGCGCGTGCACTCCAGAGCACTGGCTTGCAACTGGACACACTGGTCCAGCCACTCTGCGGCACGTGGGATCCTCCCAGGCCAGGGACCAAACCGGTGCCCCCTGCCCTGCAAGGCGAACTGGACCACCAGGGAAGCCCCAACTCCAGTATTCTTGCCTGGAGAATGGACATGAGGAGGCTGGCAGGCTGCAGTCCATGGGGTCGCTAAGAGTCGGACATGACTGAGTGACTAACACAAGATATAACAACATATAATGTACAAGTTACCTTCTTGGCCACTTGAAAGTGTCCGGTTCTGTGGCTGTAGGTACACTCATGGTGTTGTGCAACCTTCACCACCACTCAGCCTCATGACTCTAAAAAATATATGTTCTCTGGCTGCGTCCTGTCTTCATTGCAGCACTTGAAATCTTCACTGGGGCCTACTGATTCTAGTTGTGGTGGGTAGGCTCCTGACTCAGTTGCCCTGCAGCATCTGGGATCTTAGTTTCCTGGCCAGGGATCGAACCGTCGTCCTCTGTATTGCAAGGCAGATGCTTACCCACTGGACCACCAGGAAAGTCTCCCCCATAACTCTTTTGATCTCGTAAGACTGAAACTGTCCTCACTAAACACTCCCTCCCTCTCCCCCTCCCCCAGCCTGGGCCCCCACCATCCTGCTTCCTGTCTCTGGATCTGGCTGCCCTAGGGACCTCTTGGAAGTGGGATTGGCAGTCTTTGTCCTTTTGCGACCCACTTCTTTCACTGAGTATTAGGCCCTCAAGGTTCATCCTTGTGGTAGCAGGTGTCAGAATTAATTCAGAAACGGGTCACTCAAACGTACCAAGAAGCAGATGGAAGCCTCCCAGTGTTGTGGAGAGAGCCCACTGCTGGTCACCCTCTGGGTCTTTGCTTCCCCAAGTCCAGATGAGACTGGAGTTCTCCTACTGGGCTTCCTCCAGGGTCTTGGGGTTTTTATCTGCATCTCCGTCAGACCCCTTGAGTCAGGAAGGTGTCTGTGCTGTTGAGCCAGGCTGGGAGTGAGGGGACCCTGGGCGGGCCCGGAGGGCTCCCAGCCAGAGCTGCCGTGGGTGGGGACCGCCAGGACTTCTTCCTCTGTGGGGTTCCTGCGGGGCTCCTGAGCCCACCCTCCCCATTGATACCCTGGGGAAATGAGCCTGGGAGGGAGCTGGGCCCCTGCCAGTGTCGCTGAGCAGAGCTGGGGCATGAACCTAGGGTCCCATCAGCCCCCTGGCTTCCCTTAGAGACCCAGGCCAGTGGCAGAGGGGCGCCTCCGCAGGCAGCTGGTGGCTTGGACACCCCCGCCCACTGAGATCCCAGGACCCTCCAGGTGGACCCCTCTGCCTTTTATTATTTTTATTTTTTTTGCTGGATTGCACCATTGTGCTATTTTTTTAATTAAAATTTTAATATAGTTTCTATAATTTGAAATGTAATTTCCCTTGCAGTTATAAACCACTGGCTCTGCTCCCGGTGTGGCACAGTGCGTAGCCCCGTAGCCCACCTTCCGCCCTGTACCTCCCGCTCCCTCATCACACCCTGCCCTACTGATTCTAGTTGTGGTGGGTAGGCTCCTGACTCAGTTGCCCTGCAGCATCTGGGATCTTAGTTTCCTGGCCAGGGATCGAACCGTCGTCCTCTGTATTGCAAGGCAGATGCTTACCCACTGGACCACCAGGAAAGTCTCCCCCATAACTCTTTTGATCTCGTAAGACTGAAACTGTCCTCACTAAACACTCCCTCCCTCTCCCCCTCCCCCAGCCTGGGCCCCCACCATCCTGCTTCCTGTCTCTGGATCTGGCTGCCCTAGGGACCTCTTGGAAGTGGGATTGGCAGTCTTTGTCCTTTTGCGACCCACTTCTTTCACTGAGTATTAGGCCCTCAAGGTTCATCCTTGTGGTAGCAGGTGTCAGAATTAATTCAGAAACGGGTCACTCAAACGTACCAAGAAGCAGATGGAAGCCTCCCAGTGTTGTGGAGGGGCCCACTGCTGGTCACCCTCTGGGTCTTTGCTTCCCCAAGTCCAGATGAGACTGGAGTTCTCCTACTGGGCTTCCTCCAGGGTCTTGGGGTTTTTATCTGCATCTCCGTCAGACCCCTTGAGTCAGGAAGGTGTCTGTGCTGTTGAGCCAGGCTGGGAGTGAGGGGACCCTGGGCGGGCCCGGAGGGCTCCCAGCCAGAGCTGCCGTGGGTGGGGACCGCCAGGACTTCTTCCTCTGTGGGGTTCCTGCGGGGCTCCTGAGCCCACCCTCCCCATTGATACCCTGGGGAAATGAGCCTGGGAGGGAGCTGGGCCCCTGCCAGTGTCGCTGAGCAGAGCTGGGGCATGAACCTAGGGTCCCATCAGCCCCCTGGCTTCCCTTAGAGACCCAGGCCAGTGGCAGAGGGGCGCCTCCGCAGGCAGCTGGTGGCTTGGACACCCCCGCCCACTGAGATCCCAGGACCCTCCAGGTGGACCCCTCTGCCTTTTATTATTTTTATTTTTTTTGCTGGATTGCACCATTGTGCTATTTTTTTAATTAAAATTTTAATATAGTTTCTATAATTTGAAATGTAATTTCCCTTGCAGTTATAAACCACTGGCTCTGCTCCCGGTGTGGCACAGTGCGTAGCCCCGGAGCCCACCTTCTGCCCTGTACCTCCCGCTCCCTCATCACACCCTGCCCTTCCGCTCTTCCCTCTCCCCACTGGCAGCCACGAGTCTGTTCTCTGTGTCAGTGAGGCTGTGGCTTTTTTGTGATATCCACTCATTTGGTGTGTTTTTAAGATCCCACATACAAGGAGATCGTACGTAATCGTCTTTCTCTTATCTGACTTATTTCACTTAGCATAATGCCCTCCAAGTGTTGCCTCCAGTGGCAAGATTTTATTCCTTTGAGGGTGGTTCCGTCTGTCTTTTTTTAAAGTCCAGGACAGTGTCTTTTCTCTCTCTCTCTCTGTTTTAAATTAATTAATTAATTAATTTGGCTCCACTGGGTCTTAGTTGCAGCATGTGGGATCTGACCAGGGATCAAAGCCTAGGCCCCCTGCACTGGGAGCTCAGGGTCCGCCAGGGAAGTCCCTGCCTCTTTTTTTTTTTTTTTTTTACTGTGCTGAGTTGTCACTGCTGCTTGGGCTTTCTCTAGGTGCTGTGAACGGGGGCTCCTCTCTAGTTGGGGTGCCCGGGCATCTCTTGTGGCGCCCGGGGGCTCGGTACTTGGACGCAGGAGTTTTGGCTCATGGACCCTAGAGAGCACAGGCTCAGCTGGACTTAGTTGCTCCACCGCATGTGGAATCTTCCCAGGCCAGGGATCCAACCCATGTCCCAGCACTGGCAGGTGGATTCTCATCCGCTGAACCACCAGGGAAGCCCTCCCTCTGCCTTTGGCTGCAGCTCCATTTCAGTGGGCATGAGTCTGAGCAAGCTCCGGGAGATGGTGAAGGACAGGGAAGGCTGGCGCGCTGCAGTCCATGGGGTTGCATAGAGCCGGGTACGACTCTGAGCGACTGACCTGAGCTCAGTCCCAGCTTGCCTAGGCGGAAGGCCGGGGCAGAGCCACCCTTCTCAGAAATTAGGCGCTGTTTCCCCAAAGGCGGATGTGCCGCCCTTGAAGCCTCCTGGCCCATGTTCGAGGCTCCTCCACCGCCGCCGCCGGGAGGTGTGGGGATTGGCAGAGGCCACACCGGTCCCTGCCCGCCTCCTCCCGCTCGCTCCCCCTCCTTCTGGCCAACCTCCACCATCACGGAGCAGCAGTGTTGTCCTTGGAACCTCCCTGGCGGTCCAGCGGTTAAGACTGCATGCTTCCGAGGCAGGGGGATGGGGTCTGATCCCCGGTCAGAGAGCTAAGACCCCACGTGCCGTGTGATGCAGCCAAAAAAAAAAGAGGGAGCGTCCCCAGTGTCTGGCAGGTTCCATGACGGTAAAATCAAGCCTTTCCCAGGAAGGGACGATGTTGTCTCCCCTAAACGCCCTCTTCCACTTCAGGGATAAAACTTCTTTCCTTCAAACAAAACAGAAACCAAGCCTTCTAATTCACTTTAGAGGAAACCCTGATTTTTGGGGGCACATGGGCACCCCAAGTGGGGCGGAAAGTTCTGGGCCCTGAAACCTTCAGAGGGCAAAGAGGAAGGTTCAGGAGTCACCTGCAGGGCCCGGGATGATCCACAATGTCTCAGGCCGGGGCCAGCATCTGGGGCCCCTCTGGCCTCTGTGAGCCTTCCGCCTCTCTGCCCCTCTCTATGAGCTGGCCAGGCCCTCCTGGAAGTGCCCTGAGCCTTCTCACACCCCCAGCCCTTCTTCCTGGCCCCCCTCCACTGCCTGCTGCACTAGGGCTTTGTTTCCTTTCTTTGCTGACGTCTCTCTTCTGTGGGACTGGCTCTGGGCAGCCCGACTGTGGTCGATGAATGTCTCGCCCACTCCCCCATCCCATTTCCTCCTCTCCTGTTTCCTTTGCATGATTTTCCTGCCAGAATTTCGACAGCGAGGCCCATTTCTCTTGTCTCACTCCTGGTGGCAGGCAGCCTAGTGGCTTAGGGTTTACAGGCCCTGGAGCGCCTTCCTGGATTCAAATCTAACCCTCTCGATGCCTCCGTTTCCCCATCTGTAAAATGGGGGCAAACAGCACCTGCTTCCCAGGCTCTCTGAGAATGAGACCGATTAACCCCATGCTGCCCTTTGAATGGTGCATAGGACCCTATCAGCGCTCTATCAGAGCATAGCGTGTCTGTTCCCTGTTTCCTTTTCTCCATACTTGCATCTCTAAAGTAGGGTTCTCCGGGACAAACTCCCCCAAACCCACGTGACCCTCCCTCTCGTCACGTCCGCTGCCTGACCTGGCTCCCAGAGCAGGGATGTCTTTCCCATTCACTCAAGGTACGTCAAGAGCACGGGCTCAGGGAGCCGGAGCGGAGAGGAGCCGGGCATCATGCCTTCTGGCGTTGTGGGAGAATGCAGTGGCCCACACCCAGGACCAAGGGCCAGAAAGCAGACCGGAGGGGTCAGCTCTCAGCTCCTGAGTTTCAGGGCAGCCAGGCCCCACCCCCAGGGCAGAGACACTGGGCAAAGGAGAGAACAGTTTCCAGGGAGAACTAGAGGCGCTATCAGGAAAACAGCTCCCCTGCTCCGCCTCCTTCGAGTGTTCCCGCAATCCACTCTCTGGGCAGAAACATCTGGAAAATAATGACTCATGTGCTGGACAGCCTCTGGACCCACCAAGGCCACGCCCCTTGCCTCCTGAGTGGCACCAGGAAGGCCCCAGCATCCCCGGAGACCAGGCTGGGTCAGAGACTTCCCTGAAACGGGAAATGGACTCCTGCAGACACGTTTTCTGTCTACTTTCCCTGCCTCTGGCCCCTCTCCCTTATGAGCTGGCCAGGCCCTCCTGGAAGTGCTCTGAGCCTTCTCACACCCCCAGCCCTTCTTCCTGGCCCCCCTCCACTGCCTGCTGCACTAGGGCTTTGTTTCCTTTCTTTGCTGACGTCTCTCTTCTGTGGGACTGGCTCTGGGCAGCCCGACTGTGGTCGATGAATGTCTCGCCCACTCCCCCATCCCATTTCCTCCTCTCCTGTTTCCTTTGCATGATTTTCCTGCCAGAATTTCGACAGCGAGGCCCATTTCTCTTGTCTCACTCCTGGTGGCAGGCAGCCTAGTGGCTTAGGGTTTACAGGCCCTGGAGCGCCTTCCTGGATTCAAATCTAACCCTCTCGATGCCTCCGTTTCCCCATCTGTAAAATGGGGGCAAACAGCACCTGCTTCCCAGGCTCTCTGAGAATGAGACCGATTAACCCCATGCTGCCCTTTGAATGGTGCATAGGACCCTATCAGCGCTCTATCAGAGCATAGCGTGTCTGTTCCCTGTTTCCTTTTCTCCATACTTGCATCTCTAAAGTAGGGTTCTCCGGGACAAACTCCCCCAAACCCACGTGACCCTCCCTCTCGTCACGTCCGCTGCCTGACCTGGCTCCCAGAGCAGGGATGTCTTTCCCGTTCACTCAAGGTACGTCAAGAGCACGGGCTCAGGGAGCCGGAGCGGAGAGGAGCCGGGCATCATGCCTTCTGGCGTTGTGGGAGAATGCAGTGGCCCACACCCAGGACCAAGGGCCAGAAAGCAGACCGGAGGGGTCAGCTCTCAGCTCCTGAGTTTCAGGGCAGCCAGGCCCCACCCCCAGGGCAGAGACACTGGGCAAAGGAGAGAACAGTTTCCAGGGAGAACTAGAGGCGCTATCAGGAAAACAGCTCCCCTGCTCCGCCTCCTTCGAGTGTTCCCGCAATCCACTCTCTGGGCAGAAACATCTGGAAAATAATGACTCATGTGCTGGACAGCCTCTGGACCCACCAAGGCCACGCCCCTTGCCTCCTGAGTGGCCCCAGGAAGGCCCCAGCATCCCCGGAGACCAGGCTGGGTCAGAGACTTCCCTGAAACGGGAAATGGACTCCTGCAGACACGTTTTCTGTCTACTTTCCCAGCCTCACTAGAGCAGAGGAGCCTGGGGGCGTGTGTCCCTTTACACACAGGTGTCTCAGGTAGCATGGCCTTCAGGTGCGGCTGGATCCAGCGCTTCCGATGATGTCCTTGAGCCTCTGCCTCTCCCTGTCTTCTGGCTTCGCTCTCCTCTGCTTCCTTCTGCTTTGGCATCACTTGCCGGCTCCACGTGGAGGCTGGGCTGCTGCCAGCAGCTCCAGGCTTACATCAGCCATGCCGCCTGCAGTTCTGGAACTTAGAGGGTACAAGAAAAGAATTTCAGGAATCAGTTCCCAGTGGTTCGGATTGCATCACACGTGCCTTTCCCCGAATTGGCGCCTATGACTGGGGTCATATGGTGTTTTGATTGGTCAGGCCTGGGGCCGTCAAGGGTGTCATGCAAGATTGAGGCGGCTGTACAGTACAATCAGGCTGATGTTGTAGAAGGAGGAGTGTATGGTGGACAGGCAGGTACAAGCGATGCCCACCCTGGGCCTAAAATGGTGCCCCAGGAACCCTGGGGAGGGAGCACATCACTCCACCTGTGGGAGTCTAGGAAGGCTGTCCAAGGGAAAGGGCATTTGGAGCTGGGTGTTGAAGGATGAATAGGAGTTTGCCAAAGAGCAGCATATAGGGGAACGCTGAGCCTATGATCCAGTGCATAGTGAAGCAGGAGGAGGCAGGAACCTTGATTGTACTCACATGTCCCATCTCTGTGTCTAGCGATGGTCCCTTCTGCCGGATATGCCACGAGGGGGCGAATGGGGAAAGCCTGCTATCTCCCTGTGGGTGCACTGGCACGCTGGGCGCCGTGCACAAGAGCTGTCTGGAGAGGTGGCTTTCCTCCTCCAACACCAGCTACTGCGAGCTGTGCCACACAGAGTTTGCGGTGGAGAAGCGGCCCCGGCCCCTCACAGAGGTACACTTGGGAGCTGGAGTGGGGAGAGGGGAGGAAGGCAGACACTGGGCTGGAGGAGGGCATGGCCCTGGAGGATCCTGGTGGGCTGGGGGAGTGGCTTCTCTAGAGAGGACCCTCTCTCCATTCCCCAGGGTCACTCGGGCTGAGAGGGGTGGGGAACCGGACCGGAAGCTCCAGATTTGACAGACCCTGCGCCTCTTCCCTGCTTTGATCACTTCAGGTGGCCCTAGAGCTGAGACCTGAGGCATGAGAAGGAGCCCCAGCCTGGGGAAGGGCAGTCCTGGCAGAGGGCACAGCAGGTGCAAAGGCCCTGAGGCCTCCCCAACGAGGAACTTGGTGTCCTTGACCAACCCCATGTGGCTGGAGAGGAACGAGTTAAAGGAGGAAGAGGAAGTGGCCTGGAAGGAGGATGGCGGCCTTCCGGGGGCTTTGTGGGCCAATCCTGAGAGCTTGTCTTGAGTGCAGTGGAACAGGATTGAGACAGGGTGTCCCCAAGCATGGAGGGAGCCACACGGCTTCCCAGAGCACAGCTACTCACCTGGTGCCCTTCCAGCCTGGCAGCTGAGGGCTGTGGGGGTGATGTCACTGGGGTGGGGTGGGGGCTCCTGGAAGGCCCCTGGCTCCCCGGGACCTGCTCTTAGGAGAACAGTGTGGGGGAAGGTCGACCTGCCTGCAGTCCCCGTTCGCTTCCTGCCTTTCCCCTTCATGCTCCCGCCTCCTCTCCACCGCACAGTGGTCTGGACCACGCGCTCCGCCCCGAGGCCCCCGCCCCGAGGCCTGTGCACGTGCTGTTTCTGCAACCTGGAGCCCGTCTGCCCCACTCCTCTTGAGGCTCCTGCTCAGATGGTTCTCCAGAGCGTCCCCTCCTCATCGCCTCCTTGGCATAGGCCTCCCTACGCTGACCATTCACCCGTTTCATCCCTCTCCCCACCAGCAGGGGAGCTCTGGGTGGGGACTCCCCCTCACCCCCATTGTCGGTGGTAGGCAGTGTGGCATCGCAGACAAGGACACACAGGCCCCAGGGCAAGACTTCCTGCGCTGGCTCCTGTCCTGGCTTTGTGGACAATGAGCCCTGGGAGTTTGCCCAAAGGGGTGAGCCCCGCTGTGCCCTCAGTTTCCCCCATCTGTAAAACAGGAGCATGGGGCTTCCCTGGTGGTCCAGTGGTTAAGACTCCGTGCTTCCATGGGGGCCTCCCTGAGGGCTTGGTGGTTTTTTTATGGTGGGGGGAGTGGGGAGGGAGGGGGGCGGGCAGGCCACTTCTGTTTCTTTCATTTATCTGTTTTCATCCATCTTTGTTCTTTGGCCCATGTGGGCCTCCCATCGCAGTGGCCTCTGTTGTCGCAGAGCACCGGCTCTGGGCGCATGCGCCCCAGAGCTCCGGCTCAGTGATTGGACACATCAGTCCAGCCGCTCTGCGGCACGTGGGATCTTCCCAGGCCAGGGATCGACCCGGCGCCCCTTGAACTGCAAGGCGTTGTCCTTACCCACTGTACCACCAGGGAAGCCCATTGTTGTTTTTTAATCCACCTACCAGTGCAGGAGACTCAGAAGACATGGGTTTGATCCCTGGGTCAGGAAGATCCCCGGAGAAGGGAAGAGCTACCCATTCCAATATTCTTGTCTGCAGAATCCCATGGACAGAGGAGCCTGGTGGGGGACCGTCTGTGGGGCTGAGAAGAGTCAGATGGGACTGAGCTTCCTGTTCTATCCATACACACATCCAGGCCCGGCCTGCTGTCGTCTCAGTAGCCATCCAGAAGGAAGGACAGAGGGCGGGGTGGCAGGAGGCAGCTCCTGCAGAGCCCAGCGATGAAGCCAGGCCAGGCAGAGGGGCCCAGCTCCACCTCCCTGGCAGAGCCTTGCAGCGGGGCGGTGCACGGTGGTCCCTCTCAGCGGCCCCGCCTCTCCTTCCTCCCTCGCAGTGGCTGAAGGACCCAGGACCTCGGACAGAGAAGCGGACACTGTGCTGCGACGTGGTGTGTTTCCTGTTCATCACGCCGCTGGCCGCCATCTCGGGCTGGCTGTGCCTGCGCGGGGCCCAGGACCACCTCCGGCTCCACAGCCGGCTGGAGGCCGTGGGGCTCATCGCCCTCACCATTGCCCTCTTCACCATCTACGTCCTCTGGACGCTGGTGAGTGGCGGCCAGCAGGGAGGGCAGGTGTCTGGGACGGAACTGTCCAAGGGTTTGGGCTGAAGCTTGGATGGGGCGGGGCGAGGGCAGGGGCGGCGCTCTGAGGGCCTGGGTGGTGGCTGACCTTGGGGTGGAAGCAACTGGCAGCCATTCCTGGAGCTCCAGGTTCCAGGGCGAGCTTCCGGGAGCCAAGGGTGAGCCCTCTGTCCCAGGGAGGAAGGGCTCGATTATGTCTGCTGAGTGAAGGCCCCTGCCAGCCACAAGCCCCACCAGGGCTGGAGGGTGGGCCAGGATAGGAGGCGAAGCAGAGAGACACCGGAAAACCAAAGACCGTGGAAGCAAAGGCAGGAGGGTGAGAGAGACGAGCGAGGAAGACCACTCAGAGGGCAAGAGGGACTTCCCTGGCCGTCCAGTGGTTAAGGCTCCGAGCTTCCACTTCAGGGGACTCAGATTTGATCTCTGCTCAGGGAAATAAGGTTCCACGTGCCCTGTGGTATGGCCAATTTTTAAATTATTATTATTTAAAAAATAAAGAGACTGAGAGGAGAAGCAACTGGGGCTGGG
This sequence comes from Tragulus kanchil, assembly GCA_022376925.1. NCBI lineage: Eukaryota > Metazoa > Chordata > Mammalia > Artiodactyla > Tragulidae > Tragulus > Tragulus kanchil. The sequence continues at coordinate 7,291,941 of JAIOJX010000029.1, forward strand.
AGAGAGAGTGTGCGGTGGGGTGTTACCACCGGCTTCTGGCAGGCAGGAGAGCCCCCGCTCAGGGCAGAAAGATCCCCCAGGCCTGGTGCCTCAGACAGAGCCAGAGTTACCAGCTCCGAGAGTGCCCCTCCTCAGCCACGATTTGCCAGCTCACCCACCAAGTAGATTTTGTAATACAAGCAGGATGAAATCATAGGTCCTGCTTTGCAGTCTGCTTGTTTTCATTTTGCTAATGTCCTTTTTAAAAAGGACAATCACCCGACAGTTCTTTTTTTTTTTTTTCCAATAGTTCTTTATTGTGTGGGTGTGCTGTATTTATTTAACTAATCCCTTTTGATGGACACTGGGATTGCTTCCAAGGTCTTTTTTTTCCCCTTCCTTCTCTCTCTTCTTCTTCATCTTTCTTTTCTTTTGTTTGCTGTTATAAACAGTGCTGTGGGTGCCACTGGGACAAATGTTTCTTGAAACGTGCATGGTCAAAGAATAGGAACCACTGACATTTATTTGGGCCAAAAAAATTTTTTTTTAACAGATTTGACTCATTAGAGACGTTTGAAGCTTAACAGCAAAACAGAGCAGAAAGTAGAGATTCTCCCCCAAACCCCTACACAGCCTCCCCCACAGGCAGCGAGACCCCAGAGCAGTGCACTGAGGACAGTGGATGGACCAGCCCTGACGGATCATCACCCCAAGGCCACGGCTGACGTCAGGGGCTGAGTCTTGGGGTGAAACAGCTTGTGGGTTTAGATGAATGTCTAAAGACAGGTAGCCACCCTGATGGTATGATCCAGAATCCCCTGACTGCCCTAAAGACCTCTGTGCTCTTGCTTCTGCTTCCCTCCTTCCCCTCTGACCCTGGAAACCGCGTCTCCATAGTCTGGCCTTTCCTCAAAACCCGATAGGGGGGGCTTCCCTTGTGGCTCAGTGGATAAGAACTTGTCGGCCAATGCAGGAGACACAGGTTCGATCCCTGACCCGGGAAGATCTCACATACCACAGAGCAGCTAAACCCACATATCAACAAAGACCCAGCACAGCCAAAAATAAATAAATTAAAGGTTTTTAAAAAAAAAACAACAAAAAAAAAACCCGATAGGGATGGCATCACGCAGCATGTGGCCTTTTCCATGAAAGTTCCGAGTCCTAGCCCCTGGACCACCAGGGAATTCCCTGGAGCCTCTTTGGATCGGATCTCTTCATTCAGTCATATGCATTTAGGTTCCTCCATGTCTTTTCTTGGCTGGATAGCTCATTTCTTTTTAGAGCTGACGAATATTCTAATGGGCTTCCCTGGTGGCTCAGCTGGTAAAGAATCTGCCTGCAGTGTGGAAAACCTGGGTTTGATCTCTGGGTCGGGAAGGTCCCCTGGAGGAGGACATGGCAGTGTTCTTGCCTGGAACATTCCATGGACAGAGGAGCCTGGCGGGCTCTAGTCCGTGGGGTCACGAAGAGTAGGACACGACAGAAGCGACCTGGCACACACGCAAGAGGCTATGTCATCCACTGCCGCCTTCTGAGACAGAAAGGGGACCCCCGCCCCCCCGCCACAGACCTTCCCACCTGGGCAGGGCCCTCAGTGCTGGAGGGGAGGGTCCCCAGGAGAGCGAGTGGGTGTACACGCTCTGTCTGTGTGAGGGCTGGTGGGATGCTGCCTGTCTCTGGAAGCAGGAGCCTGGCTCTGGTTTGGGTCAGGGTAGAGGCACTGGTTTTCCAGCCCTCCGGCTCATCCCCACCCTGCCCTGCAGGTCTCATTCCGCTACCATTGCCAGCTGTACTCAGAGTGGAGAAGGACCAACCAGAAAGTACGCCTGAAGATGCGGCCCGATGTCTCGGGGTTTAGATGAATGTCTAAAGACAGGTAGCCACCCTGATGGTATGATCCAGAATCCCCTGACTGCCCTAAAGACCTCTGTGCTCTTGCTTCTGCTTCCCTCCTTCCCCTCTGACCCTGGAAACCGCGTCTCCATAGTCTGGCCTTTCCTCACAACCCGATAGGGGGCTTCCTTGTGGCTCAGTGGATAAGAACTTGTCGGCCAATGCAGGAGACACAGGTTCGATCCCTGACCCGGGAAGATCTCACATACCACAGAGCAGCTAAACCCACATATCAACAAAGACCCAGCACAGCCAAAAATAAATAAATTAAAGGTTTTTAAAAAAAAAACAACAAAAAAAAAACCCGATAGGGATGGCATCACGCAGCATGTGGCCTTTTCCATGAAAGTTCCGAGTCCTAGCCCTGGACCACCAGGGAATTCCCTGGAGCCTCTTTGGATCGGATCTCTTCATTCAGTCATATGCATTTAGGTTCCTCCATGTCTTTTCTTGGCTGGATAGCTCATTTCTTTTTAGAGCTGACGAATATTCTAATGGGCTTCCCTGGTGGCTCAGCTGGTAAAGAATCTGCCTGCAGTGTGGAAAACCTGGGTTTGATCTCTGGGTCAGGAAGGTCCCCTGGAGGAGGACATGGCAGTGTTCTTGCCTGGAACATTCCATGGACAGAGGAGCCTGGCGGGCTGTAGTCCGTGGGGTCACGAAGAGTAGGACACTACAGAAGCGACCTGGCACGCACACAAGAGGCTGTGTCATCCACTGCCGCCTTCTGAGACAGAAAGGGGACCCCCACCCCCCCGCCACAGACCTTCCCACCTGGGCAGGGCCCTCAGTGCTGGAGGGGAGGGTCCCCAGGAGAGCGAGTGGGTGTACACGCTCTGTCTGTGTGAGGGCTGGTGGGATGCTGCCTGTCTCTGGAAGCAGGAGCCTGGCTCTGGTTTGGGTCAGGGTAGAGGCACTGGTTTTCCAGCCCTCCGGCTCATCCCCACCCTGCCCTGCAGGTCTCATTCCGCTACCATTGCCAGCTGTACTCAGAGTGGAGAAGGACCAACCAGAAAGTACGCCTGAAGATGCGGCCCGATGTCTCCGGGGGAAGCCAGCACTCCCCGGTGGCAGGTGGACTCCTGAAGAAGGTGGCGGAGGAGACGCCCGTGTGAAGCCTGGGCTGGGTGGGCCAGAGGCGGCTGGTGATGCCCTGGCATTTGGAAGGACAGAAACTATCCCGCACGGCCGGAATGCTTCTCAGGCCCAGAGATGCGGAGCGGAGCCGATTCTGTGATCCCCAGGAGAAGCTGTCTTCAGATCGTTTTGCACACTCTTGTACACAAGAATGACAGACAGACATGGTCCCCACCTCCGGATGGAGCAGGCACCCTGATCTCATTCTGAGGTCTTCCTGGCCCCACCCGGGCCAGTAGCCGCGGCCAGAGTCGAGTCTCGGGCGCCCATCGGGCCAGGAGGCTCCGCAGGCTTCTTGCACTTTTCTGCACCTGGCAGGCTCGCTTTCCAGGCACCCTCGACTTTATAAAGTTGCACCGCGTTTCGAAAACCCACCCCCCCAAATGAATAAAATGAACCCCTTGCTGGACAAAACGGATTTGTCAGTCACGTTTCTGAGGCCTCAATGGGAGGTGCCAGGGACCGAGGTGGGTCAGGGACCACTCAGAGGTAACAGCGGCCACAACAGAGGCTCCCGGCTGGTTTGAGGGCTTGAAGCAACGCCTGAGTTTTCCGGTGAGGAAGGAGCAGGTGGCAGGGCAACGTATTAAATGATTTAAAATAAATATACACAAGAAGAATCACTTCCACTTCCTGTGTATCTCCCAGAGGTCAGACACCATGCTGGATCCTTTGCCCTCACTAATGTAATGTCCACACTTGCCGAGGGTCAGCCTGAATGGGGCCCAGTTCTGAACCTCAACAGACATCTGCCCTCCAACCCCCTCTACCATCTTCAAGAGGAGGAATGACTATCAGCCCCATTTTACAGAGGAGAAGACTGAGGCCCAGAGCAAGGCAGCGTTTGTCTAAGGACTCAGGACTTCAGGAAGTAGAGTTGGGGATTGACTCTGGGGTCTGCATGGCCCCAGTGCTGAGCTCTGTGCTTCTCCTTCAGGAGGACTCAGGTAAAGAAGCCAAACATGGCCAGTAGCAGTTGGAGGATTTACTCAGAAGGCCCAAAAACAAAGAAAGTACGCCTGAAGATGCGGCCCGATGTCTCCGGGGAAGCCAGCACTCCCGGTGGCAGGTGGACTCCTGAAGAAGGTGGCGGAGGAGCGCCCGTGTGAAGCCTGGGCTGGGTGGGCCAGAGGCGGCTGGTGATGCCCTGGCATTTGGCAGGACAGAAACTATCCCGCACGGCCGGAATGCTTCTCAGGCCCAGAGATGCGGAGCGGAGCCGATTCTGTGATCCCCAGGAGAAGCTGTCTTCAGATCGTTTTGCACACTCTTGTACACAAGAATGACAGACAGACATGGTCCCCACCTCCGGATGGAGCAGGCACCCTGATCTCATTCTGAGGTCTTCCTGGCCCCACCCGGGCCAGTAGCCACGGCCAGAGTCGAGTCTCGGGCGCCCATCGGGCCAGGAGGCTCCGCAGGCTTCTTGCACTTTTCTGCACCTGGCAGGCTCGCTTTCCAGGCACCCTCGACTTTATAAAGTTGCACCGCGTTTCGAAAACCCACCCCCCCAAATGAATAAAATGAACCCCTTGCTGGACAAAACGGATTTGTCAGTCACGTTTCTGAGGCCTCAATGGGAGGTGCCGGGGACCGAGGTGGGTCAGGGACCACTCAGAGGTAACAGCGGCCACAACAGAGGCTCCCGGCTGGTTTGAGGGCTTGAAGCAACACCTGAGTTTTCCGGTGAGGAAGGAGCAGGTGGCAGGGCAACGTATTAAATGATTTAAAATAAATATACACAAGAAGAATCGCTTCCACTTCCTGTGTATCTCCCAGAGGTCAGACACCATGCTGGATCCTTTGCCCTCACTAATGTAATGTCCACACTTGCCGAGGGTCAGCCTGAATGGGGCCCAGTTCTGAACCTCAACAGACATCTGCCCTCCAACCCCCTCTACCATCTTCAAGAGGAGGAATGACTATCAGCCCCATTTTACAGAGGAGAAGACTGAGGCCCAGAGCAAGGCAGCGTTTGTCTAAGGACTCAGGACTTCAGGAAGTAGAGTTGGGGATTGACTCTGGGGTCTGCATGGCCCCAGTGCTGAGCTCTGTGCTTCTCCTTCAGGAGGACTCAGGTAAAGAAGCCAAACATGGCCATGCTAATGACAGCACCTGCTTCCTGAGCGACCTTCTGAGCTTTTTACACTTGAGGGGTCTTTGCCTTGGGCCACAATGAATCCTCTGAGCACCCGTGAAAGTGGGTTCTGTGGTTCCCTTATGAGTGCCATTTACAGATGGGCAAACTGAGGTTCAGAGACTCCAGGGGGTCATTCACCTGAGGTTACCCATCCCTCTAGCTGTTCTGTTGTTTGGGGCCCGAATTCCTGTCTGATAGGGCTTCCCAGGTGGCTCAGTGGTAAAGAATCTGCTTGCCAATGCAGGAGACGCAGGAGATGCAAGTTCAGTCTCTGGGTCAGGAAGATCCCCTGGAGAGGGAAACAGCAACCCACTCCGGTATTCCTGCCTGGAAAATTCCATTGACAGAGGAGCCTGGTGGGCTACAGTCCGTGGGGTCGCAAGGAGTTGGACACGACTGAGCGACTGAGCGTGCACGCCCTTGTCTGGTATGCGGTCACCCAGACAAGCAGTAAAGCCCTCTGTGCCCAAGGCGAGGCCAGCCTGGGCCGCGGGGGTGAAGGCTGGGAGGCTGGCACCTGCGTGGAGTATAGGAAGAGCAGCGGCAGAGGGGTTATGCTTGGCACTCCGTGACTGAGGGGCAGAGAGGCGGTTAGAAAGCTGAGCATCACTTGGAGGCATTTGCAGAAATTCGGGGTCACCCTCAGGCATTAACTGTAGGCATCTGGGGCCTTCCTTGTCTCAGGCCTTAACTTTAAAATAAATATACACAAGAAGAATCACTTCCACTTCCTGTGTATCTCCCAGAGGTCAGACACCATGCTGGATCCTTTGCCCTCACTAATGTAATGTCCACACTTGCCGAGGGTCAGCCTGAATGGGGCCCAGTTCTGAACCTCAACAGACATCTGCCCTCCAACCCCCTCTACCATCTTCAAGAGGAGGAATGACTATCAGCCCCATTTTACAGAGGAGAAGACTGAGGCCCAGAGCAAGGCAGCGTTTGTCTAAGGACTCAGGACTTCAGGAAGTAGAGTTGGGGATTGACTCTGGGGTCTGCATGGCCCCAGTGCTGAGCTCTGTGCTTCTCCTTCAGGAGGACTCAGGTAAAGAAGCTAAACATGGCCATGCTAATGACAGCACCTGCTTCCTGAGCGACCTTCTGAGCTTTTTACACTTGAGGGGTCTTTGCCTTGGGCCACAATGAATCCTCTGAGCACCCGTGAAAGTGGGTTCTGTGGTTCCCTTATGAGTGCCATTTACAGATGGGCAAACTGAGGTTCAGAGACTCCAGGGGGTCATTCACCTGAGGTTACCCATCCCTCTAGCTGTTCTGTTGTTTGGGGCCCGAATTCCTGTCTGATAGGGCTTCCCAGGTGGCTCAGTGGTAAAGAATCTGCTTGCCAATGCAGGAGACGCAGGAGATGCAAGTTCAGTCTCTGGGTCAGGAAGATCCCCTGGAGAGGGAAACAGCAACCCACTCCGGTATTCCTGCCTGGAAAATTCCATTGACAGAGGAGCCTGGTGGACTACAGTCCGTGGGGTCGCAAGGAGTTGGACACGACTGAGCGACCGAGCGTGCACGCCCTTGTCTGGTATGCGGTCACCCAGACAAGCAGTAAAGCCCTCTGTGCCCAAGGCGAGGCCAGCCTGGGCCGCGGGGGTGAAGGCTGGGAGGCTGGCACCTGCGTGGAGTATAGGAAGAGCAGCGGCAGAGGGGTTATGCTTGGCACCCCGTGACTGAGGGGCAGAGAGGCAGTTAGAAAGCTGAGCATCACTTGGAGGCATCTGCAGAAATTCGGGGTCACCCTCAGGCATTAACTGTAGGCATCTGGGGCCTTCCTTGTCTCTCTCTGTAGCTTCTCCCTCTACACAGGCCTGGCACCCACCCCTCCAGGCTAGCTTTGGAGGGTGTCGCGCCCCCCCCCCCTCCGGTGGATGATGTAAAGAGGCCCCAGGGTATGCATCGTGAAAAGAGAAAGCTATTTTCTTTTTTTTTTTTCCTCTGAGGCATTTTATTTGTATGTATTACATCCCTAGAAAAAGAATCCAAGGATTTTCTCTCCTGTGTGTTTTCATCTTGCTTCTTCACGGTTCATGATGCCAGCTGAGGTTGTCAGTACAATGAAACCAAACTGACGGGATGGGAGCAGGTTATTCTGCCATTTTTCTAGATCTTTGAGTTGCACATCAAACCTGGGGCTGATCACTCCACGCTTGTTTAGCCTGCTTGTTAGGTTCACGACAATTTTCCCAGCCCTGTGATCATCGATGATTTCATCGCCAATGTAACCATGCTTCATCATCACAGTTAGAAACCTGACGATAACTTTGGAGCACGGCCTAATAAGCACCTGGCGTTTGCCTCTCTTCTCGGCATTGTTGATACTCTTCAGAGCATCAGCCAGGACATTCGTGCGCACCATCGTGGCGGCACGGAAAGATGGCGGAAAGAGCAGAAAGCTATTTTCTTTGCTAGTCTCAGCTAATACTTTTAATGACCTCAAGGAGAAAGCTGTGGTTTGGTGCTGGGCTGTCTCTCATGACTCTTAATCCTGGCAAAGAGAGCCAGTCTTAGAGCCTTTGGCAGAGCGTATGACTGGATATATACTTTAATAGCATCATTCTCTTATTTTTTACCATAAGCTATTTATAGCAAGGTTTCCATATAGCCTGTGAGGCAGAGCAACATTTTCTTTCTCTTAAGCAACTCCCAGACAAGCAGTAAAGCCCTCTGTGCCCAAGGCGAGGCCAGCCTGGGCCGCGGGGGTGAAGGCTGGGAGGCTGGCACCTGCGTGGAGTATAGGAAGAGCAGCGGCAGAGGGGTTATGCTTGGCACTCCGTGACTGAGGGGCAGAGAGGCAGTTAGAAAGCTGAGCATCACTTGGAGGCATCTGCAGAAATTCGGGGTCACCCTCAGGCATTAACTGTAGGCATCTGGGGCCTTCCTTGTCTCTCTCTGTAGCTTCTCCCTCTACACAGGCCTGGCACCCACCCCTCCAGGCTAGCTTTGGAGGGTGTCGCCCCCCACCCTCCGGTGGATGATGTAAAGAGGCCCCAGGGTATGCATCGTGAAAAGAGAAAGCTATTTTCTTTTTTTTTTTTCCTCTGAGGCATTTTATTTGTATGTATTACATCCCTAGAAAAAGAATCCAAGGATTTTCTCTCCTGTGTGTTTTCATCTTGCTTCTTCACGGTTCATGATGCCAGCTGAGGTTGTCAGTACAATGAAACCAAACTGACGGGATGGGAGCAGGTTATTCTGCCATTTTTCTAGATCTTTGAGTTGCACATCAAACCTGGGGCTGATCACTCCACGCTTGTTTAGCCTGCTTGTTAGGTTCACGACAATTTTCCCAGCCCTGTGATCATCGATGATTTCATCGCCAATGTAACCATGCTTCATCATCACAGTTAGAAACCTGACGATAACTTTGGAGCACGGCCTAATAAGCACCTGGCGTTTGCCTCTCTTCTCGGCATTGTTGATACTCTTCAGAGCATCAGCCAGGACATTCGTGCGCACCATCGTGGCGGCACGGAAAGATGGCGGAAAGAGCAGAAAGCTATTTTCTTTGCTAGTCTCAGCTAATACTTTTAATGACCTCAAGGAGAAAGCTGTGGTTTGGTGCTAGGCTGTCTCTCATGACTCTTAATCCTGGCAAAGAGAGCCAGTCTTAGAGCCTTTGGCAGAGCGTATGACTGGATATATACTTTAATAGCATCATTCTCTTATTTTTTACCATAAGCTATTTATAGCAAGGTTTCCATATAGGCTGTGAGGTAGAGCAACATTTTCTTTCTCTTAAGCAACTTTAAAAAATATATTTATTTATGTAGCTGTGCTGGGTCTTAGTTGCAATATGTGGGATCTAGCTCCCTGATGAGAGATCAAACCCAGGCCCCCTGCATTGGGAGCCTGGAGTCTTAGCCACTGGACCACCAGAGAAGTCCCTTGAAGCAACATTTTAAAACATCCTTTTTTTTCTTTTCGCTGAGCTGTGAGGCTTGTGGGATCTTCGTTCCTTGACCAGGGATCGAACCCAGTCCCTGGCAGTGAATGCACCGAGTCCTGGACTGCCAGGGGATTCCCCAAGCATCCTTATTTTAAAGAACATAAAGCATCAGTTACAGGAAAGAGTGCAAGAAATGAATAGTCCAGTTGATGGCAACAACCAGGCATCTGGTCAGGATGGGGTTCCATCCACCAGCCTAAAGGGGCCCAGCCTAGTGGAGAGTCTGTCTTCTCAGCCCCGGGTCTGACATGTGGCAGATCTCTGGTCACACCCACCTTGGGAGAAGGGATCAGAAAAGAGGTGGCCCCTTGTCCCTGGTGCTTTGTGTTTGGAATCCTCTCCTTGATTCTGGCAGACTGCTGTCGCTTCTTCTGCCATCTCTGAGCCCTGCTAGACAAGGATGTTCAGAGATTTCTGAGACTTCTTCTGGTCCAGGAGCCCCTCTGGTTTAGAGAGGTCTAAGGGGGAGGAAGGTAAACTGAGATAGAATCCAGCGAGGCCAGGAAAGAAGGGTTGCTATGCCCTGTAGATTTTAATAGATCAGAATTTTGGGGGGTGGGGTAGGGTGGAGATGAGCGGGGGAGGGGCTTGCCCGTCGGCGCGAAAAAGGAGTTCTGAGAAAGCGAGTTTGGGAAGTGTTTGGGAATGGGAGCTGGAAAGAGAGCATGCAGCCTAGCCTCCGCTTCTGGCTGGGCTTACGGGATTTACTCTCTGGGCCTGGAGTTCTTAGCCAGGGTCAGAATCACCAGGCTGGATTAAGTACTTAATTTGGAGGAAGATGTGGAAGCGATTTAGCATGCTCCATGTGGCACTGGAGAGCGTTTCCCTGAGCCTGATGGAATGAGTGATGCAGTGAGAGAGGCTGAAACAATGACAACAAAGTAACAAAAAGCTTTCCCTTTGTGATCTTAGAGTTTAGTGGCTAGATGGAAAAGTCTGCAAACTCCAGTGAAGTGTTTCAAAGTATTGGAGACACCAAGGAGAGGGGTGGCTGCTGGAGAAAGGAGCCTGAGACCTCAGTGCTGGGGCTCTGGCCTCTTCCCAGGCCCACTGTGGCTACCGAGGAGACAGCCCTATAACAGCCCTGAAAACCCATTTGGGGACAGGGCCAAGGCCTCAGGGGAAAGGGACCCAGGGTCAGGCAAGAAGCAGCCCCATCGTTTCTTCCATTATGTGATTTCTATCATCACAGTTGGGCTTCTCGCTTGTGTGCTCACTTAAGGAACATTCATAAGCACAAAGGAAGTTTCCAGCTAGGCGCCTAGCTGTTAGCTGATGGCTGTTTCCTGGGAGAGTCATGGGCTCTGCACTCAGAGGAGTTCTCAGCGTGGTAGGGAGCCCAGATATTCCTGGTGCAGGATGATACTTGCTTAGAGAGATATTGATAGGGTTTTGCACATATGTTCTACTGCCTGGTCCTTCAGTGTCCCACCCTTTATAACACCTGGCAAACAGAGCTTCACCGGTCCTTCCACCCCAGCTCTGATTACAGAAAGCTGGGAGAGACGAGGTCCTAGTGTGGCGAGTGGTCCCCTACTAGACGTGGCAGAGGACGAGATGTTTGGATAGCATCACCCACTCAACGGACAGGAGTTTGAGGAAATTGCAGGAGATAATGAACGACAGGGAATCTTGGCATGCTGTAATCCATGGGGTCGCAAAGAGTCAGAATTTTGGGGGTGGGGTAGGGTGGAGATGAGCGGGGGAGGGGCTTGCCCGTCGGCGCGAAAAAGGAGTTCTGAGAAAGCGAGTTTGGGAAGTGCTTGGGAATGGGAGCTGGAAAGAGAGCATGCAGCCTAGCCTCCGCTTCTGGCTGGGCTTACGGGATTTACTCTCTGGGCCTGGAGTTCTTAGCCAGGGTCAGAATCACCAGGCTGGATTAAGTACTTAATTTGGAGGAAGTTGTGGAAGCGATTTAGCATGCTCCATGTGGCACTGGAGAGCGTTTCCCTGAGCCTGATGGAATGAGTGATGCAGTGAGAGAGGCTGAAACAATGACAACAAAGTAACAAAAAGCTTTCCCTTTGTGATCTTAGAGTTTAGTGGCTAGATGGAAAAGTCTGCAAACTCCAGTGAAGTGTTTCAAAGTATTGGAGACACCAAGGAGAGGGGTGGCTGCTGGAGAAAGGAGCCTGAGACCTCAGTGCTGGGGGCTCTGGCCTCTTCCCAGGCCCACTGTGGCTACCCGAGGAGACAGCCCTATAACAGCCCTGAAAACCCATTTGGGGACAGGGCCAAGGCCTCAGGGGAAAGGGACCCAGGGTCAGGCAAGAAGCAGCCCCATCGTTTCTTCCATTATGTGATTTCTATCATCACAGTTGGGCTTCTCGCTTGTGTGCTCAGTTAAGGAACATTCATAAGCACAAAGGAAGTTTCCAGCTAGGCGCCTAGCTGTTAGCTGATGGCTGTTTCCTGGGAGAGTCATGGGCTCTGCACTCAGAGGAGTTCTCAGCGTGGTAGGGAGCCCAGATATTCCTGGTGCAGGATGATACTTGCTTAGAGAGATATTGATAGGGTTTTGCACATATGTTCTACTGCCTGGTCCTTCAGTGTCCCACCCTTTATAACACCTGGCAAACAGAGCTTCACCGGTCCTTCCACCCCAGCTCTGATTACAGAAAGCTGGGAGAGACGAGGTCCCAGTGTGGCGAGTGGTCCCCTACTAGACCTGGCAGAGGACGAGATGTTTGGATAGCATCACCCACTCAACGGACAGGAGTTTGAGGAAATTGCAGGAGATAATGAAGGACAGGGAATCTTGGCATGCTGTAATCCATGGGGTCGCAAAGAGTCAGATACGTCTGAGCAACGACAACAACAATTAGGCGTGGAGAGCGGAGGGAGGATCCAGTAGGCAGCAAACGCGAGTTGATCCCAAGAATGAATTAGTAACCGCTGAGGCGCGCGCATGCGCGAGCGGGGGCGTGGCCCGGGTCGGGGGCGTGGCCTGAGGCGGCAGGGAGGGAGGTGAGAGGCCGGCGGGGCGCGCGCAGGCGTTACTGGTCGCGCCGGGTCACGTGAGCACGCAGGCGCAGCGCCGCGCAGCTCGCTGCTTCACACAAAGCCCAGACGCGGAGAAAATGGCGGCAGGGGTCGAAGCGGCGGCCGAGGTGGCGGCGACGGAGCCCAAAATGGAGGAGGAGAGCGGCGCGCCCGGCGTGCCGAGCGGCAACGGAGCTCCGGGCCCGAAAGGGTGAGTGGTTCCCGGCTCCCTGTGCCAGGTTGGGCCCCTTCGCCGAGGCCCGCGGCGGCGCGGTTAGTCTGTGGAGGCCTCTGCCCCCGGCGCGGCCTGCGCCGGGCTTTCCCCGCAGGGTCCGCCGAGGGCGGCGGCGGCCCAGGCCGCGAGGGGTGCAGCGGCCGGCCCGGGGAGCGCCTCCAGGCCCGCTCCCTCCTCCGAGGCCGCGGCCCCCAGCGCCCCTGCTTCCTTCGGGCCGGGCCTCTGCGCGCGGGGGTCCTGGCGCGCGGGCTCTCCGGAGCGGACGAGCCCCCGGGCCCGCCGCCGGCTCGCCGGCCGGGTGACCTTGGCGGCGCGCGCGGTTTCGCTTCCTGCCGCCGCCGCCCGGGGCCTCCGTGTCTCGGTTCGCGAAGGGCGGGGGAGGGGAGGCGGCGCGCACGCCGGCCTGGCGCGCGGCGGCTCCCGGGGCTCGGCGGCGGGGTCGCGGGGGAGCGCGAGGCCGGCCCCGGCGCGCCGCCTCCGCAGGTGCGCGGCGGCCTGCGGGGCCCCCGGCCTGCCGCCGCCCGAGCTCCGCCGGGGGCGCCCAGGGGAGGAGGGGGAAGGAAAAAAGCAAAGAAGAGGGAAACAGCCTCTTCCGCGTTCCAGGGAGAGAGCGCCCGTCCTGAGGCGGGCTCCCCCCTTTCCCAGCTCGAGACGGCCTTGCGCGTCCCGCCGGGGAGCCCCGTCTCCCCCGCGGCCCCCGCTCCTGACGAGGCTGGGGCCCGGCCCGCCCGCCCGCCGTGGCCGAGGGAGAGGGGAGGCTGGGCGCACGCCGGGATCCCCAGGGACGTGTTTTTGAAAACCGGTGGCGAAGGAAAGAAAAACAAACACGGCGACATCAACAGTTTCAGCCATTTTGGACGATTTCGTGGGCTCGAGGGCCTCCCCCACCAGGATCCGCGCTCAGAACTTGTGTTCATCACCCCGCGGGGAAAGCGGCCGCCATTAGACAGGCTTAACGTCCATTTTCCCCCGCTCCTGGGTGCCTGTGTTCCAGCTTCTGTCTCCTGTGCGTGTTACCTGGCCACGCGTTTTTAATGTGCGTCATGACACGAGGTTGTGGAGATTAAAAGTGAACGTAGTTGGAGGAGTTGCCTAGTGAACGCCAGTCCATACTAGCTCTGTTGCTGCACTTTCCTTAGGTGGGGAGGAACCAGAGACCGGGGTTGCTGGTCCTTGGGAATCGAGAGAAAGGCCTCCTAGGAGGAGTCCCAACTATTTGCTGTTGGAAACTCTGGAAAGGGACGCGTTAATTTGGACTTTTTTTTTAATATATATAGATATATAGATATATAAAAACTTGTCTAAGGGAGCCAAGTAGGATTTTTGAGGGCCGTATATGGAGGCCTTTAAGATGCACATTTATGTCCTTTATTTCTTTTTTCTTTCAAAGCAGTTATCACAGGATGGCGTGCTGCTAGAATCGTGCTAGGTGAGAAGTTACTAGTTACAGATTATAGCATCTGGGTACATTTTTCAAATTTCCCATTTTCCACTGTCCATTTTTCAAATAGTCATCGTGTTCATTTGGCACACATAACACGGCCTTGAGGAAGAATCTGAAGGTTTTAGAGATAAAAAAGAGTCCTCGTGGGAAGAACCTCAGTCAGCGACTGCTTAAGAGACTTTGAGGCAATTAGGAACACTTATTTATTTCCTAAGGTCTTTGAAAAAGGTTGTATTTGAGGGTTTTTTGTGTTGTGCGTTTTTCGCATGAGGAAGCTTTTAAAGCAGAGCTCTTTAGGAAACAAAGCCCCCTGCTCACAAAGAGGAGCCAGTGGGTAGTTTTAAAGTAAAGTGATGGAAGTAAAAGGAGTTACCAAGGGTGAGGAGCCTGGAGGAGCTCCCCTCCCCCGACTCTAGCCGGCTGGGCCTCCCAGGTGTCCCTCCTGGAGGAAGGGCAGAGAGTGTCCAAAGACTAGGGAGTTGATACGTTTATGTATAAGATATGTATTTATAAAGAACTGAAACTGCTGGATCACTGGAGGCCAGCTGATGGGCAGTGAATTCCAGGGTAGGGAATTCACATTTTTGTCTTGGAAAAAACCTTTGCGGGATGGCACACAAGTGAGACGGGACTCTTCTCAGCTTTGTCCACCAGGAGTGAAATGTGCTGTAAGCCGGAAAGGCAACGAGGCAGCAAGCTTGATGAGGACTCGGGAGGACAACTTGCTGTGCAGTTCCTTTCTCTCCTGACTGGCAGGGGATTAAAAGTGAACGTAGTTGGAGGAGTTGCCTAGTGAACGCCAGTCCATACTAGCTCTGTTGCTGCACTTTCCTTAGGTGGGGAGGAACCAGAGACCGGGGTTGCTGGTCCTTGGGAATCGAGAGAAAGGCCTCCTAGGAGGAGTCCCAACTATTTGCTGTTGGAAACTCTGGAAAGGGACGCGTTAATTTGGACTTTTTTTTTAATATATATAGATATATAGATATATAAAAACTTGTCTAAGGGAGCCAAGTAGGATTTTTGAGGGCCGTATATGGAGGCCTTTAAGATGCACATTTATGTCCTTTATTTCTTTTTTCTTTCAAAGCAGTTATCACAGGATGGCGTGCTGCTAGAATCGTGCTAGGTGAGAAGTTACTAGTTACAGATTATAGCATCTGGGTACATTTTTCAAATTTCCCATTTTCCACTGTCCATTTTTCAAATAGTCATCGTGTTCATTTGGCACACATAACACGGCCTTGAGGAAGAATCTGAAGGTTTTAGAGATAAAAAAGAGTCCTCGTGGGAAGAACCTCAGTCAGCGACTGCTTAAGAGACTTTGAGGCAATTAGGAACACTTATTTATTTCCTAAGGTCTTTGAAAAAGGTTGTATTTGAGGGTTTTTTGTGTTGTGCGTTTTTCGCATGAGGAAGCTTTTAAAGCAGAGCTCTTTAGG
Organism: Tragulus kanchil; assembly: GCA_022376925.1. Taxonomy (NCBI): domain Eukaryota; kingdom Metazoa; phylum Chordata; class Mammalia; order Artiodactyla; family Tragulidae; genus Tragulus; species Tragulus kanchil. Next base: position 7,307,148 of record JAIOJX010000029.1, read on the forward strand.
AAACAAAGCCCCCTGCTCACAAAGAGGAGCCAGTGGGTAGTTTTAAAGTAAAGTGATGGAAGTAAAAGGAGTTACCAAGGGTGAGGAGCCTGGAGGAGCTCCCCTCCCCCGACTCTAGCCGGCTGGGCCTCCCAGGTGTCCCTCCTGGAGGAAGGGCAGAGAGTGTCCAAAGACTAGGGAGTTGATACGTTTATGTATAAGATATGTATTTATAAAGAACTGAAACTGCTGGATCACTGGAGGCCAGCTGATGGGCAGTGAATTCCAGGGTAGGGAATTCACATTTTTGTCTTGAAAAAACCTTTGCGGGATGGCACACAAGTGAGACGGGACTCTTCTCAGCTTTGTCCACCAGGAGTGAAATGTGCTGTAAGCCGGAAAGGCAACGAGGCAGCAAGCTTGATGAGGACTCGGGAGAGGACAACTTGCTGTGCAGTTCCTTTTCTCTCCTGGCTGTAAGGGGAGAGACTGTTTTATTTTGATGAGAAATGTATTCAATCTAAAGACAAGTCAAGACTCAAAGTTAGAGTGTATTAGTCAGGAGGCAAAAGCATTCATTTTAGAGGGACATAGAGGCTTAGGGTTTTTTTGTTGTTGTTGTTAATTTTATTTTTTAAGAGTAAAGGTAGGGGCTTCCCCTGGTGGTCCAGTGGGTAAGGACACCGCCTTGCAGTGTAAGGGGTGCCGGTTCGATCCCTGGCCTGGGAAGATCCCACGTGCCGCGCAGCGGCTGTACCCATGTGTCCAGTCAGCGAGCCGGAGCTCTGGAGCGCATGCGCCAGAGCCGGCGCTCCGCGACAACAGAGGCCCAACAGAGGCCGCCGCGATGGGAGGCCCGCAGGAGCCAAAGAACAAAGACATGAAAACAGAGAAATGAAAGACCAATAGAAGTGGCCCGCCCACTCCCCTCCTTCCCCAACCCGACCCCTGCCCAAAATAAATAAATAAATCTTTTAAAAAACAAAAAGAATAAAGGTTGCACCGTACATTTAAAATTAAAAAGTGGACTTAACGTTCTCCACTCCCAGATTAACCTGTGGCTGAATCTGAAAACTGAGAGATGAGCTATTTTAAAAATAAAAATTTGTATTTATTATAATTTCCGGGGGATGTAAGGTTAGTGTTAACACTATTTTACAGTCAAGAAAAGCTTTTTTTCTTTTAAATTGAGAAAATTCAGGTTAGGGAAATTGACCTGAAGAATTGGGAAGGGAGGCCATCTTGACTCCAAGGCTTTTGCTGTTTCCACAGCACCACCCAGGTAACCTCTTACTAAACAAAGTCATTTGAAGTGTTTTTTTTTTTTTTTAACGCAGTCAAACAGAAACCCAGATTTTTTGTACTATGCAGTGTCTTGAGTGTTTGCTGTCCTTTAAAAAGCGCTGGTATACTTGATAATAATCTTGAGATGCGTTCGTTGGTGAGCTCAGCATTAGAATGGGGCTCTGGGTTGTTGGAATGCAGGCTCTTTGCTTTCACTTTGTTCTTTGATTTTATTCAAGGCAAGCAGGGAGATGCCAGTTTACAAAGATTACGTTGCTTATTTCCTTTAGAAGTTTTCAGATGGGCTCTCCCATTACCATGTTTTGTAATCAGGGAGTTGAAAGCTGGAATTGCCCCTTTGGTGAACTGTAGTGGGTACAGTGGGGGCTTCCCTGGTGGTTCATTGGTTAAGAAGCCGCCTGCAGGTAGTCCGGAAGATCCCCAGGAGAAGGAAGGAGCAACCCACTCCAGTATTCTTGCTTGGAGGATCCCAAGGATGCTGGAGCCTGAAGTTTGTGAAGTGGAAAAGAGTCAGGCACTGCGGAGTCAGACACTAAACAGCGAGTACAGCGTCTAGGTTTCCTCAGCCTAGTGAGCTTATTTTAAAGCCTAATCAGTGTGTACAGTGGTAGAATCCAAGAAGTGAATCATTCTCTAGAAAACTTTTGGTATAAAATATGTTATTGTCACAGTTAGTGTGCCAGCCTCTCCTGGAAACGTGTGATGTGGATAGTAGCCTCCTTTCACAGATGAAGGCACTGAGGCCTGGCAGAGAGCGGGCGACTTTGGGTAAGAATTATGTCTATGGTTGCACCGTACATTTAAAATTAAAAGTGGACTTAACGTTCTCCACTCCCAGATTAACCTGTGGCTGAATCTGAAAACTGAGAGATGAGCTATTTTAAAAATAAAAATTTGTATTTATTATAATTTCCGGGGGATGTAAGGTTAGTGTTAACACTATTTTACAGTCAAGAAAAGCTTTTTTTCTTTTAAATTGAGAAAATTCAGGTTAGGGAAATTGACCTGAAGAATTGGGAAGGGAGGCCATCTTGACTCCAAGGCTTTTGCTGTTTCCACAGCACCACCCAGGTAACCTCTTACTAAACAAAGTCATTTGAAGTGTTTTTTTTTTTTTTTAACGCAGTCAAACAGAAACCCAGATTTTTTGTACTATGCAGTGTCTTGAGTGTTTGCTGTCCTTTAAAAAGCGCTGGTATACTTGATAATAATCTTGAGATGCGTTCGTTGGTGAGCTCAGCATTAGAATGGGGCTCTGGGTTGTTGGAATGCAGGCTCTTTGCTTTCACTTTGTTCTTTGATTTTATTCAAGGCAAGCAGGGAGATGCCAGTTTACAAAGATTACGTTGCTTATTTCCTTTAGAAGTTTTCAGATGGGCTCTCCCATTACCATGTTTTGTAATCAGGGAGTTGAAAGCTGGAATTGCCCCTTTGGTGAACTGTAGTGGGTACAGTGGGGGCTTCCCTGGTGGTTCATTGGTTAAGAAGCCGCCTGCAGGTAGTCCGGAAGATCCCCAGGAGAAGGAAGGAGCAACCCACTCCAGTATTCTTGCTTGGAGGATCCCAAGGATGCTGGAGCCTGAAGTTTGTGAAGTGGAAAAGAGTCAGGCACTGCGGAGTCAGACACTAAACAGCGAGTACAGCGTCTAGGTTTCCTCAGCCTAGTGAGCTTATTTTAAAGCCTAATCAGTGTGTACAGTGGTAGAATCCAAGAAGTGAATCATTCTCTAGAAAACTTTTGGTATAAAATATGTTATTGTCACAGTTAGTGTGCCAGCCTCTCCTGGAAACGTGTGATGTGGATAGTAGCCTCCTTTCACAGATGAAGGCACTGAGGCCTGGCAGAGAGCGGGCGACTTTGGGGTTCAGACCTAGATGACCCTGCCTCTTAAACACCCGTAGCGCTGCCCTCTTAGATACCGTGCTGAGCGTTTACCAGGCTGCTTTGTGTAGGCTGATGCTCACAACATCCCTGTAAGCTGCGTGGGTACAGGTTGTGCTGGTTTTGCTGGTAAAGAACCATAGAGGTAAAGAACTGGAGTCACGTGGGTAGTTAAGTGGTGAACCTGAAACTAAGGTAGTGCTTTCCACAGGTTAAATACCTTAGCGGAGTTCAGGATTGAAAGGACTTTAGAATCGTTTTACCTATGGGATCTTGTATTAGATTTCTCTTGTACAGCATTTTCTTGCTCAACTTAAAAACCTGAAACTCTCTTAAAGAAAAGCCTATAACTTGTCTTAAGGCGTTCCCTTAAGTGGATGGTTCTCAAGGATTCCCTTGAACATGGAGATACGGCGGGCTTTTCCCTCAGGAGATGGGGTCCGGATTTCAAGGTTACTGGGGTTGCTGTTTCAAACCACACCCTTGATTGAAAACCTCTGAGCGAAATGAGAGTATTATACAAGAGAATGCTGTGGAGGCGGAAGAAAGGGTTGGAATTTGCTGTTTTACATAGGTTGAGAGTGGAATAGGCACTTTGTTTTTAGTTGTAATCTTTACATACATTGTAATTCCTAGTACATGTAAATCATCAGTTTTCAAAGAATACAGTCTTCCCTGGTGGTTCATTTGGTTTCAGAAGCCGCCTGCAGGTAGTCCGGAAGATCCCCAGGAGACGGAGGGAGCAACCCACTCCAGTATTCTTGCTTGGAGGATCCCAAGGATGCTGGAGCCTGAAGTTTGTGAAGTGGAAAAGAGTCAGGCACTGCGGAGTCAGACACTAAACAGCGAGTACAGCGTCTAGGTTTCCTCAGCCTAGTGAGCTTATTTTAAAGCCTAATCAGTGTGTACAGTGGTAGAATCCAAGAAGTGAATCATTCTCTAGAAAACTTTTGGTATAAAATATGTTATTGTCACAGTTAGTGTGCCAGCCTCTCCTGGAAACGTGTGATGTGGATAGTAGCCTCCTTTCACAGATGAAGGCACTGAGGCCTGGCAGAGAGCGGGCGACTTTGGGGTTCAGACCTAGATGACCCTGCCTCTTAAACACCCGTAGCGCTGCCCTCTTAGATACCGTGCTGAGCGTTTACCAGGCTGCTTTGTGTAGGCTGATGCTCACAACATCCCTGTAAGCTGCGTGGGTACAGGTTGTGCTGGTTTTGCTGGTAAAGAACCATAGAGGTAAAGAACTGGAGTCACGTGGGTAGTTAAGTGGTGAACCTGAAACTAAGGTAGTGCTTTCCACAGGTTAAATACCTTAGCGGAGTTCAGGATTGAAAGGACTTTAGAATCGTTTTACCTATGGGATCTTGTATTAGATTTCTCTTGTACAGCATTTTCTTGCTCAACTTAAAAACCTGAAACTCTCTTAAAGAAAAGCCTATAACTTGTCTTAAGGCGTTCCCTTAAGTGGATGGTTCTCAAGGATTCCCTTGAACATGGAGATACCGGGCGGGCTTTTCCCTCAGGAGATGGGGTCCGGATTTCAAGGTTACTGGGGTTGCTGTTTCAAACCACACCCTTGATTGAAAAACCTCTGAGCGAAATGAGAGTATTATACAAGAGAATGCTGTGGAGGCGGAAGAAAGGGTTGGAATTTGCTGTTTTACATAGTGAATGTAGCAGCCCTAGAGTGGAATAGGCACTTTGTTTTTAGTTGTAATCTTTACATACATTGTAATTCTAGTACTGTGGAGCAGTCACATGGTAAATCATCAGTTTTCAAAGAATACAGTCAGTAAAAAACAGTTCCTAAACCATATTAAATGTAATTAATTTTATTTTACTGACTTGGAAGCTTCTTAAAGCTATTTTGGGCTTATCTTTCTCAGTGTTTTAGGAATTAGATTAAAAGAATGTTAGGAAATGGTTTTTAACATACTGGTTCTACTTAGAACTTCAGGTAGACGATTGGGTGCCAGAATCAGATGTGCTTATTGACAATCAGGAGCAAGTTAGCAAGGAGACTTGGTAAAATCTTTATTTAGCTGGCTTAGGGAATTTCGGTTTCTTTGAGAGATTACGAATTTGTTACTTAGGAGTTATAAGTCAAGTTATATTGGGGTAAGGTTTGAAATTTGAGAAAAGGTGTACAAACTTAAGAAAATGTTTAGGCCAAAGAACAAAGATGGATGGAACTAGATAAATGAAAGACCAATAGAAGTGGCCAAAAAAAATAAAAAGAAAAAAAAATGTTTAATTGGCACAATATCTGCACAAGTTGGAAGTGTGCGATTTGATATGTCACTGAATCAAGATATACCTAATCCTAGCCCCGAAGGTTTTCCTGCCTCTTTTGTCCTTCTTCCCCCACCTCCGGGCATCTGTTGGCTTCTCAGTTGTTCTCAGCGGACAGTTGAAAGTGTCTTGGGGATTTTTTCCCTTATCCTCACATCAGGCCCGGGAATGGAGCTGTCAGCATTTTCTTGCTCAACTTAAAACCTGAAACTCTCTTAAAGAAAAGCCTATAACTTGTCTTAAGGCGTTCCCTTAAGTGGATGGTTCTCAAGGATTCCCTTGAACATGGAGATACGGCGGGCTTTTCCCTCAGGAGATGGGGTCCGGATTTCAAGGTTACTGGGGTTGCTGTTTCAAACCACACCCTTGATTGAAAAACCTCTGAGCGAAATGAGAGTATTATACAAGAGAATGCTGTGGAGGCGGAAGAAAGGGTTGGAATTTGCTGTTTTACATAGTGAATGTAGCAGCCCTAGAGTGGAATAGGCACTTTGTTTTTAGTTGTAATCTTTACATACATTGTAATTCTAGTACTGTGGAGCAGTCACATGGTAAATCATCAGTTTTCAAAGAATACAGTCAGAAAAAAACAGTTCCTAAACCATATTAAATGTAATTAATTTTATTTTACTGACTTGGAAGCTTCTTAAAGCTATTTTGGGCTTATCTTTCTCAGTGTTTTAGGAATTAGATTAAAAGAATGTTAGGAAATGGTTTTTAACATACTGGTTCTACTTAGAACTTCAGGTAGACGATTGGGTGCCAGAATCAGATGTGCTTATTGACAATCAGGAGCAAGTTAGCAAGGAGACTTGGTAAAATCTTTATTTAGCTGGCTTAGGGAATTTCGGTTTCTTTGAGAGATTACGAATTTGTTACTTAGGAGTTATAAGTCAAGTTATATTGGGGTAAGGTTTGAAATTTGAGAAAAGGTGTACAAACTTAAGAAAATGTTTAGGCCAAAGAACAAAGATGGATGGAACTAGATAAATGAAAGACCAATAGAAGTGGCCAAAAAAAATAAAAAGAAAAAAAAATGTTTAATTGGCACAATATCTGCACAAGTTGGAAGTGTGCGATTTGATATGTCACTGAATCAAGATATACCTAATCCTAGCCCCGAAGGTTTTCCTGCCTCTTTTGTCCTTCTTCCCCCACCTCCGGGCATCTGTTGGCTTCTCAGTTGTTCTCAGCGGGACAGTTGAAAGTGTCTTGGGGATTTTTTTCCCCTTATCCTCACATCAGAGGAATGGAGCTGCTCCCGGCCCCTCTCGGGTGGAGGCAGGGATCCTGCAGCGCACAGGGCAGCCTCCCACGACAAGAAGGATTTTCTGGGCCCAGAATATCAAGTGTTGAGGTTGAGAAAACCTGCTATAGATGATTGGTTTGCCAGATTAATTTTTTCAGTTTTATATCATGAAATTATAGTATATGTACTCTTTCTGGTTTTTTTGAGTATAATTATTTTGTGATTTATCGATGTTGTGTGTAGTGCATTACTTTTTGTTGAGTGTTTTAGTGTTTGGATATATTACGGTTTGTTGGTTCATTTACCTGTTAGTAGACATTTAGATTGCAAGTTTTGGGATATCGCAAAGAATGTTGCTATGAACATTTGGGTATAAGTTTTTGTGTGAATGTATTCATTTTCTCCCGGGTAAGTATCTAATTGTGGATAGCTTATGGTAGGTATATTCTTGAATTTTTTAATAGCCTAAATTTGGGTAAAGCACTTTATTTCATCAGTGTAGCTAACTGATGGTCTGCCTGTAAAAATGTACTTCTAAAAGGTTTTCACAGTTGTGTTATATATGTTTTAGGGCTAAAACAATATTCCCCTAATTTTATCTAGAGGATAGGTGAGAAAATTGAACTGAACATTTAAAAAAACAAGACTTAGGCTTCCCTAGTGGTCCTGTGGGTAAAGAGTCCGCCTTGCAGTGCAAGGGGCACAGGTTCGATCCCTGGCCCGGTAAGATCCGATGTGCCGCAGAGCGGCTGAATCGGCATGTCCAGTTATGAGCCCCTGCTCTAGACCGCACGCGCCCAGAGCTGGTGCTCTGCAACGAGAGAGGCTACTGCAATGGGAGGCCCACACATGCCAAAGAATAAAGATGGATGAAAACAAATATAAAAAATAAGAAAACAAGGCTTAAATTATCTTATCATTTATACTTGAATAGGTATCATGTGAGGTTTCTTTGAGGGTGGTTCTCCCCTGTTCTGTGAAAAATAGAGTTGATAGTGATTATCAGGTTTATGAGGTCAATTTTAAGAAACTGCAAATGATGAAATAGTTCTTACCCCTTTTACTTAGGAGGAAACTTCTCAGAGGAAATGGGTAGCTGGAGAAGGATTTGGGTATAGTGGTGCTGTGGACCCACCTTGGGCATAACCCACATGAGCTGCACTCTGGATGGTGAGCCATGTGGCGTGGATTCACCCCCAAACCAAATCCCCAGCTTCTGTGGTTAGATTGGGTAGTTTATGCTGAGCGGTAATACAGTGTGGCAGAATATGGCCAAGGCATTTTGTTACCTATTTTGTCTTGTAATGAGTTAGTTACACATTTTGTAACTTATAAGGTGAAATGGGCAGTCTGTTCATGTAGCTGTGTCATGGATCCTGTATCAGAATAATAGTTTTTAATGTAGATCTCAGAATATTTGAGTTTTGAAAGAAACCAGTTCTGTTACGATGCATGTACACAGACTCTATAGGCCCATGAAATGTAGATTGATCTCCATTTTATGAATTGTTACACCATTCCTCCTCATCTGCCTAGGGTGAAAGGCATGCTCTGTTTGGCAGATTGGTGCAGGACTTTCCTGTGGAGGAGATAGGTGAACTGTGCTTGTGGCCTGTAGTCAGCCTCAGGAGAGTCTGGATAGACGGTAAAGAATTCTAGGAATCGGAGGATTGGTGTGGCCTGTCCCTCTCCCCTGTCTGCCAGCTCCTATGAAGGAGGTCTGGTGACTGCCTGTTGGTATCAGATCATGGAAGAAGTTGTTTTCCTTTGTTGCCTAGGGTGTTAAATTCACTGGGCTAACACTTGGCACACTTATATTTGGCTATGGGGGACCAGTTTTTTAAAAAACACCTTGGGGACTAAAAAAAGTTGCTAACTTTAATTTTTCCAGGTGCACTGTCCTCCAGGCACCATTTCCCCCTACAGGGAAGGCATTTTCTAGAATAAAGATCTACCCTTACTTTAAAAAGGCGGTCTTGTAAATCAGTACTTTAATCTTGTTTTCTTTGCATTTTTCTCATGGATCACGAAGTTTGCTTGAATCTGTAGTTTGGGAGCCCCTCAGTTTCTCACTGGTAGAAAGCATAGGCCTTGGGAAGCAGACAGTGCTGGGCCTGGCCCTGCCTGGGAGGACTTCTGTGTCTGCTGGCTCCCCGGTTGTTCCTGGTCCGCTCTCACCAGTGTCCACCTGTGGTGGCAGGGGCTCAGAGTACAGCCTTTCTTAGCCACGGCGGCCTTGTCCTGGCAGTGCATACCCTGGCCAGTTCCTGGGCTCCCAGCCTGTCTGGTTCTGTGCTTTGGAAGCCTGCATTTCTTGTGAACCTTTTTTTTCACTGCCCTAAGTCAGATTTGTACTTGTAGGGCTTAGAAATGGTACTCCATGGAGGCACCTAACACACAAAGTTAGAGTATTACAAGAAAGTCCATGCCAGGAAAAAAAAAAAAAAATCCACTCTTCTTTTCTGAAGGAGTAGTTTTTTGCATGCTTTTTTACCTACCAGAGTTGCTCAGACTTCAGTTTTCTTAGCCTAAAATATAGGGTTGAATAGAGGATGTTTTCTTTCCCTTAAAAAAAACCTTTGTTTGAAAAATCATGGTAAAAAAAAATTGTGGTAAAACAAATGTAAATTTTGCCATCTTAAGATGATTATATGTACAGTTTAGTGGCATTAGGTACAAAGTTGTACACTATATACCAGAACTTTTTTTTTATCATCTCAAACAAACTAACCATTAAACAGTAACTCCCTATCCCCAACCTCTCTCCAGTTTCCCGGGTAACCTCTTCTTTTTTCTCTTTGCTTGACTTACTCTCTCAGCATAATGTTTTCCAGGTTCATCTGTGTTGCAACTTGTGTCAGTACTTCATTTTTTTAATGGCTAAATAATCCATTGTCTGAATTTACCACATTTTGTTTATTCCATTCATCTCTTAGTGGACACTTGGGTTGTTTTCACCTTTTGCTAGTGTGAATAATGCTGCTTGTGCTGTACAAGTGCCCAAGTCCTCACTTGCAGTTCTTTGAACCCTAGCAGTCTAATTGCTAGGTCCTTTTTCTATTGTAATTATGTTACAATTTTTTGAGTAATTGCCAAACAGTTTTGTAGCAATTGTACCATTTTATGTTCCCACTTACATTCCCCACCCCCACCCCCCCACAATGAAAGACACTTATCTGTAGGGCTAAAATTGGTTGGGCCTATGTGTACTACCTCTTTCGGGTTCCATTAAATCTTAACGTATTTTCATTTCTGTCTTGGAATTAAAGTACCTCAGATAGGGAGTTGGCCTCTCCCCCCAACTCTTTGAGAGCCCTGCAGGAGTGTGCGAAGGCTTAGGAAAGCACATATTTCTTAGAAATTTTATTTTATTTTTTTTGATAGGTGGTTTTTCAGGAGTGTACCACTGCAGTTTCTGCTCTGTGGACCACTTTAGTTTGACTCAAATCAGAATCAATATTAGTCTTGTGTTATATGTAACTGTGTGGGATTGTAAACCTGGAAAATCAAATACTGTCTTTCTGGTTATGTTAATGTGAAACTTTCTCCCCCTCTCTTTTGAATTCAGTGAAGGAGAAAGACCTGCTCAGAATGAGAAGAGGAAGGAGAAAAACATAAAGAGAGGAGGCAATCGCTTTGAGCCATATGCCAATCCATCTAAAAGATACAGAGCCTTCATCACAAACATCCCTTTTGATGTAAAGTGGCAGTCCCTTAAAGACCTGGTTAAAGAAAAAGGTAAATGGTACTGGTGGCTGAGTAGGGTCAGAAGGTTGGTGTGTCATCTCCTCTGTGGCTAATTCCTTGGTTATTTTTTTGTCAGTGGAAGCTCTTCTGAGTAGAGCATGTGTTTTCTCCAGGTTTGAGAGTTAACTCCCTCCCATCCATCCTTTTTCTTGTGTGGTCATGCATTTGTGTGTCAAACAGGTGTTTGTATGATCCCTTGGCCTCCGAATGATTTTACTGGCTTCGTCTGGTTCATAGGGCTTCGATTAAGCGCAAGGGGAGCCTTTTTGTGTTAAGTAATTTTTTTGAATTCTTCCTGTTAGGTGGGAGAAATTTTATCTCTTCTTTCCCTTTTTAAAAATTCTGGTGGGCAGGTAGTTGAAATTTGGTGGAGATCTTCCTGGGATCACACTTCAGTAGTTGGAACCTGTGTGCTGCTCAGATTCCAAATAGAAAACCCAGGGGAGGAAAACCCAGGCAAGACTGGCAGTTGGCTAGTTCAAAGTCAGGCATCTACTGTGTGATGAGGTGCCTTCTGGCAGCCACCGGGCTCAGCCTGGTGTCCAGAGTCTGGCTGGGGGCAGACAAAGCACCAGAAGCTCTCCTGCCACCAGGAGATCCTGGGTGGTTGGCTGTCCCCATGGTTTTCGGCTTCTGCCCCCTGTGCACACCACTGTGTGTCCTCCTCCCTGTCAGCACTCGTGTTCTGCTGCCTTTGTCTTGTCCTGAGTCTGGGCCCTGCTGGTGGCACACAGGGCTAGATTGCTCAGCCTTGGTTTTGACAAAACTATTGAGGAGTGTACCACTGCAGTTTCTGCTCTGTGGACCACTTTAGTTTGACTCAAATCAGAATCAATATTAGTCTTGTGTTATATGTAACTGTGTGGGATTGTAAACCTGGAAAATCAAATACTGTCTTTCTGGTTATGTTAATGTGAAACTTTCTCCCCCTCTCTTTTGAATTCAGTGAAGGAGAAAGACCTGCTCAGAATGAGAAGAGGAAGGAGAAAAACATAAAGAGAGGAGGCAATCGCTTTGAGCCATATGCCAATCCATCTAAAAGATACAGAGCCTTCATCACAAACATCCCTTTTGATGTAAAGTGGCAGTCCCTTAAAGACCTGGTTAAAGAAAAAGGTAAATGGTACTGGTGGCTGAGTAGGGTCAGAAGGTTGGTGTGTCATCTCCTCTGTGGCTAATTCCTTGGTTATTTTTTTGTCAGTGGAAGCTCTTCTGAGTAGAGCATGTGTTTTCTCCAGGTTTGAGAGTTAACTCCCTCCCATCCATCCTTTTTCTTGTGTGGTCATGCATTTGTGTGTCAAACAGGTGTTTGTATGATCCCTTGGCCTCCGAATGATTTTACTGGCTTCGTCTGGTTCATAGGGCTTCGATTAAGCGCAAGGGGAGCCTTTTTGTGTTAAGTAATTTTTTTGAATTCTTCCTGTTAGGTGGGAGAAATTTTATCTCTTCTTTCCCTTTTTAAAAATTCTGGTGGGCAGGTAGTTGAAATTTGGTGGAGATCTTCCTGGGATCACACTTCAGTAGTTGGAACCTGTGTGCTGCTCAGATTCCAAATAGAAAACCCAGGGGAGGAAAACCCAGGCAAGACTGGCAGTTGGCTAGTTCAAAGTCAGGCATCTACTGTGTGATGAGGTGCCTTCTGGCAGCCACCGGGCTCAGCCTGGTGTCCAGAGTCTGACTGGGGGCAGACAAAGCACCAGAAGCTCTCCTGCCACCAGGAGATCCTGGGTGGTTGGCTGTCCCCATGGTTTTCGGCTTCTGCCCCCTGTGCACACCACTGTGTGTCCTCCTCCCTGTCAGCACTCGTGTTCTGCTGCCTTTGTCTTGTCCTGAGTCTGGGCCCTGCTGGTGGCACACAGGGCTAGATTGCTCAGCCTTGGTTTTGACAAAACTATTGATAGAGAAGCATTTGTCTAATGCCTTGAGGTCTCCCCTCACCCCTACTCCCACGGGATACCTAGAATCACATTATTCTTAAATGGAGTCTTTTTGAAGAACTGCTCGGTACTGGTTTTTCTGAAACATTCATGAAGAAAAGAGAATTGAGCTTGATTTGTCAAATGATGAACATTTCTGTGACAGACAGATGCCACTTGGATAGGCCGTTTTGGTATGTGTCCTGGTGCCCCCAGCATTGGGTTTTGAGGTCATGAGTGGTCCACTGCCGTCATTGTCCCATCACTTCATTCAGCCACGACATGCCAGCAGCACTAGGCACCGTGGGCCTCTCTGCAGTCATGTAGGCTGCTCCCGTGTAGTACCTCTCCAGGTAACGTGGATGGAAAAACGTTCCGGTGTGAGGTTTGTTTGCCTGCCTTGATTGACCAAATCATTCCTGCCACTGCTCCTAGGGCACGAGTGCAGTTTCTTCTTTTTGTCTGAAGGGCGTGTCATGAGGCATCCCAGATGCAGTGTTCTTGGTTTTTGGGACTGCTGCTTCCATAATATAGCTTAGAATTGCTGTGCAGCACAGTTGGGTCTCATTCGAATTAGTTTTTGGAATAACCCCCAAATTTGTGTTCTCGCGATTTGGTTGAACCGCGGAATGGATACTTCCATTGATAATAAGGTATAGTAGTTCCAAGAACCAGGAATGTGGCTTTGAAAATGCAATTGTTAGAACTTTGTAAGAGATTGCAGGCCAAATTATTTTCCACCTTTAGGAGTGTGTGAACCAGTTTTGGGACATGATGGATCAAGTAGGTGACATCTCTACTGCTTTCCCACTCAGTTAGCAGCAGCAGCCATGCCGTGTCTGGATGTAGAAGCAGCTCACCGCCATCTCCTACTTTGCACTGTATTAAGTGTGGAGCCAGCCTGGTGGTTTACTTGGATACTTCCAAACTGGTTCTCATATTCCCCTGGCATACTGCTATGAATGCCCTGGCTCAGCCCTTTCAGTGTATTTTTGGTGGTGTAATTTAGAATTACAGGTGTGCAGTAAATCAGTTATTTTGAACAAACCTTAAAATGTTCTTGTTTAGTGCTCCCCTGGATAGGTTAAATTAATTACTTTCTGTTTAAGTTTTAGCAGTATTGGATTGTGAATAAAGGGGTTCATAAGAGAAAGGTAATCCTTTTACGGCAAATCTTAATTCAGTCTGTGAAGTCTAAAGAAATTGACTGTTTACGTACATATGATTTCTTAAAAATGTTCTTGTTTCCAAAAGTGCTTTAATTCATGTCTTACTATACCAAAAATATGTTTCAATGATTATTTGAAATCTGAAATATCTACTTGAAATCTGTTGCAAGTAGCTCTTGTTTTTGAAGACCAGTTTTGCAGAGGGAAAAAGTTGGGGACAGAGGCTCTTACACTGTAATTAAAAGTACTGTTTTCAGGACAGTCTCTCAGAGTAGGCAGAGATTTGGATTGTTATGATCCAACCACTCTTTATCAGGTTGTATTTTAAGGTCTGTCCTGCTGAAATCATAGCCCTGTTGTTTCAGGAAACTAGTGGGATGGCTAAAGCTGGTTGTCTTCGGCCTAGAGGCGTGGAAAATGCTCTGTCGGTGCAGCACTACCTGTAATTCCTGCCTCAGAACTCAAGCAGTAGCATTGAGCTGGCAAGACAGGAGCTTTTTTCTAAGGCTGATCATGTCCCAGAGTGCATTTGGTGCCCCTCCATAATTCCTCCTCCTTGGACTTCTGGTATATCTTGGTGTATCTTCTTGTTAGCATTGAACAGCCTTCCCAGCCTTCTGTTAATAATGTATGTCTCGGGGCTTCCTTGGTGGTCCAGTGGGTAAGGACACCGCCTTGCAATGCAAGGGGCGCCGGTTCGATCCCTGGCCTGGGAGGATCCCATGTGCCGCGGAGTGGTTGGACTGATGTGTCCAATCACCGAGCCGGAGCTCTGTTCGGATGTTAAGCAGCTCACCGCCATCCCCAGACTGTATTAAGTGTGGAGCCAGCCTGGTGGTTTACTTGGATACTTCCAAACTGGTTCTCATATTCCCCTGGCATACTGCTATGAATGCCCTGGCTCAGCCCTTTCAGTGTATTTTTGGTGGTGTAATTTAGAATTACAGGTGTGCAGTAAATCAGTTATTTTGAACAAACCTTAAAATGTTCTTGTTTAGTGCTCCCCTGGATAGGTTAAATTAATTACTTTCTGTTTAAGTTTTAGCAGTATTGGATTGTGAATAAAGGGGTTCATAAGAGAAAGGTAATCCTTTTACGGCAAATCTTAATTCAGTCTGTGAAGTCTAAAGAAATTGACTGTTTACGTACATATGATTTCTTAAAAATGTTCTTGTTTCCAAAAGTGCTTTAATTCATGTCTTACTATACCAAAAATATGTTTCAATGATTATTTGAAATCTGAAATATCTACTTGAAATCTGTTGCAAGTAGCTCTTGTTTTTGAAGACCAGTTTTTGCAGAGGGGAAAAAGTTGGGGATAGAGGCTCTTACACTGTAATTAAAAGTACTGTTTTCAGGACAGTCTCTCAGAGTAGGCAGAGATTTGGATTGTTATGATCCAACCACTCTTTATCAGGTTGTATTTTAAGGTCTGTCCTGCTGAAATCATAGCCCTGTTGTTTCAGGAAACTAGTGGGATGGCTAAAGCTGGTTGTCTTCGGCCTAGAGGCGTGGAAAATGCTCTGTCGGTGCAGCACTACCTGTAATTCCTGCCTCAGAACTCAAGCAGTAGCATTGAGCTGGCAAGACAGGAGCTTTTTTCTAAGGCTGATCATGTCCCAGAGTGCATTTGGTGCCCCTCCATAATTCCTCCTCCTTGGACTTCTGGTATATCTTGGTGTATCTTCTTGTTAGCATTGAACAGCCTTCCCAGCCTTCTGTTAATAATGTATGTCTCGGGGCTTCCTTGGTGGTCCAGTGGGTAAGGACACCGCCTTGCAATGCAAGGGGCGCCGGTTCGATCCCTGGCCTGGGAGGATCCCATGTGCCGCGGAGTGGTTGGACTGATGTGTCCAATTACCGAGCCGGAGCTCTGGAGTGCATGCGCCCAGAGCCAGTGCTCTGCGACAACAGATGCCACCGTGATGGGAGGCCCACACGTGCCAAAGAACAAAGACGGATGAAAATAGAGAAATGAAAGACCAATAGAAGTGGCCCGCCTGCTCCCCTCCCTCTCCACCCCACCCACCTCCAAAATAAATAAATAAATCTTTAAAAAAAAAAAATAATGTATGTCTCATATGACCAGGCCACTGGGGCCTTTCACCCTGGATGGGATCCAGAAGCTTGTTAGGTGGCAGTGTCATGAAGTCAGTCTTGCTGATTTTACCACTGTGAGCCACCAGGGAAGCCCTTAGCATTGCTGATTTTAAAGAGAAGAGGTATTGAGAACTTTATTTTGTTCTGTGCCAGGCTACTTCCCCCGCCCCCTCCCCATCATATCGGTCAGGGAGGTGAATTAAATAGCCAGCACAATTGAACTCGCTCTTGCTCTGAGCTTTGCCATTCCTGCTCTGGGTGTCCTGAAGGTGCGGAGGAAAGGTTTCTTGTTGGCTTGAGAAGATCATCTACATTGTGAGTCTCCAGAGAAGAACTTTATTTTCAATTTAAGTAAAAACCCCTACCCAGCCTGATTGACTCCTTCATATCTTCCTTTGTCCCTGTTATCATGCTTTTTTTTTTTTTTTTTCATCAAAGGTTTTTATTTCAGCTGCTTCAGGACCTTGACTTTATGCTTTCCGGTTCTGAACAAGACCTAACTTTTCGGAGCACTGGGAAGGGACTATCCAGATTCCTTTATTTCCAACTCTTTGCGACCCCACGGACTGTAGCCCGCCAGGCTCCTCTGTCCATGGGATTTCCCTGGCAAGAATACTGGAGTGGGTTGCCATTTCCTTCTCCATATCATGCTTATTTTTAACGGAGATATTACATGGAACAGATGACTGCTGGGAACACCGAAAAGTGGATTGAAACAAAAAAAACCCCTGAGAGCCAGTGCAATAGGAAATTTGAATTTGAGACTGCCAGACTAGGTTTGAAAGTGACTGAACAGTCTCACAGCTGCCTGGTTTTCATCACTTGACAGATAACTGGGAAATTCATCTCGAAAAATTAAGACTTTTGTGAGCAAAAGGTGATTGATCTTGAGAATGGTAAGCTTGAAGAGTGTTGTGCTCCATTACCAAGAAGTCCCAGGTGGAAGAGGAAAACTCAGCATTGGGCTATTGTCCCAGCCTAACCGGGCAGCCGGCGGCCTGGAGGTGGGGCAGCTCAGCCTGGGCAGACTGAGCTGAGGAGCAGGGAGCAGACACGGAGTGCAATGAGGAAGAAGGCCAGCCAGTGGTATTTACTCCCAGTCCATCTCAAGGGTAGCCACAGTCAGTTTAACTTGTGTAAGCAAAGATTTCTTAAGCACTTGATCCTTCTGTTTTTATTGAATGCGTCACTTTAAGTAAATTTCAGATTCCAACTGACAGAAAACTGAGTCCCAGAGGGCAAGGATTGTCCAGTATTAAGTCTCTGTTGGCTCTAGATGATCATCTTCCATTGTGGGTCCATGGAGCAGAACTTTATTTTCAACTTAAGTCAAAAAGGCCTACCCAGTCTCTGGCTCCTTCATAATTTCCTCTGTTGGAGATTCAGCCTGCATTTTGGAAAGGCCTGTTGCTACTGTAGCATTCGTATCTGTGGGTAATTGGGTTGAACCTTAACCGTGCAAACCTGCCTGACTTATTTTGTTGGTATTTGGTCAAGTTAGGCAGTGTTCTGCTGTGGTCCATGGAATTAGGAGCAAGAATGTGCTTAATCGTTTTCTAACTTGTCCATGAATTGAGTATTTATTCATTGTATAGAGTAATTTTTCAGCCGTGTTTCAAGTTGGCTGTGTATCAAAGAAACACAAGTTAAATATGCATTTATTCCATGCCACCCCTCTATTAGAGTGGCTATCTGAACATTGGCTGAGTGAAAATGTTGATAACATGCCCTGCTTTTGAGCTCCTTCCCAACTCCTTTAGGCCTTTTTCACACCTAATTTCTTGTCGGTGAAGCTTTAGCTCCTTTATTTTGATAAAAAGATGTGCAGCAGTGTTCATCAGAGTAGCTCTGAGGGACTACCTGAGTTCTTTGGGAGTTGCTCATTATCCTTGTAACGTGTTTTATTCTTGAGATAGTATTTTAAATACTCCTCCTAAATGTTGTTTAACAACGAGTTCTTTTTGAAATTTTTAAATGGTAAGCTTGAAGAGTGTTGTGCTCCATTACCAAGAAGTCCCAGGTGGAAGAGGAAAACTCAGCATTGGGCTATTGTCCCAGCCTAACCGGGCAGCCGGCGGCCTGGAGGTGGGGCAGCTCAGCCTGGGCAGACTGAGCTGAGGAGCAGGGAGCAGACACGGAGTGCAATGAGGAAGAAGGCCAGCCAGTGGTATTTACTCCCAGTCCATCTCAAGGGTAGCCACAGTCAGTTTAACTTGTGTAAGCAAAGATTTCTTAAGCACTTGATCCTTCTGTTTTTATTGAATGCGTCACTTTAAGTAAATTTCAGATTCCAACTGACAGAAAACTGAGTCCCAGAGGGCAAGGATTGTCCAGTATTAAGTCTCTGTTGGCTCTAGATGATCATCTTCCATTGTGGGTCCATGGAGCAGAACTTTATTTTCAACTTAAGTCAAAAAGGCCTACCCAGTCTCTGGCTCCTTCATAATTTCCTCTGTTGGAGATTCAGCCTGCATTTTGGAAAGGCCTGTTGCTACTGTAGCATTCGTATCTGTGGGTAATTGGGTTGAACCTTAACCGTGCAAACCTGCCTGACTTATTTTGTTGGTATTTGGTCAAGTTAGGCAGTGTTCTGCTGTGGTCCATGGAATTAGGAGCAAGAATGTGCTTAATCGTTTTCTAACTTGTCCATGAATTGAGTATTTATTCATTGTATAGAGTAATTTTTCAGCCGTGTTTCAAGTTGGCTGTGTATCAAAGAAACACAAGTTAAATATGCATTTATTCCATGCCACCCCTCTATTAGAGTGGCTATCTGAACATTGGCTGAGTGAAAATGTTGATAACATGCCCTGCTTTTGAGCTCCTTCCCAACTCCTTTAGGCCTTTTTCACACCTAATTTCTTGTCGGTGAAGCTTTAGCTCCTTTATTTTGATAAAAAGATGTGCAGCAGTGTTCATCAGAGTAGCTCTGAGGGACTACCTGAGTTCTTTGGGAGTTGCTCATTATCCTTGTAACGTGTTTTATTCTTGAGATAGTATTTTAAATACTCCTCCTAAATGTTGTTTAACAACGAGTTCTTGGAGCATTTTAAAATAAAGGTAGGTGATTTAAGTCTTAGTTTTTTCATTCCAATACTTTGATGTTTCAAGTTGCAGTAGAATTTGTCTTAGCAGCCTACTCTTTTGCCTCCATGGATTCCATCCATGTTCAGGAATGAGAGGAGCAAGCAGTATGTTTCATTAATTCCTGTGGGTTTCCTGTCCAAGACTTGCGAAGGCCAGCTTGTTAATTGCCTCCCAGCGCTAACCGATCGACTCCGGTTGATTTGCTTTTTAAAGCTTCGTTTCCCCAAATGTGAGCGGACTGTGACAAGCTGGCGCGTGCTGTCTTCAGCGCTCTGTTGGTAGTTGCACTGACTGTGCTTATTACCAGGCCTCTGCTTCAGTCACGCAGAACTGAAGAGCAGGTGACCTTCAGAGGGTTTTACTCTTCCTGCGGGGGTATGAACTGGCAGCTATTGCAGATCCTGTACCCGTGATGTGCTTACATCTCTGAACTGATGTGATCTCTCAGGTCAGAGATCAGGAAGTCATGGATTTATGAGGAGCCTGTTACTATTGATGGATGCCATTTGGGGACAGCAATACTCATGACAGAGCTGCAAGGTTTGCCTGACCGATGGCTGGACTGAGAGGATGGAGGTCTTTTAAGTGTAATATTTAATAAGTAACTACTTTTGGGGCAAGAGAGAACACTGTAAGCAGAGTTATTGGTACAGAGAATTAAAGTTGGATTTTTGCTGTCTCTAGAATGTCAAGTAGAAAAAGTCCTGACTTCTGTATCTGGCTTTTCGTTAAAATGGTTAGGACCCTGGAAGAACGTTTGGTTTGGACTTTCTTGGTTTCTGGGTTGCAGTGACAGCTTTTTGGTAAATCAGTATCTTTACAGGCATAAACTAGAAACTTTAAAAATGCAACAGTATTTGAATTTTGACAACATGCTTACTGCTGTCAGGAGTTATAAAGATACTTTGTTTTTTTAATTTATCTTTAGGGTCATTCTGTGGTGGTCTCAGCTCCAGCAAGTAGAATTGGGGCGGGGTCTCTTCACTGTTGTGACACAGTGTGGCATTTTCATCAACGTGGAGACAGGGCTGCTGGTCCCCACATGGCTGCTGCTGTTGAAAAACAGGGCCTCGAGAACAACCACAGCTGAGTTCCCCACATGGCTTTTCATTACGCAGATTTACATCTTAGTTTTTTCATTCCAATACTTTGATGTTTCAAGTTGCAGTAGAATTTGTCTTAGCAGCCTACTCTTTTGCCTCCATGGATTCCATCCATGTTCAGGAATGAGAGGAGCAAGCAGTATGTTTCATTAATTCCTGTGGGTTTCCTGTCCAAGACTTGCGAAGGCCAGCTTGTTAATTGCCTCCCAGCGCTAACCGATCGACTCCGGTTGATTTGCTTTTTAAAGCTTCGTTTCCCCAAATGTGAGCGGACTGTGACAAGCTGGCGCGTGCTGTCTTCAGCGCTCTGTTGGTAGTTGCACTGACTGTGCTTATTACCAGGCCTCTGCTTCAGTCACGCAGAACTGAAGAGCAGGTGACCTTCAGAGGGTTTTACTCTTCCTGCGGGGGTATGAACTGGCAGCTATTGCAGATCCTGTACCCGTGATGTGCTTACATCTCTGAACTGATGTGATCTCTCAGGTCAGAGATCAGGAAGTCATGGATTTATGAGGAGCCTGTTACTATTGATGGATGCCATTTGGGGACAGCAATACTCATGACAGAGCTGCAAGGTTTGCCTGACCGATGGCTGGACTGAGAGGATGGAGGTCTTTTAAGTGTAATATTTAATAAGTAACTACTTTTGGGGCAAGAGAGAACACTGTAAGCAGAGTTATTGGTACAGAGAATTAAAGTTGGATTTTTGCTGTCTCTAGAATGTCAAGTAGAAAAAGTCCTGACTTCTGTATCTGGCTTTTCGTTAAAATGGTTAGGACCCTGGAAGAACGTTTGGTTTGGACTTTCTTGGTTTCTGGGTTGCAGTGACAGCTTTTTGGTAAATCAGTATCTTTACAGGCATAAACTAGAAACTTTAAAAATGCAACAGTATTTGAATTTTGACAACATGCTTACTGCTGTCAGGAGTTATAAAGATACTTTGTTTTTTTAATTTATCTTTAGGGTCATTCTGTGGTGGTCTCAGCTCCAGCAAGTAGAATTGGGGCGGGGTCTCTTCACTGTTGTGACACAGTGTGGCATTTTCATCAACGTGGAGACAGGGCTGCTGGTCCCCACATGGCTGCTGCTGTTGAAATAGATGGCTCTTAGCACGGCCTCGAGAACAACCACAGCATTTTTGGAATTGCTTTCCTTTTGTAAGGACGACAGAAAGCGAACTTGTATGACTGTCCCTTGGCTGTGATCGTTTTTCAGTTATACATACTTTAAAAGTTAAAACTATACCAGACCCTCCTAATTCCTTTATTTCTTTGCACCGTTTCTCCTTCCTGTTCTGATGTAATATTTCAGGGAAGGACAAGGGAGGTGAGGCTATTGATACAAACTTTGAACACTTGGCCTTCTTGCTGTCAACTGCCATGCAAATTTGTATTACTAATATGCTCTTCCAATTTAAAAAAATTAATCATATTTTACACTTTAGTTTTTCCTTGTTATGTTAATATTAAAACCCTCATAATTGCAATATCCTTTGAACAAAGGAATTAGGCTAGGCAAGACTTGGCCATGAAGAGGTTTATTTTTGTACTGCTAAATCAAATTGAAAACTGCATCAGAGGAGGCTTTACCATCATAAAGAATCATCCTGAAAGAGAAAAAGATATTTCTTAGAATGAAAGCCTTTTCTTGACTTGGAAAGCGTGCCTAGTTCTCCAAGTAAACACTCAGATTTCTGGGGATTTTTGTGGTGCCTGTGTGCCATCTTCAAGTTCAGCAGCCATTTTGGTGGTTGTCTTGGTGGGTGCTAACATCTGGTTGTGGTGGTCATGAACTGGCAATCCAAACCTTGAGGAAAACCTGCAGGCTCTTTGAAAACGCTTGTGTGATTATTTTTTTCACCTTCGTGTAGACAAGCCCACAGAAAGGGTCTGTGTAGCTGTTGAGATGCCGACTGAACGCCCAGTTTGCATTTACCTGTGTCCTTCAGCGGGACAGTTGAGAGCGCAGGAATAAAGCCTGGCTGAAGTCGCTGAAAGAGAATCCAGATGCGACTGGTTTTGCTGTTGAAAAACCCTTTTGTTTCAACAGTATTTGAATTTTGACAACATGCTTACTGCTGTCAGGAGTTATAAAGATACTTTGTTTTTAATTTATCTTTAGGGTCATTCTGTGGTGGTCTCAGCTCCAGCAAGTAGAATTGGGGCGGGGTCTCTTCACTGTTGTGACACAGTGTGGCATTTTCATCAACGTGGAGACAGGGCTGCTGGTCCCCACATGGCTGCTGCTGTTGAAATAGATGGCTCTTAGCACGGCCTCGAGAACAACCACAGCATTTTTGGAATTGCTTTCCTTTTGTAAGGACGACAGAAAGCGAACTTGTATGACTGTCCCTTGGCTGTGATCGTTTTTCAGTTATACATACTTTAAAAGTTAAAACTATACCAGCCCCTCCTAATTCCTTTATTTCTTTGCACCGTTTCTCCTTCCTGTTCTGATGTAATATTTCAGGGAAGGACAAGGGAGGTGAGGCTATTGATACAAACTTTGAACACTTGGCCTTCTTGCTGTCAACTGCCATGCAAATTTGTATTACTAATATGCTCTTCCAATTTAAAAAAATTAATCATATTTTACACTTTAGTTTTTCCTTGTTATGTTAATATTAAAACCCTCATAATTGCAATATCCTTTGAACAAAGGAATTAGGCTAGGCAAGACTTGGCCATGAAGAGGTTTATTTTTGTACTGCTAAATCAAATTGAAAACTGCATCAGAGGAGGCTTTACCATCATAAAGAATCATCCTGAAAGAGAAAAAGATATTTCTTAGAATGAAAGCCTTTTCTTGACTTGGAAAGCGTGCCTAGTTCTCCAAGTAAACACTCAGATTTCTGGGGATTTTTGTGGTGCCTGTGTGCCATCTTCAAGTTCAGCAGCCATTTTGGTGGTTGTCTTGGTGGGTGCTAACATCTGGTTGTGGTGGTCATGAACTGGCAATCCAAACCTTGAGGAAAACCTGCAGGCTCTTTGAAAACGCTTGTGTGATTATTTTTTTCACCTT